>BSWB01000003.1:88494430-89744430 GCA_033239125.1 Fagopyrum homotropicum | reverse complement strand
CTCTCTCCTCTCTCAACCTAATTATCGGCGGCGACTCTCTCTCGACTCTCCACTTTTCCAGTTCTCCACTTCGATTCTCCACCGGCGGCGAGTGGGGAATCTCCGGTGAGAGCATTTCACACTTTTGTGTTCGTGATATTTTCAACAGGAGAAAGGATTTTCGATTGAGGTTAGGTTCCTCAGTTCTTTGTACACCATTAATCTTTTGAGTTGGAACTGAATCTCTGTGGAGGATTCAAAGTCCATCATGTATGATTTGGATTTTGGGGTTGGGGTTGGGATTGGGGATAATTGATTTGAGCTTTATTAAGCTTATAGAGGAATGGTGGAACACTAGAGTGTGATGTTTCAGAGGTGAGGATTCATTAGTTTACATGAAGCAGGACTTGCTGTATTTGAACTGTGTAAGAACTGATCTGTTCAATTTGGCATAGTTTGTTTGCTTTCTAATCTGATCAGCTGAAATTTTTATGGATATTATTCTATATTCTGTTGAGTTGAATATTTCAGAGAAATTTTCTGTCACAGATTTTCTGGAGGTGAATGGTGCACAGCATGACAGCACAGGCAGCACAACACAGGTTTCTGCTGTCACAGAAACCGGTCCATCCGGTCCTGGACCGGACCTGGAATTACAGACCGGAACGGGACCGGACAGTCCTAACAGTAGGCCACTTGGCAAGATATTATACCTGATAGCAGCCTTCAAAAAGGCGGAGCATCCCTCCACACGTACTTTAGCTGCACCCAGAGCTTCAGAGAGCTTCTGCACGTCATCGTCATCTTCCAGGAGTTGTGGAACACCAACTCGAGGAAATGCTTCATAGATTTTCCTAATACGATCTGTCATACTTTACTTGTCAGCACCTTGATCCATACATTTTTACAAATTAAAAGTTTGATCAAACATATATGTCAAATTGCAGCATTTGCATATGCATTGGCTTACAGAAAATTAAAAAACGAGAGAAAATTAAGAATGGAAATGCAAATGAATGAGAATTTTGTCAAGCTAGTAAGCTACTTGGAGCTAAAACAGTCATGCTATTGACACTTGCCTGCAATATATATACAGCTGAAGCCTAGTTAAGGAATTAATAACATCGCGAAGGTTCACAAAAAATTGGGATCTTAACTCATCTTATTCATTGGGTTCACTAATAAATTCAGGGGAGAAAGTGCCAAAGGGTTAGGTACACAACCAATAATTAATAAACAATGAATTATATGGACTTATCTCAATCCAAATGAGAGAGAAGGATCACAAAAAATAACCGACCTACTATCTCCCCACTGTAGGGCACTTTCCCTTTTACAAGGGTCTCTACAAATAAAGCTGCAAGCTCAGCACCACAAGTGACCTGCTCGTACAATAGCATAATCTTAGATAACAGAGTGAAAAGAAAAATTAGAAAAATGACTCCAATAAACAACTAGGGATCTTTTCACCACGTGCAAATACGCTGAAAAGAATTTGAGATTGATTTTAATCAAATTACAAAGCATCTCAAACTGGCAACAATGTTTTCCGGTCTTTGTGCTCAGTGCAATCTATACGATGTATGAATGATGCAACTAGTGTTCATACATCTCTGCTTCAAAATATGAAATATTTCAGAACAAATATAACCTGTCCATTTAGCAACTGTATGCAGGCCCCTGACTGGAGGATCTCTAATGCTTCTTCAAACCTCTCAGCAGCTATATACCTAAACGTTTGTTAGGGAGATTGTGAGAGTAGTCCACTAGCCAAGCACTCAAAAACTAATGCCTAGAACCAAAAATCAGCAAGGATGTCCGTACTTAGTCACATAATTCACAAACAATCCAAAAGTCAGCAAGGATTTTTATGAACATTTTATTTCAAATACATCTAGCAGCATAAATTCACATGCAATCAAAAGTATTACGATGAAAAAAACACATAAACAACATTATCAATGAAACCATATTACAAGTATAAATAACTTTAATATGCTCAATAAGATCCATCATAACTGTACAGATCACAATTCACACATACAAGATTAACACAATATATTTAAGACTAGTGCTTCTAACACTTCACCAGTATGATAACATTTGCAAAAGATTCTGCAGATGAAAACGGTTCATTTAACATCCGGTCATTGATTAATAAAGTTACTATAGTAGGAATATGTCGGAGGAAGGTAAAAAGGAAGTATTATCTTGTCTGCAGCAAGCTACTAGTGACTATAGAACTTCCATAGTGTATATATGCAACTCATGTGCCATCAAATAAAAGCTATGGTGTGCACATGCTGAAAATTCAAGAAAACCTACAATTACAATGAAATCATTATTATACCTTGCACTAACGGATTTGTACATCTGCTGAGCCCCATAATAGTTGCCGTCATTTACAACTTTCTCCAACTTTATAACATTCTGCAATGGAAAATAAGATCCAGGACAAAATCTAAACCGCATTCGAGCGTAGGTTGTAGAATCCTCACCGGAAGGGAAAAGAAGACAAGGATGAATTATAACATAACATAAAAAAGATTGTTATGGAGGAAACCAAACCTCTTGTCCCGGTGGCAATGCACCCCTTCTAGTCCTCTCTCTGGACATGGCTTTGGAAGAAGGAAGTTGCGGAAACTGAAATTAACATCAATTCGACTCTAAGCTTAATTTTACATCAACGGTCTTGACAGTCTCAAATGACCGCAACATACATATAGAAATTCAATAAGTCGGAATTTAGAAAATCACCGATGACGGGAGAGCTTCGAAGATCAAGCTAACTGTGAAGCTTACAGTCGTCCGAGATGCCTTCAAACTACGACAAGGGAGAGTCGAACGATAATCTGTTTCGAATTGCAAGTAATATCATAGAGACCGCCTGGATCGAGAAGAAATTTGGTTGAATTAAAGTTCGGGGAGGGGGGAGCAGAGCGGAGCGGAACGGAGAAAGAGATTAGCGTCGGAACAGAGAGATATAGTAAGATGGGCCCCGATCCAGATATTTGTTTGGGCTGGGCTATTGAGTCACAAATCAAAGCGGTACCATCCATTACAACTAATTACGCACTTACACATATCAATAGATTTCGTGGGAGAAGGCCTTTTGATAAGTTGGTGGTTAATTCGAAGAAGAGTGTAAAAATGCCTATCCCTTGATGTGAGGTGTTCAGCTATATGGCAAGTGTCCAACGTGAACTAAAGATCAAATCTAAACACATACATGTCTGGTCCTAGCTGGCGTGATATGTCAAAGCATAAGGAATAAGATAAAACCATACAAAACTCAAAATGAGGTTATAAGACCTTCATGTACAAGCAAAATTATCCTAGTCTTAACTTGTCCGGCACCTTTGCAGCTTGCCGAGTGAGTCGTCGACCACCTTCTCCTTTTGTTTCTTTGTCTCAGCCAAGGCCTTCATAGCTTGCTCCTTCATTGAGGTATTGATCTTCTTGATGAGCTTTCGTTGGCTTTTAGACAACACCGGAGTGTATTCTTCCTCATCAATGTCTTCGTCTTCACTACCTTCATTATGTGGGAGATCCTCATCGGAATCAAACTTCATGTCCGTAGACACAAAGATGCTTCCCTCGTCATTCTCACATGCTTCCTCAACACTTGTATCCGGCTCGGTTTCCTCCACCATCACCTCCTTTCCCTTAGCATTGGCTTCAGTCGGTGATAGCTTCTTAACTTGGCTATTCACATCCTTCTCTATGACAATCCTTTCCCCCACTTGACTCACCTTGAAGACTCCCCATGCAATGCACGCTGGTGTCGGCTAGTGCACTCGTCTCCTTAGGCACTTCAATAGGTGTCTCATCTTTGCCCCTCATAACCTCCTTCGTAACCCCAGTCATGTTTCTCTCATTCATTGTAGCCTCTGCCGGCTCCCTAAAAGGCCTTTGTTTGCATCCAGCCTCTCCTCTCTTCACATTAAAGGAACACTCATTATCACAATGTCCGAATTGGAAACATTTCAGGCATTATTTGGGTTCATTTTCATACAATAGAGTGCAATTCAATGAAACCCCATCATCAAAGTCCAAAGAAACTTCCCTAATGACATATTTTGCAAAATTTACCTCCACAGGGACACGAACATATGATCCTCGCTTCCTATCCTCCGTCACATGATCCATGAAGAGAGGTTTCCCAAGCATAGAGCCAATCCGACCAAGGATGCCCGATGTCCAAAATTCATTAGGCAAGCCGATAATTCTCACCGAAAGTGGCATAGTAGCAATGTCCTTCCGATTGAAGCAAACTAATCCGGCACATGTTTAAGTAACAAAGGACGGTTATGAATGAAATACGGCCCTCCTTTCAACACATTATCTCGATCCTCATCACCTAGGAAACTAAAGATCATCCATCCAGCCTCAAACCTATACTTAACCTTGACACCCCAGCCCTTCATCATTTCATTGATGGCACCAAAACCCAGGTAGAAACCCACAAATTGTCCTAGCAAAGCACTACCCTAAACAAGGTGTTTCGGCATAGCTTCCGAACATTTAATGGCAACACGGTTGGAGGTGGGCACGGTATACTCCAGCTTCCCTCCTAAGTCAGCATTCATGAACACCCTTGCCGACGTATTGCGCCAAGAAGGTTTGAGCACATCACCGGGTGTCACCTTAGTCAAAGAGGGGAATTCTGCCGCCGGCTTGCCGGCCACTAAGGGCTCAAGACTTGCCATGGCCTCAACCCCTAAGTCACCAAGGTGCCTAGCAATGTCCCTATTGATCCCTAACAATTCACCTACAGTCTCATCATCACTTTCAGATAACACATCATTTGCATCAACAACCACCTCCACATTGTCCTCATCAACAACCTCAAGATAGGCAAAAGTTAAACTTGCATTTTGATAGCATGAATTATTGTCTATATTTCGGAGATAGTTTTGTTGTTTTCTTATCATAGTTCTACATGCATGTATATGTATTTATTGTATTTATGTCATTATTCGGTTACTTTGCAAGAATCAAGGTCTACACCATGTTTTGTTGTAATTATAGGAAATATGGCACGTTTTGGGTGGAAATGGAGCATAAAGAGCTAAGGAAGCTATGGAGCTACAAGTAAGAGCACTAGGAAGGAGAAAAAGAAAGACAAGAACCATGCTGGAAGGAAGGAAGAAAGATCCAGATGAAGATACGATTTCATGCACATAGATCACCGTTGATCTCGGATGGACACGGTGATATATCTCGACCGAGATAACCCACTAGGCCTGGATCGTGGTCGACGTCCAACACCCCAAAGAGACAAGATATATATTTTGACCTAAATTTCTTCTATAAAAAGAGAAGGTGAACAATGAGTTAGACACTCGAACGCTAAGAAGTCAAAGGCTTTCGTGGGCGGTTGATTTGAAGGATTGAAGGAAGGGAAATTTTGAAGGAATGATTGCTTAGGGTTTGAGGAACCCTAGATTGTTAGGATTTCTTTGGGGATTGCTAGTGAGTGGTTATCATCCCTTTTGGAACACATTATTAATACTTTTGTTGGTTTGTTTTCTTTGTGATAGCATGAAATATGATCATATTTTAGGCACTTGTTTTGATTGTTTTTCCCTTTCTTTTGTGTACATGGATATGAGTTTGAAGCATTTATGAGCACTTTCACCTATTTTGTCGATATAGAGATCTACACAAGCTTTGTTGTGTTTTTAGGTGAATAAAGACTTGGATTGAGGCATAAATGGAGTATATAAGAGTGGAAAGCTTTCGGAAACAAGAGGATTCATGCATGTTTCGAGCATTCCATGACCAATTTTGACTTTCCACGGTCGTGGTTTTAGAAATTCTTTTAATTCCAACCGTGGGAAACAAGGTTGAGAGCAACAAAGAGGTTCCACGGCTAGTTCCACGGGCATGGAAGTTTGCACTAGGCCGTGGTTTGTGTGACGGTCTCCACGTGTCATAATTGCCACGTCAGCAACGGTTATTGAGCTTTCGTAACCCTATTTCCTCCCTATAAGAAGGTTGAAGGAATAAGAAAAATGGACGGCTTGCATCCAACGATTTTCGAGGGCATTACTTAGGAAGATTATATTGCGTACAGGGAAGATTCGGGGAAGGACACATTTGAAGATTGCGTACTTGGAGAAAGATCTTAGGGTTTCGATTGAAGACGGATTGACATCCCGTTCTTCTTTATTCCTTGATTATTGTGAGAGATTCTTATTCTACTCCCTATACATTGGACACATTGACAGATTATTGGTTTTATTGAGATTGATTTCGGTGTTTTTCGTTAAGTTTTCAAAGTTCTATTCTTTATTCCTTTCTTATTTGATTGTTGATTTTACAATGATGATTATTGGCTAAAAACCTTTTGCGATTCTAAGGTGAAGGGTTGATAGTTGTGGCATAAATGATGGTAGATTGAACCAAAATAGATTGAACCTTGAGAGTTGCGAGAAACCTCGTTGTCGAGGCTTTCCACGGCCTGTTCTTGAGTTCCACGGCCGTGGTTCTTCAAGATCTGACTGTGGTTTCCTCTGTCGTATGTCCTTTGCTTTTGCTTTGATCCAAAGTTAAAGATTTGCTTTAACCTAGCCTTGACTTACCTTTTCTAGGCAGTAGTGAGACTCAACATCCTCTACTTCGGTTTCGAGTGTCACAAACTTAACCGTTTTGGCTTATCTTTGATTCCCTTGGGTTTGGGTATGGGTATTTGAGAGTAATTCTTATCCTTTGATCCTTTCTATATTCCAGCCTCAACAACCTTTATAGAGAGAGCCTTTGGGTGAGACATATGGGTTTGGAACTTTGCCGTACATAACCTTACATTAGATATACCTTTCCAATTGTTGTTGGCGTTCCTGCTTTAATTTCATTCGGTAACCGTTTTGCGCGATTCTTCAGCCTAAATTGAAGCAATTTAGATTCTACGAAGGATTACAAAAACAATCTACACGAACAATCAGTGATCGGAAGGGAATTTGGATTTTCTCAAATCCAAAATCTAGGTTTTCTCTCTATCTTCTCCTTGGTTGATTTCACTCGTTTTTCTTAAGGATTTTTAGGAGAACTGAACGAAATCGAACTTAGAAGTAGTTTAGGATTGTTGCTGTTGTGATTGTTGTTGATTTTTTGAAGTTTTGAGTGAATTCAAACAATTCCACGGGCTGCCGTACAAAACCACGGCCGTGGTTTCTGAAGAACAGACCGTGGTTTTTGAATTTTTGTGAAAAAAATGTTCGGAATTAGAAAATCAAGCAGGAACAAGAAGCAAAAGGGTGTTGGATCCTCTTCCTAACCCCCTCCTATAGTCCCACCAACCCCTAGAGTCTCTACAATCCATGAGGATTATACTGGAGCTTTTGAGAAAATCCATAAACGAAAGGTGATAGCTCCTAGGTACATTGTTATGGAGGAACTCCAGGAGCTAAATGTGGTTGAGGATTTGACATGGTTGCTGGATAGGGCTGGTTTGATTGTGTTTTCTGGCATAAGGGAAGACACTTATGAGGAGATAACGAGGGAGTTTATTACTTCCTTCGAGCATAGCGCCGTTAACCGAACGGTGTCTTTCCGATTGATGGAGCGCAATTATAACTTGTCTATTGCTCAGTTTGGAGTGATGTTTGGATTTGTTGAAACGTTCAATGGAACGTTCCCTAGAGGTGTCAAAGCTAAGGAGTTTTGGGGAGAAATTGCTATGATTGTAGGTCATGAAGACCGTTGGCAACCGGCCAACTCAAAGGCCAAGCTCATCTACCACCTTGCCCTTAAGATACATAGGATCCTCTCCGAAGGCCTATTTATGAGGACCGAGACTCTACAGAAGCTCAAGGCTGATGAGCTCCTTATTTTGTATTGCATGATTGCCGGTCACTCTCCGAATTGTGCTACCATGCTCGCCTCTACTTTGAGTAAGGTTAAGAATAAATCAGCAGGGAACATTGGCTATGGAGGGATGGTAACGCACATTGCAAAACAGCTAGGGATCGATTATTCAGCTTGTGAGAGGGCAGCTATTGTGAGGCCTTTAGGGCTTCATGGACTTATGACTAGGGGACTCCTGATTCCTCGCCACCGAGGTCCACCTACCGCATCTATGCCTTGGGAAGATAAAGGTGGTAGAGGCATTCCATGGACCACTGACTATTCTCTTAGACTTAGTCGGCAGAACTGGAAGGCTACTTTTGTCCCTATCATGCAAACAGGTTAGGAGCTCCACCTTACATTCCTGATGAGGTACCCATTATAGCTGATGATGATGGTGACGAGGAGATGAGTGGAGACGAGTTTCCAGATGTTGGAGGTGGTGAGCAGGACTTTGGAGCATTCTCGGAGCAACCAACTGATTTTCAAGAGCCAGCTAGGAGGTCCACATACCATCAGCGGCCTTCCTTTTCTTCCTCCTCACGCCGTGCTAGCGTTAGTGAGCGTCCTTCATGGATGGATGGCCCACCGGACTGGATGGGTGCTCCTCCTGCTTGGATGGGCGCTCCTCCAGCTTGGACACAATAGCCGCCAGAGTGGATGCAGCGACCTCCTGCTTGGATGAACCAGCAACCAGAGTGGGAAACCTCGTCGTCGAGGCTTTCAATGGCCTGTTCTTGAGTTCCACGGCCGTGGTTCTTCAAGATATGACCATGGTTTTCTCTATCGTACGTCCTTTGCTTTTGCTTTGATCCAAAGTTAAAGATTTTCTTTAACTTAGCCTTGAATTACCTTTTCTAGATAGTAGTGAGACTCAACATCCTCTACTTCGGTTTCGAGTGTCACAACCTTAACCGTTTGGCTTATCTTTGATTCCCTTGGTTTTGGGTATGGGCATTTGGGAGTAATTTTTATCCTTTGATCCTTTCTATATTGCAGCCTCAACAACCTTCATACAGAGAGCCTTTGGGTGATACATATGGGTTTGGAACTTCGCCGTACATAACCTTACATTAGATATACCTTTGGAATCCCGACTCTGTCCTTATATCTTTAGAATATCTTGAATCAATTGCCACAATTGGATATCCGGATCTTTGGAATCATTGTTTTCCCAATTATTTACAAAAGCTTCTATTTTTATCGCTCGATAATTTGCGAACTAATTTTGTTCCCCCCAAATCCCTGAGTTCGATACTCTGGAATTCTTTCTTTATTACGCCATCTGTACATTGCGGGTTCGCTTTACTTTAATTTCAGTTTTATAAATTTAAGATTTGCACGCACACTTTCGAGCGAACACTTTGATAATTGAGGCATCTTCGTTGCTTGCTTTATTTCCTTTTCTTGATATTCTTTATATAATTGATATTGCATTGATTATGATGATTGTTGGCTAAATACCCCTGTGATTCTAAGGTGATTAGTTGAAGGTTGTGGTATAGACGATGAAAGAATGAACCTTTATTTGAGTGGTCTCTGAAACCTTGAGTTAACCCTAATCCGAAACCCATCTCGGGCTGTTTGTTGAGCATCTCGACCGAGATCGATATTTAACAGAACGAGATCGCCCACTGCACTACCTATCTTGAGTTCAAGTTTTAGTTTGCCAAATCCTATCCTTGTTGCACTTTTCCTGGTTTATACGCAAGCCTAGGATGAGACTTACCCGGTGATTCCTTTGCTTGTATACCGATGATGATGAGTGTTAGGTAATAAAGGTTTAACCTTTATTAGGGTTTGAGTGTGCCTTTATCCTACCGTTAAGAGTTAACCTAAGACTTACCTAGTGATGGTTAGTGATAGCATGAAATATGACCATATTTTAGGCACTTAATTTGGTTGCTTTCCCCCTTTAGTTGTGTACATGGATAAGAGTTTGAAGCATTTATGAGCACATTCACCTATTTTGTCGATATAAAGATCTACATGAGTTTTGTTGTGTTTTTAGGTGAATAAAGGCTTGGATTGGAGCATATATGAGAGAGTAGGATTATTTGATCATGCTAGGCATCAAGAGGATGCATTAGAGAAGCTAAGGAAGGAGCATGATTAGAGAGCTTTACGAAACAAAGGATTTTTCAAGGGAATTGGAGTTTCCACGGCCAAACATGGAGAACCACGACCGTGGTTTAGGCATTGAGGGCGTGGAAAACAAGGTCGAGAGCAACAAAAAGGTTCCACGACCAGTTCCACTGCCGTGGAAGTTTTTACTAGACCGTGGTTTCTATAACGGTCGCCACACGTCATATTTGCCACGTCAGCAGCGTTCATTGGGCTTTCGTAACCCTAATTTTCCCTATAAGAAGGCGGAGGCAAGGAGAGAAAAAAGAGATTGCATACATCCCGGACGGAAAGCATTTTGGAAGCATTGCTTAGGCAGGTTTCATTGCGTACAGGGAAGATTTCGAGAAGGACGCATTTTGAGATTGCGTACTTGGAGAAGATCTTAGGATTCCTTTTGAAGACAGATTGACAACCCGTTCTTCATTATTCCTGGAGATTATTGTGAAGTTTTTTGTTCCCTATTCCGCATACATTAAACACATATACTCTTTGGATTGAATTGAGATTGATTGTTCGGTTATTATTGAGTTTTCAAAGTTTTACCCTTTTCCCTTTGTAATTTGATTTTTGATTCAATGATGATGATTGTTGGCTAAAACCCTTTAGCGATTCTAAGGTGAAGGGTTGATAGTTGTGGTTTAGATAATTATAGATTAAACTTAAACAGATTGGACCCTGAGAGTTGCGAGAAACTTCGTTGTCGACCTTTTCCACGGCCTGTTCTTGAGTTCCACGGTCGTGGTTCTTCAAGATCCAGCCGTGGTTTTCTCTGTCGTACGTCCTTTGCTTTTTCTTTGATCTAAAGTTAAAGATTTGCTTTAACCTAGCCTTGGCTTACCTTTTCTAGGTAGTAGTGAGACTCAACATCCTCTACTTCGGTTTCGAGTGTCACAACCTTAACCGTTTTGGCTTTTCTTTGATTCCCTTGGGTTTGGGGATGGGTGTTTAAGAATAATTCTTATCCTTAGATCCTTTCTATACTGCAGCCTCAACAACCTTTATAGAGAGAGCCTTTAGGTGAGACATATGGGTTTTGGAACTTTGCCGTACATTACCCTATCTAAGATATACCTTTGCAATCCCGACTCTGTCCTTATATCTTTAGAATATCTTGAATCAATTGCCACAATTGGATACTTGGATCTTTAGAATCGTTGTTTCCCCAATTAATCTTACAAAAGCTTTTATTTGCCTGACGATCTTTATAAACTGAATTTGTTCCCCCCAAATCCCTAAGTTCGATACTCTGGAATTCTTGCTTTACTACGCCGATCCGTACACTGGGGGTTCACTTGCTTTGATTTCAGTTTTTTAAATTTAAAGCTTATTTACTACGCTAATATCGAAGGCCAATCTCGCATTCTTGCAACCTCCGGTTGTATGGTCGATTGCAAGAATGCGAGACTGGCCTTCGATATTGGAGAAGAGAAGGTTGAGTTTGTCCTCTCAACTTTAACAAAAGATCTAATACTTGGAGAGGACATTTTCAACATCTATGATGAAGAAGCATCTAGGGAAGAAGTAAGTTCGATCTTGTTCAAAGATCTGTTACAAAAGGTCATAACCACGAGCATCATGGAAATGGGAGAAGAAGAGGATTGTAATGCTGAGGTTGATGCTTTGGAAGAGCTAAAAGAAGTGCAAATTGAAGAATTCGAAAAATTGTACGATGGCTCCGAAAACGTTAGAAACCACGGCCAATCGTGCTTTTCCACGGGCATGGTTTCACCTATTCCATCAGTGGAAAGTTATGTCGAGAGCATGGATTTAATTCAAACCACATTCCATGGCCTCCAAGACACAAACCACGGCCGTGGAAGTAACAGTGGCACCGTGGTTTTGGAAAATACTGAAGACAACTCCGTTCTTTCTACAAACATCCATGATTCTTCTTCCAACACTTCCACACCCTTGGAGACCTCCAAGGAGACATCAACCAACTCTCAAGACACTCCAAAGGTATCAACAACCTTGGAATTTAAGCCACTTCCTACGCATCTTTGGTATGCATTTCTTGAAACTAATTCTACGTTTTCTGTTATTGTTAGCTCTGATTTGAGTGAAGATGAACATGAAAAGCTTATGGCTGTTTTGAGAAAACATAGGAAAGCCTTAGGTTACACAATAAAGGATCTTGTAGGAATCAAACCTTCTTTATGTATGCACAAGATTCTAAAGGAAGAGGATTATAAGCCTTCACGCCAACCTCAAAGACGGTTGAATCCGATCATGAAAGAAGTCGTGAAGAAGGAAATCCTTAATCTACTTGATGCAGATATCATTTACCCTATCTCCGATAGCAAGTGGGTGAGCCCCGTTCAAGTTGTTCCGAAGAAGGGAGGAATGACCGTTGTGGCTAACAAAAACAACGAACTCATTCCAACAAGAACCGTGACAGGATGGAGGATGTGCATTGACTATCGCAAGCTCAACAATGCGACAAGGAAGGATCACTTCCCGCTGCCATTCATTGATCAAATGCTTGAAAGGTTAGCACAACACTCTTACTTTTGCTATCTTGACGGTTATAGTGGTTTCTTTCAGATTTCGATCCATCCGGACGATCGAGAGAAGACCACATTCACGTGCCCATGGGGTATGTTTGCTTATAGGAGGATTCCATTCGGACTTTGCAATGCTCCAGCCACCTTTCAAAGGTGTATGATGGCCAACTTCTCGGAATACATTGAGGAAATCATGGAGGTTTTTATGGATGACTTTTTAGCTTATGGTTCCTCATTCGATAATTGTCTTGCTAACCTAGATCTTGTTTTGCAAAGGTGTGAAGACAAGAACCTAGTTCTAAACTGGGAAAAGTGTCACTTTATGGTAAAAGAGGGCATAGTTTTAGGACAGTTGATCTCTAATAGAGGGATTGAGGTTGATAAGGCTAAGATTGAAACAATAGAGAAGCTTCCCCCTCCATCTTCGGTGATGGGAATTAGAAGTTTCCTAGGACACGCTGGATTCTATAGGAGATTCATAAAATACTTCTTGAAAATTTCTAAACCGCTAACTAATATTTTGATGAAGGATGCAGTTTTCGAATTTTCGAAAGAATGTTTGGATGCTTTTTACAGGATTCGGGAAGATCTAATCTCAGCCCCAATTATTCAACCTTCGGATTAGAATCTTCCCTTTGAGATCATGTGCGATACAAGCGACGTAGCTGTTGGAGCAGTGCGTGGGCAAAAGAAGGATGGACACACTCATGCCATCTACTATGCTAGCAAGACGCTAGATGAAGCACAACTAAAGCATTCTACAACGGAGAAAGAATTTCTTGCTGTCGTTTATGCTTTTGAAAAATTTCGTTCTTATCTTGTAGGAGCGAAGGTGATAATATACACGGATCATTCAGTAATTCGGTATTTGCTGGCCAAGAAAGACGCAAAACCAAGGCTGATTAGGTGGATGCTCCTTCTTCAAGAGTTCGATCTTGAGATCCGTGACAAGAAGGGATCCGAAAATTCTGTTGCGGATCATTTGAGTCGTCTACCACATGCTACTAGTGACGACTTGCCTATTGATGACTCCTTCCCGGATGAACAATTGCATATAATGGAGGAGTGCATCGATCTTATTTCTAGAGGTAACGAACCTTGGTTTGCTGATTTTGTGAATTATTTGGTTTTTCAAGAAATACCTCCCGGATTATCCTACGCACAAAGAAAGAAGTTCTTTAGGGATGTCCGCCAATACTATTGGAATGAACCTCTACTCTTCAAGAGAGGTCCTGATGGCATCATTAGAAAATGTGTGCCGGAAAGCAAGTGTCATTCGTCATTGTCATTCACTTTCTTGTGGAGAACACGCTAGTTCTCATAAAACTAGCGCTAAGGTATTGTAATCCGGATTCTTTTGGCCTACTTTATTTAAGGATGTGCAAACCTTTGTTGCTTGTTGCGATGCTTGTCAAAGAACAGGGAACATTTCTAGGAGGAATGAGATGCCTCTCAACAATATTCAAGAGGTAGAGATCTTTGACGTATGGGGAGTCGATTTTATGGGACCATTCGCATCATCTTGTGGAAACCAATACATACTTCTTGTTGTAGATTATGTTTCGAGATGGGTTGAAGCTATTGCCTCTCCAACTAACGATGCTATGGTGGTTGTCAAGTTCTTTAATAGAATTATTTTCCCAAGGTTTGGGACACCACGAACCATCATTCGTGACGGAGGTTCACACTTTATAGCCCGACGATTTGAAGCTCTACTAGCTAAGTATGGGGTGACTCACAAGATCGCAACACCCTACCATCCGCAAACAAGTGGACAAGTGGAGATTTCAAATAGGGAAATCAAAGGAATCCTTGAAAAGACGGTTTCAATGACAAAGAAATATTGATCATTGAAGCTTGATGATGCATTATGGGCGTATAGGAAAGCATACAAGACTCCCATCAACACAACACCATACAACCTTGTGTATGGGAAGTCTTGTCATCTTCCAATAGAGCTGGAACATAAGGCGTATTGGACAGTCAAATGGTTGAACTTCATCATGAAGGAAGCGGGCGAAAAGCGTCTCTTGGACCTTAACGAGCTAGAAAAACTCCGCTTGAACGCTTGTGAGAACGCCAAGATCTACAAAGAAAGAGCGAAGCGTTGGCATGATAAGCATATCATTCCAAAGGATCTCGAAGAAGGAGACCTTGTTCTTCTCTTCAATTCTAACTTTGGCTCTTTCTAGCTTGAATCTCGTTGGACAGGACCTTATGTAATTAAACGTGTTTTTCCCCATGGCGCAGTTGAAGTATGGGGTGAAAAGTGTGGAAGTTTCAAGGTGAACGGACAACGACTCAAGAAGTACTCACCGGAGCTCCAAGCTGAGGAAATCACTCTGATTTTCCTCACCTAAACATTAAGCAATGGTCTAGCTACGTACCTAAAACAAAGCGCTTCTTGGGAGGCAACACAAGGTTTTGCATTCTTGTTTTTGTTTTTGTTTTTGTTTTCTTTCTTAGGTTAGTCTAGTTTAGTTGTTTTTGTTTGCTTTTCGTCGATACCTTCCGGTATGTTTGTGTTTTTCAATGTTAGGGATAAGAAATGAGCAAAAGAAGTGAAGAAAGCCAAAAGAACGACGAAACTTGGGTTTTTGGCGAGAATAGAGGATTCCACGGCCAAAAAGGCAAAACCACGGCCGTGGTTTGCTAAATTGGACCGTGGAAAAGCAGGTCATAGCTAAAGAAAATAAAAACGCCAAAAACCACGGGTTCCGTATAAAACCACGGCCGTGGAACACCCCGATAGGCCGTGGTTTTCAAGATATTTACGGCCACTATATAAGCTCTTCTTCTTCACAAATCTCTCAAAATTTCACCCTTCCACGCCCTAAACCACGTTGAAAGCCTCCTAATCCAGTGGTTCTTCATTCGGTGACCGATTCGAGCGATTCTTCATCCCATTGTGAAGCAAATCAAATTTTACACAAGATTACAACAACAAACAGCACGAACAATCAGCAATCAAGGTTTTCTCTGTATCCTCTCCTTGGTTGATTTTGCTCGTTTTTCTTGCAAATTTTTAGGAGAACTAGACGGAATTGGATTTAGAATTTAGGGCTGTTGTTGTTGAAATTTGCTGTGGTTTTGTTGAATTTTGGGTGAAATCAAAGCTTTCCACGGCCTGCCGTAAAAAACCACGGCCGTGGTTTCTGAAGAACCGACCGTGGTTTTAGGTAATTTTGGTGAAAATGTTTGGAACCCGGAAATCAAACAGGAACAAGAAGCAAAAGGGTGATGGATCCTCTTCCCAACCCCTCCTAACCTCCCATCAACCCCTAGGGTCCCACTATCCATGAGGATTACATTGGCGCTATGGAGAAAATTTCAAAACGGAAAGTGATAGCCCCTAGGTTTATCATTATGGAGGAACTCCAGGAACTGAATGTGGTTGAGGACTTGACTTGGATGCTTGATACGGCTGGTTTAGTTGTGTTCTCTACCATTAGGGAAGATGCGTACGAGGAGATCAATAGGGAGTTCATCACTTCCTTTGAGCATAGTGCCGTTAACCGAACGGCATCATTTAGATTAATGTAGTACAACTATAATCTCTCCATTGTGCAGTTTGGGATGATGTTTGGGTTTGCCGAGACGTTCAATGGAGCGTTTCCTAGAGGTGATAGGGCAAAGGAGTTTTGGAAGGACATAGCTATGATTGTCGGTCATGAGGACCGTTGGCAACCGGCCGATTCAAAGGCCAAGCTCATCTACCACCTAACTATTAAGATAGCCCATAGGATCCTCTCCGAATGCTTATTCCCGAGGACCGATACCCCTCAAAAGATCAAAACCGATGAGCTGTTTATCTTGTATTGCATGATTTCCGTCCACTCTCCGGATTGTGCAACCATGCTAGCCTCCACTCTTAGCAAATTAAAGAACAAATCAGCAGGAAATATAGGCTATGGAGGCTTGGTTACACATATTGCAAACCAGCTAGGGGTTGACTATTCAGCTTGTACGAGGGCAGCTGCAGCGAGACCTTTGGGACTCAATGGTCTCATGACTAGAGGGCTTTTATTTCCTCGCCATTGAGGTCCACCTATCGCAACCATGCCTTGGAAGGATAGAGGTGGTAGAGGCATTCCATGGCTCCCGTAGTACTCTCTTAGGCTTAGCTGACAGAACTGGAAGAAGACCTTTGTTCCCATGCATGCTAATAGGTTAGGAGCTCCTCCTTACATTCCCGATGAGGTTCCAGTTGCAGTTGTAGATGATGAGGACGAGGAGATGGGAGAAGGTGACTTTCCGGATGTAGGAGAGGATGAGTAGGACTTTGGAGCATTCCCGGAGCAGCCAACTGACTTTCCGGAGCCACCTAGGAGGTCCACTTACCAGCAGCGACCTACCGCTTCCTCCTCCTCCCGCCGAGCTAGCGTTAATGAGCGCCCAACATGGATGGATAGTGCACCGGAATTGGTACGGCCAGCAGCCAGCTTGGATGGAAGCTCCTCCACCTTGGTACCAACAGCCTCCTGCATGGACCCAGCAGCCGCCTGCAAGGACCCAACAGCCGCCGGAGTGGACACAACAACCTCCTTCTTGGTTTGGACAGCAACCGGCGTGGGCGGGTGATCTTTCTAGGAGGATGGACGACTTAGAGACCCGCCAGAATGAGCGTGATGAAGAGAGGCAAGAGAACTCAAGGATCCTCCGTGATGTCTATCGCCAGCAGTTTGGGCGACCTTTCAGTTCCAAGTTCTTTCCTTACCTACCGCCACCACCTCCGCAGTGATATGTGATGGATGTTTCGAGCTACTCCACCGCCTTAGTGAGTTTTCTTTTTTCTTTTCTTTTCTTTATTTTTCCTAAACATTGAGGACAATGTGTATGTTAAGTATGGGGTGGGGTGTGACTCTCGTTTATGTAATAACTCGGTACACTTGCTTTGCTTTTTTTCCATGAACATTTGCATCTTTCTTTTATTGTCACACGTTTCTATATTGCATTGCCTTAAAAAGCTTAGAAAAACCCATAAAAATTTTGAAATTTTTTGAAAATTATTGTGCTTCTAGGATTGGAGATGAATTCTATGATGAATCTACTTGTGGATTGATTTTTTTGATGAATTTTATGTGCTTAAGTTGAATTGTGAATTGTGAACAAATTGAATGTGTTGTTTAATCTTTCTTGCAAGTTTCATAATGTGAAAGTTTTATGTTTAAATCATATTGAGGAATGAAGGTTGAAATCACAATATCAGTTCTTGCACTTCTATATGAAATGATTAAGGCGCCTCGATTTTTCTTGCTTCTTCTTTGTTCATCTAGCCCCTCAATGAAATATTTGCCTCCTTTACCTATCCGGAAATTAGGAAGAGTTGATTTTGGCATATTTGATGTGGGAGGGCCATGAAAGAAAATTGTGCATTCAAGTATAGAAAAATAGGTTTGGGGAAGTCAATCATGATGATGAGTAACTCGGCACCATTCACATAGCCGGGTGTTTGTGTCTTGCCAAAGTCGGATTGAGCGGTATTCCCAACAGATTATGGTATGTGCATCAAGGGTTTGAGGCATCTCGAAATTGAGAAACGCCAATCTCCTAGGCTTCGGTTTTTGTGCACCGCTGTCCATATTTCTAAAAAGTAAAGTCGAAAAATTTTACACTGAAAAGGGAGAGCAAAGCTCTCAAAATGGTGGTTTGTTCAAGTTTGCAAAAAGAAAAGAGTTTGTGTTGTTCCTCTTTCCCGGATTTGTGCACCACATTCCCTTATAAGTTTCCCACCTATTCACGTTTCTTGAACTTTACTTAAAAGTCCTTAAGATTTATGGAATGTTGTTTGACTTGGTGATCTAAATTGGTGTTTCACATGATTGATTTTGACATTGCTTAAGGTTATGATATTTGTTTTAAATTTTATGCAATATATGATGTTTCCTTTACTTGACATGATTTGATTTATATGCATAGAAGTTCTCAAGGAGACATGAATCAAGGTTTGAGGATGATCTATTGATTAGAAGCACAAAACCAAAAAGATTGTCTTTACCTTGTTTTGCATTCATATTTCATCCTACCTTGTATTCTAAGCTTTTGGAAATCTTGCTTAGGGACAAGCAAGCCACAAGTATGGGGTATTTTGATAGCATGAAATATGACCATATTTTAGGTACTTAATTTGGTTGTTTTTCCCCTTTAGTTGTGTACATGGATAAGAGTTTGAAGCGTTTATGAGCACATTTACCTATTTTGTCGATATAGAGCTACACGAGCTTTGTTGTGTTTTTAGGTGAATAAAGGCTTGGATTGGAGCATATATGAGAGAGTAGGTGTATTTGATCATGCTAGGCATCAAGAGGATGCATTAGAGAAGCTAAGGAAGGAGCATGATTTGAGAGCTTTACGAAACAAAGGCTTTTTCAAGGGAATTGGAGTTCCCACGGCCAAACATGGAGAACCACGACCGTGGTTTAGGCATTGAGGGCGTGTAAAACAAGGTCGAGAGCAACAGAAAGGTTCCACGACCAGTTCCACGGCCGTGGAAGTTTGTACTAGACCGTGGTTTCTATAACGGTTGCCACATGTCATATTTGCCACGTCAGTAGCGTTCATTGGGCTTTCGTAACCCTAATTTTCCCTATAAGAAGGCGGAGGCAAGGAGAGAAAAAAGAGGTCGCATACATCCCGGACGGAAAGCATTTTGGAAGCATTGCTTAGGGAGCTTTCATTGCGTATAGGGAAGATTCCGAGAAGGATGCATTTTGAGATTGCGTACTTGGAGAAGATCTTAGGATTCCTTTTGAAGACGGATTGACAGCCCGTTCTTCATTGTTCCTGGAGATTATTGTGAAGTTTTATGTTCCCTATTCCGCATACATTGAACACATATACTCTTTGGATTGAATTGAGATTGATTGTTCGGTTATTATTGAGTTTTTAAAGTTTTACCCTTTTCCCTTTGTAATTTTATTTTTGATTCAATGATGATGATTGTTGGCTAAAACCCTTTAGCGATTCTAAGGTGAAGGGTTGATAGTTGTGGCTTAGATAATGATAGATTAAACTTAAACAAATTGGACCATGAGAGTTGCGAGAAACTTCGTCGTCGACCTTTTCCACGGCCTGTTCTTGAGTTCCACGGCCGTGGTTGTTCAAGATCCCGCCGTGGTTTCCTCTGTCGTATGTCCTTTGCTTTTGCTTTGATCCAAAGTTAAAGATTTGCTTTAACCTAGCCTTGGCTTACCTTTTCTAGGTAGTAGTGAGACTCAACATCCTCTACTTCGGTTTCGAGTGTCACAACCTTAACCGTTTTGGCTTTTATTCGATTCCCTTGGGTTTGGGCATGGGTGTTTGAGGATAATTCTTATCCTTAGATCCTTTCTATACTGCAACCTCAACAACCTTTATAGAGAGAGCCTTTGTGTGAGACATATGGGTTTTGGAAATTCGCCATACATTACCCTATCTTAGATATACCTTTGCAATCCCGACTCTGTCCTTATATCTTTAGAATATCTTGAATCAATTGCCACAATTGGATAACTGGATCTTTAGAATCGTTGTTTCCCCAATTAATCTTACAAAAGCTTTTATTTGCTTGACGATCTTTATAAACTGAATTTCCCCCCCCCAAATCCCCGAGTTTGATACTCTGGAATTCTTGCTTTACTACGCCGATCCGTACATTGCGGATTCGCATGATTTGATTTCAGTTTTATAAATTTAAAGCTTATTTGCACGCAAACTTTCAAGAGAACAATTAGTTCTTTACCCTTCGATGAGTGATGTTGGTTTGACTACTCTTATCTTTCCTTAGGAGCCTTGGACCCATGTTGAGCTTAGTGTTGACTTCGATGACCGCCCCTGCGGACCCAGGTGGCCGCACCTGCGGCTGGGCCCCCTTATGCCTCACAGAGTCCGCCCCTGCGGTTTTGTGTGGTTGCAGCCGCCTTCGTTGACCCTTTGACCTGTTCTTTGCGGCTGGCTTCCTTTATAAGCCATCCTTTGCTTCTATATGAGGGTTTTCCTCATCTTCTTCAGCCCTATCTCCCTCTGTACGTTCTTCTTCTTCCTCTCCTCTTCTTTGATCTCCCTTTGATCTTGTGAGAGAGTTTTGAGAGTTTGATTGTGGTTTTGAGCTTGGATGATCTTGAACTTGTTGATGAGTGTTGTTGCTGATGTGTTGAGGGTGTGAGGTGGTGTAGTTTCTCTTAGTTGCTGCTTAGGGTTCTGTTGTGGTAAGATCTCCATCTCCATCTCCATTCTTTCTTCTTCTTTGCTTCTTTCTTTCTTCTTTAGCTTAGGATCACAAGCTGAGCTTGTGTGGATCCTTTCCTGGACGTTTTGATGTCTATACATGTGTATATATGTATGTGTGATGTTGATGTGTGATGAAGAAGTGAAGAGAGTCGAGAAAGAGATCGAAGAGAAGTCGGGGCCAACCTTCTGCACAGATAGCCGCCCATGCGCCTGCTGTGAACCGCCTCCGCGCCTTGAGTGAGCCGCCCTTGCGCCTCACTGGTTTAGCCCCTGCGTCCTTTGTTTCCGCTGGTGCGTTCAGGGCATACCTTGTTGGTATGATTCCTTCTTTCCTTTCCTTTGGTCTTGACTTAGATGTGGGCTAGGCTAGCTTGGTTAGGATGAGTATGATGAGTTGCATGATAGAGATGTGCCTTAGGCACTTGTGTTTAGGTTGAGGTTATGCCTTAGGCATCTGTGAGAATGTTATGATCTCAAGGTTTAGATCGAGGTTGTAGGTTGGTTTTGCTTATGGAGACGAGTCTCCTGACCCTTACAATATGTGATGATGTGTGTGTTGCTATTGCAGGCGTTGATTACTTCCCCAAAGGAAGCTGTGATGTGGTACTGGCTACGAGTATTACAGGTAAGTCCATAGGACTTACTTAGCGTCAGTTGTGAGTTTGTGTGATTGTGATGGTTGTGTGTGTTCATATGATTGTGCATTTATATTCTAAACCGGACTAGGAAGACCATTTATTACGTTAAATGGCCCAAGTGTATTATAACGGGTTGTGACCACTTGCCTCTGCCTGTTGGTAGGAGAAGGTGCCCTAAAGATGATCTCACAGTGGGGGGACGAGTGATGATCACCCCATGCAAAACCCCTGTGTTACGTTGAATGGGACGAGGTTCTGAGGCTCCTCGTGTTACAAAATAAGTTGAATTAGTAATGGAATAATGTAATTGAAAGATAATAAATGAATGTGTGTGGCATTGCATGTATGAGATGCTGATGTGTGTTTGTGCTATTACCTTCATACTTATTCACTACTGTAGCTAACGGTGTATACCGTGTTGTAGATGATCTGCAGGTTAGGAAGACTGCAGAGTGAGCGAGATGGGGTGACCAGCCGAGGACTTTTGTACATTAGGGTTGTGTGGGATATGTGATATCTTTTGTATCTGATGTTTATGGATGTTGTTTTGTACCCGGCTTTGTTGTTGTAAAACCCTTTTGATGTATCTTATACAGATTTATGTATTTGGTTTTCATCTACCTGTGCCTTGTTGTAAGATCTAGTGAACTTGTTGTCTGGCTAGGGTCAAGATCCATTGTGAGATCCTAGCCCAATGTGACACTCCGAGTCCCGTGGATTCGGGGTGTTACAGAGTTGGTATCAAAGCCTTAGGTTGACAACAATGGCACTTGCTATCTGCAATAAAGGTAGAGTGGATAAATAAACAGAACCCGAAAGGGGTCTGACTTTTAAAAAGGTTTTGGTTTTAAAGTGAGTACAGATGTTTTGGGATAGTATGTACAGAAGTCGTCACCCTTCTGAGGATCTCGACATTATATATATTTATATATATATATATATATATATATATATATATATATATATTTATATATATATATATGTCTTCTATGTGCTGATATGTATGCATGTCATATTAAGTATTATATATATTTATATATATGGCCTATATAGAGCATTATAAGTTAGGTGTGCATACCCCTAGATGGCTCGGACTAGAGCTACTGCTATTGCAGGCCGAGGTAGAGGTAGACCACCTCTTCCTCCAAGAGGGATAGGACAAGGACCAACTCCCGCTGCTGATCCACCAATGGTGAAGGAACCTCCTGAAGAGGTTGCTGAGAGTGTTGTCCCAAAGACGAGGAGTGGTGGATCCAAGAGACAACAGGCATATCGAGCCCAGTCTGATGACTCAAATCGTGTCTCTACGGGAGGACCAGAGTTTAGAGAGTACCTCAAACATTTTGAGGAGGCCATCAGAGTAGGTAGACGAGCCCCAAATCTACCAGGGCATGAGGGATCATCTGAGAGATCCCATGGAGCCACTCAGGTGCCAATTATGCCAACACATGCTACTAGGACTGTTAGAGCTGTAGAGGTGACCAAAGAGCCTCGACCGGATACCTGGTTGAAGGCGTTTCATCAGTAGGGAGTACCACCCTTCTCAAGACAGATTGGGTTAGAGACAGAGGTATGGATAGGACATGTAGACTCAACTTTAGAGTCTATTAGGTGTCCTGATGACAGACGGATAGAGCTAGTTCAGTCTCTATTCCGTGACCTGGCACACTAGTGGCGGAGGACAGTTCGAGCACGAGTTACGAGTTATGACCAGATGAGGACTTTGTTGAGGGAGCAATTATGCCCTACCTCATTGAGCAGTTCTTCCCTATTACAAATGCTATTCGCCGCTTCCAGACTTAGTTAGCGTTGTTGGGTCCAGCTGCACCATCCGAGGACCAGCATGTGTATATGTTCTCCCGTCGTCTGAGGGAGAGCACACGTTCGTATATGGCGGGATTCCACTGTGAGTCATTGGCAGACTACCAGGATCGGGCCTTTGCTTAAGAGTGAGAGAGAGCTAGCAAGAGGAGGACTTCTCAGACGGGTCGGTCTGAGAAGAGACAACGCACAAGACAGATTGGTGCAGGAGCATCTATATATGGGCGAGGTCAGTCTCAAGGCCGCTCGAGTGGTCCAGCGTTTGAAAAGACGACTGATAGAGGCCGCTAGTGTTATAACTGCGCGGCCTATGGACATTTGAGGGCTGAGTGCCCGAGAGCACCACTGACTTACTTCTCGTGTGAGAAGCCAGGCCACAAAGCTACGTTTTGCCGTTTGGGCAAGGCGTCATCACAACAGGGTTCTTCCCCTGCAAGTGCAACAAGAGGTGGATAGCAACCACCTCAGCATCAGGCACAGGGACAACAGAGATTTCCAGATACACCTACTACTCAGGATTCAGCTCCAAGATCGAGTAACGGTAGAGGTAGAGGTGTTGGTACTAGTGATGCCCGAGGAGCTCGAGACCGAGTTTTTGAGGTGAGGAGTGCTGAGGAGCCGCCAACACCAGTTGCTACAGGTACCATTCTGTTACATGGTTTACCTGTTAGAGTTTTATTTAATACGGGTGCTACACATTCCTTTATTTCTGCTGCATGTGTTGAGCGTTTGAGTTTATCTACCATACAGGGGACCCCCTTTACTATAGGTTTACCTGATGGTAGTCGGGTCCGAGGTACCCGTGAGATACGTTGTTGTCCCCTTCGTTTAGGGACGCGAGTGTTGCTTGTTGACTTCTTAGTCATGCCCTTGATGCATGAAGATGTCATATTACGTATGGATTGGATGCGTAGACACCGTGCAGTGTTATATGTGGGTAAGAGAATTGTTAGTCTCTACCGACGTAGGTCCAATAGAGGTCTTTTGGGGTTGGGACCTTGGGACGACGAGAACTGTTATCAGTGCTATATGAGCAGTGAGACTGATAACACATGGATGTGATGCCTTCTGGTGTTATGCCATGAAGGAAGGAGATAGTCCAACATTGGAGGACATTCTAGTTGTTTGCGAGTTTACAGACGTGTTTGTAGAGCCGTCTAGTTTGCCGCCTCAGGTGAGTGTAGACTTTGACATCGAGTTGGAGCTTGGCACGAGACCAATCTTGAAGGCCCCATATCGTATGGCGTCTGCTGAGATGTTGGAGTTGAAGAAGCAACTCAAGGAGTTGGCTAAGAAGG
Source organism: Fagopyrum homotropicum (assembly GCA_033239125.1). Taxonomy (NCBI): domain Eukaryota; kingdom Viridiplantae; phylum Streptophyta; class Magnoliopsida; order Caryophyllales; family Polygonaceae; genus Fagopyrum; species Fagopyrum homotropicum. The sequence continues at coordinate 89,720,007 of BSWB01000003.1, read as the reverse complement.
GCTTCATCCGCCCTAGCGAATCACCATGGGGTGCACCTGTCCTATTCGTGAAGAAGAAGGACGGATCGTTGAGATTATGTATTGACTAAAGAGAGCTGAACAAGGTGACCATCAAGAACAAGTATCCACTGCCTTGTATTGATGATCTACTTGATCAGCTTCAGGGAGCGACAATGTTCTCCCGGATTGACTTGCGTTCGGGATAACACGAGCTGAGGGTGAGAGAGCAGGACGTGCACAAGACGGCATTTTTTACTCGTTATGGACACTACGAATTTGTAGTGATGCCATTTAGGCTGATAAATGCCCCAACAGTTTTCATGGAGTTGATGAATAATATCTTCATCGAATTTCTAGATCAATTTGTGGTGGTCTTTATTGATGACATTCTGGTAGACTCTCGTAACAAAGAGGAGCATGCCGGTCATCTGAGGAAAGTTTTGCAAATTTTAAGGGATATAGAGCTTTATGCCAAGCTCTTTAAGTGCGAGTTGTGGATCTTTGAGGTTGCTTTTCTTGGACACATTGTCTCCGCCGACGGGATCATGGTTGACCCGACGAAGATCGAGTTTGTTGCTACATGATTGACACCGACGAACGTCAAGGAAGTGCGTAGCTTTCTTGGCCTAACCGGTTATTATAGACGCTTTGTGGAGGGATTTTCTATGATTGCCCGTCCACTGACGAGTCTTCGTAGGAAGACCACCAGATTTGTATGGACCGACGAGTGTGCTCAGAGTTTTGAGGAGTTGAAGAGGCGTTTGACTTCTGCTCCTGTCTTGGCACAACTAGAGGGTTCTGATGATTTTGTGGTCTACAATGATGCATCCAAGCTAGGCTTGGGATGTGTACTGATGCAGAGAGACAAAGTGATTGCATATGTGTCTCGACAGTTGAAGACGTATGAGGAGAACTACCCAACTCATGATCTATAGTTTGCAGCGGTAGTTCATGCATTGAAGATTTGGAGACATTACATGCATGGCACCACCTGTCAGATCTTCACAGACCATAAGAGTTTGAAGTACATTTTCACGCAACGGGAATTAAATAACCGTCAGCGTCGATGGCTGGAGTTGATCAATGACTTTGACCTTGAGATTTTGTATCATTTGATGACATGAATTATGACCTATTTTTAGACATGTATTTATATAGATTTTCCCTTTATTTTGCATGCATAGACATACATTCATGGCATTTATGGTTATATTCACCTACTTTGCAAGAATAGAGGTCTACACAGAGTTTTATTGCATTTGTAGATAATTTGGCGAATTATGGAGCGAAATAGCATATTTAAGGATTAAACCTTGAAGCAGGACAAAAAGGAGCAATAAAAGGAAGTTAGGACGCGCCAAAGTATCTTCTGATACCATTTGACGCGGCCCAAAGTATTCTCTGATACCGTCTGACGCGCCAAAGTATTCTCTGATACCGTCGGACGCGGCCCAAAGTATTCTCTGATACCTTATGACGCGGCCCAGAGTATCTTCTGATACCAGCGCACTCGACTTCTTTTCAGCCCAAATATTTAGGGTTATCTTTAAACCCTAGATAGATCCCTACATATATTCGAGAGCTTTCAACATTGAAAGGAGAACGGTGACAGCCCCATAACTTGGAGTCAAATTCTCCAAAGGGAGATTAGGGAGGTCGCACCAGATAATCTTTACACGTTTTAGAGAAATCAACGATTCTTGGAGAGAGATTGAAGAGCTTTTGCCGGAAAGTCATTCTTGATCTTTGATTGTAAGATTTCTTTATTCCATTGTCTTGTTTGTGGTTTGTGAACACGAAATTGAGTTGTTGAGAGATACATTGAATAGATTTGACGATTGTTTTACAGATTTGGAAGTTATAGATTTTTTTCGTTCAAGATTTGGTTTCTTTGCGATATCTTCTTCAATAATTAATTTGATTCGATTTTGAAAATGGTTGGCTAAAAACCTCGTGATTCTGGGGAGAATAGTTGATGATTAAGGCTTAGATAATTATAGACTGAACTCATTCAAACATTAGGACCCTGAGAATTTAGATCTTAGTTTTGCGACAAACAGGAAAATCGGGCTGTTCTTGAGGAAAATCGGCCGATTTTTCTTATGAACAGGGCGATTTATCCTTCTGACGAACTTTAATTGAATTAACTTTTAATCAAAACTAATCCTTGCCTAAACCCCAATCTTGATTAACCTTCTTACCCTCTAATTGAATGTATGAATGCACTTCAAACCTATTTCTACATTTAATAGATTAAGATTGCAAGATTTGGGTAATAAAGAGACTCAACATCCTTTATTAAGATTTTAAGTGTGCTTTCTATTCCTACTTTGGAGAGTCATATCCTGGAGTTTTAGATAGTTAGTTTGAACATAATTCCTATCTTTAGATCTTTCTATATTGCAGCCTCAACAACCCTTATAGAGAGAACCTATAGATTAGTCATATAGGTTTCGGAACTTCATCGTACGAATCCTACCTTTGAACATTTAATCTTGGCAATATAAATTCTGTCCTATATTTATAGAAGTGTCTTGAATCGAAAGCCTAAATCGGATACTTGAATCCTTGGAATCATTTCACTCTTATTTGATCACAAAAGCTTTTCGCACTTTTTGCTAGATAATTGAAATCGGAATTTTTCTCACCAAATCCCTGAGTTCGACTCTGGAATTCTTACCTTACTACAGCCGATCCGTACACTGCGGGTTCGCTTTGCTTTTGAGTTCTAGATATAAATTTAAGACTTTGACGCACACACTTTTTGAGCGAACAAGTTTTTGGCGCCGTTGCCGGGGATTTGGTCTAGGCCAAATTCAGTTTTCGGTTGTCGGGCTTGAGTGCTTTTTGCTTTTAATCTTTTCGGTATGAGTTTTTGAGTTTTCAGGTTCACCAATGGCTGCATGGAGCAATGAACCTGCATTTGATCCAGCCTGGTTTGCATGGCAAGGTGCTAGGGCAGACCATTATGAATATTTGGAAGAGAAATACGCCTTCTATTGGTTTGACAGCGAAAGAGAACGTGAACAAACCATTGAATCTGAATTTGCAAAATGGGAAAAGCTGCACTACCCAAAGAAGGTTAAGAAGAAACCTCCCAAAGATGCGGAGGACTCGAAATTTGAAGAATTGATGAAGAAATTTGAGATGCTCGAAGAAAGATTCAAAGCCTATGATGAATATAATCTAAAAGTGATAGAAGACGCAACAAAGAATATTTCTAAGGTTGAAAAAGCCTTGGAAAATCATTCATCTAGCAAGGAAGAATTACAAGTTTCGAGCGTTCCTCCGCTCGAATCTGAAGCTTCTCTAGAAGCTCTCATTGAAGAAGAGGAAGAAGTGGAGAACCTTGACCAAATTACTGAAACTGTGGCCAAGGTTGAAGAGGATCCAGCTGAGTTGGGAGATATTTCATGTGTGGATCATCATCCCAACATGAAACTTGTCCCAAGTTTTGAAATGCTTTGCAAGGTACTTTCTCTTACTCCCTTTGAAAAACCTATTAAAATTTCTAATTTTTTCAGGAATGCACCGGAGAGTTGGAGGTCTCTTCCAAAAGAACCTCCTAAGGTGAAGATGAAACCTCCATTGACTTTGCTAGAGGTAGATGCTCCTTGGACTACAAGGAGTAAATTTGGCAACCACTTCAACGCTTATGCCAATAAGTATTTCTTATTCAAGTATGGGGTCATTGACATGACGAACACCATACATCATCCCCAATCTGGAGATGGGGAAGCTAGGAGGATTCTCGAGAAATTGATTTCTCGATCCAGGAAAGGATGGGACGCAAGGCTGAATTATGTCCCATTAGAGCATAGGAATGCTAGGAGAATCCCGGTGAGAATCAAATCGTACAAGCTTGTACGTGGGAGATCTTACCATTTGCCGGTGAAATTAGGAACCGGAATCTTTTTTGAGGAATTTTATGATGAGTTTGATCAGCAATCCAAGATGTTCAAGGTGCATTGAATCATCTATGGAGATAGGTCCAGCTAACGACCTTAAACAAAGCGCTTCTTGGGAGGCAACCCAAGGTAATGCATTCATGTTTTTCTTTCTTTTTCTTAGGATAGTTTAGTGTAGTTTGCTTTGCTTTTGTTTTTCTCGATGCGCTCTCGGTTTGTTTGTGTCATGGATCGCAGGAACTAGGTATAATCTTGAGAAATTGATGGAAAAAGGCAATACAAATGTGCCTAAGGACGTTTTCAAGGAACAAAAGGCAAGAAATCGACTTACCAAAAGAAGATCGGTCGATTTAGGCTTCAGAGCAGGTCGATTTTTGACAACAGAAAAAAAAATCGACCCAAAGATCGACCCCCTCAGGAAAAATCGGGCCGACGAAAAAATCGGGCAGAAAAATCGGCCGATTTTTTGAAAAATCGGTCGATTTTTTTCAAAAAAAAAAAAAAAAAAAAAAAAAAAATTTTTTTTTTTTTTGGAAAATTTTTGTTCGGCCAAAAGACGTTCCCCTTCTTCATTCTTCGACACCGATTGGAATATCCGGAGTTCCCTATTGCGCTTATATAGAATCTCACCATCACCACTCAATGAATGATTCGTCATGCCTGATTCGTCATCTTACATTGTGAGTATGCTTTTCTTCCTTTTCTTTTCTTCACATTGGGGACAATGTGAGTTTTAAGTATGGGGTGGAGGTATTTGCAATACCATTTGCATGTTTTATGTCTTGCATCATATGATTATGAAAATTTTGAAAAATTTTAAAATTTTTGTGCTTCTAGAATGGATATGATCTCTATGATAAACATTGTTTTGTGGAATAGCTATGATGATTTTGATATGCTTGAATTGATTTATGACATATGTGGGATTTGAATACTTTGATAGAACTTCATGCATGTTTGATAATTCGCTTTCATTCTAAATCATGTTGAGTGTTGAAGGTTGAAACCGCATGATAAGTTCTTACACTTCTTATTGATATGATTAAGACACCTTGATTTTTCTTGCTTCTTTCCTTATTCATTTAGCCCCTCAATAAAATAATTGCCTCCCTTACCTATCCGGGAATTTGGAGGAGTTGATATTTGGCATGTTTGATGTGGGAGGGCCATGAAAGCAAAAATTTTGCATTCAAAGAATAGAAAGAACTTGTAGGTTTGGGGAAGTCAATCATGACGATGAGTAACTCGGCACCATTCACATAGCCGGGTGTTTGTGTCTTGCCAAAGTCGGATTGAGCGATATTCCTAGCGGATTATGGTATGTGCGCTAAGGGTTTGAGGCATCTCATAAAAATTGAGAAACGCCAATCTCCTAGGCTTCGGTTTTTGTGCACCTCTATCCATAACTCCAAAAGTAAAGTCGAAAAATGAAAAGAAGAGAGCGAAGCTCTAAGTTGAAAGTGCTGCGGAAACCGCAAGAGAAGAAGAAAAGAGTAGTAATCCACTTTCCCGGATTCATGCACCACATCCCTTATAAGTTTCCCTCCTTTCCGCATTCTTGACCTTACTTGAAAGTCCTCAAGATCATTGGAATGTGTTTGGCTTTGTGGTCTAAATTGGATTCCTCATGATTGATTTTGATATATTGCAAGTTATGATGCATGTTATGATTTCTCTTTCAAAGTGTGATTATCCTTTTCATGATATAATTCCTTTTGATCATATGATGATTTTCATTAGCTATAAAGCAACCATTTGAGAGTGATCTATGAATAGAAGTACAACCAAAATATTGTGGTTTTTCTTTATTTTTGCATATTCATAATCCATATCATCTTTTATTTTAAGTTTGAATCTTGCTTGGGGACAAGCAAGAGGCAAGTATGGGGTATTTTGATGACATGAATTATGACCTATTTTTAGGCATGTATTTATATAGATTTTCCCTTTATTTTGCATGCATAGACATACATTCATGGCATTTATGGTTATATTCACCTACTTTGCAAGAATAGAGGTCTACACAGAGTTTTATTGCATTTGTAGATAATTTGGCGAATTATGGAGCGAAATAGCATATTTAAGGATTAAGCCTTGAAGCAGGACAAAAAAGAGCAATAAAAGTAAGTTAGGACGCGCCAAAGTATCTTCTGATACCATCTGACGCGGCCCAAAGTATTCTCTGATACCGTCTGACGCGCCAAAGTATTCTCTGATACCGTCGGACGCGGCCCAAAGTATTCTCTGATACCTTATGACGCGGCCCAGAGTATCTTCTGATACCAGCGCACTCGACTTCTTTTCAGCCCAAATATTTAGGGTTATCTTTAAACCCTAGATAGATCCCTACATATATTCGAGAGCTTTCAACATTGAAAGGAGAACGGTGACAGCCCCATAACTTGGAGTCAAATTCTCCAAAGGGAGATTAGGGAGGTCGCACCAGATAATCTTTACACGTTTTAGAGAAATCAACGATTCTTGGAGAGAGATTGAAGAGCTTTTGCCGGAAAGTCATTCTTGATCTTTGATTGTGAGATTTCTTTATTCCATTGTCTTGTTTGTGGTTTGTGAACACGAAATTGAGTTGTTGAGAGATACATTGAATAGATTTGACGATTGTTTTACAGATTTGGAAGTTATAGATTTTTTTCGTTCAAGATTTGGTTTCTTTGCGATATCTTCTTCAATAATTAATTTGATTCGATTTTGAAAATGGTTGGCTAAAAACCTCGTGATTCTGGGGAGAATAGTTGATGATTAAGGCTTAGATAATTATAGACTGAACTCATTCAAACATTAGGACCCTGAGAATTTAGATCTTAGTTTTGCGACAAACAGGAAAATCGGGCTGTTCTTGAGGAAAATCGGCCGATTTTTCTTATGAACAAGGCGATTTATCCTTCTGACGAACTTTAATTGAATTAACTTTTAATCAAAACTAATCCTTGCCTAAACCCCAATCTTGATTAACCTTCTTACCCTCTAATTGAATGTATGAATGCACTTCAAACCTGTTTCTACATTTAATAGATTAAGATTGCAAGATTTGGGTAATAAAGAGACTCAACATCCTTTATTAAGATTTTAAGTGTGCTTTCTATTCCTACTTTGGAGAGTCATATCTTGGAGTTTTAGATAGTTAGTTTGAACATAATTCCTATCTTTAGATCTTTCTATATTGCAGCCTCAACAACCCTTATAGAGAGAACCTATAGATTAGTCATATAGGTTTCGGAACTTCATCATACGAATCCTACCTTTGAACATTTAATCTTGGCAATATAAATTCTGTCCTATATTTATAGAAGTGTCTTGAATCGAAAGCCTAAATCGGATACTTGAATCCTTGGAATCATTTCACTCTTATTTGATCACAAAAGCTTTTCGCACTTTTTGCTAGATAATTGAAATCGGAATTTTTCTCACCAAATCCCTGAGTTCGACTCTGGAATTCTTACCTTACTACAGCCGATCCGTACACTGCGGGTTCGCTTTGCTTTTGAGTTCTAGATATAAATTTAAGACTTTGACGCACACACTTTTTGAGCGAACATCATTCTAGAAAGGCGAATGTTGTAGCTGATGCCTTGAGCAAGAAGACGCCTCGAGACAAGGCGATTTCCAAATTGACTGTACAAACTCAGCTTCAGAGGGATCTAGTCTTGCTAGAGATGGACATCCAGTTTCCTGATGAGGATGCCTAGTTGTTTGCTTTAGAGGTTCTACCTAGTCTGTTGGATAAGATCCAATAGAAGCAGGGGATCTGCCCGACTTTGATGAGGATCAGAGAGAGGATGTCTCGTGGAGAGGCACCACAGTTCCTCATAGGAGTGGATAGAGTTATGAGGCGTCATGATCGTATTTGTGTACCCGCTGATGCAGAGCTGAGACAACGGATTTTACAGGAGGCTCAATGTACACCTTACTCGGTACATCCAAGTAAGAGTAAGATGTACCATAATGTGAGACGCTCATATTGGTGGGGAGGGCTGAAGGCCGATGTAGCCAAATTTGTGGCTCAGTGTGCAACCTGTCAACAGGTCAAGATAGAGCATTTCAGACCTGGAGGTGAGCTCCATCCACTGCCAGTACCGCAGTAGAAGTGGGAGGACGTCTCCATTGATTTTGTGACCGGATTGATGGCTAGTAGGAGCTTTGATGCTATCTCGGTGATTGTGGATAGACTAACGAAGACGTCACGTTTCATTCCCATTAGAGAGACGCGGCCGGTTGGCAGATTGGCTGAGGAGTATACTAGACAGATAGTGCGACTCCGTGGGGTACCGAGGACGATCTGATCGAGATGGACGGTTTACTTCGAGATTCTGGCAGCAAATTCAGACTACTTTGGGGACGAGTCTACACTTCATAACTGCGTAGACTCGTCCAGACCTTAGAGGACATGCAGCGAGCTTATGTGTTGGATTGGGGACATGGATGGTCTGATTACCTCCCACTCGTTGAGTTCTCATACAACAACAACTGGCATGCATCTATTGGGATGACTCCTTATGAGGCACTATATGGACGTAGGTGCCTTACACCTTTATGCTAGGATGAGCCTAAGAATATTAGTGGGATAGCGCCAGAGCAGATTCAGGATGATATGGCTTGAGTAGCGCTGATTAGAGAGAGGATGATGGCTGCATAGAGTCGCCAGAAGTCGTATGCAGACAAGAGGCGTCGGCCTCTAGAGTTCTAGGTAGGAACTCATGTCTTGTTGAGAGTATCTCCGACGCGAGGCGTCAGACGTTTTGGCATAAAGGGGAAGTTGAGTCCCCGATATGTTGGCCCTTTCGAGATACTGGATAGAGTCGGGAGAGCAACCTATAGATTAGCATTACCTCCGAGGTTAGAGGGTGTTTACCCTGTGTTCCATGTGTCTCAACTGAGAGAGTACATACAAAATCCGAGGCACATTGTGAGTTATGATGATCTAGTGGTTGAGCCGGACCACACTTTTGCAGAGCACCCTATTGCAGTCCTAGAGCGAGGTGTGAGACGCTTGCGTTCGAAGGACATTCCTATGCTGAGGATACAGTGGTCCAGACGAGGACCGGATGAGGCTACATAAGAGACTGAGGATAGTATCCACAGGAACTATCCAGAGTTCTACGCCGAGATAGATGCACCAGTAGGATCCATGAATAGATCTTAGTGCCATCTTGGTGAGTGCATGTTATGCTATGTGTTTATGTGATGTGATGTGCTTTTCGTGCTAGCTTTTTGTGTATATGATCTGTTAGATCTTGTTGCTAGCGCAAGATATGTATAGTTGGAGATGGTTTTTTCCTCCATGCTATGGTGTGTGTGTTAGGATTAGCAGGAGATGGTTCTTTCCTCCATGCTATCATTGATGGACATAGTGTGAGTGGAGATGGTTCTTTCCTCCATGTAGTAGTGTTATGTGTAAGTTTTGGCTAGAGATGGCTTTACTCCGCGCCAGTGTGATGTGGTTAGTGTTTGGCTAGAGATGATCTTCCTCTAGGCCTTGTTTAGAGTTGATGATGGTGTGCTGGAGTGATGATTCCTCCATGATGAGTTTGAGGATATAAGGATGTTATTGGTTATGATGATACCTCTGAGAGGGAGAGTTATACCTCAGCTTATGGGTCCGAGAGGATTTAGGATCTTGCAAGTTTCACGATGAAACTTGTTTTTAGGGGAGTGTGATATAAGAGCCTTGGTTTTAGGAGCTTTGGAGCCTTGCTGAGCTTGGTGTTGACCCAGATGACCGCCCATGTGGACCCAGGTGGCCACACCTGCGCCTCACAAAGTCCGCCCCTGCGGCTCTGTGTGGTTGCAGCCGCCTTCGTTGACCCTTTGACCTGTGCTTTGCGGCTAACTTCCTTTATAAGCCATCCTTTGCTTCTGTATGAGGGTTTTCCTCATCTTCTTCAGCCCTATCTCCCTATGTACGTTCCAGTTCGCTCCAAAAGGTGTGTGCAAACTTTAAAATTTATAACCCAAGAAGTATGCTTCAACAATATGCGAACCCGCAGTGTACGGATCAATTGTAATAACAGTAAATATTCTAGGGGTTGATCACAAGGAGTATGGTAAAACAAAGATCGGAAATCAGGTCGTCAAATAACTAATGACCACAAATTAAAGCAATCAAAGATGATATAAAAGTTAGATAAAGGGAATGCCGATTCTAGGGATTAAAACATCTAGTGGTGGTTCCGACTCAAGATCTCAAAAGATAACATGGACAAAGCTGAGGTTTGCGAATGGAAGGTGTTTCTAAGGTGGAAATAGATCACCGGGGAAGTCTCACTACTCACTCTCCCAAACCCAAGCTCTTATCACCGGGTAATTCTCAAGGTACTAAGGAAAGGAACTATAATCTCAAACCAACACACCACCCAAGGGGATAGAATCAACCTTTACCGGGTAAGTCTCAGGCTAACTCTCAAAGATGGCATGAAGGCACACTCAAACCCCAATAAAGGATAAACCTTTTACCTATACTCATGATCTTATGTAAACAAACAAAGGAATCACCGGGTAAGTCTTATCCTTGGCTTGCATTGAACTAGAAAGGGTGTAATAAGAATAGGGTTTGACAAACTTAAACTCTTAACTCAAATAAGGTTCAGAAAAGGTTGACCTCGTTCAGTTATATTCCATCCCGGCCGAGATGTTCAATGACTGACCGAGGTGTTCTACGGTTAAGGTAAAGGCTCGAGCTTACAGGGTCCTGCTGGGATTAAGATCATTCAATCATCGTCTTTTCCACAACTTTCAGCCAATCACCCTAGAATTGCATAAGAAACTTAGCCAACAATCATCATGATAACAATAATCAAATTTATAAGAAAGGAATCAATATTCAACAAGAAAACCTTAACACAAAGGTCTCAATAATTGAATGAATCAAACAACAAACAATCAGCGTTCCTCAAATCACAATAAGAAAAGACAACAAACCAAGAGCAATCTAAGAAGATCTTACAAACTCCTTCAAAAGCTAACTCCAACTATGATTCCTTACTTCCTTGAACTTCAACTTTCAAACTTCCTTCAAAACTTCCTTCAAACTCTTCACAAAATGCTCCAGAAAATCCTTGATCCGAAGATGGCTGAATTGTAGAAAATCCTTTATATAGGAGAATTATCTTCCAAAGATAAGATATCTTAAAAAAGATAATTTCCTAGAAAATATATCCATATCTTCCAAAATATATCAACCAATAATATTATCTTCCTTCAGAAATCCAGCCAAAAATATATGATATTCTCCTTCCTAAAATAGAAGATGTCAGCCAAAAATAAAGATCTCGCCGGCGGCAGGGTGTTCGCCTCGGTCGGGACACTCCTCAAGATCACCTCGGTCGAGGTGGTACTGTAGCTGACCGAGGTGAATCTCAGCTGAATGTAAATTATCTCGAATCTGATCCAAAATCAATCCTCTAAATCATTTTCATGCTTCTTGAGATCGTCTCAAAGCTCCAAAATGTAGCTCTAATGACTCCTGAGCTTCCTTAGCTCCATTTCGGTCCAAAACGTTCCATTTTCCCTACAATTACACCGAAACTAGGTGTAGACCTCGATTTCCGCAAAGGTAGACAAAACAACAATATAATCAAAGAATATACATCCACACATGCAGATTTATGAAGATAAAACATCTAAACCAATCCCAAATATAGACTATAATACATGCTATCAAAATACCCCATACTTGTCCCTTGCTTGTCCCTAAGCAAGTTCCAATTCTTAGATACAAGATAGAATGAATTATAAGTCAGAAAGATCAATGAAAAACATTTCAAAACATTTTGTGGTGTGCTCCACTCATAGATCACCCTAAGAGAATGCTTCATGACAAATAAAATCAAGACATGATCAAAACATTTTATAAATATAGAAAAGTTCATCTTTGCATAAAATCATAGAATGCATAATAAATCATATTTATTGAAATCAATCATGTATAATGCAATTTAAACCACCAAGTTAATCAACAAGCTCGAGGTCTCAAGGGCTTCCAAAAGAGGTCAAGAAACGTGTAAGGGTGGGATGTATATAGGGTATGTGGTGATAGAATCCGGGAAAAGGATCTTACTTCACTTTCTTTGAAACTCAACATCTTCCACCAATAAGCTTTGCTTATTTTTACTTTACTTTTTGGGATGCGTGGACAGAGATGCACAATAACCGAAGCCTAGGAGATTAGCAATCATCAATTTCACGAGATGCCTCAAACCCTTGATGCACATACCATGATGATGACATGAATTATATACCATTATAATCATGCATATTATAGAGGTTTACTTCGATTTACCTTGCATTTAGAGAGAACTTGTGTACCTTTTATGTTTTATTCATTGATATTTCGGAAATAGAGATCTACACGAGTTTTGGTTGAATTATAGGTAAATGGAGTGAATTTGGAAGCAAAAGTAGAGCAAGGAGCATCTAAGTCATTAGGGAAGCTAAAGGAGTCTTAGAGGAATCACAAAGAGCAAAGGAGTTGCGTAAAAGAAGCATAAAAGGAGGAAGGAAACAAGCCAAAAGACGAGCATTCTCTGTTGAAGAAAATCGTGCCATTTACTATATAAATCGGACGATTTTTATCATTAAAAATCGAACGGTTTTGTGGATAAATCGGCTAGCACGATTTTCTTTGCTTTTCGGCCCAATGGTAAAGACGACTCAAAGCCCATCACTTTTGAGCTAGAGAAGTGTTTTTCCAAACGGCCCATTAGCAAGAAACTATAGGTTGGAACCCTAGGAACGAAAACGAAGAGGCCGCAGCGGGAAATCTTTACACGTTAGTGAGAGATTGAGGATTCTTGGAGAAGGATTGAAGCAATATTGCCGGGAAGTCAATCTGGATCATATTTGTGAGATTTCTTTGTTCCATTGAAATCTTTGTGGTTTTTGAACACGACATTGAGTTAATTGAGAGATACATTAATTAGTTTTGAGATTGGTTTACAGATTTGAAGGTTATTGAGTTTTTATTCAAGATTCGGGTTTATTTGAATTATTTCACTCAATCTTAATTTTGATTTGATTTTGAAAATGGTTGGCTAAAACCATTATGATTCTGGGAGAATAGTTGAAGATTGAGGCTTAGATGATGATAGACTGAACTCATTAAAAACATTTGGACCCCGAGAGTTTAGATTTTAGCTTTGCGATAACAGGAAAATCGACATGTTCTTGAATAAATCGTCCGATTTATCTATGAACAACACGATTTATTCCCTGACGAACTTTAATTGAATTAATCTTTAACCAAAGTTAATCCTTGTCTAAATTCCAACCTTGTCTAACCTTTTTAACCTCTAATTGAATGTATGAAGAGACTTCAACCTTGATTCTACATTTAATAGATTAAGATTACAAGATTTGGGTAATAGAGAGACTCAAGATCCTTTATTAAGATTCTAAGTGTGCTTTCTATTCTTTACCTTGGAGAGTCATATCCTGGGGTTTTAAATAGTTAGTTTGAACATAATTCTTGTCCTTAGATCTTTCTATATTGCAGCCTCAACAACCCTTATAGAGAGAACCTTTGGACTAGACAAATAGGTTTCGGAACTTCACCGTACGATACCTACCTTTGAACACATAATCTTGGCAATATAAACTCTGTCCTTATATCCATTAGAAGTGTCTTGAATTTAAAGCTGCAGTCGGATACTTGAATCCTTGGAATCATTTTTCCCTTTATTAATCACAAAAGCTCTTGCATTTTTGCTAGATAATTGAATTTTAATTTATTCTCACCAAATCCCTAAGTTCGACTCTGGAATTCTTACCTTACTACAGCCGATCAGTACACTGCGGGTTCGCTTTGCTTTGAGTTCTAGATATAAATTTAAGACTTTGACGCACACACTTTTGAGCGAACAAGTTTTTGGCGCCGTTGCCGGGGATTTGGTCTAGACCAAATTCGGTTTTCGGTTGTCTAGCTTGAGAGCTATTGCTCTTGTGATTTGATTAGTCTACTTGAGTGATCTTTGCAGGTTCTTTAGGTATATGCAAAAGACTAGATCCACTAAAGATCTAGTTCCTTTCAATCCCGAATTGGAGAAAACTTTAAGAAGAAAGTTGAAGGAAAAGAAAATTGCTGAAAATAACGAGAGAAACATCCAGGCTGAGTTGGATGACACTCAACATCAACTAAGGTTCAGTGAGAAAGCTCGTATAGATGCTGAAACGAGTCATCAATTCCAAATTGATGAACTCAAAGCAATGATGATGGACATGCAATTGGAATTGAACGAATCCAGGAAGGAAAAGAAAGTCAAGAAGCCGACTAAGTCCATTAGGAATGATTCATCCGGTGATGAAGAGCTCGACCCGGACATGCCGGAACTTGAAGAGATCAATCCAGTGATTCATCCTGTTCGAAACAACCCAAGACCACCGGTTGTTCCTCGCTTTCCAGCTAGGGATGTGAGAGTTGCTAATGAAGGCGATGGACCCCGAACTTTGGGGCAACGGATGGATCCAATTCAGCAACCACGCCGTCTAGGTGTGGATTTCGGAGCTGAAGACTTCCAGGAGTTTAGCTTCTCATCACAAGTTATCACCATGGTTCGCCAAAGTCAGTTTGGTGGAGCAAGTGCTGAATCTCCACATCAACACTTGCAAAATTTAGAGATTCTCATGGAGACCATGAAGCTAAAGAAGGCTACTACAAGCAATTACAAGATCAAAACGCTCTTCTTTTCTTTGAAGGACAAAGCTCTAGCTTGGTACCAAACACTTCCAGCTGCAAAGCTGGCCACATGGGAGGATCTATCTTCGGAATTCCTCACCAAGTTCTTCCCGCCATCCAAAACGGCGGAATTGAGAGGTAAGATAAATGCTTTTTCTATGAAACCTAACGAAAGTTTGTTTCAATCTTGGGAGGTTTCAGGATCTCTTGTTGGATTGCTCAAACCACGGCATTTCAAAGCTGGAATTATTGGAGATCTACTATAAAGGATTGGATATGGAAACGCAATTCAATCTTCAATCTCTCTCTTGTGGCACATTCATTGACATGAGAGAGGATGACGCTTGGGACTTCATTGAGAAGCAAGCCCAAGTGATTGAGAAGTATTCCCACCAAAAGGTTGATCCAAATAGCCGGAATCAAGGTGATCCAGGAGCTAAGTTGAACCATGCTTCTCAAACACAAATATTTTCCCTCAACAATAAAATCAAAGAGTTGAAGGAAGTAATCAAAACGAGTCTTCAAAAGGCTAAGGAGCAGGAAGCCAACTATATGGGAAGGGATAACAATCAAAGGAATGACTACCGGAACAAAAACCGGAACTCCAACTGGAATAACAACAATAGAAACTCCAACAACAACAATTGGAGATCCAATCAACAAAATCCAGGTAATCCCTGTTCTCATGCTGAAAAAGCTCTAACATCTCCATCTTCTTCTACTCCTTTGAAAAGCCAGGAACAGTCATCAAATGGATCGAACAAATCCGATCCCATGCTGGAGACGATCCTAGGGAAACTACAAGGATTGGAGATCTATATAACTTCAGTTGATAAAGCTCACAAGGCTTTAGAAACCAAGTATTTAGCAAAGACGGAGAAGTTCCAAGAGATCAAGGCAAACTTCCCGGGAAGACGGAAGATAACCCAAAGGGAAGGGTTATGGCAGTTACTACTAGGAGTGGTGTAACAACTACCGATCCTCAACCTAAAGTAGTTGAAACCACCACCAAAGAAGGAGAGGGAAAAGAGAAGGAAGATGTCTATGTTCCTCCTCCCGCCTACTAGCCGCTTCTACCTTTTCCTCAATCTAGAGCGCGAGGACGCTTAGATAAACACTTCGGTAAGTTTATTGAGCTTATGAGTAAGTTGTATATTAATTCACCTTTTATGGATGCAATTTAGGTATGCTAGCTTATGGGAAATTTCTCAAGGAAATCCTCTCTAACAAGAGGAAATTAGAAGACATTGGAGAAGTTAAGATGAGTATGGAGTCATCCGAACTCTCAAGACTATGACAGAGAATATGCCACCTAAGCTGCGTGATCCGGGATCATTTTGCATACCCATCACTTTGGGAGAGGTTACTTATGATGCGCTTTGCGACATTGGAGCAAGTGTGAGCATCATACCACTTGCTTTATGCAAGACGGTTGGTCTAGGAGAGCCCATACCGGTGAAGATAACACTTTACATGGCTGATCGTTCCACCACTAAGCCAATTGGGATAATAGAAGACATTCTTGTAAAACTCGGTATGTTTTACATTCCTATAGATTTTGTCGTTCTTGACATCCCTGCAGATTATCCAGTTCCCATCATTCTTGGGAGACCATTCCTTGCAACATCCGAATGGATGGTAGATTGCAAGAATGGACACCTATCCTTCAATATAGGTGAAGAGAAAGTGGAGTTCGTACTCTCCTCTTTAATCAAGGAGCCAGCCTTGAGAGAAGATGTCTTTAACATCTTTGATGAAGAAGAGTCTAGAGAGGTAGTAAGCGCAATCCTAATGAAAGACCCACTTCAAAAGGTTCTTAGCATGAGCATCATGGAGGAAGGAGTAGAGCATGATTGTGACGATGATGTAAAAGCATTAGAGGATGTGAAGGAAGAACCAGAAGCAGGATTTGAAGAGCTAGAATTAACCCCGGAAACTGTGAAAAAAATCGACCTACACAAAATAAACCGTTCGATTTCTAAAAAGGCAACTCGATTTTTGACAACAGGAAGAAAAATCGACCCAAAAATCGTCCGATTTTCTTCAGGGGGTCGATTTAGCGATGAATTCTCCGGATTCTACAAACTTGACTGCAGTTGTTCTCAACTCTGATGATGCACCTTCCCCACCTTCAGAGGCTTCTCCCATGACATTAGAAAGTCATGAATCATCGATCAAAGCACCTCCCTCATTGGAATTGAATCCCCTCCCTACACACTTAAGGTACGCATTTCTTGGCACTAACTCTACATATCCGGTTATAGTTAATGCGAAATTAGATGATGATGAATTAGAGAAGCTTATGAATGTTCTAAGGCAACATAGGAGAGCATTAGGCTATACTATTGATGATTTGATAGGCATTAAACCTTCTCTATGTATACATAAAATCTTAATGGAAGAGGATTACAAGCCTTCACGTCAACCTCAAAGACGGTTAAATCCGGTCAGGAAAGAGGTCATGAAGAAAGAAATCCTTAAGCTTGATGCAGGTATCATCTTCCCTATTTCCGATAGCAAGTGGGTGAGTCCGTTACAGGTAGTACCAAAGAAAGGAGGCATTACCGTTGTTGCAAACAAAAACAACGAACTTATTCCCACAAGGACAGTTACGGGGTGTCGAATGTGCATCGACTACCGTAAGCTGAACATGGATACTAGGAAGGATCACTTTCCCCTTCCTTTTATTGATCAGATGTTGGAAAGGTTAGCCTAACACTCTTACTTTTGTTATCTAGATGGATATAGCGGTTTCTTTCAGATTCCCATTCACTAGGATGATCAAGAGAAGACGACTTTCACGTGTCCTTGGGGTACATTCTGTTATAGAAGGATGCCATTCGGTCTATGCAACGCTCCAGCCACCTTTTAGAGGTGTATGATGGCAATCTTCTCCGAATATGTAGAGAATATCATGGAAGTATTCATGGACGACTTTTCGGTATATGGTTCTTCCTTTGATAACTGTCTCTCTAAACTTTCATTAGTTCTTAAGAGATGTGAGGATACTAACTTAGTTTTAAACTAGGAAAAGTGTCACTTCATGGTCACTGAAGGGATTGTGTTAGGTCATCTAGTGTCACAAAGAGGAATAGAGGTTGATAGAGCTAAGATAGAAACTATTTAGAAGCTATCTCCTCCCTCCTCTGTAAAAGGAATTAGAAGCTTCCTAGGACATGCAGGCTTCTATAGGAGATTTATAAAGGATTTTTCTGAGATTTCAAAACTCTTAACTAATCTTTTAATGAAAGATGCAACTTTCGAATTTTCGAAGGGTTGTTTAGAAGCCTTTTGTAGGATCAAAGAGGCTTTGATTTCAGCGCCGATCATCCAACCACCCGATTGGACTCTTCCTTTCGAGGTCATGTGCGATGCAAGCGATGTCGCTATAGGAGCCGTACTTGGACAGAAGAAAGATGGTCACACTCATGCCATCTACTATGCCAGCAAGACGCTAGACGAGGCTCAATCCAACTATGCCACCACGGAAAAGGAACTCTTAGCTGTAGTTTATGCTTTTGAAAAATTTCGTTCCTATCTTGTAGGTGCAAAGGTGATTGTCTATACAGACCATTAAGCAATTCGCTACTTATTCACGAAGAAGGATGCGAAGCCAAGGCTTCTAAGATGGATCTTACTCTTACAAGAGTTTGATTTGGAGATCCGTGATAAGAAGGGGTCGGAAAACTCAGTTGTTGACCATCTTAGTCGTCTTCCACGCCTCACCGACGAGATGGATGAACTTCCTATAGACGATTCATTCCCTGACGAGCAACTACATGAGATTGAAGAGTGTCTTCAACATATCTCAAAAGGTAATGATCCATGGTTTGCTGACATCGTGAATTACCTTTTTTGTCAGGAGATTCCCCCCGGACTTTCGTATGCTCAAAGAAAGAAGTTCTTTAAGGACGTCCGGCACTTCTATTGGAACGAACCTCTTCTATTCAAAAGAGGTCCCGACGGCATATACAGAAGGTGTATTACAGAAGATGAGGTGGAAAGTGTCATCCGCCATTGCCATTCTCTACCATGTGGAGGACATGCTAGTTCCCACAAGACTTGTGCTAAGGTACTTCGTTCCGGTTTCTTTTGGCCTACACTATTCAAAGATGTGCAAAAATATATTGTTGCTTGTGATGCTTGTCAAAGGACAGGTAATATCTCTAGGAGGAATGAGATGCCTCTCAACAACATACAAGAAGTAGAGATCTTTGATGTATGAGGAGTAGACTTTATGGGACCTTTCCCATCCTCTTGCGGAAACCAATATATACTTCTCGCCGTAGACTATGTCTCAAGATGGGTTGAGGCAATCGCTTCTCCTACTAATGATGCAATGGTAGTGGTGAAGTTCTTCAATAGAACTATCTTCTCAAGGTTCGGAACTCCCCAAACCATCATTAGTGATGGAGGGACGCATTTCACAGCCCGTCGATTTGAGACTCTATTGGCCAAGTATGGGGTGAACCATAAGATAGCTACACCATACCATCCGCAAACTAGCGGACAAGTTGAGATATCCAATAGAGAGATCAAGGGAATTTTAGAGAAAACTGTTTCTAAAATAAGGAAGGATTGGTCAATGAAGCTTGACGATGCATTATGGGCGTACAGGACTGCCTTTAATACACCGATAGATACGACTCCATATAATCTCGTTTATGGTAAATCTTGTCATCTTCCTGTAGAGCTAGAGCATAAAGCATATTGGGCTATCAAGTGGCTTAACTTTGACATGAAAGAAGCCGGAGAGAAGCGGCTTTTGGACATCAATGAGCTGGATGAGATCCGGCTAAATGCGTATGAGAACACAAAGATCTACAAGGAAAGAACGAAGCGCTGGCATGATAAGAATATCATTCCAAAGGATCTGAAAGAAGGAGATCAAGTCCTTCTATTCAACTCAAGGCTTCGACTATTCCCAAGTAAGCTTCAATCCCGTTGGACAGGACCTTATGTAATTAAACGAATTTTCCCCCATGGTGCAGTTGAAGTATGGGGTGAACAAAGCGGAAATTTCAAAGTTAATGGCCAACGGTTGAAGAAATACACACCAGAAGTTCCGGTTGAGGAGATAGCTCCTATCCTCCTCCATTGAACACAAAACCATGCACCGTCCAGCTAAAGACGATAAATCAAGCGCTCCTTGGGAGGCAACCCATGATAGTATAACTCTTTTCTTCTTTCATCACTTAGTTAGCTTAGTTTAATTGCTTTGTTTCTTTTATTTTCGCTTTTGTTTGTTCCTCGATGCACTCTTGGTTTGTTTGTGTCAATAATCACACGAAATTAGGTCCAATTTGAGAGATCAATGAAGAAGGGGAGCATAAATTAGTTCAAATTTCAATCTTCAAGAAGCACAAGGAAGGAAATCGAGTTACACAAAGCAAATCGTTCGATTCAGGAACAGAGCAAGTCTATTTTTGACAACAGGGTGAAAAATCGACCCATCAGATCGACCCCCTATATAAAAATCGTCCGATTTTCTTTGAGATCTGAGAAAATGAAAGAAAATCGTCCCGACGAATAAATCACCCAGATAAATTGTCCGATTTTCTTCGTTAAATCTCAAGCCTATATAAAGACTTAAACACTCGATTCTCTCATTCCACAAAACCTCCATTCCCGACTTCCTTCTCTCAAAGAACCGAAAAATCGCCATCCTCTCATTTCCTTATTCTTTAATCATTTTGAACTATTTTTGGCCCTAAAATGAAGCATTTTCGACCAGGAACAAGGATCTAGCAACAACAAGCTTGGCAATCTACTCATCCATCTGGAATTCAGGTTTTTCATTCTAAAACCTAAGTTTTTCGTTCGAATTTGATTCTTGCCTAGAAGTTGTTTGTTTGCTGCGATTGATTGAGAGGTTTGCTTAGAAACAATTATAGGAGACTGTGTGTGGTGATAGTTTAGTCAGAACTTTACAAAATTGGGAGAATCATTGAAATCGACTGAAAAATCGACTCAACCCAGGAAAATCGTCCGATTTTGCCCAAGAACAGGTCGATTTTTAGTTACAGAAATGGAGGCCTTGAAGAGAATAACTCGAAATGCAGGATAGAAGAAGGGATCTTCGTCCAAAGCCCCTCCCCCACCTCCACCACCCTCTCAAACCATTCCAAAACTCCCCCTCCCCTATCCAAACATAAGAAAAGATATGAACGTATCTTAGATCGCCCATTCACCCCTCCTCGATACATTGTGCTGGACGACTTAGACTCTTTGTTTGTTCGAGAGGATGTGGATATGATGCTAGATAGAGTTGGGCTGAGAGAGTTTGCTTTGATTAGGGAGGATGCATACACCTAGATAACCCTTGAGTTCCTTAGCACATTTGAGCATGATCCTAGAGAGAGGACGGTTTCTTTCCGCCTCATGAACCACAACCATGCTATGACTATTGATGACTTTGGGGATTTGTTTGGTTTTCCCTACTCTGATGCAGGCACATTTGTGAGAGGAGTCAGTGCTAGTGCCTTCTGGGAGACCATTTCAGTGGGAGAGTATGGTCATGATAAGTGGAGACCTGGGAATTCGAAAGAGGCTAGCATGTACAACCTCTCCTTTAAGGTAGTACATAGGATCCTTAGCGAGTGCTTATTTGCACGGACGGAGACCCCACAGAAGCTCAAGATTGACGAGCTCTTCATCTTATACTGTATGACATGCAGTACCATCCCCGACATCACCTCTATGATTGCTGACTATCTAGGAAAGATAGCCAACAAGGCAAAGGGTGACATTTGTGCTGGAGGCCTTGTCACTCATGTGGCTAAGGCATTGAAGTTAGATTTCTCGGGTTGCACCCTAGTTGAGAGTGCCCAGCCCTTAGGATCACAGAGATTAGTTGCTAGACAGGTCTTGATTCCTCGAGGGAGAGGAACCCTTCATGTGCCCATGCCATGGGCAAAGGATCCAAAGAAGAAGCCATCCGAGATTGTTTGGAAGTCCAAATACACTATTCGGAACAAGAGGAATTGGAAGGAGATATTCGAACTGATGCTTGAGGAGATATCTCCTCCTTTGTATTATGATGATGATGCAGGTGACACTGAGGATGAGGACGATCATGATGGAGTGCACCAGGAGACCATGCTCGAGTTCGAGAGTGACACTTATAGTGGTCACGCCACGGATGCCATGGACACCGACACTCATGGTGCAGGACCTAGCCGGACTAGTCGCGACACTGAGGAGACAGAGGACGACATGCAGCCACCTCGCCACTCCTTTGCACATGCCCCTAGCCATGGTGGAGGCCATGGACGAGGACGTAGACTTCCCCGACACTTAAGAGACTTAGTCTCTAGTTTCCAGAGCCTCCGCACCGACTATCATGCTCTCCACACCGACTATAGCACCTTGAACACTCAGTTCAAGGAATACCGGCAGGAGACGGACGCTAGGCACTCCTCCTACGACGGCCAGATGAGAGACTTATACTACCATCAGTTCGGCTACTTCTATGATCCTAGTGCACCGATGTATCCATATCCTCCACCTCCACCACCATCGACCGAGGATTGAGCTTCCACACCTTTTACATTGTAAGTATTTTTCTCCATCTTATGCTTGATTTTTCACATTGGGGACAATGTTGATGTTAAGTATGGGGTGGGGGTACTTACAATATCCTTTACTTCATATTAGCACTCTATGCACTTTGTACTACTTTCGATAATTTGGCTTGTAATAACTCTTACACTACTTGCTTTCACTATGACATTCGCATTTGCATGCTCTTTTTTAATTACTATGAGTCTTCAAAATTTTTTTGTGCTTCTTATGATGGAAATGACCTCTATGATGAGAATTGTGATGTGGATAGGCAAAAAGATGACTTGGTTATGTTGAGATTTTAATCATAGCATGAATGAGCTTACTTTTGTTACTTGAACACATGAATAAGTTATATGATTTAGATGTTTTGATAAGAGAATGAAATAATAGTCGAAGCTATATTACAAGTTCTTTTGCATCATATGAGAATGACCAAGGCAATTCACTACTTCTCTCTTTTCATATCTTGTTCATGCTAGCTCCTCAATGAAATATATGACCTTTATTTTACCATCCGGGAATTAGGGTAAGTGATCAAAAAAAGAAGAAGCATGTTTGATGTGGGAGGGCCAATAAAAATGTGTTAAGTGAAAGTGTAGCAATTAATAAGTTTGGGGACGTTGAACACGAGGATGAGTAACTCGGAACCATTCACATAGCCGGGTGTTTGTGTCTTGCCAAAGTCCGATTGAACGACAAGTCCTAACGGGATATGGTATGTGCATCAAGATTTTGAGGCATCTCGAAATTGAGAAACGCCGATCTCCTAGGCTTCGGTTATTGTGCACCTTTGTCCATACTCTCAAAAAGTAAAGTATAAAGAAAGCAAAGCTTTTACATGCAAAGCATGTGCGGTGAAGTAAAGTTCTTGAAGGTATTATGTTGTTCCTCTTTCCCGGATTAGCACCACAATTGCCTAAAAGAATTCCCTCCTTTATCACGTTCTTAGACCTTTCTTTGAGTAGAAGACCTTGAGACTTTTATGCATGTATTTAAGACTTCATAGCTTAGACTTGTTTGATTTTAACTGTCTCTACATCTTTATCATGTCTTTTATTTGTGTTTTTGAAAAAGAAAAGGGAGTTAGTCCATGTCATTGTTATCATTGATACATGCCTTACCTTCCTATGCCTTGAAACATCACTTTGAAGGTGATCCAATAAGAAGAAGCACTATCAAATAAAAAGTTTTTGAGTTTTCATATATATATATATATAATCCATGACATCTTGTATTCTAAATTTGAGTCTTGCTTAGGGACAAGCAAGGGGCAAGTATGGGGTATTTTGATGACATGAATTATATACCATTATAATCATGCATATTGTAGAGGTTTACTTCGATTTACCTTGCATTTAGAGAGAACTTGTGTACCTTTTATGTTTTATTCAATGATATTTCGGAAATAGAGATCTACACAAGTTTTGGTTGAATTATAGGTAAATAGAGTGAATTCGGAAGCAAAAGTAGAGCAAGGAGCATCTAAGGTCATTAGGGAAGCTAAAGGAGTCTTAGAGGAATCACAAAGAGCAAAGGAGTTCGTAAAAGAAGCATAAAAGGAGGAAGGAACCAAGCCAAAAGACGAGCATTCTCTATTGAAGAAAATCGTGCCATTTACTATATAAATCGGACGATTTTTATCATTAAAAATCGAACGGTTTTGTGGATAAATCGGCTAGCACGATTTTCTTTGTTTTTCGGCCCAATGGTAAAGATGACTCAAAGCCCATCACTTTTGGGCAAGAGAAGTGTTTTGCCAAACGGCCCATTAGCAAGAAACTATAGGTTGGAACCCTAGGAACAAAAACGAAGAGGCCGCAGCGGGAAATCTTTACACGTTAGTGAGAGATTGAGGATTCTTGGAGAAGGATTGAAGCAATATTGCCGGGAAGTCAATCTGGATCATATTTGCGAGATTTCTTCGTTCCATTGAAATCTTTGTGGTTTTTGAACACGATATTGAGTTAATTGAGAGATACATTGATTAGTTTTGAGATTGGTTTACAGATTTGAAGGTTATTGAGTTTTTATTCAAGATTCGGGTTTATTTGAATTATTTCACTCAATCTTAATTTTGATTTGATTTTGAAAATGGTTGGATAAAACCATTTGATTCTAGGGAGAATAGTTGAAGATTGAGGCTTAGATGATGATAGACCAAACTCATTCAAACATTTGGACCCTGAGAGTTTAGATTTTAGCTTTGCGATAACAGGAAAATCGACCTGTTCTTCAATAAATCGTCCGATTTATCTATGAACAACACGATTTATTCCCCTGACGAACTTTAATTGAATTAATCTTTAACCAAAGTTAATCCTTGTCTAAATCCCAACCTTGCCTAACCTTTTTAACCTCTAATTGAATGTATGAAGAGACTTCAACCTTGATTCTACATTTAATAGATTAAGATTACAAGATTTGGGTAATAGAGAGACTCAACATCCTTTATTAAGATTCTAAGTGTGCTTTCTATTCTTCACCTTGGAGAGTCATATCCTGGGGTTTTAGATAGTTAGTTTGAACATGATTCTTGTCCTTAGATCTTTCTATATTGCAGCCTCAACAACCCTTATAGAGAGAACCTTTGGACTAGACAAATAGTTTTCGGAACTTCACCGTACGATACCTACCTTTGAACACATAATCTTGGCAATATAAACTCTGTCCTTATATCCATTAGAAGTGTCTTGAGTCGAAAGCCGCAGTCGGATACTTGAATCCTTGGAATCATTTTCCCCTTTATTAATCACAAAAGCTTTTGCATTTTTGCTAGGTAATTGAATTTGAATTTATTCTCACCAAATCCCTGAGTTCGACTCTGGAATTCTTTTGAGTTCTAGATATAAATTTAAGAATTTGACGCACACACTTTTGAGCGAACACATGACCCGTTAGGAATATCACTCAATCCGACTTTGACAAGACACAAACACCCGGCTATGTGAAAGGTGACGAGTTACTCATAATCATGATTGACTTTCCCAAACCTAATTGTTTCTTTCTAACACTTTCAGCCAACATCTCAACTTCACTTTCACTTGCTTTTCTTTGCTTGCTTCCAAATTTCCGGATAGGTAAAGGGATGAAAATATGTATATGAGGGGCTAAAGCATGGTTAAGAAGAAGAAGAGAATGCATTGCCTTAATCATCCCAAGAAGAATGTGATAGAACTCATCATGTGGTGTCAACCTTCAAATCCAACATAGTTTTGATAAAAACAAAGTATTAAACATGCTAAAACTTCAAATAAAGCATTTTGCAACTTAAACATATTATAAAACCTTTCGAGCATATAAAGATTTCAAAACCAATCTGCAAACAGAATCATCATTGAGGTCATATCCAAAGAAGAAGCACAAAACGTTTCGGAAAACTCTCAGTTAAGAACCCACCTCGGTCGAGGTGTTCTGGTGTCATCCGAAGTGTTCATCCTCGATCGGCCATGAACATCCCAGTTTAGGTCATAAATTTTTATTTTTCAAACCAGTTTTTGACGTTTTTTCTCAAACAAAAACCTGTATGTATGCATGTAATGACAGATAAACACATAGAGCCACATAAGACAATAATATCCATAAGAGTCATACAAATCATCCACACATAAGTCAAATAAGATACATCCAAATACCCCATACTTGGGACACATTATCCCAATGGGTCAATAAAAAGTCTAAAGAACAGAATAATCAACGGACCTAGCTGAACTACATAAAGAAATAAGAAATAACTCCCAGATAAGACCATCTCGGTTGGCGAAGAACATCTCGGTCGAGGCACTGTGACAACATCCGAGATGTGTCTCAGTCAAACTCCATCTTCTCAATTTTTGGAACATAAATCCTTCCAGTGTAGCTCCTGAGCTGTAATCCTTTCTTAGAAAGTACCTGGTTCCTGTCTAGACGACGCAAAAACAAAACGAAGCAAACTATCTAAAGCTAAGCTTGAAAAGGGAAAAGAAAGCAATACCTTGGGTTACCTCCCAAGAAGCGCTTGGTTTAAGGTCGCTAGCTGGAGCATACATCATCCTCAAACATGCCGGAAGGTGTCCTAACCCCATACTTCACCTTCATCATGGGGTGAGACAAAGAAATCTATCCAATGTTCCAACAAATGCAAGTGTTCATCGGGAAACAAATCATCTATGGGTAGGTCATCCTTCTCGAGCGAGGAGGGAGGTAGCCCGTTAAGGAGATCCGCAACAGAATTTTCGGATCCCTTCTTATCGCGAATCTCTAGGTCAAACTCTTGAAGCAAGAAAATCAAACGAATAAGACGCGGCTTTGCATCCTTCTTAGCAAGAAAGTAACGAATGACTGCATGGTCAGTGTAAACAATAACTTTCGCTCCCACTAAGTAAGAGCGAAACTTCTCAAAAGCATATACAACCGCCAAGAGCTCCTTTTCGGTGGTGGCGTAGTTCAGTTGAGCTTCATCTAGCGTCTTGCTAGCATAGTAAATGGCGTTGGTCCGGTCATCCTTCTTTTGTCCAAGTACCGCTCCTACGGACACATCACTAGCATCGCACATGATCTCAAAGGGCAAGGTCTAATCGGGAGGTTGAATGATGGGAGCGGTGATCAACGCTTCCTGTATCTTGTAAAAAGCATCAAGGCATTCCTGCAACAACTCAAAAACAACATCCTTATTCAAGAGATTAGTGAGTTGTTTAGATATTTTAGAGAAATCCTTGATGAACCTCCCGTAGAAACCTGCATGACCGAGAAAACTCTACACACCCTTAACAAAACAAGGGGGAGGAAGTTTCTCAATCGTCTCGATCTTAGCTCGATCGACCTCAATACCTTGGATCGAAATGAGGTGTCCTAGAACAATTTCTTCGCTAACCATAAAGTGACACTTCTCCCAATTCAGAACAAGATTAGAGTCTTCACAACGTTGTAGCACTAGAGAAAGGTTAGCCAAACAGTTATCAAAAGAGGAACCATATACCGAAAAGTCATCCATGAATACCTCCATGATCTCCTCAATGTACTCGGAAATGATAGTGATCATACAACGCTAGAAGGTAGAAGGTGCGTTACACAATCCGAACAACATCCTCCTATAAGCAAAAGTCCCCCATGGACAAGTGAAAGTGGTCTTCTCTTAATCATCCGGATGGATAGGAATCCGAAAGAAGCCACTATAACCATCAAGACAGCAAAAATGAGAGTGTTGAGCTAACCGTTCAGGCATTTGTCGATGAAGGGAAGCGGGAAGTGGTCCTTCCGAGTGGCCACGTTCAGCTTCCTATAATCGATCCACATCCTCCAGCCCATAACGGTCCTAGTTGGAATCAACTCGTTGTTCTTATTCGTCACATCGGTCATCCCTCCTTTCTTTGGAACTACATGCACCGGGCTCACCCACTTGCTATCTGATATGGGAAATATTATACATGCATCCAATAACTTAAGAATCGCCTTCTTCACAACCTCTTTCATGATCGGATTTAACCGTCTTTGAGGTTCCCGTGACGTCTTATGATCGTCTTCTATTAGTATCTTATGCATGCAAAAAGAAGGCTTAATACCAACAAGATCATCAATAGTATAACCCAAAGCCTTTCGATGTTTCCTTAGAACATGCATCAGTTTAGATAATTCAGTTTCAGAAAGGGAAGCACTCGAGATAAGTAGAATCCGGACCAAGGAAAGCATACCTCAAGTGACTAGGAAGTGGTTTAAGCTCCACGACTGGGGGTGCTTTCTGTGGTGGATCTTCCTCCTTCTAGTGAAGTAGACTTAGATCGAAGAATTGGACTTTCAAAAGTCTCAGTTGACATCATCTCGCTTGCGACCTCGGTCGAGGGCCAAGGTGGGTGACCAAAATGTTCTTCAGATAAGAACACCTCGCTTGGTCCAGGAAGTGCCTCGGTCGAGGTACTGGAACTAGGACCGAAACCTAATTTTATTTTCTTCTCCTGGATTAGTTTCTCAATCTTATCTCCTAGATATGCTTCGAATTGTTTTAAGCTTTGTATATTTGCATCACAAGAGACATCTATACCTTTTTCCATTAAAGTAAAACTAAGAACTCTTTCAAGAGGATCGTTAATAAGGATAGAGCTCACCAATTCTCTTGATTCTTCTTCATCATAGATGTTGAAGATGTCATCCTCCAGCGGCTCTCCCTTCATTGCAGCAAGCAATGCAAACTCCACATGATCGCCACCAATGTTGAATTTCAACTTGGCATTCTTACAATCCACATTGCAACCCGAAGTTGCTAGAAATGGTCTCCCGAGAATGATAGGAACGGGATAATCTATGGGAATGTCAAGCACAACAATGTCTATAGGTAAGTAGAAATTACCTAACTTGATGGGAACGTCCTCCAAAATACCGACGGGATGGGTAACGGAGCGATCCGTCATGTATAGCGTCATCTTCACCGGCTTGGGCTCTCCAAGGCTGACTTTCTCACATAGCTCTAGCGGGATGATACTCACGCTGGCTCCTAGATCATACAATGCATCATAAGTTACATCCCTAACTTGAATGGGAATGCAAAATGAACCAGGATCTCTTAATTTAGGAGGCATCTTCTCCTTCATGATTTGAATGAGCTGCGAAGATTTAGATGTCATCCTTACTTCCCCAAAATCCTCCAGCTTCCTCTTTCTTGATAGAATCTCTTTCAGAAACTTCCCATAGGCGGGCATCCCTAGAATGGCATCAAGGAAAGGGATGTTAATGTGTAGTTTATTCATTAGGTCTAGAAACTTACCAAAATGTTTGCTAGATGTGCCCTCGCCCTTGACTGGGGGAATGGAAGTGGTGGTTTATATGCAGGAGGTGGAACATAAACTTCAGATTTATCATTCGCTTTTTGGGGCTCCGCCTCGGTTGGCACCGTGTTCGTCTGGTCGTGGCTCGACCGAGGTACTGGATCTACAATTTTCAATCCACTACGTGTTGTAATTGCCTTAATATGTCCCTTAGGGTTGCTCTCTGTCCTTGCTTGGAGCTTTCCTGGATCTCTTGGCGCTTCATTTACCTTGTTGAAGAATTGTTGTTCTAAGGCTTTTTGTGCCTTCGAGAATGAATTCATCGATGTCTCCATAGCGTTGAGCTTGATCAGAATTGCCTCCAGTACATCATCTTTCTTTTGTGGTTGGGACGAAATTTATGAAGTCTCCTGGCTTCTCAATGGAGTAGAAGAAGAAGAGGGGGCGTTAAAAGCATTATTAGCGTGAGAATAAGGGTTACCGCAATTTTGTTGATTAGATCTCCAATTGTTGTTGTTGGAGTTTCTATGGTTGTTGTAATTGCTATTCCGTGGCCCTTGATAGTTGTTTCTTCCTTGATACCCCCCATCTTGCTCCTTCTTCGTTTGAGCTACTAAGAGCTCCTTCAATGGTTTTACCTCAATGCTAAGTGAGGTGATTTAAGCTCTATTTGATGATGTGTCTTGGAAGCTAACTCTCCTTGCTCCATTTTCAGTTCCTTGATGTGAGTACTTCTCCATGTGTAAAGCTTGCTTTTCAATGAAATCCCAAGCTTTATCTATTTGCATATCCATGAATGTACCGACGGAAAGTAGTTGAAGATTGAATTGAGTAGCTCCATCCAAACCCTTGAAATAAATTTCCAGCAACTCCATCTTTGGAATCCCATGATGTGGGAAATCCAATAGAAGATCCTTGAATCTTTTCCATAACTTGGACAAACTCTCCTTGTCCTTCATAATAAAAGCATTGATATTTTCCCTCAATTCAGCGGTCTTAGAGGGAGAAAAGAATTTAGTAAGAAATTCCGTAGTCATCTCTTCCCAAGTATTGATTTTTCCGGCCGGAAGAGATTGATACCAAGCAAGCGTCTTGTCTTTTAAAGAGAAATAGAAAGTCCTCAACTTGTAGTTGTTATTCTCCACTCTTGAAGGTCTCAAAGTCTCCATAAGAATCTCATAGTTTTGTAAGTGCTCATGCGAAGACTCTTTCTCCAAACATCCAAATTGACATTGTCGGATCATAGTTAGAACTTGCGGTCGAAGTTCATAATCATTCTCAACTGGGTAACCTAGGTTGACTCTTGGACGCTTGACTTGCTGATTAGGATCCATACTCTGTCCTAGGGTTTGTGGAACTCCAGCAAAAAGAACGTCTCGGATAGGCATCCGAGATGGTAAGTGTACCTCGACCGGGGCAACATGAACTCGGTCTTGCCTCGGTCGAGGATCTGGGATCGGTCGAGGCAAAAAATGGGCCCTTAGAGTGGCCATATCTGCTTCAATTCCTTCTGCTCTTGCGCGAGTCTCGTCCTTCTCTCGCTGCAGTTCTTCCTTACTGAGGTGTAGCTGTTCTGATGCCTCCTTCAATTCGACTTCAAGATCGCGATTATCTTGATTGGCCATCTTAGTTTCTTTCAATCTTCTCTTGTAGGTCTTTTCTGCTTCAGGATCATAGGGAACGATTTCCTTTCCAGCATGAGTTCTTCGCATAAACCTATTGAAAGATCTTGCGAAAACACTCAAGTAAAGTAGTCAAAAGCAACAAGGGCAATAGCCCCGAAAGACAACCGAAACCGAACTTGGTCTAGACCAAGTCCTCGGCAACGGCGCCAAAAACTTGTTCGCTCCAAAAGGTGTATGCAAACTTTAAAATTTATAACCCAAGAAGTATGCTTGAACAGTATGCGAACCCGTAGTGTACGGATCAATTGTAATAACAATAAATATTTCAGGGGTCGATCACAGGGACTATGGTGAAACAAAGATCGGAAATCAGGTTGTCAAATAACTGATGACCACAAATTAAAGCAATCAAAGATGATATTAAAGTCAGATAAAGGGAATGCGGATTCTAGGGATTAAAGCATCCAGTTGTGGTTCTGACTCAAGATCTCAAAAGATAACATGGACAAAGCTGAGGTTTGCAAAGGGAAGGTGTTTCTAAGGTGGAAATAGATCACCGGGTAAGACTCACTACTCAATATCCCAAACCTACGCTCCTATCACCGGGTAAGTCTCAAGGTACTAAGGAAAGGAACTATAATCTCAAACCAACACACCAGCCAAGGGGATAGAATCAAACTTTACCGGGTAAGTCTCAGGCTAACTCTCAAAGATGGAATTAAGGCACAATCAAACCCCAATAAAGGATAAACCTTTATTACCTATACTAATGATCTTAGGTAAACAAACAAAGGAATCACCGGGTAAGTCTCATCATCGGCTTGCATTGAACAAGAAAGGGTGTAATAAGAATAGGGTTTGGCAAACTTAAACTCTTAACTCAAATAAGGTTCAAGAAAGGTTCACCTCGTTTAGTTATATTCCATCCCGGCCGAGATGTTCAATGACTGACCGAGGTGTTCTATGGTTAAGGTAAAGGCTCGAGCTTTCAGGGTCCTGCTGGGATTAAGATCATTCTATCATCGTCTTTCCCACAACTTTCAGCCAATCACCCTATAATCGCATAAGAAACTTAGCCAACAATAATCATGATAACAATAACAAAATTTATAAGAAACGAATCAATATTCAACAAGAAAACCTTAACACAAAGGTCTCAATAACTTAATGAATCAAACAACAAAGAATCAGCGTTCCTCAAATCACAATCAGAAAAGTTAACAAACCAAGAGCAATCTAAGAAGATCTTACAAACTTCTTCAAAAGCTAACTCCAACTATGATTCATTCCTTCCTTGAACTTCAACCTTCAAGCTTCCTTCAAAACTTCCTTCAAACTCTTAAGAAAATCCTCCAGAAAATCCTTGATCCGAAGATGGCTGAATTGTAGAAAATCAGCCCTTTATATAGGAGAATTATCTTCCAAAGATAAGATATCTTAAAAAAGATGGTTTCCTAGAAAATATATCTACAATTTCCAAAATATATCATCCAATAATATTATCTTCCTTCCAAAAATCCAGCCAAAAATATATGATATTCTCCTTCCAAAAATAAAAGATCTCAGCCAAAAATAAAGATCTCGTCGGTGGCAAGGTGTTCGCCTCAGTCGGGACGCTCCTCAAGATCACCTCGGTCGAGGTGGTATTGTATCTGACCGAGGTGAATCTCAGCTGAATGTAAATCATCTCAAATTTGGTCCAAAATCAATCCTCTAAATCATTTCCATGTTTCTTGAGATCTTCTCAACGCACCAAAATGTAGCTCTAATGACTCCTCAAATTCCTTAGCTCCATTTCGGTCCAAAACGTGCCATTTTCCCTACAATTACAACGAAACTAGGTGAAGACCTCGATTCTCGCAAAGGTAGACAAAACAACAATATAATCAAAGAATATACATTCATACATGCAGATTTATGAAGATAAAACGTCTAAGCCAATCCCAAAATATAGACTATAATACATGCTATCAGTTCTTCTTCTTCCTCTCATCTTCTTTGATCTCCCTTTGATCTTGTGAGAGATTTTTGAGAGTTTGATTGTGGTTTTGAGCTTGCATGATCTTGAGCTTGTTTCTAAGTGTTGTTGTTGATGTGCTGAGGGTGTGAGGTGGTGTAGTTGCTCTTAGTTGCTGCTTAGGGTTCTGCTGTGGTAAGATCTCCATCTCCATCTTCATTCCTTCTTCTTCTTTGCTTCTTTCTTTATTCTTTAGCTTAGGATCACAAGATGACCTTGTGTTGATGCTTTCCTGGACATCTTGATGTCTATACATATGTATATATGTATGTGTGATGTTGATGTGTGATGAAGAAGTGAAGAGAGTTAAGAAAGAGATCGAAGAAAAGTTAGGGCCAACCTTCTGCACAAATAGCCGCCTTGCGCCTGAACCTAGCCACCCTTGCGCCTGCTGTGAATCCCCCCTGCGCCTTGAGTGAGCCGCCCCTGCGCTTCACTGGTTCAGCCCCTGCGTCTTTTGTTTCTGTTGGTGCGTTCAAGGCATACCTTGTTGGTATGATTCCTTCTTTCCTTTCCTTTGGCCTTGGCTTAGATGTGGGCTAGGCTAGCTTGGTTAGGATGAGTATGATGAGTTTCATGATAGAGATGTGCCTTAGACACTTGTGTTTATGTTGAGGTTATGCCTTAAGCATATGTGAGCATGTTATGATCTCGAGGTTTAGATTGAGGTTGTAGATTGGTCATGCTTATGGAGACGAGTTTCCTAACCCTTACAGTATGTGATGATGTGTGCCTTGCTATTGCAGGCGTTGAAAACTTCCCCAAGGGGAAGTTGTGACGTGGTACTGGTTACGAGTATAACAGGTAAGTCCTTTGGACTAACTTAGCATCAGTTGTGAGTTTGTGTGATTGTGATGGTTGTGTGTGTTCATATGATTGTGCATTTTTAACCTAAACCGGACTAGGATGAACATTTATTACGTTAAATGGCCCATGTGTATTATATCTGGTTGTGACCACTTGCCTCCGCCTGTTGGTAGGAGGAGGTGCCCTGAAGATGATCTCACAGGGGGGACGAGTGATGATCACCCCCATGCAAAACCCCTGTGTTACGTTGGAAGGGACGAGGTTCTTGAGGCTCCTCGTGTTACAAAATAAGTTGAATTAGTAATGGAATAATGTAATTGAAAGATAATAAATGAATGTGTGTGGCGTTGCATGTATGAGATGCTGATGTGTCTTTGTGCTATTACCTTCATACTTATTCACTACTATAGCTAACGGTGTATTCCGTGTTGTAGATGATAGTAGGTTAGGAAGACTGCAGAGTGATCCAGATGGGGTGACCAGCCGAGGACTTTTGTACATTAGGGTTGCGTGGGATATGGGATATCTTTTGTATATGATGTTTATGGATGTTGTTTTGTACTCGGCTTTATTGTTGTAAAACCCTTTAGATGTATCTTATATAGCTTTATATATTTGGTTTTCATCTACCTGTGCCTTGTTGTAAGATCCAGTGAACTTGTTGTCTGGCTAGGATCAGGATCCATTGTGAGATCCTAGCCCAATGTGACACTCGGAGTCTCGCGGATTCGCGGTGTTACACCATAAGCATGTTGGAAGACATTCCTGTAAGATGAGGTAAATTCTATATTCCCATAGACTATGTGGTATTGGGCAGATTATCCATTCCCGATTATTGTAACAACCCAAATCCACGGGACTCGGGGCGTCACATGGGCTAGGATCTCACAATGGATCCTAACCCTAGCCTGACAATTAGTTCATTGGATCTTACAACCAGACATAGATAGATTAAAACCAAATACATAAAACTGTACAATATATACATCAAAAGGGTTTACAAGAACACAACTGAGTACAAAACGGTAACCATAAACATTCAAGTACAAACATCCCATATCACACGAACAACCTAGTGTACGGAAGCCCTCCGCTGATCACCCATCTGGCTCACTCTGCAGTCTTCCTAATATGCAGATCATCTACAACACGGTATAAACCGTTAGCTAACAGAAATGAATAAGAATGAAGTAATGGCACATACAGAGATCAACACTTCACAATATGCAATGCCACACACACATTTGTTTATTATCTTTACTTAAGTTATTTTATTACTAATTCAACTTATTTTGTGATACGAGGAACCTAAAGAACCCCGGCTCTTCCCCCTTTAACTCAGGTGTTGCATGGAGATCTACTCCCCCTTGAGCTATTGCCTTCCGAGCACCTCCTCCACTCTTGGCAAGGTTTGACAAGTGGTCACCGCCCGGTTATAATACACTTGGGCCAATTAAGGTAATGAAGTGGTCAATCCTAGTCCGGTTTAGGTTATAAATGCAACAACCATATGAGCACACACAACCATTACAACCACTCAAATCGACAACTGCATGCTAAGTAACTCCTATGGACTTACCTGAAACTCTCGTAAACCTGTACCATGTCATAGTTTCCCCTTGAGAAAACAATCAACGCCTACATAAGCAAGGAACAAAATCAAACGCTGCAAAGGTTAGGAGATGCATCTCCTACACCTCATAACCATAACCAACCTATAACCCACATCTAAACGTCATAATCCTCAACATACATACAAGTGCCCAAGGCACAAACCCAACAAGCACTCATCAAGCTCATCCTCAACCATACTAGCCTAGCCATATCTAAAGCCAAGGTCAAAGGAAAGGAAGAAGGAAACATACCAACTACGTATGCCGTAGACACGCACCGGCGGAAGCAAAAGGCGCAAGGCACTGCAACAGTGAGGCGCAGGGATGGACCATTGAAGGCGCAAGGGCGGAACACACCCAGGCACAAGTGCGGCTCAACTCAGGCCCAGGGGCGGCTGGTGTGCAGAGGGTTGGTCTTCGACTTCTCTTTGATTCTTCACTTGCTCTTCCTCACCACTTCATCAACTAGAAACCAAACATACACATACGCATACATGTATGAGCATCAAAATGTCCAGGAAGATCTACACAAGCCTAAGCTTGTGAATCTTAAGCTAAAGATGAAGATAAGAAGCAAGGAAGAAGGATGAAGAACTCACCAACAAAAACCTAAGAAGAAGGGAAGGATCAACAACCTACACAACCTCAGTTGGCTCTCCATAGCACAACAACATATCCATCATCATCAAATAAAGCTCCAAGCTCAACAACCCTCACAAACTCACACAAAACAAAGAAGATTCAAGAAGAAGATCAAAGGAAGAAGAGAGAAGAATAAGAAGAACGTTAGGAGAAGAGGAAGGATGGAGAAGATGAGGAAACCCTCATCCAGAAGCAAAAGGGAAGCTTATATAGGAAGCTAACCAAAAGCACGGGTCAAGCGTCAACAAAGACGGCTGAAGCCGCACAAATCTGCAAGGGAGGATCTACAGGGCACAGGGGCAGCTCAACCAGACTCAACACCACTCAGCACCTAAAAGACTAAGGCTCTTACATCACACTCCCCTAAAAACAAGTTTCGTCCCGAAACTTGCATGATCCCAAATCCTCTCGGACCCATATGCCGAGGTATAACACTCTTCCTCTCGGAGGCATCACATCTCCGCTCATAAGATCACAACCTATAACATTCTATAAACTCAAAGCACATCATGGAGGAATCATCACTCCAGTAACACCATCACACACGCTAAACAAGGCATAGAGGATAACTATCTCTAGCCAACCACTAACCACATCACAAGGCATGGAGGAAAGCCGTCTCTAGCCAAATCGTACGCCTAATGTTACGCTAAGATTGTGTGATGCGCAATTGGGTTTTAAATTTATACTCGTTATATTTCTCCTAACTCCTAGCGAACCCGCAGTGTACGGGACGTTCGTAGTAGGGATAGTATTCCGAGGTCGAACACAAAGACTAAGGTGAAATTGACTCGAATTGTGATTGAGTTTAGTAAAGATCTAGGTTGAAAAGGAAGAAAGAAATAAAGAAACGAAAATCTCAAATGTTTTTAGTTGGTTTTTGGTGATCAATCAAAGATCACAATACATGCAAGTAATCGATCAATTAAACTATAAATCAACACAAATAAACAACTAAACAAGATATAGATCAAAGAGAGAAAAAGACGGATTCTAGGGATTGGAAGTTCCGGTTATGGCATAGGACTCAAGCTATCTATTCATTCTTGGATTGACTATGTTGGGGTTAAGTGTTTCTAGATTGGGATCAATTACCGGGTAGGTCTCATGATCCACTAGTCCATTCCCTAAGTCTCATTACCGGGTAAGTCTCTAAGAACCTAAGGGATGGAATTCTACTCGAACCGGATTTCTAACTTAAGATCCAACCTATCCTCACCGGGTAAGTCTCGGAAGGGCTAGTTTTAAGCTACTATCCAGCACACTAAATCCAATGGCGGCTTATTAGGCTCACCACTACTTAAGGTTTGTTATCTTCGGAATCTAAGAGTAAGGATTACCGGGTAAGTCTCTCCTAACACTTAGTTGCTAACACTACGTCACCCTAGGATAGATTCAACTCGACAAACACTTAGGATTTCAACATTCTAACAGTCTAAGATTAGATCCATCGAACCAGGAAAATCACGGTTTGTTCTACCTAAACCACGGCCGTGGTTTGACAAGAACTGGCCGTGATTCCTAACAGAGGATACGTTCATACAAACAAGTCATCCAAAGAATAATCTAAGTCCATCCTATCATAGCCCTGGCCATAACCATCCTTTCCTTACCCTAGAACCACATCAATTTAGCCTACAACATTCATAATGGAAATCGAAACAAACAAACATAAAATCATAACATTCATTGCAAGATAATGAAGGAAAAGAGATGAACAAGTGAACTTTAAAACA
The DNA here is from genome assembly GCA_033239125.1 of Fagopyrum homotropicum. NCBI lineage: Eukaryota > Viridiplantae > Streptophyta > Magnoliopsida > Caryophyllales > Polygonaceae > Fagopyrum > Fagopyrum homotropicum. The sequence goes on along the minus strand of BSWB01000003.1, from coordinate 89,682,672 downwards.
AACCAAGCTGAAAATAGAATTAGAACAACTTACAACCCTTCCAAAGAAGGTTTAAGGGTTCACAAAACTCTAGAAATAGAATCCGGAAATCTCCACTATAAAAACTAGCAAGAATGGCAATGGTGTGTGTGTTCTTCTTTTCCTTTTCAATGGAACTCTTCTTCTTCTCTTTGACACTTTCCTTCCTAGAAAACTTCTTCTTGAGAGAATATATTTTAGAGAGAAATGGATAATGGATGAGCTGCTCCAAACTACTCCCAGCTGCCCCTCACAACCCATGAAGGACCACTTTTATAACAAACTTGCATGAGCTGGCCATGAGAGTCGTGGCACAGCTGTCACAAGAATCTGGCAAAAACCACGGTTGATTCCACGGCCGTGATCTGTCAGAGAACCGTGATTCTGTGCAGAAACTTTGCCTTGGATCATTAAGCTATGATTTGGTGCATGGCTAGTGTTGGCAAGGTTCCATGAGTCCTCCTTAGCCTATAGCTTGTGTCTTAATGAGTCCGAGGGTGTGTCGTCTAGATGAACGATCCTCAAACGCATCGTTTTAGCTCCTAAATTTCCCGAATTACCTACAAAACACGCACAAGTCCGTGTAGACATCTATTTTCGACAAAATACATGAATTGAGTGCAAAATGTCTCGAACCAATGCTAAACCATGCGTGAATGAGCGAGAATTCTATCTAAATGATTACCTAAAACTAACCCATAAATCGTGTTATCAAAATACCCCATACTTAAGGTTTGCTCGTCCCCGAGCAAATTCCCAACTATAGATTAAGAGATGACATGATGCAGAAAAATGGCAAAAATCTTTTTGGGTTTGTGCTTCTACTATTGGATCACCTTCAAAGTCATGTTTCATGGCTAAGGACAAGCAATCATGCATCAAACAAATGAAAGCATGGAAAGACAATTGTACTTAACTCAAAAGTATGCATGAAATGTAAAGATGAAGAAGTCAAGAAGATCAAGAGCACATCCAATCTAAACTACTAAGTCTTACAAACATGCAAATAGGTCATAAGGTCTTGTGAGATAAAAGGGCCGAGAAATGTGGTGATTGAGTGGGGATTTCTAGGTTATGTGATGCTAATCCGGGAACGGAACTAACTTCACATCCTTGTCCTCGATCAACTTCCCCCAAGTGTATATTTTCCTCTATCTTTTCTTTCTTTTCTTTTTCCTTGACTTATTTTTGAGACAATGACATTGGTGTGCAAGAGCCGAAACCTTGGTGATTAGCCGTCCTCGGGTTTTTTCTTAGTTTTCGAGGTGCATCCACACCGAGCACACATACCAAAGCTCGTTAGGACTATTGGTTCATTTGAATTTGGCAAGGCACCAACACCCGATTATGTGAAGTGTACCGAGTTACTTGTCATTTAAACCAATGTCCCCAAACTTATATTTTGGCTACACTTTCACAACAAATTCAGCATTTTATGCATGATATTCTTTTCATCAACAACTTCACCCCACACTTGCTTTTTGCACACATCAACACACTAGCATGCTCCTATTCCCAGATGGGTTAAAAGAGGTCAAATTTATCTCAATTGAGGTGCTCAAGCAATCATGATTAAGATGAGAAGTAGAGAAAGATTGAAGTGCCTCATTCATTCCTAGATGGTATGCAAGAACTATTATGTAATTTCGATTTTCACTACTCAATCCTTTCTAGGCAAACATCATGGTCACAAATCATTCATAGAATTTCAAGAGAAGTAGTTCAAGTCCACATATGCGTTCATTAATCGTAACACTTGAGGCCATCCGTAGCCAACTCTCAAGACAAGATTTCGTCATTAGGATCATATCCAAGCCTAGAAAGCACAAAAAATTTTTAAAATTTTCTGATTTTTTATGGGATTTTCGTTTCAAGTATGTACAATGCAAGACATGTGCAAATATTAAACTATCCTAGATGCTCATCATGCAAAGGGTCATGCGAACCCCACCCCATACTTAGAAACACATTGTCCCCAATGTGGTATTCAAGCAAAGAGAGTGAAAGAAGGTTCTCACAATGTAAAAGTGGTTTGCTATGGTAATCGGGATTTCTCAAATGAATTGATGTTGGATGATCCTATCAACCATGGTAGAGAGCTCTAAGCATCCATCAAAGCTTCGGAACCCGCGCTAGGCACCGCTAGCCGTCCAAGTCCCGCGTCCGCTCCACCCATAATTGGTGAGGGGTTCATCATCATCATTCATATGCCAAGAAAGGCTTCCAATGCTACTCTAGCACACATACAAAGTAGACAAAACACACACAAAGATAGAAAAATCTAAAAACAAAAACAAAACAAAAAAGAAAAACGTTACCAATGGGTTGCCTCCCACCAAGTGCTTCTTTAAGGTCATTAGCTTGACCAAACTCGGGGGAGTCTACTCGAGGTGAAGTGGGGCAATCATGTCCACCGGAGCTCCTAGAATATACTTCTTCAAGCGGTGCCCATTCACTTTGAAATTCCCACAATGCTCCCCTCCTATCTCAATGGCTCCATGGGAAAAGATCTTCTTCACCACATCTGGCCCGGTCCATCTTGATTTGAGCTTTCCGGGAAAGAGCCTTAGCCTTGAGTTGAAGAGAAGGACAAGATCTCCTTCATTCAACTCCTTGGGGATGATCTTCTTGTCATGCCATCTTTTGGTTCTTTCCTTGTAAATCCGGGCATTCTCATAAGCATCCAAGCGGATCTCCTCAAGGGCGTTTAGATCAAGTAACCTCTTCTCTCCCGCCTCCTTGAGGTCAAAATTTAGCCACTTAATGACCCAATAAGCTCTATGCTCCATTTCCACCGGAAGATGGCAAGACTTGCCATAGACTAACTTGTAAGGAGTGGTGTCGATCGGTGTCTTGAAGGCGGTTCTATATGCCCACAATGCGTCATTGAGCTTCATAGCCCAATCCTTTCTAGTTCTAGACACCGTCTTCTCAAGGATGGCCTTTATCTCCCGGTTGGAGATCTCCACTTGGCCACTAGTTTGGGGATGGTAAGGTGTTGCCACTTTATGAGTCACCCCATACTTAGCCAAAAGCGCTCCAAAGTTCCTATTTGTGAAATGCTTTCCTCCATCACTAATGATCACCCTTGGTGTTCCAAACCTAGGGAAGATCACCCAGTTGAAGAACCACACCACCACCTTGGCATCATTTGTAGGAGAGGTGATTGCCTCCACCCATCTTGACACATAATCCACCGCCAATAGGATGAAGAGATTGCCACATGAAAAAGGGAATGGTCCCATGAAGTCCACACCCCACACATCAAAAATCTCCACTTCTTGGATGTTGTTCAAGGGCATTTCATTCCTTCGTGAGATGTTGCCCGTCCTTTGGCAAGCATCACATGCCGCTACAAAACCTTGCACATCCTTGAACAAGTTAGGCCAATAAAAACCGGATTGCAATACCTTTGCACACGTCTTGTGGGAGCTAGCATGGCCTCTACATGGTAAGGAGTGACAATGCCGGATCACACTCTCCACTTCTTCTTCCGGTATGCATCTTCTAAACATCCCATCCGGTCCTCTCTTGAACAAGAGTGGCTCACTCCAATAGTAATGCCTCACATCGTTGAAGAACTTCTTTCTTTGTGCATATGTCAATCCGGGAGGCACTTCCTCACATACTAAGTAGTTCACAATGTCGGCATACCATGGCTCATTTCCTCTAGAAACTTGGAACAAGCATTCCTCCATCATTTGCAATTGCTGATCTCGGAATGAGTCATCAATTGGAATGTTGTCTCTTCCAAGCTCCAATGGAGGCAATCTACTAAGGTGATCCGCCACGGAGTTCTCGGATCCCTTCTTATCTCGTATCTCTAAATCAAACTCTTGGAGAAGAAGGATCCACCGAATCAACCTTGGTTTGGCATCCTTCTTTGTAAGTAGATAACGGATCGCCGCATGATCCGTATACACTATGACCTTCGCTCCAACAAGGTATGAGCGGAACTTTTCAAATGCATACACCACCGTCAACAACTCCTACTCGGTGGTAGCATAATTGAGTTGGGCATCATCTAGCGTCTTGCTAGCATAATAAATGGCATGAGTGCGCCCTTCTTTCCTTTGCCCCAAAACAGCCCCTACGGCTACGTCGCTCGCATCGCACATGATCTCAAATGGTAGACTCCAATCCGGAGGTTGCATGATAGGTGCGGAGATCAAGGCGTTTTTCAACCTACAAAAAGCTTCAAGACAATCCCTTGAAAAGACAAAATCAACATCCTTCATTAGTAGGTTAGTGAGAGGCTTAGAAGTTTTAGAGAAGTCTTGAATAAACCTCCGGTAAAAACCGGCATGCCCTAAGAAACTCCTTACCCCCTTCACCGAGGTAGGTGGCGGCAACTTCTCTATCGTTTCAATTTTAGCCCTATCAACCTCAATGCCACGGTTGGACACCAAGTGTCCTAACACAATGCCTTCACTTACCATGAAGTGGCATTTTTCCCAATTCAAGACTAGGTTTGTCTCCTCACATCTTTGCAATACTAATGACAAGTTAGTCAAGCAATTATCAAAGGAAGAACCATAAACAGAGAAATCATCCATAAACACTTCCATGATATTTTCTATGTATTCCGAAAAGATAGCCATCATACACCTTTGGAAGGTGGCGGGTGCATTACACAACCCAAATGGCATTCTCCTATATGCAAAAGTACCCCATGGACATGTAAAGGTTGTTTTCTCTTGGTCATCGGGGTGGATAGGGATTTGGAAGAATCCACTATAACCATCTAGATAGCAAAAATGAGAGTGTTGAGCTAACCTTTCTAGCATTTGGTCAATGAAGGGGAGAGGGAAGTGATCTTTCCTAGAGGCCATGTTCAATTTCCTATAATCAATGCACATCCTCCACCCCGTAACCGTCCTAGTCGGGATTAGTTCATTGTTCTCATTAGTCACTACAGTCATCCCACCCTTTTTAGGAACTACATGAACGGGACTAACCCACTTACTATCTGAGATAGGGTAGATAATTCCCGCATCTAGCAATTTGATGATTTCCTTTTTGACTACCTCTTTCATTATAGGATTCAATCTCCTTTGATGTTCAATAGAGGGTTTGTGGTTATCTTCCATCATTATCTTATGCATGCACAAAGAAGGCTTAATGCCAACCAAATCATCGATAGTATAACCAATGGCTTTCCTATGCAATCTCAGTTCATGCAACAACTTAGCAAGTTCATCATCACTCAAGCATGCATTAACAATCACCGGATATGAAGAATTTTCACCAAGAAATGCATACTTTAAATGAGAGGCAAGGGGTTTAAGTTCAAGTGAGGGAGGACCTTTATCGATTGGAGATGATCCAAACAATGTTGGATGAGATGTATCCAAAGCAAATGCAACTCCTCCAAGGCTCCTAGAAGCTTGATCACTATCAAGGGCTGATCCAGGGAAAACCACGGCTGAAATCACGGGTTGCTCATCTTCCACGGCCGTGGTTCTTGCTAAGCTTGCTTCCCGGAGTTGTCCAAAAAGTTTGACGGCCGTGGAGTGTAAATCTCGACCGTGGAACTTGCAGCTACTCAACACCTCTTCATGGCTTTCAAATCCAACTCTTGGCTCCTCTTCCAATGCTTCTAAGGCCTTGATTTCCTCATTGCAAGCCTTCTCAACACTTTCCTCCATCATACTTAAGGTGAGAACCTTCTCCAAGGGATCCTTGATCAAGATAGAGCTCACAAGGCACTGCAACAGTGAGGCGCAGGGATGGACCATTGAAGGCGCAAGGGCGGAACACACCCAGGCACAAGTGCGGCTCAACTCAGGCCCAGGGGCGGCTGGTGTGCAGAGGGTTGGTCTTCGACTTCTCTTTGATTCTTCACTTGCTCTTCCTCACCACTTCATCAACTAGAAACCAAACATACACATACGCATACATGTATGAGCATCAAAATGTCCAGGAAGATCTACACAAGCCTAAGCTTGTGAATCTTAAGCTAAAGATGAAGATAAGAAGCAAGGAAGAAGGATGAAGAACTCACCAACAAAAACCTAAGAAGAAGGGAAGGATCAACAACCTACACAACCTCAGTTGGCTCTCCATAGCACAACAACATATCCATCATCATCAAATAAAGCTCCAAGCTCAACAACCCTCACAAACTCACACAAAACAAAGAAGATTCAAGAAGAAGATCAAAGGAAGAAGAGAGAAGAATAAGAAGAACGTTAGGAGAAGAGGAAGGATGGAGAAGATGAGGAAACCCTCATCCAGAAGCAAAAGGGAAGCTTATATAGGAAGCTAACCAAAAGCACGGGTCAAGCGTCAACAAAGACGGCTGAAGCCGCACAAATCTGCAAGGGAGGATCTACAGGGCACAGGGGCAGCTCAACCAGACTCAACACCACTCAGCACCTAAAAGACTAAGGCTCTTACATCACACTCCCCTAAAAACAAGTTTCGTCCCGAAACTTGCATGATCCCAAATCCTCTCGGACCCATATGCCGAGGTATAACACTCTTCCTCTCGGAGGCATCACATCTCCGCTCATAAGATCACAACCTATAACATTCTATAAACTCAAAGCACATCATGGAGGAATCATCACTCCAGTAACACCATCACACACGCTAAACAAGGCATAGAGGATAACTATCTCTAGCCAACCACTAACCACATCATAAGGCATGGAGGAAAGCCGTCTCTAGCCAAATCGTACGCCTAATGTTACGCTAAGATTGTGTGATGCGCAATTGGGTTTTAAATTTATACTCGTTATATTTCTCCTAACTCCTAGCGAACCCGCAGTGTACGGGACGTTCGTAGTAGGGATAGTATTCCGAGGTCGAACACAAAGACTAAGGTGAAATTGACTCGAATTGTGATTGAGTTTAGTAAAGATCTAGGTTGAAAAGGAAGAAAGAAATAAAGAAACGAAAATCTCAAATGTTTTTAGTTGGTTTTTGGTGATCAATCAAAGATCACAATACATGCAAGTAATCGATCAATTAAACTATAAATCAACACAAATAAACAACTAAACAAGATATAGATCAAAGAGAGAAAAAGACGGATTCTAGGGATTGGAAGTTCCGGTTATGGCATAGGACTCAAGCTATCTATTCATTCTTGGATTGACTATGTTGGGGTTAAGTGTTTCTAGATTGGGATCAATTACCGGGTAGGTCTCATGATCCACTAGTCCATTCCCTAAGTCTCATTACCGGGTAAGTCTCTAAGAACCTAAGGGATGGAATTCTACTCGAACCGGATTTCTAACTTAAGATCCAACCTATCCTCACCGGGTAAGTCTCGGAAGGGCTAGTTTTAAGCTACTATCCAGCACACTAAATCCAATGGCGGCTTATTAGGCTCACCACTACTTAAGGTTTGTTATCTTCGGAATCTAAGAGTAAGGATTACCGGGTAAGTCTCTCCTAACACTTAGTTGCTAACACTACGTCACCCTAGGATAGATTCAACTCGACAAACACTTAGGATTTCAACATTCTAACAGTCTAAGATTAGATCCATCGAACCAGGAAAATCACGGTTTGTTCTACCTAAACCACGGCCGTGGTTTGACAAGAACTGGCCGTGATTCCTAACAGAGGATACGTTCATACAAACAAGTCATCCAAAGAATAATCTAAGTCCATCCTATCATAGCCCTGGCCATAACCATCCTTTCCTTACCCTAGAACCACATCAATTTAGCCTACAACATTCATAATGGAAATCGAAACAAACAAACATAAAATCATAACATTCATTGCAAGATAATGAAGGAAAAGAGATGAACAAGTGAACTTTAAAACAAACCAAGCTGAAAATAGAATTAGAACAACTTACAACCCTTCCAAAGAAGGTTTAAGGGTTCACAAAACTCTAGAAATAGAATCCGGAAATCTCCACTACAAAAACTAGCAAGAATGGCAATGGTGTGTGTGTTCTTCTTTTCCTTTTCAATGGAACTCTTCTTCTTCTCTTTGACACTTTCCTTCCTAGAAAACTTCTTCTTGAGAGAATATATTTTAGAGAGAAATGGATAATGGATGAGCTGCTCCAAACTACTCCCAGCTGCCCCTCACAACCCATGAAGGACCACTTTTATAACAAACTTGCATGAGCTGGCCATGAGAGTCGTGGCACAGCTGTCACAAGAATCTGGCAAAAACCACGGTTGATTCCACGGCCGTGATCTGTCAGAGAACCGTGATTCTGTGCAGAAACTTTGCCTTGGATCATTAAGCTATGATTTGGTGCATGGCTAGTGTTGGCAAGGTTCCATGAGTCCTCCTTAGCCTATAGCTTGTGTCTTAATGAGTCCGAGGGTGTGTCGTCTAGATGAACGATCCTCAAACGCATCGTTTTAGCTCCTAAATTTCCCGAATTACCTACAAAACACGCACAAGTCCGTGTAGACATCTATTTTCGACAAAATACATGAATTGAGTGCAAAATGTCTCGAACCAATGCTAAACCATGCGTGAATGAGCGAGAATTCTATCTAAATGATTACCTAAAACTAACCCATAAATCGTGTTATCAAAATACCCCATACTTAAGGTTTGCTCGTCCCCGAGCAAATTCCCAACTATAGATTAAGAGATGACATGATGCAGAAAAATGGCAAAAATCTTTTTGGGTTTGTGCTTCTACTATTGGATCACCTTCAAAGTCATGTTTCATGGCTAAGGACAAGCAATCATGCATCAAACAAATGAAAGCATGGAAAGACAATTGTACTTAACTCAAAAGTATGCATGAAATGTAAAGATGAAGAAGTCAAGAAGATCAAGAGCACATCCAATCTAAACTACTAAGTCTTACAAACATGCAAATAGGTCATAAGGTCTTGTGAGATAAAAGGGCCGAGAAATGTGGTGATTGAGTGGGGATTTCTAGGTTATGTGATGCTAATCCGGGAACGGAACTAACTTCACATCCTTGTCCTCGATCAACTTCCCCCAAGTGTATATTTTCCTCTATCTTTTCTTTCTTTTCTTTTTCCTTGACTTATTTTTGAGACAATGACATTGGTGTGCAAGAGCCGAAACCTTGGTGATTAGCCGTCCTCGGGTTTTTTCTTAGTTTTCGAGGTGCATCCACACCGAGCACACATACCAAAGCTCGTTAGGACTATTGGTTCATTTGAATTTGGCAAGGCACCAACACCCGATTATGTGAAGTGTACCGAGTTACTTGTCATTTAAACCAATGTCCCCAAACTTATATTTTGGCTACACTTTCACAACAAATTCAGCATTTTATGCATGATATTCTTTTCATCAACAACTTCACCCCACACTTGCTTTTTGCACACATCAACACACTAGCATGCTCCTATTCCCAGATGGGTTAAAAGAGGTCAAATTTATCTCAATTGAGGTGCTCAAGCAATCATGATTAAGATGAGAAGTAGAGAAAGATTGAAGTGCCTCATTCATTCCTAGATGGTATGCAAGAACTATTATGTAATTTCGATTTTCACTACTCAATCCTTTCTAGGCAAACATCATGGTCACAAATCATTCATAGAATTTCAAGAGAAGTAGTTCAAGTCCACATATGCGTTCATTAATCGTAACACTTGAGGCCATCCGTAGCCAACTCTCAAGACAAGATTTCGTCATTAGGATCATATCCAAGCCTAGAAAGCACAAAAAATTTTTAAAATTTTCTGATTTTTTATGGGATTTTCGTTTCAAGTATGTACAATGCAAGACATGTGCAAATATTAAACTATCCTAGATGCTCATCATGCAAAGGGTCATGCGAACCCCACCCCATACTTAGAAACACATTGTCCCCAATGTGGTATTCAAGCAAAGAGAGTGAAAGAAGGTTCTCACAATGTAAAAGTGGTTTGCTATGGTAATCGGGATTTCTCAAATGAATTGATGTTGGATGATCCTATCAACCATGGTAGAGAGCTCTAAGCATCCATCAAAGCTTCGGAACCCGCGCTAGGCACCGCTAGCCGTCCAAGTCCCGCGTCCGCTCCACCCATAATTGGTGAGGGGTTCATCATCATCATTCATATGCCAAGAAAGGCTTCCAATGCTACTCTAGCACACATACAAAGTAGACAAAACACACACAAAGATAGAAAAATCTAAAAACAAAAACAAAACAAAAAAGAAAAACGTTACCAATGGGTTGCCTCCCACCAAGTGCTTCTTTAAGGTCATTAGCTTGACCAAACTCGGGGGAGTCTACTCGAGGTGAAGTGGGGCAATCATGTCCACCGGAGCTCCTAGAATATACTTCTTCAAGCGGTGCCCATTCACTTTGAAATTCCCACAATGCTCCCCTCCTATCTCAATGGCTCCATGGGAAAAGATCTTCTTCACCACATCTGGCCCGGTCCATCTTGATTTGAGCTTTCCGGGAAAGAGCCTTAGCCTTGAGTTGAAGAGAAGGACAAGATCTCCTTCATTCAACTCCTTGGGGATGATCTTCTTGTCATGCCATCTTTTGGTTCTTTCCTTGTAAATCCGGGCATTCTCATAAGCATCCAAGCGGATCTCCTCAAGGGCGTTTAGATCAAGTAACCTCTTCTCTCCCGCCTCCTTGAGGTCAAAATTTAGCCACTTAATGACCCAATAAGCTCTATGCTCCATTTCCACCGGAAGATGGCAAGACTTGCCATAGACTAACTTGTAAGGAGTGGTGTCGATCGGTGTCTTGAAGGCGGTTCTATATGCCCACAATGCGTCATTGAGCTTCATAGCCCAATCCTTTCTAGTTCTAGACACCGTCTTCTCAAGGATGGCCTTTATCTCCCGGTTGGAGATCTCCACTTGGCCACTAGTTTGGGGATGGTAAGGTGTTGCCACTTTATGAGTCACCCCATACTTAGCCAAAAGCGCTCCAAAGTTCCTATTTGTGAAATGCTTTCCTCCATCACTAATGATCACCCTTGGTGTTCCAAACCTAGGGAAGATCACCCAGTTGAAGAACCACACCACCACCTTGGCATCATTTGTAGGAGAGGTGATTGCCTCCACCCATCTTGACACATAATCCACCGCCAATAGGATGAAGAGATTGCCACATGAAAAAGGGAATGGTCCCATGAAGTCCACACCCCACACATCAAAAATCTCCACTTCTTGGATGTTGTTCAAGGGCATTTCATTCCTTCGTGAGATGTTGCCCGTCCTTTGGCAAGCATCACATGCCGCTACAAAACCTTGCACATCCTTGAACAAGTTAGGCCAATAAAAACCGGATTGCAATACCTTTGCACACGTCTTGTGGGAGCTAGCATGGCCTCTACATGGTAAGGAGTGACAATGCCGGATCACACTCTCCACTTCTTCTTCCGGTATGCATCTTCTAAACATCCCATCCGGTCCTCTCTTGAACAAGAGTGGCTCACTCCAATAGTAATGCCTCACATCGTTGAAGAACTTCTTTCTTTGTGCATATGTCAATCCGGGAGGCACTTCCTCACATACTAAGTAGTTCACAATGTCGGCATACCATGGCTCATTTCCTCTAGAAACTTGGAACAAGCATTCCTCCATCATTTGCAATTGCTGATCTCGGAATGAGTCATCAATTGGAATGTTGTCTCTTCCAAGCTCCAATGGAGGCAATCTACTAAGGTGATCCGCCACGGAGTTCTCGGATCCCTTCTTATCTCGTATCTCTAAATCAAACTCTTGGAGAAGAAGGATCCACCGAATCAACCTTGGTTTGGCATCCTTCTTTGTAAGTAGATAACGGATCGCCGCATGATCCGTATACACTATGACCTTCGCTCCAACAAGGTATGAGCGGAACTTTTCAAATGCATACACCACCGTCAACAACTCCTACTCGGTGGTAGCATAATTGAGTTGGGCATCATCTAGCGTCTTGCTAGCATAATAAATGGCATGAGTGCGCCCTTCTTTCCTTTGCCCCAAAACAGCCCCTACGGCTACGTCGCTCGCATCGCACATGATCTCAAATGGTAGACTCCAATCCGGAGGTTGCATGATAGGTGCGGAGATCAAGGCGTTTTTCAACCTACAAAAAGCTTCAAGACAATCCCTTGAAAAGACAAAATCAACATCCTTCATTAGTAGGTTAGTGAGAGGCTTAGAAGTTTTAGAGAAGTCTTGAATAAACCTCCGGTAAAAACCGGCATGCCCTAAGAAACTCCTTACCCCCTTCACCGAGGTAGGTGGCGGCAACTTCTCTATCGTTTCAATTTTAGCCCTATCAACCTCAATGCCACGGTTGGACACCAAGTGTCCTAACACAATGCCTTCACTTACCATGAAGTGGCATTTTTCCCAATTCAAGACTAGGTTTGTCTCCTCACATCTTTGCAATACTAATGACAAGTTAGTCAAGCAATTATCAAAGGAAGAACCATAAACAGAGAAATCATCCATAAACACTTCCATGATATTTTCTATGTATTCCGAAAAGATAGCCATCATACACCTTTGGAAGGTGGCGGGTGCATTACACAACCCAAATGGCATTCTCCTATATGCAAAAGTACCCCATGGACATGTAAAGGTTGTTTTCTCTTGGTCATCGGGGTGGATAGGGATTTGGAAGAATCCACTATAACCATCTAGATAGCAAAAATGAGAGTGTTGAGCTAACCTTTCTAGCATTTGGTCAATGAAGGGGAGAGGGAAGTGATCTTTCCTAGAGGCCATGTTCAATTTCCTATAATCAATGCACATCCTCCACCCCGTAACCGTCCTAGTCGGGATTAGTTCATTGTTCTCATTAGTCACTACAGTCATCCCACCCTTTTTAGGAACTACATGAACGGGACTAACCCACTTACTATCTGAGATAGGGTAGATAATTCCCGCATCTAGCAATTTGATGATTTCCTTTTTGACTACCTCTTTCATTATAGGATTCAATCTCCTTTGATGTTCAATAGAGGGTTTGTGGTTATCTTCCATCATTATCTTATGCATGCACAAAGAAGGCTTAATGCCAACCAAATCATCGATAGTATAACCAATGGCTTTCCTATGCAATCTCAGTTCATGCAACAACTTAGCAAGTTCATCATCACTCAAGCATGCATTAACAATCACCGGATATGAAGAATTTTCACCAAGAAATGCATACTTTAAATGAGAGGCAAGGGGTTTAAGTTCAAGTGAGGGAGGACCTTTATCGATTGGAGATGATCCAAACAATGTTGGATGAGATGTATCCAAAGCAAATGCAACTCCTCCAAGGCTCCTAGAAGCTTGATCACTATCAAGGGCTGATCCAGGGAAAACCACGGCTGAAATCACGGGTTGCTCATCTTCCACGGCCGTGGTTCTTGCTAAGCTTGCTTCCCGGAGTTGTCCAAAAAGTTTGACGGCCGTGGAGTGTAAATCTCGACCGTGGAACTTGCAGCTACTCAACACCTCTTCATGGCTTTCAAATCCAACTCTTGGCTCCTCTTCCAATGCTTCTAAGGCCTTGATTTCCTCATTGCAAGCCTTCTCAACACTTTCCTCCATCATACTTAAGGTGAGAACCTTCTCCAAGGGATCCTTGATCAAGATAGAGCTCACAAGGCACTGCAACAGTGAGGCGCAGGGATGGACCATTGAAGGCGCAAGGGCGGAACACACCCAGGCACAAGTGCGGCTCAACTCAGGCCCAGGGGCGGCTGGTGTGCAGAGGGTTGGTCTTCGACTTCTCTTTGATTCTTCACTTGCTCTTCCTCACCACTTCATCAACTAGAAACCAAACATACACATACGCATACATGTATGAGCATCAAAATGTCCAGGAAGATCTACACAAGCCTAAGCTTGTGAATCTTAAGCTAAAGATGAAGATAAGAAGCAAGGAAGAAGGATGAAGAACTCACCAACAAAAACCTAAGAAGAAGGGAAGGATCAACAACCTACACAACCTCAGTTGGCTCTCCATAGCACAACAACATATCCATCATCATCAAATAAAGCTCCAAGCTCAACAACCCTCACAAACTCACACAAAACAAAGAAGATTCAAGAAGAAGATCAAAGGAAGAAGAGAGAAGAATAAGAAGAACGTTAGGAGAAGAGGAAGGATGGAGAAGATGAGGAAACCCTCATCCAGAAGCAAAAGGGAAGCTTATATAGGAAGCTAACCAAAAGCACGGGTCAAGCGTCAACAAAGACGGCTGAAGCCGCACAAATCTGCAAGGGAGGATCTACAGGGCACAGGGGCAGCTCAACCAGACTCAACACCACTCAGCACCTAAAAGACTAAGGCTCTTACATCACACTCCCCTAAAAACAAGTTTCGTCCCGAAACTTGCATGATCCCAAATCCTCTCGGACCCATATGCCGAGGTATAACACTCTTCCTCTCGGAGGCATCACATCTCCGCTCATAAGATCACAACCTATAACATTCTATAAACTCAAAGCACATCATGGAGGAATCATCACTCCAGTAACACCATCACACACGCTAAACAAGGCATAGAGGATAACTATCTCTAGCCAACCACTAACCACATCACAAGGCATGGAGGAAAGCCGTCTCTAGCCAAATCGTACGCCTAATGTTACGCTAAGATTGTGTGATGCGCAATTGGGTTTTAAATTTATACTCGTTATATTTCTCCTAACTCCTAGCGAACCCGCAGTGTACGGGACGTTCGTAGTAGGGATAGTATTCCGAGGTCGAACACAAAGACTAAGGTGAAATTGACTCGAATTGTGATTGAGTTTAGTAAAGATCTAGGTTGAAAAGGAAGAAAGAAATAAAGAAACGAAAATCTCAAATGTTTTTAGTTGGTTTTTGGTGATCAATCAAAGATCACAATACATGCAAGTAATCGATCAATTAAACTATAAATCAACACAAATAAACAACTAAACAAGATATAGATCAAAGAGAGAAAAAGACGGATTCTAGGGATTGGAAGTTCCGGTTATGGCATAGGACTCAAGCTATCTATTCATTCTTGGATTGACTATGTTGGGGTTAAGTGTTTCTAGATTGGGATCAATTACCGGGTAGGTCTCATGATCCACTAGTCCATTCCCTAAGTCTCATTACCGGGTAAGTCTCTAAGAACCTAAGGGATGGAATTCTACTCGAACCGGATTTCTAACTTAAGATCCAACCTATCCTCACCGGGTAAGTCTCGGAAGGGCTAGTTTTAAGCTACTATCCAGCACACTAAATCCAATGGCGGCTTATTAGGCTCACCACTACTTAAGGTTTGTTATCTTCGGAATCTAAGAGTAAGGATTACCGGGTAAGTCTCTCCTAACACTTAGTTGCTAACACTACGTCACCCTAGGATAGATTCTACTCGACAAACACTTAGGATTTCAACATTCTAACAGTCTAAGATTAGATCCATCGAACCAGGAAAATCACGGTTTGTTCTACCTAAACCACGGCCGTGGTTTGACAAGAACTGGCCGTGATTCCTAACAGAGGATACGTTCATACAAACAAGTCATCCAAAGAATAATCTAAGTCCATCCTATCATAGCCCTGGCCATAACCATCCTTTCCTTACCCTAGAACCACATCAATTTAGCCTACAACATTCATAATGGAAATCGAAACAAACAAACATAAAATCATAACATTCATTGCAAGATAATGAAGGAAAAGAGATGAACAAGTGAACTTTAAAACAAACCAAGCTGAAAATAGAATTAGAACAACTTACAACCCTTCCAAAGAAGGTTTAAGGGTTCACAAAACTCTAGAAATAGAATCCGGAAATCTCCACTACAAAAACTAGCAAGAATGGCAATGGTGTGTGTGTTCTTCTTTTCCTTTTCAATGGAACTCTTCTTCTTCTCTTTGACACTTTCCTTCCTAGAAAACTTCTTCTTGAGAGAATATATTTTAGAGAGAAATGGATAATGGATGAGCTGCTCCAAACTACTCCCAGCTGCCCCTCACAACCCATGAAGGACCACTTTTATAACAAACTTGCATGCGCTGGCCATGAGAGTCGTGGCACAGCTGTCACAAGAATCTGGCAAAAACCACGGTTGATTCCACGGCCGTGATCTGTCAGAGAACCGTGATTCTGTGCAGAAACTTTGCCTTGGATCATTAAGCTATGATTTGGTGCATGGCTAGTGTTGGCAAGGTTCCATGAGTCCTCCTTAGCCTATAGCTTGTGTCTTAATGAGTCCGAGGGTGTGTCGTCTAGATGAACGATCCTCAAACGCATCGTTTTAGCTCCTAAATTTCCCGAATTACCTACAAAACACGCACAAGTCCGTGTAGACATCTATTTTCGACAAAATACATGAATTGAGTGCAAAATGTCTCGAACCAATGCTAAACCATGCGTGAATGAGCGAGAATTCTATCTAAATGATTACCTAAAACTAACCCATAAATCGTGTTATCAAAATACCCCATACTTAAGGTTTGCTCGTCCCCGAGCAAATTCCCAACTATAGATTAAGAGATGACATGATGCAGAAAAATGGCAAAAATCTTTTTGGGTTTGTGCTTCTACTATTGGATCACCTTCAAAGTCATGTTTCATGGCTAAGGACAAGCAATCATGCATCAAACAAATGAAAGCATGGAAAGACAATTGTACTTAACTCAAAAGTATGCATGAAATGTAAAGATGAAGAAGTCAAGAAGATCAAGAGCACATCCAATCTAAACTACTAAGTCTTACAAACATGCAAATAGGTCATAAGGTCTTGTGAGATAAAAGGGCCGAGAAATGTGGTGATTGAGTGGGGATTTCTAGGTTATGTGATGCTAATCCGGGAACGGAACTAACTTCACATCCTTGTCCTCGATCAACTTCCCCCAAGTGTATATTTTCCTCTATCTTTTCTTTCTTTTCTTTTTCCTTGACTTATTTTTGAGACAATGACATTGGTGTGCAAGAGCCGAAACCTTGGTGATTAGCCGTCCTCGGGTTTTTTCTTAGTTTTCGAGGTGCATCCACACCGAGCACACATACCAAAGCTCGTTAGGACTATTGGTTCATTTGAATTTGGCAAGGCACCAACACCCGATTATGTGAAGTGTACCGAGTTACTTGTCATTTAAACCAATGTCCCCAAACTTATATTTTGGCTACACTTTCACAACAAATTCAGCATTTTATGCATGATATTCTTTTCATCAACAACTTCACCCCACACTTGCTTTTTGCACACATCAACACACTAGCATGCTCCTATTCCCAGATGGGTTAAAAGAGGTCAAATTTATCTCAATTGAGGTGCTCAAGCAATCATGATTAAGATGAGAAGTAGAGAAAGATTGAAGTGCCTCATTCATTCCTAGATGGTATGCAAGAACTATTATGTAATTTCGATTTTCACTACTCAATCCTTTCTAGGCAAACATCATGGTCACAAATCATTCATAGAATTTCAAGAGAAGTAGTTCAAGTCCACATATGCGTTCATTAATCGTAACACTTGAGGCCATCCGTAGCCAACTCTCAAGACAAGATTTCGTCATTAGGATCATATCCAAGCCTAGAAAGCACAAAAAATTTTTAAAATTTTCTGATTTTTTATGGGATTTTCGTTTCAAGTATGTACAATGCAAGACATGTGCAAATATTAAACTATCCTAGATGCTCATCATGCAAAGGGTCATGCGAACCCCACCCCATACTTAGAAACACATTGTCCCCAATGTGGTATTCAAGCAAAGAGAGTGAAAGAAGGTTCTCACAATGTAAAAGTGGTTTGCTATGGTAATCGGGATTTCTCAAATGAATTGATGTTGGATGATCCTATCAACCATGGTAGAGAGCTCTAAGCATCCATCAAAGCTTCGGAACCCGCGCTAGGCACCGCTAGCCGTCCAAGTCCCGCGTCCGCTCCACCCATAATTGGTGAGGGGTTCATCATCATCATTCATATGCCAAGAAAGGCTTCCAATGCTACTCTAGCACACATACAAAGTAGACAAAACACACACAAAGATAGAAAAATCTAAAAACAAAAACAAAACAAAAAAGAAAAACGTTACCAATGGGTTGCCTCCCACCAAGTGCTTCTTTAAGGTCATTAGCTTGACCAAACTCGGGGGAGTCTACTCGAGGTGAAGTGGGGCAATCATGTCCACCGGAGCTCCTAGAATATACTTCTTAAAGCGGTGCCCATTCACTTTGAAATTCCCACAATGCTCCCCTCCTATCTCAATGGCTCCATGGGAAAAGATCTTCTTCACCACATCTGGCCCGGTCCATCTTGATTTGAGCTTTCCGGGAAAGAGCCTTAGCCTTGAGTTGAAGAGAAGGACAAGATCTCCTTCATTCAACTCCTTGGGGATGATCTTCTTGTCATGCCATCTTTTGGTTCTTTCCTTGTAAATCCGGGCATTCTCATAAGCATCCAAGCGGATCTCCTCAAGGGCGTTTAGATCAAGTAACCTCTTCTCTCCCGCCTCCTTGAGGTCAAAATTTAGCCACTTAATGACCCAATAAGCTCTATGCTCCATTTCCACCGGAAGATGGCAAGACTTGCCATAGACTAACTTGTAAGGAGTGGTGTCGATCGGTGTCTTGAAGGCGGTTCTATATGCCCACAATGCGTCATTGAGCTTCATAGCCCAATCCTTTCTAGTTCTAGACACCGTCTTCTCAAGGATGGCCTTTATCTCCCGGTTGGAGATCTCCACTTGGCCACTAGTTTGGGGATGGTAAGGTGTTGCCACTTTATGAGTCACCCCATACTTAGCCAAAAGCGCTCCAAAGTTCCTATTTGTGAAATGCTTTCCTCCATCACTAATGATCACCCTTGGTGTTCCAAACCTAGGGAAGATCACCCAGTTGAAGAACCACACCACCACCTTGGCATCATTTGTAGGAGAGGTGATTGCCTCCACCCATCTTGACACATAATCCACCGCCAATAGGATGAAGAGATTGCCACATGAAAAAGGGAATGGTCCCATGAAGTCCACACCCCACACATCAAAAATCTCCACTTCTTGGATGTTGTTCAAGGGCATTTCATTCCTTCGTGAGATGTTGCCCGTCCTTTGGCAAGCATCACATGCCGCTACAAAACCTTGCACATCCTTGAACAAGTTAGGCCAATAAAAACCGGATTGCAATACCTTTGCACACGTCTTGTGGGAGCTAGCATGGCCTCTACATGGTAAGGAGTGACAATGCCGGATCACACTCTCCACTTCTTCTTCCGGTATGCATCTTCTAAACATCCCATCCGGTCCTCTCTTGAACAAGAGTGGCTCACTCCAATAGTAATGCCTCACATCGTTGAAGAACTTCTTTCTTTGTGCATATGTCAATCCGGGAGGCACTTCCTCACATACTAAGTAGTTCACAATGTCGGCATACCATGGCTCATTTCCTCTAGAAACTTGGAACAAGCATTCCTCCATCATTTGCAATTGCTGATCTCGGAATGAGTCATCAATTGGAATGTTGTCTCTTCCAAGCTCCAATGGAGGCAATCTACTAAGGTGATCCGCCACGGAGTTCTCGGATCCCTTCTTATCTCGTATCTCTAAATCAAACTCTTGGAGAAGAAGGATCCACCGAATCAACCTTGGTTTGGCATCCTTCTTTGTAAGTAGATAACGGATCGCCGCATGATCCGTATACACTATGACCTTCGCTCCAACAAGGTATGAGCGGAACTTTTCAAATGCATACACCACCGTCAACAACTCCTACTCGGTGGTAGCATAATTGAGTTGGGCATCATCTAGCGTCTTGCTAGCATAATAAATGGCATGAGTGCGCCCTTCTTTCCTTTGCCCCAAAACAGCCCCTACGGCTACGTCGCTCGCATCGCACATGATCTCAAATGGTAGACTCCAATCCGGAGGTTGCATGATAGGTGCGGAGATCAAGGCGTTTTTCAACCTACAAAAAGCTTCAAGACAATCCCTTGAAAAGACAAAATCAACATCCTTCATTAGTAGGTTAGTGAGAGGCTTAGAAGTTTTAGAGAAGTCTTGAATAAACCTCCGGTAAAAACCGGCATGCCCTAAGAAACTCCTTACCCCCTTCACCGAGGTAGGTGGCGGCAACTTCTCTATCGTTTCAATTTTAGCCCTATCAACCTCAATGCCACGGTTGGACACCAAGTGTCCTAACACAATGCCTTCACTTACCATGAAGTGGCATTTTTCCCAATTCAAGACTAGGTTTGTCTCCTCACATCTTTGCAATACTAATGACAAGTTAGTCAAGCAATTATCAAAGGAAGAACCATAAACAGAGAAATCATCCATAAACACTTCCATGATATTTTCTATGTATTCCGAAAAGATAGCCATCATACACCTTTGGAAGGTGGCGGGTGCATTACACAACCCAAATGGCATTCTCCTATATGCAAAAGTACCCCATGGACATGTAAAGGTTGTTTTCTCTTGGTCATCGGGGTGGATAGGGATTTGGAAGAATCCACTATAACCATCTAGATAGCAAAAATGAGAGTGTTGAGCTAACCTTTCTAGCATTTGGTCAATGAAGGGGAGAGGGAAGTGATCTTTCCTAGAGGCCATGTTCAATTTCCTATAATCAATGCACATCCTCCACCCCGTAACCGTCCTAGTCGGGATTAGTTCATTGTTCTCATTAGTCACTACAGTCATCCCACCCTTTTTAGGAACTACATGAACGGGACTAACCCACTTACTATCTGAGATAGGGTAGATAATTCCCGCATCTAGCAATTTGATGATTTCCTTTTTGACTACCTCTTTCATTATAGGATTCAATCTCCTTTGATGTTCAATAGAGGGTTTGTGGTTATCTTCCATCATTATCTTATGCATGCACAAAGAAGGCTTAATGCCAACCAAATCATCGATAGTATAACCAATGGCTTTCCTATGCAATCTCAGTTCATGCAACAACTTAGCAAGTTCATCATCACTCAAGCATGCATTAACAATCACCGGATATGAAGAATTTTCACCAAGAAATGCATACTTTAAATGAGAGGCAAGGGGTTTAAGTTCAAGTGAGGGAGGACCTTTATCGATTGGAGATGATCCAAACAATGTTGGATGAGATGAATCCAAAGCAAATGCAACTCCTCCAAGGCTCCTAGAAGCTTGATCACTATCAAGGGCTGATCCAGGGAAAACCACGGCTGAAATCACGGGTTGCTCATCTTCCACGGCCGTGGTTCTTGCTAAGCTTGCTTCCCGGAGTTGTCCAAAAAGTTTGACGGCCGTGGAGTGTAAATCTCGACCGTGGAACTTGCAGCTACTCAACACCTCTTCATGGCTTTCAAATCCAACTCTTGGCTCCTCTTCCAATGCTTCTAAGGCCTTGATTTCCTCATTGCAAGCCTTCTCAACACTTTCCTCCATCATACTTAAGGTGAGAACCTTCTCCAAGGGATCCTTGATCAAGATAGAGCTCACAACCTCTCTAGACTCTTCTTGCTCGACTATGTTGAAGGCATCCTCATCAAGGGTTGGGCCTTTCATCATGGTGGACAACTTGAACTTGACGTTCTCTTCTCCAATGTTGAAGGAGAGAGTCCCGTTCTTCCAATCCACTAGGCATCCGGAGGTGGCTAGGAAAGGTCTTCCTAAGATGATGGGAACCGGATAGTCCGCCGGAATGTCCAAGACGACAAAGTCAATTGGCACATAGAATCCTCCTAATTGCACCGGAATGTCTTCTAGAATCCCAACCGGGTGAGTGATAGAACGGTCCGCCATATAGAGGGTCATCTTGACCGGCTTTGGCTCTCCTAGCCCGACCTTGTTGCAAAGTGCAAGTGGTATGATGCTTACACTCGCTCCAAGATCACAAAGGGCATCGTACTTCACATCTCCCACTCCTATTGGGACGCAAAAAGAGCCCGGATCCCTTAGCTTGGGAGGCATCTCTTCCTTCATGGTTTGGATCAATTCCGAGGATCTCTTGGTCATTCTTATCTCCCCATACTCCTCCAACTTCCTTTTGTTGGAGAGTATTTCCTTCAAAAACTTGCCATATGCCGGCATTCCTAAAATGGCATCCATGAACGGAATGTTAATATGTAATTTGGACATTAGTTCAAGGAACTTAACAAAATGATTGTCCAAACGGGCTCTTGCTCTTGATTGTGGGAACGGTAGTGGTGGCTTGTACGGAGGCGGTGCCACATAGGTTGGCTCTACATCCTTGCTCTTGCCTCCATCTTCTTGCATTCTTCCCTCTTCTACCACTACTTGCTTTCCCTTAGCTTGGTCCTTGGGCAAAGGATCCTTCATACTCAACCCACTCCTTGTTGTGATAGCCAACACTTGGCCTCTCGGGTTGTCTTCGGTCCTTCCGGGAAGCTTTCCCGGATCTCTATGTGCTTCACCCGCCTTTTGGAACACTTGTGCTTCCAAGACTTTTTGAGCCTTAGAGATTGAAGTCACGGTGCTCTCAAGACCACTCAACCTTCCTAGCAATTGCTCAAACATTATTTCGGTTCTATCCTTGGGAGGTTGATTGAAACCGGGTGGAGGTTCTTGTGAAGCTCTTGGTGGTGGAGTCGAGCTTGTGGAAGCGGGAGGGTTCAAGGCTCCATCCGGGTTAGAGTAAGAAAATCCGGGATGGTTGTGGTTGGGCCGGTAATTGTTGAATTGCCGGTTGTTGTTAAAACTCCTTGGGCCTTGGTAATTGTTGAAGTTGCCCCTTCCCATATAATTCACATCCTCCTCCTTGGAAGACAAGTTGGCTTGTGGAAGCAATTGAGGAGTTGCTTGGTTCTTCAAAGTTGTAGCACACAACTCCCTCAAGGACTTCAACTCATTTTTGATGGCGTCAAGCTTGAAATTGCTCATGGTGACTTCACTCACCTCATATGCTCCCGCCTTTCTCCCTTCACTCTTCCTATGGGAGTATTTCTCAATTACTAGAGCTTTCTTCTCCACAAACTCCCAAGCTTCATCTACACGCTTCTCCATAAACGTCCCACCGGAAAGAGATTGGAGCTTAAATTGGCTATCTTCATCAAGTCCCTTGAAGTAGATCTCCAATAGCTCAATTTTTGGTATGCCATGGTGTGGACAATCAAGGAGAAGATCTTTGAACCTCTCCCAAGACATGAATAAACTCTCTCTATCCTTCATCACGAAGGCATTGATCTTCCCTCTTAACTCGGTAGTCTTGGAAGGTGGGAAGAACTTAGTCAAAAACTCGGTTGTCATCTCCTCCCAAGTACCAACTCGCCCTTGTGGAATAGATTGATACCAAGCCAAGGCTTTGTCCTTAAGAGAGAAGGAGAAAGCCCTTAGCTTATGGTTGTTGCTCTCCAATCTTGGCGGTCTAAGAGTCTCCATCAAAATCTCGTAGTTCATCAAATGTTGGTGAGGAGACTCTCCTTCCATCCCTCCAAATTGATTATGCCGGATCATTTGTAGAACTTGAGGGCAGAGCTCATAGTTGTGGGTCGCGGGATCTCCAAGGTTCACACCCGGTCGGTGTGCTCTTTGTACCGGATCCATACGTCTCCCTAGGGTTTGTGGCTCCTCAATAGCAATGGGAACAACCCTAACATTAGCCGCCGGCTGCGGTTGTGGTGGAGGAGGTGGAGGTTGTCGGCGATTAAGCTCTCCTTGAACAAGGGCTTGCCTAATCTCCTCAATCTCCCTCCTAGTTTCCTCTTGCCTCTCATTGGCAAGTCTCCTTTCTTCCTCCAAGAGCTCATCTCTTAGCCTTATTTGCTCTAAGGCTTCATCCAACTCGGCTTGGAGGTTTCTTCCGGCCATCTCTTTCTCTTTTCGGATGTTCTTGGATCTAGATCGAAGGGTTTTCTCCGGTTCGGGATCGAATGGAGCTAAATCCTTGCCACGAGATCTTTGCATACACCTAAAGAGTAATAGATGTCCTGAAAAGCAAAGACACAAACCAAAAAGAGATCAAAAGCAACAAGAAAGATCTACACTAGAAACAATCACAAAATAGACTCAATCTAGACCTAGTCATCGGCAACGGCGCCAAAAACTTGTTACGCTAAGATTGTGTGATGCGCAATTGGGTTTTAAATTTATACTCGTTATATTTCTCCTAACTCCTAGCAAACCCGCAGTGTACGGGACGTTCGTAGTAGGGATAGTATTCCGAGGTCGAACACAAAGACTAAGGTGAAATTGACTCGAATTGTGATTGAGTTTAGTAAAGATCTAGGTTGAAAAGGAAGAAAGAAATAAAGAAACGAAAATCTCAAATGTTTTTGGTTGGTTTTTGGTGATCAATCAAAGATCACAATACATGCAAGTAATCGATCAATTAAACTATAAATCAACACAAATAAACAACTAAACAAGATATAGATCAAAGAGAGAAAAAGACGGATTCTAGGGATTGGAAGTTCCGGTTATGGCATAGGACTCAAGCTATCTATTCATTCTTGGATTGACTATGTTGGGGTTAAGTGTTTCTAGATTGGGATCAATTACCGGGTAGGTCTCATGATCCACTAGTCCATTCCCTAAGTCTCATTACCGGGTAAGTCTCTAAGAACCTAAGGGATGGAATTCTACTCGAACCGGATTTCTAACTTAAGATCCAACCTATCCTCACCGGGTAAGTCTCGGAAGGGCTAGTTTTAAGCTACTATCCAGAACACTAAATCCAATGGCGGCTTATTAGGCTCACCACTACCTAAGGTTTGTTATCTTCGGAATCTAAGAGTAAGGATTACCGGGTAAGTCTCTCCTAACACTTAGTTGCTAACACTACGTCACCCTAGGATAGATTCAACTCGACAAACACTTAGGATTTCAACATTCTAACAGTCTAAGATTAGATCCATCAAACCAGGAAAATCACGGTTTGTTCTACCTAAACCACGGCCGTGGTTTGACAAGAACTGGCCGTGATTCCTAACAGAGGATACGTTCATACAAAAAAGTCATCCAAAGAATAATCTAAGTTCATCCTATCATAGCCCTGGCCATAACCATCCTTTCCTTACCCTAGAACCACATCAATTTAGCCTACAACATTCATAATGGAAATCGAAACAAACAAACATAAAATCATAACATTCATTGCAAGATAATGAAGGAAAAGAGATGCACAAGTGAACTTTAAAACAAACCAAGCTGAAAATAGAATTAGAACAACTTACAACCCTTCCAAAGAAGGTTTAAGGGTTCACAAAACTCTAGAAATAGAATCCGGAAATCTCCACTACAAAAACTAGCAAGAATGGCAATGGTGTGTGTGTTCTTCTTTTCCACTTCAATGGAACTCTTCTTCTTCCCTTTGATACTTTCCTTCCTAGAAAAACTTGTTGTTGAGAGAATATATTTTAGAGAGAAATGGATAATGGATGAGCTGCTCCAAACTACTCCCAGCTGCCCCTCACAACCCATGAAGGACCACTTTTATAACAAACTTGCATGAGCTGGCCATGAGAGTCGTGGCACAGCTGTCACAAGAATCTGGCAAAAACCACGGTCGATTCCACGGCCGTGATCTGTCAGAGAACCGTGATTCTGTGCAGAAACTTTGCCTTGGATCATTAAGCTGTGATTTGATGCATGGCTAGTGTTGGCAAGGTTCCATGAGTCCTCCTTAGCCTATAGCTTGTGTCTTAATGAGTCCGAGGGTGTGTCGTCTAGATGAACGATCCTCAAACGCATCGTTTTAGCTCCTAAATTTCCCGAATTACCTACAAAACACGCACAAGTCCGTGTAGACATCTATTTTCGACAAAATACATGAATTGAGTGCAAAATGTCTCGAACCAATGCTAAACCATGCGTGAATGAGCGAGAATTCTATCTAAATGATTACCTAAAACTAACCCATAAATCGTGTTATCACCTAACACAACTACGTGGATGAAAACCGTCTCCACTCACACTATGTCCATCAACCATAGCATGGAGGAATAACCATCTCTAGCTAATCCTAAGCATATCACAATAACATGGAGGAAAGAACCATCTCCAGCTATACCTAACTCGCGTTAGCAAACAAGATCTAAAAGATCATATGCATACATCACAACTAGCACAAAAGCACAACATATCACATAAACACATAATATACACTCACCAAGATAGACTAAGATCTACTCGTAGATCCTACAGGTGCATCTATCTTGGCATAAAAATTTGGATAGTTCCTTTAAATACTATCCCCGGTCTCCAATGTAGCTTCCTCAGGTCCTCGTCTCGACCACTGTAACCTCAGCATAGGAATATCCTTCGCACGCAGGCGTCTCACACCTTGTTCTAGGACTGCAATCGGGTGCTCAACAAAAGTGTGGTCCGATACAACCACCAAATCATCATAACTGACAATGTGTCTCGGATCTGGTATGTTTTCCCTCAGTTGAGACACATGAAACACAGGGTGAACACCCTCTAATATCGGTGGCAAAAGCTAGTCTGTACGCTGATCTCCCAAACATGTACAATATCTCAAAAGGGACGACATATCGAGGACTCAACTTTCCCTTTATGCCAAAAAGTTGGACATCTCGCGTCGAAGATACCCTCAGCCAGACATGAGCCCCAACTCTGAACTCTAGCGGTCGACGTCTCTTATTTGCATACGACTTCTGACGACTCTGTGTAGCTAGCTTCCACTCTCTGATCAATACTACTCGAGCCATATCATCCTGAATCTGCTCTGGCGCTATACCATTGACACTACTAGGCTCATCCTAGCATAATGGTGTACGATATTTGCGCCCATACAGTGCCTCATATGGGGCCATCCTAATCGATGCATGCCAACTGTTGTTGTATCATAACTCAACCAATGGAAGGTAATCTGACCATCCTTTTACCTAATCCAACACACAAGCTCGCAACATGTCCTCCAGTGTCTGAATGGCCCTCTTTGACTAACCATCGGTCTGGGAATGAAACGCAGTCGTGAAGTGCAAACTCATCCCCAAAACAGTCTGAATATGCTGCCAAAACCTCGAGGTGAATTGTCCATCTCGATACGAGACGATCGTCCTCGGTACACCATGGAGTCTCACTCTTTGCCTAGTGAACTCCTCATCTAATATGCTCACTAGCCATGTTTCCCAGATAGCATGAAAACTCCTCCTCGGTCTCAACCCTGTCACAAAGTCCATGGAGATATCATTCCACTTCCACTGTGGTACTGGTAGTGGGTGAAGTGTTCTCTCAAAAGTGTGCGTCACTAAGTCTTAAATTTATAAAAACTAAAATCAAGCAAAGAGAACCCGTAGTGTACGGATCGGTATAGTAAAACAAGAATTCCAGAGTATCGAACTCAGGGATATGGGGGATCAAATTCAGTTCGTAAATCATCTGGCAAATAAAAAGCTTTTTTAAAGATTAATGGGAAAACAACGATTCTCAACATTCGGATATCCAATTGTGGCAATCGATTTAAGATATTCTAAAGATGTATGGACAGAGTTAGGTATGCAAATGTATAGATCTAAAGTAGGGTGTTGTGCGGTGAAGTTCCAAACCCATAAGTCTCACCCAAAGGTTCTCTCAATAAAGGATGTTGAGTCTCGTTATTAAGAGAATCGGAGGATAAGATTAAACTCTCGAATACCCATGCCCAAACCCCAGGGAATCAAAGATAAGCCAAAAAGGTTAAGGTTGTGACACTCGAAACCAAAGTTGAGGATGTTTAGTCTCACAACTACCTAGAAAAGGTAAGCCAAGGCTAAGATAAAACAAATCTTTAACTTTGGATCAAAGCAAAAGCAAACAACGTACAACAAAGGAAAACCACGGGAGGATTTTGAAGAACCACGGCTGTGGAACTCAAGAACAGGCCGTGGAAAGGCTTGATGACGAGGTTTCTCGCAACTCTCAGGGTCCAATCTATTTTGGTTCAATGTATTATCATCTATTTCACAACTATCAACCATTCATCTTAGAATCGCTTAAGGGTTTTAACCAACAATCATTGTCATCGAATCAATAATCAAAATTGAAAGAAGGAAAAGATAAAACCTTGAAATCTCAATAGCAAACACAAAACCAATCTCAATCAAACTCAAAATCCGTACTTTTGTTCAATGAATATAGAATAGAGTAAGAAATCTCTCACAAATCTTAAAGAACAAAGAAGAACGGGATGTCAATCCTCCTTCAAAGTGAAACCCTAAGATCTTTCGACTTCGCAATCTCAAAGTGCGCACTTCTCCAAATCTTCCTTCCAAATCTTCTCGCAATAAGATCTTTCGCAATGATCTCAACTTCTCTCTAGTGTGGTCTCTCTTTTCTCCCTTCCTTCAGCCTTCTTATAGGAGAAAATAGGGTTACGAAAAGCCCATAACCGCTGCTAACGTGGCAAATATGACACGTGGCAGCCGTTAGAAGAATCACGGCCAAGAACATAATTCCACGCCCGTGGAATACACCGTGGAGTGCTTTTCTTACTCTCGACATACATTCCCACGGTCTTAATTAATTTAATTCCCAAAACCACGGTCGTGGTTCTTGGTGTTTGACCGTGGAATGTCCAAAATCTTTGTAAAAGCCTTTGTTTTGCAAAGCTTTCGAATCATGCTCCTTCTTTAGCTACTCTAATGCATCCTCTTGATGCCTAGCATGATCAAATACTCCTACATACTCCATTTATGCTCCAATCCAAGCCTTTATTCACCTAAAATCACAACAAAGCTTGTGAAGATCTCTATACCAACATAATAAGTGAATGTGCTGATAAATGCTTCAAACTCATATCCATATACACAAACGAAGGGGAAAAACAACCAAAATATGTGCCTAAAATATCGTCATATTTCATGCTATCAAAATACCCCATACTTGTCTCTTGCTTGTCCCAAAGCAAGGTTTTTAAAAGCTAGAACATAAGGCATAATGAAATATGAATGCAAAACAAGGAAAAACAAATCTATTTGATATTGTGCATCTATTCAATAGATCACTATCAAATCTTGCTTCATGTTTCCTTGAAAACATCTATGCACACAAAACGAATCATGTCAAGTAAAAGAAACATCATACATTGAAAAAGCTCCAAGACAAATATCATAACCCAAAGTAATGTCAAAATCAATCATGTGGAAATCCAATTTAGATCACTAAGTCAAGCAACAACCCAAAGATCTTAAGGACTTTCAAGTAAAGGTCAAGAAACGTGAATGGGTGGGATGCATATAGGGTATGTGGTGCAAAAATCTGGGAAAAAGGAACAACACAACACAAACTTCTTTAAGTAAACTTGAATCAACAACCATTGAGAGCTTTGCTCTCCCTTTTCAGCACAAATTCCTTTTCCGACTTTAATTTTTGGAAGTATGGACAGCGATGCACAAAAAACGAAGCCTAGGAGATTTGCGATTCTCAATTTCGAGATGCCTCAAACCCTTGATGCACATACCATATTCCATTAGGAATATTGCTCAATCCGACTTTGGCAAGACACAAACACCCGGCTATGTGAATGGTGCCGAGTTACTCATCATCATGATTGACTTCCCCAAACCTATTTTCTATAATTTGAATGCGCAAATTTTTTTTTCTTTTATGGCCCTCTCACACCAATCATGCCGCAAATTACACTCTTCCTAATTCCCGGATAGGTAAAGGAGGAAAAAGTTTCATTGAGGGGCTAAATGAATAAAGAAGAAGCAAGAAAAATCGAGGTGCCTTAATCATTTCAAAAAGAAGCGCAAGAACTTATAATGCGATTTCAACCTTCATTCCTCAATATGATTTAGACAAAAGTTTTTACATAATAAAATTTGCAAGAAGATCAAACAACATACTCAATTTCTCCACAATTCACAACTCAAATCAAGCACATAAATGTTATCAAAAATTCAATCCACAAGTAGATTCATCATTGAGGTCATTTCCAATCCTAGAAGCACAATATTTTCAAAAATTTTCAAATTTTTATGGGTTTTTTCAAAGCTTAACAATGCAAAAAAGGGAACCTGTGACAATCAAAATAAAGATGCAAGTGCTCATGGATAAAGCGAAGCAAATATGTCAAGTTATTACATCAATGAGAATCATACTCAACCCCATACTTAGGATACGCATTGTCCCTAATGTGCGGAAAAAAAAAGAAATAGAAAAAGAACAAAGAAACTCACAAAGGTGGCGGAGCAACTCGAACCAAGCAAATCAGCTCATCCCATAGGAGGTGGTGGTGGGTAAGGGTAGAAGTTTGGGTCGAACGGGCGCCCAAACTGCTGCCGGTAAGCGTCGCCTAGGATCCTTGCGTTTTCACGGCGCTCATCCTTGTCTTCATCAAAGCGGGTCTCAAGAGCATCCATCCTCTGCGTAAATCCGGTGACCCATGCCGGCTGCTGATCCATCCATGTGGGCCGCTGCGTCATCCACTCCGGTGGCGCTCCAATCCAAGCTGGAGGAGCACCCATTGAAGCTGGAGGTGCGTCCATCCACGTAGGTCTCTCACTCACGCTGACACGCCAGGAAGAGGAAGAAGCGGAAGGCCGCTGCTCGTAGGTAGATCTCCTAGAAATCCGCTAGCTGATCCGGAAAATCTCCAAAAGCCTCCTCACCACCTCCAATATCCGGGAACTCATCATCACCCATCTCCTCATCAGCATCCTCATCATCACCCTCATCATCAGCAGTTGGCACATCCTCGGGGTAATAAGCTGGAGCTCCTAGGCGGTTGGTATGCATCGGGACGAATGTAGGTTTCCAGTCCTGCCGGTTCCTGATGGAGTAATCAGCACTCCATGAAATACCTTGTCCTCCCTTGTCTTCCCAAGGCATAGAGACAAATGCTGGACCTTGGTGGGGGGGGGAATCAATAGCCCCCTAGTCATGAAACCTTGAAGCCCGAAAGGCCTCGCAGTAGCTACCATCACACAAGCAAAATAATCAACACCCAACTGCTTTGCTATGTAAGCCACCATCCCTCCATAAGCGATATTCCCATTAGCTTTGTTCTTGATCTTGCTAAGAGTAGAAGCAGGCATAGTGGTGCAGTCCGGAGTGACACCGGCCGCCATACAATAAAGTATAAAAAGCTCATCAGCCTTGAGTTTCTGGGGAGTCTCGGTCCTAGGGAAAAGGCACTCGGAGAGGATCTGTTCACTCCAAAAGGTGTGTGCAAGCTTTAATATTTATACCAAGAATAATTGCAAATAGCGAAACCGTAGTGTATGGATCGATTGTAATAAAAGCAAGAATTCCAGGGTCGAAGACATGGACTATGGTGACACAAAGATTGGTAATTCAGGTTGTCAATAACAAACATGCAACAAAGCAAAGCTATCAAATATGATGTAATAATCAAGTAAAAGGAATGCGGATTCTGGAGATTAAAGCATCCAGTTGTGGTTCCGATTCAAGATCTCAAAAGATAACGTGGACAAAGTTGAGGTTTGCAAAGGGAAGGTGTTTCTATGGTGGGAATAGATTACCGGGTAAGTCTCTCTACTCACTATCCCAAACCAAAGATCCTCTCACCGGGTAAATCTCAAGGTACTAAGGAAAGGAACTATAATCTCAAACCAATACACCACCCAAGGGGATAGAATCAACCTTTACCGGGTAAGTCTCAAGCTAACTCTCAAAGATGGGATCAAGGCACACTCAAACCCCCATAAAGGATAAACCTTTATTACCTACACTCATGATCTTGGGTAAACAAACGAAGAAATTACCGGGTAAGTCTCATCCTAGGCTTGCGTTGAACAAGGAAAGGTTTAACAAAGATAGGATTTGGCAAACTGAAACCTCAACTCAGATAAGGATCATGAAAGGGCTCGCCTTGCTCAGTTTTTGTACCATCTCGGTCAAGACGTTCCACGATTGACCGAGGTGTTCGTCGGTTAAGGTAAAGGCTCGATCTATCAGGGTCCACTGGGATAAAGGCTCATTCTTTCATCGTCTTCCACACAACTTTCAGCCAATCACTCTAGAATCGCATAAAGAACTTAGCCAACAATCATCTTGATAACAATAATCAAATATATGAGAAAGGAATCAATATTCAAACAAGAAAACCTTAACACAAAGGTCACAATAACTGAATCAAACAAACAAACAATCAGCGTTCCTCAATCATAATCAGATAAGACAACAATCAAACCAAACTAAGGAAATCTTTCAACTTCCTTCAAACTAGCTTTCTTCTTTCCTTGATCTTCAACCTTCAAAACTTTCTTCAACTTCCCGAATCAGAGATTTGGTGATCCGAAGATGGATGAATTCCAAAAAATCAGCCTCTTTATATAGGAGAATCACCTTCCAAAGATAAAATATTTTAAAACGCAATTTCCTTCTTTAAAATATCTTCAAATCTTTCCAAATATATCAGCCAAAAGATATGCTTCCTTCCAGAAATCCATCCTAAAATATGTGATATTCACTTTCCAAAAATAGAACATCTCAGCCAAAGATAAAGATCTCGTGTCCCGTCATCACTTCGCCTCGGTCCAGTCGATCCTGAAGATCACCTCGGTCGAGGTGGAACTGTAGCCAACCGAGGTGAATCTCAGTTAAGCGTAGATCTCTCTAATCTAGTCAAAAATCAATCTTCCATCTCATTTCCATGCTTCTTGAGTCTCTCTTATGACTCCTCAATGCTCCAGAATGTAGCTCCAATGACTCCTTAACTTCCTTAGCTCCATTTCGTTCCAAAAACGTGCCATTTTTCCCTACAATTACAACGAAACTAGATGTAGACCTCGATTCTTGCAAAGGTAGACAAAACAACATAATGATAAGAGAATATATATCCATACATGTAGATTTATGAAGATAAAACGTCCAAACCAATCCCAAAATGTAGACTATAATACATGCTATCAAAATACCCCATACTTGTCCCTTGCTTGTCCCCAAGCAAGATCCAAATCTTAGATACAAGATAGAATGGATTATAAGTCATCAAAAAGATCAATTAAAAGCATTTTAAAACCTTTTGGTGGTGCGCTCCATTCATAGATCACCCTAAGAGAATGCTTCATGACAAATAAAATCAAAACATGATCAAAACATTTTATAATTATAAGAAAACTGTTTATCTTTGCATAAAATCATAGAGTGCATAATAAATCATATTTATCAAAATCAATAATGTATAATCCAGTTCAAACCACGAAGTCAATCATCATACTCGAGGTCTCAAGGGCTTCCAAAAGAGGTCAAAAAACGTGTCAGGGTGGGATGTATATAGGGTAATTGGTTCTATAATCCGGGAATAGGATCTTACTTTCACTTTCCTTGAATCACAACATCTTCCACCTATAAGCTTTGCTTATTTTCACTTTACTTTTTGGGAACATGGACTGAGGTGCACAATAACCGAAGCCTAGGAGATCAGCAATCAAGTTCTCAACTTCACTTCACACGCTTTTCATCAACTGCATCCAAATTCCCGGATAGGTAAAAGGAGGCAAATATGTATATGAGGGGCTAAAGCATGATCAAGAAGAAGAAGAAGAAGAAGAAGAAGAAGAAGAAGAAGAAGAAGAAGAGAATGAAGTGCCTTAGTCATCCCACGAAGAATGTGAGAGAACTCATAATGTGGTGTTAACCTTCGAATCCAACATAATTTTGATAAAAACAAAGTACTAAACATGCTAGAATTTCAAACAAAGCATTTAGCAACTTAAGCATATCATAAAACCTTTAGAGGATATAAAGATTTCAAAACCAATATGCAAACAAATATCTTCATCGAGGTCATATCCAAAATAGAAGCACAAAACGGTTCGAAAATCTTTCAATTAAAAACCCATCTCGGTCGAGGTGTTCTGAAGGTGTCCGAGGTGTTCAACCGAGATGTGTCTCGATTTTCACGACCTCGTTTGATCAAGAACGTCTCGGTCGAGCTAAAATTTTTTTCAAACAGGTTTTTGACGTTTTTCTCAAACAAAAACTTGTATGTACGCATGTAATGACAGATAAGCATATAGAGCCGATTAAGATCATAGATCAAAGATCAAGAGAGTCATACAAGTCATACAAATAAGTCATATAATACATCAATACCCCATACTTGGGGCACATTGTCCTAATGGGTCAAATATAAGTCTGAAGAAATACGTACTCACCGGACATAGCTGAACTACATAAAGAAATAAGAAACAGCTTCCAGATAAGACCATCTCGGTTGGCGAAGAACATCTCAGTCGAGGTGTTTTAACAGCATCCGAGATATATCTCAGTCAATCTCCGTTTTCTCAACTTCTCGAACATCAATCCTTACATGTAGCTCCTGAGTTGTAATTTCTTCTTAGAGAGTACATGATTCTTGTCTGGGAGGATGCATGAACACGAAGCAAACTATCTAGACTAAGCTAGAAAAAGGGAAAATAAATCAATAACTTGGGTTGCCGCCCAAGAAGCGCTTGGTTTAAGGTTGCTAGCTGGACCGTACATCATCTTCAAACAAGGTATAAGGTGTCCTCACCCCATACTTCATCTTCATCATGGGGTGATACAAATGATTCTATCCAATGTTCCATAAAGTGCAAGTGCTCATCGGGAAACGGGTCATCAATGAGTAGGTCATCCTTCTTGAGCGAGATGGGTGGTAGCCGGCTCAGGTGATCCGCTGTAACAACCTAGTTGCTGAGTGCTGAGAGAGGGAGCAGAGGGGCCAGGTTTATGCCTGAGCCGCCCCTGTGTGACCCAGGGGGTGCCCCTGCGCCTAGCCTGGTCCACCCCTACGGCTCACAAGGTCCGCCCTTGCGGCTCTGTGTGCTGCAGCCGCCTTCTTTGACCTCTTTGACCCGTGCTTTACCATTTTCTACTATATATATCTTCTTCCCTTACCTTTGATGAGGGTTTACATTCTCAGATCTCTCTCTCCCCTTACGCATACTTCTTCTCTTCTCCTCTCTTGGATCACCTTGGTTGATCTTGGTTTGAGTTTTTGTAAGAGATCTTGCCTAGTTTCGCTTGGCTTTGATGTTGATGATGATGTTGTGCCTTATGGAGTCAGCTTGAGGGTGTTGTTGATGTTGTGTTGATCTCCTAGAGAGCTTGTTGGTAAGCTTTTATGGCTTATGCTCTTCCTTTCTTCTTTTCTTCATCTTTTCTTTCTTTCCTTAGCTTAGTTTAGCTTTCCTTAGGATCGGATCATGTTCAGTAATGATTTGGCTTATGTTGATGTATATATATGTATGTCACACATGTATGTTGCTGTTGGAGTGAAAAAGAGTAGAGAATCGAAGAAAGAAGTGAAGATAGAGCTGAAGTGGTGTCTTCTGCGCACCAGCCGCCTCTGCGGCACCTTACAGCCGCCCCTGCGCCGGCCAGTGCACCGCCCTTACGCCACCAGTGAGCCGCCCCTGCGCCCACCTGCACCAGCTTGGTGTTTCCCTTGGTTCTGCAGGTGTGTGTTGCTTTTAGGCCTTCCTTAGGGTGCCTTTGTTCCCTCCTTTCCTAATGTGAGTGCTTAGGATCATGCTAGATGTGTGAGGATGAGTTTGGTTGAGGTTATGATCGGTTTATGCCTTGTATGGCTTTTGAGGTTCTTTAGGTTGTGAGTGAGGTTGAGGTTGATCCTTAGGATCCCTTTGGGTCTAGGTGTGACCCTTATGTTGCTAGGAGTTTGATATATCTCCTTATGCCTTGTTTATAGGTTGTGTTGTCCCTCCAGTGTAGAGGTGATCGTGGTTGAGGTAAGTCAGTAGGACTTACTTAGTTGCCATCCTTATATTGGGTGTTTGCATGAGTGGTGTGTGCTTTGTATGTTTGCTATGATATCATATGATGTCGTATATACCGACCTATGTTTTATTGATTGCCACGTATGCATGGCTGTGATAACCTTTCCCTTTCATCCCGCTGTGGAGTCTGGGAGGTTCTCTTGAGTCAGGCCAGACCGGTTTAGAGGAAGGGCACAATCCACTCCCACAGGGTACACGGATTGTGTGACCGATGTTACGCTAAAAAGTGTGCACGCAATAAGCCTTAAATTTATACTCGTTATAATTATCCTAACTTCTAGCGCACCCGCAATGTACGGGACGTTTGTAGTATGGATAGTATTCCGAGGTCGAACACAAAGACTAAGGTGAAATTGATTCGGTTTTGTGATTAAGTTTAGTGAAGGTCTAAGGTTAGAAAAGAGGGAAACAAAGAAATGAAAATCTCAATTGTTTTTGGTCGGTTTTTGGTGATCAATCAAAGATCACAATTCATGCAAAGTAAACAATCAAACTAGACTAAAAATCAGCAAAAATGAGCAAACCAAACAAGATAATGATCAAGGAAAGAAAAGACGGATTCTAGGGGTCGGAAGTTCCGGGTATGGCATAGAACTCAAGTTATCTATTCATTCTTTGGATTAACTATGATATGTTGGGATTAAGTGTATCTAATTTGGGATCAATTACCGGGTAGGTCTCATGGTCCAACTAGTCCACACCTAAGGTCTTATTACCGGGTAGGTCTCTAAGAACCTAAGGATAGGAATTCTACACAAACCGGGTTGTAAATTAGGGGTCTAACCTATCCTTACCGGGTAAGTCTTGGAAAGGGAAGTCCTTAGCAACTATCCTAGCACATCTAATCCAATGGCGGCTTATTAGGCTCACCACTACCTAAGGTTTACTATTTTAGATTCTAAGGGCAAGGATTACCGGGTAAGTCTCTCCTAACACTTAGTCACTACACTAGGTCACCCTAGGGTAGGTTAAACTCAGCAAACACTTAGGGTTTCAACATTTTATAGGTCTAAGGCAAGATCCTTTGAACCAGGGAGAATCACGGTTTGTTCTTCCTAAACCACGGCCGTGGTTCTTCAAGAACTACCCGTGATTTCTAACAACAACATCGTTCATAAGCAAAAGTCATCCAAAGGTAAATCTAAGTCTGTCCTATCATAGTTCTAGCCAT
Source organism: Fagopyrum homotropicum (assembly GCA_033239125.1). Taxonomy (NCBI): domain Eukaryota; kingdom Viridiplantae; phylum Streptophyta; class Magnoliopsida; order Caryophyllales; family Polygonaceae; genus Fagopyrum; species Fagopyrum homotropicum. The sequence goes on along the minus strand of BSWB01000003.1, from coordinate 89,645,969 downwards.
AACCATCCTTTCCTAACCCTAGAACCACATCAATTTAGCTTACAACATTCATAATGGAAATCGAAACAAACAAACATAAAATCAAAATATCCATTGCAAGATAATGAAAGAAGAGAGATGAACAAGGGAACTTAATTCAAAACTAAGTTGAAGATTAGAATAGAACTACTTACAACCCTTCCAAAAGAAGGTTCAAAGGTTCATACAATCTCTAGAAAACGAAATCCGAAATACAAGAAAGCTATGGTGTGTGTTTTTCTCCTCCTCTTCAATGGAGCTCTTCTTCTTCTCTTTGACACTTTCCTTCCTAGAAAAACTTCTTGTTTTTGAGAATATATTTGTTAGAGAGAAATGGATAATGGATGAGCTGCTCCCAAACTACCCCAGCTGCCTCAAACAACCCATGAAGGACCACTTTTATAACACCCGATTATGTGAAGTGTACCGAGTTACTTGTCATTTAAACCAACGCCCCCAAATCTATATTTTGGCTACACTTCCACAATAATTTCAGCATTTCATTCACGACATTCTTTTCATTACATTTTCACCCCGCACTTGCTTTTCACACATTTCAACACACTAGCATGCTCCTATTCCCGGATGGGTTTAAAGGAGGTCGATTTTATATCAATTGAGGTGCTCAAGCAATCATGATCAAGATGAGAAGTAGAGAAAGATGAAATGCCTCATTCATTCCTAGATGGTATGCAAGAACTATCATGTAATTTCGACTTTCAATACTCAATCCATTCTAGGCAATCATCATGATCACAAGTCATTCATAGAATTTAAGAGAAGTAGTTCAAGTCCACATATGCATTTATCAATTCAACACATAAGGCCATCCATAGCCAATCACAAGACAAGTTTCATCATTAGGATCATATCCAAGCCTAGAAAGCACAAAAAATTTTAAATTTTCTGATTTTTATGGGATTTTCGTTTTAAGTATGTACAATGCAAGACATGTGCAAATATTAACCTATCCTAGATGCTCATCATGCAAAGGATCATGCAAACCCCACCCCATACTTAGAAACACATTGTCCCCAATCTATAAATGAAGTAGAGAGAGTGAAAGAAGGTTCTCACACTGTAAAATTGTTTGCTATGGTATTTGGGAATTCTCAAGTGAATTGATGTTGGATGATCCTTTCAACCATGGTAGAGAGCTCTAAGCATCCTTCAAAGCTTCGGAACCCGCGCTAGGCACCGCTAGCCGTCCAAGTTCCGCGTCCGCTCCACCCATAATTGGTGAGGGTTTCATCATCATCATTTTCATTGCCAAGAAAGGCTTCCAATGCCACTAATGCTCTAGCATACACACGAAAGTAGACAAAACACACACAAAGCATACAAAAACAGAAAAATCTAAGCAAAAATAAAAAAATGAAAAGGGAAAAATGTTACCAATGGGTTGCCTCCCACCAAGCGCTTCTTTAAGGTCATTAGCTTGACCAAACTCGGGAGCGTCTATTCGAGGTGAAGCGGGGCAATCATATCTACTGGGGCTCCCGGAATATACTTCTTCAAGCGATGCCCATTCACTTTGAAATTTCCACAATGCTCCCCTCCTATTTCAATAGCTCCGTGGGGAAAGATCTTCTTCACCACATATGGCCCGGTCCATCTTGATTTGAGCTTTCCGGGAAAGAGCCTTAGCCATGAGTTGAAGAGAAGGACAAGATCTCCTTCACTCAACTCCTTTGGAATGATCCTCTTGTCATGCCACCTTTTGGTTCTCTCCTTGTAGATCCGGGCATTCTCATAAGCTTCCAACCGGAGCTCCTCAAGGGCATTGATATCAAGCAACCTCTTTTCTCCCGCTTCCTTGAGGTCAAAATTTAGCCACTTAATGGCCCAATAAGCTCTATGCTCCATTTCCACCGGGAGATGGCAAGACTTGCCATAGACCAACTTGTAGGGAGTGGTCCCAATTGGTGTTTTGAAGGCGGTTCTATATGCCCATAGTGCGTCATTGAGCTTCATAGCCCAATCCTTCCTTGTCCTAGACACCGTCTTCTCGAGGATGGCTTTGATCTCTCGGTTGGAGATCTCCACTTGACCACTAGTTTGGGGATGGTAGGGTGTTGCCACCTTATGAGTCACCCCATACTTGGCCAAAAGTGCTCCAAAGTTCCTATTTGTGAAGTGCTTCCATCCATCACTAATGATTACCCTTGGTGTTCCAAACCTAGGGAAGATCACCAGGTTGAAGAATCGCACTACCACCTTGGCATCATTCGTAGGAGAGGCGATTGCCTCTACCCATCTTGACACATAGTCCACCGCCAATAGGATGTAGAGATTTCCACATGAAGAAGGGAATGGTCCCATGAAGTCTACACCCCACACATCAAAAATCTCAACTTCTTGGATGTTATTCAAAGGCATTTCATTCCTCCTTGAGATGTTGCCCGTCCTTTGGCAAGCATCACATGCCGCTACAAAACCTTGCACATCTCTAAACAAGTTAGGCCAATAAAAACCGGATTGCAATACCTTTGCACACGTCTTGTGTGAGCTAGCATGGCCTCCGCATGGTAAGGAGTGGCAATGCCGGATCACACTCTCCACTTCATCCTCCGGTATGCATCTTCTAAGCACCCCATCCGGGCCTCTCTTGAATAGAAGTGGCTCACTCCAATAGTAATGCCTTACATCGTTGAAGAACTTCTTCCTTTGTGCATATGTAAATCCGGGAGGCACTTCCTCACACACTAAGTAGTTCACGATGTCGGCGTACCACGGCTCACTTCCTCTAGCCACTTGGAACAAGCATTCCTCCACCATTTGCAATTGTTCATCCCGGAATGAATCATCTATCGGGATGCTGTCTTTCCCAAGCTCCAATGGTGGGAGTCTACTAAGGTGATCCGCCACGGAGTTCTCGGATCCCTTCTTATCTCGTATCTCCAAATCAAACTCTTGAAGAAGAAGGATCCACCGAATCAACCTTGGTTTGGCATCCTTCTTTGTAAGTAGATAACGGATCGCCGCATGATCCGTATAAACTATGACCTTCGCTTCAACAAGGTATGAGCGGAACTTCTCAAATGCATACACCACCGCCAACAACTCCTTCTCGGTGGTAGCATAATTGAGTTGGGCGTCATCTAGCGTCTTGCTAGCATAGTAAATAGCATGAGTGCACCCTTCTTTCCTTTGCCCTAAAACGGCTGTTAGCATGAAATATTGTGATATTTTAGGCACGTTTTCTAATCGTATTTGATTCATATTGATAGTCTTTGATTGATCTTTATGCATATGTGAGCTAGTATTGCCTATATTGTCGATATGGATGTCTACACTAGTTCTATGTTGATTATAGGTGATTTGGAGCTATTTCCGAACGGAATCGAGCAAAGGAGAGTTGAGTTGATATGTTCATAGATCGAGGACACTTTTTGGAAGCAATTTGGAGTCTTAGATTGAGGAATGCACGAGTTTAGGGAAGAATCACGTTCTTGGCCTAAATTACGCCCTAAAATACGGCCGTATCACAAACCACGTTCAGAATTACGGCCGTGGATTCAGAGTCAGAATTCGATGTTCATTCCAGGGGATATTACGGCCGTGGAACTAACCGTAATTGTTTCCACGCCCTAGAATTACGGTCGTGGAATCTTCCACGACCGTGATCTTGGCGAATCTTTTCGCCACACTTCGAAGCCATGATCTTTTGAAGATTGGGCCGGGCCGACACTTTGCCCTGCATTATAAAAAGACGGGAGAAAGGAGATTCCGTCATGCTCGCTTACAATCATCGCTTACACATGCTCGCTTACAATCATCGCTTACACATGCCCGCTTAGGATCAACGCTTAGCAACACACAAACCCTCATCTTAGAGGTATTTGGGAGATCTCATTGGAGATCAAAGTTGGTATTGGAGAGTTGCTCAAAACTCGCACTTTTAGTGGAGATTGCTGTTGTGATCTTCAGATTCGTGGAAGATCGAAGTTCTTGGAAGATTTTGCAAGAAGATCTCTCTTCTTGTTTAGGTTTGATTTGGAAGCGGATTGACATCCCGTTTCTCTTCTTTCCTAAGGTTGTGGTTGTTTACTTTGTTTTGAATCTTTTCGATAAACACTTGTTCTTGATTGTGATCTTGAGATTCATTTGAAGATTATTGATAGTTCTTGAAAGTTTTCATCTTTTATCCTTTAATTCTTGAATTAATATCAATATGACTGTTATTGGCTAAAAACCCTTAACAATTCTAAGGTGAAGGGTTGATAGTTGTGGCATAGGTGATGATAGATCGATCGCAAACAGATTAGACCCTGAGAGTCAGAGAGAATCGCCGACAACCCTAAATTACGGGCTGTTCTTGAGTTCCACGACCGTGGAATCTCAAGATCCAACCGTAATTTCCCTATAGTTTACGAGCCTGCTTTTACTTTAATTTAAAGTTAAAGATTTGCTTTAGCTTAGTTTAGACTTGTCTTTTCTAGGTGGTAGTGAAGCCTCAACAACCTCTACCTCGATTGTGAGCCTCAACAACCTCAATCGGTTAAGTTAGTCTTGATCTTTAGATTATAAGTTTGGGTATTTGATACTAATCCTTGTCTTTAGAATCTTTCTATATTGAGCCTCAACAACCTGTATAGGGAGTGTTTTTTAGGTGAGTTACATAAGGTTTTTGGAACCTCAACCGTACGATTACCTTACATTAGTATACCTTTGCATATCTCCACTCTGTCTTTACACCATTAGTATATCTTGAATCTATTGCCGCAACTGGATACCCGGAACTTTAGGATTGTTGTTTTCCCAATATCTGCAAAACTCCCATATTTACTTGCTTGATAACCTGCAATCGAGTTCGTTCCACCCAAATCCCTGTGTTCGATACTCTGGAATTCTTGCTTAACTACGTCGATCCGTACACTGCGGGTTCGCTTGCTTGATTCTAGTTTTATAAATTTAAAACTTATTTGCACACACCTCTAGGGGCGAACAAGTTTTTGGCGCCGTTGCCGGGGATTTGGTTTCGTCCGAATCCGGTAGCCGGTTGTCAAGCTTGGGAACTTGCTCTCGTTATTTGATTTTTCTTTGAGTGCATGCGCAGGTCTAGGAACACCGAAGATCTCTTACCTCTTGATCAAGAGCTAGAGAAAACCTTGAGACAAAAGCGCAAGGAAAAGAAGATGGCCGAAGAGAACGAACGCGATCTTCAAACGGAGTTGGCGGAGAAGGAAGCTCAACTCCGATGGAATGAGACTCTCCGCCAGGATGAGATGGATCGTCATCAATCTCAAGTTAACGGTCTACAAGACATGCTCTTCAAAATGAGGATAAAGATGAGCGACCTTGAAGATAAGGTTGGCAAGAAGTCCTCGAGAAGGAGATCAAGGTCTAGAAGAAAAAGCCACTCATCCGCTGATGATAGTGATTCTTCCATGCCACCGTTAGAAGAGATCGATCCCACAATCAATATAAATCCCTTCAATCTACAAGAAGCTACTAATCGCCGCATCCCACCAAGGAATGCGAGAGTCGAACGTGTGGATAATGAGCCAAGAACTCTTGGCCAACGGATGGATCCAACACAACAACCACGCCGCTTGGGTGTGAATTTTGATGCTGAAGATGTGCAAGGGTTTAGCTTTAACCCTCAAGTTATCACTCTTGTTCGCCAAAGCCAATTTGGCGGTACAAGCGCTGAATATCCACACCAACACTTGCAAAACTTTGAGTGTATAATGGAGACGATGAGACCAAAGAACGCCACTACCAACAGCTATAAGCTCAAACCTTTCTTTTTCTCCTTGAAAGGGAAAGCGTTATCTTGGTACCAAGCTCTTCCTAATGGGAAACTAGACACGTGGGAAGACCTTTCCGCAGAGTTTCTCACCAAATTCTTTCCGCCTTCCAAAACGGCAGAACTTAGAGGTAAGATCAATGCTTTTTCCATGAGACCTAACGAAAGTTTGTTTCAATCTTGGGAAAGGTTTCAGGATTTGCTATTGGATTGCCCTCATCATGGCATATCCAAGCTTGCCTTGCTGGAGATTTACTACAAGGGGCTGGATGCGGGAACGCAATTCAACCTCCAATCCCTCTCATGTGGAACGTTCATGGACATGAGAGAAGATGACGCTTGGGACTTCATTGAGAAGCAAGCAAGAGTCATAGAGAAGTATTCCCACCGGAAAGTGGAGGGAAATCGTGTGGAGCAAGGAGCAAAGCTCACACATGAAGCTCAAAATCAGATTTTCTCCCTCAACAATGAGATCAAAGAGTTGAAGGAGGCTATCAAGACCAACTTCCCAAAGCAACAAGAGAAGGATGTTGGCTATTTGGGCAACAACAACGGCGGTGATAACACCAACCGCAACAACAATAACCGGAACAATAACCGGAATAACAATTGGAATGGAAACAACAACAACCGGAACAACAACAATTGGAACAACAATCGGGGTTCAAACAACAACAATTGGCGCTCCAATCAACAAAATTCCGGTAACTCCTATCCTTCCAATTCCAATTCACTAACTCCACCCTCCTCTTCCTCTACTCCTTTGAAAAGCCAGGGGCAATCATCAAATGGAGGAAACAATACGGGAAAAGAGAAGTCCGATCCCATGTTGGAGACAATCTTGGGAAAGCTTCAAGGGTTGGAGAACCGCCTCATCAAGGTTGATGATCAAGTCTCTAAGGTTGACAAAGCTCAAAAGGTTTTGGAAAACCAAATGTTCAACCATGCGGAGGAAGTTCCTAGAAATCAAGGGAAACTCCCAGGAAAGACGGAGGACAACCCTAAGGGAAGGGTAATGGCGATTACAACTAGGAGCGGAGTGACTACCACCGATCCGCAGCCTACGTTCATTGAAGTCCCCGTAGAGAAGGACAAAGAAAAGGGGAAGGAGAAGGAAGATGTCTATGTTCCTCCTCCAGCTTTCAAACCTCCCCTACCGTTCCCTCAATCTAGAGCGCGAGCGCGCCTAGACAAGCAATTCGGTAAGTTTATAGAACTCATGAGCAAGCTGCATATTAATATACCTTTCATTGATGCTATTGTAGGTATGCCGGCTTATGGCAAGTTCTTAAAGGAGCTCCTCTCAAACAAGAGGAAGCTAGAAGATTTTGGAGAGGTCAAGATGAGTTCGGATTCTTCGGATCTCATCAAGAAGATGAAGGAGAAAATGCCCCCAAAGCTGAAAGATCCGCGGTCATTTTGCATTCCCATTGGAGTGGGAGAGGTCACATATGACGCTTTATGTGACTTAGGAGCAAGTGTGAGCATCATACCACTTGCGTTGTGCAGGAAGATCGGCTTAGGCGACCCTAAACCGGTGAAGATGACGTTATACATGGCGGATCGATCCATTACTCGTCCCGTCGGCATTGTAGAAGACGTCCCGGTCAAGCTAGGCAAGTTCTTTGTTCCCATTGATTTTGTCGTGCTTGACATTCCTGCAGATAGTCCGGTCCCGATCATACTCGGAAGACCGTTTCTTGCAACTTCCGGCTGCATGGTCGATTGCAAGAATGGAAGACTCGCTTTTGACATTGGAGAAGAGAAAGTAGAGTTCGTTCTTTCCACTCTAGTGAAGGAACCAATCTTTGACGAGGATATCTACGACATCCAAGACGAAGAAGGTTTGTCTAGGGAGGAGGTAAGTGCAATTCTATTTAACGATCCTTTACAAAAGGTTATCACTATGAGTCTAACCAAAGAAGGAGAAGAAGAAGAGTGTAAAGAGGAAATTGAAGCCTTGGAAGCACAAGAAGAGATGCATGAAGTGGAGTTTGAGAAACTCCACGATGAGGCTGAGAATATTAGAATCCACGGTCATACCCTGTATTCCACGACCGTGGATTCCACGACCAAAATCGACTTCCATTCCAGAGGATATTACGGCCGTGGAACACAAGAGGAGACCGTAATTTTGACCGTGGAAGAGGGTGACCGGCATACTTCTTCAACTTCTTCTAATTCTTCTCCAACCTATTCAACATCCTTAGAAACTTCTAAGGAAACATCGGAAGCTCCTCAAGGATCATTGGAAGCTCCGAAAGCAATGGAACTCAAACCACTTCCTACTCATCTAAGGTACGCTTTTCTTGGATCTAATTCCACCTTTCCGGTTATCGTTAGTTCCGAATTAAGCATAGATGAACATGAACAGCTCATGATTGTCCTTAGGAAACATAGAAAAGCCATAGGCTATACTATTGAGGACTTAGTAGGAATTAAACCCTCCCTATACATGCATAAGATACTAATGGAGGAGGACTTTAGAACTTCAAGACAACCTCAAAGGCGGTTGAATCCGACCATGAAGGAGGTTGTCAAGAAGGAAATTCTTAAACTTCTTGATGCAGGTATCATCTATCCTATCTCCGATAGCAAGTGGGTGAGCCCGGTTCAAGTAGTTCCGAAGAAGGGAGGAATGACGGTCATCACCAATAAGAACAACGAACTCATTCCTACCCGAACCGTAACTGGATGGCGAATGTGTATAGACTACCGCAAGCTCAACAACGCAACGCGGAAGGATCACTTTCCATTGCCATTCATCGATCAGATGCTTGAAAGGTTAGCACAACATTCATACTTTTGCTACCTTGACGGCTATAGTGGCTTCTTTCAGATTCCGATACATCCGGATGATCAAGAGAAGACCACATTCACGTGCCCTTGGGGTACGTTCGCCTATAGGAGAATGCCGTTTGGGCTTTGCAACGCCCCAGCCACCTTTCAACGGTGCATGATGGCCATCTTCTCCGAATACGTAGAGGAAATCATGGAAGTCTTCATGGACGACTTCTCCGTTTACGGTTCCTCTTTTAACGATTGTCTTTCTAACCTTTCTCTTGTTTTGCAAAGATGTGAAGACACTAACCTAGTTCTTAATTGGGAGAAGTGTCAGTTTATGGTTAAGGAAGGAATCGTGTTAGGTCACTTAGTCTCTAGTAGAGGGATAGAGGTAGACAGGGCTAAGATAGAGACCATAGAGAAACTTCCTCCCCCAATTTCGGTGAAAGGGATAAGAAGTTTCCTAGGACATGCTGGATTCTATAGACGTTTCATTAAGGACTTTTCTAAGATATCAAAACCTCTCACTAATCTATTGATGAAGGATGCGGTTTTTGAGTTTTCGCAGGAATGTTTAGATGCGTTTAACACCATTCGGCAAGCTCTAATTTCAGCACCTATTATCCAACCTCCGGATTGGACTCTCCCCTTCGAGATTATGTGCGATGCTAGTGACGTAGCCATTGGAGCTGTTCTTAGGCAACGAAAGGAAGGACGAACCCACGCCATATACTACGCTAGCAAGACGCTAGACGAAGCTCAGCTCAACTACGCCACTACGGAAAAAGAGTTTCTAGCCATTGTCTACGCTATTGACAAGTTTCGCTCTTATCTTGTAGGTGCAAAGGTGATTGTCTACACGGATCATGCTGCGATCCGATACCTCCTTGCGAAGAAAGATGTGAAGCCAAGGCTGATTAGATGGATTCTTCTCCAACAAGAATTCGATCTTGAGATCCGCGACAAGAAAGGCTCGAAAAATTCTGTTGCGGATCATTTGAGTCGTCTAACACATCTAGAGGACGACCATTTGCCCATTGATGACTCCTTTCCGGACGAACACCTACATATCATAGAGGAGTGCATCAAGGTAGTCTCCAAAGGTAACGAAACATGGTTTGCTGATTTCGTTAACTATTTGGTTTGCCAGGAGATACCACCCGGACTGTCATACGCACAAAGGAAGAAGTTCTTCAAGGACGTCCGGGAATACTATTGGAACGAGCCTCTCCTCTTTAAGAGAGGTCCGGATGGCATCATCCGGCGATGTGTGCCGGAAGATGAGATGCAAAGTGTCATCCGCCATTGTCATTCACTACCTTGTGGAGGACACGCTAGTTCGAACAAAACTAGCGCAAAGGTATTGCAATCTGGATTCTATTGGCCTACTTTATTTAAAGATGTGCAATCCTTTGTTTCTTGTTGCGATGCTTGTCAAAGAACAGGCAATATCTCTAGAAGGAACGAGATGCCCCTCAACAACATCCAAGAGGTGGAGATTTTCGACGTTTGGGGAGTCGATTTCATGGGACCATTCCCTTCTTCTTGTGGAAACCAATACATATTATTGGCGGTAGACTACGTTTCTAGATGGGTAGAAGCAATTGCCTCTCCCACAAATGATGCCATGGTGGTGGTTAAGTTCTTCAACAAGACCATCTTTCCGCGATTTGGAACACCAAGGACAATCATTAGTGATGGAGGTTCTCACTTCATAGCCCGTCGCTTTGAAGCTCTTCTAGCCAAGTATGGGGTTACTCACAAGATCGCCACCCCTTACCATCCACAAACGAGTGGACAAGTTGAGATCTCAAATAGGGAGATCAAGGGAATTCTAGAGAAGACGGTTTCAAGGACTAGGAAGGATTGGTCCTTGAAACTAGATGATGCATTATGGGCGTACCGGACTGCGTACAAGACTCCCATAGGAACCACACCATACAACCTTGTGTATGGGAAATCTTGTCATTTGCCGGTAGAGCTGGAGCATAAAGCGTTTTGGGCTATCAAGTGGCTAAATTTTGGCTTGAAGGAAGCGGGAGAGAAGCGTCTCCTAGACATCAACAAGCTGGATGAGCTTCGCTTGAACGCCTATGAAAACGCCAAGATCTACAAGGAAAGAGCAAAGCGTTGGCATGATAAGCATATTATTCCAAAGGACTTCAAAGAAGGAGATCAAGTTCTCCTCTTCAATTCAAGGCTTCGCCTCTTTCCAGGTAAGCTAAAATCCCGTTGGACTGGACCTTTTCTAATTAAACGTATTTTCCCCCATGGTGCAGTTGAAGTATGGGGTAAAGCTAGCGGAAGTTTTAAGGTGAACGGCCAACGACTCAAGAAGTACTCGCCGGAACTCCAAGCTGAGGAGTTTGCACCTACCGCACTCGAATAAGTGCAAGATTGGTCTAGCTACGGACCTTAAACAAAGCGCTTCTTGGGAGGCAACCCAAGGTATTGCATTTTCGTTTCTGTTTTCGATTCATAGTTTAGTTTAGAATAGACAATTTTTTCGCTTTATTTGCCTCGATGTCTTCCGGTATGTTCGTGTTTTTGGATGTAGGATCGATGGAAAAGGAGAAAGGGAGGATAATGTCGAAGAAAAGTGACGAAATTTGGACTTTGAAGCTTTACAGAAGGTTCCACGGTCTAAATTACGGTCGTCATAGCTACAGTGGACGTAATTCTCAAAAGCCTGTGAAAAATCATCAAAACCACAGTTCCGTACACTTCCACGGCCGTGGAATGCCCCGACAGACCGTAATTTTTGGAAATTTTGCCGGCCACTATAAAACCCACATTCTTCACACACTTAACCAAAATTTCCCCAATTCCACGACCTAGAAACCGAAAACCCTCCACCTCTCTCAATTCCTCGTTCTCTAATCGTTTTCAACGATTCTTCATCCTAAACTGCAGCAAATCCAACCACGAACAGAATCCAAGCAACAAATCGAGTGGAAATCGATCAACAAACACGCATTTTGGATTTTTCAATCCGAAAAAGAGGTTACTTCTTTCTTCTTGATTTTTACGGATTTAGTTCGTTTTTGCTATAGTTTTTTAGGAAGAACTGATAAAGACCGGAAGGAATTAGATTAGGACTGCTTGTTGTGGTGATTGTTGGTGAATTTGCTGAGATTCACGAATTTTTGAGACGAATCACGGTCGCTGGGTAAACCACGGCCGTAATTCCCCAAGAACAGACCGTGATTTTTGCTGAAAATGGATTTCGTAAGGAGAGTTTCAGGAAGGATAAAGGAGAAGAAAGGGAACCAAAATAAGAAAAGAAAGGGCAACTCCTCCACCTCTAGGGCACCACCACCCTCATCCCCCTCACTACCATCCTCACCTTCACCTCCATCTTCACCTCCTCACCCTAGCATCCCAACCATACACGAAAACTACCTAGCTGCATTTGAGAAGATAGAGAAGAGGGCAGTAATTGGCCCTAGGTATTTGTTGTTGGAGGATCTACATCCTCTCAACATAGTTGATGATCTTACATGGCTCTTGGATAGAGGCGGATTGCTAGTCTTCACGAACATTCGTGAAGACGCCTATGAGGAGATCACCCGAGAGGTTGTGACGTCTTTCGAGCACAGCCATGTTGATAGGACCGTCTCCTTCCGTCTCATGAATCGAGACTATCAGTTGAGTATAGTTGAGTTTGGGACCATTTTCGGGTTCCATGAGACCTACAATGGTCGACTTCCTAGATGCGTTTCCGCCAAGGATTTTTGGGAGAAAGTAGCAATGATTTACGCCGACGAGGACCGTTGGCAACCCGCCGACACCAAGGCTAGATTGATGTACCATCTAGCCTTGAAGATAGCTCACCGTGTTCTTTCGGAGTGTCTCTTTCCTAGGACGGAGACGCCCCAAAAGATCAAGACGGATGAGCTATTCCTTCTTTACAGTATGCTTTATGGATGCCGCGCAGATTGTGCTACTCTTTTGGCGGCTACGATGAGTAAACTCAAGAACAAATCGAAGGGGAACATTGGATATGGTGGGATAGTGACCCACATAGCTAGGAGCTTTGGTGTGGATTTTTCAGCTTGCACCCGCATACCCGCCGTACCTCTAGGATTACATGCATTCATGGTTAGGGGACTCATCTTCCCCACACATAGAGGTCCGCCTTATGCGGGCATGCCTTGGGAGAGTAGGACGGGTAGGGGTATTGAGTGGCTGCCAGAGTATTCCATTGTGGCGGGACGCCACAATTGGAAGGAGACGTTCGCTGCGATGCATGCGAACAGGCTTGTAGCTCCCCCTTACGTTCCACCACCGGTTGTGGATGAGGAGGAGATGGGAGAGCAGTACGAGAGTGGTGGAGGAGCGGAGCAGGAGTTCGGCACGTTTCCGGATCAGCCGGAGGCGGCCCCGGATGTACCTAGGCGCTCTCCACGCCCAGCTAGAGCTTCAGGCTCGTCATCTCGCCGCGCCAGCGTGAGTGAGAGGCCCACGTGGATGACTACACCTCCCACTTGGTACGACACACCCCCTCCTTGGTCCACGACACAGCCAGCAGCACCACCGCCACCACCAGCACCAGCACCAGCCGATGCCCCCGCATGGTATGATCACGCCCCGGGTTGGTATGAGAGGATGCCGGATTGGGCTACCGGACTTTCGGAGAGAGTTGGAGCACTAGAGATCCGGGCGGATGCTAGAGACGGACGCCTAGACGACCTTGACCACATGATGAGGGACGTCTACCGCCAGCAGTTTGGGCGGTTCTATGATCCGAGTTTCTCTCCATTCCCACCTCCGCCGGCGCCGCAGTGATCGATGCATGACCGTTCGTTTTAGACATTCCCGCCACCACTTGTGAGTTTCTTTTTCTTTTCTTTCTTTTGTTCTTTCTTGTGAACATTAGGGACAATGTTCGTCCTAAGTATGGGGTGGGATGTACTAAAAATTTGTAATAACTCTACTCTCTATGTTTGCTTCATTTAAGACTATCGTTGCATGTTCATTATGTGTTACACGTTTCCTTATTGCATTGCATGAAAAATGACTTGAAAAACCCATAAAAATTGAAAAATTTTGAAAAATTTTGTGTTTCTAATGAATTGAGATGATTTCCATGATAATCACTACTTGTGAATTGAGTTTGATGACAATTGCATGCTTAAAAGGATTGTAAATCGAAAAGAATTTGAATGAATGAATTCTACCTCTTTTGCAAGTTTTATAATGTGAAAACATTGCCTAAATCATGTTGAGAAATTGAAGTTGAAATCACATTATAAGTTCCTATACTTCTTGTTGAAATGATTAAGGCAATTCGATACTTTCTTTCCTCTTTCTTTGATCATCTAGCTCCTCATTGAAATATTAGCCTCCTTTACCTATCCGGGAACTTGGAAAAGTGAATGAGAAAAAGGCATGTTTGATGTGGGAGGGCCATGAGAGCAATTATTTGCAATCAATTGAATAGAAAGAAATTATAGGTTTGGGGAAGTCAATCATGATGATGAGTAACTCGGCACCATTCACATAGCCGGGTGTTTGTGTCTTGCCAAAGTCGGATTGAGCGATATTCCTAGCGGATTATGGTATGTGCGCTAAGGGTTTGAGGCATCTCTTGCAATTTTGAGAAACGCCAATCTCCTAGGCTTCGGTTTTTGTGCACCTCTATCCATAATTCCAAAAGTAAAGTCGAAAAATGAAAAGAAGAGAGCGAAGCTCTAAGTTGAAGTGTTGCGGGAACCGCATAAGAAGAAGAAGGTAGTTGTCCACTTTCCCGGATTTATGCACCACTTTCCCTTAAAGTTTTCCCTTTCCTTCCATATTCTAGACCTTTTCTTTGAAAGTCCTTAAGATCAAAAGAATGTTATATGACTTGGTGATCTAAATTGAAGTTTCTTGAGGTTGATTTTGTTAATGTTTGAAGGTTATAATGCTTGTTTAGAAGTTGAGTCGATTCATGAATTTTCCTTGCCTTTTACTCTTTGATTAAGTGTGTGAAAGTTTGAAAAACGATTGAAGCAAGGTTTGAGAATGATCTATTCTTTAGAAGTCACATTCATCCAAAAGAAGGTACACATATTTCATCCTAACTCTTGTTTAAAGCTTTTTGAAAGACCTTGCTTAGGGACAAGCAAGTGTTAAGTATGGGGTTATTTGTTAGCATGAAATATTGTGATATTTTAGGCACGTTTTCTAATCGTATTTGATTCATATTGATAGTCTTTGATTGATCTTTATGCATATGTGAGCTAGTATTGCCTATATTGTCGATATGGATGTCTACACTAGTTCTATGTTGATTATAGGTGATTTGGAGCTATTTCCGAACGGAATCGAGCAAAGGAGAGTTGAGTTGATATGTCCATAGATCGAGGACACTTTTTGGAAGCAATTTGGAGTCTTAGATTGAGGAATGCACGAGTTTAGGGAAGAATCACGTTCTTGCCCTAAATTACGCCTTAAAATACGGTCGTATCACAAACCACGTTCAGAATTACGGCCGTGGATTCAGAGTCAGAATTCGATGTTCATTCCAGGGGATATTACGGCCGTGGAACTAACCGTAATTGTTTCCACGCCCTAGAATTACGGTCGTGGAATCTTCCACGACCGTGATCTTGGCGAATCTTTTCGCCACACTTCGAAGCCATGATCTTTTGAAGATTGGGCCGGGCCGACACTTTGCCCTGCATTATAAAAAGACGGGAGAAAGGAGATTCCATCATGCTCGCTTACAATCATCGCTTACACATGCTCGCTTACAATCATCGCTTACACATGCCCGCTTAGGATCAACGCTTAACAACACACAAACCCTCATCTTAGAGGTATTTGGGAGATCTCATTGGAGATCAAAGTTAGTATTGGAGAGTTGCTCAAAACTCGCACTTTTAGTGGAGATTGCTGTTGTGATCTTCAGATTCGTGGAAGATCGAAGTTCTTGGAAGATTTTGCAAGAAGTTCTCTCTTCTTGTTTAGGTTTGATTTGGAAGCGGATTGACATCCCGTTTCTCTTCTTTCCTAAGGTTGTGGTTGTTTACTTTGTTTTGAATCTTTTCGATAAACACTTGTTCTTGATTGTGATCTTGAGATTCATTTGAAGATTATTGATAGTTCTTGAAAGTTTACATCTTTTATCCTTTAATTCTTGAATTAATATCAATATGACTGTTATTGGCTAAAAACCCTTAACAATTCTAAGGTGAAGGGTTGATAGTTGTGGCATAGGTGATGATAGATCGATCGCAAACAGATTAGACCCTGAGAGTCAGAGAGAATCGCCGACAACCCTAAATTACGGGCTGTTCTTGAGTTCCACGACCGTGGAATCTCAAGATCCAACCGTAATTTCCCTATAGTTTACGAGCCTGCTTTTACTTTAATTTAAAGTTAAAGATTTGCTTTAGCTTAGTTTAGACTTGTCTTTTCTAGGTGGTAGTGAAGCCTCAACAACCTCTACCTCGATTGTGAGCCTCAACAACCTCAATCGGTTAAGTTAGTCTTGTTCTTTAGATTATAAGTTTGGGTATTTGATACTAATCCTCGTCTTTAGAATCTTTCTATATTGAGCCTCAACAACCTGTATAGGGAGTATTTTTTAGGTGAGTTACATAAGGTTTTTGGAACCTCAACCGTACGATTACCTTACATTAGTATACCTTTGCATATCTCCACTCTGTCTTTACACCATTAGTATATCTTGAATCTATTGCCGCAACTGGATACCCGGAACTTTAGGATTGTTGTTTTCCCAATATCTGCAAAACTACCATATTTACTTGCTTGATAACCTGCAATCGAGTTCGTTCCACCCAAATCCTTGTGTTCGATACTCTGGAATTCTTGCTTAACTACGTCGATCCGTACACTGCGGGTTCGCTTGCTTGATTCTAGTTTTATAAATTTAAAACTTATTTGCACACACCTCTAGGGGCGAACAACGGCCCCAACGGCCACATCACTTGCATCGCACATGATCTCAAATGTTAGACTCCAATCCGGAGGTTGCATGATAGGTGCGGAGATCAAGGCGTTCTTCAACCTACAAAAAGCTTCAAGACAATCCTTGGAAAAGACAAAATCAACATCTTTCATTAGTAGGTTAGTGAGAGGCTTAGAAATTTTAGAGAAGTCTTGAATAAACCTCCGGTAAAAACCGGCATGCCCTAAGAAACTCCTTACCCCCTTCACCGAGGTAGGTGGTGGCAACTTCTCTATCGTTTCAATCTTAGCCCTATCAACCTCAATGCCACGGTTAGACACCAAGTGTCCTAACACAATCCCTTCACTTACCATGAAGTGGCATTTTTCCCAATTTAAGACAAGATTTGTCTCCTCACATCTTTGCAACACTAATGACAAGTTAGCCAAGCAATCATCGAAAGAAGAACCATAAACAGAGAAATCATCCATGAACACTTCCATGATATTTTCTATGTATTCCGAAAAGATAGCCATCATACACCTTTGGAAGGTGGCGGGTGCATTACACAACCCAAATGGCATTCTCCTATATGCAAAGGTACCCCATGGACATGTAAAAGTCGTTTTCTCTTGGTCATCGGGGTGGTTAGGGATTTGGAAGAATCCACTATACCCATCTAAATAGCAAAAATGAGAGTGTTGAGCTAACCTTTCTAGCATTTGGTCAATGAAGGGGAGGGGGAAGTGATCTTTCCTAGAGGCCATGTTCAATTTTTTATAATCAATGCACATCCTCCACCCCGTAACCGTCCTAGTCGGTATTAGTTCATTGTTCTCATTAGTTACTACCGTCATCCCACCCTTCTTAGGCACTACATGAATGGGGCTAACCCACTTACTATCCGAGATAGGGTAGATAATTCCCGCATCTAGCAACTTAATGATTTCCTTTTTGACCACCTCTTTCATTATAGGATTCAATCTCCTTTGATGTTCAATAGAGGGTTTGTGGTTATCTTCCATCATTATCTTATGCATGCACAAAGATGGCTTAATGCCGACCAAATCATCAATAGTATAACCAATGGCTTTCCTATGTAATCTTAGTTCATGCAGCAATTTAGCAAGTTCATCATCACTCAAGCATGCATTAACAATCACAGGATATGTAGAATTATTACCAAGAAATGCATACTTTAAATGAGAGGGAAGGGGTTTAAGTTCAAGTGAGGGAGGACCTCTATCGGTTGAAGACGATCCAAATAAGGTTGGATGAGATGAATCCAAAGCAAGGGAAGACTCCCCATGGCTCCTAGAAGCTTGATCATCATCAAGAGTTGATTCAGGGAAAACCACGGTTGGAATTACGGGTTGCTCATCTTCCACGGCCGTGGTTCTTGCCAAGCTTGCTTCTCGGAGTTGTCCAGAAAGTTTGACGGCCGTGGAACATAAATCTCGACCGTGGAACTTGCAGCTGTTCACCACCTCTTTGTGGCTCTCAAATCCAACTCTTGGCTCCTCATCCAAGGCTTCCAAGGCCTTGATCTCTTCATTGCAGGCCTCTTCAACACCTTCCTCCATCATACTTAAGGTGAGAACCTTTTCCAAGGGATCCTTGATCAAGATCGAGCTCACAATTTCTCTAGATTCTTCTTGCTCGACTATGTTGAAGATATCTTCATCAAGGGTTGGCCCTTTCATCATTGTGGACAGCTTGAACTTGATGTTCTCTTCCCCGATGTTGAAGGAGAGAGTCCCGTTCTTGCAATCCACTAAGCATCCGGAAGTGGCTAGGAAAGGTCTTCCTAATATGATAGGGACCGGATAATCCGCCGGGATGTCCAACACTACAAAATCAATAGGCACGTAGAATCCTCCTAGCTGCACCGGAATGTCCTCTAGAATCCCAACCGGATGAGTGATAGAACGGTCCGCCATATAGAGGGTCATCTTGACTGGCTTTGGCTCTCCTAGCCCGACCTTGTTGCTAAGTGCAAGCGGTATGATGCTTACACTCGCCCCAAGATCACAAAGGGCCTCGTACTTCACATTTCCCATTGCTATTGGGACGCAAAAAGAGCCCGGATCCCTTATCTTGGGAGGCATTTCTTCCTTCATGGTTTGGATCAATTCCGAGGATCTCTTGGTCATCCTTATCTCCCCATACTCCTCCAACTTCCTTTTGTTGGAGAGTATTTCCTTCAAAAACTTCCCATATGCCGGCATTCCTAAGATGGCATCCATGAACGGAATGTTAATATGTAACTTGGACATTAGTTCAAGGAACTTACCAAAGTGATTGTCTAAACAAGCTCTTGCTCTTGATTGTGGGAATGGTAGTGGTGGCTTGTATGGAGGCGGTGCCACATAAGTTGGCTCTACATCCTTGCTCTTGCCTCCATCTTCTTGCCTTCTTCCCTCTTCTACCACTACTTGCTTTCCCTTAGCTTGGTCCTTGGGCATAGGATCCTTCATACTCGACCCACTCCTTGTTGTGATAGCCGACACTTGGCCTCTTGGGTTGTCTTCGGTTCTTCCGGGAAGCTTTCCCGGATCTCTATGTGCTTCACCCGCCTTTTGAAAGACTTGTGCTTCCAAGACCTTTTGAGCCTTAGAGATTGAAGTCACGGTGCTCTCAAGTCCACTCAACCTTCCTAGCAATTGCTCAAACATGACTTCGGTTCTATCCTTTGAAGGTTGAGAAAAACCGGGTGGAGGTTCTTGTGAAGCTCTTTGTGGTGGAGTTGTGCTTGTGGAGGCAGGAGGGTTCAAGGCTCCATCCGGGTTAGAGTAAGAAAATCCGGGATGGTTGTGGTTGGGCCGGTAATTGTTGAATTGCCGGTTGTTGAAATTCCTTGGGCCTTGGTAATTGTTGAAGTTGCCCCTTCCCATATAATTCACATCCTCCTCCTTGGAAGATAGGTTGGCTTGTGGAAGCACTTGAGGAGTTGCTTGGCTCTTCAAGGTTGTAGTACACAACTCTCTCAAGGATTTCAACTCGTTGTTGATGGCGTCAAGCTTGAAGTTGCTCATGGTGACTTCGCTCACCTCATATGCTCCCGCCTTTCTTCCTTCACTCTTCCTATGAGAGTACTTCTCAATCACTAGAGCTTGCTTCTCCACAAACTCCCAAGCATCATCTACATGTTTCTCCATAAATGTCCCACCGGAAAGAGATTGAAGCTTGAATTGGCTATCTTCATCAAGTCCCTTGAAATAGATCTCCAATAGCTCAATTTTCGGTATGCCATGGTGTGGACAATCTAGGAGAAGGTCTTTGAATCTCTCCCAAGACTTGAACAAACTTTCTCTATCCCTCATTACGAAGGCATTGATCTTCCCTCTTAATTCGGTGGTCTTGGAAGGTGGGAAGAACTTGGTCAAGAACTCGGTTTTCATCTCCTCCCAAGTACCAACTCGCCCTTGTGGAATAGATTGATACCAAGGCAAGGCTTTATCCTTAAGAGAGAAGGAAAAAGCCCTAAGCTTATGGTTGTTGCTCTCCAATCTTGGCGGCCTAAGAGTCTCCATCAAAATCTCGTAGTTCATCAAATGTTGGTGAGGAGACTCTCCTTCCATCCCTCCAAATTGATTGTGCCGGATCATTTGTAGAACTTGAGGGCGGAGCTCATAGTTGTGGGTTGCGGAATCTCCTAGATTCACACCCGGTCGGTGTGCTCTTTGTGCCGGATCCATACGTCTCCCTAGGGTTTGTGGCTCCTCCATAGCAATGGGAACAACCCTAACATTGACCGCCGGCTGCGGTTGTGGTGGAGGAGGTGGAGGTTGTCGGCGATTAAGCTCTCCTTGAACAAGGGCTTGCCTAATCTCCTCAATCTCCCTCCTTGTTTCCTCTTGCCTCTCATTGGCAAGTCTCCTTTCTTCCTCCAAGAGCTCATCTCTTAGCCTTATTTGCTCTAAGGCTTCATCCAACTCAGCTTGAAGATTTCTACCGGCCATCTCTTTCTCTTTTCGGATGTTCTTGGATCTAGATCGAAGGGTTTTCTCCGGTTCGGGATCGAATGGAGCTAAATCCTTGCCACGAGATCTTCGCATACACCTAAAGAGTAATAGATGTCCTGAAAAGCAAAGACACGAACCAAAGAGAGATCAAAAGCAACAAGAAAGATCTACACCAGAAACAATCACAAAATAGACTCAATCTAGACCTAGTCCCCGGCAACGGCGCCAAAAACTTGTTACGCTAAAAAGTGTGCACGCAATAAGCCTTAAATTTATACTCGTTATAATTATCCTAACTTCTAGCGCACCCGCAGTGTACGGGACGTTTGTAGTATGGATAGTATTCCGAGGTCGAACACAAAGACTAAGGTGAAATTGATTCGGTTTTGTGATTAAGTTTAGTGAAGGTCTAAGGTTAGAAAAAAGGGAAACAAAGAAATGAAAATCTCAATTGTTTTTGGTCGGTTTTTGGTGATCAATCAAAGATCACAATTCATGCAAAGTAAACAATCAAACTAGACTAAAAATCAGCAAAAATAAGCAAACCAAACAAGATAATGATCAAGGAAAGAAAAGACGGATTCTAGGGGTCGGAAGTTCCGGGTATGGCATAGAACTCAAGTTATCTATTCATTCTTTGGATTAACTATGATATGTTGGGATTAAGTGTATCTAATTTGGGATCAATTACCGGGTAGGTCTCATGGTCCAACTAGTCCACACCTAAGGTCTTATTACCGGGTAGGTCTCTAAGAACCTAAGGATAGGAATTCTACACAAACCGGGTTGTAAATTAGGGGTCTAACCTATCCTTACCGGGTAAGTCTTGGAAAGGGAAGTCCTAAGCAACTATCCTAGCACATATAATCCAATGGCGGCTTATTAGGCTCACCACTACCTAAGGTTTACTATTTTAGATTCTAAGGGCAAGGATTACCGGGTAAGTCTCTCCTAACACTTAGTCACTACACTAGGTCACCCTAGGGTAGGTTAAACTCAGCAAACACTTAGGGTTTCAACATTTTATAGGTCTAAGGCAAGATCCTTTGAACCAGGGAGAATCACGGTTTGTTCTTCCTAAACCACGGTCGTGGTTCTTCAAGAACTACCCGTGATTTCTAACAGCAACAACGTTCATAAGCAAAAGTCATCCAAAGGTAAATCTAAGTCTGTCCTATCATAGTTCTAGCCATAACCATCCTTTCCTTACCCTAGAACCACATCAATTTAGCTTACAACATTCATAATGGAAATCGAAACAAACAAACATAAAATCAAAATATCCATTGCAAGATAATGAAAGAAGAGAGATGAACAAGGGAACTTAATTCAAAACTAAGCTGAAGATTAGAATAGAACTACTTACAACCCTTCCAAAAGAAGGTTCAAAGGTTCATACAATCTCTAGAAAACGAAATCCGAAATACAAGAAAGCTATGGTGTGTGTTCTTCTCCTCCTCTTCAATGGAGCTCTTCTTCTTCTCTTTGACACTTTCCTTCCTAGAAAAACTTCTTGTTTTTGAGAATATATTTGTTAGAGAGAAATGGATAATGGATGAGCTGCTCCCAAACTACCCCAGCTGCCTCAAACAACCCATGAAGGACCACTTTTATAACAAATCTTGCATGAGCTGGCCATGAGAGTCGTGGCACAGCTGTCACGAGAATCTGGCAAAATCCACGGTCATTTCCACGGCCGTGGTTCGTCAGAGAACCGTGATTCTATGCAGAAACTTCGCCTTGGATCATTAAGCTGTGATTTGGTGCATGGCTTGTGTTGGCAAGGTTCCATGAGTCCTCCTCAGCCCTTGGCTTGTGTCCTAATGAGTCTGAGGGTGTGTCATCTAAATGAACGATCCTCAAACGCATCGTTTAAGCTCCTAAACTTCCCGTAATACCTACAAAACGCGCACAAGTCCGTGTAGACGTCTATCTCGACAAAATATGTAAATTGGGTGCAAAACGTCTTGAACTAATGCTAGATCATGCATGAATGAGCGAGAATTCTATCTAAATGTACACCTGAAACTATGTTATAAATCGTGTTATCAACCGATACTAGTACGTCTGGCTAGAAGGCTCAGAGGCGAGGATGTATCGGTCCTCGTGTCACATAGTTTTATATATATATTATATACATACATTTGGAGTGAATGACCATTATATTGAGATGTTAAAATGGGTAAATGAGTGAAAGCATGCTGATGTGTTTATCTTCCCTTACTTGTGATTGTGCTTATGCATTACTCTATATATGTGTATGAATAGCTAATGGTTTATTACCATGTTGTAGATGCCCCACAGGATAGGCATGCTGCTAGGTGATCTAGCAGAGTGGCAGGCCGAGGATGTCTCGTACATAGGTTGTGTGGGATTTTGGGTTTGTTATCTTTCCCTCTTGTGTGAGGATGGTCTTTTGTTACCTCCTGTGTAAGGGTGTTATGTTTCATACTCGGCTATGTTGTCTTACCTTTTGGGTTGTACAATTTTATACAGTTTTATGTATTTGTTTTTATATCTGTCAATGCCATGTTGTAAGGTCCAGTGAACTTGTTGTTAGGCTAGGGTCAGGATCCATTGTGAGATCCTAGCCCAATGTGGCACTCCAAGTTCCGCGGATTCGGGGTGTTACAGAGTTGGTATCAGAGCCTTAGGTTGACAACAATGGCACTTGTTACCTGCAATGAGGTCTGATAGGTAAAATAAACAGAACCCACATGGGCTTTGACGTTTTTAAAGGTTTTGATTTTAAATGTGGTTTTGGGTTAGATGTACGAGAAGTCGCCACTCCTGCTATGGATCTCTGCAGTGTAGATATGATAGGTATATATGTATGATGGATTATGTATATGTTTGTGTTGAGTATATATATATATATATATATACTTATGGCCTATATAGAGCCTTATAAGTTAGGTGTGCATACCCCGTAGATGGCTCGGACTAGAGCTACTGCCGCTGTAGGCAGAGGTAGAGGTAGACCACCCCGTCCTCCGGGTGTGGTAGGTGTGGGACCAGTTTCTGCTGCTGATCCACCAGTGGTGGAGGAGATACTTGAGGAGGTTGTAGAGAGCGTCGTCCCAAAGACGAGGAGCGGTGGATCTATGAGACATCATTCACATCGAGCTCAGTCTGATGACGCTGACCGTGTCTCCATGGAAGGACTAGAGTTTAGAGAGTACCTCCGACGTTTTGAGGAGGATGTTAGACTGGCAGGCGGGCCCCAGATTTACCAGTGCCTGAAGGATCTTCTGAGAGATCTCAAGGAGCGACACAAGTGCTAGTTGCACATGCACGTGTTACTGATCTAGTTCCAGTGGAGACCAAAGGGCCTCAACTAGATGTCTGGTTGAAGGCATTTCACCGGCAGGGAGTGCCACACTTCTCAGGAGAGATTGGGTTAGAGACTGAGGTGTGGATTGGACATGTAGACTCAGCTTTGGAGTCTATCAGATGCCCTGAGGACAGACGGATAGAGCTAGTCCAGTCTCTATTCCGTGATCTCGCACACTAGTGATGGAGGATTGTCCGGACTAAGAGAGAGCACTCGTTCATATATGGCGGGATTCCATTGCGAGTCCCTAGCTGATTACCAGGACCGGGCTTCTGCTTTTGAGAGAGAGCGAGCCAGTCAGAGTTGAGCTTCTCAGACGGGACGGTATGAGAAGAGGCAGCGCACTAGGCAAACCAATGGAGTTGGTGGAGCATCTGGGTGTAGACGAGACCAGAGGCGTCAGAGTTACCCCTAGTCTACACAGACTGCAGATAAGGGATGCCAGTGTTATAATTATGGTGACCCTGGTCATCTGAGGCCTGCTTGTCCCAGACCAGTTGTGACTTGTTTTACTTGTGGCCGACAGGGACATCGAGCTGCCTTCTATAGGCAGGGTGGAGTGGCATCTCATCAGGGTTCTTCCCCTGCTAGTGTAGCAGGAGGTGGTTAGAGGACACCTCAGCAACAGACACAGAGACAGTAGAGGGTCCTAGAGCATCCATCTACTCAGGTTCTGCTCCAGGACCGAGTAGAGGTAGAGGTAGAGATGTTGGCACCCGTGATGCCAGAGGAGCCCGAGGGCGAGCTTTTGAGTTGATGAGTGCAGAGGATCCACCTGCACCGGCTACTACAGGTACCATTCTACTTCATGGAGTTTTGTTTGATATTGGTGCTACGCATTCATTTATTTCTGATACTTGTGTTGAGCGTCTGAGTTTAGCTACCATAGAGGGGATACCCTTTACTATAGGGTTACCTGATGGTAGTCGGGTCAGAGGTACCCATGAGATATGTAGTTGTCCCCTTCGTTTAGGGACTCGTGTTTTACTTGTTGACTTCTTAGTCATGCCATTGATGCATGAAGAAGTCATATTAAGTATGGACTGGATGGGTAGACACCATGCAGTTTTGGATGTTGGTAGACGAACTATTACAGTCTCTATCGAGGTTGGTCAGATTGAGGTCTTCCGGGACTGGGACCTTGGGAAGACAGGTTCGGTTATCAGCGCCGTACGAGCAGCTAGACTGATTGCACAAGGTTGTGATGCATTCTGGTGCTACGCCATGAAGGATGGAGAGAGTCCAGCTCTAGAGGATATTCTAGTGCTCTGCAAGTTTATAGATGTGTTTGCTGAGCCATCGAGTTTGCCACCTCAGCGGAGTGTGGACTTCAGCATAGAGTTAGAGTCTGGCACGCGACCCATCTCGAAGGCCCCATACCGTATGGAACCTGTCAAGATGTTGGAGTTGAAGAAGCAACTCGAGGAGTTGGCTAAGAAGGGCTTCATATGCCCTAGTGTTTCACCATGGGGTGCACCTGTCCTCTTCGTGCGGAAGAAGGACAAATCTTTGAGGTTATGCATAGATTAGAAAGAGCTGAACAAGGTGACCGTCAAGAACAGGTATCCATTGCCTCGTATTGATGATCTACTTGATCAACTTCAGGGAGCTACAGTTTTTTCCCGGATTGATTTATGCTCAGGATATCACCAGCTGAGGGTGAGAGAGCAGGACATACACAAGACGACATTTCGTACCCGTTATGGACGCTACGAGTTTGTAGTGATGCCATTCGGGCTGACGAATGCCCCAACAGTCTTTATGTAGTTGATGAACAGTATATTCATCGACTTCCTTGATTAGTTTGTGGTGGTCGTTATTGATGATATTTTGTTGTACTCTCGTAGTAGAGAGGAGCATGCCGGTCATCTGAGGACGGTTTTGAAGATTTTGAGGGATAGAGAGATGTATGTTAAGCTCTCTAAGTGTGAGTTCTGGATGTATGAGGTTGCTTTCCTTGGACACATCGTCTCCGCAAATGGGGTTATGGTTGACCTGGCGAAGATCAAGTCTGTTGCTGCATGGACGACACCGACGAACGTCAAGGAAGTGCGTAGCTTTCTTGGCCTAGCCGGTTACTACAGACGCTTTGTGGAGGGATTTTCTGTGATTTCCCGTCCACTGACGAGTCTTCTAAGGAAGACTACCCGATTTGCATGGACCGACTAGTGTGCTCAGAGCTTTGAGGAGTTGAAGAGGCGTTTGACTTCTGCTCCTGTCTTGGCACAACCAAAGGGTTCAGATGATTTTGTGGTCTATAGTGATGCATCCAAGCTAGGCTTGGGATGCATGTTGATGCAGAGAGGCAGAGTGAATGCTTATGCGTCTAGACAGCTGAAGACGTATGAGGAGAACTACCCGACTCATGATCTGGAGTTGGCAGCGGTAGTTCATCCTTTGAAGATCTGGAGACATTACTTGTATGGTGCTACATGTAAGATCTTCACAGACCATAAGAGTCTGAAGTATATTTTTACGCAGCGGGAGTTGAACAATCGCCAGCGTCGATGGCTTGAGTTGATCAAGGACTTTGACCTTGAGATTTTGTATCATCTTGGAAAGGCGAACGTGGTTGCTGACACCTTGAGCAGGAAGACGCCTCGAGAGAAGGAGATTGCGAGATTGACTGTATAGCCTTAGCTTCAGAGGGACCTAGCTTGGCTAGAGATGGACATCCAGTTTCCTAATGAGGATGCCTAGTTATATGCTTTAGAGGTTTTACCTGGTCTGTTGGATGAGATCCAACAGAAGCAGGGGACGTGCCCGACCTTAATGAGGATCAGAGAGAGGATGTCTCGTGGAGAGGCACCACAGTTTTCCATTGGAGCTGATGGAGTGATGAGGCAACATGATCACATTTTTGTTCCTACCGATGTAGAGTTAAGACGGGGGATCTTACAGGAGGCTCACTATACACCTTACTCTGTACATCCAGTTACGAGTAAGATGTACCATGATGTGAGATGTTCATATTGGTGGAGAGGGTTGAAGCCCGATGTAGCCAGATTTGTTGCTTAGTGTGCGACCTGTCAATAGATCAAGATAGAGCATTGCAGACCTGGAGGTGAGCTCCATCCACTGCCAGTGCCGCAGTGGAAGTAAGAGGACGTCTCCATGGATTTTGTGACTGGTTTGAGACCCAGTAGGAGTTTTGATGCCATCTAGGTTGTTGTTGATAGACTGACGAAGACGACACGTTTCATCCCTATGAGAGAGACGTGGCCAGTGAGTAGGTTGGTTGAGGAGTACACTAGACATATAGTGAGGCTCCATGGTGTACCGAGGACGATCGTCTCTGATCAAGATGGACGATTCACCTCGAGATTTTGGCAGCAGATTTAGACTGCTTTGGGGACGAGTCTACACTTCACAACTACGTTTCACTCCTAGACAGACTATCAGTCAGAGAGGACCATCCAGACTTTGGAGGATATGTTGCGAGCTTGTGTGTTGGATTGGGGATAGGGATGGTCTGATTACCTCCCACTTGTTGAGTTGTCATACAACAACAGCTGGCATGCATCTATTGGGATGACTCCTTATGAGGCATTGTATGGACACAAGTGCCGTACACCTTTATGATGGGATGAGCCTAGCAGTATCTGTGGGATAGAGCTTGAGCAGATTCAGGATGATATGGCTCGAGTAGCGCTGATTAGAGAGAGGATGCTGGTTGCACAGAGTCGCCAGAAGTCATATGCAGACAAGAGGCGTCGACCTCTAAAGTTCAGTATAGGAGCTCATGTCTGGTTGAGAGTATCCCCGACGCGTGGTGTCTGACGTTTTGGCATAAAGGGGAAGTTGAGTCCCCGATATGTCAGTCCTTTTGAGATACTGGACATAGTAGGGAGGGCAGCCTACAAATTAGCTTTGCCTCCGAGATTAGAGGGTGTTCACCCTGTGTTCCATGTGTCTCAACTGAGAGAGTACATACCAAATCCGAGGCACATCGTGACTTATGATGATTTGGTGGTAGAGCCGGACCACACATTTGCTGAGCATTCTATTGCAGTCCTAGAGCGAGGTGTGAGACACTTGCGTTCGAAGGACATACCCATGATGAGGATACAGTGGTCGAGACGTGGACCCGAGGAGGCTACATGGGAGACTGATGATAGTATACAAAGGAACTATCCAGAGTTTTATGCCGAGATGGATGCGTCTAGGGTCGATGAGTAGATCTTAGTGCTATCTTGGTGAGTATGTGCTTATGTGCTTTCATGCCTTGATGTGTTTATTTTAGGCTAGTGATGTTATGCCTTATGATCTTATTAGATCTTGCTATACTAGCATGATGTATGTTACAGCTGGAGATGATTATTCCCTCCATGCTATTTGAGTATGACTTATGTTTATAGCTGGAGATGGTTCTTTCCTCCATGTTATCTGAGTTGATTAGGATTCAGCTGGAGATGGTTTTTTCCTCCATGCTACTTTGGTGGACATAGTTTTTGTGGAGATGTGATTCCTTCATGCGATGTATATACTTATGGTTTGGGCTTGAAACGTATTTCCTCTATGCCTGTGTTATGTTTCGGCTAGAGATGTGCTTCCTCTATGCTCTGCGTTGTGTTATAGCGAGAGATGTGATTCCTCTACGCCTTTGGGTAGCGTGATGGCCCTGTTTTCTAGAGTTGATGATTCCTCTATGTTGATGTTTATGGTTATAGATCTATTATAGGTTATGACCTTCTGAGCGGAGATGTCATACCTCCGATAGAGAGAGTGAGTTATACCTCGGCTTGTGGGTCCGAGAGGCTTTATCATCTTGCAAGTTTCGGAACGAAACTTGTTTTTAGGGGGGGGTGAGATGTAAGAGCCTAGTTGTTGAGTGCTGAGAGACGGAGAAGAGCGGCCAGGTTTATGCCTGAGCCGCCCCTACGTGATCCAGGGGGGCGCCTAGCCTGGTCCTTCCCTACGGCTCACAGGGTCCGCCCCTGCGGCTCTATGTGCTGCAGCTGCCTTCTTTGACCTCTTTGACCCGTGCTTTACCCTGTTTACCTATATATATCTTCTTCCCTTACCTCTGATGAGGGTTTACATTCTCAGATCTCTCTCTCTCTCTCTCCTTACGCACACTTCTTCTCTTCTCCTCTCATGGATCACCTTGGTTGATCTTGGTTTGAGTTTTTGTAAGAGATCTTGCCTAGTTTGGCTTGGCTTTGATGTTGATGATGATGTTGTGCCTTATGGAGCCTCCTTGAGGGTGTTATTGATGCTGTGTTGATCTCTTGGAGAGCTTGTTGGTAAGCTTTTATGGCTTCTCCTCTTCCTTTCTTCTTTTCTTCATCTTTTCTCTTTCCTTAGCTTAGTTTAGCTTTCCTTAGGATTGGATCATGTTCAGCCATGATTTGGCTTATGTTGATTTATATATACGTATGTCACACATGTATGTTGTTGTTTTGAGTGAAGAAGAGTAGAGAATCGAAGGAAGAAGTTAAGATAGAGCTGAAGTGGTGTCTTTTGCACACCAGCCGCCCATGCGCCACCCTACAACCGCCCCTACGCCAGCCAGTGCACCGCCCCTGCGCCACCAATGAGCCGCCCCTGCGCCCACCTGCACCAGCTTGGTATTTCTTTGGTTCTGCAGGTGTGTGTTGCTTTTAGGCCTTCCTTAGGGTGCCTTTGTTCCTTTCTTTCCTAGTGTGAGTGCTTAGGATCATGCTAGATGTGTGAGGATGAGTTTGGTTGAGGTTATGATCGGTTTATGCCTTGTATGGATTTTGAGGTTCTTTAGGTTGTGAGTGAGGTTGAGGTTGATCCTTAGTATCCCTTTGGGTCTAGGTGTGACCCTTATGTTGCTAGGAGTTTGATATATCTCCTTATGCCTTGTTTATAGGTTGTGTTGTCCCTCCAGTGTAGATGTGATCGTGGTTGAGTTGTGATCGAGGTTGAGGTAAGTCCGTAGGACTTACTTAGCTGCCATCCTTATATTAGGTGTTTGCATGAGTGGTGTATGCTTTGTATGTTTGCTATGATAGCATATGATGTCCTATATACCGACCTATGTTTTACTGATTGCCCCGTATGCGTGGCTGTGATAACCTTTCCCTTTCATCCCGTTGTGGAGTCTGGGAGGTTCTCTTGAGTCAGGCCAGACTAGTTTACAGGAACGGCGCAATCCACTCCCACAAGGTACACGGATTGTGTGACCGATACTAGTACGGCTGGCTAGCACGCTCAGAGGCGAGGATGTATCGGTCCTAGTGTCACATAGTTTCATATATATTATATACATACATTTGGAGTGAATGAACATTATATTGAGATGTTAAAATGGGTATATGAGTGGAAGCATGTTGATGTGTTTATCTTCCCTTACTTGTGATTGTGCTTATGCATTACTCTATATACGTGTATGGATAGCTAATGGTTTATTACCATGTTATAGATGTCCCATAGGATAGGCATGCTGCTGGGTGATCTAGCAGAGTGGCAGGCCGAGGACGTCTCGTACATAGGTTGTGTGGGATTTTGGGTTTGTTATCTTTCCCTCCTGCGTGAGGATGGTCTTTTGTTACCTCCTGTGTGAGGGTGTTATGTTTCATACTCGGCTATGTTCTCTTAACATTTGGGTTGTACAGTTTTATACAGTTTTATGTATTTGTTTTTATATCTGTCAGTGTCATGATGTAAGGTCCAATGAACTTGTTGTCAGGCTAGGGTCAGGATTCATTGTGAGATCCTAGCCCAATGTGGCACTCCGAGTCCCGCGAATTTGGGGTGTTATATCCGCCACGGAATTCTCGGATCCCTTCTTATCGCGAATCTCTAGGTCAAACTGTTGAAGCAAGAGAATCCAGCGAATAAGGCATGGCTTTGCATCTTTCTTAGCTAGCAAGTAACGAATAGCTGCATGGTCAGTGTAAACAATCACTTTCGCTCCCACTAAGAAAGAGCGAAACTTCTCAAAAGCATAAACAACTGCCAAAAGCTCCTTTTCGGTGGTGGCGTAGTTCAGCTGAGCTTCATCTAGCGTCTTTCTAGCATAGTAAATGACGTTGGTCCGGCCATCCTTCTTTTGTCCAATTACCGCTCCTACGGCCACATCTCTAGCGTCACACATAATTTCAAAGGGCAAGGTCCAATCGGATGGTTGAATAATAGGAGCGGTAATCATCGCTTCATTTATTGTGTAAAAAGCATCAAGGCATTCTTGCAAAAACTCAAAAACAACATCCTTATTCAAAAGATTAGTGAGAGGTTTAGGAATTTTAGAGAAATCCTTGATGAACCTCCTGTAGAAACATACATGCACGAGAAAACTCCGCACACCCTTAACAGAACAAGGGGGAGGAAGTTTCTCAATAGTCTCAATCTTAGCTCGATCGACCTCGATACCTCGGTTGGAAACGAGGTGTCCTAGAACAATTCCTTCGCTAACCATGAAGTGACACTTCTCCCAATTCAAAACAAGATTAGTGTCTTCACAACGTTGTAGCATTAGAGAAAGGTTAGCCAAACAGTTATCAAAAGAGGAACCATATACCGAAAAATCATCCATGAATATCTCCATGATCTCCTCAATATACTCGGAAAAGATAGCCATCATAAAACGCTGAAAAGTAGCAAGTGCAGTTCACAATCCGAATGGCATCCTCCGATAAGCGAATGTCCCCCATGGACAAGTGAAAGTGGTCTTCTCTTGATCATCCGGATGGATAGGAATCTGAAAGAAGCCACTATAACCATCTAAATAGCAAAAATGGGAGTGTTGAGCTAACCGTTCGAGCATTTGATCGATGAAAGGAAGAGGGAAATGGTCCTTTCGAGTGGCCACATTCAGCTTTCTATAATCAATGCACATCATCCAGCCCGTAACAGTCCTAGTAGGAATCAACTCGTTGTTCTTGTTTGTCACCACGTTCATCCCTCCTCTCTTTGGAACTACCTGCACCGGGCTCACGCACTTGCTATCCGATATGAGAAGTATGATACCTGCATCCAACAACTTAAGAATCTCCTTCTTTACAACCTCTTTCATGATCGGATTTAACCTTCTTTGAGGTTCCCGTGAAGTCTTATGATCGTCTTCCATTTGTATCTTATGCATACAAAAAGAAGGCTTAATGCCAACAAGATCATCAATAGTATAACCCAAAGTCTTTCTATGTTTCCTCAGCACATGCATTAGTTTAGACAATTCATTTTCAGAAAGAGAAGCATTAACAATAACGGGATAGGTAGAATCCAGACCAAGGAAAGCAAAAGTGAGTCGGGAGCGGTTTAAGTTGCAAAACTGGGGGTGCTTTCTGAGGTGGATCTATTCCTTCTCTCTCAAGTGAAGAAGATTTAGATCGAAGTGCTAGATTGACGTAAGTCTCAATTGACTTCATCTCACCTGCTATCTCAGTTGTGGTCCGAGGTGGGTGACCGAGGTGTTCTTCAGATAAGGATAGAGCTCACCAAGCTTCCAATGCTTCCAAGCTTCACACATCTGCATCACAAAAAACATCTATACCTTCCCCCATCATACTAAAACTCAACACTTTTTCAAGAGGATAATTAATAAGGATAGAGCTCACCAATTCTCTAGAATCTTCTTCATCATAGATGTTGAAGCTGTCATCTTCCAAAGTCTCTCCCTTCATTGCAGCCAATAATGCAAAACTCCACATGATCACCACCAATGTTGAATTTCAACTTGGCATTCTTACAATCCACGTTGTAACCCGATGTCGCTAGAAATGGTCTCCCGAGAATGATTGGGATGGGATAATTTGCGGGATTGTCAAGCACAACAAAGTCTATAGGTATATAGAAATTACCTAACTTGATGGGAACGTCCTCCAAGATACCAACGAGACGGTTAATGGAGCGATCCGCCATGTATAATGTCATCTTCACGGGCTTGGGATCTCCAAGTCCGACTTTTTCACAAAGCTCCAGCGGAATGATGCTCACACTAGCTCCTAGATCACACAGTGCATCATAAGTCACATCCCCAACTTGGATGGGAATGCAAAATGAACCGGGATGTCTTAATTTAGGTGGCATCTTTTCCTTCATGATTTGAATGAGCTCCAAAGATTTAGAGGTCATTCTTACTTCACCAAAGTCTTCCAACTTTCTCTTCCTTGATAAGATTTCTTTCAAAAATTTCCCATAGGCGGGCATCCCTAGAATAACATCAATGAAAGGGATCTTAGTATGTAGCTTATTTATAAGGTCAAGAAACTTACCAAAGTGCTTGTCTAGATGTGCCCGCGCCCTTGACTGAGGGAACGGGAGTTGTGGTTTATAAGCAGGAGGTGGAACATAAACTTCAGATTTTTCTTTCGCTTTCTGGGGCTCCATCTCTGTGGGCACCTCGACCGAGGTGTTCCTCGTCTGATCGTGGTCCGACCAAGGTACTAGATCTGCAGTCTTCAATCCACTACGTGTTGTGATAGCCATGATTTGTCCTTTTGGGTTGCTCTCTGTCCTTGCTGGGAGCTTCCCTGGATCTCTTGGCGCTTCATTCGCCTTGTTGAAAAATTGTTGTTCCATGGCTTTTTGTGCCTTCAAAAATGAATTCATAGATGTCTCCATAGCGTTGAGCTTGATCAATATAGCCTCCAGCACAACGTCCGGTTTCTTTGGTGGCTTGGACGAGCTTGATGCAAGCTCTTGGCTTCTCTATGGAGTAGAAGAAGTAGAAGAGGGAGCGTTAAGAGCATTTTCAGCATGAGAGTAAGGGTTACCGGAATTTTGTTTATTTGATCTCTAGTTGTTGTTGTTGGAGTTTCTATTGTTGTAGTTGTTGTTCCGCGGCCCTTGATAGTTGATTCTTCCTTGTTATCCACCATCTTGCTCCTTCTTCGTTTGAGCTACTAAAAGCTCCTTTAATGCCTTCACTTCATTGCTAAGCGAGGTGAGTTGAGCTCCATTTGTATCTTGAAAGCTAACTCTCCTTGCTCCATCTTCAACCATTTGATGGGAGTATTTCTCCATGTGTAAAGCTTGCTTTTCAATGAAATCCCAAGCTTCATCTATCGGCATATCCATGAAAGTGCCGGCGGAAACTAATTGGACCTTGAATTGAGTATCTCCATCCAAACCCTTGAAGTATATCTCCAGCAACTCGATCTTTGGAATCCCATGATGTGGGCAATCCTACAAAAGGTCCTTGAACCTATCCCATGACTTGGACAAATTTTCTTTGTCCCTCATAATAAAAGCATTGATCTTGCCCCTTAATTCAGCGGTCTTTGATGGGGGAAAGAACTTAGTAAGAAACTCCGTCGTCATCTCCACTCTTGATGGTCTCAAAGTCTCCATCAGAATCTCGTAGTTTTGTAAATGTTGATGCGGAGACTCTCTCTCCAAACCTCCAAATTGACATTGCCGAATCATGATTAGAACTTGCGCTCGAAGTTCATAATCATGGTCACTTGGATCTCCGAGATTGACTCCTGGACGCCTCACTTGTTGATTGGGGCCCATCCTCTGGCCTAGGGTTTGTGGAACTCCAGCAAAAAGAACATCTCGAAGTAGCATCCGGGGTGGTGGTTGTATCTCGGCCGGTGCAACTGGAACTGGATCTTGCCTCGGTCGAGCATCTGGGATAGGTCGAGGTAAAAACTGAGCCCTTAGAGCGGCCCTATCAGCTTCAATTCCTTCAGTTCTTGCGCGAGTCTCGTCTCTCTCTCGCCGCAATTCTTTTTTACTAAGGCGAAGTTGTTCCAATGCCTCCTTCAATTCGGCTTCAAGATCGCGATTATCTTGATTGGCCATCTTATCTTCTTTCAATCTTCTCTTGTAGGTCTTTTCTGGTTCGGGATCGTAAGGAACGATTTCCTTTCCAGCACGAGTTCTTTGCATAAACCTAAGGGAAGATCCTGCAAAATCACTCAAGTAAAGTGGTCAATAGCAACAAGGGCAGTAGCCCTGAATGACAACCGAAACCGAACTTGTTCTTGACCAAGTCCCCGACAACGGCGCCAAAAACATGTTCGCTCCAAAAGATGTGTGCAAGCTTTTAATACTTATACCAATAATTGCAAATAGCGAACCCGCAGTGTACATATCAATTGTAATAAAAACAAGAAGTCTAGGGTCGAACACAAGAACTATGGTTAAACAAAGATCTGTAATTTAGGTTGTCAATAACAAACATACAACAAAGCAATGCTATCAAAGATGATGTAATAACCAGGTAAAAGGAATGCGGATTTTAGAGATAAAAGAATCCAGTTGTGGTTCCGACTCAAGATCTCAAAAGATAACGTGGACAAAGGTGAGGTTTGCAAAGGGAAGGTGTTTCTAAGGTGGGAATAGATTACCGGGTAAGTCTCACTACTCATTATCCCAAACAAAAGATCCTCTCACCGGGTAAGTCTCAAGGTACTAAGGAAAAGAACTATAATCTCAAACCAACACACCACCCAAGGGGATAGAATCAACCTTTACCGGGTAAGTCTCAGGCTAACTCTCAAAGATGGGATGAAGGCACACTCAAACGCCGATAAAGGATAAACCTTTATTACCTACACTCATGATCTTGGGTAAACAAACAAAGGAATCATCGGATAAGTCTCATCCTAGGTTTGCGTTGAACCAGGAAATGTTTAACAAGGATAGGATTTGGCAAACTGAAACATCAACTCAGATAAGGATCAAGAAAGGGATCACCTTGCTCAGTTTATGTACCATCTCGGTCGAGATATTCCACGACTGACTGAGGTGTTCGTTGGTTCAGGTAAAGGCTCGAGCTTTCAAGGTCCACTAGGATAAAGGCTCATTCTTTCATCGTCTTCCCCACAACTTTCAGCCAATCACCCTAGAATCGCATAAAAAACTTAGCCAACAATCATCATGATAACAATAATCAAATATATGAGACAGGAATCAATATTCAAACAAGAAAACCTTAACACAAAGGTCTCAATAACTAAATCAAACAAACAAACAATCAGCGTTCTTCAATCACAATCAAAAAAGGCAATTTCCGTGTTTAAAATACCTTCAAATCTTCCAAAATATATCAGCCAAAAAGATATGCTTCCTTCCAGAAATTCATCCAATAATATGTGATCTTCACTTTCCAAAAATAGAACATCTCAGCCAAAGATAAAGATCTCATTTCCCGTCATCACTTCGCCTCAGTCCAGTCGATCCTGAAGATCACCTCGGTTGAGGTGGCACAGTAGCCAACCGAGGTGAATCTCAGTTAATCGTAGATCTCTCTAATTTGGTCCAAAATCAATCTTCCATCTCATTTCCATGCTTCCCGAGTCTCTCTTATGACTCCTCAATGCTCCAGAATGTAGCTCCAATGGCTCCTTAGCTTCCTTACCTCCATTTTGTTCCAAAACGTGCCATTTTTCCTAAAATTGCAACGAAACTAGGTGTAGACCTTGATTCTCGCAAATGTAGACAAAACAACATAATGATCAAAGACTATAGATCCATACATGCAGATTTGTGATGATAAAACGTCCAAACCAATCTCTAAATGTAGACTATAATACGTGCTATCAGGATCCTATGGCCAATCTTAAAGGAGAGGTTATAGATGAGCTTGGCTTTTGAGTCGGCCGGTTTCCAATGAGCCTCATGACCTACTACCATAGCAATCTCCTACCAAAACTCTCTAGCTCTAGAACTCTTAGGGAATGTCCCATTGTATGTGTCAACAAAGCCAAACAATGCTCCAATCTGAGCTATGGGCATATGGTGGGTGTGGTCCATCAACCGGAAGGAGACGGTTTGGTTAACGACACTATGGTCAAAAGAGGTTATGAACTCTCTTGTGATCTCCTCATAAGCATCCTCTCTAATGCTAGGAAATGTAGTAATCCCAACATTATCAAGCATCCATCTAAGATCATTCACCACAAACAAATCCTCAAACTCTTCACGCACAATATACCTAGGGGCGATAACGTTGCGTTTGTGGATCTTTTCAAAAGCGCTCATGTGGTTTTCATGTAAGGTAGGGTTCCTAGGGAAAGGTGTTGCAATGGAAGGGGTTGGGAAGAGGAGCCTTTGCCTCTTTGCTTCTTGTTTTGGCTTGATTTGCGAGTGCCAAACATTTTCAGAAAATCACGGCCTGTTCCTGAAGAAACCACGCCCGTGGTTTTGTACGGATACCCGTCGAACTGCACGATTTTGCTCTAAAATCCAAAAATTCCACAACAATCTCAACAACAACAGTCCTAAACTATTTCTAGCTTCAATTCCATTCAGTTCTCCTAAAAATCTTCAAAGAAAACGAAGGAAATCAACCAAGGAAAGAGTTGAGAGAAAACCTAGGTTTTGGATTTGAAGAAATCCAAAATCTCGCCCGATAGCTGAATGTTTGTGCGGTTTGTTGCCACAATCCGCAATAGAATCAAATATACTTGAGTTTGGAGCGAAGAATCGTGCAAAACGATCACCGAACGAAGAAATGCTGGATGAGGAGGTTGGGCATGATTTAGGGCGTGGAAGAGAGGTTTGTTTTTGTGTGGTTTGCGAAGAAGAAGAACTTATATAGCCTCGTCAAATTCTTAAAAACCACGACTTTACTGTTACTTCCACGGCCGTGGAATTGCACGACAGACCGTGGTTTTGCGTCCTTTTCTTTGACTTCTCTCGACATACTTTTCCACGGGATAAATTACAGAAACCACGGCCGTGGAATCATAATTAAACCCGTGATTTTCCCTATTTTTGCTAAAAATCCAAATGTCGTTGTTCCTTTGGCTTTCTTCACTTCTTTTGGTCGTTCTTCAACCCTGACATCCAAAGACACAAGACATACCGGAAGACATCTACGAAAAACAAGCAAAAACAAACTACGCTAATCTAATTTAAGAAAAACGAAATGAAAAACAAGAATGCATTACCTTGGGTTGCCTCCCAAGTAGCTTTTTGTTTTAGGTTCGTAGCTAGACCATTCCTTTGTGCTTAAGTTAGGAGAATAAGTGCGACTTCCTCAGTTTGGAGTTCCGGCGAATACTTCTTGAGTCGTTGGCCATTTACTCTAAAACTTCTACACTTCTCACCCCATAGTTAACCTGCACCATAGGGGAAAACGTGTTTAATAACATAAGGTCCTGTCCAACGAGATTTAAGCTTATCAGGAAAGAGTTGAAGTCTGGAATTGAAGAGAAGAACAAGGTCTCCTTCTTTGAAGTCTTTGGGAATGATGTGCTTATCATGCCAACGCTTCGCTCTCTCCTTGTAAATCTTGGCGTTCTCATAGGCGTTCAAGCATAGTTCTTCTAGCTCATTAAGATCCAAGAGACGTTTCTCTCCCGCTTCCTTCATGCTTGTAAGAGCCTTAGTCTTCGAGAGATCCCGCACTTGCGCTTCAACTGAGACGCAACTGCTTTTCCTTGTTGGAGCTGCAGAGGGCTGCCCTTGCGCCCCTGGTTGGCCGCCCCTGCGGTTTAGGGTGGGCTGCAACCGTCTTCTTTGACCCGAGCTTTGCTTTTTGACCCTTCTTTCCATTATATTTCCTTTTTCCGTCAGATGAGGGTTTCCTCAATCTCTTTCCTGCTCCATCTCTCTCTCTCCTTACGTACTTCATCTTCTCTTCTCTTCTCCCTTGGATCATCTTGATCTTCTTTGAGTTGGTGTGTGAGTTTGGAAGCTTAAGCTTGGCTTTGCTTGAGGATGATGCTTGTGGATGCTGCTATGCTTGTTGTTAGCCAGCCTTGAGGTTGTGATGGTTTTCTGCTCTTGTTTAGCTTCAGCTTGGTGACATCTCTCTCCTTCTTCCCTTTCTTTCTTCTTTTCTTCCTTTCTATGTTCTTCATTTCTCCTTAGCTTAAGATCCACAAGAGTGGCAGCCTTGATTGGCTTCTTCTGATGTATATATGTATGTATATATGTGTGTATGGATGCCGGCTGAAAGAGGAGTGAAGAGATCGAGTGAAGAAGCAAGGAGGAGCTGAAGTGGTGTGTCTTTGCACACCAGCCGCCCCTGCGCCATCTATGGACCGCCCCTGCGCCAGCATTGAGCCACCCCTGCGTCATCTCCTAGCCGCCCCTACGTCCACCTGCACCAGCTTTGTGTTGCACTTGTTTCTGCAGGTGTGTGTTGCTTCTAGGCCTTCCTTAGGATGCCTTTGTTCCCTGCTTTCCTAGTATGAGTCTATAAGATCATGCTAGATGTGTGAGGATGTGTTTGATTGAGGTTATGATTGGTTTATGCCTTGTATGTCTTTAAGGACTTAAGTTGATGGGGATTGAGGTTGTGAGGTTGAGTATGATCCCTATGGATCCCTTTGGGTCTAGGTACCCCTTTGATGAATAGAGGTTGATATATCTTTATGCCTTGTTATTAGCCAGTGCCCCGCTCAGGTTTCGAGGTTGTTGTGGTTGAGCTGTGTACGAGGTTGAGGTATGTCTGTAGGACTTACTTAGCTACCATCCCTATATTTGGGTGTTTGCATGAGTGGTGTGTTCTTATTGTGTTGCTATGATAGCATGAGATGTTGTTTATACCAACCTATGTTTTATATGGTTTGCCCCGTATATGTGGTTGTGATAACCTTTCCCTTTCATCTCGCCGTAGAGTTTCGGAGTTTCTTTGATGTCATACCAGACCTTGTATACGGGGAGGGCACAACACCACTCCCATAGGGCACATAGGTTGTGTGACCGATTCCACTCCAGATGGCTATCAGGCTCAGAGGCGAGGATGTATCGGTCCTCTTATCACATAGTTTCATCGATGGATATATATACGATTTGAGTGAATGACCTTTATATAAAGATGATTAAATGGGTAAATGTGTGATAGCATGCTAATGTTTTTATCTTTCCTGATTGTGTATGTTCTTATGCATTACCTTATATATGTATTGTTAGCTAACGGTTTCATACCGTGTTGTAGATGTTAATAGGTTAGGCGCTGCTGAGTGATCTAGCATGGTGACAGGCCGAGGACTCTCGTACATTAGGTGGTTGGTTTAGGGTTTGTTGTGTTTCCCTCCTGCGTGAGGATGATCTTTTGTACCTCTTGTGTGAGGATGTTGTTTTATATACTCGGCTATATTGTTGTCTTTTACCTTTGGTTACATAGTTTCACTGTTTTGTGTATTTGTTTTATATCTGTCAATGCCATGTTGTATGGTCCAGTGAACTTGTTGTCAGGCTAGAGTCAAGATCTACTGTGAGATCCTAGCCCAATATGACATCCCGAGTCCCGCGGATTCGGGGTGTTACAGAGTTGGTATCAGAGCCCAGGTTGACAACAATGGCACTTGCTACCTGCAATAAGGTCTGATAGGTAAAATAAACAGCAACCACATGGGGTCTGATGTTTTAAAACGTTTTTGGTTTTAAGTGTGGCTTCGGGTTAGAATGTACGAGAAGTCGTCACCTCTGCCATGGATCTTTGCAGCGTAGATATATATATGTGTGTATTATGGATTGTGTGGATGTATTATTTATATATATATATATGTATATATATATATGTATATATATACATATATATATATATATATGTATATATATATATATATGTATATATATACATATGGCATATATATAGCCTTGTAAGTTTAGGTGCGTATATCCTACAGATGGCTTAGACTAGAGCAATATCTATAGTGGGACGAGGTAGGGGTACACCCCCTCTTCCTCCAATCACGTCAAGTCAAGGACCAGTTTCCGCTGATGGTTCGCCTATGGCAGAGAATAAGTTTGAAGAGGCTGGTCATGTCTCCATGAGTAGATCTGAGTTTCAAGAATATATGCAGCAAGTATATGAGGCTGTAATAGCGGGAAGACCTACACCGGATTTACCAACGTCGGTAAGACCAATTGAAGCTTCAAGATCAGAGAAGAAGCAATGGACTAGATCAGTTAGTGGAGAAGCAAAGATGATGAATGGTGAACCAAGTGAGATAGTAGGACAATCAAGTGGTCCTATGGCCATGAAGATGACTGGCAAGGAACTACAGTGTTTTAATTGTGCGAAGTATGGACACCAGAGAGCTGTGTGCCCAAAGGCGCCCATGATATGCTTTACGTGTGGTAAAGCAGGGCATAGAGCGAAGTTCTGTCGACAGGGCAAGGTGCTACCTTTACCAGTTCCCTCCCGGAGTAGGATCATGAAAGGTGGATGACGAAGATCGAGATACCCTTCAGCTGCATAGGGTACAAGGATGGGACAATTATATTTCAACTGTGGTTATCCGGATCATTTGCGTTCTGAGTGCCCTTTGCCACTGATAGCTTGCTTCAGCGGTGGTGAACTAGGCCATCTGGCCCCTTTCTGTCAACAAGGTGGTGTTCCTTCTCAACAAGACCTTCCTCTTTCCGGTGCTGAAAGAGTGGAAGTGGAGGCTATGGCAACGACCTCAGTGATACCTGAGGAGCATGGATCCGAGATTGAATGATGATATGCAGCAAAGCTTCTGGCATTAGCTGTACAGGTACCATTCTTGTCAATGGTTTACCTAGTGGAGTTTTGCTTGTTGTGAGTACTATGCACTTCTTGTCTTTCGATGCATGCGTTAATGATTGACTGTGGGAACAGTAGGAGGTAGACTTTCCTTTACAGGATTACCTGTTAGGGGTCTGAGGTACCCATAAGACATGTGTTTGTCCCATTCATTCAAGGACGTGTGTATGGTTATAGACTTCTTTGTCATGCCGTAGGTGCATGAGGGAGTCACTATGTGTATGGTTTGGATGAATAGGTATCATGCCAATTTAGATATCAATTGGAAGATTGTTACAATTTCTACTGAGATCGATTAGATAGAGGTCTTCCGAGGCTACGACCTTTGGAGAGATGAGTTTTGTTATTAGTGCCATATGAGCAGTGAAGATGACAATACAAGGAGGGATGTTTTCAGATGTTATGCCATGAAGAAGAGAGTTCCATGTTGGAAGATATTCCAGTTGTTTATGTATGAGCTTATAGACGTGTTACTAAATTGTCTAGTTGCCACCTCAGCAGAGTGTGGACATTGTTATTGAGTTGAAGTATCATACGAGACTGATTGGGAAGGCCATACGATATGGTGCTTGTTGAGATATTGTAACTGACAACTTGAAGAGTTGACCGAGACGGGCTTCTTTTTCCCTAGTGTGTTCCATGTTCCGTATGACGATCTGATGAGTTAGCTTTAAGAAGCAATTGTGTTTTTCAAGATTCCCTTGCGCTCAGGATATAACCAATGGAGGGTGAGAGAGCAAGATGTACATACGACAACCTTTTGTACCATTATGGACACTACGAGATGTAGTGATGCCATTTGGGGCTGATGAATGCCTTAACAGTCTTTAGAGAGTTAATGAATAACATCTTTTCCTTGATCTTGTTGTGGTGGGTTCTATTGATAACATGTCGGTAGACTCTCGTGGCAGAGAGGAGCAGACCGGTCATCTGAGGACAATTCTGCATATTTTGAAAGATAGAGGGCAGTATGCTACGCTCTCTAAATGTGAGTTGAGATGCCAGTGGTAACCTTCTTAGGTCATGTTGTTTCCGCTAGTGGGATCATGGTTGACCTGGAGAGGATTAAGTATGTTGTAACATGGACGATATTAATGAACATTAAGGAATGTATAGTTTTATCGGCTTAGCCGATTACTACCAATGCTTGAAGGAAGAATTTTATGTGAATGTGTATCTACTTATGAGTCTTTTGAGAAAGACCACCAGATAGTGTTGTTAAGTAATATACCAGAGCTTTGAAGAATTGAAGAGGCAGTTGACCTCTGCTTTCATTCTATTATAGTAAGAAGATTCAGGGGATCCCGTGATTTACGGTGATACATCCCAGCTAGGTTTGAGATGTGTATTACTACAGAGAAGTAGAGTTATTGATATGTGTGTTACAGTGAAGACGGATGAGAAGAACTACTTGATGCATGATCTAGAGTAACAGTGTTACTTTAAGCCTTGAAGATTTGAAGGAAGTACCAACATGATATCTCATGTTAGGTTTTCACAGACCAGAGGAGTCTGAAGTATGTTTTTACGCCGTGGGAGTTGAGTAATCACTAGCGTTAAGGGCTTGAGTTGATCAAGATTTCTAACCTAGAGATTTCATATCAGAGAAGTTGAACATTGTTGCTGACAACTTGAACTGAAAGACGCTCCAAGAGAAGATGATTGCGAGACTGATAGTTCAGCCTCAGCTTCAAAGAGATCTAGCTTGGCTAGAGTTGAACAATCAGTTCCTTGATGAAAATACCCAGTTATACCTAAGAGGTTCTATCTGGTCTGTTGGATGAGGTCCAACAGAAGCAGGGGACCTGCTTGACCTTGATAAGGTTTAGAGAGAAGATGTCTCGTAATGAGGCACCATAGTTCTCTATTAGAGCAAATGGAGTGATGGAGTGCCATAATCACTTTTGTGTACCTGTTGATACAAGGTGGAGAGAGAGAATATTCCAGTATACTAACTGTAGACCTTATTCAATAAGTTCAGATATGAGTAAGATGTACCATGGGTTAGATAATCATATTGATGAAGAAGATTGAAGCTGATGTAACCAGGTGGAGTATGTCCGACCTAGAGATGAGCTTCATCCACTACCACTGCAGTAGTTGAAGTGGGAGGACACCTCTATGGACTTGTTGTGAGATTGTGGCCCGTGGAAGATTGAGGTTATCTGGATTGTTGGTGACAGATTAATGAAGTCGACACGTGACAAGATGATTTCCTTAGGTCGTTTTTATCTTATCAAAATAAATCCCAACTTAATACTTGAACAAGTATAGTAGTTAAGTAAGGGTCGAACCCAAGAGAGTTTGGTGATATTTTTATTAAATTCAATTATTGATTATAGAACAAAGTAACAAGGGGGGGGGGTTTGGATGAATTGATGCACACAAAACTAGAAAATAAGTAATAAAATGAATATGATGATGATGAGTGAATCTACACTAGGTTGATTCTTAGCATGCGATTACTACTTTGGTGAGTTCCTTTTTTTACAAGTTTTCAAGTAACGTTCGCGTCTTGATCATATGTATGTGTTGAGCCCACCGGCATCAACACAACTTAACAAGTTAGTGTTCTGTAAACCTACAAGAACAAGTCACAAGTTAACTTTCAAACAAAGACTAAGGGATATAAAGAGAAGATTAAAACCATGAAACTAATCTTTATATTTGTGTCTCTTTTCCTTTAAGCAATTACAACCCGTTATAACTCGAAGGTTACTACTAGATTAGAGACCCGAACCCGGAATCTGTTAATCCTAGTTCTTTGTATGTACTTTAGAACCTAAGGTGATCAATCTTAAGTGAAAATAAAACATGCAATTTAGACAAATGAAGATTAAGAAACACAAAGCATTACTAAATAAAACTTATATTAGAAAGGTACTTACAACCAAAGTAATAATGCAGCTTCAAACCAACCCAATGTAGCAAGGAAACTAGAAGCTCATTACAAATGAAGCAAGAGAAAAGAGAGAATAAAACATTGGGAAAATGATTGGATCATCCTAACAATCAGCCATGGGTCTATTTATACTACAAATGGCACTAAATGACTGGCCAAAACAGCCACCTTTAATGCCATAAAGGTGGTGCAAACAGCCGGAGTAAAGTCTTTGTCGTCGAACCGCAGGGGCCGCCTTCAGGACCGCAGAGGCGGTTTAGGCAGAAATGCTTGAAGTTCTTCGTGGCCGCAGGGGTGGCCTGGCAATTCCGCAAGGGTAGATCTTTAATCTTCTTCAAATGCCTGACTCTTCATCTTTTTGTCGCTTCTGATGTTGAGCCGCAGAGGCGGCCCAGTGTCAACGCAGGGGCGGTGACACTGACTCTTTGGCTTCACAGCTCCGCAGGGTGAGACGCAGGCAGAGGCGTAGGGGCACCGGTCTTTGCTTCTTCAGGATATGTCACCGCAGGGGCGCCAAGGAGGGGCGCATTGGGCGGTGACAGTCTTTGTTCCGGGCGCTGGCGAAGGTGCAGGCTGCGTTCCGGAATGTAGTGTCACCCGCTGGGGCAGTGACAATGCTCCGCGGGTGAGGCATCAGAAGCTTTGCTTCGTGAATGGTCTTCAACTCCCAAGTGCTTATAACTCCTCTTTTATCTTTTTTTAGTCTTCTTCTTCTGGACCAAGGAGTAGTAGCATAAAACGACACTATTGTGCTAAAAAGACTCTAAAAACTAACCTAAATGATAGTGATTCCATCACCTATCAACACGTCTCATTCCTATCAAAGAGATGTTGTTAATAAATGGATTGGTGGAGGAGTACACTAGGCAGATAGTGAGACTGCATGGTGTACTGAGGACAGCCGTCTCTGATCGAGATGGGCGATTTACCTCAAGGTTTGACAACCGATTCA
Organism: Fagopyrum homotropicum; assembly: GCA_033239125.1. Classification (NCBI taxonomy): domain Eukaryota; kingdom Viridiplantae; phylum Streptophyta; class Magnoliopsida; order Caryophyllales; family Polygonaceae; genus Fagopyrum; species Fagopyrum homotropicum. Next base: position 89,600,979 of record BSWB01000003.1, on the reverse strand, counting down.
GACTGTTTTGAGGGATGAGTCTATACTTCACGACTATGTTTCACCCACAGACAGATGGTCAGTTATAGAAGACTATCTGGACCCTTGAGAGTATATTTTAAGCTTGCCTTGTGGATTGGGAGTATGGATGGTTAGATTACCTCCATTCAACAAGTTTATTATATGACCATGTTTGACGTGCATCTTTGAAATGGCTCTATGAGTTCCAGTAACGCTGATTAGGTAAAGAATGTTGGCTGCACAAAGTCGCCATATATCGTATGCAGACAAAAGGCATTGACCTCTACAGTTTAGAGTGAGAGTTCATGTCCAGCTGAGAGTATCTCCGTTGTGAAACATCAGGCATGTTGGCCTAGAAGGGGAACTTAGTTTCCAATATGTCGGTTTATTTGAGAACTTGATCATTATTGTGAAGGCAGCGTGATGTTTAGATTTACCTCTTATGTTAGAGGATATTCACCCATTATTTCTTGTGTCTCAACTGAGGGAGTATATACCAAGTTTGAGACACTTTGCAAGTTATGATGATCTAGTGGTTAAGCCGAACTACATCTTTGTTGAGCATTTTGTTACATTTTTGGAATGAGATATGAGACCCTTGCATTCGAAAGACATTCCCATACTGAGGACATCGTGGTCAAGATGAGGACCTGAAGAGACTATGTGAGAGACTGAGGATAGTATCCTGAGGAACTATCCAGAGTATATGTTGGGACAGACCCACTTGTGGGAGCACGAGTAGACCTTAGTGCTATCTTGAGGAATGTTGTCCTTATGTGCTTATATGCCTTGATGTGTTTTTTTTTATGCTAGCTATGATGCGAGTTATGATCTTAGTAGATCTTGTTGTGCTAGTGTGATGTATACTATAGCTGGAGATGATTATTTCCTCCATGCTATTTGAGTGTGTTCAATTCTATGGCTAGGGATGACTCTTTCCTCCATGCTATTTGAGTGTGGTTAGGATTCAGCTGGAGATGGTTCTTTCCTCCATGCTACCTTGATGGACATAGTTTAAGTGGAGATGTGATTCCTCCATGCGATATATATGTTTATGGTTTGGCTAGAGACATTTTTCCTCTATGTCTATGATATGGTTTGGCTAGAGACGTATTTCCTCTATACCTGTGGGATGTTCTGGCTAGAGATGTGCTTCCTCTATGTCTTGTGATGTGATATAGCGAGAGATGTGATTCCTCTACGCCTTTGGGTAGCGTTATGGCCTTGTTTTTTGGAGTTGATGATTCCTCCATGTTGATGTTTGAGGATTATAGATTGTTATAGGATGTGATCTTTTGAACGGAGATGTGATACCTCCGATAGAAAGAGTGAGAGTTATACCTCGGCTTATGGGTCCAAGAGACTTTGAGATTTTGCAAGTTTCGGGACGAAACTTGTTTTTAGGGGGGTGAGATGTAAGAGCCTTAGCCTTCGAGAGATCCCGCACCTGCGCTTCAGGTGAGACGCAGCTGCTTTTCCTTGTTGGAGCTGCAAAGGGCCACCCCTGTACCCCTGGCTGGCCGCCCCTACGGTTCTGTGAGCCGCCCCAGCGGCCAGGCCAGCCGCCCCTACGGTTTAGGGTGGGCTGCAGCCGTCTTCTTTGACCCGAGCTTTGCTTTTTGACCGTTCTTTCCTTTATAATTCCTTCTTTCTTTAGATGAGGGTTTCCTCAATCTCTTTCCTGCTCCATCTCTCTCTCCTTACGTACTTCATCTTCTCTTCTATTTTCCATTGGATCATCTTGATCTTCTTTGAGTTGGTGTGTGATTTTGGAAGCTTAAGCTTGGCTTTGCTTGAGGATGATGCTTGTGGATGCTGCTATGCTTGTTGTTAGCCAGCCTTGAGGTTGTGATGGTGTTCTGCTCTTGTTTAGGTTCATCTTGGTGAGATCTCTCTCCTTCTTCCCTTTCTTTCTTCTTTTGTTCCTTTCTATGTTCTTTCCTTTCTCCTTAGCTTAAGATCCACAAGAGTGATCTTGTGGCAGCATTGATTGGCTTCTTCTGATGTACATATGTATGTATATATGTGTGTATGGATGCTGGCTAAAAGAGGAGTGAAGAGATCGAGTGAAGAAGCAAGAAGGAGCTGAAGTGGTGTGTCTCTGCACACCAGCCGCCCCTGCGCCATCTATGGACCGCCCTTGCGCCAGCAGTGAGCCGCCCCTGCGTCATCTCCTAGCCGTCCCTGCGTCCACCTGCACCAGCTGGGTGTTGCACTTGGTTCTGTAGGTGTGTGTTGCTTCTAGGCATTCCTTAGGATGCCTTTGTTCCCTCCTTTCCTAGTATGAGTGTATAGGATCATGCTAGATGTGTGAGGATGTGTTTGATTGAGGTTATGATCGGTTTATGCCTTGTATGGCTTTAAGGAGTTAGGTTGATGGGGATTGAGGTTGTGAGGTTGAGTATGATCCCTATGGATCCCTTTGGGTCTAGATGTGACCACTTTGATGTATAGAGGTGGATATATCTTTATGCCTTGTTATTAGGCAGTGCCCCTCTCTCAGTTTTGGAGGTTGTTGTGGTTAAGCTGTCTACGAGGTTGAGGTAAGTCTGTAGGACTTACTTAGCTACCATCCCTATATTTGGGTGTTTGCAAGAGTGGTGTGTGCTTATTGTGTTGTTATCATAGCATGAGATGTTGTTTATACCGACCTATGTTTTATATGGTTTGCCCCGTATGCGTGGTTGTGATAACCTTTCCCTTTCATCCCGCCGTGGAGTGTGGGTGGTTCTCTGATGTCATGCCAGACCTAGTATACGGGGAGGGCACAACACCACTCCCATAGGGTACACGGGTTGTGTGACCGATTCAACTTCAGATGGCTATCAGGCTCAGAGGCGAGGATGTATCGGTCCTCGTGTCACATATTTCATCTATGGATACATACGATTTGAGTGAATGACCTTTATATAAAAAAGATAAAATGGGTAAATGTGTGATAGCATGCTGACGTGTTTATCTTTTCTGATTGTGTATGTGCTTATGCATTATCTTATATATGTATAGTTAACTAACGGTTTCATAACATGTTGTAGATGTTTATAGGTTAGGTGCCGCTGAGTGATTTGGCATGGTGACAGGCCGAGGACTCTCATACATTAGGTGGTTGCTTTGTGGTTTGTTGTGTTTCCCTCCTGCGTGAGGATGATCTTTTGTACCTCCTATGAGGATGTCATTTTATATACTCGGCTATGTTGTTGTCTTTTACCTTTGGTTACATAGTTTCCCTATTTTATGTATTTGTTTTATATCTGTCAATGCCATGTTGTAAGGTCCAGTGAACTTGTTGTCAGGCTAGGGTTAGGATCCATTGTGAGATCCTAGCCCAATGTGACATCCCGAGTCCCGCGGATTCGGGGTGTTACAATGCCGAAGTTCAACCACTTAATAGCCCAATACGCCTTGTGTTCCAGCTCCACCAGAAGATGACAAGACTTCCCATACACAAGATTGTATGGTGTTGTGCCAATGGGAGTCTTGTATGCCGTTCTATACACCCATAATGCGTCATCAAGCTTTAACTCCCAACTTTTCCTTGTCCTAGACACCGTTTTCCCCAGAAATCCTTTGATCTCCCTATTAGAAATCTCCACTTGTCCACATGTTTTGCGGATGGTAGGGAGTGGCGATCTTTTGAGTCACCCCATACTTAGCTAGTAGAGCTTCAAATCGACGGGCAATGAAGTGTGATCCTCGGTCACTAATGATGGTTCGGGGTGTACCAGAACTTGGGAAAATAGTTCGATTAAAGAACTTAACAACCACCATCGCATCATTACTCGGAGAAGCAATAGCTTTAACCCATCTTGAAACATAATCTACAGCTAGAACTATGTATTTGTTACCATAAGATGATGGGAATGGTCTCATGAAGTCAACTCCCCAAACGTCAAGATTTCCACTTATTGGATGTTGTTGAGAGGCATTTCATTCCTCCTAGCTATGTTCCCTGTTCTTTGACAAGCATCGCAATAAGCAACAAAGGATTGCACATCCTTAAATAATGTAGGCCAAAAGAATTCGGATTGTAATACCTTAGCGCTAGTCTTGTGAGAGCTAGTGTGTCCTCCACAAGGAAGCGGATTGTAATAGCTTAGCGCTAGTATTGGCGGACATCCTTAAAGAATTTCTTTCTTTGTGCGTAGGATAGTACGGGAGGTATTTTCTGACAAACCAAATAATTCACAAAATCAACAAACCAAGGTTCGTTATCCCTAGAAATATGATCGATGCACTCTTCAATTAGAAGAAATTATTCGTCCGGGAAAGAGTCATCAATAGGCAAGTCGTCATTGGTGACATGTTGTAGACGACTCAAGTGATCCGCAACAGAATTTTCGGATCCTTTCTTGTCACGAATCTCAAGATCAAACTCTTGAAGGAGGAGAATCCATCTAATCAGCCTTGGCTTTGCATCTTTCTTGGCAAGCAAATACCGGATTGCGGAATGATCCGTGTATACAATCACCTTCGCTCCTACAAGATAAGAACGAAACTTTTCAAATGCATATACAACAACAAGAAATTCCTTTTCCGTTGTGGCGTAGTTGAGCTGAGCTTCATCTAGCATTTTGCTAGGATAATAGATGGCATGAGTGCGTCCATCTTTCTTTTGTCCAAGCACCTCTCCCACCGTTACGTCACATGCATTATCACACCTGACCTCAAATGGAAGACTCCAATCCGGAGGCTGAATTATTGGGGTTGAGATTAGAGCTTCTCGAATCCTGTAGAAAGCATCTAAACACTCTTTCGAAAATTCAAAAACAACATGCTTCATCAATAGATTAGTTAGCGGTTTAGAGATTTTCGAAAAGTCCTTAATGAATCTCCTATAGAATCCAGCATGTCCTAGAAAACTGCTATCCCCTTCACCGAAGTTGGAGCAAGAAGCTTCTCTATTGTCTCAATCTTAGCCTTCTCAACCTCAATCCATCTATTAAAGATCAAGTTTCCTAAAACAATGCCTTCCCTAACCATAAAATTACACTTCTCCCAATTTAGAATTAGGTTCGTGTCCTCACACCTTTGTAGAACAAGAGATAGGTTAGCAAGACAATTTTCAAATGAAGAACCATAAACAAAAAAGTCATCCATAAAAACCTCCATGATTTCCTCAAGATAGAAAAAGTAAGAATATGACCTTTTGCAACAGATCTTTTCTTGATCGTCCGGGTGAATCGGAATCTGAAAGAAACCACTATAACTGTCAAGATAGAAAAAGTAAGAATATTGCGCTAACCTCTCAAGAATTTGATCAATGAAGGGCAGCACGAAGTGATCCTTCCTCTTCGTATTGTTCAGCTTGCGATAGTCTATACACATCCTCTATCCTGTCACCGTTGTCGTTGGAATGAGTTAGTTGTTCTTGTTATCCACAACGGTCATTCCTCCCTTCTTTGGGACAACTTGAACAGGACTTACCCACTTGCTATCGGAAATCGGGAATATGATACCTGCATCAAGCAATTTAAGGATATCCTTCTTCACGACCTCTTTCATGATCGGGTTTAACCGTCGTTGAGGTTGACATGAAGCCTTATAATCCTCTTCCATTAGTATCTTGTGGATACATAGAGATGGTTTAATTCCTACAAGATCCTCTATGGTGTAGCCTAAAGCTTTCCTCTGTTTCTTCAAAACAATCATAAGCCTATTATGCTCATCTTCACTTAAGCTAGAACTAACTATGACGGGAAAAGTAGAGTTAGATCCAAGAAAAGCATACCTTAGATGTGCAAGAAGTGGCTATAATTCCAAAGTTGTAGATGCCTTTGGAGTGTTGTGAGGGTTGTCCGAGGTCTCCTTGAATGTCTCCAAGGGTGTGGAAGTGGTGGTAGAAGAAGCAAGAATGTTTGGAGAAAGAATGGAATTTTCCTCAGCATTTTCAAGTTCCACGGTGTCACTGTTACTTCCACGGGCGTGGAAGGTGTATTTTTTGCCGTGATTTTGTGTGTCAATTGAGTGGTTGCTCTCGACATACTTTTCTACAGGTGGAATTGGTGAAACCACGCCCGTGGAAAACACCGTGATTTCTGGTGTTTTCTAAACCATCGTACAATTTTTCAAATTCTTCAACTTGCACTTCTTCTAACTCTTCCAAAGCATCAATCTCAGCGTTACAACCCTCTTCCGCTCCCTTTTCCATGATGCTCATAGTTATGACCTTTTGCAACAGATCTTTGAACAAGATCGAACTCACTTCCTCTCTAGATACCTCTTTATCATAAATGTTGAACATATCCTCTCCAAGTGCTGGTTCTTTTGTCAAAGTTGAGAAAACAAATTCACCTTTCTCTTCTCCAATATTGAAGGCTAATCTAGTGTTCTTGCCATCAACCATACAGCCGGAAGTTGCAAGAAACGGTCTCTCAAGTATGATCGGGATCGGACAATCTACAGGAATATCAAGCACAACAAAGTCTATAGGAATATAGATTTACCGAGCTTAACTGGGACGTCTTCAATGATTCCAACGGGTCAAGTAATGGATCGATTCGCGATATACAATGTCATCTTCACCAGTTTAGGTTCACCTAAACGACTTTCTCATGCAAAGAAAGTGGAATGATATTCACACTTGCTCCGAAGTCACAAAGTGTATCATATGTGACTTCTCCCACCCCTATTGGTTTGTAAAACGACCCCGGATCTCGCATCTTTGGGGGCATCTTTTCCGTCATCGTCTTAATGAGTTCCGAAAACTCCAAACTCATCTTAACTTCACCAAAGTCTTCAAGTTTCCTCTTGTTAGAGAGGATCTCTTTCAAGAACTTCTCATAAGCGGGCATACCTAAAATCGCATCAAGAAAAGGTATGTCAATGTGCAGTTTGCTCATAACATCAATAAACTTACCGAAATGCTTGTCTAGACGCGCTCTCGCTCTAGATTGCGGGAATGGCAAATGAGGTTTATAAGCCGGAGGATGAACATAGACATCTTCCTTCTCCTTTTCTTTCTCCTTCTCAACAGGGACCTCAATGAATGTGGGCTGCGGGTCGGTGGTTGTTACACCACTTCTTGTTGTAATTTTCATCACCCTCCCTTTCGGGTTGTCCTCCGTTTTTCCGGTAAGCTTCCCTTGATCTCTAGGAACTTCTCCGGCCTTGCTGAATACTTGATTTTCCAAAGCTTTTTGTGCTTTAGAAATCGAAGTAATGTGACTCTCCATTCCTTGTATCATCCCCAAGATCGTTTTCATCATCGCATCAAATTTGTCCTTCTCCGGCTGGTTTGAACTATTTGAAGTTTGTCCGTGACTTTTCAAAGGAGTAGAAGAAGAAATTGGAGAAGTTAGTGCATTTTCAGGGTGGGAATAAGAATTACCGGGATTTTGTGGGTTGGATCTGCAATTGTTGTTGAAGTTCCTGTTGTTGTTCCAATTATTATTCTAGTTGTTATTCCTATTCCCTTGATTGTTCTCCCTTCCTAGATAGCCAACATCCTGCTCTTTTTTCCATTTAATGTTGGACTTCAAAACTTCTTTCAACTCCTTAATTTCATTGTTGAGGGAGAAAATTTGAGCTTGGGCTGCTGGATTCAATCTTGCTCCTGGCTCTCCGGAATCTCGATTCCCACTATCAGCCTTCCTATGAGAATACTTCTCAATCACTAGAGTTCGCTTCTCAATAAAATCCCAAGCATCATCTTCTCTCATATCCATAAAAGTTCCACATGAAAGGGATTAAGTTTGAATTGTGTTTCCACATCTAATCCCTTGTAGTAAATCTCCAATAATTCCAGGTTTGAAATGCCATGGCGCGGGCAATCCAATAGAAAATCTTGAAACCTTTCCCAAGATTTAAACAAACTATAATTTAGTTTCATAGAAAAAGCATTTATTTTACCTCTCAACTCCGTTGTTTTGGATTGCGGAAAGAACTTAGTGAGGAATTCCGAAGTCAACTCCTCCCATGTATTAAAGCTTCCAGTTGGAAGAGCTTGATACCAAGCTAATGCTTTGTTCTTCAAAGAGAAGAAGAACGGTCTCAACTTGTAGTTGTTTTTGACAGCTCTTGGAGGCTTCAAAGTCTCCATAAGAATCTCATAATTCTGCAAATGTTGATGCGGAGATTCAGCTTCCATTCCATCAAACTGACTTTGGCGGATCATAGTAATGACTTGAGGGCGAAACCCATAGTCATTCTCATCCGGATCTCCAAGATTTACACCTAAACGGCGCGGTTGCTGAATCGAATCCATACGTTGCCCAAGAGTTTGTGGTTCTGCCACGACATTAGCAGCTCTCGCATCTCTAGCATGAACGCGAGGATCGACATAGACATGAGGATTAAATGATGGTATCTCCTCTAGCTCGGGCTAAAATCGTCATCACATGATTCATCTTTATTGCTCTTGGCGCCTTTATCCAGTTTTGATTGTAAGACCATGGCCTTAAGCTCATCCATTTGAATTTGTACTCACTCCCTATCAACACGAGCTATAGCTTGTTCCTCAATACGTCTTCTTTCACTTGTATTAAGAAGAGCTCGAGTTTCATCCAACTCCTCTTGAAGAATATTTTCATTGTGTTCAGACATCTTTTTCTCCCTTAACCGTTTCTTGAGAGTTTTCTCCGGTTTAGGATCAAAAGGAACGAGGTATTTCGCAGTTCTAGACCTTCGCATATACCTAAAGAGAAATCTGCAAAATCACTAAGGTAGATAGATCAAATAACAAAAGAAAAAGCTCCCAAGCCCGACAACCGAAAACCGAAATTGGTCTAGACCAAATTCCCTGCAACGGAGCCAAAAAATTGTTCGCTCGAAAGTGTGTGTCACTAAGTCTTAAATTTATAAAAACTGAAATCAAGCAAAGCAACCCGCAATGTACGGATCGGTATAGTAAAGCAAGAATTCCAAAGTATCGAACTCAGGGATTTGGGGGATCAAATTCAGTTCGTAAATCGTTAGATAAATAAAAAGCTTTTGTAGAGATTAATGGGAAAACACCGATCCTAAATATTCGGATATCCAATTGTGGCAATCGATTCAAGATGTTCTAATGATGTAAGGACAGAGTTAGGATTGCAAAGGTATAAATCTAAGGTAGGGTGTTATACGATGAAGTTTCAAACCCATAAGTCTCACCCAAAGGCTCTTTCAATAATGGATGTTGAGTCTCGTTATAAAGAGAATCGGAGGAAAATATTAAACTCTCAAATACCCATGCCCAAATCCAAGGGAATCAAAGATAATCCAAAAAGGTTAAGCCAAGGCTAGGTTAAAGAAAATCTTTAACGTTGGATCAAAGCAAAAGCAAAGAACGTACAACAGAGGAAAACCACGGTCGGATCTTGAAGAACCACGGCCGTGGAACTCAAGAACAAGCCGTGGAAAGCCTCGACGACGAGGTTTCTCGCAACTCTCAGGGTCCAATCTGTTTTTCTTTAATCTATCATCATCTATGCCACAACTATCAACCCTTCACCTTAGAATCTCTTAAGGGTTTTAGCCAACAATCATTGTCATCGAATCAATAATCAAAATTGAAAGAAGGAAAAGATAGAACCTTGAAATCTCAATAGCAAACACAAAAACCAATCTCAATCAAACTCAAAATCCGTACTTGTGTTCAATGAATATAGAATAGAGTAAGAAATCTCTCACAAATCTTAAAGAACAAAGAAGAATGGGATGTCAGTCCGCCTTCAAAGTGAAAACCTAAGATCTTCCGACTTCGGAATCTCAAAGTGCGTACTTCTCTAAATCTTCCTTCCAAATCTTCTCGCAATAAGATCTTTCGCAATGATCTTAACTTCTCTCTAGCGTGGTCTCTATTTTCTCCCTTCCTTCAGCCTTCTTATAGGAGACAATAGGGTTACGAAAAGTCCATAACCGTTGTTGACATGGCAAATATGACACGTGGCAGCCGTTAGAAGAATCACGGCCAAGAACATAATTCCACGCCCGTGGAATACACTGCGGAGTGCTTTTCTTGCTCTCGACGTACATTCCCACGGTCTTAATTAATTTAATTCTCAAAACCACAGCCGTGGTTTTTTGTGTTTGACTGTGGAATGTCCAAAATCTTCGTAAAAGCCTTTGCTTCGCAAATCTTTCTAATCATGCTCCTTCTTAAGCTACTCCAATGCATCCTTTTGATGCCTAGCATGATCAAATACTCCAACGTACTCCATTTATGCTCCAATCCAAGCCTTTATTCACCTATAATCACAACAAAGCTTGTGTAGATCTCTATACCAACATAATAGGTGAATGTGCTCATAAAAGCTTCAAACTCATATCCACATACACAAAAGAAGGGGAAAACCAACCAAAACATGTGCCTAAAATATCGTCATATTTCATGCTATCATGAAGCTCTCCTCCTGGTCTGCAATGCTCTATCTGACAGGTTTGACACTGAGCCACAAATCTGGAAACATCGGGCTTCAGCACTCCCCACTAGTATGAACGTCTCACATCTTGATACATCTTACTCGCACCGGGATGTGCAGAGTAAGGTGTGGAGTAAGCCTCCTATAGAATCCTCTGCCACAGATCCGCATCAGCGGTTATACAGACGCGGTCGCAACGTCTCATCACTCCATCTGCTCCTATGGAGAACTGTGGTGCCTCACCACGAGACATCCTTTCTCGAATCCTCAATAAGGTCGGGCAGGTCCCTTGCTTTTGTTGGATCTCACCCAACAGATGAGGTAAAAACTCTAAAGTGTACAACTGGGCATCCTCATCAGGAAATTGTATGTCCATCTCTAGCCATGCTAGATCTCTCTGTAGCTGAGGCTGAACTGTCAATCCTGCAATCGCCTTCTCTCGAGGCGTCTTCCTGCTCACGGTGTCGGCGACAACATTCGCCTTCCTTGGATTGTACAAAATCTCAAGGTCAAAGTCCTTGATCAGCTTAAGCCATCTACGCTAGCGGTTATTCAATTCCCGTTATGTGAAAATATACTTCAGACTCTTATGGTATATGAAGATCTGACATGTAGCACTATAAAAGTAATGTCTCCAAATCTTCAATCCATGAACTACCGCTGCCAACTCTAGATCTTGAGTCGGGTAACTCTCCTCATATGTCTTTAGTTGTCTAAACGCATATGTAATCACTCTGCCACGTTGTATCAGGACGCATCCCAAGCCTAGCTTGGATGCATCACTGTAGACCACAAAGTCCTCTATGCCCTCCGGCTGCGCTAAGATAGGAGCGGAAGTCAAACATCTCTTCAGCTCCTCAAAACTCTGAGTACACGGCTCGTACCATACAAACTAAGCATGTTCATGGGTCACGGGTCATTCGTGACCCGGCGGGTTGCAACCCGGCGGGTTACGGGTACGGGTAAGGGTCGAGGTGATCCTTACCCGTGACCCGGCGGGTCATTAATTTTGAAAAAAAAAATTAAAAAAAAAACTCAACGGCTAAAATAGCCGTTGGCGGGTCGACCCGCCGGGTCATCTTTTTTTTTTAAAAAAAAAATTGGTTTTTAAAATAAAAGAGCCAACCCGCCGACACGCCGGGTCTGACCCGTGACCCGGCGGGTTGGCCTTTTACACGGGTCCGGGTCCGGGTCACCCTTCCCGGACCCTCGACCCCACGGGTCGGACCCGTCGATCCAGCGGGTCCGACCCGTGGACATGCTTAATACAAACCGGGTAGTCTTCCTCAATAGGTTGGTCAGTGGACAAACAATCACACAAAATCCCTCCACGAATCGTCAAAAATAACCGGCTAAGCCAAGAAAGCTACGCACTTCCTTGACGTTCGTCGGTGTCGTCCATGCTGCAACTGACTCTATCTTCGCCGGATCAACCTTGATCCCATCGGCGGATACAACATGACCCAGAAACGCTACCTCTTCCATCCAAAACTCGCACTTAGAGAACTTGGCGTACAGTTGTCTATCCCGCAATACCTACATCACTGTCCGTAGATGTCTTGCATGTTCCTCTCTGCTACGAGAGTACACCAGGATGTCGTCTATTAAGACCAACACAAGCTAATCCTGAAAGTCGATGAATATGCCATTCATCAACTCCATAAAGATGGAGGGCGCATTCGTGAGGCCGAATGGCATCACTGCAAACTCGTAGTGTCCATACCGAGTCCGAAATATTGTCTTATGCACATACTACTCTCTCACCCTCAGTTGGTCATAACCCGAGCGCAAGTCGATCTTGGAGAACACATTCGCTCCCTGAAGCTGATCTAACAAGTCATCAATACGAGGCAATGGATACTTGTTCTTGATGGTCACCTTATTCAACTCTTTGTAGTCAATCCATAGTCTCAACGAGTCGTCCTTCTTCCGCACGAAGAGGACAGGTGCTTTCCACGGGGATACACTAGAGTGGATGAATCCCTTTCTCAGCCAACTCCTCGAGTTACTTCTTCAGCTCTAACAGCTCGACAGGTGCCATACGGTATGGGGTCTTCGAGATCGGTCTCGTACCAAGCTCTAACTCAATACCGAAATCTACGCTCCTTTGAGGCGGCAAACTAGATGGCTCAGCAAACACATCAAGAAACTCGCAGACCACTGGAATGTCCTCTAACGTTGGACTCTCGCCCTCCTTCATGGCATAACACCAGAAGGCATCACATCCCTTTGCAATCAGTCTCGCTGCATGCACTACACTGATAACCATACCCGTCTTCCCAAGGTCCTTATCTCGGAAGACCTCTATTTGACCCAACTCGGTAGAGACCGTCACGGTCCTCCTACCCACATCTAGCACAACATGATGTTTATCCATCCAATCCATACCAAGAATGACTTCCACATACAACAGTGGCATGACAAAGCAATCCACAACCAAATCACGATTTCCTAAATGTATAGGACAACCATGTACCTCCCGGGTACCTCTAACCTAACCCTATCTGGTAAGCCTATCAAGAAAGGTCTAGCCTCTAATGTATCTAAGGTCAATCTATCTACGCACACATCAGATATGAAAGAGTGCATTGCACCCGTATCAAACAAAATTGTTACAGGTACACCATGAATCAGAATGGCACCTGTAGTAGTTGGTGCTGGCGGCTCCTCATTACTCCTCAACTCAAAAACTCGTCCTTGAGCTCCTCTTGTGTCACTAGTACCACCATCTCTACCTTTGCCTCTACTCGGTCCTGGAGCAGAACCCTCAGTAGCAGGACGGTTTGGGACTCTTTGTTGTCCCTGGTTCTGGTGTTGAGTTGGTCTTTTCCCACCTCCTGCTCTACCTACAAGTGAAGAACCCTACTGTGATGACGTCTTGCCCTGATGGCAAAACGTAGCCTGATGTCTTGGCTTCCAGCAAGAGAAGCAAGTCAATGGTGCTCTCGGGCAATCAGTCTTCATATGTCCATACTCTCCGCAGTTGTAACACTGCCGGCCTCTCTCAAAAGTCTGTGCAGACAGTAGATAACTCGAGCGGCCCTGAGTCTGACCTTGCCCGTATCCAGATACTTCTATGCTTGTTTGTCCGGTACACTGTCTCTTCTCAGACCGTTCCGTCTGAGAAGTCATCCTTTGGCTAGCCCGCTCACGCTCGTAAGCTGAGGCTCTGTCCTGGTAGTCTGTCAAAGACTCGCAATGAAATCCCGCCATATAAGAACGTATACTCTCCCTCAGTCGACGGGAGAACAAATACACGTGTTGGTCCTCAAAAGGTGCAACTGGACCCAGTAATGCCAGCTCCTTGTGTAAACGACTGATGACATTAGCTATCGGCACATCCTCGAAGCTTGCCTCTACAAAATCCTACAGTTTCTCCCTCCTCAGTGAGCCACGGCATAAACGCTCTCTGATCATAGCCCTCATCTAGTCATAGCTAGTGGCTCGGGCTCACATAGTCCTCCACACTTAATGAGCTAGGTCACGGAATAGAGTTTGTACTACCTCTATCCGTTTGTCCTCTGGACATCTAATAGACTCAAGGGCGGAATCTACATGTCCAATCCAAACCTCAGTCTCAAGCCCACCTTTCCAGAGAAAGGGGGTACGCCCAGCAGATGAAATGCCTTCATCCAAGTGTCTGGTCGAGGCCCTCTATACTTCTCTAGAGCTCTAGCAACCTCAGTAACACATGCCTGCGTAATTGGCACCTGGTACAATTCAGAAGATAGCACCTATGCTGGCATATCCGGGGCACGTCTACCCACTCTGGAAGCCTCCTCCACTTGTCTGATGTAAGGGCGGAACTCTGCTCCCCTCATAGAGACATGATCCGAGTCATCTGACTGGACTCGTTATGATCTCTGTCTCGCAGATGCACCGCTCCTTGTGTCAGGAACGACGCTCTTAGCTATGTCCTCATGTACCTCCTCTACTATCGGCGGGTCAACAGAGGGAGTTGGTGCCTGACCTATCACTACTAGAGGAAGGGGTGGTCTACCTCTACCTCGTCAAACTACAAATATCGCTCTAGTCCGAGCCATCTGAGGGGTATGCACATCTAACTTATAAGGATATATATATGCCATATGTATATATATATATATAATACTAAATCCAGCATACATGCAATCACATCATCATATAATAGGTATATATAGTGGAGATCCTCAGAAGGGTGATGGCTTCCCTACACACTATCCCAAAACATTGTACTCTTTCAAAACAAAATCCTTTTGAAAAGCTAGACCCCATTCGGGTTCTGTTTATTTATCTACTCCACCTTTATTGCAGATTGCAAGTGCCATTGTTGTCAACCTAACGCTTTGATTGCACAATGGATCCTAACCTTAGCTTAACAACAAGTTCACTAGATCTTACAACAAGGCACAAATAGAGTAAAACCAAATACATAAAACTCTACAATATATACATCAAAAGGGTTTACAAGAACACGACCGAGTACAAAACGGCAACCATAAACATCCAAGTACAAAACATCCCATATCCCACGAATAACCTAGTGTACGGAAACCCTCGGCTGATCACCCATCTGGCTCACTCTGCAGTCTTCCTAACCTGCAGATCATCTACAACACGATATAAACCGTTAGCTAACAAAAATGAATAAGAACGAAGTAATAGCACATACACAAATCAACACTTCACAATATGCAATGCCACACACACATCCGTTTATTGTCTTTACTTAAGTTATTCCATTACTAATTCAACTTATTTTGTGAAATGAGGAACCTAAAGAACCCCGGCTCTTCCCCCTTTAACTCCGGTGTTGCATGGGGATCTGCCTCCCCCCTGAGCTACTGGCTTCCGAGCACCTCCTCCACTCTCGGCGAGCTTTGACAGGTGGTCACCACCCGGTTATAATACACTTGGGCCAATTAAGGTAATGAAGTGGCCAATCCTAGTCCGGTTTAGGTTATAAATGCAACAACCATATGAGCACAAATAACCATTACAACCACTCAAATGCACAACTGAATGCTAAGTAAGTCCTATGGACTTACTTGAAACTCTCGTAAACCTGTACCACGTCACAGTTTCCCCTTGAGGAACAATCAACGCCTGCATAAGCAAGGCATACACAATCAAACGCTGCAAAGGTTAGGAGATGCATCTCCTACACCTCATAACCATAACCAACCTATAACCCACATCTAAACCTCATAATCCTCAACATACATACAAGTGCCCAAGGCATAAACCCAACATAAAACTCATCAAGCTCATCCTCAATCATACTAGCCTAGCTATATCTAAAGCCAAGGCCAAAGGAAAGGAAGAAGGAAACATACCAACTAGGTACGCCTTGGACACGCATCGGCGAAAGTAAGAGGCGCAAGGCACTACAGCAGTTAGCGTAGGGGCGGCTCACACCCAGGCGCAAATGCGGCTTAGCTTAGGCGCAAGGGCGGCTGGTGTGCAGAGGGTTGGTCTTCGACTTCTCTTCTGCCCTTCACTTGCTCTTACTCACCACTTCATCAACTGGAAACCAAACATACACATATGTATACATGTATGAGCATCAAAATGTCCATGAAGATCTACACAAGCCTAGCAAAGAAGAAGGATGAAGATGGAGATGAAGAACTCACCAACAGAAACCTAAGTAGAAGGGAAGGATCAACAACCTACACAACCTCAAATGGCTCTCCACAGCACAACAACACATCCCTCATCATCAAATCAAGCTCCAAGCTCAACAACTCTCACAAAATCACACAAAACAAAGAAGATCCAAGAAGAAGATCAAAGGAAGAAGAGAGAAGAAGAAGAAGAAGATGAATATGAGGAGAAGAGGAAGGCTGGAGAAGATGAGGAAACCCTCATCTAGAAGCAAAAGGGAAGCTTATATAGGAAGCCAACCAAAAGCACGGGTCAAGGGTCAACAAGACGGCTGCAGCCGCAGAAATCCGCAGGGGTGGATCTTCAGGGTGCAGGGGCGGCCACAGAATGTGTAGGGGCGGCTCACAGAGCCCGCAAGGGCGGATCAGCCAGACTCAGCACCACTCAGCACCTAAAAGACTACGACTCTTACAATTATCCTTGGGAGACCATTTCTTGAAACATCCGGTTGCTACATGGATTGCAAGAGTGCCAAGTTGTCTTTCAACATTGGAGAAGAACAGGTTGAATTCATACTGTCAGCCTTGATGGAAGGCGAAGGACTGGATGAAGACATCTATTACATCTATGATGAAGAGGAATCTCGTGAATTGACTGTTGTTACCAATAAGAACAATGAGTTAGTTCCAACAAAGACCGCGACTGGATGAAGAATGTGCATTAACTATCGGAAGCTAAATGAGGCGACAATGAAGGACCATTTTCCCCTCCCACTCATTGAACAAATGCTTAAAAGGTTAGCACAACACTCCCATTTCTGTTATTTGGATGGTTATAGTTGTTTCTTTCAGATCCCCATTCACCAGGACAATCAAGAAAAAACCACCTTCACATGCCCGTGGGGTACGTTTGCCTATCAAAGGATGCCATATGGATTATGTAACGCTCCAACCACTTTCCAAGATTGTATGATGGATATTTTCTCCGAGTAAATTGAAGAGATCATGGAGGTATTCATGGATGATTTTTCTGTTTATGGCTCCTCTTTCGATAACTGTTTAGCTAACCTCTCCCTTGTGTTACAACGTTGTGAGGATTCTAATCTCGTTCTAAACTGGGAAGAATGTCACTTCATGGTTAGTGAGGGAATGGTGCTATGACACCTCGTTTCAAACCGAGGCATAGAGGTCGATCGAGCCAAGATCGAGACTATAGAGAAACTCCCGCCACCGTGTTCTATAAAAGGTTTGCGGAGTTTTCTAGAACATGCAGGTTTTTACAAGAGGTTCATCAAAGACTTTTCTAAGATCTCTAAAACTCTAACCAATTTGTTGAACAACAATGTTGTTTCCGAGTTTTCGCAGGAATGTCTAGATGCTTTTCACAAGCTAAAGGAAGCATTGATATTATCTCTAATTATTCAACCTTCTGATTGGGACCTACCCTTTGAAGTCATGTGTGACGCAAGTGTTGTGGCAGTAGGAGCAGTTCTTGGATAGAAGAAATATGGGCGAACCTATGCCATCTACTACGCTAGCAAGACGCTAGATGAGGCTCAACTGAATTATGCCACCACCAAAAAGAGCTCTTGGCGGTAGTTTACGCTTTTGAAAAATTTTGTTCTCATCTTATAGGTGCGAAAGTCATTGTGTACACCGACCACGCTGCCATTTGGTACTTGCCCACCAAGAAGGACGCAAAGCAGCGCCTCATTCGCTGGATTCTCCTACTTCAGGAATTTGACTTGGAAATCTGCGATAAGAAAGGATCCGAAAATTCTGTAGCGGATCACCTCAGCCGGCTACCTCCCATTACTTTAGAGGGAGATGGCATGCCCATCGATGACTCCTTTCCCGATGAGGAACTTCAATGGATGCAGCATTACCGTCACCAAATTTCGGAAGGTAACAAACCTTGGTATGCTGATATTGTCAATTATCTTGTTTGTCAAGAAATACCTCCCGGGCTCTCATACGCACAAATGAAGAAATTCTTTAAAGATGTGCGTCATTATTTTTGGAATGAACCTCTACTCTTCAAATAGAGGTCCAGATGGGATGCTGTGGAGATGCATTCCGGAAGATGAGACGGAGAGTGTCATGAGGCATTGTCATTCATTTCCATGTGGAGGACATGCTAGCTCACAAAACATACGCTAAGGTATTACGTTCCGGTTTCTTTTGGCCTACATTATTCAAGGATGCGCTAAGGTATTTTGATGACATGAAATATGACATAGTCTAAATGTGCATATAGGTAGTTTTTCCCTTTCTTTTGAGTACATGGACATGCACTTGTAGCATTTATCGAGTATATGCACCTATTACTTTTAGAATCGAGATCTACACAAGCTTTGTTGTGATTTTAGGTGATTTGGAGCGGAAATGGAGTGGAAAGGAGCCATTCACTAAGTGTTGGTCAATGAGGATTAGATTGGGAAGCATTGGAACGTTATTGGAAGAAGTATGAAGTGAAGCCAAGGTGAAAAGCGTCAAAAAGGAAGAACCACGGTCAAGAAAGAAGTTCCACGGCCGGGGTTTTGATAATTAATTGAATTTCACACGTGGAAACGAAGGTCGAGAGTCGCCACAGGAGGAACAATGGCCCTGGTTTTCTTCGGAAAAGTCCGTTACGTTAATTGCTACATCAGCATGAAAGAAAGGAGCCATTTAACCTAATTTTTATTTTATAAAAG
The DNA here is from genome assembly GCA_033239125.1 of Fagopyrum homotropicum. Classification (NCBI taxonomy): domain Eukaryota; kingdom Viridiplantae; phylum Streptophyta; class Magnoliopsida; order Caryophyllales; family Polygonaceae; genus Fagopyrum; species Fagopyrum homotropicum. The sequence continues at coordinate 89,582,358 of BSWB01000003.1, read as the reverse complement.
GAGGTTGACGGCTGCATTTAGGATATCACGTCATAGAAGGAGATCTCGCTTTGGACGAAGATCACGCTTTAGGCCGGAAGGACGGTGCTCTTGGATTCCATTTCCGCACATCGGAAAAGATTGCTTCACCATTGGAGGAGATTGAAGAAGTTCTTGATTCTACCTTAGATATTTGTAAGATTGTTCTAGTCTTTGATTTTTGTCTTTGAGAACACATTATGGGATTATATTGTTTGATTGATTGAGTTATTGATTCTTTAAAGATTGGTTTTATTCACTTTTGTGTTCTTGGTTGCATATCCATCTTGATTTCTTTTCTTAATCTTGATTTTATTTCGATGATGATTGTTGGCTAACCCCCCTGCAATTCTAGGGTGAAGGGTTGATGGTTGTGGTACAGATGATGATAGATTGAGCCTTAACAGATCGGACCCTGAGAGTTGTGAGACGAAACCCTCCAACTAGGATTTCCACGGGCTGTTCTTAAGGAACCACGACCGTGGTTTCCCATGTTTTGGTTGTGGTTTCCTTTATCTTGCACGTTTCGCTTTTGCCTTTATCCAAAGTTCAAGATTGCATAAATCCTACCTTTGTTAACCTTTTATGGCCTTTGCTTTGCTGATTTTGAGTATTTATAAGATCTAGGTGATAATGGATTCAAACCCCTCTATTAGGTGAAGAGGAGTGTCATGCCCTTTATCCTTTATCTTTCTTTTCCTTGGGTTTTGGTTGGTATGAGAGTTTAACCCTATCCTTGTGACCTCCTCTTGACGAGACTCAACATCCGTTAAGTAGAATCCTTTGGGTGGGATAAAAGGGAAGTCGGATCTTAAATCGGACGATGTTCCTATCGAAGATATAAATACCTTTCTATCCATCTCTGTCCGTACAAATCCTTAGACATCTTGAATCGAATACCGCAACCGGATACTTGGATCTTTAGAATCTGCATTCCAATTATTCTTGCTTCTATATTCTTTATAGTTGTTACTACATTGCATGCTAACCAAGTTGGATTACCTTTATTGCTTTGTTCTCACGGATTCCTTGAGATCGACTTCGGAATATTAGCCTATACTACGATTGATCCATACACTTCGGGTTCGCTATCGTTAGGCTTAATTCTTGGATATAAATTTAAAGTTTATTTGCGCACACACCTTTTGGAGCGAACAACTACCTTGGATTGATCCATTTTACATTTCTTGAGAAAATCCTTGGTATACTTGCTTTGGTTTAGAAAGTTTACTTTCTTAGCTTGAATAACTTGTAGAGTCCAAGAAAGAAGTTTAACTCTCCCATTATGCTCATTTCAAATTCTCTACACATTATATCTTAAAATTTCTTGCGTAGAGAATCATTAGAACCACCAAGTAATATATCATCAACATAGATTTTTACTACTAATAAATCCTTTCCTCTAGTTTTGACAAACAAAGGTTTGTCAATCAAACCTCTTTGAAAACCGTTTTCTAAAAGATATTTGGACAATTTTTCATATCAAGCTCGAGGAGCTTGTTCAAGGCCATAATGAGCTTTGTCCAATTTAAATACATGATCCGGAAAATCATCGTTTTCAAAACCAGGATGTTGAACAACGTAGACTTCTTCTAATAAGACATATTGAAAAGTACAGTTAACATCCATTAAAAAAAGCTTTATGTTCATGAATCATGCAAATGCAAGTAGCATACGTATAGCTTCTAACCTGAAAACCGGAGCAAAAGTCTCCTCATAATCAGCACCTTCTTCTTGGTTTTAGCTTTGTGCTACAAGTCGTGTTTTGTTTCGAATAACTTTACCATGTTCATCCAACTTGTTTCGAAACACCCATTTTGTTCCTATGACGGATTGATTCTTGGGTCTTGACATGAGAGTCTAGAATTTATTTCTCTCAAACTCATTTAGTTCATTTTGCATGGAAATAATTCAATATGGTTCTTGTAGTGCTTGAACATGGTTTTTGGGCTCTAAAAGAAATATAAAAGCAAACAAATCACACGAATTGTTTCACCTAGATCGAGTTTGCACACCTGATTTAGGTTCGTAGATCACGTTCTCTTAAGGATGAGATAATGAATGTTTGAACTTTCTCCTCTTTGTGTTTGGGACATTTAAGGTATATTCTCATGATCCTTGACGCTCGGGAGCTCGACTTGATTCAGGTACTGATGACATGAATTATATACCATTATAATCATGCATATTGTGAATGTTTTACCTCAGTTTCTCATACATTCGAAGAGATTCGTGTCCCTTTAAGCTTTGGTTCATATATATATTTCGGAAATAGAGGTCTACACGAGTTTTGATTAAATTGCAAGTGAAAACGATGGATTTGGAAGCAATAATGGAGCAAGGAGTAGCTCGAGTTGATAAGGAAGCATAAGAGACCATTGAGGAGTCATGATGAGCAAGGAAAGTGCATGGAAAAGTAACACAAGGAAGTGGAAAACAAGCCAAAAGACGAACACTCTCAGTAAAGAAAAATCGGTTCCCAAATAGACCGATTTTTCTGTAGAAAAATCGGACAAGCTATTGGGAAATCGGCCGATTTTTACCTTCAACCGTCTAAAAAATATAATGTTCGAAATCCCAAAGCATTGGGCCAGAAGGGGGACATGTCTTGCAGCCCATTAGCGATTTTAGGTTATATTGGAACCCTAGGAGACGGGAAGGTCACGTTGGAATAGATCGGAGATTGACGGTTGCAGCAAAGGATTGGAGATCAATTCTTGGATAGAAAAAAAGTGGCAGAAAGAAGATAGAGTTCAAGATTCAAGAGAGTTGTGAGATATTCGATTATTGTTCGTTATTGTGGTTTATGAACACATTATATTGAGTGCTTTACGAGATTCTATTGAAGTTTTGAAGGATTGATTACACATTTTGAAGATTTGTCAAGTTTTATGCAAAGTTTGGTTCTTTATTTGCTTTCTTTATTCAATCTTGATTTTGATTCAAAAATGAAAATGATTGGCTAAAAATCTTTTGATTCTGGGGAGAATAGTTGATGATTGAGACATAGATGATGATAGATTGAACTCATTTAACCTTTTGGACCTTGAGAGTTGACATTTAACCTTTGCGAGTGCAAAAATCGTGGTGTTCTAACGAAAAATCGGCCGATTTTTTCTTAAGAACAGTCCGATTTTTCTGGGTTGATGTACCTTAATGCTTTATCCTTTAACCAAAGTTAAACCTTGCCTAAATCCTAGCCTTTATTAGTCTTTTTAACTCTTATCCAAGTGTGAAAGGAGATTCATCATTGATTCTTCGCCTTTACCTTCGAGAGTCACATCCTTGGGTTTTAGTGAGCGGTTTGAGTGTTAATCCTTTCTTTGAGTACTCTTCTTGATGAGACTCAACATCCTTCAAGTTGAGAGCTTTTGACTTGGGATAAGTGAGTAGTGGAACTTCGCCATACATTATTCCTTTCTTCAAAACACATGATCTTGGCAACATCAAGTGAGTTGGGATAAGTGAGTAGTCGGATACTTGAATCCTTGGAATCATATTTCTGTTAACATCTTTACAAAAGCTTCTATTTTATGCCAGACAATATTTGAACTGATTTATATTCTCACCAAATCCCTGAGTACGACTCTGGAATTTCTTGCCTTACTACAACTGATCCGTACACTGCGGGTTTGCTTTTGAATTTCTGGATATAAATTTAAGACTTTGTCACGCACACTTTTGAGCAAACAAGTTCTTGTCTCCGTTGCCGGGGATTTGGTCAAGACCAAATTCGGTTTTCGGTTGTTTGGCTTGGGAGCTTTTGCTCTTCTTATTTGATCTATATACTTGAGTGATTTTGCAGATTTCTCTTTAGCTATATGCGACGATCTCGATATGAGAAAGACCTCATTCCTTTTGACCCTGAACCTGAGAAGACTCTCAAGAAACGGTTAAGAGAAGTCAAAATGGCTGGACACAATGAAAAGAACCTCCAAGCTGAGTTGGATGAGACTCGTGCTCTCCTTAATCTAAGTGAAAGGAAACTTATTGAGAAGAGAGTTGTATCTCGTGCTAATAGAGAACGATTGCAAGCTGAGGTGAATGAAATATAGACGATGATCCAACAAGTAAACTTAGAAAAACCTGCCAAAGCTAAGAAGGACGAATCATCTAACGATAATATGCCTGAGTTGGAAGAGATAGTGCACAATCCACCACCTAATCCTCGTGTTCCAGCTAGGGATGCCAGAGTTGCTCCTATCGTGGTTGAACCACGAACTCTTAGGCAATGTATGGATCCGAATCAGCAGCCACGCCGTTTGGGCGTGAATCTTGGAGATCCAGATGAGCATGACTATGGGTTTCGCCCTCAAGTCATCACTATGATCCGCCAAAGTCAGTTTGGTGGAATGGAAACAGAATCCCCACATCAACATCTTCACAACTATGAGATCCTTATGAAGACCTTGAAGCATCCAAGAGCAACGAATAACAATTGTAAGTTGTGACCTTTCTTTTTCTCTGTAAAAGATAAGGCCTTAGCTTGATATCAATCTTTTTCAATTTAGAGAGTTAACACATGGGAGGAGATGACTTCGTAATTTCTTACCAAGTTCTTTCCACCATCCAAGATGGTGGAGTTGAGAGGTAAAATCAATGTCTTTGCTATGAAACCTAATGAAAGTTTGTTTAGGTCTTGGGAAAGGTTCAAGGACCTTCTATTGGATTTTCCTCACCATGGCATTCCAAAGCTTGAGTTGTTAGAGATCTACTACAAGGGATTGGAGGAAGAGACTCAATTCAAACTTCAATTTCGTCCGGCTGGAACTTTTATGGAAATGAGAGATGATGATGCTTGGGAGTTCATTGAAAATCAAGCTCTAGTAATTGAGAAGTACTCTCATAGGAAGATTAAAGGTGGAGGGTGAAATTCTAGAGATCCGGGACTAAATTTGAATCAAGTAAGTCAAGCTCAAATTTTCTCTCTCAACAATGAGATTAAGGAGTTGAAATCACTTTTGAAACCCAACATTCAAGCACAAAAAGAGAAAGACGTTGGCTATCTAGGAAGCGAAAACAATCAAGGGAATAGGAACAACAACTGGAACAATAATAATAATAACCGGAATTTCAACAACAATTGGAGATCCAATTCACAAAATCCCTGTAATCCCTATTCCCATGATAAAAATGCACTAACACCTCGTTCTTCTTCTTCTACCCCTTTGAAAAGTCAAGGACAAGCTTCATCGAGTTCAAGCCAGCCGGAGAAGGACAAGCTTGAAAAAATGATAGAAGCAATGATGGGGAAGATGCAAGGGTTAGAAAATTCCATCACTTCGATTTCTAAAGCACAAAAAGCTTTGGAGAATCAAGTGTTTAGCAAATCCGGAGAAGTTCCTAGAGATCAAGGGAAGCTTCCCGGAAGAACGGAGGACAATCCGAAGGGGCGTTGTAAGAGCCTTAGTCATTGGAGCTTAGGAGTCTTGTTGAGCCTTAGTGAGCCCTGCCTTGAACCCTGTTAGCCGCCCCTGCGCACCACCTAGGCCGCCCCACCGGCTAGGCGCCCCTGCGTCTTGGGCTAGCAGCCCCTGCGGCTCTGTGATGGTGCAACCGCTTTCGTTGACTCTTGACTCGTGCTTTGCTGCTGGATTCTCTTATAAGCCTTGCCTTGCTTCAGATGAGGGGTTTCTTACCTCATTCCAGCTTCTTCATCCTCTCTACGTCCTTCATCTTCTCCTCTCTTCTTCCTTGATCTTCTTTGATATCTTCTTGTTCTTGTGAGTGAGGTCTTGAGAGTTTGAGTGTGGTTTTTGCCTGGGTTAATCTTGAGGTTGTTGTTGAGGGTTGTTGTTGTTGTGTTGAGGTTGTAGATGTGCGGTGTGCTCCATAGTTGCTGCCTAGGGTTGCTGTGGTAAGTTCTTCAGCTTCCATCTTCTTTCTTTCCTCTTCTTGCTTCTTTCCTCTTCTTTCTAGCTTAAGATCACAAGCTGAGCTTGTGTGGATCCTTTCCTGGCTATTTTGATGATCATATATATGTATATGTGCATATATGATGTTGTGGTGTGTTGAAGAAGTGAAGAGAGTCCAGAAAGGGATCGAAGAGAAGTCGGGACCAACTTTCTACACAGTTGGCCGCCCCTGCGCCTGAACCCAGCCGCCCCTACGCCTCACTAGGTATGCTTGGAGTTCCTTGCTTTTGTTGGTTCATACCTGGTTGGTATGTCTTCCTTCCTTCCTTTCCTTTGGCCTTGGCACTCGTGTTGATGTTGAGATTATGCTGTAGGTAATTGTGAGCTTGTTGTGATCTTTGTTACGCTAAGATCGTGTGATGCGCAATTGGGTTTTAAATTTATACTCGTTATATTTCTCCTAACTCCTAGCGAACCCGCAGTGTACGGGACGTTCGTAGTAGGAATAGTATTCCGAGGTCGAACACAAAGACTAAGGTGAAATTGCCTCGATTTGTGATTTAGTTTAGTAAAGACCTAGGTTGAAAGAGAAGAAAGAAATAAAGAAATGAAAATCTCAAATGTTTTTTGGTTGGTTTTGGTGAACAATCAAGATCACAATACATGCAAGTAATTGATCAACTAATCTATAAATCAACACAAATGAACAACTAAACAAGATATAGATCAAAGAGAGAAAAGACGGGTTCTAGGGATTGGAAGTTCCGGTTATGGCATAGGACTCAAGCTATCTATTCATTCTTGGATTAACTATGTTGGGGTTAAGTGTTTCTAGATTGGGATTAATTACCGGGTAGGTCTCATGATCCACTAGTCCATTCCTTAAGTCTCATTACCGGGTAAGTCTCTAAGAACTTAAGGGATGGAATTCTACTCGAACCGGATTTCTAACTTAAGATCCAACCTATCCTCACCGGTTAAGTCTCGGAAGGGCTAGTTTTAAGCTACTATCCAGCACACTAAATCCAATGGCGGCTTATTAGGCTCACCACTACCTAAGGTTTGTTATCTTCGGAATCTAAGAGTAAGGATTACCGGTTAAGTCTCTCCTAACACTTAGTTGCTAACACTAGGTCACCCTAGGATAGATTTAACTCAACAAACACTTAGGATTTCAACATTCTAACAGTCTAAGATTAGATCCATCGAACCAGGAAAATCACGGTTTGTTCTACCTAAACCACGGCCGTGGTTTGACAAGAACTGGCCGTGATTCCTAACAGAGGATACGTTCATACAAACAAGTCATCCAAAGAATAATCTAAGTCCATCTTATCATAGCCCTGGCCATAACCATCCCTTCCTTACCCTAGAACCACATCAATTTAGCCTACAACATTCATAATGGAAATCGAAACAAACAAGCATGAAATCATAACATTCATTGCAAGATAATGAAGGAAAAGAGATACACAAGTGAACTTTAAAACAAACCAAGCTGAAAATAGAATTAGAACAACTTACAACCCTTCCAAAGAAGGTTCAAAGGTTCACAAAACTCTAGAAAAAGAATCCGGAAATCTTCTCTACAAAAACTAGCAAAAATGGCAATGGTGTGTGTTCTTCTCCTCCTCTTCAATGGAACTCTTCTTCTTCTCTTTGACACTTTCCTTTCTAGAAAAACTCTTTGTTGAGAGAATATATTTTGTTAGAGAGAAATGGATAATGGATGAGCTACTCCAAACTACTCCCCGCTGCCCCTCACAACCCATGAAGGACCACTTTTATAACAAACTTGCATGAGCTGGCCATGAGAGTCGTGGCACAGCTGTCACAAGAATCTGGCAAAAACCACGGTTGATTCCACGGCCGTGATCTGTCAGAGAACCGTGATTCTGTGCAGAAACTTTGCCTTGGATCATTAAGCTGTGATTTGGTGCATGGCTAGTGTTGGCAAGGTTCCATGAGTTCTCCTTAGCCTATAGCTTGTGTCCTAATGAGTCCGAGAGTGTGTCGTCTAGATGAACGATCCTCAAACGCATCGTTTTAGCTCCTAAATTTCCCGAATTACCTACAAAACACGCACAAGTCCGTGTAGACATCTATCTTCGACAAAATACATGAATTGAGTGCAAAATGTCTCGAACCAATGCTAAACCATACGTGAATGAGCGAGAATTCTATCTAAATGATTACTTTAAACTAACCTATAAATCGTGTTATCAAAATACCCCATACTCAAGGTTTGCTCGTCCCCGAGCAAATTCCCAACTATAGATTAAGAGATGACATGATTTATGTATGCAGAAAAATGGCAAAAATCTTTTTGGGTTTGTGCTTCTACTATTGGATCACCTTCAAAGTCATGTTTCATGGCTAAGGACAAGCAATCATGCATCAAACAAATGAAAGCATGGAAAGACAATTGTACTTAACTCAAAAGTATGCATGAAATGTAAAGATGAAGAAGTCAAGAAGATCAAGAGTACATCCAATCTAAACTACTAAGTCTTACAAACATGCAAATAGGTCATAAGGTCTTGTGAGATAAAAGAGCCAAGAAATGTAGTGATTGGGTGGGGATTTCTAGGTCATGTGATGCTAATCAGGGAACGGAACTAACTTCACATCCTTGCCCTCGATCAACTTCCCCCAAGTGTATATTTTCCTCTATCTTTTCTTTCTTTTCTTTTTCTTTGACTTATTTTTGAGACAATGGCATTGGTGTACAAGAGCCGAAACCTTGGTGATTAGCCGTCCTCGGGTTTTTTCTTAGTTTTCGAGGTGCATTCACACCGGGCACACATACCAAAGATCGTTAGGACTATTGGTTCATTTGACTTGGCAAGGCACCAACACCCGATTATGTGAAGTGTACCGAGTTACTTGTCATTTAAACCAATGTCCCCAAACTTATATTTTGGCTACACTTTCACAACAAATTCAGCATTTTATGCATGATATTCTTTTCATCAACAACTTCACCCCGCACTTGCTTTTTGCACACATCAACACACTAGCATGCTCCTATTCCCGGATGGGTTAAAAGGGGTCAAATTTATCTCAATTGAGGTGCTCAAGCAATCATGATTAAGATGAGAACTAGAGAAAGATTGAATTGCCTCATTCATTCCTAGATGGTATGCAAGAACTATCATGTAATTTCGATTTTCACTACTCAATCCCTTCTAGGCAAACATCATGGTCACAAATCATTCATAGAATTTCAAGAGAAGTACTTCAAGTCCACATGTGCTTTTATCAATTCAACACATAAGGCCATTCATAGCCAATTCACAAGACAAGATTTCATCATTAGGATCATATCCAAGCCTAGAAAGCACAAAAAAAATTTTAAAATTTTCTGATTTTTATGGGATTTTCGTTTTGAGTATGTACAATGCAAGACATGCGCAAATATTAAACTATCCTAGATGCTCATCCTGCAAAGGATCATGCAAACCCCACCCCATACTTAGAAACACATTGTCCCCAATGTGGTATTCAAGCAAAGAGAGTGAAAGAAGGTTCTCACAATGTAAAAGTGATTTGCTATGGTAATCGGGATTTCTCAAATGAATTGATGTTGGATGATCCTATCAACCATGGTAGAGAGCTCTAAGCATCCATCAAAGCTTCGGAACCCGCGCTAGGCACCGCTAGCCGTCCAAGTCCCGCGTCCGCTCCACCCATAATTTGTGAGGGGTTCATCATCATCATTCATATGCCAAGAAAGGCTTCCAATGCTACTCTAGCACACATACAAAGTAGACAAAACACACAAAGATAGAAAAATCTAAAAACGAAAAAGAAAAACGTTACAAATGGGTTGCCTCCCACCAAGCGCTTCTTTAAGGTCATTAGCTTGACCAAACTCGGGGGAGTCTATTCAAGGTGAAGTGGGGCAATCATGTCCACCGGAGCTCCCGGAATATACTTCTTCAAGCGGTGCCCATTCACTTTGAAATTCCCACAATGCTCCCCTCCTATCTCAATAGCTCCATGGGAAAAGATCTTCTTCACCACATATGGCCCGGTCCATCTTGATTTGAGCTTTCCGGGAAAGAGCCTTAGCCTTGAGTTGAAGAGAAGGACAGGATCTCCTTCATTCAACTCCTTGGGGATGATCTTCTTGTCATGCCATCTTTTAGTTCTTTCCTTGTAAATCCGGGCATTCTCATAAGCATCCAACCGGATCTCCTCAAGGGCATTTAGATCAAGCAACCTCTTTTCTCCCGCCTCCTTGAGGTCAAAATTTAGCCACTTAATGGCCCAATAAGCTATATGCTCCATTTACACAGGAAGATGGCAAGACTTGCCATAGACTAACTTATAAGGAGTGGTGCCGATCGGTGTCTTGAAAGCGGTTCTATATGCCCACAATGCGTCATTGAGCTTCATAACCCAATCCTTTCTAGTTCTAGACACCGTCTTCTCAAGGATGGCCTTTATCTCCCGGTTGGAGATCTCCACTTGGCCACTAGTTTGGGGATGGTAAGGTGTTGCCACCTTATGAGTCACCCCATACTTAGCCAAAAGCGCTCCAAAGTTCCTATTTGTGAAGTGCCTTCCTCCATCACTAATGATCACCCTTGGTGTTCCAAACCTAGGGAAGATCACCCGGTTGAAGAACCGCACCACCACCTTGGCGTCATTTGTAGGAGAGGCGATTGCCTCCACCCATCTTGACACATAATCCACCGCCAATAGGATGAAGAGATTGCCACATGAAGAAGGGAATGGTCCCATGAAGTCCACACCCCACACATCAAAAATCTCCACTTCTTGGATGTTGTTCAAGGGCATTTCATTCCTTCTTGAGATGTTGCCCGTCCTTTGGCAAGCATCACATGCCGTTACAAAACCTTGCACATCCTTGAACAAGTTAGGCCAATAAAAACCGGATTGCAATACCTTTGCACACGTCTTGTGTGAGCTAGCATGGCCTCCACATGGTAAGGAGTGACAATGCCGGATCACACTCTCCACTTCTTCTTCCGGTATGCATCTTCTAAACATCCCATACGGTCCTCTCTTGAATAAGAGTGGCTCACTCCAATAGTAATGCCTCACATCGTTGAAGAACTTCTTTCTTTGTGCATATGTCAATCCGGGAGGCACTTCCTCACATACTAAGTAATTCACAATGTTGGCATACCATGGCTCATTTCCTCTAGAAACTTGGAACAAGCATTCCTCCACCATTTGCAATTGCTCATCTCGGAATGAGTCATCAATTGGAATGTCGTCTCTTCCAAGCTCCAACGGAGGTAATCTACTAAGGTGATCCGCCACGGAGTTCTCGGATCCCTTCTTATCTCGTATTTCCAAATCAAACTCTTGAAGAAGAAGGATCCACCGAATCAACCTTGGTTTGGCATCCTTCTTTGTAAGTAGATAACGGATCGCCGCATGATCCGTATAAACTATGACCTTCGCTCCAACAAGGTATGAGCGGAACTTCTCAAATGCATACACCACCGCCAACAACTCCTTCTCGGTGGTAGCATAATTGAGTTGGGCATCATCTAGCGTCTTGCTAGCATAATAAATGGCATGAGTGCGCCCTTCTCTCCTTTTCCCTAAAACGGCCCTGACGGCCACATCGCTTGCATCGCACATGATCTCAAATGGTAGACTCCAATCCCGAGGTTGCATGATAGGTGCGGAGATCAAGGCGTTTTTCAACCTACAAAAAGCTTCAAGACAATCCTTGGAAAAAACAAAATCAACATCCTTCATTAGTAGGTTAGTGAGAGGCTTAGAAATTTTAGAGAAGTCTTGAATAAACCTCCAGTAAAAACCGGCATGCCCTAAGAAACTCCTTACCCCCTTCACCGAGGTAGGTGGCGGCAACTTCTCTATCGTTTCAATTTTGGCCCTATCAACCTCAATGCCACGGTTGGACACCAAGTGTCCTAACACAATGCCTTCACTTACCATGAAGTGGCATTTTTCCCAATTCAAGACAAGATTTGTCTCCTCACATCTTTGCAATACTAATGACAAGTTAGCCAAGCAATTATCAAAGGAAGAACCATAAACAGAGAAATCATCCATAAACACTTCCATGATATTTTCTATGTATTCCGAAAAGATAACCATCATACACCTTTGGAAGGTGGCGGGTGCATTACACAACCCAAATGGCATTCTCCTATATGCAAAAGTACCCCATGGACATGTAAAGGTTGTTTTCTCTTGGTCATCGGGGTGGATAGGGATTTGGAAGAATCCACTATAGCCATCTAGGTAGCAAAAATGAGAGTGTTGAGCTAACCTTTCTAGCATTTGGTCAATGAAGGGGAGAGGGAAGTGATCTTTCCTAGAGGCCATGTTCAATTTCCTATAATCAATGCACATCCTCCACCCCGTAACCGTCCTAGTCGGGATTAGTTCATTGTTCTCATTAGTCACTACAGTCATCCCACCCTTTTTAGGAACTACATGAACGGGACTAACCCACTTACTATCCGAGATAGGGTAGATAATTCCCGCATCTAGCAATTTGATGATTTCCTTTTTGACTACCTCTTTCATTATAGGATTCAATCTCCTTTGATGTTCAATAGAGGGTTTGTGGTTATCTTCCATCATTATCTTATGCATGCACAAAGAAGGCTTAATGCCAACCAAATCATCAATAGTATAACCAATGGCTTTCCTATGCAATCTCAGTTCATGCAACAACTTAGCAAGTTCATCATCACTCAAGCATGCATTAACAATCACCGGATTTGAAGAATTTTCACCAAGAAAAGCATACTTTAAATGAGAGGGAAGGGGTTTAAGTTCAAGTTGAGGAGGACCTTTATCGGTTGAAGATGATCCAAATAAGGTTGGATGAGATGAGTCCAAAGCAAATGAAGACTCCTCATGCCTCCTAAAAGCGTGATCATCATCAAGGATTGGTCCAGGGAAATCCACGGTTGGAATCACGGCTTGCCCAACTTCCACGGCCGTGGTTCTTGCTAGGCTTGCTTCCCGGAGTTGTCTAGAAAGTTTGACGGCCGTGGAACGTAAATCTCGACCGTGGAATTTGCAGCTGTTCAACACCTCTTCGTGGCTTTCAAATCCAACCCTTGTCTCCTCTTCCAAGGCTTCCAAGGCCTTGATCTCTTCATTGCAAGCCTCTTCAACACTTTCCTCCATCATGCTTAAAGTGAGAACCTTCTCCAAGGAATCCTTGATCAAGATCGAGCTCACAACTTCTCTAGACTCTTCTTGCTCGACTATGTTGAAGGCATCCTCATCAAGGGCTGGCCCTTTCATCATGGTGGACAACTTGAACTTGACGTTCTCTTCTCCAATATTAAAGGAGAGAGTCCCGTTCTTGCAATCCACTAGGCATCCGGAGGTGGCTAGGAAAGGTCTTCCTAAGATGATAGGAACCGGATAGTCCGCCGGAATGTCCAAGATGACAAAGTCAATTGGCACATAGAATCCTCCTAATTGCACCGGAATGTTTTCTAGAATCCCAACCGGGTGAGTGATAGAACGGTCCGCCATATAGAGGGTCATCTTGACCGGCTTTGGCTCTCCTAGCCCGACCTTGTTGCAAAGTGCAAGCGGTATGATGCTTACACTTGCTCCAAGATCACAAAGGGCATCGTACTTCACGTCTCCCACTCCTATTGGGACGCAAAAAGAACCCGGATCCCTTAGCTTGGGAGGCATCTCTTCCTTCATGGTTTGGATCAATTCCGAGGATCTCTTGGTCATTCTTATCTCCCCATACTCCTCCAACTTCCTTTTGTTGGAGAGTATTTCCTTCAAAAACTTGCCATATGCCGGCATTCCTAAAATGGCATCCATGAACGGAATGTTAATATGTAATTTGGACATTAGTTCAAGGAACTTACCAAAATGATTGTCCAAACGGGCTCTTGCCCTTGATTGTGGGAACGGTAGTGGTGGCTTGTACGGAGGCGGTGCCACATAGGTTGGCTCTACATCCTTGCTCTTGCCTCCATCTTCTTGCATTCTTCCCTCTTCTACCACTACTTGCTTTCCCTTAGCTTGGTCCTTGGGCAAAGGATCCTTCATACTCAACCCACTCCTTGTTGTGATAGCCAACACTTGGCCTCTCGGGTTGTCTTCGGTCCTTCCGGGAAGCTTTCCTGGATCTCTATGTGCTTCACCCGCCTTTTGGAACACTTGTGCTTCCAAGACTTTTTGAGCCTTAGAGATTGAAGTCACGGTGCTCTCAAGACCACTCAACCTTCCTAGAAATTGCTCAAACATTAATTCGGTTCTATCCTTGGGAGGTTGAGTGAAGCCGGGTGGAGGTTCTTGTGAAGCTCTTGGTGGTGGAGTTGAGCTTGTGGAAGCGGGAGGGTTCAAGGCTCCATCCGGGTTAGAGTAAGAAAATCCGGGATGGTTGTGGTTGGGCCGGTAATTGTTGAATTGCCGGTTGTGGTTAAAACTCCTTGGGCCTTGGTAATTGTTGAAGTTGCCCCTTCCCATATAATTCACATCCTCCTCCTTGGAAGACAAGTTGGCTTGTGGAAGCACTTGAGGAGTTGCTTGGTTCTTCAAAGTTGTAGCACACAACTCCCTCAAGGACTTCAACTCATTGTTGATGGCGTCAAGCTTGAAATTGCTCATGGTGACTTCACTCACCTCATATGCTCCCGCCTTTCTCCCTTCACTCTTCCTATGGGAGTATTTCTCAATCACTAGAGCTTGCTTCTCCACAAATTCCCAAGCTTCATCTACATGCTTCTCCATAAACGTCCCACCGGAAAGAGATTGGAGCTTGAATTGGCTATCTTCATCAAGTCCCTTGAAGTAGATCTCCAATAGCTCAATTTTTGGTATGCCATGGTGTGGACAATCAAGGAGAAGATCTTTGAACCTCTCCCAAGACTTGAATAAAATCTCTCTATCCTTCATCACGAAGGCATTGATCTTCCCTCTTAACTCGGTAGTCTTGGAAGGTGGGAAGAACTTAGTCAAAAACTCGGTTGTCATCTCCTCCCAAGTACCAACTCGCCCTTGTGGAATAGATTGATACCAAGCCAAGGCTTTGTCCTTAAGAGAGAAGGAGAAAGCCCTTAGCTTATGGTTGTTGCTCTCCAATCTTGGCGGTCTAAGAGTCTCCATCAAAATCTCGTAGTTCATCAAATGTTGGTAAGAAGACTCTCCTTCCATCCCTCCAAATTGATTATGCCGGATCATTTGTAGAACTTGAGGGTGGAGCTCATAGTTGTGGGTCGCGGGATCTCCTAAGTTCACACCCGGTCGGTGTGCTCTTTGTGCCGGATCCATACGTCTCCCTGGGGTTTGTGGCTCCTCAATAGCAATGGGAACAACCCTAACATTAGCCGCCGGCTGCGGTTGTGGTGGAGGAGGTGGAGGTTGTCAGCGATTAAGCTCTCCTTGAACAAGGGCTTGCCTAATCTCCTCAATCTCCCTCCTAGTTTCCTCTTGCCTCTCATTGGCAAGTCTCCTTTCTTCCTCCAAGAGCTCATCTCTTAGCCTTATTTGCTCTAAGGCTTCATCCAACTCAGCTTGGAGGTTTCTTCCAGCCATCTCTTTCTCTTTTCGGATGTTCTTGGATCTAGATCGAAGGGTTTTCTCCGGTTCGGGATTGAATGGAGCTAAATCCTTGCCACGAGATCTTCGCATACACCAAAAGAGAGAGATGATGTCCTAAAAAGCAAAGACACAAACCAAAAAGAGATCAAAAGCAACAAGAAAGATCTAAACTAGAAACAATCACAAAATAGACTCAATCTAGACCTAGTCCCCGGCAACGGCGCCAAAAACTTGTTACGCTAAGATCGTGTGATGCGCAATTGGGTTTTAAATTTATACTCGTTATATTTCTCCTAACTCCTAGCGAACCCGCAGTGTACGGGACGTTCGTAGTAGGGATAGTATTCCGAGGTCGAACACAAAGACTAAGGTGAAATTGCCTCGATTTGTGATTTAGTTTAGTAAAGACCTAGGTTGAAAAAGAAGAAAGAAATAAAGAAATGAAAATCTCAAATGTTTTTGGTTGGTTTTTGGTGATCAATCAAGATCACAATACATGCAAGTAATTGATCAACTAAACTATAAATCAACACAAATGAACAACTAAACAAGATATAGATCAAAGAGAGAAAAGACGGGTTCTAGGGATTGGAAGTTCCGGTTATGGCATAGGACTCAAGCTATCTATTCATTCTTGGATTAACTATGTTGGGGTTAAGTGTTTCTAGATTGGGTTTAACTACCGGGTAGGTCTCATGATCCACTAGTCCATTCCTTAAGTCTCATTACCGGGTAAGTCTCTAAGAACTTAAGGGATGAAATTCTACTCGAACCGGATTTCTAACTTAAGATCCAACCTATGCTCACCGGTTAAGTCTCGGAAAGGCTAGTTTTAAGCTACTATCCAACACACTAAATCCAATGGCGGCTTATTAGGCTCACCACTACCTAAGGTTTGTTATCTTTGGAATCTAAGAGTAAGGATTACCGGGTAAGTCTCTCCTAACACTTAGTTGCTAACACTAGGTCACCCTAGGATAGATTTAACTCAACAAACACTTAGGATTTCAACATTCTAACAGTCTAAGATTAGATCCATCGAACCAGGAAAATCACGGTTTGTTCTACCTAAACCACGGCCGTGGTTTGACAAGAACTGGCCGTGATTCCTAACAGAGGATACGTTCATACAAACAAGTCATCCAAAGAATAATCTAAGTCCATCTTATCATAGCCCTGGCCATAACCATCCCTTCCTTACCCTAGAACCACATCAATTTAGCCTACAACATTCATAATGGAAATCGAAACAAACAAGCATGAAATCATAACATTCATTGCAAGATAATGAAGGAAAAGAGATACACAAGTGAACTTTAAAACAAACCAAGCTGAAAATAGAATTAGAACAACTTACAACCCTTCCAAAGAAGGTTCAAAGGTTCACAAAACTCTAGAAAAAGAATCCGGAAATCTTCTCTACAAAAACTAGCAAAAATGGCAATGGTGTGTGTTCTTCTCCTCCTCTTCAATGGAACTCTTCTTCTTCTCTTTGACACTTTCCTTTCTAGAAAAACTCTTTGTTGAGAGAATATATTTTGTTAGAGAGAAATGGATAATGGATGAGCTGCTCCAAACTACTCCCCGTTGCCCCTCACAACCCATGAAGGACCACTTTTATAACAAACTTGCATGAGCTGGCCATGAGAGTCGTGGCACAGCTGTCACAAGAATCTGGCAAAAACCACGGTTGATTCCACGGCCGTGATCTGTCAGAGAACCGTGATTCTGTGCAGAAACTTTGCCTTGGATCATTAAGCTGTGATTTGGTGCATGGCTAGTGTTGGCAAGGTTCCATGAGTTCTCCTTAGCCTATAGCTTGTGTCCTAATGAGTCCGAGAGTGTGTCGTCTAGATGAACGATCCTCAAACGCATCGTTTTAGCTCCTAAATTTCCCGAATTACCTACAAAACACGCACAAGTCCGTGTAGACATCTATCTTCGACAAAATACATGAATTGAGTGCAAAATGTCTCGAACCAATGCTAAACCATGCGTGAATGAGCGAGAATTCTATCTAAATGATTACTTAAAACTAACCTATAAATCGTGTTATCAATCTTGAGGTTTAGATTGAGGTTGTAGGTTAGTTTTGGTTATGGAGACGAGTATCCTAACCCTTGTAGTGTATGATGTTGTGTGCCTTGCTTTTGCAGGTGTTGATTTCTTCCCCAAGGGGAAGCTGTGACGTGGTATTGGATACGAGTGTATGAGGTAAGTCTATAGGACATACTTAGCGTTCAGTTATGGATTTGTGTGATTGTGATGGTTGCGTGTGTTCATATGATTGTGCATTTATAACCTAAACCGGACTAGGATGACCATTTTATTACATTTAAATGGCCCAAGTGTATTATAACGGGCGGTAACCACCGGTCTCCGCATACGGGTTAGGAGGAGGTGCCTGGAAGCCAGTAACACAGAGGGGACGAGTGATGATCACCCCCATGCAAAACCCCTGTGTTAACGGGGGAAGGGACGAGGTTCTTGAGGCTCTCGTGTTACAAAAGAAGTTGAATTAGTAATGGAATAACGTAATGAAAGATAATAAATGAATGTGTTTGGCATTGCATATATGAGATGGTGATGTGTGTTTGTGCTATTACCTTCATACTTATCTATTGTTATAGCTAACGGTGTATACCGTGTTGTAGATGATCTGTATGTTAGGAAGACTACAGAGTGAGCTAGATGGTGTGACCAGCCGATGACTTATGTACATTAGGATGCGTGGGTTGGGATCTTTTGTATCGGATGTTTATGTTTGATGTTTTGTACTCGGCTTTGTGTTGTAAACACTTTTGATGTATCACATACAACTTTTATGTATTTGGTTTTACTCTACTTGTTCCTTGTTGTAAGATCCAGTGAACTTGTTGTCAGGCTAGGGTCATGATCCGTTGTGAGATCCTAGCCCAATGTAGCATTCCAAGTCTTGTGGATTTGGGGTGGTACAGAGTTGGTATCAGGTTGACAACAATGGAACTTGCTATCTACAATAAAGGTAGAGTGGATAAATAAACAAAACCCACATGGGATCTGACTTTTCAAAAGGTTTTGGTTTTAAAGTGAGTACAGATGTTTTGGGATAGTATGTACAGAAGTCGTCAATCATTTGAGGATCTCGACAATATAGATATATATATATATATAGATATGTCTTATATGCTGATGTGTATGCATGTACTATTAAGTATTATATATATATATATCTATACATATGGCCTATATAGAGCCTTATACGTTAGGTGTGCATACCCCGCGGATGGCTCAGACTAGAGCTGCTGCTGCTGCAGGCACATGTAGAGGTAGACCACCTCTTCCTCCAGGAGGGATAGGACAGGGACCAACTCCCACTGCAGATCCACTAGTGGTGGAGGAGTCTCTTAAGGAGGTTGCCAAGAGTGTAGTTCCAGCTACGAGGAGTGGTGGGTCCAGGAGAAAGCAGGCCCATCCAGGCTAGTCTGATGGCTCAGACCGTGTCTCTATGGGTGGATCAAAGTTCAAAGAGTATCTCAGGCATTTTGAGGAGGCCATCAGAGCGGGCAGACGAGCCCCAGATCTACCAGGGCATAAGGGATCATCTGAGAGATCCCATGGAGCTACTCAGGTGCCAGCTGCACCGGTTCGTGTTGTTGAGTCAACTCGAGTTGTGGAGGAGACTAGAGGGCCTCGACCAGATACCTAGTTGAAGGCATTTCATTGGCAGGGAGTTCCACACTTCTCTGGGGAGATCGGCCTAGAGACTGAGGTGTGGATTGGGTATATAGACTCAGCTTTAGAGTCTATTCCCTACCTAGAGGACACACGGATAGAGCTAGTACAGTCTCTAATCCGCAACCTGGCATACCAGTGGTGGAGGACAGTTAGAGCACGAGTTACCACCTATGAGTAGATGAGGACTATGTTGAGAGACAATTAGAGCACGAGTTAAAGTCTCTAATCTCTCAGCTGTCTGTGCAGAAACTACAGGACTTCATGGAGGCGGGTTTTGAGGACGTACCCATTAGAGACGCTATTCGCCGCTTCCAGACTGAGCTAGCATTGTTGGGTCCAACTGCACCATACGAGGACCAGCATGTGTACCTTTTTGCCCTTCGTTTGAGGGAGAGTGCACGCTCATACATGGCGGGATTTAACTGTGACTCATTGGCAGACTATCAGGATCGGGCCTTTGCCAATGAGAGAGAGAGTGAGCTAGCCAGAGGAGGACTTCTCAGACAGGACGGTCTGAGAAGAGACAGCGTACCGCACCGACTGATGCAAGAGCATCTGGATACGAGCAAGGTCATACTCAGGGCCGCTCGAGTGTTCCAGTGTCGGCACAGATAGTTGAGCGAGGCCAGCAGTGTTACAACTGCGGGGCCTATGGGCATGTGAGGACTGATTTTCCTAGAGCACCACTGACTTGCTTCTCGTGTGGGAAGCCAGGACATGGAGCTACGTTTTTCCGTCAGGGCAAGGCGTCATCACAGTAGAGTTCTTCCCATACAAGTGCAGCTGGAGGTGGGTAGAGACCGCCTCAACATTAGACACAGGGACAACAGAGAGTCTCAAGCACGCCTGCTACTCAAGGGTCAGCTCCAGGACCGAGTAGAGGTAGAGGTAGAGTGGTTGGTACCAGTGATGACCGAGGAGCTCGAGGTAGAGTTTTTGAGCTGAGGAGTACTGAGGAGCCGTCAACACCAGCTGCTACTGGTACCATTCTGTTACATGGTTTACCTGTTAGAGTTTTGTTTGATACGGGTGGTACGCATTCATTTATTTATGTTGCTTGTGTTGAGCGTTTGAGTTTGTCTACCATAGAGGGGGCACCCTTTACTATAGGGTTACCTGATGATAGTAGGGTCAAAGGTACCTAGGAGATACGTAGTTGTCTCCTATGCTTAGGGACACGTGTATTACTTGTGGACTTCTTAGTCATGCCCCTGATGCATGAAGAAGTCATATTAGGTATGGACTGGATGCGTAGACACCGTACGGTGTTAGATGTGGGTAAGAGGACTGTTACAGGCTCTACCGACTTAGGTCCGATAGAGGTCTTCCGGGGTTGGGACGTCGGGAAGACAGAATCTGTCATTAGTGCAGTACGAGCAACTAGACTGATTGCACAGGGATGTGATGCCTTCTGGTGCTACGCCATGAAGGATGGGGATAGTCCGGCTTTGAAGGTCATACCAGTGGTTTGTGAGTTTACAGACGTATTTGTAGAGCCGTCTAGTCTGCCACCTCAGAGGAGCGTAGACTTTGGCATTGATTTGGAGCCTGGTACGAGACCCATCTCGAAGGCCCCATACCGTATGGCATCTGTCGAAATGTTGGAGCTGAAGAAGCAACTCGAGGAGTTGGCTGAGAAGGGCTTCATACGCCCTAGCGTTTCACCATGTGGTGCACCTGTCCTCTTCGTGCGGAAGAAGGACGAATCGTTGAGACTGTGTATAGATTGCACAGAGCTGAACAAGGTGACCATCAAGAACAGGTATCCACTACCAAATATTGATGATCTACTTGATCAGCTGCAGAGAGCGACAATTTTCTCCCGGATTGACATGCCTTCAAGATATCACCAGCTAGGGGTGAGAGAGCAGGATGTGCACAGGACGGCATTTCGTACCGTTATTGACACTACGAGTTTATAGTGATGTCATTTGGGCTGACGAATGCCCCGGCAGTTTTCATGGAGTTGATGAACAATATCTTCATCGACTTCCTAGATCAGTTTGTGGTGGTCTTTATTGACGACATTCTAGTGTACTCTCGTAGCAGAGAGGAGCATGTTGGACACTTGAGGACAGTTTTGCAGATTTTGAGGGATAGAGAGTTGTACGCCAAGCTCTCTAAGTATGAGTTCTGGATGTTTGAGGTTGCATTTCTCGGACACATAGTCTCCGCCGATGGGATCATGGTTGACCCGACAAAGATCGAGTTTGTTGCTGCATGAACGACACCGACGAACGTCAAGGAAGTGCGTAGCTTTCTTAGCTTAGCCGGTTATTACAGACGCTTTGTGGAGGGATTCTCTGTGATTGTCTGTCCACTGACGAGTCTTCTGAGGAAGACTACCACATTTGTATGGACTGACCAGTGCGCTTAGAGTTTTGAGGAGTTGAAGAGGCGTTTGACTTCTGCTCTTGTTTTGGCACAGCCAGAGGGTTCTGATGATTTTATGGTCTACAGTGATGCATCCAAGCTAGGCTTGGGATGTGTGTTGATGTAGAGAGTCAGAGTGATTGCATATGCGTCTCGACATCTGAAGACATATGAGGAGAATTACCCGACTCATGATTTGGAGTTGGCAGCGGTAGTTCATACTTTGAAGATCTGGAGACATTACCTGTATGGTGCTACATGTCTGATTTCACAGACCATAAGAGTCTAAAGTACATTTTCACGCAGCGGGAATTGAATAACCGCCAACGTCGATAGCTTGAGTTAATCAAAGACTTTTACCTTGAGATTTTGTATCATCTTGGCAAGGCGAATGTAGTAGCTGACGCCTTGAGCAGGAAGACGCCTCGAAAGAAGGCGATTGCCAGACTTACTGTACAACCTCAACTTCAAAGGGATCTAGCCTGGCTAGAGATGGACATCCAGTTTCCTGATGAGGATGCCCAATTGTTTGTTGTAGAGGTTCTACCTGGTCTGTTGGATGAGATCCAACAGAAGCAGGGGACCTGCCCGACCTTGACGGGGATCAGAGATAGGATGTCTCGTGGAGAGGCACCCTAGTTCACTATTGGGGCAGATGGAGTTATAAGGCGATATGATTGTATTTGTGTACCTGCTGATGCAGAGGTGAGACAACAGATTTTACAAGAGGCTCATTGTACACCTTACTCAGTAAACCTTGGTACGAGTAAGATGTATCATAATGTGAGACGCTCATATTGGTGGGGAGGGTTGAAGCCCGACGTAGCCTGATTTGTGGCTCAGTGTGCAACCTTTCAGTAGGTTAAGATAGAGTATTTCAGGCCTAGAGGTGAGCTCCATCCACTGCCAGTGCCGCAGTGGAAGTGGGAGGACGGCTCCATGGATTTTGGGACTGGGAAGAGGACCAATAGGAGCTTTGATGTTATCTGGGTGATCGTTGACAAATTGACGAAGACGACATGTTTCATTCCCATCAGAGAGATTTGGCCAGTGAGCAGATTAGCTGAGGAGTACACTAGACAGATAGTGAGACTCCATGGGGTATCGTTTCTGATCGTGATGGACGATTCACGTCGAGATTCAGGCAGCAGATTTAGACTGCTTTGGGGACGAGTCTACACTTTACTACTGAGCCTAGCAGTATTAGTGGGATGATGCTAGAGCAGATTCAGGATGATATGGCTCGAGTAGCGCTGATCAGAGAGAGGATGTTGGCTGTACAGAGTCACCAGAAGTCGTATGTAGACAAGAGGCGTCGACCTCTAGAGTTCAGGGTAGGAGCTCATGTCTGGTTGAGAGTATCTCCGACGCAAGGCGTCAGACGTTTTGGCATAAAGGGGAAGCTGAGTCCTAGATATGTCGGTCCTTCTGAGATACTGCATAGAGTTGGGCGAGCAGCCAACAGATTAGCATTGCCTCCGAGGTTAGAGGGCGTTCATCCTGTGTTTCATGTGTCTCAGCTGAGGGAGTACATACCAGATCCGAGGCACATCGTGAGTTATGATGATCTGGTGGTTCAACCGGACCATACGTTTGCAAAGCACCCTATTGCAGTCCTAGAGCGAGGTGTGAGACGCTTGCGTTCGAAGGACATTCCTATGCTGAGGATACAGTGGTCGAGACGAGGACCAGATGAGGCTACCTGGGAGACAGAGGATAGTATCTAGAGGAACTATCCAAAGTTTTACGCCGAGATAGATGCACCAGTAGAATCCACGAGTAGATCTTAGTGCCTTTTTGGTGAGTGCGTGTTATGTGCTTATGTGATATGCCGTGTTTTCGTGCTAGCTGTGATATGTGCATATGATCTGTTAGATATTGTTTGCTAGTACGAGATAGGTATAGCTGGAGATGGTTTTTTCCTCCATGTTGTGGTATGTGTGTTAGGATTAGTTGGAGATGGTTATTTCCTCCATGCTACCATTGATCGACATAGTGCGAGTGGAGATGGTTTTCCTCCACATAGTAGTGATATGTGTAATTTGTGGCTGGAGACGGCTTTCCTCCATGCCAGTGTGAGGTGGTTAGTGTTTGGCTAGAGATGATCTTCCTCTAGGCCTTGTATAGAGTTGTTATGCTGGAGTTGTGATTCCTCCATGTTGTGTTGAGGATATAGAATGTTATAGGTTGTGACCTGATGTTCTTGAGGAGAGAGTTTACCTCAGCTTATGGGTCCGAAAGGATTTGGGATTTCACAAGTTTTGGGACGAAACTTGTTTTTAGGGGGTGTGAAGTAAGATCCTTAGTCTTTGGAGCTTAGGAGTCTTGCTAAGCCTTAGTGAGCCCTGCCTTGACCCCTGTTAGCCGCCCCTGCGCACCACCTGGGCCGCCCCAACGGCTAGGCGCCCCTGCGCCTTGGGCTAGCCGCCCCTGTGGCTCTGTGATGGTGCAATCGCTTTCGTTGACTCATGACTTGTGCTTTGCGGCTGGCTTCTCTTATAAGCCTTTCCTTGCTGCAGATGAGGGGTTTCTTACCTCATTCCAGCTTCTTCATCCTCTCTACGTCCTTCATCTTCTCCTCTCTTCTTCCTTGATCTTCTTTGATCTCTTCTTGTTCTTGTGAGTGAGTTCTTGAGACTTTGAGTGTGGTTTTGGCCTGGGTTGATCTTGAGGTTGTTGATGAGGGTTGATGTTGTTGTGTTGAGGTTGTAGACGTGCGGTGTGCTCCATAGTTGTTGCCTAGGGTTGTTGTGGTAAGTTCTTCAACTTCCATCTTCTTTCTTTCCTCTTCTTGCTTCTTTCCTTTTCTTTCTAGTTTAGGATCACAATTTGAGCTTGTGTGGATCATTTCCTGGCTGGTTTGATGATCATATATGTGTATATGTGCATATATGTTGCTATGGTGTGTTGAAGAAGTGAAGAGAGTCGAGAAAGGAATCAAAGAGAAGTCGGGACCAACTTTCTGCACAGTTGGCCGCCCTTGCGCCTGCTGTGGACCGCTCCTGTGCTTGGTGTGAGCCGCCCCTGCGCCTCACTGGGTCAGCTTGGAGTTCCTTGCTTCTGTTGGTGCATACCTGGTTGGTATGTCTTCCTTCCTTCATTTCCTTTGGCCTTGGCTTAGTTGATAGCTAGGCTAGTGTGGTTAGGATGAGTTGTATGATAGAGATGTGCCTTAGGCACTCGTGTTGATGTTGAGGTTATGTTGTAGGTATTTGTGAGCTTGTTGTGATCTTGAGGTTTAGATTGAGGTTGTAGGTTTGTTTTGGTTATGGAGACGAGTCTCCTAACCCTTGTAGTGTATGATGTTGTGTGCCTTGCTTTTGCAGGCATTGATTTCTTCCCCAAAGGGAAGTTGTGACGTGGTATTGGATACGAGTGTATGAGGTAAGTTCATAGGACATACACAGCGTTCAGTTATGGATTTCTGTGATTGTGATGGTTGTGTGTGTTCATATGATTGTGCATTTATAACCTAATCCAGACTAGGATGACCATTTTATTACATTTAAATGGCCCAAGTGTATTATAACGGGCGGTAACCACCGGTCTCCGCATACGGGTTAGGAGGAGCTGCTTGGAAGCCAGTAACACAGGGGGGACGAGTGATGATCACTCCCATGCAAAACCCCTGTGTTAACGGGGGAAGGGACGAGGTTCTTGAGGCTCTTCGTGTTACAAAAGAAGTTGAATTAGTAATGGAATAACGTAATGAAAGATAATAAATGAATTTGTGTGGCATTGTATGTATCAGATGTTGATGTGTGTTTGTGCTATTACCTTCATACTTATCTATTATTGTAGCTAACGGTGTATACCGTGTTGTAGATGATGTGCATGTTAGGAAGACTGCAGAGTGAGTCAGATGGTGTGACCAGTCGAGGACTTCTGTACATTAGGATGCGTGGGTTGGGATCTTTTGTATCGGATGTTTATGTTTGATGTTTTGTACTCGGCTTTGTGTTGTAAACACTTTTAATGTATCACATACAGCTTTTATGTATTTGGTTTTACTCTACTTGTGTTTTGTTGTAAGATCTAGTGAACTTGTTGTCAGGCTTGGGTCAGGATTCATTGTGAGATCCTAGCCCAATGTAGCATTCCAAGTCCTGTGGATTTGGGGTGTTACAGGCGTGTGATGGCAGTTACTACAAGGAGTGGTGTGACAACCACCAACCCTAAACCCCGCGCGGATGACAACGAGAAGAAGCCCAAGTTTGTTGAGATCCAGGCCGAAGGAGAGAAAAAAAAGGAGAAGGATAGTGTCTATGTTCCTCCTCCAGCTTACAAGCCCTCACTACCTTTCCCTCAATCCAGGGCGAGAGCACGTCTAGACAAGCATTTCGGTAAGTTTATTGATCTCATGAGCAAGCTTCATATTAACATACCTTTTATGGATGCAATTTTAGGTATTCTAGCTTATGGCAAGTTCCTAAAAGAGATCCTACCTAACAAGAGGAATCTAGAAGATTTCGGTGAAGTTAAGATGAGTTCGGAGTCATCTGAACTTATGAAAACCATGACGGAGAAGATGCCCCCTAAACTACGAGATCCTGGATCATTTTGCATACCCATTGGAGTAGGAGAGATAACATATGATGGACTTTCTGACCTTGGAGCAAGTATAAGCTTCGTTCCACTTGTTTTGTGCAAGAAAGTTGGTTTAGGAGAGCCTAAACCGGTGAAACTGACACTCTACATGGCGGATCGTTCCATCACTAGACTCGTTGGAATCATAGAATACATTCCCGTAAAACCAAGTAAGTTTTACATTCCTATAGATTTTGTTGTGCTTGACATTCCTGCAGATTATCCGGTTCTCATCATACTTGGGAGACCGTTCCTTCAAACCTCCAGATGCTTGGTGGATTGCAAGAATGATGGATCCTACTTTTACAAGAGTTCCAGATCCGTGACAAGAAGGGGTCGGAGAACTCGGTGGTTGATCATCTTAGCCATCTCTCACACCTTGCTTGCGAGAAAGATGAGCTGTAGACTATGTCTCAAGATGGGTTGAAGTTGTCGCTTCTCCAACTAATCATGCGATGGTAGTGGTGAAGTTCTTCAATATAATTATCTTCCCACGGTTCGGGAAACCCCGAACCATTATTAGTGATGGAGGAATACACTTCACATCTCATCGATTTGAGGCTCTACTAGCTAAGTATGCAGTCACTCATAAGATCGCCACAGGAACAACACCATACAATCTTGTGTATGGGAAGTCTTGTCACATTCTTGTAGAGTTAGAGCACAAAGCATATTGGGCCGTCAATTGGCTCAACTTCAACATGAAAGAGGCGGGAGAAAAGTGTTTGTTGGACATCAACGAGCTAAAGGATATACGTCTGAATGCGTACGAGAACGCACAAATCTAAAAGAAAAGAACGAAGAAGTGGCATGGTAAGCATATCGTTCCGAAGCACTTAAAGGAAGGAGATCTCGTTCTTCTATTCAATTCGAGACTTCGACTCTTTCCAGGTAAGCTTAAATCTCGTTGGACAGGACCTTTTGTTATTAAGCATGTTTTCCCTCATGGTGCAGTTGAAGTATGCGGTGAAAAGTGTGGAAGTTTCAAAGTAAACGGCCAACGACTAAAGAAGTACACACCGGAAGTTCCGGTTGAGGAGATTGCTCCTATTCTCCTCCATTGATGATCAAAGGAGTAACGTCTAGCTAAAGACTTTAAACGAAGCGCTTCTTGGGAGGCAACCCACGGTAGTTCTAGTTTTTTTCTTTTTCTTTAGTGTAGCTTAGGTTAGTTAGTATAGTTGTTTGCTTTGTTTTTGTTTTTCCTCGATGCGCTCTCGGTTTGTTTGTGTCATATATCACCGGAACTAGGTACAATCTTGAAGAATTGGTGGAGATTTTGATGCAAGTGTACTTAGGGACGTTTTCAAGGAGAAAAAGAACATAAATCGGCTTTACCATGGATAAATCGATCGATTCAGGGGTATGAAGGATTTAGAGCAAGTCAATTTTACTTCTCTGAGAGAAAAATCGACTCAAAGATCAACTCATACTTAAAAAAAAATCGACCGATTTTTCTTGAAGATAAGCAGTTAGTGAACAAATCGGACCGACGGAAAAAATCGGCCCCGAAAATCAGCCGATTTTCTTTGAAAAAGACCATCCTATATAAAGCCTTCTCAACTCTTCTTCCTCATTCTACACTTAGAGATTCGAGCTCTCTTCTCCTCATTTGGTAATCGTTTTGAACGATTCTTGAGCCTAAATTAAAGCCCTTGCAACGTCAAGGAAGGATCTAGCAACAACAAGTGCAGCAAACTACTCGTTCGTCCGGAATTTAGGTTTTTCATCCAAAACCTAAGTATTTCGTTCGATCTTGATTCATACATTTAGGTTGTTGGATTGTTGTGTTTGTTAAGGGGTTTTACTTAGAAACATCCCTAGGAAGTTATTTGAGGTGTTGCTTTTGATAGAACTTTACAGATTTGTGAGATTGATTGAAACCGACTGAAAAATCGGCTCACTCAGCCCAGAAAAATCGACCGAGTTTTCTCAAGAATAGTCCGATTTTTTCTTGCTGAGAATGGAAGCTATGAGAAGAACCACAAGGAACCTCACCAAGAAGAAAGGATCTTCTTCTAAGGCCCCTCCAACACCCTAACCACCTCCTCAAGCACGACCAACCCTTCCCCCACCTACTTCCAAGCATAAGAAGAGGTATGAACGCCTCTTGAATCGACCTATTATCGCCCCTCACTATGTTGTGTTAGATGATTTAGATGCTTTGTGTGTGAGGGAGGGCATCGACTAGATGTTAGAGAGAACATGCTTGAGTCAGTTTCTGCGTATTAGAGAAGATGCTTATGTTGAGATCACCTTAGAGTTCCTTAGCACATTTGAACATGATCCAAGAGCTAGGAAGGTGACCTTTAGTCTTATGGATACGGATCATGAGATGTTCATCCCTATGTTTGGCCGCATGTTTCGTTTTCCCTCATCTTCTGCAAGCACATTCCCAAGGGGGGTGAGTGCTAGTGCTTTTTGGGAGGGCATCGCCGCAATACATACCGGAAAAGAGAAATGGAGACCGGGGAACTCGAAAGAGAAAAACATGTATAACTTGTCTTTTAAGATAGCTCACTGCATCCTTAGTGAGTCTTTGTTCGCGAGAATGGAGACAACATAAAAGGTTAAGGCGGATGAGCTCTTCATCCTACACTACATGACTATTGGCACTATACCGGACACCGCTACTATGCTTGTTGACTATCTTGGGAAGATAGCCAACAAGCAAGCAGGGGATATCTGTATTGGAGGCCTTGTCACTCATGTGGCCAAGGCATTAGAGTTGAGTTTCTCGGATTGTAGTTTAGTTGCTAGTGCATAGCCGTTTGGATCGCAGAGATTGGTTGCCCATCAAGTCTTGGTTCCTAGAGGTAGAGGTACTCTCCATGTGGCCATGCCATGGTCGAGAGTACCAACGGAGATAGAGTGGAAATCTGAGTACACCATTAGGAGCAAAAACTACTAGAAAGAGGCATTTGAGCATAACTTTGATGGGGCGGATCAGCTGGTTGAGTATTATGAGGAGGACGAGGAGGAGGATGATGATGATGATGAGTGAGATGGAACATACCCTCCATTCATGTTAGAGTTAAAGAGTGACACATTCAGCAGCCATGCTACGGATGCCATGGATACTGATACGCACGGCGTTGGACCTAGTGGGGCTGGTGGAGATGATGCGGATATAGAGGATGAGGTACCGGCTGAGCAGATGAGACCTCCACGCCATTTTGTCTCTCACGCACCTAGTCGTGGGAGAGGACGTGGACGCAACAGTTCTGGACTTCAGAGGCAGATTGGACCATTGGTTTCTGGCATTCAGGATTACGTACTAGCTACCAGGGCTTACGCACTGATTATCAGGCTCTACACACCGATTACAAGGCACTGGACACCCAGTTCACTGAGTACCGTCAGGCGATGGTGGCGCGGAACTCTTCTTATGATGGGTAGATGAGAGACCTTTACTACCATACATTTAGCGCCTTCTATGATCATGGAGCTCCGAGGTACCCATACCCGCCACCGCCACCACCAGTAGAGGACTGAGTTCCACTCCTTTTTACCTTGTAAGTATTTTGCTTCATCTTGTCCTTGACTTCTCACATTGGGGACAATGTGAAGGTTAAATATGGGATGGGGGTACTTATAATCTCTTTCCTATTATCGCACATTATGTACTCTACATTGCACTTCTTGAGCTTGGTTTGTAATAGCTCTTGCATATTGTTTCCTTTATGACATTTGCATTGCATGTTTTTCTTCAAAAGTTTGTGAAAATTTGAAATTTTTTGTGCTTCTTATGATAGAAATGACCCCAATGATGATGATTGTGATGTGAAAAGGCAAAAAATAAATTATGTATGTTGAGATTTTAATGGTGACATGTATGGATTTGATTGTCTTACTTGAATACATGTATGATTTATATGATGTTGATGCCTTGATAGGAGAATGAAATAATGATCGAAGCTATATTATAAGTTCTTATGCATCATGATGGACTGATTAAGGCAATTCGCTTCTTTTCTTTCACATCTTGTTCATGCTAGCACCTCAATGAATATTTCAGCCTCCTTTTGACCATCCGGGAATTAGAAGAAGTGGCTATGTAAGGCATGTTTGATGTGGGAGGGCTGTTGTAAAAGTATTAAGTGAAAGTTTAGCAAAACAGTATTGGGGAGTTGAATATGAGGATGAGTAACTCGGCATCATTCACCTACCCGGGTGTTTGTGTCTTGCCAAAGTCCGAATGAACGACAAGTCCTAACGGGATTTGGTATGTGCATCAAGGGTTTGAGGCATCTCGAAAATTGAGAATCACCGATCTCCTAGGCTTCGGTTTTTGTGCACCATTGTCCATACTCTCAAAAAGTAAAGCAAAAGAAAAGAAATTTTACATGCGAAGCATGTGTTGGTGAAGTTATGTTCTTAATGTTCTTGTTGTGTTGTTCCTCTTTCCCGGATTAGCACCACATTACCTTAAAATTTCCCACCCTTAACACGTTTCTTTGGCCTCTTTATGATTGGAAGACCTTGAGACCTTTGTGCACGTGTTTAAGACTTCTTGGCTTAGATTTGTTTGACTTTGATTATCTCTACATCTTTATCATGTTTCTTATACATGTCTTTGAGCAAGATATGATGATTTGTCCATGGTACGAATATCATTGATGCATACTTTGTTTCCCTATGCCTTGAAACATTACTTTGAGGGTGATCCAAAAGAAGAAGCACATTTCAAAAAGGTTTTGAGTTTCTCGCATCATATAATCCATGACATCTTATGCGCTAGGTCTGACCCTTAATTGGGGACAAGCAAGAGGCAAGTATGGGGTATTTTGATGACATGAATTATATACCATTATAATCATGCATATTGTGAATGTTTTACCTCAGTTTCTCATACATTCGAAGAGATTTGTGTGCCTTTAAGCTTTGTTTCATATATATTTCGGAAATAGAGGTCTACACGAGTTTTGATTGAATTGTAGGTGAAAACGATGGATTTGGAAGCAATAATGGAGCAAAGAGTAGCTCGAGTTGATAAGGAAGCATAAGACACCATTGAGGAGTCATGAGGAGCAAGGAAAGTGCGTGGAAGAGTCGCACAAGGAAGTGGAAAACAAGCCAAAAGACGAGCACTCTCAATAAAGGAAAATCGGGTGATTTATTCCCAAATAGACCGATTTTCCTATAGAAAAATCGGACGAGCTATTGGGAAATCAGCCAATTTTTACCTTCAACCGTCTAATAAATATAACGTTCGAAAGCCCAAAGCACTGGGCCAGAAGGGGGACATGTCTTGCATCCCATTAGCGGTTTTGGGTTATGTTGAAACCCTAGGAGACGGGAAGGTCACATTGGAATAGATCAGAGATTGACGGCTGACAGAAGAGGATTGGAGATCAATTCTTGGAGAGAAAGAAAGTGAAGAAAAGAAGATAGAGTTCAAGATTCAAGAAAGTTGTGAGATCTTTGATTATTGTTCGTTATTGTAGTTAATGAACACATTATATTCAGTGCTTTACGAGATTCTGTTGAAGTTTTGAATGATTGATTACACATTTTGAAGATTTGTAAAGTTTTATGCAAAGTTTGGTTCTTTATGGGTTTTCTTTATTCAATCTTGATTTTTATTCAAAAATGAAAATGATTAGTTAAAAATCTTGTACTTCTGGGGAGAATAGTTGATTATTGAGGCATAGATGATGATAGATTGAACTCATTTAACCTTTTGGACCCTGAGAGTTGAAATTTAACCTTTACAAGTGCGAAAAATCGTGGTGTTCTAGCGAAAAATCGGCCGATTTTTCCTTAAGAACAGTCCGATTTTTCTGGGTTGACGTACCTTAATGCTTTATCCTTTGAAAAAAGTTAAATCTTGCCTAAATCCTAGCCTTGCTTAGTCTTTTTAATCCTTATTCAAGTGTGAGAGGAGACTTCATCATTGATTCTTCGCTTGGTTACAAAAGTTTACAAGATTCGGTTAATAGAGAGATTCAACATCCTCTATATTAAGGTTTGAGTGTGACCTTCGCCTTTACCTTCGAGAGTCACATCCTTGGGTTTTAGTGAGCGGTTTGAGTGTTAATCCTTTCTTTGAGTACTCTTCTTGATGAGACTCAACATCCTTCAAGTTGAGAGCTTTTGGTTTGGGATACGTGAGTAGTGGAACTTTGTCATACATTATTCCTTTCTTCGAAACACATGACCTTGGCAACATCAACTCTGTCCTATGATCTTTTGAATGTCATGAATCGATAGTCGCAGTCGGATACTTAAATCCTTGAAATCATATTTCTCTTAACATCTTTACAAAAGCTTCTATTTTGTGCTAGACGATATTTGAATTGATATTTATTCTCACCAAATCCCAGAGTTCGACTCTAGAATTTCTTGCCTTACTATAGTTGATCCGTACACTGTGGGTTCGCTTTTGCTTAAGTTCTGGATATAATTTAAGACTTTGTCACGCACACTTTTGGGCGAACATGTACCATAGGATTTACATCTATATTGCTTATGTCAAGGCCTTGAAGTTGTTGTTCAAGGCCTTGAGATTGATCACCAGCAGTGTTGATGTTGGTTATTTCAAGGTCTTCAAGGTGTGTTTCAAGGTCTTGAAGGTGTGTTTCAAGGTCTTGAGATTGTTCTTCAATGTCCTGAATTTGTTCTTGCATGTTCCGATTCTGAGCCTTAGGATTTTCTTCTTCTCCATCAGAATATTGATCTCCATGTTGATTCAAATTGAGATATGTAAAGCTATCACTCAAAGTACCATCATTGCTTTCATAAAAAATAATATGAATAATTTCATCAATAATTTTAGTACGTCTATTATAGACCTGATAAGCTATATTATTTTAAGCATACCAATAAAGATAGCTTTATCACTACGGGCATGAAATTTTCCAAGGTTGTCTTTGCTATTTTTATGGACAAAACATGTACATCCAAAAGGTTTAAAAAATAAAATATTCGGTTTTTGACATTTGAATAGTTCGTAAGGAGTCTTTTTCAAGATAGGGTGTATCAAACATCTATTTAAGATGTAGTTAGCCGTATTAACCTCTTCAGCCCCCAAAAACGTATTGGCAAACTATTTTCTAAAAGCATAGTCCTAGACATATCCTCTAAGGTGCGGTTCTTACGTTCCACAACCCCGTCTTGTTGAGGTGTTCTAGGAGCTGAAAAGTTGTGTGAAATTCCATATTTTGCACAAAATAAATCAAATTTGAGTTGGTCAAATTCTCTACCATGATCACTTCGAATAGAAACAATAGGTAGGTTTTTCAAAGTTTGCAACTCCTTACAAAGTTTTGAAAACTCATACAAAGCTTCAGATTTTTCTCGTAAGAATGAGATCCATGTAAAATGAGAATAATCATCCACAATGACAAGGATGTATCGTTTACCCTTGGGAGATTTGACAGGCATAGGGCCACATAAATCCATATGTAAAAGTTTAATTGGTCGAGGAGAACTTATAACCTTCTTTGGGTTGAATGAACCTCTTGTTTGTTTACCTTGTATACAAGCTTTACATGATTCATCAACCTTGAAGTTTAAATTTAGTAATCCACATACCAAATCCTTTGAATAAGTTTCTTCATAGTATACATGCTTACGTGACTGAGTCTACTATGCCAAAGCTTGGATCATCTGTCAAGGCCTTGAGACACTTTAAACTAGTTCCTGAAACTTGGTTAGTGCTCATAGAATATACGTTATTACATCGAGGAGCAATAAGCACAACATCACCAGATAATCCATTTTGAAATTCACATTTTTCTGAATCAAAGATCACTTTGTTACCTTTATCACAAATCTGAGAGATACTTAGCAAATTATACTTTAATCCATCTACAAGATAAACATCATCAATGTAGTTAGAGGAGTTATAACCGATTTTACCTATACCAATGATTTTACACTTTCCTTTATCACCAACAGTAATGGCTTCAGTTGATTGCTTCTTTAAAGCTAAAAATAGTGAACTTTTTCCACTCATATGTCTTGAGCAACCACTATATAATATCCATTTATGCTCTTTAATTTTGGTGATATCCTGCAAAACAACAAACTTCAACCTTTCCGGCTAGACCAAATGGCAATTTTTTATCCATATTCAGGGTTAACCATGTTTGGTGGTCTAGTCACTTTAGAAACCCAAATTTGTTTAACCTGTTCTCTTAAACATAGAGGATAGGTATTCTGAATAATATAAGGGATGTTTCTCCTATAAGGGCAGGTTGACTTGATATGTCCCTTTTTGCAACAATAGAAACATGTGGGTGTACGAGAACTTCCTTTAGCTTTAACAAAAGTGGTCACCTTTTTTCTAGGAAAATTCTTGTCATAACCAAGACCACTCTTGATAATTGAGGATTGTTGTTCACCCATAATTCTTTCAAGGTTGGCCTTATAACGAATGAATTGAATAAGTGCAGTCTTTTGGTCTCTACACTTCACACTTAGATCAATCTTTTCTTTCTCTAGATAAGTATAATCTTGATGTAGAGAAGAGAGATTTTCCTTAAAATTTGCATTTTCCGATTCCAAGGCCTTGACATTAGTGTCAAGGTCTAACTTTGAAGTGTTGAGATTTTCAACTTTCAAAGGCAATTCAATCTCTCTTTTCTCTTGTTCGATTAGCTTTTCCCTTAAAAGGACTGTTTCAATTCTATATGTTCTTCTTCACTAATGATCATATTTTGCAGGAATTCAGCATGCTTTTTGCTAGGTTTAGACATTAGGGATCTTACCATTCCTTCCAGGTATTGTTTGGGATCTTCTTCTTGATGGGCCATTAAGCATAAATTTGCTTGATCATTTTCATCCTATGAATCATTTGAAGACTCTGAGTCACTCCATGATGCTACCATAGCCTTCTTCTTTCGATCATTCTTCCGTTAGTTGTTTCTTTTCTTTTGAGGACAATCCTTCACAAGATGATCTGAATCACCACATTCAAAACAACTTAGTACTTTAGTTATCTTATTAGGGCGAGAAAACTTAACTTTAGGTTTTCGTGGATAATCTTTGTTAGCAAATTACTTCTTCATTTGTAGAATTCTTGTGAGTCCTCTTGAAATTAGAGCAAATAGATCTTCTTCATCATCTTCACTTTCTTCATCATCCGATGGAATGTTATCCTTATTGGATTTCAAGGCAAGGTTCTTTATGTTCGAGGAAAGTTCTCCATCTTCTTCTCCAAGAACCATTTCGTGAGTGATAAGTTTTCCAAGTAGGTCATCGGGAGGTAATAATAAGAGATTTTGAGCTTCCTTGATGGCGGTTACTTTTGGTCCCCACTTAGCTTTAGGTAAACTCCTTAGCACTTTTCTTACTTTTTCTTCATTTGTGAAGACCTTTCCAAGAGAGTCAAGGTTATTCATAATTTCGGTAAATTTTGTAAACATCTCCTTAACCATCTCACTAGATGTCATTTTAAACAACTTGTATTGTCTAAGGAAGATGCTAATCTTGGTCTCCTTGACTTGACTTGTTCCTTCATATGTATCTATTAGCTTATCCCATATTTTCTCTACACTTCTTGTAAGGGCCTTAGCCTTTAGGAGCCCTGAGTCCTTGTTGAGCCTTTGTTGGACCCTGGTGGCCGCCCCTGCGGCTAGACGCCCCTGCGCCTCACAATGTCCACCCATGCGGCTGTGTGTGGTTGCAGCCGCCTTCGTCGATCCTTTGACTTGTGCTTTGCGGCTGGCTTCCTTCATAAGCCTTCCATTCCTTCAGATGAGGGGTTTCTTCATCTCATTCCAGCTTCTTCATCCTCCTTACGCTCTTCTTCTTCCTCTTCTCTTCTTTGATCTTCCTTGATCTTGTGAGAGAGTTTTGAGAGTATGTTGGTGGTTTCGGCTTTGGATGATAATTAGGATGATGCTGAGTGTTGTTGTTGTTGTGTTGAGGTTGTGGGAGTGCTGATTGCTCTTAGTTGTTGCTTAGGGCTCTGCTGAGGTGAGACCTCCTTCTCCATCTTCTTTCCTTCTCTTTCCTTGCTTCTTTCTTTCTTCTTTAGCTTAGGATCACAAGCTAAGCTTGTGTGGATCCTTTCCTAAGATTTGATGTTCATACATGTGTATATATGTATGTGTGTTGATGTGGTATTATGAAGAAGTGAAGAGAGTCGAGAAGGAGATCGAAGAGAAGTTGGGGCCAACATTCTACACAAACAGCCGCCCCTGCACCTGAGCTTGGTCACCCCTGCGCCTGTTGTGGACCGCCCCCGCGCCTTGAGTGAGCGGCCCCTGCGCCTCAATGGTTCATCCTTTGAGTCCTTTGTTTTTGCTGGTGCATTCAGGGCATACCTTGTTGGTATGATTCCTTCCTTCTTTTCCTTTGTCCTTGGCTTAGATGTTGGCTAGGCTTGCTTGGTTAGGATGAGTTGTATTCTATAGATGTGCCTTAGGCACTCGTGTTTATGTTGAGGATATGCCTTAGGCTTTTGTGAGCATGTTATGATCTAGAGGTTTAGATTGAGGATGTAGGTTGGTTATGGTTATGGAGACGAGTCCCCTAACCTTTGCAGTATGTGATGTTGTGTGCCTTGCTATTGCAAGCGTTGATTACTTTCCCAAGGGGAAGCTATGACGTGGTATTTGTTACGAGTATTACAGGTAAGTCCATAGGACTTACTTAGCGTTCAGTTGTGAGTTTGTGTGATTATAATGGTTGTGTATGTTCATATGATTGTGCATTTATAACCTAAACCGGACTAAGATGACCATTTATTACTTTAAATGGCCCAAGTGTATTATAACGGGTCGTGACCACCGGTCTCCGCCTGTGGGTAGGAGGAGTGCCCTGAAGATGATCTCATAGGGGGGGACGAGTGATGATCACCCCCATACAAAACACCAGTGCTACGTTGGATGGGACGAGGTTCTTGAGGCTCCTCGTGTTACAAAATAAGTTGAATTAGTAATGGCATAACGAAATGGAAAGATAATTACTGAATGTGTGTGGCGTTGCATGTATGAGATGTGGATGTGTGTTTGTGCTATTACCTTCATACTTATTCATTGTTGTATCTAACGGTGTATACCGTGTTGTAGATGATCTACAGGTTAGGAAGACTGCAGAATGAGCCAGATGGAGTGACCAGCCGAGGATTGTTGTACATTAGGGTTGCGTGAGATATGGGATCTTTTGTATCAGATATTTATGGATGTTGTTTTGTACTCGACTTTGTTGTTGTAAACTCTTTTGATGTATCTTCTAAAGTTTTATGTATTTGGTTTTAATCTACGTGTGCCTTACTGTAAGATCCAGTGAACTTGTTGTTAGGTTAGGGTCAGGATCCATTGTGAGATCCTAGCCCAATGTGGTACTCCGAGTCCCGCGGATTCGGGGTGTTACAGAGTTGTTATCAAAGTCTTAGGTTGACAACAATGACACTTTCTATCTGCAATAAAGGTAGAGTGGATAAATAAACAGAACCCGAAAGGGGTCTAACTTTTGAAAAGATTTTGGTTTTAAAGCGAGTATAGATATTTTGGGGATAGTATGTACAGAAGTCGTCACCCTTCTCAGGATCTCCACAATATAGATATATATATATATATATATATATATATATATGTATATATATATATATATATATATATATATATATATATATATATCTTCTATGTGCTGATGTGTATGCATGTACTAATAAGTATTATATATATATATATATATCTATACATATGGCCTATATAGAGCCTTATACGTTAGGTGTGCATACCCCGTAGATGGCTCGGACAAGAGCTACTGATGTTGTAGACAAAGGTAGAGGTAGACCACCTCTTCCTCCAGGAGGGATAGGACAGGGACCAACTCCCGTTGCCGATCCACCTGTGGTGGAGGAGGCTTCTGAGGAGGTTGTTGAGAGTGTCGTCCCAACGACGAGGAGTGGTGGGTCTAGGAGATAGCAGGCCCATCGATCCCAGTCTGATGACTCTGATCGTGTCTTCATGGGAGGACCAGAGTTCAAAGAGTACCTCAGGCATTTTGAGGAGGCCATCAGAGCGGACAAACGAGCCCTTGATCTACCAGGGCATGAGGGATCATTTGAGAAATCCCATGGATCCCCTCAGGTGCCAGCTATGCCGGCACATGCTGCTGAGGTTGCTAGAGCTATAGAGGAGACCAGAGAGCCTCGACCAGATACCTGGTTGAAGGCATTTCATCAGCAGGGAGTACCACCCTTCTCAGGAGAGATTGGGTTACAAACCGAGGTGTGGATAGGACATGTGGACTCAGCCTTGGAGTCTATTAGGTGTCCTGAGGACAGACGGATAGAGCTAGTTTAGTCTCTATTCCGTGATCTAGCACACCAGTGATGGAGGACAGTTCGAGCACAAGTTTCTAGCTATGAGTAGATGAGGACTTTGCTGAGGGAGCAATTCTGCCCTGCCATACTGAGGAGGGAGAAGCTGCAGGATTCGTGGAGGCGGGTTTTGAGGATGTACCCATTACCGATGCTATTCTCCGCTTCCAAACTGAGTTAGCATTGATGGGTCCAACTGCACTATATGAGGACCAGCATGTGTATCTGTTCTCCCGTCGTCTAAGGGAGAGCACACGGTCGTATATGGCGGGATTCCATTGTGATTTCCTGACAGATTACCAGGATCGGGCCTCTGCCTATAAGAGATAGAGTGTTACGCCCAGGATGTGTGTGTGATACGCAATAGGTTTTAAATTTATACTCGTTATATTTCTCCTAACTCCTAGCGAACCCGCAGTGTACGGGACGTTTGTAGTAGGGATAGTATTCCGAGGTCGAACACAAAGACTAAGGTGAAATCGAGTCAAACAATGGTCATAGATAGTGTGGATCTAATCAAAGAAAAGGTCAAGGAACAAAGAAATGAAAATCTCGATATTTTTGGTTGGTTTTTGTGGTGATCAAGCAAGGATCAGAAATCAAGCAAGACAATAAAACAATCTAACAACTCAACTAGCAAACAAACAAGTAACTCAAAACACAAGTATATGATCAAGAGAGAAAAGTGGATTCTAGAGGTCAAGATTTCCGGTTATGGCATTGGACTCAAGGTTCTAAGGATTCTAAGGACAATCTGCGGTGTTGGGGGAAGAGTGTTTCACTAATGGAAGTAATTACCGGGTAGGTCTCTCACTTCACTAGTCCCGCATCAAACTCCTATTACCGGGTAGGTCTCAAGGGGTTAAAGTAGGGAATTCTACACAAACCGGATACTACTTAAGGGGTAACCCTCTCCTTACCGGGTGAGTCTCGGAATAGGGAAGTCTCAATCAATAATCCTAGCACACTCGATCCAATAGCGGCTTATGAGGCTCACTACTACCTAGTATCCATCATCTTAGGTATCTAAGGTCGGAAATCATCGGGTAGATCTCTTCCCTCGCTTAGATTGATAGCATTAGGTGATCCTAAGCTAAATTAGGCTTAATAAACACTACGATTTAAACAACCAAACACCCTAACATTCAGATTTATCATTTAAAGAGCAACAGGAGAATAAATCGGGCTGTTCTACAGCTAAATCGGCCGATCTGGCTGATGATCAGGGCGATTTTTCCTTCTGGGTTGGGTTTCGTGCATACAAATCATCCTAAACTAACATATAAGTCCATTCTATCATCACCCTAGCCATAACCATCAATCCATCACTCCAGAATCACAATAAACTAGCCAATAGTATGCATATCAAGATCCAAAATCATCATACAAGCATACATGGTTCTCATAGATGAATAATGAAAGATAAGCAAGTAAAATCAATAAATCTCAGCTGAATCTAAGTTGTAGCAAGACTTACAAACTCTTAAATGAAGATCCAAAACGTTCCTAACAATCCTTGCAATAGTTCTTCAATCCAAGACTACAAAAATAACTCAAAATCACTCAAAACCTCACTATCACTCCTAGAATGGTGTTCTTCTTCTTCCTTCAATCCTTGAGAGTTTTTCTTTTCCTCCAAATCTTGCCTCCAATGGATGAGCTGTGAATGAGAATGTGGGAGAAGAGAGATGCCCAGCAACAGCTTGCAGGACCACTTATATTCTCCACCAAGAGCAAGGCCGGACAAGAGATCGTGGGACACGTGGCTTAAGCTGTCAAAGGCCCAAAAATCGACCCAGTAGGAAAAATCGGCCGATTTTCCTGGGTGTAGGTCGATTTTCTTCAACAGAAGCATGCTATGATCGTCTAGCCATGAGTTGCTCCATTGCTTGCACCAACAAGGGTCCTTCTGTCCTTCATTGCTCCAATTATGTTCCTTCAAGGTCTCGGATATGTACCACCATGAGGCTTGACTCTCGAATGTATCGATTAATGCCCAAAAGATCCCCGAAATACCTACGAAACCGACAAAAGCTCGTGTAGACGTCTTTTCTAGAAATATGCACGAAATGAGTGTAAACGTCGTGAACTAATGTCAAACCATGCATGAATGAGTGAGAAATCTATCTAAATGACTACCTAAACCTAAGTCATAAATCGTGTTATCAAAAATATCCCATACTTAAGGTTTGCTCGTCCCCGGGGAAATTCTCAACTATAGACTACGAGATAACATGATTTATGTTTGCAGAAAAATGGTAAAATCTTTTTGGGTTTGTGCTTCTACTATTGGATCACCTTCATAGTCATATTTTATGGAAACGGACAAGCAATTATGTATCAAATAAATGAAGGCATGGAAAGACAATTGTACTTAACTCAAAAGCATGCATGAAATGTAAAGATGACGAAGTCAAGATGATCAAGAGCATATCCAATCTAGATTATTAAGTCTTACAAACATGCAAATAGGTCATAAGGTCTTGTGAAATAAAAGGCCAAGAAGCGTTGTGATTAGGTGGGGATTTTTCTAGGCTATGTGATGCGAATCCGGGAATGGAACTAACTCCACAATCTTGTCCTTGATCAACTTCCCTCAAGTGTATATTTTCTC
The DNA here is from genome assembly GCA_033239125.1 of Fagopyrum homotropicum. Classification (NCBI taxonomy): domain Eukaryota; kingdom Viridiplantae; phylum Streptophyta; class Magnoliopsida; order Caryophyllales; family Polygonaceae; genus Fagopyrum; species Fagopyrum homotropicum. The sequence continues at coordinate 89,541,374 of BSWB01000003.1, read as the reverse complement.
TATCTTTTCTTTCTTTTCTTTTTCTTTGACTTATTTTTGAGACAATGGCATTGGTGTACAAAAGCCGAAACCTTGGTGATTAGCCATCCTCGGGCTTTTTCTATTTTTCGAGGTGCATCCACACCGGACACACATACCAAAGCTCGTTAGGACTATTGGTTTATTTGACTTTGGCAAGGCACCAACACCCGATTATGTGAAGTGTACCGAGTTACTTGTCATTTAAACCAACGTCCCCAAACTTATGTTTTTGTCTACACTTTCACAACAAATTCAGCATTTTATGCATGACATTCTTTCATCAACATCTTCACCCCACACTTTCTTTTCACACATATCAACACACTATCATGCTCCTATTCCTGGATGGGTCAAAAGAGGTCAAATTTATATCAATTGAGGTGCTCAAACAATCATGATCAAGATGAGAATTAGAGGAAGATGAATTGCCTCATTCATTCCTAGATGGTGTGCAAGAACTAGCATGTAATTTCGACCTTCAATGCTCAATCCATTCTAGGCAAACATCATGATCACAAATCATTTATGGGATTCAAGAGAAGTACTTCAAGTCCACATATGCATTCATTAATTTAACACATAAGGACATCCATAGCCGATCCACAAGACAAGATTCATCATTAGGGTCATATCCAAGCCTAGAAAGCACAAAATTTTTAAATTTTCTGATTTTTTTTTTTTTTGGATCTTTCAAAATGAATATATACAATGCAAGACATAATGAAACATGTGACAATATTAAACTATCCTAGATGCTAATCATGCAAGTGATCATGAAAACCCCACCCCATACTTAGAAACACATTGTCCCCAATGTGCAAACTAAATAAAGAAGTGAAAGAGAGTCCTCACAATGTAAAATTGGTGATGCTTTGGTATTTCGGTTCACATCGAATGATGATGGTGGATGATCGATCAAGGATGGTAGAGAGCTCTCGATGTTCATTATGGTGTCGGAACCCGCGCTTGGCACCGCAAGCCGTCCAAGTTCCACGTCCGCTCCACCCATCCTTGATTGGAGATCATCACTTTCCTTGACAGAAGGAAAAATCGGACCAGCAGCCCAAGAAAATCGGCCGATCTGGACGAAGAACAGGCCGATTTTTCTAGGTGATTTCCTCCTCGTCCATGTGCTTAGATTTTGTACCTTCAACAGTTCCATGAGGTGTTCACATGACCTCCAATATCTCATCACACATGACAATCAACAAGATCTAGCATTCAAAAACACAAAAGAAAAACAAAGCACACCAAGAGTAAGATCAAACAAAAGCAAGAAAAAGAAAAGGGAAAAATATGTACCAATGGGTTGCCTCCCATTAAGCGCTTCTTTAAGGTCATTAGCTTGACCAATTTTGGGAGCGTTTCAATCAAGGTGAAGTGGGGCAATCACTTCCACCGGGGCTTCCGGGATGTACTTCTTCAAACGATGCCCATTCACCTTGAAGTTACCACAATGATCTCCTCCTATCTCTACCGCTCCATGAGGAAAGACCTTCTTCACAACATAGGGACCCGTCCAACTTGATTTGAGCTTTCCGGGGAAGAGCCGCAGTCTTGAGTTGAAGAGAAGGACAAGGTCGCCTTCACTCAACTCCTTTGGGATGGGGCGCTTGTCATGCCAACGCTTGGTCCGCTCCTTGTAGATCCGGGCATTCTCATAAGCATCCAACCGGATCTCCTCAAGGGCGTTCATGTCTAGCAACCGCTTCTCACCGGCCTTCTTGAGGTCAAAATTCAACCACCTTATAGCCCAATATGCTCTATGCTCCATCTCTACCGGAAGGTGGCAAGACTTGCCATAGACTAACTTGTAAGGAGTGGTGCCAATTGGTGTCTTGAAAGCGGTCCTATAAGCCCACAAGGCATCATCGAGCTTCATAGCCCAATCTTTTCTCGTCCTAGAGACCGTCTTCTCAAGTATCCCTTTTATCTCCCGGTTGGAGATCTCCACTTGGCCACTAGTTTGGGGATGGTAAGGTGTTTCCACCTTATGAGTCACCCCATACTTAGCCAAAAGGGCCCCAAAGTTCCTATTGGTGAAGTGCTTACATCCATCACTTATGATCACCCTTGGTGTTCCAAACCTAGGGAAGATCACTCGGTTGAAGAACCGCACCACCACCTTGGCATCATTTGTAGGAGAGGCGATTGCCTCCACCCATCTTGAAACATAATCTACCGCCAATAGGATGTAGAGGTTGCCACATGAAGAGGGGAATGGTCCCATGAAGTCCACACCCCACACATCAAATATCTCCACCTCTTGTATGTTGTTTAAGGGCATTTCATTCCTCCTTGAGATGTTACCCGTCCTTTGGCAAGCATCACAAGCTACCACAAAGCTTTACACATCCTTGAACAAACTTGGCCAAAAGAAGCCCGATTGCAACACCTTAGCACATGTCTTGTGTGAGCTAGCATGCCCTCCACATGGCAAGGAATGACAATGGTGGATCACACTCTACACCTCATCCTCCGGTATGCATCTTCTAAATACTCCATCCGGCCCTCTCTTGAAAAAAAGTGGTTCACTCCAATAGTAGTGCCTCACATCTTTGAAAAACTTCTTTCTTTGGGCATATGTCAATCCGGGAGGCACTTCCTCACACACTAGGTAGTTCACAATGTCAGCGTACCATGACTCACTCCCTCTAGACACTTGGAACAAGCACTCCTCCACCATTTGTAATTGCTCATCCCGGAATGAGTCATCAATCGGGATGTCATCTCTCTCAATCTCTAAAGGAGGTAGTCTACTAAGGTGATCCGTCACGGAGTTCTCGGATCCCTTCTTGTCCCGGATTTCCAAATCAAACTCTTGAAGAAGAAGGATCCACCGAATCAACCTAGGTTTGGCATCCTTCTTTGTAAGGAGGTAGCGGATCGCAGCATGATCCGTATAAACAATGACCTTCGCTCCAACAAAGTATGACCGAAACTTCTCAAAGGTATACACTACCACTAGCAACTCTTTCTCGGTTGTGGCATAGTTAAGTTGGGCATCATCTAGCGTCTTGCTAGCATAATAAATGGCATGAGTGCGCCCATCTTTCCTTTGCCCCAAAACAGCCCCAACGGCTACATCATTTGCATCACACATGATCTCAAATGGTAGGCTCCAATCCGGAGGTTGCATGATAGGTGCGGAGATCAAAGCGTTCTTCAACCTACAAAAAGCCTCGAGGCAATCTTTGGAGAAAACAAATTCAACATCCTTCATTAGTAGGTTAGTAAGAGGCTTAGAAATTTTAGAGAAGTCTTGAATAAACCTCCGGTAAAAACCGGCATGCCCTAAGAAACTCCTTACCCCTTTCACCGAGGTAGGTGGTGGCAACTTCTCTATCGTTTCAATCATGTCCCTATCAACCTCAATGTCATGGTTAGACACCAAGTGTCCTAACACAATACCTTCACTTACCATGAAGTGGCATTTTTCCCAATTCAAGACAAGATTTGTCTCCTCACATCTTTGCAATACTAATGACAAGTTAGCCAAGCAATTATCAAAGGAAGAACCATAAACAGAGAAATCATCCATGAACACTTCCATGATATTTTCAATGTATTCCGAAAAGATAGCCATCATACACCTTTGGAAGGTGGCGGGTGCATTACACAACCCAAAGGGCATTCTCCTATATGCAAAAGTTCCCCATGGACATGTGAAGGTGGTTTTCTCTTGGTCATCGGGGTGGATAGGGATTTGGAAGAATCCACTATAGCCATCTAAGTAGCAAAAATGAGAATGTTGAGCTAACCTCTCTAGCATTTGGTCAATGAAAGGGAGAGGGAAGTGATCTTTCCTAGAGGCCATGTTAAGCTTCCTATAATCGATGCACATCCTCCATCCCGTAACCGTCCTAGTTGGGATTAGTTCATTGTTCTCATTGGTCACTACGGTCATTCCACCCTTCTTGGGAACTACATGAACGGGACTAACCCACTTACTATCCGAGATAGGGTAGATAATTCCCGCATCTAGCAACTTAATGATCTCCTTTTTGACTACCTCTTTCATTATAGGATTTAGTCTTCTTTGATGTTCAATAGAGGGTTTATGGTTATCTTCCATCAATATCTTATGCATGCACAAAGAGGGTTTTATGCCAACCAAATCATCAATAGTATAGCCAATGGCTTTCCTATGCAATCTTAGTTCATGCAACAACTTAGCAAGTTCATCATCACTCAAGCATGCACTAACAATCACCGGATATGTTGAATTATCACCAAGAAAAGCATACTTCAAATGAGAGGGGAGGGGTTTAAGATCAAGTTGAGGAGGACCTTTTTCGGTTGGAGACGATCCATACAATGTAGGTTGAGATGATTGCAAAGCCATGGAAGCCTCCTTGAAGTCCCTTGATGATTGCTCACATTCAAGTGGTTGGTGCTGAAAAGACTCAGGAAAATCGACCCAGGGGGAAAAATCGGCCGATCTTCTTGAGGGTGGGTCGATCTGAGTTTCTGTTTTTGCAGAATTGGATGAAACTCCAGCACAAGGCCAAAAATCGGCCGATTTGGCCCAGTCAGGCCGATTTTTCTGCTTGTTTCTCTCTTCTTTTAGGACTTCAAATCCAACACTTGGTAGCTCGTCCAATGCATTCAAGGCCTTGATTACTTCATTGCTACTCTCCTCAACCCCTTCCTCCATCAAGCTTGAGCTAAGAACCCTCTCAAGTGGATCCTTGAGCAAGATTGAGCTCACAACCTCTCTAGACTCCTCTTCCTCAACTAGGTTGAATACATCTTCATCAAGGGTTGGCCCTTTCATCATTGTGGACAGCTTGAACTTGATGTTCTCTTCTCCAATGTTGAAGGAGAGAGTCCCATTCTTGCAATCTACTAAACATCTGGAAGTAGCTAGGAAAGGTCTCCCCAAGATGATAGGAACCGGATAGTCCGCCGGGATGTCCAAAACAACGAAGTCTATGGGCACATAGAACTTCCCTAGTTGCACCGGAATGTCTTCCAAGATTCCAACCGGATGAGTGATTGAGCGGTCCGCCATGTAAAGGGTCATCTTGACCGGCTTCGGCTCTCCTAGCCCAACCTTGTTGCAAAGTGCGAGCGGAATGATGCTTACACTTGCCCCAAGATCACATAGGGCGTCATACTTTACTTCTCCTACTCCGATTGGCACACAAAAGGATCCCGGATCCCTTAGCTTAGGAGGCATCTCCTCCTTCATTGTTTGAATCAACTCCGAGGATCTCTTTGTCATTCTTATCTCCCCATACTCCTCCAACTTCCTTTTGTTGGAGAGTATCTCCTTCAAGAACTTGCCATATGCCGGCATACCTAAGATAGCATCCATGAACGGAATATTAATATGCAATTTAGACATAAGTTCAAGGAATTTACTAAAATGATTGTCCAAGCGAGCTCTTGCTCGTGATTGTGGGAACGGTAGTGGTGGCTTGTATGGAGGCGGTGCCACATATATCGGCTCAACATCCTTGCTCTTGCCTCCATCTTCTTGCAATGGCTCTTCTTCATTCACCACTTGCTTCCCTTTAGCATTCTCCTTGGGCAAAGGATCCTTCATGCTCAACCCACTCCTCGTTGTAATGGCCAACACTTGGCCTCTTGGGTTGTCTTCGGTCCTTCCGGGAAGCTTTCCCGGATCTCTATGGGCTTCACCCGCTTTTTGGAACACTTGTGCTTCCAACACTTTTTGAGCTTTGGAAATGGAAGTCACCGTACTCTCAAGACCACTCAACCTTCCAAGCAATTGCTCAAACATCATTTCGGTTCTATCCTTTGGAGGTTGAGTAAATCCGGGTGGAGGTTCTCGTGAAGCTTTTGGTGGTGGAGTTGTGCTTGTGGAAGCGGGAGGGTTCAAGGCTCCATCCGGGTTAGAATAGGAAAACCCGGGATGGTTGTGGTTGGGCCGGTAATTGTTGAATTGCCGGTTGTTGTTGAAGTTCCTTGGGCCTTGATAGTTGTTGTAATTGCCCCTTCCCATGTAATTCACATCCTCCTCCTTGGAAGATAAGTTAGCTTGTGGAAGCACTTGAGGAGTTGCTTGGTTCTTCAAAGTTGTAGCACACAACTCCGTCAAGGACTTTAGCTCGTTGTTGATGGCGTCAAGCTTGAAATTGCTCATGGTGACCTCACTCACCTCATATGCTCCCGCCTTTCTCCCTTCACTCTTCCTATGGGAGTATTTCTCAATCACTAGAGCTTGTTTCTCTACAAACTCCCAAGCATCATCCACATGCTTCTCCATGAAAGTCCCACCGGAAAGAGATTGAAGCTTGAATTGGCTATCTTCATCAAGTCCCTTGAAGTAGATCTCCAATAGCTCAATTTTCGGTATGCCATGGTGTGGACAATCTAGGAGAAGGTCTTTAAATCTCTCCCAAGACTTGAACAAACTCTCTCTATCCTTCATCACGAAGGCATTGATCTTCCCTCTTAATTCGGTAGTCTTGGAAGGTGGGAAGAACTTAGTCAAAAACTCGGTTGTCATCTCCTCCCAAGTACGAACTCGCCCTTGTGGAATAGATTGATACCAAGCTAAGGCTTTGTCCTTAAGAGAGAAGGAGAAAGCCCTAAGCTTATGGTTGTTGCTCTCTAGTCTAGGCGGTCTAAGAGTCTCCATCAAAATCTCATAGTTCATCAAGTGTTGATGAGGAGACTCTCCTTCCATCCCTCCAAATTGATTATGCCGGATCATTTGTAGAACTTGAGGACGGAGTTCGTAGTTGTGGGTTGCGGGATCTCCTAAGTTCACACCCGGACGGTGTGCTCTTTGTTCCGGATCCATACGTCTCCCCAAGGTTTGTGGCTCTTCAATAGCAATGGGTACAACCCTAACATTCGCCGCCGGCTGCGGTTGTGGTGGTGGAGGAGGTGGAGGTTGTTGACGATTAAGCTCCTCTTGTACAAGGGCTTGCCTAATCTCATCAATCTCCCTTCTAGTTGCTTCTTGCCTCTCATTGGCAAGTCTCCTTTCTTCCTCCAAGAGTTCATCTCTTAGCCTTATTTGCTCTAAGGCCTCATCCAATTCAGCTTGGAGATCTCTTCCGGTCATCTCTTTCCCCTTTTTAATGCTCTTGGATCTAGATCTAAGGGTTTTCTCCGGTTTGGGATCGAATGGAGCTAAATCCTTGCCACGAGATCTTCGCATACACCTAAAGAGTAAGAGATGTCCTGAAAAGCAAAAACACACACCAAAGAGAGATCAAAAGCAACAAGAAAGATCTACACTATAAACAATCACAAAATAGACTCAATCTAGACCTAGTCCCCGGCAACGGCGCCAAAAACTTGTTACGCTCAGGATGTGTGTGTGATACGCAATAGGTTTTAAATTTATACTCGTTATATTTCTCCTAACTCCTAGCGAACCCGCAGTGTACGGGACGTTTGTAGTAGGGATAGTATTCCGAGGTCGAACACAAAGACTAAGGTGAAATCGAGTCAAACAATGGTCATAGATAGTGTGGATCTAATCAAAGAAAAGGTCAAGGAACAAAGAAATGAAAATCTCGATATTTTTGGTTGGTTTTTGTGGTGATCAAGCAAGAATCACAAATCAAGCAAGACAATAAAACAATCTAACAACTCAACTAGCAAACAAACAAGTAACTCAAAACACAAGTATATGATCAAGAGAGAAAAGTGGATTCTAAAGGTCAAGATTTCCAGTTATGGCATTGGACTCAAGGTTCTAAGGATTCTAAGGACAATCTGCGGTGTTGGGGGAAGAGTGTTTCACTAATGGAAGTAATTACCGGGTAGGTCTCTCACTTCACTAGTCCCGCATCAAACTCCTATTACCGGGTAGGTCTCAAGGGGTTAAAGTAGGGAATTCTACACAAACCGGATACTACTTAAGGGGTAACCCTCTCCTTACCGGGTGAGTCTCGGAATAGGGAAGTCTCAATCAATAATCCTAGCACACTCGATCAAATAGCGGCTTATGAGGCTCACTACTACCTAGTATCCATCATCTTAGGTATCTAAGGTCGGAAATCATCGGGTAGATCTCTTCCCTCGCTTAGATTGATAGAATTAGGTGATCCTAAGCTAAATTAGGCTTAATAAACACTAGGATTTAAACAACCAAACACCCTAACATTCAGATTTATCATTTAAAGAGCAACAGGAGAATAAATCGGGTTGTTCTACAGCTAAATCGGCCGATCTGGCTGATGATCAGGGCGATTTTTCCTTATGGGTTGGGTTTCGTGCATACAAATCATCCTAAACTAACATATAAGTCCATTCTATCATCACCCTAGCCATAACCATCAATCCATCACTCCAGAATCACAATAAACTAGCCAATAGTATGCATATCAAGATCCAAAATCATCATACAAGCATACATGGTTCTCATAGATGAATAATGAAAGATAAGCAAGTAAAATCAATAAATCTCAGCTGAATCTAAGTTGTAGCAAGACTTACAAACTCTTAAATGAAGATCCAAAACGTTCCTAACAATCCTTGCAATAGTTCTTCAATCCAAGACTACAAAAATAACTCAAAATCACTCAAAACCTCACTATCACTCCTAGAATGGTGTTCTTCTTCTTCCTTCAATCCTTGAGAGTTTTTCTTCTCCTCCAAATCTTGCCTCCAATGGATGAGCTGTGAATGAGAATGTGGGAGAAGAGAGATGCCCAACAACAGCTTGCAGGACCACTTATATTCTCCACCAAGAGCAAGGCCGGACAAGAGATCGTGGGACACGTGGCTTAAGCTGTCAAAGGCCCAAAAATCGACCCAGTAGGAAAAATCGGCCGATTTTCCTGGGTGTAGGTCGATTTTCTTCAACAGAAGCATGCTATGATCGTCTAGCCATGAGTTGCTCCATTGCTTGCACCAACAAGGGTCCTTCTGTCCTTCATTGCTCCAATTATGTTCCTTCAAGGTCTCGGATATGTACCACCATGAGGCTTGACTCTCGAATGTATCGATTAATGCCCAAAAGATCCCCGAAATACCTACGAAACCGACAAAAGCTCGTGTAGATGTCTTTTCTAGAAATATGCACGAAATGAGTGTAAACGTCGTGAACTAATGTCAAACCATGCATGAATGAGTGAGAAATCTATCTAAATGACTACCTAAACCTAAGTCATAAATCGTGTTATCAAGAGAGCTAGCCAGAGGAGGACTTCTCACGCAGGACGGTGTGAGAAGAGACAACACACATGACAGACTAGTGCAGGAGCATCTGGATATGGGCAAGGTCAGCCTCAGGGCCGCTCGAGTGGTCCAGTGTCTGCACAGACGACTGAGAGAGGCCGGCATTATTACAACTGCGGGGCATATGGGCATATGAGGACTGAGTGCCGGAGAGCACCACTAACTTGCTTCTCGTGTGGGAAGCCATGACATAGAGCTACATTTTGCCGTCAGGGAAAGGCGTCATCACAGCAGGGTTCTTCCCGTGCAAGTGCAGCAAGAAGTGGACAGAGACCACCTCAACATCAGGTAGAGGGACAACAGAGAGTCCCAGACACACCTGCTACTCAGGGATCAACTCCAGGACCAAGTAGAGGTAGAGATATTGGTACTAGTGATGGCCGAGGAGCTCGAGGCCGAGTTTTTGAGCTGAGGAGTGTTGAGGAGCCGCCAGCACCAATTGCTACAAGTACCATTCTGTTACATGGTTTACCTGTTAGAGTTTTATTTGATATGGGTGCTACGCATTCCTTTATTTCTGCTGTATGTGTTAAGCGTTTGAGTTTACCTACCATAGAGGGGACCCCATTTACCATAGGGTTACTTGATGGTAGTCGGGTCCGAGGTACCCATGAGATACGTAGTTGTCCCCTTCGTTTAGGGAATCGTGTGTTGCTTGTTGACTTCTTAGTCATGCCCTTGATGCATGAAGAAGTCATACTAGGTATGGATTGGATGCGTAGACATCGTGCGGTGTTAGATGTGGGTAAGAGAACTGTTACAGTCTCTACCGACATAGGTCCGATAGAGGTCTTCGGGGGTTGGGACCTTGGGAAGACGGGATATGTTATCGGTGCTATACGAGCAGCGAGACTAATAGCATAGAGATGTGAGTCCTTCTGGTGTTATGCCATGAAGGAAGGAGATAGCCCAGCTTTGAAGGATATACAAGTGGTCTGCGATTTTATAGACGTGTTTGCAAAGCCGTCTAGCTTGCCACCTCAGAGGAGCGTAAACTTTGGCATCGAGTTGGAGCCTGGCACGAGACCCATCTCGAAGGCCCCATATCGTATGACACCTATCGAGATGTTGGAGCTGAAGAAGCAACTCGAGGAGTTGGCTGAGAAGGGCTTCATACACCCTAGTATTTTACCATGGGGTGCACATGTCCTCTTCGTGCGGAAGAAGGATGGATCGTTGAGATTGTGTATTGACTACAGAGAGCTGAAGAAGGTGACCATCAAGAATAGGTATCCATTGCCTCGTATTGATGATCTACTTGATCAGCTTCAGGGAGCGACAGTTTTCTCCCTGATCGACTTGTGTTGAAGATATCACCAGCTGAGGGTGAGAGAGCAGGACGTGCACAAGATGGCATTTCGTACCCGTTATGGACACTATGAGTTTGTAGTGATGCCATTTGGGCTGACGAATGCCCCAACAGATTTTATGGAGTTGATGAATAGTATCTTCATCGACTTCTTGAATTAGTTTGTGGTGTTCTTCATCGATGACATTCTGGTATACTCTCGTAGGAGAGAGGAGCATGTCGGTTATTTGAGGACAGTTTTACAGATTTTGAGGGATAGAGAGATGTATGCCAAGCTCTCTAAGTGCGAGTTCTGGATGTCTGAGGTTGCTTTCCTTGGACACATCGTCTCCGCCGACGGGATTATGGTTAATCCGGAGAAGATCGAGTTTGTTGCTGCATGAACGACACCGACGAACATCAAGGAAGTGCGTAGCTTTCTTGGCCTATCCGGCTATTACAGACGCTTTGTGGAGGGATTTTCTGTGATTGCTCGTCCACTGACGAGTCTTTTGAGGAAGACTATGAGATTTGTATGGACTGACTAGTGCGCTCAGAGTTTTGAGGAGTTGAAGAAGCGTTTAACTTTTGCTCCTGTCCTAACACATCTAGAGGGTTCTCATGACTTCGTGGTTTATAGTGATGCATACAAGCTAGGCTTGGGAATTATGTTGATGCCGAGAGGCCGAGTGATTACATATGCATCTCGACAGTTGAAGACGTATGAGGAGAAGTACCTGACTCATGATTTGGAGTTCGCAACAGTAGTTCATGCCTTGAAGATCTGGAGACATTACCTGTATGGTGATACTTGCCAGATCTTAACAGACCATAAGAGTCTGAAGTATATTTTCACGCAGCGGGAATTGAATAATCGACAGCGCCGATGGCTTGAGTTGATCAAGGACTTTGACCTTGAGATTTTGTATCATCTTGGCAAGGCGAATGTGGTAGTTGACGCCTTGAGTAGGAAGACGCCTCGAGAGAAGGCGATTGCCAAACTGACTATACAACCTCAGCTTCAGAGGGATCTAGCCTAGCTAGAGATGGACATCCAGTTTCCTGATGAGGATGCAGTTGTTTGCTTTAGAGGTTCTACCTGGTTTGTTGGATGAGATCCAATAGAAGTAGGGGACCTGCCCGACCTTGACAATGATCAGAGAGAGGATGTCTCGTGGAGAGGCACCACAATTCTCTATTAGAGCAGATGGAGTTATGAGGCGTCATGACCGTATCTTTGTATCCGTTGATGCAGAGTTGAGACAGCGGATCTTACAGGATGATCATTGTACAACTTACTCAGTACACCTAGGTACGAGTAAGATGTACCATGATGTGAGACGCTCATATTGGTGGGAAGGGCTGAAGTCCGACGTAGCTAGATTTGTGGCCTAGTGTGCGACCTGTCAGCAGGTCAAGATAGAGCATTTCAGACTTGGAGGTGAGCTCCATCCACTTCCAGTACCGCATTGGAAGTGAGAGGACGTCTCCATGGATTTTGTGACCGGATTGAGGACCAGTAGGAGCTTTGATGCTATATGGGTGATTGTAGATAGACTGACGAAGACGGCACGTTTTATTCCTATCAAAGAGACATATTAGTGACCAGATTGGATAAGAAGTACACTAGACAGATAATGAGACTTCATGGAGTACCGAGGACGATTGTCTTTGATCGAGATGGACGGTTTACTTCGAGATTCTGGCAGCAGATTCATACTACTTTGGGAACAAGTCTACACTTTATGACTGAATTTCACCCCTAAACAGATGGTCAATCAGAGAGGACCATCCAGACCTTAGAGGACATGCGGCGAGCTTGTGTGTTGGATTGGGGACAAGGATGGTCTGATTACCTCCCACTCATTGAGTTCTCATACAACAACAATTGACATGCCTCTATTGGGATGGCTCCTTATGAGGCATTGTATGAACGTAAGTGTCATACATATGGCTCGAGTAGCGTTGATTAGAGAGAGGATGCTGGTTGTACATAGTCGCCAAAAGTCATATGCAGACAAGAGGCGTCGACCTCTAGAGTTCAGGGTAGGAGCTCATGTCTGGTTGAGAGTATCTCCGACGCGGGGCGTCAGACGTTTTGGCATAAAGGGGAAGTTGAGTCCCCGATATGTCGGTCCTTTCAAGATACTAGATAGAGTTGGGAGGGCAGCCTACATATTAGCATTGCCTCCGAGGTTAGAGGGTGTTCATCCTATGTTTCATGTGTCTTAGCTGAGGGAGTATATACCAGATCCGACGCACATTGTGAGTTATGATGATCTGGTGGTTGAGCCGGACCACGCCTTTGTACAACACCATATTGCAGTCTTGGAGCGAGGTGTGAGACGCCTGCGCTCGAAGGACATTCCTATGATGAGGATATAGTGGTCTAGACGAGGACTTGATGAGGCTACCTGGGAGACTGAGGATAGTATCCAGAGGAACTATCACGATTTCTACACCGAGTTAGATGCACCTGTAGGATCCACAAGTAGATCTTAGTGCCATCTTTGTTAGTGCATGTTATGCTATGTGCTTATGTGATATGCTGTGTTTTCGTGCTAGCTGTGATATGTGCATATGATCTGTTAGATCCTGTTTCTAGCGCGAGATAGGTATAGCTGGAGATGGTTCTTTCCTCCATACTATGGTGTGTGTGTGCTAGGATTAGCTGGAGATGGTTCTTTCCTCCATGCTATCTTTGATGGACATAGTGTGAGTGGATATGGTTTTCCTCTACGTAGTAGTGTTATGTGTACGTTTTGGATGGAGATAACTTTCCTCCATGCCAGTGTGATGTGGTTAGTGTTCGGCTAGAGATGATTTTCCTCTAGGCCTTGTTTAGAGTTTATGATGGTGTTGCTGGAGTGATGATTCCTCCATGTTGTGTTTGAGGATATAGAATGTTATAGGTTGTGATATGGCACCTCGAGAGGGAGAGTTATACCTCGGCTTATGGGTCCGAGAGGATTTAGGATATTGCAAGTTTCGGGACAAAGCTTGTTTTTAGGGGGTGCGATGTAAGAGCCTTAGCCTTTAGGAGCCTTGAGTCCTTGTTGAGCCTTTTCTGGACCCTGGTGGCCGCCCCTGCGGCTAGGCGCCCCTGCGCATCATAGTGTCCACCCCTGCGGCTCTGTGTTGTTGCAGCCGCCTTCGTTGACCCTTTGACTTGTGCTTTGCGGATGGCTTCCTTCATAAGCCTTCCATTCCTTCAGATGAGGGGTTTCTTCATTTCATTCCAGCTTCTTCATACACCTTACGCTCTTCTTCTTCTTCCTCTTCTCTTCTTTGATCTTGTGAGAGAGTTTTGAGAATTTGTTGGTGGTTTTGGCTTTGGATAATCATGAGGATGACGTTGAGTGTTGTTGCTATTGTTGAGGTTGTGGGAGTGCTGATTGCTCTTAGTTGCTGCTTAGGCTTTACTGAGTTGAGACCTCCTTCTCCATCTTCTTTCCTTCTCTTTCCTTGCTTCTTTCTTTCTTCTTTAGCTTAGGATCACAAGCTGAGCTTGTGTGGATCCTTTCCTGAGGTTTGATGTTTATACATGTGTATATATGTATGTGTGTTGTGAACAGAGTCGAGAAGGAGATCAAAGAGAAGTCGGAGCCAACATTCCGAACACACAGCCGCCCCTGCGTCTGAGCTTGGCCGCCCCTGCGCCTACTATAGACCGCCCCTGCGCCTTGAGTGAGCTGCCCCTGCACCTCAGTGGTTCAGCCTTTGAGTCATTTGTTTCCGGTGGTGGATTCAGGGCATACCTTGTTGGTATGATTCCTTCCTTCCTTTCCTTTGACCTTGGCTTAGATGTTGGCTAGGCTAGCTTGGTTAGGATGAGTTGTATGATAGAGATGTGCCTTAGGCACTTGTGTTTATGTTGAGGATATGCCTTAGGCTTTTGTGATCATGTTATGATCTAGAGGTTTAGATTGAGGATGTAGGTTGGTTATGGTTATGGAGACGAGTCTCCGAACCCTTGCAATATGTTATGTTGTATGCCTTGCTATTGCAGGCGTTGATTACTTCCCCAAGGGGAAGCTGTGACGTGGTATTGGTTACGAGTATTACAGTTAAGTCCATAGGACGTACTTAGCGTTCAGTCGTGAGTTTGTGTGATTGTAATGGTTGTGTGTGTTCATATGATCGTGCATTTATAACCTAAACCGGACTACGATGACCATTTATTACTTTAAATGGCCCAAGTGTATTATAACGGGTCGTGACCACCGGTCTCCGCTTGCGGGTAAGAGGAGGTGCCTTGAAGATGATCTCACAGGGGGGACGAGTGATGATCACCCCCATGCAAAACCCTTGTGTACGTTGGATGGGACGAGGTTCTTGAGGCTCCTTGTGTTACAAAATAAGTTGAATTAGTAATGGAATAACGAAATGGAAAGATAATTAATGAATGTGTGTGGGATTGCATGTATGAGATGTGGATGTGTGTTTTTGCTATTACCTTCATACTTATTCATTGTTGTAGCTAACGGTGTATACCGTGTGGTAGATGATCTACAGGTTAGGAAGACTGCAGAATGAGTCAGATGAGGTGACCAGCCGAGGACTGCTGTACATTAGGGTTGCGTGAGATATGGGATCTTTTGTATATGATATTTATGGATGTTTTTTTGTACTCGACTTTGTTGTTGTAAACTCTTTTGATGTATCTTCTACAGTTTTATGTATTTGGTTTTAATTTACGTGTACCTTACTGTAAGATCCAGTGATCTTGTTGTTAGACTAGGGTTATGATCCATTGTGAGATCCTAGCCGAATATGGCACTCCGAGTCCCGCGGATTCGGGGTTTTACACTTTCGCATGATGAGACACGATTGAATTCATTAGTGTGTTGTAGTTCTTAGCTACATTCTCCAAGTCGGTTTGATTAAAGTCAACTTCTTTCTTTGGAACCTCAACTCCCTCAATAGTGGTGATTGATACTTTTGGTCTAGTATAAACTATGCTCCATTCAAACATTTGCTTTAGTGTTCTCCAATGTGTAAAATTGTTACCACGTAATAGGAGTGGTCGAGTGGTGGATCTTCCTTGAGCGAATCCTCCATCACCTACAGAGTTCATGATTAATCTCACTAATGGTTAAATCAAATATACGTAAGTATAGCTATGATACCAATTGAAGAACCGAGTAGGGGATTAATAAGGATAGAAATACTCTAAAGGGGGGGGGGGGGTTGAATCGAGTATGGAGACTTTTTGCAATATCGGATATCAAGGATTTGAAATGAATCTCAAAGCCATGAAGTCGATCTTTGTAACATGTGACAAAACAGTTTCTCAAGGCCTTGTGAATCTCAATGTCTTGACGGAGAATCTTCTCCAATAAGTTCTTTATGCGTCCGATATCTTCTCCATGTTTGAGCCGTTGAGAATCTTCTCATTTAGATCCGATTTCCTATAAAATATATAACAACCATGACAAGATATCTAGAGAATATAAATAATATTTGTTAGCATATTCAACTACATTTAATGTTAAGTCTTCCATCATCCTAATATAACATTTAAATATCAAGGTGAAATTATCAAGTTGAAAATTGATTTATAATTTCTACTTTCTAGGAGATGGTAATTTGATCTATTCTGATTTATCTCTTATATGATGAAATTTTGTAGTTTATATTTTTAAGATATTAAGACAATCCTTCTTCTATTATTGTATGTATTCAGATATTTGTTTATCATGCATTCTCTATGTACTTGTTACATGAAATATCCGTATTAGGAAAGAAAATATATGATTTACTTTAATACAATTTCTATAGCAAGGAAATAAAGGTAAAAAAAATATAATATAAAAACTACAAATATTAGAAATATATACAATTTTAAAACGGGTGAATACGGATCGGATGAATGAGTTAGGTGAAGGATGGATGAAACATTCACCCGGATTCTACCCAATCCACCGCCCGCTTCATCCATCATCCATCATCCGCTTTCACACTTCTTATTATGGGTTTTCACCATTTTTTCGTTGAACCGGGTGATCGGATATCCGTCAGATACGAGTGAAATATCCGAATCTGGATCTCTCCATACTCTTTCTAATTTTTTCCTAATAAATGAATATTAGCCCTTTGATTAGATCAAAGGTTACGATTTGTTTTATTAATTAACATTAATTAACACTCAGTCATATTCTTTTTTCTTACTAAAAATCTTCCTGCTCTGGTGCCACTTTTTAATTTACAACTTCAATAAACGAGTTTCAATTGTAGAATTATTTATGAAACTAGAGGTAATTTCACACACACAAAAAAAGCTAAAATAAATAGACCTACATTCAACAAAGCTATACCCTCAAAATATTGCTTATTTCATTCATTTGGTAAGTACTCAGAAACATCGGATTCACCACAAATAGGTCTCAACATGAAGAAACAGACCGGACAACACATGGACGGTCGCATCGCCCAATTCTTTCTCTTCTTTCATCGCAATCATGTAAGCTTTGAGTTAACACTTGAACCAAAAAAGTCCTCTTGCTTATTGTAAGTTAGGGTGGGCATTTCCGGATATCCGATCTGAAGGCTCGGATACCCGATCCGACAATCTTTAAAAAGTCCGATCCGAATCCGAGAGCACCGGATATCTGACAGTTTTATCCGGATGGATATCCGATCTGGGTATTTATTTTTAGACTAGTCGGATATATCCGATCCGACTTTTTCCTATAAACTCCGATCCGTATCCAATCCAATGGTCCGAAAAATATGTCCGGATATGATTGGACTCGGATCACCAATTGCCGGATATCTTCAAATATAAATTTTTTCGGATCGGATATTTTTGCTCACTCTACCGTAAGGTTTTCTCTTTTATTGATTCTCGTTTCGGATTCCTATGGTTTGGTGTTTAATTGCTAAATTCAATATGATTCTAGATAATTTGTAGGCGGTAAAATTTGGATGTGCATTATTTGTCGCAACTCTGGCGATATCCAAGGAGCTTGAAATATCAAAGTCACGAGAACGCGTTAAATCGACAACATCGCCGGAATATACGAGTATGTATCATGAGCCGAACATGAAAGTTCTCAAACAACCACCGAAGTTCCGATGAGATTTTCCAAGGTTGTCACTTGATAGCCGGTTCCATCCAAGGGATAAAAATAACTTCGACTGCGGCGACGAGAGGGTTGTGTTATTTTGGAGGCGACAAAGAGTGTACCTAGTGTGATAGCGACTCAACGATAATTTCTACCAAAGCTTTCAGTTAACGGTATCTTTAATATATAGAGGTTAAATATGAGATGATTTAGCTTCCCTCATATGAGACATTTTTGGAAGGAAAAAAAGATTAGTGTATGTCAATTAAATGTTAACTAAACGAATCATAACCATTAATCTAATCTAAAGGTCGATATTGGTTCATTAGGAAAATATTAGGTGGAAGATATATGGAGAGGATCTGCATTCGAAATTTCCATCCCTAGTTAACGGAGGCCACAACTCTACTCTTCGGACCCCCGATTGCTGGTCACCAGATTACTGTCTCCGCATCGAGGGTGATCCTACCCTAACCTGATGTGAAGATACTGCGCACTCTATTCCCTTGAAATTAAGTTACTCTTTTAGTCATGTGAGACGCAGTGCCAATACGGTGTCGGCGGTCGCACATGGCCGTTCGTTTACCTGTTTTACCAAACTCTACGTGTATATGGCTTGACAATTTACAACCAACAATTCTTCAGGTTGGCAGATTTTGATATAATATAGTACAGCTCCTCAATCTCCTTTCAAGAAAAAAATTCAAGAAAGCTGTACATATAATTTATGAAATTACATGAACATATATTATTAGTCACTAATTCAGTAATTTGTATCGTATACACATGAAACCAATGAACATATGATTTTCTAAATAAGTGAATACCATGTATGAAACAACAACAGAAAAAGAAGAAGAAAAAAATGTGTATGTTGTATTATCTACAAACCAATAATAAAGAGCGAAAATGAAAAAAAATGAAGTGGATCAGCCAAATACGGGAGGCAATTTGACAATATTCTCCAATCCATTCTCCAAGGGCGTCAAATTCAAGTCCAAACACAAAGGCCCGGTGGTGTTGGTAAGCTGAGCGAGGGGCTTATTGACAGCCGTAGCGGGACACGAAAGCGAAAGAGAGAGTGTAGTGGAGGGAGGCAAGGCGTGACCATAAACCGCCCTATGACGCCTCATGTGGCCTCCAAGGGCCTGTCCGATGGAGAATTCGAGGCCGCAGATGGAGCACTCGTGGGTCTTGGGCTTGGGTGGCGACGAATTAGAATTGGAATTGGTGGATGTATCGGAGGAGTGGGCCGCATCCGACAGCCTGGGCTTCTTGTGGCTGGCCCGGTGGCCGCCGAGGGCTTGGAAGGACGGGAATTGACGGTTGCAGGTCTTGCACTCGAAGACGCGTCTTGTATCGGCAGAGGTGGTGGCGGAGGTGACCGTTAATGGCCGGGAGAGGAGCATTAGGTAGTTGGCGACGGTTGCGAGGCTGTCGTTCATCTTCTCTTGCTCCTCTGATCTGCTTCTCTTCATCATCTTTGTTTTGGTGTGTTTAGGTGTATTGGGTTAGGGGTGTATTGCGTATATATACAAGGAATCGGTGGAGTTGGATGTGGATGGGTTTGAGTGTTTGACTTTTGGTTTTGGGGTTTGACCTTTTCTTAGTTATAGGGTGAGCTTGGAGAGTACGAAATTAAGATGAATATTTGAAAATATAGAAAATGAGGTCAGAGATACGTATCTGATTGTGCATTGCTACTTATTTTTGTAAAAATCAACAGAGAATAATTCTTTTTGTTAATATATTTAAATTTGCATGTGAGGAATTTGAGTGGTAAAGGTTAGGGTATTTAGGCGGTTGGTATTGGTCGTTACGGAGCAGCTTAAAATATTATTAAAGTAATAAATATGGTGAATTTGTAGGTGTGTGTTTTGCGTAGGTACGTAAAGAGTGTGAATGAATTGAGCGTGGCAAGTGGGTAATTGGTGCCCCGTGGTGATGTGAATGCAGATTGCAGAATGGTTTGACGCGGTGTACTTGACTTGAGGAAGTAACATGGAACTTGTACAACTTGCACACCAATTCAAGAATAGTAAGCATCTATCTCGGTCTAATCCATCCACTCTTTTTCTAGAAGCTATATATATATATTTTTTAATACTTGTTCACTTCCAAGTACCCTTGCACCTCATGTCGTCTCAATTACGTAATTAAGAAGCTTCTTCCACACATCCTTCCATTTTATCATACACCCTTCTTATTAATTCTATTAAATCATTCTTTTTTACTAAACAACACACTCTTATGTATTTCTATTCATGCTTAAAACCTGGCAAACATTGTATAATATATAGATAGATTGAGGGTCCGTTTGGTTTTAACTCCGGAATCGAAAACGGAATGGAAACGAATCTACTCCATATGTATACCATTGTTCCACAAATCCGTTTCGGTTTGCGGAGCTGGAACCAAACGGACCCTCAATGGAAACGAGGAGACGTAGAAAAGAGTAATTACAGGTAAGAGTGTATGATCTTAGTAGAGCCAATTTCATCCCGTGTTTTATTGGGTGGCAACCCAACCTCTTTTACCAATATATTAATTATATGCGTCACTAATAAGGATATACGATTGACTATGACGCTAAATTTTCCTTGTGAATAACAAGTAACGAGCTAACACCATTAGGGATGACAATTTCATCCGAATCCGACGGACACCCGATAACCCAATCCATATTAAAAGGGTGAAAATCCGACATGAAGCGGGTGAAAGCGGATGGCGGATGAAGCGGGTGATGGATCGGGTCGGATTCGGATGAACCTTTCATCCACCCATCACCCGATCCATCATCCATCCACCCATCCGACCCGTTTCACCCGCTTACACCCGTTATAAATTTATTGATTGTTTACTTGTTTATTGATCTTTAATTCCCTTTTGATTTATAATTTGGTGATTTACGTGATTGTTTAGCAAAATTTGTACATTTGTTCAGTTCCTAGTATGATCTTATTGTATATTTTGTATTGCTAAATTTCTCTATTTTTTAAAAACTTAAACTTATAACACTTCTTGTTATATTTCCGCTTGGATGATTTTTGTTGACTTTATATTTATCATGTTTTTTATGAATAATATTTTTTCATATTGAATTTATTTTTTTATTATTAATTTTTTGCATTCAAATCCGAATTTAATATCGATTTAGAAGAAAAGCGTAGAACACCCGAATATCACCCGATCCACCCGCTTCATCCGTTGAATGCGGGTGGATCGGATGCGGGTGGTGGATTTGACGGGTGGCGGGTGGGGTGGGGTGGATGAGATTTTCTCGCGGGTCGGGTGGCGGATTGGGTCATCCACCCACCACCCGATTCATTGCCATCCCTAAACACCATTTATGTAATACCAATAATTATTTCATACCAACATGCCTACACACCTACATTTTTTTTAATATGTTTTTTGTTGAACCCAACAGAACTTCAAAAACTGCTTATCGTAGTCGCTTTTAATTCGCCCAATTCATTAACTCAAAAGGTCAAACATGATATAAATCAAACACAAGTAGCTACTTTTTTTTTCAAAAGTAATTAGTTAGACCAAGGTTTGTTTAGTAACGCAAAGTTAGGAGTTTTTTCCAGATTATGGGCGGTCCCCACTATTTAGTAATCCCGTTTAGTTTGAACTTAGGAAATTAGCTTAATTTTTGGGGCGTGTTTCATGAGTTTTGAATATGAGATTTCATAAATCTTTTAGGGCTAGATTCTTGTGGATTTGGGATTCTAGTTTGAAATTCAACTCCTTATCTACCTGAAGAACCTAGTAGGAGATTCATAAAGATATAAATATTCTAGACGGGGTTGAATAAAATATGAAAACTTTTCGCACTATCGGATATCAAGGTTTTGAAACTAATCTCAAGGCCCTTGAAGTCGATCTCAAGGCCTTGACTTCAAAACCTGCAGAAGATTATTAGTCACAAAATAAGCGATAGAATGTGCGGAAAATAAAAGATCGACACACGATATATTTACGAAGTTTGACCCTAACAACCTTACTCTCCGCCTAGGGTTTTCGACCCTAGGATTCTAATATAACTATCTATTATCTGCTTGTTATGAGTCCTAGATACAACCTAGCAGAACTTTCCTTCTCCTCTCGATGTAGCCTCAATGCTAAGATGTCGTCAACTCTATTCTAGCAATAATAGCCTAGTTACTCCGCAGAGTAACACACTCGAGTATAACACTAATATCATATGCTAATGTAGCTCTTGTGTTTATCTCACTCTAACGTATAAATCTAAGAAAGCTCAAAGAGGAAGATAAACTTTTGGATCGATGAAGATGCTCTTGTATGATCGCTTGGAAGGCTTGATATCTTTATTTTCAATCGATGTCTCTTTTATAGTCTTCTATGGAGGAACTTCTTCTATCTGTTTTCTCTTAGCCGTTGCGATGTCTTCCTTCCACATAATCCTATGTTTATTGAGCGTGATCTTCGTATGTGTTGTTTGTGTACTAGCCGTTTGAGTAGATCCTTCAAACAAGACCTTTTCTTCAAAAGTTCCCTTTGATAGCCGTTTGATCTTCCCCACGATCTTCTCTACAACCATTCAACAAATTTCGTACAAGATCTTCAACAACCTTCTTCATAGCCGTTTGAGATCTTATGCTGAGATCTTCTCTTCAAACGCCTATCTTCTCCAACAAGATCTTTGTAGTTGGTTGGTCATTTAAGATCTTCTCTCCTAGATCTTCTCGGTTGGTTTGTTTATTGTTGTAATAAGTATTCGTCCGATATCTTCCTTTGTAATAACATCCAAGACCTTTATATATTTAACAAACAAACCAAGACAAGCAATCTAGAAATATAATCACTATTTGTTAGTTTATAAAACCACGTTTATATGTTAAATATTCTATCATTTAAATAAAACAATTAATATCAAATGTGGAGTAATCAATCTCCCCTTGATGGAAGACAAAACAAATATCTTACCTGCATTTAATGTTAGATATATGCACGCATAAAAATATTCAAAAATAAATGTTGAATCGGATCGCATATTTTTCTCCCCCTTTGTCTTTCAACAAGGGAGAAAAGAAATTAAAGCACAGGAGTTTAGAAATATTACAAACCCAAGTTCAACAAAAACAAGTTTAAAAATGGCCCAGAAACACATTTCAAGGCCTTGAAAGTAAAAACAAAGAAAATTTAAAGTGCATGTCAAGGCCTTGATATCCAGTTTCAAGACCTTGAAATCGATTTCAAAGCTTTGAAATCTATTCCTAGTACCACCGAGAATCGCATTGGCCATGAACATCGTCATAACCTTTCTTATTCCACTGTGCATAAGCTTCATCCAACGTCTTTATTTTCTTGTATTCATCAATCGTGTGTTCATTCTCAGCATCGTTGTACTTTTTCACAACACTAAATTCCTCAATAGTCAGAATGGTTGTCTCTACATGATTAGGCATGTTATATAGATTTTCTCTTTATTTTGCATGCATAGACATACATTCATAACAATTATGCTTATATTTACCTATATTGTTAGAATCGAGATATACATAGAGTTTTATTGCATTTTTAGGTAAAAGGGCGAATTATGGAGCAAAATGGCACATTTAAGGATTAAGCCTTAATGTGGAGAATAAAGGAGCATAAAAGGGAGCTAGGAAAGAGCTAAAGTATTTTCTGATACCGTCTGACGCGCCAAAGTATTCTCTTATACCGTCTGACGGGCCAAAGTATTCTCTTATACCGCTGGTATCAAAGCCCTTTCTGGTGCGCTGTTCGCCTCGAAGCGTGCGTGCAAATAAGCTTTAAATTTATAAAAACTAGAATCAAGCAAGCGAACCCGCAGTGTACGGATCGGCGTAGTAAAGCAAGAATTCCAGAGTGTCGAACTCAGGGATTTGGGGGGAACAAATTCAGTTCGCAAATCGTCAAGCAAGTAAAGGTAATAAGCTTTGCAAATATTAGGAAAACAACAACCCTAAAGATCCACGTATCTAATTGTGGCAATCGATTCAAGATATACTAAAGAACTAAGGACATAGTTAAGAGTTGCAAAGGTATGCTAAGGTAAAGCAATGTATGGTGAAGTTCTAAGGCTTTATATGACTTATCTAAAGACACTCTCTATAAAGGTTGTTGAGGCTTCAGTATAGAAGGGATCTAAAGACAAGAATTAATCTCAAATACCCAAACTTGTAACCCAAGGATCAAGATAAACTCAAACGATTAAGTTTGTGACACTCGAAATCGAAGTAGAGGTTGTTGAGGCTTCACTACTACCTAGAAAAAGAGCAAACCTAGACTAGATTAAAGCTAATCTTTAACCTTGGATCAAAGTAAAAGCAAAGTTCATAAACTAGGGTAAATCATGGGTAGATCTTGAGTTCCACGGCCGTGGAAGCTCAAGAACAAACCGTGATCTTGGTTCGTCGACGAGATCTCTCTAACTCTCAGGGTCCAATCAATTTACGATCGATCTATCATCATCTAAGCCACAATTATTAACCCTTCACCTTAGAATTGCTAAAGGGTTTTAGCCAATAACCATTGTCATGATATCACAAATCAATTTAAGAAGAATGAAAGATGAAAACCTTCGAAAACTCAAATATAACTCAAAGTCAATCTCAAATTCAAAACACGAATCAGAATATTCAATGGATTCGGAATAGAACACAAAACCTCACAAGGTCTAAGGCAAGTATGAACAACGGGATGTCAATCCGTCTTTAATAACAAAACCTAGAAAAGGGCGCAACTTCCGCCACACACGATCTTCCAAAATCCAAATTGCCGGCGCTTCCGCTAAGTCCTTCTCGAACTCCCACCAAGCGATCCTAAGCAAGGCTAAGCGATAAGCGTGGATGTCCGAAACTCTCTTCTCTGACCCTTTTATAAGAAAAGGATAAAATAACCGTCCGGCCCATTGCGTAAATGATGTGACAATAATTGGTTCGTCAAAAGATTGCCTAAATCACGGTCTCATTGGATTCCACGACCGTGGTTTAGGGCGTGGAAGTGGATTACGGTCTCATATGATTTCCACGACCGTCCTTTAGACCTTGTAACTCTCTGGAATACTCCACGCTCATGATGCCAAGATCCACGGCCGTGTTTTAGGGCGTGGAAGTGTAAATTGCTTGTGGTTTCCTTTGTGTCGTGCCATTCCTCATCCTAGCATCTCCTTTGGCTTCTTTGAAGTGCTCCTAATCCTTGGATGTGCTCAAATCCTCTCCTATCTCTCTCAAATGGTCCGGTTTTAGCTCTTATTCACCTATAATCAACACAAAGCTAATGTAGAACTCCATATCGAAAATATAGATAAACTAGCTAACAAATGCTTGAATGCCTCATCAATGAACACTATAATGAATGAAAAACAACTAGAAAAAGTGTCTAGAATATCGTAATATTTCATGCTAACAAAATACCCCATACTTGCCACTTGCTTGTCCCCAAGCAAGGTATTTTGAAAGCTTTAGAACATAAGTTAGGATGAAATATGCATGCAAACTCAAAAACAGAACATCTTTTAGGTAAATGTGCTTCTAGTCAATAGATTATTCTCAAACCTTGCTTTATTCACTCTTGAAACGCTTATATACATAACCAAAGAATGTAAAGGAAAGAAACATCATGAATTGGTTAAACTTCAATGTAAACATCATAACCTTCAAGCATTATCAAAATCAAGCATAAGAAACTTCAATTTAGATCACCAAGCCAAATAACATTCTTTTGATCTTAAGAACTTTCAAATAAGGTCTAGAATGCGGAAGGGAGGGAAAACTTATAAGGAATGTGGTGCATGAATCCGAGAAAGTGGACAACTAACTCTTTTTTTTTATTTCGATTTGCAACACCATAAAATTTGAGCTTTGCTCTCTTCTTTTCACATCAATTTTCGACTTTACTTTTGGAGTTATGGACAGCAGTGCACAAAAATCGAAGCCTAGGAGATTGGCTTTTCTCAATTTCGAGATGCCTCAAACCCTTGATGCACATACCATAATCCGTTAGGAATATCGCTCAATCCGAATTTGGCAAGACACAAACACCCGACTATGTGAATGGTGCCGAGTTACTCATCGTCATGATTGACTTCCCCAAACCTATTATTTCTATTCTTTGAATGCAAACAATTGCTTTCATGTCCCTCCCACATCAAACATGCCAAAACATAATTCCTCCAATTCCCGGATAGGTAAGGGAGGCAATTATTTCATTGAGGGCCTAAATGAACAAAGAAAGGAGAAAGAAAGGTTGAATTGCCTTAATCATTTCATAAAGAAGTATAAGAACTTATCATGTGATTTGAACCTCGATTTCTCAATATGATTTAGATAAAACTCTTCACATTATTAAACTTGCAAGAAAGGATAATCAACACATTCAATTCCTTTTTAATTCATTATTCGTTTAGGCATACAGTTGTCATCAAAAGCTCAATCCGCAAGTAGTAATTATCATAGAAATCATCTCAACTCTTAGAAGCACAAAACCTTTTAGAATTTTCAAAATTTTTCAAAAGCTTTTTCATGCAATGCAATAATGAAACGTGTGACAATGAAATGAAACATGCAAAGTTTCATCGAATCAAGGCAAGCAAAGTGAGCAGAGTTATTACAAACGATAGTCACACCCCACCCCATACTTGAGACAAACATTGTCCCTAATGTTCAAAAAGAAATAAGGAAAGGAAAGAAAAGAAAAATGAACTTACAAGATGGCGGTGGAGCGGCTAATACTGTCAATCACACCTAGTCATCACTACGGTGGAGGCGGTGGTGGAAACGGGAAGAAGCTGGAGTCGAAGTTCCGCCAAACTGCTGGCGGTAGATGTCCCTCATCATCCTATCATGCTCATCAGCTCGTACGTCCCTAGCGTCCTGCCGGATCTCCAAATCTCCTACTCTATTGGAGAGGTCGGTAGCCCAGTCCGACAGCTGCTCATACCACTCAGGTGCCTGGATGTACCAAGATGGCACATCCTCTGGGGCTGGTGTTGACGGCGGATGTGCATACCATGTCGGCGGAGTTCCCATCCACTCCGGTTGTGATCTATACCAATCAGGAGGGGTATCCATCCATGTCGGCCTCTTACTCACGCTAGCACGGTGAGAGGAAGAGGCTCCTGAATGTCCAGCTGGTCGTGGTGAGCGACTGGGAGGGTCAGGGAAATGTGCCGGCTAATCCGGGAAAGTGCCAAAGTTATGCTCCTCACCTCCTCCCTCAAAGCCATCACCCCCTCCTATCTCCTTCTCCTCATTTACAGCCGGTACCTCATCGGGGACGTAGGGAGGTGCTACTAACCTATTCGCATGCATAGCAGCGAAGGTCTGCTTCCAATTATGGCGTCCAGCCATAATGGAATACTCAGGGAGCCATGGAATGCCTCTACCTCCTCTATCCTCCCATGGCATGGCAGCGGTAGGTGGACCTCTATGCCTAGGAAAGATCAAACCTCTAGTCATGAGGCTCTGGAGACCCAACGGTCTCGCCGCTATCCTAGTACAGGCAGAAAAATCTATCCCCAACTGCCTAGCGATGTGGGTGACCATACCACCATATCCAATGTTCCCGGCTCTCTTATTCTTGAGCTTACTCATGGTGGAGGCTAAGAGGGTAGCACAGTCAGCAGGTCTACCGTGTAACATAACATAAAGGAGGAACAACTTATCTGTCTTAATCTTCTGAGGGGTCTCTGTCCTAGTGAAAAGACACTCAGAAAGTACTCTATAGGCTATCTTCAAGGCTAAGTGATAGATAAGCTTAGCCTTGGTGTCAGCTGCTGCCAGCGGTCCTCGCTGGCATAGATCATAGCAATGTTCTCCCAGAAATCCTTAGCGTATACACCACTAGGAAAACGACCATTGAAGGTCTCTTGGAACCCAAAGAAGGATCCAAACTCCAAGATCGAGAACTCGTAGTTCTCCTCCATCAGCCTAAAGGAAATTGTCCTATCCATATGGTTATCCTCAAAAGAGATAAAAAAAACTCTCTAGTAATCTCCTCATATGCGTCTTCCTCAATAGCGGAGAAGACGATCAAGCCGGCTCTATCTAGAAGCCATGTAAGGTCATTCACCACATTCAGTGGCTTTAACTCCTCAAGAACTAAGTAGCGTGGTCCTATGACCGTCCTCTTCTCGATCCTTTCTAAGGCATCGAGGTAATCCTCATGGATTTTTGGTATTGTAGGGGGTGGGGGTGATGGTGGCTCACTAGGGGGAATTTGGGAGGAGGAGGAAGTATCACCTTTCCTCTTCTTGATTCTAGTAGACATTCTCCTTATCAAATCCATTTCAGAGAGAAAATTACGGCCTGTTCTATAACTTCCACGGCCGTGGTTCGCCCAGAGACCGTGGTTCGGCTCTGAATTTCTCAAAACTCAATCAATTCACACCAAATTCACCAGGCTACATTCCTAGACTAAGTCTAAACCAATTCCAATCATTTCTCCTAAAAATTCTTGCAAAAATTGAGCCAAATCGACAAAGTAGAGAAAGAAGAAAACCTAGGTTTTGGATTCTTAAAATCCAAATTCCGTCTTCTTCAGGGATTGTTCACTTGATTTGTTGATTGGATCTTGTAGATGGTTGAATTTGCTTCACTTTAGGCTCAAGAATCGTCGAATCGGTTTCCAAACAAAGAAAGGCGATATGGGGATGATTTACGGCGTTTTAGGGCGTGGAAGAGAAGTGTTTGTAGTGTTTTTGTGAAGGAAGGTGGTTTATATAGTGGCCGTAAAATTTTTTGAAAATCATGGTCACTCGGGGTGTTCCACGACCGTGGGTTTGTACGGAACCGTGGTTTTCGTGATTTTTCTCAGATTTTTGCAAATTACGGTCACTGTAGCTTCCACGACCGTGGTTTAGGGCGTGGAACTCTCTGTAATGTGCCAAAATCCAAGTTTTGTCAATTTCCTTCAACCCTTTCCTCTCCCTTTCTTATTCCATTGCTCCTACATCCAAAAACACAACATTCCGGAAGGTATCGAAGGCAAAACAAAACAAAAACGTCTAAACTAATCTATTCTACGAATGACAAACAAAAACATAAGTGCAATACCTTGGGTTGCCTCCCAAGAAGTGCTTGTTTAAGGTCCATAGCTAGACCGTACTTGCACTTATTCGAGTGCGGTAGGCGCGAACTCTTAAGCTTGGAGTTCCGGTGAGTACTTCTTGAGTCGTTGACCGTTCACTTTGAAGCTTCCGCCCTTTTCACCCCATACTTCAACTGCACCATGGGGAAAAACACATTTGATTAGATAAGGTCCGGTCCAACGAGATTTAAGCTTACCTGGAAAGAGACGAAGTCTTGAATTGAAGAGGAGAACTTGATTTGGCTCTTTGAGGTCTTTTGGAATGATATGCTTATCATGCCAACGCTTCGCTCTTTCTTTATAGATCTTGGCGTTTTTGTAGGCGTTTAAGCGAAGTTCTTCAAGCTCGTTAAGGTCCAAGAGGCGCTTCTCGCCCGCTTCCATTATGCTGAAGTTCAACCACTTTATTGCCCAATACGCCTTATGTTCCAGCTCTACCGGTAAGTGACAAGACTTCCCATACACAAGTTTGTATGGTGTCGTTCCTATGGGAGTCTTATATGTAGTCCGGTATGCCCACAATGCATCATCTAGCTTCAAAGGCCAATCCTTCCTTGTCCTTGAAACCGTCTTCTCTAGGATTTCTTTAATCTCCCGGTTTGAAATCTCCACTTGTCCACTCGTTTGTGGATGGTAAGGGGTGGCGATCTTGTGAGTCACCCCATACTTAGCTAGTA
Source organism: Fagopyrum homotropicum (assembly GCA_033239125.1). Lineage (NCBI taxonomy): Eukaryota > Viridiplantae > Streptophyta > Magnoliopsida > Caryophyllales > Polygonaceae > Fagopyrum > Fagopyrum homotropicum. Next base: position 89,512,071 of record BSWB01000003.1, on the reverse strand, counting down.
GAGCTTCAAATCGTCGGGCAATGAAGTGAGAGCCTCCATCACTAATGATAGTCTGTGGTGTCCCAAATCGTGGAAAAATGGTCTTGTTAAAGAACTTAACCACAACCATGGCATCATTAGTAGGAGAGGCAATTGCTTCAACCCATCTCGAAACATAATCTACAGCTAGAAGTATGTATTGGTTTTCACAAGATGATGGGAAAGGTCCCATGAAGTCTACTCCCCAAACATCAAAGATCTCTACCTCCTGAATGTTGTTAAGAGGCATTTCGTTTCTCCTAGATATGTTCCCTGTTCTTTGACATGCATCGCAGCAGGAAAACAAAGGTTTGCACATCTTTAAATAAAGTAGGCCAAAAGAATCCAGATTGTAATACCTTAGCGCTAGTCTTGTTCGAGCTAGCGTGTCCTCCACAAGGTAGTGAATGACAATGACGGATGACGCTTTGCATCTTGTCTTCCGGCACACATCGTCGAATGATGTCGTCAGGACCTCTCTTAAAGAGGAAAGGTTCATTCCAAAAGTATTCCCGGACATCCTTAAATAACTTCTTCTTTTGTGCATAGGATAATCCGGGTGGTAATTCCTGGCAAACCAAATAGTTAACAAAATCAGCAAACAATGGTTTATTACCTTTAGTGATCTTGTCGATGCACTCCTCTATGATATGTAAATGCTCGTCCGGAAAGGAGTCATCTATGGGTAGATGGTCGTCCTCTAGATGTGGTAGACGAGTCAAATGATCCGCAACAGAATTTTCCGAACCCTTCTTGTCACGGATCTCTAGATCGAATTCTTGTAGGAGAAGAATCCATCTAATTAGCCTTGGTTTCGCATCCTTCTTTGCAAGTAGATACCGGATCGCAACATGATCCGTGTATACAATCACCTTTGCACCTACAAGATAAGAACAAACTTTTCAAATGCATATACAATTGCTAGAAATTCTTATTCGGTAGTGGCGTAGTTAAGCTGTGCTTCATCTAGCGTCTTGCTAGCATAGTAGATAGCGTGGGTTCGTCCTTCCTTCTTTTGCCCAAGCACAACTCCTATAGCTACGTCACTTGCATCACACATAACCTCGAATGGAAGATTCCAATCCGGAGGTTGAATGATCGGGGCTGAGATTAGAGCTTCCCGAATCTTATGAAACGCATCTAAACACTCCTACGAGAAATAAAAAACTGCATCCTTCATCAATAGATTAGTAACCGGTTTTGATATCTTAGAAAAATCCTTTATAAAGCGTCTATAAAATCCAGCATGTCCTAGAAAGCTTCTTATCCCTTTCACCGAAGATGGGGGAGGGAGCTTTTCTATAGTCTCTATCTTAGCCTTATCTACTTCAATCCCTCTACTAAAGATCAAATGTCCTAATACAATGCCCTCTTTCACCATGAATTTACACTTTTCCCAATTAAGAACTAGGTTAGTGTCTTCACACCTTTGTTGAACAAGAGAAAGGTTAGAAAGAAAATTATTGAAAGAGGAACCATGAACAGAAAAGTCATCCATGAAAACCTCCATGATTTCCTCTATGTACTCCGAGAAGATAGCCATCATACACCTTTGAAAGGTGGTTGGGGCGTTGCAAAGCCCAAACGGCATTCTCCTATAAGCAAACGTACCTCAAGGGCACGTGAATGTGGTCTTCTCTTGATCGTCCAGATGTATCGGGATCTGAAAGAAACCACTATAACCGTCAAGATAACAGAAATGTGAGTTTTGTGCTAACCTCTCAAGCATTTGATCGATGAATGGTAATGGGAAGTGATCCTTCCTTATTGCGTTGTTTAGCTTGCGGTGTTACACTAAGAATGTGACACGCAAAAAGTCTTAAATTTATACTCGATATATTTTTCCTAACTCCTAGCGAACCCGCAGTGTACGGGACGTTTTGTAGTAAAGATAGTATTCCGTGGTCGAACACAAAGACTGAGGTGAAATCGAGTCAAATAGTGACTAAGTATAGTGTCGATCTAGGCTAAGAAAAGATGAAAGAAACAAATAAATGAAAATCTCAATGTTTTTGGGTTGGTTTTGTGTGGTGATCAATCAAGGATCACAATGATATAATATGGCAAAACAAACTAAGGAATCAAACTAAAACACAAATAAACAAACAAACACGAAATATGTGATCAAAGAGAGAAAAGCGGATTCTAGGGGTTGGAAATTCTGGTTATGGCATAGGACTCAAGCTTCTAATCAACCTTGAATAAACTATAGTATGTTGGGAAGGAATGTTTCTCAAGTGGGGTCAATCACCGGGTAAGTCTCATGATCCACTAATCTCGCTCCTAAGGTCCTATCACCGGGTAAGTCTCTAGGAGCCTAAGGTAGGGATATCTACACAAACCGGATGGTTATCTAGGGATCTAACCTCTCCTTACCGGGTAAGTCTCGGGAAGGCAAGTCCTAAACACCTATCCTAGCACACTCAGTCCAATAGCGGCTTGGGAGGCTTAGTACTACCTAGAGCTCATCATCTTCGGTATCTAAGAGCAAGAATCACCGGGTAGGTATCTTCTAACACTTAGTTGCTAACACTATGTCACCCTAGGATAGATTTAGCTCAACAAACACTAGGATTTCAACAATCTAACATTCTAGCACTTAGATTCATCAAATCAAACGAGTTAGTCAGAATCACGGGTTGTTCATCCCTTTCCACGGCCGTGGAGTGGCAAGAATGAACCGTGGTTTCCAACAGTAGCTCGGTTCAAGCAAACGAATCATCATAAGGTACATCTAAGTCCATCTTATCATAGTCCAAGCATAACCATCACTTCCTTACCCTAGAATCACATCTATCTAGCCAACTACAAGCATCTCAACAATCAAACTCAACAAGCATATATTCATGGCTTCCATAGCAAGTAAATGAAGTGAAATAGAGATGAACAAGTAGAACAAAGAAAATCAAGCTGAATGTATGATAAGAAAGACTTCCAACCCTTCAAAAGAAGGTTCAATCTTGATAGCACGAATTATAGTCTATATTTTGGGACCTGTTTAGACGTTTTATCTTCAATAATCTGCATGTTTGGATGTATTGTATATGATTATATTGTCGTTTCATATACCTTTGCGGGAATCGAGGTCTACACCTAGTTTTGTTGTAATCGTAGGTAAAATGGCACGTTTTGGACTAAAATGGAGCAAAAGGAGCTAAGGAGTCATTGGAGCTACATTCAGGAGCTTAAGGAAGAATCCAGGAATCATGGAATTGGATTAGAGATTCACTTTGGACCAGATTTTAGAGATTTCACATTCAGTTGTGACTCACCTCGGTTGACTACAAAGTCACCTCGACTGAGGTGATTTAGAGGAGCCGACTCGACCGAGGCGAACACATTGGACGCGGCGGGATATATTTTATTCTTGGCTGAGATCTTTTATTTTTGGAAAGAGGATCTTATATTTTTGGGCTGGGTTTCTGGAAGAAAGAAGATAATTTAGCCCATATATTTTACCTATTTTTATGTGAATAGATCTTTCTAAGATATCTTATCTTTGGAGGGTAATTTTCCTATAAAAGGGTTGGATTTCCCACAAATCCACATCATGCTATACCACCGATCGTGCTTCGAGCAACCATTTTACCCTACCATAGCTGGAGGTTTGAAGAACCTTTTTGAAGGTTGAAGGAAGATTGAAGAAAGAAAGTTGATAGCTTTTATAGCTTTTGTGAAGGGTTTTGTAAGATTTTCTTAGATACCCTTCTTTGTTGATTGTCTTATTGGATTTTTATCCAAGGAACGCTTTTTGTTTGATAATTGATTCAGTTATTGAAGCCTTTCTCTTAAGGTTTTCTTGTTCAATTATTCTCTTTCGTCCCATATATTTGATTATTACTTTCATGATGATGAGTGGCTAATTTCCTTGTGTGATTCTAGGGTGATTGGCTGAAGGTTGTGGGAAAAACAATGATACAATAATCTTAATCACAGTAGGATCCTGAAAGCTCGAGTCTTTATGCTTAACCCTAAAGCATATCGCTTAGTCGATGAACATCTCGGCCGGGGTGGAATTCTTCTGACCGAGGTGACTTTTCTGATCCGAAACTGAGACTTAAGTGTTAGAGTTTGCCAAATCCTATTCTTATTACACCTTTCCTGGTCCAATGCAAACCTAGGATGAGACTTACCCGGTAATTCCTTTGTTTGTTTACCAAAGATCATAAGTGTAGGTAATAAAGGTTTATCCTTTATTTGGGTTGGAGTGTGCTTTCATCCCATCTTTGTGAGTTAGCTTGAGACTTACCCGGTAAAGGTTGATTCTATTCCTTTAGGTGGTGTGTTGGTTTGAGGTTATAGTTCTTTTCCTTAATTCCTTGAGACTTACCCGGTAATAGGAGTTACGGTTTGGGATTAGTGAGTAGTGAGACATACCCGGTGATCTATTCACACTTTAGAAACACCTTCCCTTTGCAAAAATCTCAGCTTTGTCCGCTTATCTTTAGATCTTGAGTTGGAACCACAACTAGACGCTTTAATCCCTAGAATTGCATATTCCCTTAATTGACTTTTTATCATCTTTGATTGTTTTAATCACCTTTGTGGTTAGTAGTTGCATTGACAACCTATACCGACTTTGTTTCACTAAGTCCCTGTGATCGACCCCTGGAATTCCTTGCTTTTTACTACGATTGACCCGTACACTGCGGGTTTGCATCCTTATTTTAATCTTTCGTCTAGGGTTATAAATTTAAAGCTTGCACACACCGTTTGGAGCGAACAAGTTTTTGGCGCCGTTGCCGGGGACTTGGTCTAGACCGAGCCGGTTGCGGTTTGCTTTTGGTGCACTTGCCCCCTTTTCTACTAACCACTCTACTTGAGTGACTTTCGCAGGTTCTTTTTCTTAGGTTTATGTGAAGAACCCGCGCTGGGAAGGAAATCGTTCCTTACGATCCCGAACCAGAAAAGACTTACAAACGACGCTTGAGAGAAGCGAAGATGGCCAACCAAGACGATCGCGATCTTGAGGCCGAATTGAAGGAGGCGTTAGAACAGCTACGCCTCAGCAGGGAAGAACTAAGGCTGGAAAAGGAAGAAACTCGCACCAGGACTGAAGCGATCGAAGCTGATGTGGCAGCTCTATGAGACCAGTATCTACCTTGACCGAACCCAGATCCTCGACCGAGGCAAGATCCAGTTCCAGACCCTCTACCGAGGCAGGTCCCAGCACCTGTTGCCCCGGCCGATGTACTTCCACCTCGGATACCAGTCCAAGGCGCTCTTTTTGTAGGAATCCCGCAAACCCTAGGGCAAAGGATGGACCTCAATCAACAACTGAGGCGTCTTGGAGTTAACCTAGTAGATCCGGCAGACCATGACTACGAACTTCGACCGCAAGTTCTTTCCATGATTCGCCAATGCCAGTTTGGAGGGCTAGAGAAGGAATCAGCACATCAACATCTACAAAACTATGAGATCTTGATGGAGACCTTAAGACCCTCAAGAATTGAAAACAACAATTACAAGCTAAGACCTTTTTACTTTTCTTTAAAAGATAGAGCTCTTACTTGGTATCAATCTCTTCCTCCAGGAAAAATCAACACTTGGGAGGAGATGACTACGAAATTCTTGACTAAATTCTTTCCCCCTCCAAAACCGCTGAAATGAGAAGGAAGATTAATGCGTTCATTATGAAGGACAAGGAAAACTTGTCCAAATCATGGGAGAGGTTTAAAGACATTCGTTTGGATTGCCCACATCATGGGATTCCAAAGATAGAGTTGTTGGAGATATACTTCAAGGGACTGGACGGAAGCACCCAGTTCAACCTCCAACTACTATCCACCGGTACATTTATGGACATGGCGATTGACGAAGCTTGGGACTTTATAGAGAAGCAAGCTTTACACATGGAGAAATATTCCCACCAAGGAGCTGAAGGTGGAGTTAAAAGAGTAAACTTTCAAGAGGACTCCTCAAACAATCAACTCACGTCTTTGAAGAATGACGTGAAACAATTGAAGGAACTCTTAGTTGTCAAACTAAGAAGGAAGATCAAGGATCAAGGAACAACAATGGATACCGTAACAAAAACAACGGTTCCCGGAAAAACAACTACAACAACAATAGAGGATCCAATAGCAATAATTGGAGGGCAAACAACCAAAATTCGGGTAACCCTTACTCTAATTCTAATTCGAATGATTCCTCTAATCCTTTCCTCTCTTCCTCTTCTTCTCTCTCTACTCCATTAAAGAGCCAGGAGTCTGGATCAAGCTCATCCCAGCCGGAGAAGAAAGATGCGGTGCTGGAGGCTATCTTGATCAAGCTTAGTGCTATGGAGACATCCATGACTTCATTTTCGAAGGCACAAAAATCCTTTGAACAACAACTTGCTAGTAGGGCGAATGAGGCGCCAAGAGATCCAGGGAAGCTTTCAGCAAGAACGGAAAGCAACCCTAAGGGCTAGATTATGGCCATAACGACGAGGAGTAGACTGAAAACTACAGATCCAGTGCCTCGGTCGGTGCCAGTACAGACGAAGACCACCTCGGTCCAGGTGCAGTCGAAGAACACTTCGGCCGAGATGCCAACCGAGGTGGAGCCATAGAAAGCGGAGGAGAAAACTGAAGTTTATGTTCCACCTCCTGCATATAAACCACCACTTCCATTCCCCCAGTCAAGGGCCAGAGCACATCTAGACAAGCACTTTGGTAAGTTCCTTGACTTGATGAATAAACTACACATTAACATTCCTTTCCTTGATGCTATTCTAGGGATGCCCGCCTATGGGAACTTCTTGAAAGAGATTCTATCAAGGAAGAGGAAGCTGGAAGACTTTGGTGAAGTAAGGATGACATCTAAATCCTCGGAGTTTATTCAAATCATGAAGGAAAAGATGCCACCCAAGTTGAGAGATCTCGGCTCATTTTGCATTCCCATTCAAGTTGGGGATGTCACATGTGAAGCCTTATGCGATCTAGGAGCAAGCGTGAGCATCATCCCGCTAGAGCTATGTGTTAAGATCGGACTTGGAGAGCCCAAGCCGGTGAAGATTCGATTATACATGGCGGACCGCTCCATCACCCATCACGTGGGCATTTTGGAAGACGTTCCGGTTAAGTTAGGTAACTTCTATTTACCTATAGACTTTGTTGTGCTTGATATTCCCGCAGATTATCCTGTTCCTATCATTCTCGGGATGCCATTTTTAGCAACTTCGGGTTGCAATGTGGATTGTAAGAACACCAAGTTGAAATTCAATATTGGCGGAGATGAAGTGGAATTCGCATTACTTGCGGCCATGAAAGGAGAGCAGCTAGGAGATGATATCTTCAACATCTATGATGAAGAAGAATCAAGAGAATTGGTGAGCTCTATCCTTACTAAAGATCCACTTGAGAAAATTATTAGTTTTAGTTTAATGGAGGAAGGTATAGATGCTTCTTGTGATGCAGATATACGGAGCTTGAAGGCGCTGGAAGAAGATCCAGGAGCTAAAACTGAAAGACTAATCCAGGAGACGAAGATCTCCAGTTTCGGTTCCAGTTACAGTACCTCGACCGAGGCACTTTCTGGACCAAGCGAGGCGACTAAAGAACATCTCGGTCAACGCCTCTGCGCCTCGACCGAGGTCGAAGGCGAGACGACTTCAACTGAGACTTCCGAAAGTCCAGTTTCTGGACCTACTCCACTGGAAGAAGGAAGCAAGGATCCCCCTCAGAAGGCACCCCCAGTTGTGGAGCTTAAACAACTCCCAAATCACTTGAGGTATGTCTTTCTTGGACCGGATTCTACTTATCCCGTTATTGTTAGCGCTTCCCTCTCCGAATCTGAATTGTCTAAACTAATGCATGTCCTGAGAAAGTATCAAAAGGCTTTGGGTTATACCATAGATGATCTTATTGGCATTAAGCCTTCTTTCTGCATGCATAGAATTCTAATGGAGGACGATCATAAGACTTCACGGGAACCTCAAAGACGGTTAAATCCGATCATGAAAGAGGTTGTGAAGAAAGAAATTCTTAAGTTGTTGGATGCAGGTATCATATATCCTATCTCGGACAACAAATGGGTTAGCCCAGTACATGTAGTTCCGAAGAAAGGAGGGATGACCGTTGTGACGAATAAGAATAACGAGTTAATCCCGACTAGGACCGTCACGGGCTGGAGGGTTTGCATTGATTATAGGAAGCTGAACACGGCCACTCGGAAGGACCATTTTCCACTTCCCTTCATTGATCAAATGCTCGAACGGTTGGTCCAGCATTCACACTTCTGCTATTTAGACGGCTATAGTGGTTTCTTCTAGATTCCTATCCATCCGGATGATCAGGAGAAGACCACTTTTACTTGTCCATGGGGGACATTTGCTTATAGGAGGATGCCATTTGGATTATGCAATGCACCCGCTACCTTCCAGGGATGTATGATGGCTATCTTTTCCGAGTATATAAAGGAGATCATGGAGGTATTTATGGATGATTTTTCGGTATATGGTTCCTCTTTTGATGATTGCCTATCTAACCTTTCTCTAGTGCTACAAAGATGTGAGGACACTAATCTTGTCTTGAATTGGGAGAAGTGTCATTTTATGGTTAATGAAGGCATTGTGCTAGGACACCTCGTTTCTAATCGAGGTATTGAGGTCGATCGCGCTAAGATCGAGACTATTGAGAAACTCCCTCCCCCTTGTTCTGTTAAAGGTGTGAGGAGTTTTCTCGGGCATGCAGGTTTCTACAAGAGATTCATCAAGGACTTCTCTAAGATTTCTAAACCTCTAACTAACCTCTTGAATAAAGATGTTGTTTTTGAGTTTTCGCAGGAGTGTCTTGATGCATTTTACAGGATTAAGGAAGCGTTGATCTCCGCTTCCATTATCCAACCTCCGGATTGGACCTTGCCCTTTGAGATCATGTGTGATGCTAGTGATGTATCCGTACGAGCGGTGCTTGGACAAAAGAAGGATGGCCGGACCACCGCCATTTATTATGCTAGCAAGACGCTAGATGAAGCCCAGCGCAACTACGCTACCACCGAGAAAGAGCTATTGGCGGTTGTATATGCTTTCGAGAAATTTCATTCTTACTTAGTAGGAGAGAAAGTCATTGTCTACACCGACCATGCAGCCATCCGTTACTTGCTTGCTAAGAAGGATGCCAAGCCACGCCTTATTCGTTGGAATCTCTTGCTTCAAGAGTTTGACCTAGAGATCCGCGATAAGAAGGGAACCGAAAATTCTGTTGCGGATCACCTCAGTCGGATACCTCCATCTTCACGCGAGAAGGACGACCCACCCATAGATGATTCATTCCCCGATGAGCACTTACACTTGTTGGAGCATTTGATAGACTTACTTATCTCACCCCATGAACCGTGGTTTCCAACGGTAGCTCGGTTGAAGCAAACGAATCATCCTAAGGTACATCTAAGTCCATCTTATCATAGTCCAAGCATAACCATCACTTCCTTACCCTAGAATCACATCTATCTAGCCAACTACAAGCATCTCAACAATCAAACTCAACAAGCATATATTCATGGCTTCCATAGCAAGTAAATGAAGTGAAATAGAGATGAACAAGTAGAACAAAGAAAATCAAGCTGAATTTATGATAAGAAAGACTTCCAACCCTTCAAAAGAAGGTTCAATCTTGATAGCATGAATTATAGTCTATATTTTGGGACCTGTTTAGACGTTTTATCTTCAATAATCTGCATGTTTGGATGTATTGTATATGATTATATTGTCGTTTCATCTACCTTTGCGGGAATTGAGGTCTACACCTAGTTTTGTTGTAATCGTAGGTAAAATGGCACGTTTTGGACTAAAATGGAGCAAAAAGAGCTAAGGAGTCATTGGAGCTACATTCAGGAGCTTAAGGAGGAATCCAAGAATCATGGAATTGGATTAGAGATTCACTTTGGACCATATTTGAGAGATTTCACATTCAGTTGTGACTCACCTCGGTTGACTACAGAGTCACCTCGACCGAGGTGATCCAGAGGAGCCGACTCGACCGAGGCGAACACCTTGGACGCGGCGGGATATATTTTATTCTTGACTGAGATCTTTTATTTTTGGAAAGAGGATCTTATATTTTTGGGCTGGGTTCCTGGAAGGAAGAAGATAAGTTATCCCATATATTTTACCTATTTTTATGGGAAGAGATCTTTCAAAGATATCTTATCTTTGGAGGGTAATTTTCCTATAAAAAGGGTTGGATTTCCCACAAATCCACATCATGCTATACCACCGATCGTGCTTCGAGCAGCCGTTTTACCCTACCATAGCTGGAGGTTTGAAGAACCTTTTTGAAGGTTGAAGGAAGATTGAAGGAAGAAAGTTGATAGCTTTTATAGCTTTTGTGAAGGGTTTTGTAAGATTTTCTTAGATTCCCTTCTTTGTTGATTGTCTTATTGGATTTTTATCCAAGGAACGCTTTTTGTTTGATAATGAATTCAGTTATTAAAGCCTTTCTCTTAAGGTTTTGTTGTTCAATTATTCTCTTTCTTCACATATATTTGATTATTACTTTCATGATGATGAGTGGCTAATTTCCTTGTGTGATTCTAGGGTGATTGGTTGAAGGTTGTGGGAAAAACAATGATAGAATAATCTTAATCATAGTAGGACCCTGAAAGCTTGAGTCTTTATCCTTAACCCTAAAGCATCTCGCTCAGTCGATGAACATCTCGGCCGGGGTGGAATTCTTCTGACCGAGGTGACTTTTCTGATCCGAAATTGGGAGTTAAGTGTTAGAGTTTGCCAAATCCTATTCTTATTACACCTTTCCTGGTTCAATGCAAACCTAGGATGAGAATTACCCGGTAATTCCTTTGTTTGTTTACCAAAGATCATAAGTGTAGGTAATAAAGGTTTATCCTTTATTGGGGTTGGAGTGTGCTTTCATCCCATCTTTGTGAGTTAGCCTGAGACTTACCCGGTAAAGGTTGATTCTATTCCCTTAGGTGGTGTGTTGGTTTGAGGTTATAGTTCTTTTGCTTAATTCCTTGAGACTTACCCGGTAATAGGAGTTACGGTTTGGGATTAGTGAGTAGTGAGACTTACCCGGTGATCTATTCACACTTTAGAAACACCTTCCCTTTGCAAAAATCTCAGCTTTGTCAACTTATCTTTAGATCTTGAGTTGGAACCACAACTAGACGCTTTAATCCCTAGAATTGCATATTCCCTTAATTGACTTTTTATCATCTTTGATTGTTTTAATCACCTTTGTGGTTAGTAGTTGCATTGACAAACTATACCGACTTTGTTTCACTAAGTCCATGTGATCGACCCCTGGAATTCCTTGCTTTTTACTACTATTGACCCGTACACTGCGGGTTTGCATCCTTGTTTTAAGCTTTCGTCTAGGGTTATAAATTTAAAGCTTGCACACACCGTTTGGAGCGAACAAATCTCGTTCCTTACAAAACCGAGCAAATCGTCTTCACAAAACTCACTCAAAATCACTCAAAACTATGAAAAACTAGGAATGGTGTGTTCTTCTCTTCTTCTCCAATGAAAACCTTTCTTCTCCTCCAAGAGTAGCTCCAATCCAATCTTCCAATGAGAGAATATGTGTTGTTGAGAGTGTGGGAGAGACTAGGAGTGATGGGGTCTGTCATAACAGCCTGCAGGACCACCTTTTATCCTCAACAAATTACAAGAGTCGGCCATGAAGATCGTGGGACAGCTGTCACAACTGTCTGAGGAAAACCACGGCCCATTTCCACGCCTGTGGAAGTCCCAGTGGCCGTGGTTTTGGTGCTTCAGCACTCTATGGATCATCAAGCCTCAATTTGGTGCAAGACACGCACCAACAAGGTCCCATGTGTCCTCCTTAGCTCCTGGCTTGCTTCCCAATGAGTCCGAAGGTGTGTCATCTAGAGGAACGATCCTCGAATGTATCTATTAAGCTCCTAAAGCTCCCAAGATACCTACAAAAGATGCAAAAGTCCGTGTAGGCATCTATCCCGACAAAATACATGACTTGAGTGCAAATCGTCTAGAACTAGTGCAAACCATGCATGAATGAGCGGGAAAACTATCTATTGAGTGCCTAAACCTAATTCATAAATTGTGTTATCAAAAATACCCCATACTTAAGGTTTGCTCGTCCCCGAGCAAGTCCCCAACTACAGACTAAGAGATGACATGATTTATGCATGCAGAAAATCAACAAAATCTTTTTGGAATTGTGCTTCTAATATTGGATCACCTTCATAGTCATGTTTCATGGCAAATGGACAAGCAATCATGCATCAAATGAATGAAGGCACGGAAAGACAATTATACTTAACTAGAAAGCATGCATGAAAGGTTAAAATGAAGAAGCCAAGATGATCATGAGTTTATCCAATCTAGATCACTAAGTCATACACACATGCAAATAGGTCACAAGGACTTAGGAAAGAAGAGGCTAAGAAACGTTGTGATTAGGTGGGAATTCTTAGGTTATGTGATGCTAATCCGGGAAAGGAACTAACTCCACAATTTCATTTTTTGATCAACTTCACCACAAGTGTATATTTTCTCCATCTTTTCTTTGTTTTGTTTTCTTTTTCTTTCACTTATTTTTGAGACAATGACATTGGTGTACAAAAGCCGAAACCTTGGTGATTAGCGGGCCTTGGGTTTTTTTATTTTTCGAGGTGCTCCACACCGGAACACATACCAAAGCTCGTTAGGACTATCGGTTTATTTGACTTTGGCAAGGCACAAACACCCGATTATGTGAATGGTGCCGAGTTACTCGTCATTTAAACCAACGTCCCCAAACCTATATTTTTTTGCTACACTTTTCACAACAAATTCAGCACTTCATTCACCATATTCATTCATCAACAACTTCACCCCACACTTGCTTTTCACACACATCAACACACTAGCATGCTCCTATTCCCGGATGGGTCAAAAGAGGTCAAATTTTGTATCAATTGAGGTGCTCAAGCAACATGATATAGATGAGAAGTAGAGAAAGATGAATTGCCTTAATCACTCCTAAATGATGTGCAAGAACTAGCATGCAATTTCGACTTTCAATCCTCAATCCAATCAAGGCAAGCATTCATGATCACAATTCACACATGTGATTCAAGATAAGTACTTCAAGTCTACATATACATTCATCAATTCAACACACAAGGCCATCCATAGCCAATTCACAAGACAATTTCATCATAAGGGTCATTCCCAAGCTTAGAAGCACTAATTTTTTTTTAAAAATTTTCTGATTTTTTGAATTTTTCGAAATATCTATGTACAATGCAAAACATAATAAAATATGTGACAATATTAAACTATCCTAGATGCTAATCATGCAAGTGATCATGAAAACCCCACCCCATACTTAGAAACACATTGTCCCCAATGTGTAAATGAAGTAAAGAAGAGTGAAAGAGGGTCCTCACAATGTAAAATGGTTTGTTTTGGTATTTGGGATCTCTCAAGTGGAGTGATGGCGGATGATCCTATCAACGATGGTAGAGAGCTCAAGGTGTTTGTTATGTCGTCGGGACCCGCGTTAGGCACCGCTAGCCATCCAAGTTCCGCGTCCGCTCCACCCATAATTGATGAGGGGTTCATCATTATCATCCACATGCCATGCAAGGCTTCCATGCTACTTGGATTCTCGCACACAAACTCCAAACACACAAAAACACACAAAAACAGAAAAAATCAAAACCAAAACGAAACGAAAAGGGAAAGATATCTACCAATGGGTTGCCTCCCATCAAGCACTTCTTTAAGGTCATTAGCTTGACCAAACTCGGGGGCGTCTTACTCAAGGTGAAGTGGGGCAATCATGTCCACCGGAGCTCCCGGGATATACTTCTTCAACCGGTGCCCATTTACCTTAAAATCTCCACAATGCTCCCCACCTATCTCAACCGCTCCATGGGGAAAGATCTTCTTCACCACATAAGGACCCGTCTATCTTGACTTTAGCTTTCCGAGGAAGAGCCGCAGCCTTGAGTTGAAGAGAAGGACAAGGTCGCCTTCACTCAACTCCTTCGGGATGAGACGCTTGTCATGCCAACGCTTGGTCCTTTCTTTGTAGAACCGGGCGTTTTCATAGGCATCCAACCGGATCTCCTCAAGAGCATTCATGTCAAGCAACCTTTTCTCTCGGGCCTCCTTGAGGTCAAAATTCAGCCATCTAATGGCCCAATATGCTCTATGATCCATCTCTACCGGAAGGTGGCAAGACTTGCCATAGACTAACTTGTAGGGAGTGGTGCCAATTGGTGTCTTGAAAGCGGTTCTATATGCCCACAAGGCATCATCGAGCTTCATAGCCCAATCCTTTCTCATCCTAGAAACCGTCTTCTCAAGGATCCCTTTTATCTCCCGGTTGGAGATCTCCACTTGACCACTAGTTTGGGGATGGTAAGGTGTTGCCAACTTATGAGTCACCCCATACTTAGCCAAAAGTGTCCCGAAGATCCTATTTGTGAAGTGCTTTCCTCCATCACTTATGATCACCCTTGGCGTCCCAAACCTAGGAAAGATCACTCGGTTGAAGAATCGCACCAAAAACTTGGCATCATTTGTGGGGGAGGCGATTGCTTCTATCCATCTCGACACGTAGTCCACCGCCAAGAGGATGTAGAGGTTGTTACATGAAGAGGGGAATGGCCCCATGAAGTCCACACCCCACACATCAAATATCTCCACTTCTTGTATGTTTTTCAAGGGCATCTCATTCCTCCTTGAGATGTTTCCCGTCCTTTGGCAAGCATCACAAGCTACAACAAAATTCTGCACATCCTTGAACAAACTTGGCCAATAAAACCCGGATTGCAACACCTTTGCACATGTCTTGTGTGAGCTGGCATGCCCTCCACATGGTAAGGAATGACAATGGCGGATCACACTCTCCACCTCATCCTCCGATATGCATCTCCTAAAGACTCCATCCGGCCCTCTCTTGAACAAAAGCGGTTCACTCCAATAGTAATGCCTCACATCTTTGAAGAACTTCTTCCTTTGGGCATAGGATAAACCGGGTGGCACCTCCTCACAAACGAGATAGTTTACTATGTCGGCATACCATGGCTCATTACCCCTTGACACTTGAAACAAGCACTCCTCCACCATTTGCAATTGCTCATCCCGGAATGAGTCATCAATCGGGATATCATCTCTCTCAAGCTCCAATGGTGGGAGTTTACTAAGGTGATCCGCCACAGAATTTTCGGACCCTTTCTTATCCCGGATTTCCAAGTCAAACTCTTGAAGAAGAAGGATCCACCGAATCAACCGAGGCTTGGCATCCTTCTTTGTAAGGAGATAACGGATTGCAGCATGATCCGTATACACAATGACCTTCACTTCAACAAGATACGAGCGGAACTTCTCAAATGCGTACACAACCGCTAGCAACTCCTTCTCGGTAGTAGCATAATTGAGTTGGGCATCATCTAGCGTCTTGCTAGCGTAATAGATGGCATGTGTAAGCCCATCTTTCCTTTGTCCCAAAACAGCCCCAACGGCCACATCACTCGCGTCACACATGATCTCAAACGGTAAACTCCAATCCGGAGGTTGCATGATAGGTGCGGAGATCAAAGCATTCTTCAACCTAGAAAAGCCTCAAGGCAATCCTTCGAGAAAACAAACTCAACATCTTTCATTAGTAGGTTAGTAAGAGGCTTAGAAATCTTAGAGAAATCTTTAATGAATCTCCGGTAAAAACCGGCATGCCCCAGAAAACTCCTTACCCCCTTCACCAAGGTAGGTGGTGGCACCTTCTCAATCGTCTCTATCTTAGCCCTATCAACCTCAATGCCACGGTTGGACACCAAGTGTCCCAACACAATGCCTTCACTTACCATGAAGTGGCATTTTTCCCAATTTAAGACTAGATTAGTCTCCTCACATCTTTTAAGCACCAAGGACAAGTTAGCTAAACATTCATCAAATGAAGATCCATAAACACTTCCATGATGTTTTCAATATACTCAGAATGGATAGCCATCATACTCCTTTGAAAGGTGGCGGGTGCATTACACAACCCAAATGGCATTCTCCTATATGCAAATGTACCCCAAGGACTTGTGAATGTAGTTTTCTCTTGGTCATCGGGGTGGATAGGGATTTAGAAGAATCCACTATAACCGTCTAAGTAACAAAAATGGGAATGTTGAGCTAATCTCTCTAGCATTTGGTCAATGAAAGGAAGAGGGAAGTGATCTTTCCTAGAGGCCACATTTAGTTTCCTATAGTCTATACACATCCTCCATCCCGTAACCGTTCTAGTTGAGATTAGTTCATTATTCTCATTGGTTACTACGGTCATCCCACCCTTCTTAGGAACCACATGCACGGACTAACCCATTTACTATCCGAAATCGGGAAAATGATTCCCGCATCTAGCAATTTAAGGATCTCTTTCTTTACTACTTCTTTCATGATTGGGTTTAGTCTTCTTTGAGGTTCAATTGAAGGTTTATGGTTGTCTTCCATTAAGATCTTATGCATGCACAAAGAAGGGTTAATGCCAACTAAATCATCAATGGTATAGCCAATGTCTTTCCTATGCAATCTCAACTCATGCAATAATCTAGCAAGTTCATCATCATTCAAGCATGCATTCACAATAACCGGATATGTAAAATTCTCACCAAGAAAAGCATAATTCAAATGAGAGGGGAGGGGTTTGAGTTCAAGTTTAGGAGGACCTTTATCGGTTGGAGACGCTCCATATAATGTAGGTTGAGATGAATCCAAAGCTTTGGAAGACTCCTCAAGGCTCCTTGAAGCTTGATCAACAATCAATGTAGTTTCTAAAGAAACCACGGGAAAAATCACGGGCTCTGGCACAACCACGGCCGTGGAACTTGCAAAGCTAGTCTTTTTGAGAATTCCAGAGAGTTCCACGGGACATTCCACGGGCGTGGTTTCCCCTACCTGGCCGTGATTTCTACAGGAATTCAGCACACCTTCGTGTGCTTCAAATTCAGCTCTTGTCTCCTTTTCCAATGCTTCCAAAGCCTTGATTTCTTCATTGCAGGCCTCCTCAACTCCTTCCTCCATCAAACTTAAACTAAGAACCTTTTCCAAGGGGTCCTTGATCAAGATCGAGCTCACAACTTCTCTATAATCCTCTTGCTCGACAATGTTGAACACATCTTTACCAAGGGGTGGCCCTTTCATCATTGTGGATAATTTGAACTTGATATTCTCTTCTCCAATGTTGAAGGAGAGAATTCCATTTTTACAATCCACCAAGCATCCGGAAGTAGCCAAGAAAGGTCTCCCTAAGATGATAGGAACCATATAGTCCGCCGGGATGTCCAAGACAACAAAATCAATCGGCACATAGAACTTACCGAGTTGCACCGGTATGTCCTCCAAGATTCCAACCGGGTGAGTGATTGAACGGTCCGCCATGTAAAGGGTCATCTTGACCGGCTTTGGCTCTCCAAGCCCAACCTTGTTGCAAAGTGCAAGCGGGATGATGCTTACACTTGCCCCAAGATCACATAGGGCTTCATACTTCAATTCCCCCACTCCAATTGGCACACAAAAAGATCCCGGATCTCATAGCTTAGGAGGCATCTCCTCCTTCATAGTTTGGATCAATTCCGAGGACCTCTTTGTCATCCTCACTTCTCCATACTCCTCCAACTTCCTCTTGTTGGAGAGTATTTCCTTCAAAAACTTGCCATATGCCGGCATTCCTAGAATAACATCCATGAACGGAATGTTAATATGCAATTTAGACATAAGTTCAAGGAATTTACCGAAGTGTTTGTCCAAGCGAGCTCTTGCTCGTGATTGTGGGAACGGTAGTGGTGGCTTGTATGGAGGTGGCACCACATATGTTAGCTCATCTTCCTTGCTCTTTCCTCCTTCTTCTTGCAATGTCTCTTCTTCTACCACTACTTGCTTCCCCTTGTCATTTCCCTTAGGTAAGGGATCCTTCATGCTCAGCCCACTTCTTGTTGTAATGGCCAACACTTGGCCTCTCGGGTTATCTTCGGTTCTTCCGGGAAGCTTCCCCGGATCTCTATGAGCTTCACCCGCCTTTTGGAACACTTGTGCTTCCAACACCTTTTGAGCTTTAGAAATGGAAGTCACCGTGCTCTCAAGACCACTCAACCTTCCAAAAAATTGCTCAAACATCATCTCGGTTCTATCCTTTGGAGGTTGAGTAAATCCGGGTGGAGGTTCTTGTGAAGCCTTTGGCGGTGGAGCTGCGCTTGTGGAAGCGGGAGGGTTCAAGGCTCCATCCGGGTTAGAATAGGAAAACCCGGGATGGTTGTGGTTAGGCCGGTAATTGTTTAATTGCCGGTTGTTGTTGAAGTTCCTTGGGCCTTGATAGTTGTTGTAGTTGCCCCTTCCCATGTAGTTCACATCTTCCTCCTTGGAAGACAAGTTTGCTTGAACTTGCACTTGAGGGCTTGCTTGATTCTTCAAAGTTGTAGCACACAACTCCCTCAAAGATTTCAGCTCATTGTTGATTGCATCAAGCTTGAAGTTGCTCATGGTAACTTCACTCACCTCATATGCTCCTGCTTTCCTCCCATCACTCTTCCTATGGGAGTACTTCTCAATCCCCAAATCTTGTTTCTCTACAAACTCCCAAGCTTCATCCACATTCTTTTCCATGAAAGTCCCACCGGAAAGAGATTGAAGCTTGAATTGGCTATCTTCATCAAGTCCTTTGAAGTAGATCTCCAATAGCTCTATTTTCGGTATACCATAGTGTGGACAATCTAGGAGAAGGTCTTTGAACCTTTCCCAAGACTTGAATAGGCTTTCTCTATCCTTCATTACAAAGTCATTGATCTTCCCTCTTAGCTCAGTAGTATTGGAAGGTGGGAAGAACTTTGTCAAAAACTCGGTTGTCATCTCCTCCCAAGTACTCACTCGCCCTTGTGGAATAGATTGATACCAAGCCAAGGCTTTATCCTTAAGTGACAAGGAGAAAGCCCGAAGCTTATGGTTGTTGCTCTCCAATCTAGGAGGTCTTAGAGTCTCCATCAAGATCTCATAGTTCATCAAGTGTTGATGAGGAGATTCTCCTTCCATCCCTCCAAATTGATTATGCCGGATCATTTGTAGAACTTGAGGGTGGAGCTCGTAATCATGGGTTGCGGGATCTCCTAAGTTCCCACCCGGACGGTGTGCTCTTTGTGCCGGATCCATACGTTGCCCCAATGTTGTGGTTCTTCAATAGCAATGGGCACAACCCGAATATCAACAGCCGCCGGCTGCGGTTGTGGTGGAGGTGGAGGTTGTTGACGATTAAGCTCTCTTTGGACAAGAGCTTGCCTAATCTCTTCAATCTCCCTCCTAGTTGCTTCTTGCCTCTCATTGGCAAGTCTCCTTTCATTCTCCAAGGCTTCATTCCTTAGCCTAATTTGCTCTAAAGCCTCATCTAACTCAACTTGGAGATCTCTTCCGGCCATCTCTTTTCCTTTTCTGATGCTCTTGGATCTAGATCTAAGGGTTTTCTCAGGTTCGGGATCGAATGGAGCTAAATTCTTGCCACGAGATCTTTGCATACACCTAAAGAGTGAGAGATGTCCTGAAAAGCAAAGACACAAACCAAATGAGATCAAAAGCAACAAGAAAGACCTACACTATAAATAATCACAAACTACAACTCAATCTTAACCTAGTCCCCGGCAACGGCGCCAAAAACTTGTTACGCTAAGAACGTGACACGCAAAAAGTCTTAAATTTATTCTCGATATATTTTTCCTAACTCCTAGCGAACCCGCAGTGTACGGGACGTTTTTTAGTAAGGATAGTATTCCGAGGTCGAACACAAAGACTGAGGTGAAATCGAGTCAAATAGTGACTAAGTATAGTGTCGATCTAGGCTAAGAAAAGATGAAAGAAACAAATAATTGAAAATCTCAATGTTTTTGGGTTGGTTTTGTGTGGTGATCAATAAAGGATCACAATGATATAATATGGCAAAACAATCTAAGGAATCAAACTAAAACACAAATAAACAAACAAACACGAAATATGTGATCAAAGAGAGAAAAGCGGATTCTAGGGGTTGGAAATTCCGGTTATGGTATAGGACTCAAGCTTCTAATCAACCTTGAATAAACTATAGTATGTTAGGAAGGAATGTTTCTCAAGTGGGGTCAATCACCGGGTAAGTCTCATGATCCACTAATCTCGCTCCTAAGGTCCTATCACCGGGTAAGTCTCTAGGATCCTAAGGTAGGGATATCTACACAAACCGGATGGTTATCTAGGGATATAACCTCTCCTTACCGGGTAAGTCTCGGGAAGGCAAGTCCTAAACACCTATCCTAGCACACTCAGTCGAATAGCGGCTTGTGAGGCTCACTACTACCTAGAGCTCGTCATCTTCGGTATCTAAGAGCAAGAATCACCGGGTAGGTCTCTTCTAACACTTAGTTGCTAACACTAGGTCACCCTAGGATAGGTTTAGATCAACAAACACTAGGATTTCAACAATCTAACATTCTAGCACTTAGATTCATCAAATCAAGCGAGTTAGTCAGAATCACAGGTTGTTCATCCCTTTCCACGGCCGTGGAGTGGCAAGAACGAACCGTGGTTTCCAACAATAGCTCGGTTCAAGCAAACGAATCATCCTAAGGTACATCTAAGTCCATCCTATCATAGTCCAAGCCATAACCATCACTTCCTTACCCTATAATCATATCTATCTAGCCAACAACAAGCATCTCAACAATCAAACTCAACAAGCATACATTCATGGCTTCCATAGCAAGTAAATGAAGTGAAATAGAGATGAACAAGTAGAACAAAGAAAATCAAGCTGAATGTATGATAAGAAAGACTTACAACCCTTCAAAAGAAGGTTCAATCTCGTTCCTTACAAAACCGAGCAAATTGTCTTCACAAAACTCACTCAAAATCACTCAAAACAATGAAAAACTAAGAATGGTGTGTTCTTCTCTTCTTCTCCAATAGAAACCTTTCTTCTCCTCCAAGAGCAGCTCCAATCCAATCTTCCAATGAGAGAATATGTGTTGTTGAGAGTGTGGGAGAGAATGGGAGTGATGGGGTCTATCATAACAGCCTGTAGGACCACCTTTTACCCTCAACAAATTGCAAGAGTCGGCCATGAAGATCGTGAGACAGCTGTCACAACTGTGTGGGGAAAACCACGGCCCATTTCCACGCCCGTGGAAGTCCCAGTGGCCGTGGTTTTGGTGCTTCAGCACTCTATGGATCATCAAGCCTCAATTTGGTGCAAGGCACGCACTAACAAGGTCCCATGTGCCCTCCTTAGCTCCTAGCTTGCTTCCCAATGAGTCCGAAGGTGTGTCATCTCGAGGAAGGATCCTCGAATGTATCGATTAAGCTCCTAAAGCTCCCAAGATACCTACAAAGCATGCAAAAGTCCGCGTAGACGTCTATCCCGACAAAATACATGACTTGAGTGCAAATCGTCACGAACTAGTGCAAACCATGCATGAATGAGTGAGAAAACTATCTATTGAGTGCCTAAACCTAAGTCATAAATCGTGTTATCATGCGGTAATCTATGCACATCCTCCATCCCGTCGCGGTTCGTGTAGGAATGAGCTCATTGTTCTTGTTGGTAATGACTGTCATTCCTCCTTTCTTTGGAACAACCTGTACGGGACTCACCCACTTACTATCGGAGATAGGGTAGATGATACCTGCATCAAGTAGTTTAAAAATTTCCTTCTTGACAACCTCCTTCATGGTCGGAATTAACCGCCTTTGAAGTTGTCGCGAAGTTCTAAAATCTTCTTCCATTAGGATCTTATGCATGCATAGTGAAGGCTTCATTCCTACTAGATCCTCTATAGTATAACCTAAGGCTTTCCTATGTTTCTTAAGAATAACCATAAGCTTACTATGTTAATCTATACTTTGATCGGAACTAACAATTACCGGAAAGGTAGAATTAGGTCCTGGAAATGCGTACCTTAGATGTGCGCGAAGTGGCTTTAATTCCATCAATATTGGACTCTCTAATGGCTCTTGAGGAGTGTCCAATGCTTCCTTAGAAGTTTCTAAGGGTATAGAAGTTGTTGGAGAAGAATCAAGAGAAGTGGTGGAAAGAACGTAATTGTCTTCAGATTTCCCCAAAATTACGGCACCCCTGTTTCCTCCACGGCCGTGGTTTAGGGCGTGGAAGTCAATTACAACACCTCTGCTTGTTCCACGGCCGTGGTTTTGGCCGTGTAACTTACTGGAGTCCTCTGAATAGCTAATTACGGTCATGTTGGTGGAAACCACGGCCGTGAAATAGCATGACTGGCTGTGATTCCTCACGTTCTCTAACCCATCGTAGAGTTTTTCAAACTCTCCTTCATATACTTCCTTTTGCTTCTCTAAAGCTTCAATTTCCTCATTGCATTCCTCTTCTTCCCCTATGTCCATAATGCTCATAGTGATCACCTTTTGCAAGAGATCTTTGAAAAGAATCGAACTTACTTTCTCTCTAGATAGCTCTTTGTCATGGATGTTGAATATGTCCTCTTCAAGAGCTGGTTCTTTCATCAAAGTGGAAAGAACGAACTCTATCTTTTCCTCTCCTATGTCGAAGGCGAGTCTAGCATTCTTGCAATCAACCATACAACCGGATGTTGCAAGAAACGGTCTTCCGAGTATGATCAGGACCGGACTATCTGCAGGAATGTCAAGCACAACAAAATCTATGGGAACATAGAACTTACCAAGCTTGACCGGGACGTCTTCAACTATGCCGACGGGTCGAGTTATGGATCAATCCGCCATGTATAACGTCATCTTCACCGGTTTAGGTTCGCCTAAACCGATCTTCCTGCATAAGGCAAGCGGAATGATGTTAACGCTTGCTCCTAAATCACATAATGCATCATATGTGACATCTCCCACTCCTATGGGAACACAAAATGACCCCGGATCCTTCAGCTTTGGGGGCATCTTTTTCTTCATCGTCTTAATGAGATCCGACGAATCCGAACTCATCTTGACATCTCCAAAGTCTTCTAATTTCCTCTTATCAGAGAGGATCTCCTTTAAGAACTTTCCATAAGCTGGCATACCTACAATTGCATCAATGAAAGGTATATTAATATGCAGTTTGCTCATGAGTTCAATGAACTTACCGAATTATTTGTCTAGATGCGCTCTTGCTCTAGATTGTGGGAATGGTAGGGGAGGTTTGTAAGCTGGAGGAGGAATGTAGATGTCTTCCTTCTCCTTCCCCTTTTCCTTCTCCTTTTCGACGGGAACTTCCACAAACTTAGGCTGCGGGTCGGTGGTTGTTGCTCCGCTCCTAGTTGTGATAGCCATCACCCTTCCTTTTGGGTTATCCTCCATCTTTCCTGGAACTTTTCCTTGATTCCTTGGAACTTCCTCAGCATTGCTAAACATTTGGTTTTCTAAAACCTTTTGGGCTTTATCAACCTTAGTAGTGACTCTCCAATCCTTGAAGCTTTCCTAAAATTGTTTCCAACATGGGATCGGGCTTCTCTTTCCCCGAAGTGCTTCCACTCTTAGATGTTTGCCCCTAACTTTTCAAAGGAATGGAAGAAGAAGATGGTGGAGTTAGTGAATTTCCTGAATTGGGATAAGAATTATCGGAGTTTTGTTGTTGGTTGGATCGCCAATTGTTGTTGTTTGAACCCCTATTGTTGTTCCAATTGTTATTCCGGTTGTTGTTGTTGTTCCAATTGTTCCGGTTGTTATTCCGGTTGTTGTGATTTGTGTTCTCATTCCCATTGTGGTTATTGTTGTTTCCTAAATAACCAACATCTTGCTCCTTAGGCTTTTGAAAGTTAGCCTTGATGACTTCCTTCAATTCTTTAATCTCGGTGTTGAGAGAAAAGATTTGAGTTTGAGCAGCTTGTGTTAGCTTTGCTCCTTGCTCCACTCGATTTGCTTCTCTTCCGGTGAGAATACTTCTCAATGACTCGGGCTTGCTTCTCAATGAAGTCCCAAGCGTCATCTTCCCTCATGTCCATGAATGTGCCACATGAAAGGGATTGGAGCTTGAATTGTGTTTCCACATCCAGCCCCTTATAGTATATCTCCAATAGCTCCAATTTGGAAATGCCGTGATGTGGGCAATCCAATAGTAAATCCGGAAATATTTCCCAAGACTAGAATAAACTTTCATTAGATCTCATAGAAAATGCATTAATCTTACCTCTCAACTCCGCCGTCTTGGATGGCAGAAAGAATTTGGTGAGGAATTCCGAAGAAAGATCCTCCCATGTGTTGAGTCTTCCATTTGGAAGAGCTTGATACCAAGATAAAGCTTTCCCCTTCAAAGAGAAAAAGAATGGCTTGATCTTATAATTGTTGGTGGTTGCATTCTTTGGCTTCATCGTCTCCATCAAGATCTCAAAATTTTGTAAATGTTGATGTGGAGATTCAATACTCGTTCCTCCAAACTGATTTTGGTGAACTATGGTAATAACTTGTGGGTTGAAGCTAAACCCTTGCATATCGTCAGCATCAAAGTTCACACCTAGACGGCGTGGTTGCTGAATTAGATCCATCCTTTGGCCAAGAGTTCTTGGCTCTTCATCAACACGAGCGGCTCTCGCACCCCCAGCCGGGACACGATAATTGGCAGCCGGTCTTGGATTATTCTGATATGCATTGATCGTCGGATCAATGTCCTCTAGCGGTGGCATGGAAGAGTCGCTATCCTCATCGGATGAGTTGGTTCTAACCGATCTTGCCGGTTTCCTCCTCTTCTTCTTCTTGGAATCGCTAATCTCCAGCCTCATTTGAAGCATCATGTCCTTGAGCTCATCAATTTGCAATTGATGACGGTCCGATTCTTCCTTGCGAGTCTTCTCGCTCCATCTAAGTTGAGCTTCGGATTCCTCCAACTCCGCTTGGATATCCCGCTCCTTATTTTCAGCCATCTTTCTTTCTTTGAGCTTCTTCCTCAAAGTCTTCTCAAGTTCTTGATCAAGAGGTAAGAGGTCTTTGTTGTTTCTAGACCTGCGCATATACCTAAGGTAACCTGCAAATATCACTCAAAGGAGATATCAAATAACAAGAGCAAAGCTCCCAAGCTTGACAACCGATAACCGAATTCGGCCTAGACGAAATCCCCGGCAACGGCGCCAAAAACTTGTTCGCCTCGAAGCGTGCGTGCAAATAAGCTTTAAATTTATAAAAACTAGAATCAAGCAAGCGAACCCGCAGTGTACGGATCGGCGTAGTAAAGCAAGAACTCCAGAGTGTCGAACTCAGGGATTTGGGGGGAACAAATTCAGCTCGCAAATCGTCAAGCAAGTAAAGGTAATAAGCTTTGCAAATATTGGGAAAACAACAACCCTAAAGATCCAGGTATCTAATTGTGGCAATCGATTCAAGATATACTAAAGAACTAAGGACAGAGTAAAGAGTTGCAAAGGTATGCTAAGGTAAAGCAATGTACGGTGAAGTTCCAAGGCTTTATATGACTTATCTAAAGACACTCTCTATAAAGGTTGTTGAGGCTTCAGTATAGAAAGGATCTAAAGACAAGAATTAATCTCAAATATCCAAACTTGTAACCCAAGGATCAAGATAAACTCAAACGATTAAGGTTGTGACTTTCGAAATCGAAGTAGAGGTTGTTGAGGCTTCACTACTACCTAGAAAAAGGGCAAACCGAGACTAGATTAAAGCTAATCTTTAACCTTGGATCAAAGTAAAAGCAAAGTTCGTAAACTAGGGTAAATCACGGGTAGATCTTGAGTTCCACGGCCGTGGAAGCTCAAGAACAGACCGTGATCACGGTTCGTCGACGAGATCTCTCTAACTCTCAAGGTCCAATCAATTTATGATCGATCTATCATCATCTAAGCCACAATTATTAACCCTTAACCTTAGAATTGCTAAAGGGTTTTAGCCAATAACCATTGTCATGATATCACAAATCAATTTAAGAAGAATGAAAGATGAAAACCTTCGAAAACTCAAATATAACTCAAAGTCAATCTCAAATCCAAAACACGAATCAGAATATTCAATGGATTCGGAATAGAACACAAAACCTCACAAGATCTAAGGCAAGTATGAAGAACGGGATGTCAATCCGTCTTCAATAACAAAACCTAGAAAAAGGGCGCAACTTCCGCCACACACGATCTTCCGAAATCCAAATTGCCGGCGCTTCTGCTAAGTCTTTCTCGAACTCCCTCAAAGCGATCCTAAGCAAGGCTAAGCGATAAGCGTGGATGTCCGAAACTCTCTTCTCTAACCCTTTTATAAGAAAAGGATAAAATAACCGTCCGGCCCATTGCGTAAATGATGTGGCAATAATTGGTTCGTCAAAAGATCGCCTAAATCACGGTCTCATGGGATTCCACGACCATGGTTTAGGGCGTAGAAGTTGATTACGGTCTCATATGATTTCCACGACCGTACTTTAGACCGTGTAACTCTCTGGAATGCTCCACGCTCATGATGCCAAGATCCACGGCCATGTTTTAGGGCGTGGAAGTGTAAATTGCTTATGGTTTCCTTTGTGTCGTGCCATTCCTCACCCTAGCATCTCCTTTGGCTTCTTTGATGTGCTCCTAATCCTTGGATGTGCTCAAATCCTCTCCTATCTCTCTCAAATGGTCCGGTTTTAGCTCTTATTCACCTATAATCAACACAAAGCTAACGTAGACCTCCATATCGAAAATATAGATAAACTAGCTAACAAATGCTTCAATGCCTCATCAATCAACACAATAATGAATGAAAAACAACTAGAAAAAGTGCCTAGAATATTGCAATATTTCATGCTAACATGCGCGGTATCAGAGATTGGTTTTGCATTCATTATTAAGTTTTCAAGGTTCTATATTTTCTTTCGTTTAATCTTGATTATTGATTATGATGATTGTTATTGGCTAAGCACCTTAAGCGATTCTACGGTGAAAGGTTGATAGTTGTGGCATAGATGATGATAGATTAAACCAAAACAGATTGAACCCTGAGAGTTGCGAGAAACCTCGTCCTCGAGCCTTTCCATGACCTGTTCTTGAGTTCCACTGCCGTGGTTCCTCAAGAACTGACCGTGGTTTTCCCCTGTCGTACGTGTTTTAATTTTGCTTCGATCCAAAGTTAAAGATTTCCTTTAACCTAGCCTTAGGTAGTAGTGAGACTCAACATCCTCTACTTTGGTTTCGAGTGTCACAACCTTAACCTTTTTGGCTTATCTTTGATTCCCTTGAGTTTGGGCATGGGTATTTGAGAGTTTAATCTTGTCCTTAGATCCTCTTTATAACGAGACTCAACATCCTTTATTGAAAAAGTCTTTGGGTGAGACTTATGGGTTTGGAACTTCATTGTACAACACCCTATCTTAGATCTATACCTTTGCAATCCTAACTCTGTCCTTATATCTTTAGAACATCTTGAATCGATTGCCACAATTGGATACCTGAATCTTTAAAATCGTTATTTTCCCATTAATCTTTACAAAAGCTTCATTATTTTGCTAGACGATTTTACGAACTGAATTTGATCCCCCAAATCCCTTAGTTCGACTCTGGAATTCTTGCTTTACTATACCGATCCGTAAACTCCGGGTTCACTTCTTTGCTTGATTTTGGATATAAATTTAAGACTTTGCACGCACACTTTCCAGCGAACACCTTCTCCCATGTTTGGTAAGTCGCCTCCTCAGTTAACGACATGATACATCCTGTGGCATTGAAGGTTAGAGCATTCAAATAGAACATTTGATTGACTTTGGAATGCATGACGGATAGCAGTGCATGTGTGGAATCCAGTTTGTCCGACATATCTGACCTAAAATCAACCATCTCCCATCGAAAATTGTCTAGTCCACACTCCAATGTGTCCAGTCTATGTTCCGTTGACTCAGGAGTAGAAGATGACGAAGCTACAACTCGTTCCTTGAGCTTCCATTCTCAATCCAACGTCTTTTCAATCCCTAGACGTGCAAAGCACTCTTCGTCTATCTTCCCAGTTGACATATGTTTATCCTCATTTGAAGTGTCAATTGAGAAGTAGCAAAAACATTTTTGGAGGAAGTTGGCATATGGTAGTGTAATGACTAGGGTGGAGTTAATTGTGTGGAGCATATGATTGAGTATGAGGTTAGGTAGGTCAATGTCAAGTTTGTTTAACACATGGTGGATCAACTCTAGGGTTTGATCAGTCTATAGTTCCATAGAGTTAGATCTGGGTACAACACACCTAACAAGAAAATTAAACACAATTTTCTCTTCAAGATCAAGGGATGTGTGTGTAAGCTAGCGGGATGTGGGGTTAGGGAGGAGAAATTTCTCTTTGGCTAAATGAACACTTTCAGCTCTAAAGGGGTAGTAGTAGAAGGTTGTGGTTGGAAGTCCCAAAATTTGAGCAATAAGAATTGGGGTTAGAGAGATCAATTTACCTTTCACCACCGATTCTAGGGTTAGGGTTCCCCTATCCATCCTAGCCGTGAGATTCACAGAGAGGAGAAATTTCTATAAACGTTTTGTACGAGATTTTTATAACACCCCGAATCTGTAGGACCTCGAGTGCCACATTGGGCTAGGATCTCACAATGGATCCTGACCCTAGCCTGAAAACAAGTTCAATAGACCTTACAACATGGCATTGACAGATATAAAACAAATACATAAAACAATATAAACTGTACGACCCAAAGGTAAAACAACAACATAGCCGAGTATATATAACAACATCCTCACAGAGGAGGTACAAAAGATCATCCTCACGCAGGAGGGAAACACAACAAACCCAAACCAATCACCTAATGTACGAGAGTCCTGGGCATGTCACCCTGCCAAATCACTCAGCAGCGGCTAACTTGTAAACATTTACAACACGGTATAAAACCGTTAGCTAACCATACATATATGAGGTAATGCATAAGCACAAACACAATCATGAAAGATAAACACATCAGCATGCTATCATATAATGCACACATCACTCATGCAAACACCCAATATAGGGAAGGTAGTTAAGTAAGTCATACGGACTTACCTCAACCTCGTACACAACTCAAACACGATCAACCAGAACCAACCTCCAATCCTGAGAGAGGGGCACTGCCTAATAACAAGGCATAAAGATATATTAACCTCTATTCATCAAAGGGGTCACACCTAGACCCAAAGGGATCATACTCAACCTCACAACCTCAACCAACAAAAACCTAAGTCCTTAAAGTCGTACGAGGCATAAACCGATCATAACCTCAACCAAACACATCATCACACATCTACCATGATCCTATACACTCGTACTAGGAAAGGAGGGACCAAAGGCACCCTAAGGAAGGCCTAAAAGCAACACACACCTGCAGAACCAAGTGCAACACCTAGCTGGTGCAGGTGGCCACAAGGGCGGCTAGGAGGTGGCGCAGAGGCAGCTCACTGCTGGCGCAGAGGCGGTCCAGAGGTGGCGTAGGGGCGGCTGGTGTACAGAGACACACCTTCAGCTCCTTCTTCACTCCTTCCTTTGATTCCTTCACTTCTTCTTCGTCCAACACACATACATACATAAACATACACATATATATATATCAACATAAGCCAATCGTGGCTAGAACAAGATCCAAACCTAAGGAATCTAAGCTAGGCTAAGGAAAGACGGAAAAGAATAAAGAAAGAGGGGAAGCCATAGAAGCTTACCAAGATGAGCTTAACTCTGAGCAGAACATCATCCCAAAACCTCAATGCTGGCTATCAACAAGCACAGCAACAATAACCATCAACAATAGCAAGCAAAGCCATTAAGGATCTATCACAAACTCAATCAAGCTCAAAGAAGATCAAGATGATCCAAGGGAGAAGAGAGGAGAAGATGAAGTACGTAGGGATAGAGAGATGGGGCTGAAGATACCTAACCCTCATCAAAAGGAAAGGAGGAGAAGCTTATAAAGGAAATAGGGGTCAAAAAGCAAAGCGCGGGTCAAAGAAGACGGTTGTAGCCCACCACAAACCGGAGGGGCGGCTAGCCTAGCCGCTGGGGCGGCTCACAGAACCGCAGAGGCGGCCAGCCAGGGGCGTAGGGGCGGCCCACTGCAGCTCCATGGAAGAAAGGCAGCTGAGCCTCAGCTAAAGCGCAGGTGCGGGATCTCTCGAAGACTAAGGCTCTTACATCTCACCCCCCTAAAAACAAGTTTTGTCCCGAAACTTGCAAAATCCCAAAGTCTCTGACCCATAAGCCGAGGTATAACTCTCACTCTCTCTATCAGAGGTATCACATCTCCGCTAAGAAGATCATTACCTATAACAACCTATAACCTCAAACATCAACATGGAGGAATCATCAACTCCAGAAACAAGGCTATAACGCTACCCAAAAGGCATAGAGGAATCACATCTTTCTCCGTACCACGTCACAAGACATAAAGGAAGCACATCTCCAGCCAAAACAATTCACGGGCATAGAGGAAATACGTCTCTAGCCAAACCATAAACATATATATCACATGGAGGAATCACATCTCCACTGAACTATGTCAATCGAGGTAGCATGGAGGAAAGAACCATCTCCAGCTGAATCCTAATCACACTAAAATAGCATGGAGGAAAGAACCATCTCCAGCTATAAATATAAAATATACTCAGATAACATGGAGGAAATTATCATCTCCAGCTATGATATACATCATGCTAGCACATCAAGATCTACTAAGATCATAAATCACATCATAGCTGGCATCAAATAACACATCAAGGCATATAAGCACATAAGCACAACATTCATCAAGATAGCACTAAGGTCTACTCGTGCTCCCACAAATGGGTCTGTCCCAACATATACTTTGGATAGTTCCTCATGATACTATCCTCAGTCTGCCACACAGCCTCTTCAGGTCCTCATCTCGACCACTATGTCCTCAATATGGGAATGTCTTTCGAATGCAAGCGTCTCATATATCATTCCAAAAATGTAACCAAATGCTCAACAAAGATGTGGTTCGGCTTAACCAGTAGATCATCATAACTCACAAAATGTCTCAAACCTGGTAAATATTCCCTCAGTTGATGTTCGCCCGAAAACGTGCGTGCAAATAAGCTTTATATTTATAAAACTAGAATAAAAGCAAGCGAACCCGTAGTGTACGGATCGGCATAGATTAACAAGTATTCCAGAGTATCGAACACAGGGATTTGGTGAAACAAAATCCAATTTCAATTGTCAAGCAAATAAAAGATATAAAGCTTTGCAAATATTGGGGAAAACAGCAACCCTAATGATCTAGGTGTCTAATTGTGGCAATTGATTCAAGATATACTAAAGTAAAGTAATGTACGGTGAAGTTCCAAAACCTTATATCACTTACCCAAAGACACTCTCTATAAAGGTTGTTGAGGCTGTAGTATACAAAGGATCTAAGGGCAAGAATTAATCTCAAATACCCAAACTTGTAACCCAAGGATCAAGATCAACTGAAACAGTTAAGGTTGTGACACTCGAAACCGAAATAGAGGATGTTGAGTTTCACTACTACCTAGGAAAGGCAAGCCAAGACTAGGTTAAAGCTAATCTTTAATTTTGGATTAAAGTAAAAGCAAAGTTCGTAAACTGGGGTAAATCACGGGTAGATCTTGAGATCCACGGCTGTGGAAACCTAAGAACAGGCCGTGATTTAGGGTGTCGACGATATTTCTCTAACTCTCAGGGTCCAATCAAATTACGATCGATCTATCATCATCTAAGCCACAACTATCAACCCTTCACCTTAGAATTGCTAATGGGTTTTAGCCAATAACCATTGTCATGATATCAATATTCATTTTAAGAAGAATGAAAGATGAAAACCCTCGAATACTCAATAAAACTTCAAAACCAATTCTCAAATCCGAAACACAAGAAGTAATGTTAATGGATTCAGCATATATAACACAAAACCTCACAATGATCTAAGGCAAGTACGAAGAACGGGATGTCAATCCGTCTTCAATATCAAAACCTAAGAAAAAGGCTAAACTTCCGTTGTAAGCAATCTCCAATCTCCAACAATCCGGCATTTCCGCAACTCTCGGCGACTTCCAATCAACCCTAAGCAAGAGTGCTGAAAACAATGGTAAGCGGCCGTCCTCGAAATTCTCCTTTCCAGCCTTTTTATAAGACGAGAAAGAATTACTGTCATGGCCCAATACGTAAATGACGTGGCAAATAATGACACGTCAAAAGATTGCCTAAATCACGGTCTCACAGCCTTCCACGACCGTGGTTTAGAGTGTGGAAACAGATTACGGTGCTTTGTGACTTCCACGACCGTCATTTAGATCGTGTAACTTACAAGAGTGCTCCAAACTCTCTTCCACATTCATAATGCCAAGTCCACGGCCGTGGTTTAGAGCGTGGACTTCAAATCATCTTCTTCACGACCGTAAATCAAGGCGTGGAAGTGCTTATTGCTTGTTGTTGCCTTTGTTTCGTGGCATTCTTCATCCTAGCTCCTTCCTTAGCTTCTTTGATGTATCTCCTAATCCTCGAACATGATCGATTTCTCCCTTTTCTCTCTCAAATGCTCCGATTCCAGCTCCTATTCACCTATAATCAACACAAAGCTAGTGTAAACTTCCATATCGACAAAATAGAAGAACAAGCTAACATTTACTTCAAAACCTTATCCATGTACACAATAATAAGGGAAAAACAACCAAAATAAGTGCCTAGAATATCGCCATATTTCATGCTAACAAAATACCCCATACTTGTCACTTGCTTGTCTCCAAGCAAGGTTTTCAAAAGCTTAGAACACAAGTTAGAATGAAATATGCATGCAAATTCAAAACAAAAACCATCCTTTAGGCAAATGTGCTTCTAGTCAATAGATCATCCTCAAACCTTGCTTCATTCATCCTTGAAAATGCTCATATACATAAACCAAAGAACGTAAAGTAAAGAAACATCATAAATTGCTTAAACTTCAAGACAAACATCATAACCTTCAAGTATTGTCAAAATCAAGCATGTGAAACTTCAATTTAGATCACCAAGTAAAATAACACTCTTTTGATCTTAAGGACTTTCAAGTAAGGTCTAGAATGCGGAAAGGAGGGAAACTTGTAAGGGATGTGGTGCATGAATCCTGGAAAAGGAATAACCTAACTCCTTTTCTTTTTATTTTGAATTGCAACACCATCAACTTAGAGCTTTGCTCTTTTCTTTTTCACATTATTTTTCGACTTTACTTTTTTAAATATGGATAGAGGTGCACAAAAACCGAAGCCTAGGAGATCGGCGTTTCTCAATTTCGAGATGCCTCAAACCCTTGATGCACATACCATAATTCGTTAGGAATATCGCTCAATCCGACTTTGGCAAGACACAAACACCCGGCTATGTGAATGGTGCCGAGTTACTCATCGTCATGATTGACTTCACCAATCCTATTAGTTCTATTCTTTGAATTCAAAATTTTGCTTTCATGGCCCTCCCACATCAAACATGCCAAATATGAACTCCTCCAAATTCCCGGATAGGTAAGGGAGGCAATTACTTTTATTGAGGGGCAAAATGATCAAAGAAAGAAGTAAGAAAATCGAATTGCCTTAATCATTTCATAAAGAAGTATAAGAACTCATCATGTGATTTCAACCTTAATTTCTCAATATGATTTAGATAAAACTTTCACATTATGAAACTTGCAAGAAAGGATAAACAACACATTCAATTTCTTTTCAATTCATAATTCCGTTTAAGCATATAATTGTCATCAAAAACTCATTCCACAAGTGAGAACTATCATAGAATTCATCTCTAATCTTAGACGCACAAGAACTTTTTCAAAATTTTCAAATTTTTATGGGTTTTTCAAACTTTTTCATGCAATGCAATAATGAAACGTGTGACTATGGAATGAAACATGCAAAGTGTCATGGATAGAAGCAAGCAAATGTGGTAGAGTTATTACACACATAGTCACACCCCACCCCATATTTAAAACATACATTGTCCTCCATGTTCAAAAAGAAAATAAAGAAAAGAAAGAAAAAAAAATGAACTCACTAGACGGTGGTGGGGCGGCTGAAACTAGCGATCATCAAACTCGTCACTGCGGAGGATGCGATGGTGGAAATGGACGGAAGTCATGGCTATAGTACCGCCCGAACTGCTGGCGGTAAATGTCACTCATCATCTCATCATGCTCCCGGCTCCGTGTCTCCTAGGTCTCCCGGTGGATCTCCAAGTCTCCAACTCTCCTAGAAAGGTCGGTGGCCCACGCCGGTAGCTGCTCATAACAAGCTGGTGGCTGGCCCTACCATGCTGGTGCGTCCTGGGGAGTCGGTGCTGCTGGTGCTGCAGGTACCTGATCATACCACGGAGGTGGAGCTCCCATCCATGAAGGTTGCTCCCCATACCAAGCGGGAGGAGCGTCCATCCAAGTCGGCCTCTCACTCACGCTAGCACAACGAGAGGAAGAGGCTCCAGAAGGTCCGGAAGGTTGCGGGGAACGTCTAGGAGGGTCGGTGAAGTGTGCCGGCTGATCCGGAAAAGTGCCAAAGTCCTGCTCATCACCTCCTCCTATCTCCTCCTCAACATCCGCAACCGGGACATCATCCGACATAAAAGGAGGTGCTGTCAACCTATTCGCATGCATGGCGGCGAAAGTCTGCTTCCAATTATGGCGTCCGGCCATAATGGAATACTTGGGGAGCCAAAGGATACCTCTACCTCCTCTCTCCTCCTAAGGCATACCGGCGGTACGTGGACCGCGGTGTCTAGGGAAGATGATGCCTCTAGTCATAAGGCTATTGAGACCCAAGGGTCTCGCCGCTATCCTAGTACAAGCGGAATAGTCTATCCCTAGCTGCGAGGCAATGTGAGTGACCATACCACCATATCCTATATTGCCGGCTCTCTTGTTCTTCAGTTTACTCATGGTGGAGGCTAGGAGGGTAGCACAATCGGCGGGACTACCATGGAGCATAAAGTAAAGGAGGAAAAGCTCATCGGTCTTAATCTTTTGAGGGGTCTCGATCCTAGGGAAAAGGCACTCGGAAAGGACCCTATGAGCTGTCTTCAAGGCTAAGTGATAGATGAGCTTAGCCTTGGTGTCGGCCGGTTGCCAACGGTCCTCACTAGCATATATCATAGCGATATCCTCCCAAAAATCCTTAGCGTATACCCGCTAGGAAACCGACCATTGAAGGTCTCTTGGAACCCAAAAAGGCTCCAAACTGCAAGATCGAGAACTCATAGTTCTCCTCCATCAACCGAAAAGAAACCGTCCTATCGCCGGCGCTATGCTCTAAGGAAGTGACGAACTCCCTAGTGATTACCTCATAAGCATCTTCTCTAATAGCGGAGAAGACAATCAAACCGGCTCTATCAGAAGCCATGCCAAAAACATGTTCTCCCGAAAACGTGTTTGCAAATAAGCTTTATATTTATAAAACTAGAATAAAAGCAAGCAAACCCGCAGTGTACGGATCGGCGTAGATTAGCAAGTATTCCAGAGTATCGAACACAGGGATTTGGTGAAACAAAATCCAATTTCAATTGTCAAGCCAATAAATGATGTAAAGCTTTGCAAATATTGGGGAAAACAGCAACCCTAAAGATCCAGGTGTCTAATTGTGGCAATTTGTTCGCTCCAAACGGTGTGTGCAAGCTTTAAATTTATAACCCTAGATGTAAGCTTAAAACAAGGACGCGAACCCGCAGTGTACGAGTCAATCGTAGTAAAAAGCAAGGAATTCCAGGGGTCGATCACAGAGACTTAGTGAAACAAAGTCGGAATAGGTAAGCTATGTAATTACTAACTACAAAAGTGATTAAAACAATCAAGGATGATAAAAAGTCAATTAAGGAAATATGCAATTCTAGGGATTAAAGCATCTAGTTGTGGTTCCAACTCAAGATCTAAAGATAAGCGGACAAAGCTGAGATTTTTGCAAGGGAAGGTGTTACTAAAGTGTGAATAGAATCAACCTTTACCGGTTAAGTCTGAGGCTAACTCACAAAGATGGAATGAAAGCACACTCAAACCCCAATAAAGGATAAACCTTTATTACCTATTGCTTAAGATCTTAGGTAAACAAACAAAGGAATCACCGGGTAAGTCTCATCCTTGGCTTGCAATGAACCAGGAAAGGTATAATAAGAATAGGATTTGGCAAACTCTAACACTTAACTCTCAGTTTCGGATTAGAAAAGTCACCTCGGTCAAAAGAATTCCACCCCGGCCGAGATGTTCATCGACTGAGCGAGATGCTTTAGGGTTAAGGATAAAGACTCGAACTTTCAGGGTCCTACAGTGGTTTAAGATTATTCTATCATTGTTTTTCCTACAACCTTCAGCCAATCACCCTACAATCACACAAGGAAATTAGCCACTCATCATCATGAAAGTAATAATCAAATATAAGGGAAGAAAAAGAATAATTGAACAAGAAAACCTTAAGAGAAAGACTTGAATAACTTAATCAATTATCAAACAACAAGCGTTCTTTGGATCAAAATCCAACAAGACAATCAACAAAGAAGGGAATCTAAGAAAGTCTTACAAAACCCTTCACAAAAGCTATAAAAGCTATAAACTTTCTTCCTTCAACCTTCAAAAAGGTTCTTCAAATCTTCCAGCTGTTATAGTGTATCCGGGGTGATAGCCGGTTGTGTGGTATAGTGTGATCTACGCAGCGTATGCGGCTTGTGGATTTGTGGAAAATCCGACCCTTTTTATAGGAAAATTACCCTCCAAAGATAAGATATCTTTGAAAGATCTCTTCCCATAAAAATAGGTAAGATATATGGGCTAATTTATCTTCTTCCTTCCAAGAATCCAGCCCAAAAATATAAGATCCTCTTTCCAAAGATAAAAGATCTCAACCAAGAATAAAATATCCTTGCCGCGTCCAAGGTGTTCGCCTCGGTCGAGTTAGCTCTCTGGATCACCTCGGTTGAGGTGACTCTATAGTCAACCGAGGTGAATCATAACTGAATGTGAAATCTCTCAAATCTGGTCCAAAGTGAATCTCTAATCCAATTCCATGATTCCTGGATTCTTCCTTAAACTCCTGAATGTAGCTCCAATGACTCCTTAGCTCATTTTGCTCCATTTCGGTCCAAAATGTGCCATTTTACCTACGATTACAACGAAACTTGGTGTAGATCTCGATTCCCGCAAAGGTAGATGAAACGACATTATAATCACATAATATACATCCAAACATGCAGATTATCGAAGATAAAACGTCTAAACAAGTCCCAAAATATAGACAATAATTCATGCTATCAAAATACCCCATACTTAGCCCTTGCTTGTCCCCAAGCAAATTCCGAATATAAAATACAAGATATAATGGAGTATAAGTCATGAAGATCAATGAAAAAGTCTTTCAAAACATTTTAATGGTGTGCTACAATCATAGATCACTCTAAGAGAATGCTTCATGGAATTTAAAATCAAGATATGTTTAAAACATTTTATAAATATAAGAAAGTTGTTCATCTTTGCATAAAATCATAGAATGCATAATAATTCATAATCATCGAAATTAATCATGTATAATCCAGTTTAAACCACTAAGTCAATCAACAAGCTCGATGTCTCAAGGGCTTCCCAAAAGAAAGGTCAAGAAACGTGTAGGGTAGGGATGTATAGAAGGTTATGTGGTGCTAGAATCCGGGAAAAGGATATCACTTCACTTTCACTTGACTTTCAACATCATCCACCAATAAGCTTTGCTTATTTCACACTTTTCCCTTTTTTACTTTACTTTTTGGGGTGCATGGACAGAGGTGCACAATAACCGAAGCCTAGGAAATCAGCAATAATCAATTTCTTGAGATGCATCAAACCCTTGATGCACATACCATGACCCGTTAGGAATATCGCTCAATCCGACTTTGGCAAGACACAAACACCCGGCTATGTGAATGGTGCCGAGTTACTCAACATCATGATTGACTTCCCCAAACCTATTTATAACTTTCTAACACTTTCACTTCCAGCCAACTTCTCAACTTTTCTTTCACCTGCTTTTCACTTTCTTGATCCAAATTCCCGGATAGGTAAAGGAAGGCAAATATATATATATGAGGGGCTAAGCATGATCAAGAAAAAGAAGAGAAAAGAATGAATTGCCTTGGTCTTTCCAGGAAGAAAGTGAGAGAACTCATCATGTGGTGTCAACCTTCAAATTCAACATAATTTTGATAAAAAACAAAGTATTAAACATGCCACAAATTTCAACAAAGAATCTTCACTGAGATCATATCCAGATAAAAAGCAAAAAAATCGTTTCGAAAACCGTTCCAGTAAAAACGCCTCGGTCGAGATGTTCTAGTCAACCGAGGTGAAGTACCTCGTTCGGCCAGAACCATCCCGGTCGAGGTCAAAATTTTTTTTTATTTAACCAGTTTTGACGTTTTTCTCAATCAAATAACCTGTATGCATGCATGCAGTCTCAAATAAGCACATAGAGCGGAATAAAATACATATATCTGATAGAGTCAAGCCATACATCATAAAAGTCAAATAGTACATCAATACCCCATACTTGGGACACATTGTCCCAATGGGTCAAAATAAGTCTAGAGGAATAAAGTACTCACCGGACATAGTCGAGCTGCATAATAAATAAATAAAGAAAATCCTGCAAGCTCTCAATAATCCCGATCCGGTGGTGGTGGTGGTGGCACATACGGATACTGGGATGGGTCAAATGGATAACCCATGACCTGCTCAAACTGGATCTCCGCCATCCGTCGCTGATAGTGCTGGCCCTCTAGCATCTGATGAGTGCAGCTCTCGATCTCTCGACGCTGGTCGTCAAATCTATCCTGGATGTCTACAGTCAGGGCAACATAGGAGTCTATCACCTGCTCGGTGAGGTCATCGGTCCGACGGTGAGCATCTGGATTCCTCTGTCGGCGTACCCTACACCTAGCGGGACGTGCTAGAGCTGCAGCCATCTCGGTCTCAGTCTCGTCATCATCCAAATCGATGACCGGCGCACTAGTCCCAGCTGTATCCGTGCCCGTATCCATTGGAACACCACCATCCTCATCATCATCAGCCTCCTCAACCTCAACCTCCTCAGCTAGTGCAGCTGCCGCCTCTCTAGCATCCTCCATAAATGGGATCCACGCAGTCTGCTAGTAATGTGGATCAAACACGGAGAACTGAACTGACCATCTAATCCCCTGCGGTGCAGTCGGCTCCCATGGCATCGCCACATATGGCGTAGTAAGTCCTCGGGGAACCAGTATCCTCCCAGTGATCATCTCCTGAAGTCCAAGCGGTTTGGCAGCCGCCACCATGGTGCAAGCACTGAGGTCCATATCCATGTAACTCGCTATATGAGTCACAATGCCTCCACAACAGATGTCCCCCTTCGCCTTGGCCTTTATCCTATGCAGATCCTCTACCAGCATCAATCCAAAGTCTGGGATCCATCCCGTCACCATGCAATACAAGCTCAGAAGCTCCCCCTGTCTGACCTTCTGGGGTGTCTCAGTACGCGCCAGAAGAGTCTGACTGAATATCCTATGGGCCAGCCTAAAAGCAAGGTGAAATATAATCCGCTCCCTAGAGTCTCCAGGTCGCCATTTGTCTGCATGCTCAACTATGTGAGATATCTGTCCCCAAAACTCCCTAGCTACAGCTCGGGAGGGAAAATCAGCAACTGTCGGGATCTGGAAGCCAAAGATATCCCGCCAGTGATCTAAGGGAACTATGAAGTTCCGGTTCATCAACCGGTACTTCACGGCCCGCTCGGTGGGCAAGTAAGTTAAGGAGCTGACAAACTCCAGTGTAGGCTCTAGATAGGCCGGAGCTCGGATCTCAGTGAACTGCTCCAGCCCCAGAGCATAAAATCATACGCCTCAGGTCATCATCAACGTGGAGGCAGTCAAAAGCTAAAACGTCCAAGAAGCGGGGTGCAATCACTGGACGGGCCGCTATGCGGTCATAATCAACCTGGTGTCTCTCGTGGATCACCGGTCTAGTACGTCGAGAGGAAGAAGAAGGGGAAGGAGAAGATCTGTCCCTCAGGACCAGCTGTCTCTCAGAATTCATTTTCGTGTAATCTGTCAGGTCACCTCGGTTGCTCTGACAACCCTGTAGAACACCTCGGCCGAGGCGCAGGCAGACTGGACCGAATGTAGGGGCAACCAAAGCCCAGAACGAGGGAAATCAGTAGAGAAAGACGAAGTTAGGGTTTTTTCGATAATTACCCAGATTCGGTCGATTCGACTCGTTCTTTCTGCAGATTGGTACTTGCAATGCGATCCTCGATGCTTTCCTCTCAGATTAGGAGCAAGAATCGTCGAAAACGAGCGAAGAATGAAGGATCGAGGTGAGAAGTGTGGCGCGGTCGAGGAGAAGGTAAAGAGAGGAGAGAGAATTCTTCAGCCCCTTTTATACCCTTTTCTGGAACTGCTGTCACCTCGGTCGAGGTGGTCTCGACTGGACCAAGGTGGTACAGACCGAGGTGGATCTTCAGAAACCCTAGTCGCCTCGGTTGCTCAAGAATCATCTCGGTCGAGGTGCTGTGACAGTAACCGAGATGTGTCTCAGTCAAACTCCGTCTTCTCAAATTCTCGAACTTTTGTCCTTCCAGTTGTGCTCCTGGGTTGTATTCCTTCCTTAGATGTCACCTGTTGTCTGTCTAGGACGCCAAAAACAAAACAAAGCAAAGCAAAAACAAACTATCTAAGCTAGACTAGAAAAAGGGAAAAGAAAGCAATACCTTGGGTTGCCTCCCAAGAAGCGCTTGATTTAAGGTCGCTAGCTGGACCGTACGGCACCATCAAATAAGATATAGTGGTGCAACCTCCTCGACCGGAAATTTCGGTTTGTATTTCTTAAGTCTATGACCGTTGACCTTGAAGCTTCCACTCGTTTCTCCCCAAATCTCAACTGCACCATGACGGAAAACATGTTTCACAACATAAGGTCCAGTCCATCTAGATTTCAACTTACTTGGAAAGAGGCGGAGGCGGGAGTTGAAGAGTAGAACTAAGTCTCCTTCTTTAAGATCCTTAGGGATGATGCGTTTGTCATGCCATTTCTTCGTCCTTTCTTTATAGATTTTGGCATTCTCATAAGCGTTCAAACGCAACTCCCCCAGCTCGTTGATATCCAATAGCCGCTTCTCGCCGGCTTCCTTGATGTCGAAGTTCAACCATTTGATCGCCCAATATGCCTTGTGTTCTAACTCAACGGGCAAATGACAAGATTTCCCATATTCCAAATTATAAGGGGTGATACCAATGGGAGTCTTGAATGCGGTCCTTTAGGCCCAAAGAGCGTCGTCCAATTTCATGGACCAATCCTTCCTCGTCCTAGAGACGGTCTTCTCCAATATTGC
Source organism: Fagopyrum homotropicum (assembly GCA_033239125.1). Lineage (NCBI taxonomy): Eukaryota > Viridiplantae > Streptophyta > Magnoliopsida > Caryophyllales > Polygonaceae > Fagopyrum > Fagopyrum homotropicum. Next base: position 89,470,860 of record BSWB01000003.1, on the reverse strand, counting down.
TTTAATTTCTCTATTTGAAATCTCGACCAGTCCACTAGTTTTAGGGTGATAAGGGGTTGCTACCTTGTGGGTGACCCCATACTTCGATAGAAGTGCCTTGAACTTCCGGTTGATGAAATGCGTCCCTCTATCGATGATGATTATGTGTGGAGTCCCAAAACATGGAAGGATAGTCCTATTAAAGAACTTCACAACCACCATGGCATCATTAGTGGGGGAAGCGATGGCTTCAACCCATCTAGAGATGTAGTCAACTGCTAGGAGTATGTAGATGTTTCCTCCGGATGATGGGAAAGGTCCCATGAAATCTACCCCCCATACATCAAAGATCTCCACCTCTTGAATGTTATTAAGTGGCATTTCGTTCCTCCTAGATAAGTTCCCTGTTCTTTGGCATGAATCACAAGAGACAACAAACGATTGCACATCCTTAAATAATGTAGGCCAAAAGAAACCGGAACGTAATACCTTAGCGCATGTTTTATGAGCGCTGGCATGCCCCCCACAAGGAACTGAGTGACAATGCCTTATGACGCTAGTGACTTCATCTTCTGGTATGCATCTTCGAAGCATCCCATCCGGCCCGCGCTTGAATAGCAGCGGCTCATCCCAGTAGTAATGGCGTACGTCCTTGAAGAATTTCTTCCTTTGAGCGTACGTCAATCCGGGTGGTATTTTCTTGGCAAACAAGATAATTAACAATATCAGCATACCAAGGTCCTTTATTATCAGAAATTTGGTGGAGAGAATGTTCCACCAACTGAGTATGAATGTCAGAGAAGGGAGTAAGAAGTTTGTTATTTTCAGCAGTCTCAGTTGACATCATCTCGCTTTCAACCTCGATCGAGGTGCAGAGGCGTTGACCGAGATGTTCTTCAGTCGCCTCGCTTGGTCCAGAAAGTGCCTCGGTCGAGGTACTGTAACTGGAACCGAAACTGGAGATCTTCTTCTCCTGGATTAGTCTTTCAGTTTTAGCTCCTGGATCTTCTTCCAGTGCCTTTAAGCCCCGTATATCTGCATCACAAGAAGCATCTATAACTTCCTCCATTAAACTGAAACTAATAACTTTTTCAAGTGGATCGTTAATAAGGATAGAGCTCACCAATTCTCTTGATTCTTCTTCATTATAGATGTTGAAGATATCGTCTCCTAGCTGCTCTCCCTTCATAGCCGCAAGTAATGTGAATTCCACTTCATCTCCACCAATGTTGAATTTCAACTTGGCGTTCTTACAATCCACATTGCAACCCGAAGTTGCTAGAAATAGCCTCCCGAGAATGATAGGAACAGGATAATCTGCGGGAATATCAAGTACAACAAAGTCTATACGTAAATAGAAGTTACCTAACTTAACCAGAACGTCTTCCAAAATGCCCACGGGATGGGTAATGGAGCGGTCCGTCATGTATAATCTTATCTTCACCGGCTTGGGCTCTCCAAGTCCGATCTTAACACATAGCTCCAGCGGAATGATGCTCACGCTGGCTCCTAGATCACATAAGGCTTCACAAGTGACATCCCCAACTTGAATGGGAACGCAAAATGAGCCGGGATCTCTCAATTTGGGTGGCATCTTCTCCTTCATGATTTGAATAAGCTCCGAGGATTTAGATGTCATCCTTACTTCACCAATGTCTTCCACCTTCCTCTTCCTTGATAGAATCTCTTTCAAGAACTTCCCATAGGCGGGCATCCCTAGAATAGCATCAAGGAAAGGAATATTAATGTGTAGTTTATTCATCAAGACAAGGAACTTACCAAAATGCTTGTCTAGATTGGCTTTGGCCCTTGACTGGGGGAATGGAAGTGGTGGTTTATATGCAGGAGGTGGAATATAAACTTCAGTTTTCTCCTCCCCTTTCTGTGGCTCCACCGCGGTTGGCATCTCGGCCGAAGTGTTCTTCGACTGCACTTGGACCGAGGTGGTCTTCGTCTGTACTGGCATCGACCGAGGCACTGGATCTGCAGTTTTTAGTCCACTCCTCGTCGTTATGGCCATAATCTGGCCCTTAGGGTTGCTTTCCGTTCTTGGTGGAAGCTTCCCTGGATCTCTTGGCGCTTCATTCTCCTTGTTGAAGAATTGTTGTTCTAAGGCTTTTTGTGCCTTCGAAAATGAAGTCATGGATATCTCCATAGCACTAAGCTTGATCAAGATTGCCTCCAGCACCGCATCTTTCTTCTCCGGCTGGGATGAGCTTGATCTAGGCTCCTGGCTCTTTAATGGAGTAGAAGGAGAAGAGGAAGAAGAAGAGAGGAAAGGATTAGAGGAATCATTCGAATTAGAATTAGAGTAAGGGTTACCCGAATTTTGGTTGTTTGCCCTCCAATTATTGCTGTTGGATCCTCTATTGTTGTTGTAATTGTTGTTCCGGGAACTGTTGTTGTTACGGTATCCATTGTTGTTCCTTGATCCTTGATCTTCCTTCTTGGTTTGAGCAACTAAGAGTTCCTTCAATTGTTTCACATCATTCTTCAAAGAGATGAGTTGATTGTTTGATGAATCCTCTTGAAAGTTGACTCTATTGACTCCACCTTCAGCTCCTTGGTAGGAGTATTTCTCCATGTGCAAAGCTTGCTTCTCTATGAATTCCCAAGCTTCGTCAATTGGCATGTCCATGAACGTGCCGGCGAATAGTAGTTGAAGGTTGAACTGGGTGCTTCCGTCCAGTCCCTTGAAGTATATCTCCAACAACTCTATCTTTGGAATCCCATGATGTGGGCAATCCAAAAGAATGTCTTTAAACCTCTCCCATGATTTGGACAAGTTCTCCTTGTCTTTCATGATGAATGCATTGATCTTTCCTCTCATTTCAGCGGTTTTAGAGGAAGGAAAGAATTTAGTCAAGAATTCCGTAGTCATCTCCTCCTAAGTACTGATTTTTCCTTGAGGAAGAGATTGCTACCAAGTAAGAGCTCTATCTTTTAAAGAAAAGTAAAAAGGTCTTAGCTTGTAATTGTTGTTTTCTATTCTTGAAGGTCTCAAGGTCTCCATCAAGATCTCATAGTTTTGTAGATGTTGATGCGGAGATTCCTTCTCTAGCCCTCCAAACTGGCATTGGCGAATCATGGAGAGAACTTGCGGTCGAAGTTCGTAGTCATGGTCCGCTGGATCTGCTAGGTTAACTCCAGGACGCATCAGTTGTTGATAGGAGTCCATCCTTTGCCCTAGGGTTTGCGGGATTCCTGCAAAAAGAGCGCCTCGGACTGGTATCCGAGGTGAAAGTACATCGGCCGGGGCAACAGGTGCTGGGACCTGCCTCGGTCGAGGGTCTGGAATTGGATCTTGCCTCGATCGAGGATCTGGGTTCGGTTGAGGTAGATACTGGTCTCGTAAAGCTGCCATATCTGCTTCGATAGCTTCAGTCCTTGTGCGAGTTTCTTCCTTTTCCAGTCGTAATTCTTCTTTGCTGAGGTGTAGTTGTTCTAACACCTCCTTCAATTCGGCCTCAAGATCGCGATCGTCTTGGTTGGCCATCTTCGCTTCTTTCAAGCGTCTTTTGTACGTCTTTTCTGGTTCGGGATTGTAAGGAACGATTTCCTTCCCAGCGCGGGTTCTTTGCATAAACCTAAGGAAAAGAACCTGCGAAAGTCACTCAAGTAGAGTGGTTAGTAGAAACAGGGACAAGTGCCCCGAAAGCAAACCGCAACCGGCTCGGTCTAGACCAAGTCCCCGGCAACGGCGCCAAAAACTTGTTCGCTCCAAACGGTGTGTGCAAGTTTTAAATTTATAACCCTAGATGTAAGCTTAAAACAAGGACGCGAACCCGCAGTGTACGGGTCAATCGTAGTAAAAAGCAAGGAATTCCAGGGGTCGATCACAGGGACTTAGTGAAACAAAGTCGGAATAGGTAAGCTATGTAATTACTAACCACAAAAGTGATTAAAACAATCAAGGATGATAAAAAGTCAATTAAGGAAATATGCAATTCTAGGGATTAAAGCATCTAGTTGTGGTTCTAACTCAAGATCTAAAGATAAGCGGACAAAGCTGAGATTTTTGCAAGGGAAGGTGTTACTAAAGTGTGAATAGATCACCGGATAAGTCTCACTACTCACTAATCCCAAACCGTAACTCCTATTACCGGGTAAGTCTCAAGGAATTAAGATAAAAAACTATATCCTCAAACCAACACACCACCTAAGGGAATAGAATCAACCTTTACCGGGTAAGTCTCAGGGTAACTCACAAAGATGGAATGAAAGCACACTCAAACCCCAATAAAGGATAAACCTTTATTACCTATTGCTTACGATCTTAGGTAAACAAACAAAGGAATCACCGGGTAAGTCTCATCCTAGGCTTGCATTGAACCAGGAAAGGTACAATAAGAATAGGATTTGGCAAACTCTAACACTTAACTCTCAGTTTCGGATCAGAAAATTCACCTCGGTCAGAAGAATTCCACCCCGGCCGAGATGTTCATCGACTGAGCGAGATGCTTTAGGGTTAAGGATAAAGACTCGAACTTTTAGGGTCCTACTGTGGTTTAAGTTATTCTATCATTGTTTTTCCCACAACCTTCAGCCAATCACCCTAGAATCACACAAGGAAATTAGCCACTCATCATCATGAAAGTAATAATCAAATATAAGGGAAGAAAGAGAATAATTGAACAAGAAAACCTTAAGAGAAAGGATTCAATAACTGAATCAATTATTAAACAACAAGCATTCCTTGGATCAAAATCCAACAAGACAATCAACAAAGAAGGGAATCTAAGAAAGTCTTACAAAACCCTTCACAAAAGCTATAAAAGCTATAAACTTTCTTCCTTCAACCTTCAAAAAGGTTCTTCAAATCTTCCAACTGTTATAGTGTATCCGGGGTGATAGCCGGTTGTGTGGTATAGCGTGATCTACGCAGCGTATGCGGCTTGTGGATTTGTGGGAAATCCGACCCTTTTTATAGGAAAATTACCCTCCAAAGATAAGATATCTTAGAAAGATCTCTTCCCATAAAAATAGGTAAAATATATGGGCTAATTTATCTTCTTCCTTCCAGGAATCCAGCCCAAAAATATAAGATCCTCTTTCCAAAGATAAAAGATCTCAGCGAAAAATAAAATATCCTTGCCGCGTCAAAGGTGTTCGCCTCGGTCGAGTCAGCTCTCTGGATCACCTCGGTCGGGGTGACTCTGTAGTCAACCGTGGTGAATCATAACTGAATGTGAAATCTCTCAAATCTGGTCCAAAGTGAATCTCTAATCCAATTCCATGATTCCTGGATTCTTCCTTAAACTCCTGAATGTAGCTCCAATGACTCCTTAGCTCCTTTTGCTCCATTTCGGTCCAAAATGTGCCATTTTACCTACGATTACAACGAAACTTGGTGTAGATCTCGATTCCCGCAAAGGTAGATGAAACGACAATATAATCACATAATATACATCCAAACATGCAGATTATCGAAGATAAAACGTCTAAACAAGTCCCAAAATATAGACAATAATTCATGCTATCACAATCGATTCAAGATATACTAAAGAATTAAGGACAAAGTCAAGAATTGCGAAGGTATACTTAAGTAAAGTAATGTACGGTGAAGTTCCAAAACCTTATATGACTTACCCAAAGACACTCTCTATAAAGGTTGTTGAGGCTGTAGTATAGAAAGGATCTAAGGGAAAGAATTAATCTCAAATACCCAAACTTGTAACCCAAGGATCAAGATAAACTCAAACGGTTAAAGTTGTGACACTCGAAACCGAAATAGAGGATGTTGAGTCTCACTACTACCTAGGAAAGGCAAGCCAAGACTAGGTTAAAGTTAATCTTTAATTTTGGAATAAAGTAAAAGCAAATTTCGTAAACTGGGGTAAATCACGGGTAGATCTTGAGAACCGTGGCCGTGAAAACCTAAAAACAGGCCGTGATTTAGGGTGTCGACGATATTTCTCTAACTCTCAGGGTCCAATCAAATTACGATCGATCTATCATCATCTAAGCCACAACTATTAACCCTTCACCTTAAAAATTGCTAAAGGGTTTTAGCCAATAACCATTGTCATGATATCAATATTCAATTTAAGAAGAATGAAAGATGAAAACCCTCGAATACTCAATAAAACACCAAAACCAATTCTCAAATCCGAAACACAAGAAGCATTTTAATGGATTCAGAATATATAACACAAAACCTCACAATGATCTAAGGCAAGTACGAAGAACGGGATGTTCAATCCGTCTTTAATATCAAAACCTAAGAAAAAGGCTAAACATCCGCTTTAAGAAATCTCCAATGTCCAACAATCCGGCGTTTTTGCAACTCTCGACGACTTCCAATCAACCCTAAGCAAGAGTGCTGAAAACAATGGTAAGCGGCCGTCCTCAAAATTCTCTTTTCCAGCCTTTTTATAAGACGAGAAAGAATTACCGTCAAGGCCCAATAAGTCAATGACGTGGAAAGTAATGACACGTCAAAAGACTGCCTAAATCACGGTCTCACAGCCTTCCACGACCGTGGTTTAAGGCGTGGAAACAGATTACGGTGCTTTGTGACTTCCACGACCGTAATTTAGACCGTGTAACTTACTGGATTGCTCCAAACTCTCTTCCACGTTCATAATGCCAAGTCCACGGCCGTGGTTTAGAGCGTGGACTTCAAATCATCTTCTCCATGGCCGAAATTCAGGGCGTGGAAGTGCTTATTGCTTGTTGTTGCTTTTGTTTCGTGTCATTCTTCATCCTAGCTCCTTCCTTAGCTTCTTTGATTTATCTCCTAATCCTCGAACATGATCGATTACTCCCTTTTCTCTCTCAAATGATCCGATTCCAGCTCCTATTCAACTATAATCAACACAAAGCTTGTGTAGACTTCCATATCGACAAAATAGATGAACAAGCTAACATTTGCTTCAAAACCTTATCCATGTACACAATAATAAGGGAAAAACAACCAAAATAAGTGCCTAGAATATCGCCATATTTCATGCTAAAAGTTGAGACACAAGAAACACGGGATGAACATCCTCTAACCCCAGAGGCAAAGCTAATCATCATGCTACCTTCACAATACTGGTCAAAATCTCAAATAAACCGACATATTAGGAACTCGGTTTCCCTTCTATGTCAACACCTCTGACATCTCCCATCGGAGATACTTTCAGCTAATCATGAGCTCTCACTTGAACTTTAGAGGTCCACGTCTCTTGTCTACATATGATATTTGGCGACTCTGTACCACCAGCATTCTTCTTCCAATCAGCATTACTTGAACTATAAAATCCTGAATCTGATCAGGTGTTACTCCACTAATACTGCTAGGTCACTTCTGGTATAAAGATATACGACATCTATGTCTATATATTTCCTCATAGGGCCTTCTCGAAAAGATGCACATCCATCATTGTCATATAATAAACTCATTAATGGGAGGTAATCTAACCATCCATGCTTCCAATCCAAAAGACAAGCTTATACTTTTTACTCAAGGGTCTAGATGGTCCTCTGTGACTGACCATCTGTCAGGGGGTCAAGCGTAGTCATGAAGTATAGACTCGTCCCCAAAGCAGTCTACATCTGCTGTCCAAATCTTCAGGTAAACCTGTTCATCACGATCAGAGACTATTGTCCTCGGTGCACCATAAAGTCTCACTATCTATTTAGTGTACTCCCCCACTAGTTCATTCTCTGGCCACATCTTTCTGATAGGAATGAAACATGCCGGTTTCATTAATCTGTCACCAACAATCCAAATAACATCAATAACTCTTCTGGCCTCAATCCCGTCACCAAGTCCATAAAGATGTATTCCCATTTCCACTATTGCACTTGTAGTGGATGGAGCTCATCTCTAGGTCGGAAATGCTCTATCTGGACCCGGATGTACTGAATAGGGTGCACAGAGAGTGTACTGTAAGATTCTCTGTTTCCACTCTGCATCGGTAGGTACACAAAAGCGGTCATGGCACTCCATCTGCTCTACTGGAGAACTGTGGTGCCTCATTACGAGACATCTTCTCTCTAAACCTCATCAACGCCGGGCAGGTCCCTTGCTTCTGCCGGACCTCATCCAACAGACCAGCTAGAACCTCTAGGTATAACTGGGTATCTTCATTAAGGAACTGATGTTCTACCTGGTCTGTTGGATGAGGTTCTACCTGGTCTGTTGGATGAGGTTCTACCCAGTTATAACTGTCTGTCCCTTGCTTCAGAGAGACCTGCCCGGCGTTGGACCTCTTCTAACAGACCAGGTAGAACCTCCAGGTAGAACCTCTAGGTATAACTGGGTATCTTCTCTCTAAACCTCATCAACGCCGGGCAGGTCCCTTGCTTCTCTGAAGCTGAGGTTGAACTGTCTGTCTCACAATTGTCTTCTCTCGAGACGTACTTCCGTTCAAGTTGTCAGTGACAACGTTCAAATTCTCTAAATGATATGAAATCTTCAAGTTAAAGTCTTGATCCACTTGAGTCCTTAACGCTAGTGGTTATTCAACTCCCACGGCGTAAAAACGTACCTCAAACTCCTATGGTCTGTGGAAACCTGACATGAAACATCATCCAGGTATTATCTTCAAATCTTCAAGGCTTGAAGTACCATTGCAACACTAGATCATACGTCAAGTAGTCCTCTGCATACGTTTTCAGTTGTACACACACATATCAATAACTCCACTCCTTAGTATTAACACACGTGTAAAAGTTAGCTGGGATGTATCACCGTAAATCATGGGATCCCAAGAATCTTCTGACTATGATAGACTGGAAGCAGAGGCCAAATGCCTCTTCAATTCTTCAAAGCTCTGGTATACTGCTTAACAACGAAATTTTGGTGGTCTTCCTCAGAAGACTCGTAAATAGATGCACATTCACAAAACTCTTCCTCAAAGCATTGGTAGTAATCGGCTGAGCCGAGAAAACTATGCATTCCTTAATGTTCATCAGTATCTTCCATGTTACAACATACTTAATCCTCTCCAGGGCAACCACGATACCACTGGTGGAAACAACATGGCCTAAGAAGGCTACCACTGGCATCTCAATTCACATTTAGAGAGCGTAGCATACAACCCTCTATCTCTCAAAATCTGCAGAACGGTCCTTAGACGATCGGTCTACTACTCTCTGCTATGAGAGTATACCGACATATCATCAATGAAGATCACCACAACAAGATCAAGGAAATTGATAAAGATGCTATTTATTAACTCTCTAAAGACTGTTAAGGCATCCATCAACCCAAATGGCATCACTACAACTCGTAGTGTCCATAACGGGTACAAAAGCCTATATCTTATGCACATCCTGCTCTCTCTCCCTCAATTGGTGATATTCCGAGCGCAAGGGAATCCTGAAAAAACAATTGCTTCTTGAAGCTAACTCATCAGGTCGTTAGTATGGAACATGGAACAAACTAGGGAAAAAGAAACCCGTCTCAGTCAACTCTTCAAGTTGTCAGTTACAACGTCTCAACAAGCACCATATAATATGGGCCTTCCCAATCAGTCTCTTATCATACTTCAACTTGATAACAATGTCCACACTCCGCTGAGGTGACAACTAGACGATTCAGTAACACGTATATAAGCTCATAAACCACTGGAATATCTTCCAACGTGGAACTATCTTCTTCATGGCATAACATCAGAAAACATCACCTCCTTGTGTTATCATCTTCACTACTCATATGGCCCTAATGACAAGACTCATCTCTCCAAAGGTCGTAGCCTTGGAAGACCTCTAACTCATAATCTCAAAGGAGCTAGAACAATCTTCCAACTGATGTCTAACATGACATGATATCAACTCGTCCGCACCACACACATAATGACTTCCTCATGCACCTAAGGCATGACAAAGCAGTCTCTAAACCATACACAAGTCCCTGAATGAATGGGACAATCACATATCTCGCGGGTACCTCAGACCCCAAATTGGTAATCCTGTAAAGAAAAGTCTACCTTCACTGTTTCCACAATCCACAATTAACGCATGCATTGAAAGACAAGAAGTGCATAGCACTCACAACAAACAAAACTCCATTAGGTAAACCATTAACAAGAATGGTACCTATACAACTAACTCCAGAAGCTCCACTGCATATCATCATTCAATCTAGGATCCATGCTCCTCAGGTATAATTGAGGTCATTGCCATAGCCTCCACTTCCACTCTTTCTGCACCGGAAAAACGAAGGTCTTGTTGAGAAGAAACATTACCTTGTTGACAGAAAGAGGCCAAATGGCCTAGTTCACCACAGGTGAAATAAGCTATCGGTGCCAAAGGGCACTCAGAATGCAAATGATCTGGATAACCAAAGTTGAAACATAATCGTCTCATCCTTACACCCTGTGCAGCTAAAGGGTATCTCGATCTTCGTCGTCTACCTTTAATAATCTTACTCCGGGAAGGAACTAGTAAAGGCAGCGCCTTGCCCTGTCGACAAAACTTCGCTGTATGCCCTGCTTTACCACATTTAAAGCATAGTATGGGCATCTTTGGGCACACAACTCGCCGGTGTCCAAACTTTGCATAATTAAAACACTGTAGTTCCGTGCCAATTGTCTTCATGGCCAAAGGACCGCTTGATTGTCCTGACATCTGACTTGGTTCACCATTTATCATCTTTCCTTCTCCACTAACTGATCCAGTCCATTGCTTCTTCTCAGATCCGGAAGCTTCAATTGGTCCCACCGACGTTGGTGAATCTGGTGTATGTCTTCCCGCTATCACAACCTCATAAACTTGCTGCATATGTTCTTGAAACTCGAGTCTACTCATGGAGACATGATCAGCTTCTTCAAATTCGTTCTCTGCCATAGGCGAAACAACAACGGAAACAAGTCCCTGACTTGACGTTACTGGAGGAAGAGGGGGTGTACTCCTACCTCGTCCCACTATAGATATTGCTCTAGTCTGAGCCATCTGTAGGATATACACACCTAAACTTAAAAGGCTATATATATGCCATATGTATCGATATATATATATATATATATATATATATATATATATATATATATATATATGTATATATTACATCCATTTAATCGATAATACACACATATATATACATATCTACGCTGTAGAGATCCATGGAAGAGGTGACAACTTCTCGTACATTCTAAACCAAAAACGTTTTAAAACGTCAGATCCCCTTCGGGTTTTGTTTATTTTACCTATAAGACCTTATTGCAGGTAGCAAGTGCCATTGTTGTCAACCTGGGCTCTGATACCAACTCTGTAACACCCCAAATTCGCAGGACCCGGAGTGCCACATTGGGCTAGGATCTCACAATGGATCTTGACCCTAGCCTGACAACAAGTTCACTAGACCTTACAATATGGCACTGACAGATCTAAAACAAATACATAAAACAGTATAAACTGTGTGACCCAAAGGTAAAACAACAACATAGCCGAGTATATAAAACAACATCCTCACACAGGAAGTACAAAAGATCATCCTCACGCAAGAGGGAAACACAAAAACTCAAACAAACCACCTATTGTATGAGAGTCCTCGGCCTGTCATCCTGCCAGATCACTCAGCAACGCCTAACCTGTAAACATCTACAACACGATATAAAATCGTTTGCTAACCATACATATATTAGGTAATGCATAAGCACAAACACTATCATGAAAGATAAACACATCAACATGCTATCACACATTTACCCATTTTATCATCTTTAAATAGTGGTCATTCACTCAAATCGTATAAATATACCCATAGATGAAAATATGTGACATGAGGACCGATACATCCTCGCTTCTTAGCCTACTAGCCATTTGGAGTAGAATCGGTGACACAACCCTTGTACCCTATGGGAGTGGTGTTGTGCCCTCCCCGTATACCAGGTCTGGTTTGACTCAAGAGAACCTCCCAAACTCCACGACAGGATGAAAGGGAAAGATTATCACAACCACGCATATGGGGCAATCAATAGAACATAGGTCGATATAAACGACATCTCTTGCTATCATAGCAACATATAATGCACACATCACTCATGCAAACACCCAATATAGGGATGGTAGCTAAGTATGTCCTACGGACTTACCTCAACCTCGTACACAACTCAAACACGATCAACCAGAACCAACCTCCAATCCTGAGAGAGGGGTCACACCTAGACCCAAAGGGATCCATAGGGATCATACTCAACCTCACAACCTCAACCAACAACAACCTAAGTCCTTGAAGCCGTACGACGCATAAACCGATCATAACCTCAACCAAACACATCCTCACACATATATCATGATCCTGTACACTCGTACTAGGAAAGGAGGGAACAAAGGCACCTTAAGGAAGGCCTAGAAGCAACACACACCTGCAGAACCAAATACAACACCAAGTTGGTGCAGGTGGTCGCAGGGGCGGCTAGAAGGTGGCGCATGGGCGGCTCACTGCTGGCGCAGGGGCGGTCCAGAGGTGGCGCAGGGGCGGCTGGTGTGCACAAACACACCTTCAACTCCTTCTCCACTCCTTTCTTTGATTCCTTCACTCTTCTTCATCCAACACACATACATACATAAACATACACACACACACACACACATATATATATATATATATATATATATATATATATATATATATATCAACATAAGCTAATCATGGCTAGAACCAGATTCAAACCTAAGGAATCCAAGCTAGGCTAAGGAAAGATGGAAAATAAGAAAGAAAGAGGGGAAGCCTGTTAGCATGAAATATTGCGATATTATAGGCACTTATTCTAGTTGTTTTTCATTCGTTATAGTGTTCATGGATAAGGTAGTGAAGAATTTGTTAGCTTGTTTACCTATATTTTCGATATGGAGGTCTACATTAGTTTATGATTGATTATAGGTGAATAAGAGCTGAAACCGGACCATTTGAGAGAGATAAGAGAGGATTCAAGCATATCCAAGGATTAGGAACACATCAAGGAAGCTAAAGAAGGAGCTAAGATGGAGGATGTCACGACAAAAAGGAAACCACAAGCAATCTACACTTCCACGCCCTAAAATACGGCCGTAGAAGAGTCCACGCCCTAAACCACGGCCGTGGATCTTGGCATCATGAGCGTGGAGCATTCCAGTAAGTTACACGGCCTAAAGTACGGTCGTGGAAGATGAGAGAGACCGTAACCCAATTCCACGCCCTAAACCACGGTCGTGGAATCCCTTGAGACCGTGATTTAAGCGATCTTTTGATGAGTCTTCATTTACAACGTTATTTACGTGATGGGCCGGGACGGTTACTTTTATCCCTTCTTATAAAAAGGTTAGAGAAGAGAGTTTTGGACATCGACGATTACGGCTTATTCCCGGGACATTAGGGTTGGATCTCGTGGAGACGTGACGGCCGCTAACCTCGCTTTGGGAGAGTTAACCTTAGGGTTTCGCGAGGAACTTTGCGGAAGCACTGACAATTTGGATTCCCGAAGGTTGTGTGTGGCGGAAGTTGCGCCCTTTTCTTAGGTTTTGATATTGAAGACAGATTGACATCCCGTTCTTCGTGTTCGCCTAAGATCATTGTGAGGTTTTGCGTTATATTCTGAATCCATTGAGTATTCCTTTTGGTGTTTGGATTTGAGATTGACTTTGAGTTATATTTGAGTTTTCGAGGGTTTTCATCTTTCATTCTTCTTAAATTGATTTTTGATATTATGACAATGGTTATTGGCTAAAACCCTTTAGCAATTCTAGGGTGAAGGGTTGATAGTTGTGGTTTAGATGATGATATATCGATCGTAAATTGATTTAACCCTGAGAGTTAGATAGATCTCGTCGACGAACCAAGATCACGATCTGTTCTTGGACTTCCACGGCCGTGGAACTCAAGATCTGTCCGTGATTTACCCTAGTTTATGAACTTTGCTTTTACTTTGATCCAAGGTTAAAGATTAGCTTTAATCTAGTTTTGGCTTGCCCTTTTCTAGGTAGTAGTGAGACTCATCACCCTCTACGCTGTAGAGATCCATGGAAGAGGTGACGACTTCTCGTACATTCTAACCCAAAAACCATACATAAAACCAAAAACGTTTTAAAACGTCAGATCCCCTTCGGGTTTTGTTTATTTTACCTATAAGACCTTATTGCAGGTAGCAAGTGCCATTGTTGTCAACCTGGGCTCTTATACCAACTCTGTAACACCCCAAATTCATAGGACCCGGAGTGCCACATTGGGCTAGGATCTCACAATGGATCTTGACCCTATCCTGACAACAAGTTCACTGGACCTTACAATATGGCACTGACAGATCTAAAACAAATACATAAAACAGTATAAACTGTGTGACCCAAAGGTAAAACAACAACATAGCCGAGTATATAAAACAACATCCTCACACAGGAGGTACAAAAGATCATCCTCACGCAAGAGGGAAACACAAAAACTCAAACAAACCACCTATTGTATGAGAGTCCTCGGCCTGTCATCCTGCCAGATCACTCAGCAACGCCTAACCTGTAAACATCTACAACACGATATAAAACCGTTTGCTAACCATACATATATTAGGTAATGCATAAGCACAAACACTATCATGAAAGATAAACACATCAACATGCTATCACACATTTACCCATTTTATCATCTTTAAATAGTGGTCATTCACTCAAATCGTATAAATATACCCATAGATGAAAATATGTGACATGAGGACCGATACATCCTCGCTTCTTAGCCTACTAGCCATTTGGAGTAGAATCGGGACACAACCCTTGTACCCTATGGGAGTGGTGTTGTGCCCTCCCCGTATACAAGGTCTGGTTTGACTCAAGAGAACCTCCCAAACTCCACGACAGGATGAAAGGGAAAGATTATCACAACCACGCATATGGGGCAATCAATAGAACATAGGTCGATATAAACGACATATCTTGCTATCATAGCAACATATAATGCACACATCACTCATGCAAACACCCAATATAGGGATGGTAGCTAAGTAAGTCCTACGGACTTACCTCAACCTCGTACACAACTCAAACACGATCAACCAGAACCAACCTCCAATCCTGAGAGAGGGGTCACACCTAGACCCAAAGGGATCCATAGGGATCATACTCAACCTCACAACCTCAACCAACAACAACCTAAGTCCTTGAAGCCGTACGACGCATAAACCGATCATAACCTCAACCAAACACATCCTCACACATATATCATGATCCTGTACACTCGTACTAGGAAAGGAGGGAACAAAAGCACCTTAAGGAAGGCCTAGAAGCAACACACACATGCAGAACCAAATACAACACCAAGTTGGTGCAGGTGGTCGCAGGGGCGGCTAGAAGGTGGCGCATGGGCGGCTCACTGCTGGCGCAGGGGCGGTCCAGAGGTGGCGCAGGGGCGGCTGGTGTGCACAAACACACCTTCAACTCCTTCTCCACTCCTTTCTTTGATTCCTTCACTCTTCTTCATCCAACACACATACATACATAAACATACACACACACATACACACACACACACACACACACACACACACACATATATATATATATATATATATATATATATATATATATATATATATCAACATAAGCTAATCATGGCTAGAACCAGATCCAAACCTAAGGAATCCAAGCTAGGCTAAGGAAAGAGGGAAAATAAGAAAGAAAGAGGGGAAGCCTGTTAGCATGAAATATTGCGATATTATAGGCACTTATTCTAGTTGTTTTTCATTCGTTATAGTGTTCATGGATAAGGTAGTGAAGAATTTGTTAGCTTGTTTACCTATATTTTCGATATGGAGGTCTACATTAGTTTATGATTGATTATAGGTGAATAAGAGTTGAAACCGGACCATTTGAGAGAGATAAGAGAGGATTCAAGCATATCCAAGGATTAGGAACACATCAAGGAAGCTAAAGAAGGAGCTAAGATGGAGGATGTCAGGACAAAAAGGAAACCACAAGCAATCTACACTTCCACGCCCTAAAATACGGCCGTAGAAGAGTCCACGCCCTAAACCACGGCCGTGGATCTTGGCATCATGAGCGTGGAGCATTCCAGTAAGTTACACGGCCTAAAGTACGGTCGTGGAAGATGAGAGAGACCGTAACCCAATTCCACGCCCTAAACCACGGTCGTGGAATCCCTTGAGACCGTGATTTAAGCGATCTTTTGACGAGTCTTCATTTACAACGTTATTTACGTGATGGGCCGGGACGGTTACTTTTATCCCTTCTTATAAAAAGGTTAGAGAAGAGAGTTTTGGACATCGACGCTTACGGCTTATTCCCGGGACATTAGGGTTGGATCTCGTGGAGACGTGACGGCCGCTAACCTCGCTTTGGGAGAGTTAACCTTAGGGTTTCGCGAGGAACTTTGCGGAAGCGCTGACAATTTGGATTCCCGAAGGTTGTGTGTGGCGGAAGTTGCGCCCTTTTCTTAGGTTTTGATATTGAAGACAGATTGACATCCTGTTCTTCGTGTTCGCCTAAGATCATTGTGAGGTTTTGCGTTATATTCTGAATCCATTGAGTATTCCTTTTGGTGTTTGGATTTGAGATTGACTTTGAGTTATATTTGAGTTTTCGAGGGTTTTCATCTTTCATTCTTCTTAAATTGATTTTTGATATTATGACAATGGTTATTGGCTAAAACCCTTTAGCAATTCTAGGGTGAAGGGTTGATAGTTGTGGTTTAGATGATGATACATCGATCGTAAATTGATTTAACCCTGAGAGTTAGAGAGATCTCGTCGACGAACCAAGATCACGATCTGTTCTTGGACTTCCACGGCCGTGGAACTCAAGATCTGTCCGTGATTTACCCTAGTTTATGAACTTTGCTTTTACTTTGATCCAAGGTTAAAGATTAGCTTTAATCTAGTTTTGGCTTGCCCTTTTCTAGGTAGTAGTGAGACTCATCACCCTCTATTTCGATTTCGAGTGTCACAACCTTAATCGTTTTAGTTAGTTTTGATCATTGGGTTACAAGTTTGGGTATTTGAGATTAATTCTTGTCCTTAGAACCTTTCTATACTGAAGCCTCAACAATCTTTATAGAGAGTGTTTTTAGATATGTCATATAAAGTTCTGGAACTTCATCGTACATTACTTTACCTTAACATACCTTTGCAACTCTTAACTCTGTCCTTAGTTCTTTAGTATATCTTGAATCGATTTCCACAATTAGATACCTGGATATTTAGGTTGTTTTTTTCCCAATATTTGCAAAGCTTATTACATTCACTTGCTTCACGATTTGCGAACTGAATTTGTTCCCCCTAAATCCCTGAGTTCGACACTCTAGAATTCTTGCTTTACTACGCTGATCCGTACATTGCGGGTTCGCTTGCTTGATTCTAGTTTTATAAATTTAAAGCTTGGTTGCACGCACGCTTAGGAGCGAAAAAGTTTTTGGCGCCGTTTCTGGCGATTTGGTTTAGGCCGAATTCGGTTATCGGTTTTCAAGCTTGGGAGCTTTGCTCTTGTCATTTGATATCTTCTTTGAGTGATATTTGCAGGTTATCTTAGGTATATGCGCAGGTCTAACAACAACAAAGACCTCTTACCTCTTGATCAAGAACTTGAGAAGACTTTGAGAAAGAAGCTCAAAGAAAGAAAGATGGCTGAATGTAAAGAGAGGGATATCCAAGCAGAGTTGGAGGATTCCGAAGCTTGAATTATATGGAGTGAGAAAACTCGCAAGGAAGAATCGGAGCGTCATCATTTGCAAATTGATGAGCTCAATGACATGATGCTTCAAATGAGGCTGGAGATCAGCGATTCCAAGAAGAAGAAGAGAAGGAAACCGACAGGATTGGTTAGAGGACATTGATCCAACGATCAATGCGAACCAGAATAATCCAAGACCGGCCGCCAATTATCGTATCCCGGCTGGGGGTGCGAGAGCCGCTCGTGTAGATGAAGAGCCAAGAACTCTTGGCCAAAGAATGGATCCGATTCAGCAACCACACCGTCTAGGTTTGAACTTTGATGCTTACGATATTCAGGGGTTTAGCTTCAACCCACAAGTTATTACCATCGTTCGCCAAAATCAGTTTGGAGGAACGAGTGTCGAATCTCCACATCAACATTTATAGAATTTTGAGATCTTGATGGAGACAATGAAGCCAAAGAATGCAACCACCAACAATTACAAGATCATGCCATTCTTTTTCTCCTTGAAAGGGAAAGCTTTATCTTGGTATCAAGCTCTTCCAAATGGAAGACTCAACACATGAGAGGATCTTTCTTCGGAGTTCCTAACCAAATTCTTTCCGCCATCCAAGACGGTGGAGTTGAGAGGTAAAATTAATGCTTTTTCTATGAGATCTAATGAAAGTTTGTTTTAGTCTTGGGAAAGATTTCAGGATTTATTATTGGATTGCCCACACCATGTCATTTCCAAATTGGAGCTATTGGAGATATACTATAAGGGGTTGGATGTTGAAACACAATTCAAGCTCCAATCCCTTTCATGCGGCACATTCATCGACATGAGGGAAGATGACACTTGGGACTTCATTGTTAAGCAAGCCCGAGTCATTGAGAAGTACTCTCACCGGAAGGAAGAAACTAATCGAGTGGAGCAAGGAGCAAAGCTAACACAAGATGCTCAAACTCAAATCTTTTCTCTCAATACCGAGATTAAAGAATTGAAGAAAGTCATCAAGGCTAGCTTTCCAAAGCCTAAGGAGCAAGATGTTGGTTATTTAGGAAACAACAATAACCACAATGGGAACGAGAACACCAATCGCAATAACCGGAACAACAACCGGAATAATTGGAACAACAACAACCAGAATAACAATTGGAACAACAATAAGGGTTCAAACAACAACAATTGGCGTTCCAAACAAAAACAAAACTCCGGTAATTCTTATCCCAATTCAGGAAATTCACTAACTCCACCATCTTCTTCTTCCATTCCATTGAAAAGTCAGGGGCAAACATCTAATAGTGGAAGCACTTCGAGGAAAGAGAAGCCCGATCCCATGTTGGAAACGATCTTGGGAAAGCTTCAAGGATTGGAGAGTCACATCACTAAGGTTGATAAAGCCCTAAAGGTTTTACAAAACCAAATGTTTAGCAATGCTGAGGAACTTCCTATAAATCAAGGAAAACTTCCAGGAAAGACGGAGGATAATCCGAAAGGAAGGGTGATGGCTATCACAACTAGGAGCGAACAAAGCCATAGAAGCTTTCCAAGCTGAGCTTAACTTAGAGCAGAACACCATCCAAAAACCTCAAGGCTGGCTATCAACAGGCATCGCAACAACAACCATCAACAACAACAAGAAAATCCATCAAGGATCTCTCACAAACTCAATCAAGCTCAAAGAAGATCAAGATGATCTTAGGGAGAAGAGAGAAGAAGATGAAGCACGTAGGGAGAGAGAGATGGGGCTGAAGATACCTATCCCTCATCAGAAGGAAAGGAGGAGAAGCTTATAAAGGAAAGAGGGGTCAAAAAGCAAAGATCGGGTCAAAGAAGGCGGCTGCAGCCCACCACAAACCGCAGGGGCGGCTAGCCTGGCCGCTGGGGCGGCTCACAGAACCGCAGGGGCGGCCAACCAGGGGTGCATGGGTGGCCCACTGCAACTCCAAGGAAGAAAGACAATTGCGTCTCAGCAGAAGCGCAGGTGCGGAATCTCTCGAAGACTAAGGCTCTTACAATTTTAGTACCATTGCAGCTCCCCTCACGTCTCTCACGAAGAAGCAAGAACAATTTGAGTGGGAAGATGCACAAGAGAAGGCATTTAAGGAGTTGAAGTGACAATTATCACATGCACCTCTTCTAGCACTTCCGGACATCACTAAACCATTTGAGTTTGAGTGTGACACATCAGGAATTGACATTTGAGGGGCTCTTATGCAAGAAGGTAAGTCACTTGCATTCTTTAGTGAGAAATTGAAAAGAGCATGCTTAAATTATTCAACCTTTGATAAGGAATTATATGCTTTATTTTGAGTTTTCAAGAGATGAGAACATTACCTTTGGCCTACTGAATTCATCCTTAGAACTGATCATGAGTCCTTAAAGCATTTTTAGATTCAATATAAGTTGGATAGGAGGCATGGTAGATGGATGGAGTTTATAGAAACTTCTCCATATATCATTAAGTATAAGAAAGAAAAGGATAATATTGTTGTTGATGCCCTTTCTAGGAGACATTCTTTGATTACTACTATAGATTCTAAGGTTGTAGGTTTCTATTACAATAAGGATCTATATGTTGATGATATTGATGTTGGTGAAATATATAAGCTTTTCCTTACACGAAATTCCCATGATAAATTTTATTTATTTGAAGGATCTTTGTTTCGTATGGAAAAAGTGTGCATTCCTAGATGTTCCGTTAGACTTTTGCTTGTTGAGGAAGCTCATATGGGAGGTTTAATGGGAAATTTTGGAAGGGATAATAAATTTCAAATGTTGCATTTACATATTTATTGGCCTCGTATGCTTAAAGATGTAGAAAGCATGATTAAAAGATGTCTTGTATGTTTGACAACTAATGCTAGATTGAAGCCTCGTGGTTTGTACACCCGTCTTCGTACACCTACTTCACCATGGATAGACATTAGTATGGACTTTGTTGTAGGATGACCTAGGACTAAGAAGGGGAGAGAGTCGATATTTGTGGTAGTAGATCGATTCTCTAAGATGGCCTATTTATTGCTTGTCATAAGACCGATGATTCTTATAATGTTGCTAACTTGTTCTTTAGGGAACTTGTTAGATTACATGGAGTACCTAGGACTATTGCGAGTGATAGAGATGTTGTATTCCTTAGTTTCTTTTAGACTTTGGGAAAAGCTATGAACTAGGCTTATATTTTCAACCCCTAGTCATCCTCAAACGGATGGTCAAACGGAGATTACAAAGAAGATCTTAACTACCATATTGCAGGCTATTTTGAAGGATAACTTGAATTCTTGGGAAGATGTCTTACCACATATTGAGTTAACACATAATCGTACCATGCATTCGCTACCAACCTAACGCCTTTTGAGTGTGCCTATGGGTTGAATCATTTGACCCCTTTTGATCTTATACCGTTACCTAAAGTATATTTTAATGCAGGAAAATAGGTAGAGTTTATCAAGGAGTTGTATTAGAAGACGCGCATAAGGCTAGAGGAGAAAGGAAAGCAAGTTGCGGCCAAGGCTAATAAAAATGGCATGGAATTGCTATACAAGCCCGGAGATCCAGTTTGGTTGCATCAGAAAGGAACAATTTCCAGAGCAGAGGAAGTCGAAGTTGTATCCAAGAGGAGACGGGCCATTTAAAGTGCTACTTAAGGCTGGCAAAAACGCTTAGGTATTGTAGCTTATGAAGGTTTATGGCATTAGCCCTACCTTCAATGTCAGAGACTTGAGTCCTTATGAGACTAGTGATGACCATGGTGATGATTCGATGATGAATCCTTTTCAAGAAGGGGAGTATGATTTAATACCTTCTATACAAGCACCAATAACTAAAGCTAGAGCAAGAGCATTGAAGGAGAAGGAGTCTACTTCATCTTCACATTCTATCATTGAAGGATCTCACTAAATCAAGGTCAAGATCCATCTAAGAAGAAGTTTCTAGCTTATTGGCATCAAGTACATCTATGGAGACTCTACTTGTCTAAGTCTTCTTTAGTTACATTGATATATATATTGGAGGAGCCATACAAGAGTGAATATGATCATGGAAGAAAGAGTGTGCAACTAGAGATATCGGCCCCATCTAGGTCTATCCAAGATATTGACAAATCTCAGCCGAGATTATCATGAATCTTATCGAGATTTAGATAAAACTATAGTTAGTTATTTTTATACCTATAAAGCTCTAAACATTTAAAGGTTTTATTTTTCTATCCTATATTTTGTAGGATTATTTTAGTCTTTTATATTTTAGGGACTTCTCGCCTATATATACATTATAAGGTCGAGATTTATAGGGAGATTAGATTAATTGTTGATTTCCACAATATTGTGGGATACTCGTTGCTTGATTTACAAAGTGTACGTTTTATTCTTTCCTATTCAATCACAAAAAGAGCCTTTGATTGAATCATTGTGAGTCCTTGCTAGGTTGTTCTTGTGTATGTTAATCTTAAAGATTTGTGCTACTAGTCAAACTAGTCTTCCTATATTTTCATCAATTTTAGTTCATTATCATCTTCTATAATCTTTCCATAATCATCCAAAATATTCACATTCTTGTTCTTTGAGTTTTCAAGAATCTCGGCCTAAACATTACTAATTCTCACCCAAGATTTTCCACCGAGATTCCTTTTGTTTTCAATTTTGGGGACATCAAACTAGATCGGGAAACTGTGGCATCGACCCCGCATCAGGTTCACTCACCACAAGATTCAGATGAACATGTTTACAATCGTCTGGAATCTCCGTAGGGACAAAGGAATTACCAATAATTTGAGTCTAATGAGCTCAGCCTTCCCACACTTGTCATGAAGGTTCTCCAACACGGCTTGGGAGGCCCCTATCTTCCGCCACATTCACCCTCTCCCTCAATACCATCCCCATCCTTATCAACCTCATTGGCTTCGAATCGTCGATGGTGAGCTCGACCAATGTTGGTACCTTCCCCGTCCTCTTCTTCCTCATCAGGCCATCTCCTTACGTCTCCTCTTGCCGGTTCTCTACTCTTTTCCATGGCAACAACCTATCATATTCGTCATCATCCTTGACCAACATCATATCGGGCCCCAACCAATCCTTCATTAGAAAATCTCAAGCTTCTCCTCGCCTGTTAATTCCTTCGTTTCCATCTCTTCCTCGACCTCCTCATCGTCACCTAATTGTAGGTTGCTCAATCTTAGAACAAGGTTCTCAGTTGTGCCCTGCGCTGGACTTCCATCAACAAATTCAACATTATGAGGATGATTCTGGATAATGGAATTTTTTTGAATCCGCAAAAAGATAATCAAGAGTGGCACTTGTTGAACCATGGAGCCGGGATGGTGGATTGGGGAACTACAAAGAGAGTCGGGGAGAAGTGTTGAGCTAGTTAGGGTTTGAGGAGAAAAAAAAGAAAGTAAAAAAAGGGAAGCGGGTTTAGTCTTCTACGCTTTGTAACTTCTTTTGCTTATAGGAGTCGTTTTGTATTTTTTGACACTAAAAACGTCGAAATAGTAACACATTTGTTTTGCGCACCGAATAATTGTCTAACGCAACAAGTAAGCATTGAGGCCAAAACGTCGATAAAGAACCATTTTCTAGTAGTGATACTCACTTTGACATGACCATACACTTGCGGTAATACGTGATTTTGAGGTAGCAACCCACTAGACCTTGATTATATATGTTGCTAATTGAACTTGAATGTTCTTCCAAAAATTAAGAACTTTGTTTACAAACAGTTAGTTTAGCTAAACTAAACCTAGCAAAGAAGGTTGTGTTTGAAAACAGTTGATGTTTCTTTGTCAAATGTTCATTTGCATAGTAAAATATTATCGATGCTAAAGTTGACAAGTTGTATATTAATATGGATACCAATTATGTAAAAGTAGAACATGTTATAAATATCCTTTATGTCCAATTAAGCAACAAGAGACTCAAACATTGTTGTAGTTAATGTGGTATGAAAGGAATAAATGTATGTTCGAGAATAAACAACATGGTTGTTTGAAGGACGTTGTAAATGAAAATAATAGAATAAAGAGAGAAGAAATGAAGACAACCATATAAAAATACAAGACAGGTGAGTAGTAATGAAAAATAGGACATCTAAGAAAAGGATAATGGTAGTCTTATAAAGCTTGTATGTGCTCAAATAATCCCAAGTTTTGTCGGCTGGCAACCCTGACCATTTTACTAATATATTATGATTGGTTTCCATACGTTTGACTATAATGTTCAATTTCCCGTGTGCAAACCAAGTAACCAGCTAAACCCAATTTATGTGTAATACCAACATACATACATACATACAACTGCTGCGTTTATCTGCTAAACAATATTTATAACTAGCCAAAAGGTCAAACTACAACTAAACCTAATGTATAAATTATTTGACACCAACATGCCTCCTTTGTTAGACTAAGATTTTTTATTATTCACGAGACGTGGAACAATTCATTTCTTCTCAACCTTCAACTCTACACCCAAAACATGTTTGACTTACACCTTAATCTACCACATTTTATTAGCTCATCACTTTATTTATTATTTTGTTTACCTAATTTACAAAATCAACTTTGTCTTTTGGACTTTAATTCATATTACAAGATCATGTCGTTTGTGGTTAGATTATGTCCATGTAGCGCGGGCCTACCAACAACAATGTTGATTTTCCTGAAAATATGTTGAGCATTGAAGTGCATGAAGCCCGAGATCATGGAGGAGATATTTGAGATGATCATGTCCGTCTTCCACAATGGTTTTCATACTTGATTGATCGAGTTAATGAGCATCAAGTTGTCTCCAATCTCAATGGATGTAGCACCTAAACTTGCGGCCTTTTGGAGGCCCTGCTGAAGAGTTAAAGCTTCTGCCTCTAACACAGAGTCGGCAAAGCATCTTCTTTTCTATATAGCTAGAGGAATTAGAAGGATGTATCCAAACGCATATTGATTCGACGAGTTTCCGAAGGCGTCAAAGTTTAGTTTTACATATCCCTCTTGCGGTCTTTGCTAGAGGAATTGCAAGGTTGTTTGGTGTTGTTCATAGTCAATTTTGTGTTGGCTTTTTTCCATTCGTTCATTTGATCCATCGCAATCTATTTCAAATTCCCTGGTGCCTTTTTCTTATGGAATATGATTTGATTTCTAGTAAACCAAACATTCCACCATATAACAACTAGTTGTCTTAATTTTGTTGGACATATAGTTTCTTTAACTCATAAAGGGTATCAATTATGTTCCGATTTGTTATGTCATAGTTATGCACTATTGTTATAATTTTTGCATTATCGATGATCTTAACAATATAAGGTCACACAAAGAGAGGTGTTCAGAACTTTTTGTGTCATGATTACAAAATTTTTAGTGCATCACAAATGAAATTTTTTGCTTGTCAAGATTTTCTTTTGTTGGAATTTCGTGAAGAGCCAACTTACACAGAAAATTTTTGATTTTAGTCTTTTTTGTTGATCTCTGATATCCAAGTTTTGTCCGAGGTTACTACAACTTTCCGTTGTAGGATCATTTCCATAGAAGATTTAGTCAAGTATCATCCTTCTTTATTAGTTGTCCAATATATTATATCTCTTATATCATTATTGGGAAGACTATAGTTTTTAATTTTTATTATAATGTCATTTGGTAGAAGTGTATCTAGTTTGTTTATGAGTTGATGATTCCATCTTTTATCTATGATATCAGTACAATTTAGTTCTATAGAATTGGGTTTTGTTACTCACTAGGTTCTGAAGTGGTTTTTCAGTAATCCATTGGTCTTTCCAAAATCTTATCATTCTACCATCTTCAACACGCCATCTAAGACATTTGTTAAAATATTCTCTTAGTTTAACTAATTTCTTCCATTGCTAAGATGTATTTTTTTTTCACATTTGTAATTTTCAAGAGGCATGTGGCTATTAAGTATTTTTCTTCTACTATAATCACTTAAATATTGTCTGGATCAACCATGATTTTACATAGAAGTTCATTTGTGAGGCTTTGTTCATTCTTCTACTTTTCTAATTCTTGTTCCTCCTAAGGTTCTCAGTTTATAAATTTTATCCCAGCAAATAAGGGGATGGAAATGTGGTCCCTTGTTCCAAAAGAAGTTATGTTGATCTGGTCTAGTTCGTTGTGAATGCTTGCATTAGGTAACTTCGCTTGGCATTAAGATTTTCTTTTATTAACGTTGTTTTCCTTCTTGTGAAAGAGGCGTTACTTTTCATTTTGTAAGTTGTTGTTTCGATTTTGGAATACGTAATTAAATATGTCCTTAATAACTCTCCCATCAACAATCGGACATCTAAGATATATTTCTAAATTGGTGGATGTCGTGATGCCAAGGTGCGTTTGGATCCTTCTTTTGTTGTTTGGATCAATGTTAGCGGTAGTTTAGAAAGCGAATTTGTGGAAATTTACAACTTGACCAGATCTAGCACAATAATAAGTTAGGACTGATATAATTTTGCTACTTGCTTCTGTTGTTGCCTTTGTAAAAGTTATTATGCCATTCGCAAAAGCTAAAAAGGAAATCATTGTTCGTTTTTAATTATAGGAATCCTATAGATTTTGGATTCTCACTACGAGGTTTTTGTAGTATTTCCGCGCCCAGAATGAAGAGAAGCACTGGCAAGGGGCTCCTTGACGGATATCTCTTTGTGGGGAACATATTATTATTGGGGAGTCATTTATTAGTATGGAGTAAGAGACTGTTGAGACACATTGATTGATATAATTCGTAAACTTTTCTCCAAATCCAAATTTTTCAAGAACAACCTTTAGAAATTTCCATGTTACTTTATCGTATACCTTTTGCATATATAGTTTTATCGTCATAAAACCTTCTTTTCCTTTTTTTTTCTAAATCCATAGAAAACTTTATGTGTAATGAGGACATTATCATGAATTGCTCTGATTTTGGTAAAAGAACTCTATAGAGGGTGGATAAATTTTGTTAAGATTAAACTTAATCTCTTAGCTTGAAATTTGACAATTATTTTATAGACTCTCGAACATAGACTTATTGGTTTGTGTGGGAAGCTGTTGAAGGGTTGTCAATTGAAGAACCGAATAGGTGAAAAATAAGGATATAGATACTCTAGAAGGGGGTTGAATAGAGTTTGGGAACTTTTCGCAATATCGTATCAAGGCTTTGAAACTAATCTCAAAGCCTTGAAGTCGATTTGTGCGCTTAGTGACAAAAATGTTTTTTAATGCTTTGAAGTGGATTTCAAGGCCTTGACTTTGAAACCTGCAGAAAGTTGTTAGTCACAATAAAACGCGATAATAAATGCGGAATGTAACAGATCAACGCAACGATATATTTACGAAGTTCGGCCCTAATAGCCTACTCTCCGCCTAGGGTTTCCGACCCTATGATTCTAACTATCAATTATTTGCTTTTTGTGAGTCCAAGATACAACCTAGAAGAACTTCCCTTCTTCTCTCAATGTAGCCTCAATGCTACGATCTAGTCAATTCTATTCTAGCAATAATAGCCTAGTTACTTTGCAGAGTAACACACTCGAGTGTAACACTCTATAGATATGCCAATGGAGCTCTTATGTTTATTTCACTCGAAGAAAGTAAACTAATGTAAGCTTAAGAGGAAGATAAAGTTTTGGATCGATGAAGATGTTCTCGTATGATCGCTTGAAGACTTGGTTTCTTATCCGTGCAAGTTCTTGTTGTATCGTCTTCAACTTCAATTGTCATCTTCATTTATAGTTTTCTATGGAGATCTTCTCTTAGCCATTGTCCCATAGCCGTTGTACGTCTTTATTTCTCCATAGAATGCGCTGCTTGGTTTAACGAGATCTTCAATCCCTAGATCTTTTCTTCTTTACTTTGAATGATGTTGGAGATTTTCACCGTAATCTTCTTTAAGCCGGGATCTTGTTTGCCGTTGGAGATCTTCTTAGTATCTTATCATCAAATCTTTTTTCAACCGAGATCTTCTCCTAGATCTTTGCTTCGGTTACATCGAATCTTCAAAGTCTTCGGCTAACATCTTCCAAGATCTTCTTGTTTAGTTAGTTGGCCTTTGAAGATCTTCTCCTAGATCTTCTCTCTTGGTCATTGTAAACGTGTGTGTGTTGTAACGAATCCCTTAGCCGAGTTCTTCCCTTATAATGCTTTTCAAGGCCTACCCATATTCTAACAAACAAACCAAGACATGCTGTAACACTCCGATTCCGCAGGACTCCGAGTGTCACATTGGGCTAGGATCTCACAATGGATCTTGACCATATCCTTACAACAAGTTCAGTGGACCTTACAACATGACACAGACAGATATAAAGCAAATGCATAAAACTGTATAAACTGTACAACCAAAAGGTAAAACAACATAGCCGAGTATAAACCACAACGCCCTCACATAGGAGTAACAAAAGATCATCCTCACGTAGGAGGGTAAGGTAAACAAACCCAAAAGCCCACAATATCCTATCTACGAGAGGTCCTCGGCCAACCACTCTGGTAGATCACTCAGCAGCACGCCTATCTTGTGGGGCATCTACAACATGGTAATAAACCATTACCTATCCATACATATATAGAGTAATTCATAAGCACAAACACAATCATGTAAAGATAAACACAATTGCATGATATCACACATTTACCTAGTTTATCATCTTTATATAATAGTCATTCACTCAAGTCGTATATATATATATATAAATTAAAGTATGTGACACGAGGACCGATACATCCCCGCCTCAGAGTGCTATATCCAACTGTACGAGTATCGGTCAAACAATCCGTGTAACCTATGGGAGTAGATTTCGCCCTTCCTGTAAACTAGACTGGTATGACGTCAGAGAACCTCCCAGACTCCACTACGGGATGAAAGGGAAAGGTTATCACAGCCACGCAGTGGGGCAATCAATAAAACATAGGTCGGTATAAATGACATCTCATGCTATCATAGCAAACATATAAAGCACACACCACTCATACAAACACCCAATATAAGAATGGTAGCTAAGTAAGCCCTACGGACTTACCTCAACCTCGTACAAAGATCAACCAGAAGCAACCTCCAATCCTGAGAGAGGGGCACTGCCTAATAACAAGGCATATAAAGATATCAACCTCTATTCATCAAAGGAGTCACACCCAGACCCAAGGGATCCATACTCAACCTCAAAACCTCAACCAACATTAACCTAAGTCCTTAAAGCCGTACAAGGCATAAACCGATCATAACCTCAACAAAACACAACCTCACACACCTAGCATGATCCTATACACTCACACTAAGAAAGGAGGGAACAAAGGAAATCCTAATGTAAGCCTGGAAGCAATACACACCTGTAGAACCAAGAGAAGAACCTAGCTGATGTAGGTGGGCGCAGGGGCGGCTCAAAGGTGGCGCAGGGGCGGTCCTGTCCGGCTTGGGGCGGTTGCAAGGTGGCGTAGGGGCGGCTAGACAGCAGAGGACACCACCTTAGCCCTTTCTTCACTCCTTCCTTCGATCTTTTACTCCTTCAAGCTAGACTTCCAGAAGATCAACTCAACACCATCACCACCTCAAGCTGGCTTAACAAGACACAACAACATCATCATCATCAAACCACAAGTAAAGCCAATCACAAGGCTCACAAAACTCAAAGAAGATCAAAGATGATCCAAGAGAGAAGAGAGGAGAAATGTACGCAGGAGAGAGAGATGGAGTTGAGAATTGTAAACCTTCATCAAAGGAAAAAAATTAAGTTTATAAATGGTAAAAAGAGTAAAGCACGGGTCAAAGGGTCAAAGAAGACAACTACAACATACAAAGCCGCAAGTGCGGACTCTGTGAGCCGCAGGGGCGGCCCTGGCAAACCGCAGGGGCGCCTCCAAAGTCACGCAAGGGAGGATCAGGCTGAATCTGGGTCATCAGCTAACTCTCTCAGTTACTCAACAACTAGGCTCTTACATCTCACCCCCCTAAAAACAAGTTTCGTCCCGAAACTTGCAAAATCCCAAATCCTCTCGGACCCATAAGCCGAGGTATAACTCTCCCTCTCTATCGGAGGTATCACATCTCCACTCAGAAGGTCATCACCTATAGCAATCTATAACCTCAAACACGAACATGGAGGAATCATCATCTCCAGAAAACAGGGCCATAACGCTACCCAAAGGCGTAGAGGAATCACATCTCTCGCCATACCACATCACAAGGCATAGAGGAAGTACATCTCCAGCCAAAACATAATCATATACAGGGCATGGAGGAATAACATCTCCATTGAAACTATGACCATCAAGGTAGCATGGAGGAAAGAACCATCTCCAACTGAATCCTAATCAAACTCAAATAGCATGGAGGGAAGAACCATCTCCTGCTATAACATAACTCATACATACTTAGGTTGGAGGAAATAATCATCTCCAACTATAACATACATCATGCTAGTACAACAAGATCTAATAAGATCATTAAATATATCATAACTAGCATGGAATAACATATGAAGGCATGTAAGCATATACACACATAATCACATACTCACCAAGATAGCACTAAGATCTACTCATCCACCCTAGATGCATCTATCTCAAAACAAAACTCTGGATAGTTCCTCTAGATACTATCCTTAGTATCCCATTTATCCTCCCCAGGTCCACGTCTAGACCACTGTATCCTCATCATAGGAATGTCCTTCAAACGCAGGCGTCTCACACCTCGTTCTAAGACTGCAATAGGATGCTCAGTAAAGGTGTGGTCCGGCTCCACCACCAAATCATCATAACTCACAATGTGCCTCGGATCTAGTATGTACTCTCTCAACTGAGACACATGGAACACAGGGTGAACGCCCTCTAACTCGGAGGCAAAGCTAATTTGTATGCTGCCCTCCCAACTCTATCTAGTATCTCAAAAGGACCGACATATCGGGGACTCAACTTCCCCTTTTATGCCAAAATGTCTGACGCCACGCGTCGGAGATACTCTCAACCAGACATGAGCTCCTACCCTGAACTCTAGAGGCCAACGCCTCTTGTCTACATATGACTTCTGGCGACTTTGTGCAGCCATCATTCTCTCTCTAATCAGTGCTACTCGAGCCATATCATCCTGAATCTCCTCTGGCTCTATCCCACTGATACTGCTAGGCTCATCCAAACATAAAGGTGTACGGCACCTACGTCCATACAGTGCCTCATAAGAAGCCATCCCAATAGATGCATGCCGGCTGTTGTTGTATGAGAACTCAACAAGTGGGAGGTAATCAGACCGTCCTTGTCCCCAATCCAACACACAAGCTCGCAGCATCTCCTCTAGGGTCTGGATGGTCCTCTCAGACTGACCATCTGTCTGGGGGTGAAACACAATCGTAAAGTGTAGACTCATCCCCAAAGAAGTCTGAATCTGCTGCCAAAACCTCGAGGTAAACCATCCATCTCGATCAGAGACGATCATCCTCGGTACACCATGGAGTCTCACTATCTGTCTAGTGTACTCCTCAACTAATCTACTCACTGGCCATGTCTCTCTAATAGAAATTAAACGTGCCGTCTTCGTCAGTCTATCAACAACAACCCAGATAGTATCAAAACTCCTACTAGGCCTCAATCCCGTCACAAAGTCCATGGAGACGTCCTTCAACTTTCATTGCGGTACTGACAGTGGATGGAGTTCACCTCGAGGTCTTCAATGCTCTATCTTGACCTGCTGACAGGTCGCACACTTAGCTACAAATGTGGCTACATCGGGCTTCAGCCCTCCCCACCAATATTAACGTCTGACATCATGGTACATCTTACTTGTACCTAGATGTACAGAGTAAGGTGTATAGTGGGCCTCCTGTAAGATCCTCTATCTCAACTCTGCATCGGCAGGTACACAAATATGATCATGACGCCTCATCACTTCATCTGCTCTGAAAACTCCACCTCGATTAAAATGGTTTACAGGTGTTGATGTTGGAAGACTTCACACTAATGTAGTAGTTGGATATACTAACAATGTATTGATTATATTTCTAGATATTTGGTTGGTTTGAATTTAGTGCAGATCTCAGCTAAATATCAAGGGCCTTGAAGTTGGATTCAAGGATAAAGGAAGATAACAAGTTCAAAAGGACGAAATCAAGGGCCTCGGAATTATAGATGCACGGAACAAGGATTCAAAATGAGTTGAAGATTTTATTGGAAGGTTCTGTAACGGAAAGATCTCATCAACCAAAGATCTTATCAACCGAAGGAAGATCTTATTAAACAAAGGAAGATCTCAACCGAAGAATAGAGAATCTTTTCTACAAGATTTTCTAAACAACAAACGGCAAAAATATCTTCTCTCTCTATTCAACAGAAGACGAGAAGATCAAGGAGTTAAGGACTCGACGTGTTCTCAGGAGCTAAAGACTTGCAAACGTCTACCTTATCTCGAAACAAGAAACGATCTTTGACCGAAGGTATTTCTATGGTCGTCTATACCCAATCAAAAGTAAATCCCGACTTAGCACTAAGAACAGGTATAGTGATTAAGTAAGGGTCGAACCCAAGAAAGTTAAGGTATTTTAGATGCGGTTATCTATTATAGTGACAAGTAACAAAAAGGGGGGGTTTGGTTGAATTGATGCACACAAAAACTTATGAAAACGATTAATGCGACAAGTAAGACAATAATGGATGAATCTACACTAGGTTGATTCTAAGCATACAATTGCTTCTTTGGTGAGTTCCTTTTACAAGTTTTCAAGTAATCTCCCGTCTTGATCATATATATGTGTTGAACCAACCGGCATCAACACAACTTAACAGGTTAGTGTTCCGTAAAGCTACAAGAACAAATAACAAGTTAGCTTTCAAACAAAGACTAAGGGATATAAAGAGAAGATTGAAACCGTTAAACTTATCTTTATATTTGTGTTCCTTTTCTTTAAGTAATCACAACCCGTTATTACTCAAAGTTGCTACTAGATTAAAGACCCGAACCCGGAACCTATTAATCCTAGTTGTTTTGTATGCACTTTAGAACCTAAGGTGATCAATCTCAAGCAATAGTAAACATGCAATTAGACAATGGAGATCAAGGAAACACAAAGTATTACTGAATGAAAACTTATATTATAAAGAACTTACAACTAAAGTAACAATGCAGCTTCAAACCAACCCAATGTAGCAAGGATGTTAGCAACTCATTACAAAGGTAGCAAGACAATCTAAGTGGATAATTTATTGGCTAACAAGATGATAAGATGGATCATTCTAGCAATCAACCAAAGACTATTTATACTACAAAAGACACTAAATAGGAGTAAATGGCCGGCCTAAAACAGTCACCTTAAATGCCATAAAGGTGGTGTAAACAACCGGAGTAAAGCTTATGGCGTTAAATCGCAGGGGCGGCCTTCAGGAACCGCATGAGCGGTTTAGGCAGAACCGGTTGATCTTCTTCAGAGCCGCTGGGGCAGCTACATAATTCCGCTGGGGCGGATCTTCAATGCACTTCAACGTCTAACCTTTCGCTTTCCTGGCATTTTTGATGCCAAGCCGCCGGCGCGTCCCTATGTCAGCACAGGGGCGATGACACAGCCTCTTCGCCTTCCAGCTCCCAGGTTGAGGCGTAGGCAGGGGCGCAGTGGGAGGTGCAGGGGAGCTGGTCTTCGTCTCTTCAGGGCAGAACACCGCAGGGGCGCCAAGGAGTGGCGCAGGGGTGGTGACACACTTCATGGCTGGCGCTGGTGAAGGTGCAGGGAGCGCTCCGGTGTAAGGCGTCACCCGCAGGGGCGGTAGCAAGGCTCCGTAGGGGCGGTGAGGCAACAAAAGCTTTGCTTCGTGTACGATCTTCACTCCTAAGTGCTTATAACTCCTTCCTTAGCTTCTTTTAGTCTTCTTCTTCTGGACCAAGCAGTTAGTAGCATAAACCGACACAAATGCAATAAAAAGACTCTAAAAACTATCCTAAATGATAGTGATTCCATCACCTATCAATCTTCATCGAAAAGAAGATTCATCTTCAAACAGTCATTTCTATAGCGACTAGAAGACCTTTCCATAGAAGAGTATAAATGAAGAGGGTAGTCAAAGATGAAAGATACACAAGCTTACACAAGAAAATCTCTTTACATCTTCTAGCCACCCAATCATCTTCATTCGTTGTTTTTCTTTCTCTCATTTACGCAAAAAATTTATCCCCTTAGAGAGAGAAAACACTAGAGCTCCATTGGAAGATCTAAATAGTGTTATACTAGAGTGTGTGTTACTCTACGAAGTAACTAGGCTATTATAGCTAGGTTAAGAGTTGAAGCTAGATCGTAGCATTGGCTACATTGAGAGAAGAAGGGGATTTCTTCTAGTAAGTATCTAGGACTCTTTGAAGCTGATAATAGATAGTTAGATCCTACGGATATACCTTGGGACGGAGAGTAGGCTATTTAGAGCCGAACTCGTAAATATATCCTCGTGTCAATCTTTTCAATTCCGCATCATATATACTTTATTGTGACTAACTTTGTTTTTCAGGAGCAAGAAGTCAAGGTCCTTGAAAAGAGTTTCAAAGCCTTGAAATCAAAGTTTCACGAGAAGCACAGATTGACATCAAGGCCCTTGAAAGAAGTTTCAAGGCCTTGAGATTTGGTTTGCGAAAAGTTCCCATACTCTATTCAACCCCTCTTCTAGAGTATCATTTAACTTATTTATTTCACTTACCGGTTCTTCAATTGATATCAGAGCTAGATTCTTTTGTGCCACAAACTTCGCTCACTGGAGAGCACTCATGCGTATGTTCATTATTGACCCGGATATGGATATTTGGAGCATTACTCAAGATGGACCTAAAGTTCCAATGACAATGGTTGAAGGCGTCCAAGTCCCAAAGAAGAAATCACACTTTACACAGGCTGATCTGGATAGTGTGTCAAAGAATTACAAAGCAAAGAATCTATTCTCATGTGGGTTAGATGCAAATGAATTCAACCGCATCTCATCATGCAAGAGTGCTAAAGAAATATGGGATAAGCTTGTTGTTACTTACGAAGGAACAAGTCAAGTCAAAGAAACCAATATTAGCATCTTTGTCAAACAATATGAGCTATTCAAGATGAATCCAAATGAAATAGTCAAAGAAATGTTCACCAGATTTACTAGAGATCGTGAACAATCTGGACTCACTAGGAAAGATATTCACAAATGAAGAGAAAGTGAGGAAGGTTCGAAGGAGCTTACCTAAAGCCAAGTGGGGACCAAAGATGACTGCTATTGAAGAAGCTCAAAATCTCACTACTCTTTCTCTTGATGATCTACTTGGAAAACTCATTACACATGAAATTGTTCTTGGCGAAGAAGATTGAGAACTCCCATCCAACTCCAAGAATTTGGCATTAAAATCCATAAGAGATGAGTTACCATCTGATGAAGAAGATAGTGATGATGATGATGAAGAAGATGCAATCGCCATGATCTCCAAGGGTCTCGCAAGAATTCTCAAGTTAAAGAAACAATCTGCAAACAGAGAATTTCCACGAGCATCAAAACCCCAAAGTATGTTTTCTAACTCTAATAAGAAAACGAGAGTACTGACTTGTTTTGAATGTGGTGAAACAGATCATTTGGTGAAGGATTGTCCACAAAAGAAGAGGACCAACTTCAAGAAAAATGATCGAAAGAAGAAAGCTATGGTTGCTTCATGGAGTGATTCAGAATCAACAAATGAACCAGAAGATGAAAATGAGCAAGCAAACTTGTGTCTTATGGCCGATCATGAAGATGACTCAAATTTGTACATCGACAATGTGGTGAGTACAATTATGTCTTAACCTGAGATTGACCTTAAACAATTCCTTAAAGATATTATCTTAAGTGATAAGGAACATAGAATAAGGATAAATTCTTTAAAAGAAAAGCTTCATGAACAAGATAGACTATTAAGTGAAAAGTCTCTGGAGATTGATAATCTCAACACATAAATGGAAGATCTTGATGACAATATCAAGGCCTTGGAATCAGAAAATCTGATTCTCAAGGACAACCTCTCCTCTCTTCATCAAAGTTATATTGATCTAGAGAAAGAGAAAGTTGACCTGACTTTGATGTGTCAAGACCAGAAGGCAGCACTTATTAAGTTTACTCATTCAAAAGCTAATCTGGAAAGATTGATGGGTGAACAACAGTCTTCCCTTAACAAAAATGGTATAGGGTATCATAGGAGCTTTCCTAAAAAACCTACCACCACTTTTGTCAAGGCCAAAGGAAGCATTCCTATGCCTACTTGCTTCTACTATTGTAAAAAGGGTCATGTTAAATCTACATGTCCTTATAGAAGAAATGATCCTTATATCATAAGAAACACCTATCCTTTATGTTTAAGGAAACAGGTCAAACAAATCTGGGTTCCTAAAGGTACTAGACCACCAAACATGATCGAACCTGAGTATGAACCAAAATATGCCATTTGGTCGACCCGGAAAGGTTGATGTTTGCTGTTTTGAAGGATATCACCAAGGTAAAGGAGCACAAATGGATATTAGATAGTGATTGCTCAGGACACATGAGTGGAAAAAGCTCTTTATTCTCAAATTTAAAGAGGCAATCATCTGGAACCATTACTCTTGGTGATAAAGGAAAGTGTGACATAATTGGCATTGGTAAAACTTGCTATAATTCATCCAACTTTATTGATGACGTTTATTTAGTTGATGGCTTGAAATATAATCTGCTAAGTATTTCTCAAATTTGTGATAAAGGCAATAAAGTCATGTTTGATTCAGAAAAATGTGAGGTTCAAGACATAAAGACGGGAGAAGTGTTGCTTACTGCTCCTAGATGTAATAATGTTTATTGTTTGAGTTCTAACCAAGTTGCAGGAACTAAACTAAAATGTCTAAAGGCCTTGACTGATGATCCAAGGCTTTGGCATAGAAGACTTGGTCACGTAAGCATGCATACCATGCATAAGCTACTTACAAAGATTTAGTATGTGGTTTGCCAAACCTAAAATTTAAGGTTAATGACCTATGTAAGGCGTGTACACAAGGTAAACAAACAAGAGGTTCATTCAAACCTAAGAAAGCTGTAAGTTGTTCTCGACCTATTGAACTTTTACACATGGATCTTTGTGGACCTATGCGTGTCAAATCTCCAGGAGGAAAATAATACATCCTTGTTATAGTGGATGATTTCTCTCGCTTTAAATGAATATCTTTTCTATGAAAAAAATCTGAAGCTTTATTTGAGTTTTCAAAATTGTGTAAGGAGTTACAAAGTTTGAAAAACCTATCAATTGTTTCTATAAAAAGTGATCATGGTAGAGAATTTGATCAACTAAAGTTTGATTTGTTTTGTGCAAAATATGGTATTTCTCATAATTTTTCTACTCATAGAACTCCTCAACAAAATGGAGGTGTGGACCGTAAGAACCGCACTCTTGAGCATATGTCTAGGACAATGCTTTTAGAAAACAACTTGCCAAAAAGTTTTTGGGCTGAAGCAGTAAACATTGCAAATTATATTTTAAATAGATGTTTAATTCACCCTATTTTGAAAAAGACTCCTTATGAACTCTTCAAAGGAAGAAAACCAGATATTTCATATTTCAAACCTTTTGGATGTACTTGTTTTTTTCACAACAATGGCAAGGACAATCTTGGGAAATTTGATGCACGTAGTGATGAAGCTAGATGAAAGAGCCTTAGTCTTTAGAGCCTAAATGAGCTATAGAGTGCCTTGACTTGACCCTGCTGACCGCCCCTGCGCACCATCTGGGCCGCCCCAGCGGCTAGGCGCCCCTGCGCTTTAGGCTAGCCGCCCCTACGGGTGTGTATGTGTACAACCGCCTTTGTTGACTCTTGACTTGTGCTTTGCGGTTGTCTTCTTCTATAATTTTCCCTATCTTCAGATGAGAGGGTTTTCCACTTCTTTCTAGCTCCATCCCTTACGTTCTTCTTCTCCTTCATCCTCTCCTCTCTTCTTCCTTGATCTTTCTTGCTTCTCTTGATCTTGTGTGAGTTTGTGAGAGTGTTGAGCTTGGCTTTGGATGCTGATGGTGGTGGATGTTGTTGTTGTACTGTTGATAGCCAGTGGTTGTGAGGTTGTGGTGATCTTCTCTTCTGCTTAGGTTTTGTGGTGAGTCCTTCTTCTTCCTCTTCATCCTCTCTTCTTTGCTTCTTATATTTCTCTTTAGCTTAGGAATCACAAGTTTGGACTTGTGTTGGATCCTTCCTGGACGTTTTGATGATCATATATGTGTACATATGTGTGTATGTTGTGGTATGTTGAAGACAAGAAGAGAGTCGAGAAAGGGATCTAGGAGAAGTCGGGACCAACTCTTTGCACAGTTGGCCGCCCCTGCGCCTGACTCCAGCCGCCCCTGCGCTTGGTGTGTAAGCCGCCCCAGCGCCTTTGGTGAGCCGCCCCTGCGCCTCACTAGATCAGCCGTGTGTTCTTGATTTTGTTAGTGCATACCTTGTTGGTATGTCTTCCTTCCTTCCTTTCCTTTGGCCTTGGCTTAGTTGATAGCTAGGTTAGGGTTGTTAGGATGTGTTGTATGCTAGAGATGTGCCTTAGGCACTTGTGTTGATGTTGAGGTTATGCCATAAGCATATGTGAGCTTGTTATGATCTTGAGGTTGTAGGTTGGTTCGGGTTGGTTGGGGTTATGGAGACGAGTCTCCTAACCTTTTCAGTATATGATATTGTGTGCCTTGCTATTGTAGGCGTTGGTTTCTTCCCTAAGCGGAAGCTGTGACGTGGTAGAGGATACGAGTGTGACAAGTAAGTCCATATGACTTACTTAGCGTTCAGTTATGGATTTGAAAGTTTGTAATGGTTGTATGTGTTCATATGATTGTGCATTTATAACCTAAACTGGACAAGGACGACCCTATATTACATTTATATGGCCCAAGTGTATTATAACGGGCGGTACCACTTGCCTGAAGCTCGCCAAGAGTGGAAGGAGGTGCTCGGTAGCCAGCAGCTCAGGGAGGGAGGTAGATCCCCATGCAACACCTTGGTTAAAGGGGGGAAGAGACGGGGTTCTTTAGGCTCCTCGTGTTACAAAAGAAGTTGAGTTAGTAATGGAATAACGTAATAAAAGATAATAAATGAATGTGTGTGATATTGCATGCATGAGATGTTGATGTGTGTTTGTGCTATTACCTTCATGCTTATCTATTGTTGTAGGTAACAGTGTATACCATGTTGTAGATGATCTGTAGGTTAGGAAGACTACAAAGTGAGCTAGATTGTGGGACTAGCCGAGGACTTCTGTACATTAGGATGCGTAGGTTGGGATCTTTTGTATCGGATGTTATGTTTGATGTTTTGTACTCGGCTTTGAGTTTGTAAACTCTTTTGATGTATCATACAGCTTTTCTGTATTTGGTTTTACTCTACTTGTGCCTTGTTGTAAGATCCAGTGAACTTGTTGTCAGGCTAGAGTCAGGATCCATTGTGAGATCCTAGCCCAATGTAGCATCCCGAGTCTCGCGGAATCGGGCTGTTCAGAGGTTGTATCACAGCCTTAGGTTGACAACAATGGCACTTGCTATCTGCAATAGATGTTTTGGCAGAGGTAGAGGTAGACCACGTCTTCCTCCAGGAGGGATAAGATAGGGACCAACTCCCGCTGTAGTCCCACCATTCGTGGAGGAGGCTCCTGTGGAGGTTGCTGAGAGCGTAGTTCCAACTACGTGGAGTGGTGGGTCTAGGAGGCAGCAGACCCATCCAGGCCAGTCTGATGGCTCAGACCGTGTCTCTATGGGCGGATCAGAGTTTAGAGAGTATCTTAGGTATTTTAAGGAGGCCATCAGAGCGGGCAGACGAGCCCTAGATCAGCCAGAGCATAAGGGATCATCTGAGAGATCCCATGGAGCTACTCAGGTGCCAACTGCACCGGTTCATGTAGTTGAGCCAACTCAAGTGGTGGAGGAGACTAGAGGGCCTCGACCAGATACCTGGTTGAAGGCATTCCACCAGCAGGGAGTACAACACTTCTCTGGGGAGATCGGCCTAGAGACTGAGGTGTGGATTGGGCATGTCGACTCAGCTTTAGAGTCTGTTCGCTGCCCAAAGGACAAAGGATAGAGCTAGTATATTCTCTATTCCGTGACCTGGCACATCTGTGATGGAGGACAGTTGGAGTACGAGTTACTACCTTTGAGCAGATGGGGACTATGTTGAGGGAGCAGTTCTGCCCTGCCTCACTGAGGAGGGAGAAGCTGCAGGATTTCGTTGAGGCGGGTTTTGAGGACGTACCTATTACAGACGCCATTCTCCTCTTCCAGCTGAGTTGGCATTACTGGGTCCAGCTATACCACTTGAGGACCAACATGTGTACCATTTCGCCCGTCGTTTGAGGGAGAGTACACGCTCATACATGACGGGATTTCACTATGACTCATTGGCAGACTACTAGGATCGGGCCTCTGCTTATGAGAGAGATAGAGCTAGTCAGAGGAGGACTTCTCAAATAGGACGGTTTGAGAAGAGGCAACGTACCGCACCGACTGGTGTAGGAGCAATTGGATACGGGCGAGGTTAGACTTAGGGCCGCTCCAATATTCCAGTGTTTGCACAAACACCTGAGAGAGGCCGGCAGTGTTACAATTGCGGGTCCTATCTGCATGTGAGGACTGATTGCCCTAGAGCACCACTGACTTGCTTCTCTTGTGGGAGGCCAGGACATAGAGCTACGTTTTGCCGTCAGGGCAAGGCGTCATCACAACAGGGTTCTTCGCCTATAGGTGCAACAGGAGGTGGGCAGAGACCGCCTCAGCATCAGACCCAGGGACAATAGAGAGTCCCAGGCCCGCCTGCTACTCAAGGGTCAGCTCCGGGACCGAGTAGAGGTCGAGAGGCTGGTACCAGTGATAGCCGAGGAGCTTGGGGAAGAGTCTTTGAGCTGAGGAGTGCTGAGGAGCCGCCAGCACCACCTGCTACATGTACCATTATGTTACATGGTTTACTTGTTAGAGTTTTGTTTGATACAGGTGCTACGCATTCATTTATTTCTGCTGCTTGTGTTGAGCGTTTGAGTTTGTCTACCATAGAGGGGGCACCCTTTACTTTAGGGTTACCTGATGGTAGTAGGGTCAGAGGTACCCAGGAGATACGTAGTTGTCCCCTACACTTAGGGACTCGTGTACTACTTGTTGACTTCTTAGTATTGCCTTTGATGCTTGAAGAAGTCACATTAGGTATGGATTGGATGCGTAGACACCGTGCGGTGTTAGATGTGGGTAAGAGGACTGTTACAGTCTTTACCGACTTAGGTCTGATAGAGGTCTTCCGGGGTTGGGACCTTGGGAAGACAAGATTTGTCATTAGTGCTGTACGAGCAGCTAGACTGATTGCACAGGGATGTGACGCCTTCTGGTGCTACGCCATGAAGGATGGAGAGAGTCCAGCTTTAGAGGACATACCAGTGGTATGTGAGTTTATAGACGTGTTTGTAGAGCCGTCTAGCCTGCCACCTCAGAGGAGCGTAGATTTTGGTATTGACTTGAAGCTTGGCACGAGACCTATCTCGAAGGCCCCATACCGTATGACACCTGTCGAGATGTTAGAGTTGAAGAAGCAACTCGAGGAGTTGGCTGAGAAGGGATTCATACGCCCTAGCGTTTCACCATGGGATGCACCTCTCCTCTTCGTGCAGAAGAAGGACGAATTGTTGAGACTGTGCATGGATTACAGAGAGTTGAACAAGGTGACCATCAAGAAAAGGTACCCATTACCTCGTATTGATTATCTACTTGATCAGTTGCAGGGAGCGACATTCTTCTCCAGGATTGACTTGCGTTCAGGATATCACCAACTGAGGGTGAGAGAGAAAGATGTGCACAAGACGGCATTTCATACCCGTTATGGACACTATGAGTTTGTAGTGATGCCATTTGGGCTGACGAATGCCCCAACAGTATTCATGGAGTTGATGAACAACATATTCATCGACTTCTTGGATCAGTTTGTGGTGGTTTTCATTGATGACATTTTGGTGTACTCTCGTAGAAGAGAAGAGCATGCTAGACACTTTGGTATACTCTCGTACCCGATGACATTTTGGTGTACTCTCATACCCGATGGGATCATGGTTGACGCGGCGAATATTGAGGCCGTTGCTGCATGGACGACACCGACGAACGTCAAGGATGTGCATAACTTTCTTGGCTTAGCCGGTTATTACAAACGCTATATGGAGGGATTTTTTGTGATTGCCCATCCATTGACGAGTGTGCTCAGAGTTTTGAGGATTTGAAGAGGCGTTTGACTTCTGCTTGTGTCTTGGCACAGCTAGAGGGTTCTGATGATTTCGTGCTCTACAGTAATGCATCCAAGCTAGGCTTGGGATGCCTGTTGATGTAGCGAGGCAGAGTGACTGCATATGTGTCTCGACAGCTGAAGACGTATGAGGAGAACTACCCGAATCATGATCTGGAGTTGGCAGCGGTAGTTCATGCTTTGAAGATCTGGAGACATTACTTGTATGGTGCTACATGCCAGATCTTCACAGACTATAAGAGTGTGAAGTATATTTTCACGCAGCAGGAATTGAATAACCGCTAGTGTCGATAGCTTGAGTTGATCAAGGACTTTGACCTTGAGATTTTGTATCATCCGGGCAAGGTGAGTGTAGTAGCTGACGCCTTGAGCAGGGAGACGCGTCGAGAGAAGGCGATTGCCAGACTTACTGTACAACCTCAGCTTTAGAGGGAACTAGCCTAGCTAGAGATGGACATCCAGTTTCCTGATGAGGATGCCCATTTGTTTGCTTTAGAGGTCTTACATGGTTTGGTGGAGGAGATCCAGCAGAAGTAGGGGACCTGCCCGACCTCGACGAGGATCAGAGATAGGATGTCTCGTGGAGAGGCACCTCAGTTCACTATTGGGGCAGATGGAGTTATGAGGCGACATGATCGTATCTGTGTTCCTGCAGATGCACAGCTGAGACAACGGATATTACAGGAGGCTCACTCTACACCTTACTCAGTACACCCTGGTATGAGTAAGATGTACCATGATGTCAGACATTCATATCGGTGGGGAGGGTTGTAGCCCGACGTAGCCAGATTTGTGGCTTAGTGTGCGACCTGTTAGCAAGTCAAGATAGAGCATTTCAGGCCTGGAGGTGAGCTCCATCTACTACCAGTGCCGCAGTGGAAGTGAGAGGACATCTCCATGGATTTTGTGACTGGGTTGAGGGTCAGTAGGAGCTTTGATGCCATCTGAGTGATTGTTGATAGATTGATAAAGACGGCACGCTTCATTCCCATCAGAGAGAGGTGGCCCTTGAGCAGATTATCTGAGGAGTACACTAAACAGATAGTGAGACTCCACGGGGTACCGAGGATGATCGTTTCTGATCGTGATGGACGATTTACATCGAGATTCTGGCAGCAGATTCAGACTGCTTTGGGGACGAGTCTACACTTCACGACTACGTTTTAACCTAAGACAGATGGTCAGTCAGAGAGGACCATCCAGACCTTAGAGGACATGTTGCGAGCCTGTGTTGTATTAGGGTAAGGGATGGTCTGATTACCTCCCACTCGTTGAGCTCTCATACAACAACATCTGGCATGCATCCACAGGGATGGCTCCTTATGAGGCACTGTATGGACGTAGATGCCGTACACCTCTATGCTGGGATGAGCCTAGCAGTATCAGTAGTAGATTCAGGATGATATGGCTCGAGTAGCACTGATCAGAGAGAGGATGCTGGCTGCACAGTGTCGCCAGAAGTCGTATGCACACAAGAGGCGTCGACCTCTAAAGTTCAAGGTAGGGGCTCATCTCTGGTTGAGAGTATCTCCGACGCAAGGCGTTAGACATTTTGGCATAAAAGGGAAGCTGAGTCCCCGATATGTCGGTCCTTTCGAGATACTGGATAGAGTTGGGCGAGCAACTTACAGATTAGTTTTGCCTCCAAGGCTAGAGGGGGTTCATCCTGTATTTCATGTGTCTCAGCTGAGGGAGTACATACCAAATCCGAGGCACATCGTGAGTTATGATGGTAAGAGCCTTAGTCTTTGGAGCCTAGATGAGCTAGAGTGTGTCTTACCTTGACCCAATCAGCCGCCCTTGCGCACCACCATGGCCGCCCCTCTGTCTAGGCGCCCTTGCGCCTCAGGCTTGCTACCCCTGCGGCTCTGGCTGTGTGCAGCCGCTTTTGTTGACTCTTGACTTATGCTTTGCGGTTGGCTTCCCTTATAAGTCTC
This sequence comes from Fagopyrum homotropicum, assembly GCA_033239125.1. NCBI lineage: Eukaryota > Viridiplantae > Streptophyta > Magnoliopsida > Caryophyllales > Polygonaceae > Fagopyrum > Fagopyrum homotropicum. The sequence goes on along the minus strand of BSWB01000003.1, from coordinate 89,427,186 downwards.
CTTAGACTTCAGAAGAGGGGTTTCCTTACCTCTTTCCAACTTCTTCTTCATCGTCATGTTCTTCCTCTTCTCCTTTCTTCTCCCTTGATCTTCTTTCTTCTTCTTGATCTTGTGAGAGAGTTTTGAGAGTTTGAGTGTGGCTTTGGCATTGGAAGACTTTGATGATGTTGCTATGTGTTGTTGTTGATGTGCTGAAGTGCTGAGAGGTGTGGATGCTCCATAGTTGCAGCCTAGGTTGGTGTGGTAAGCTCTTTCTCCTCTTCTTTCTTTCTTCCTTCTCCTTTGCTTCTTATCTTCCTCTTTAGCTTAGGAATCACAAGTTTGGACATGTGTTGGATCTTTCTTGGATGATTTGACGATCATATATGTCTGTGTGTGCATATATGTTGTTGTGGTATGTTGAAGACGTGAAGAGGATCGAGCAAGGGGTCGAAAAGAAGTCGGGACCAACCCTCTGCACAATTGGCCGCCCCTGCGCCTGTCCTGAGCCGCACCTGCGCCTGATGTGGAGCCGCCCCTGCGCCTCACTGGACTGGCTGGTGTGTTCTTGCTTCTGTTGGTGCATACCTTGTTGGTATGTCTTCTTTCCTTCCTTTCCTTTGGCCTTGGCTTAGTTGATAGCTAGGTTAGGGTGGTTAGGATTGGTTGTATGATGGAGATGTGCCTTAGGCACTTGTGTTGATGTTGAGAGTATGCTATAGGCATAGGTGAGCCTGTGATGATGTTTAGGTTGTAGGTTGGTTCTGGTTATGGAGACGAGTCTCCTAACCCTTTCAGGTTATGATGTTGTGTGCCTTGCTTTTACAGGCGTTGGTTTCTTCCCCAAGGGGAAGTTGTGACATGGTAGAGGATACGAGTGTATCAGTAAGTCTATAGGACTTACTTAGCGTACGGTTTTGGAGTGTATGGCTGTAATGGTTGTGTGTTCATATGGTTGTGCATTTATAACCTAAACTTGACTAGGATGACCATTCATTATATTTATATGGCCCAAAAGTATTATAACAGGCGGTAACCACTGGTCTCCGCCTGCTGGGTAGGAGGAGGTGCCCTGAAGATGATCTCACAGCAGGGGACGAGTGAAGGTCACCCCCATGCAACACTCATGTGTTATGTTGGATGGGAAGGGGTTCTTGAGGTTCCCCGTGTTACAAAAGATGTTGAATTAGTAATGGAATAACGTAATTATAAATAAATGAATGTGTGTGACAATGCATGCATGAGATGTTGATATGTGTTTGTGCTATTACTTCATGTTATCTTTTGTTGTAGCTAACGGTGTATACCGTGTTGTAGATGATCTGCAGGTTAGGAAGACTGCTGAGTTAGCTAGATGGTGTGACGAGTCGAGGACTCCTGTACATTAGGATACGTGGGTTGGGACCTTTTGTATCAGATGTTGTTGTTGTTGTTATGGTTTTGTACTCGGCTTTGAGTTTGTAAACTCTTTTGTTCTATCATACAACATTTATGTATTTGTTTTACTCTACTTGTGTCTTGTTGTAAGATCCAGTGAACTTGTTGTCATGCTAGGGTCAGGATCCATTGTGAGATCTTAGCCCAATGTAGCATTTCGAGTCCCGCGGATTCTGGGTGTTACAGAGTTGGTATCAGAGCCTTTGGTTGACAACAATGGCACTTGCTATCTGCAATAAAGGTAGAGTGGATAAATAAACAGAACCCACTTGGGGTCTGACTTTTTAAAGGGTTTTGGTTTTAAAGCGAGTATAGATGTTTTGGGATAGTGTGCACATAAGTCGTCACCCATCTGAGGATCTCGACAGTATATATATATATCTATACATATGGCATATATAGAGTCTTATATGTTAGGTGTGCATACCCCGTAGATGGCTCGGACTAGACCACCTCTTACTCCAAGAGGGAGGAGACAGAGACCAGTTCCCGCTGCAGATCCACCAGTGGTGGAGGAGGCTTATGAGGAGGTTGCTGAGAGCTTCCTTCCAGCAACGAGGAGTGATGGATCCAGGAGACATCAGTCACAATGAGCCTAGTTAGATGATTCAGATCGTGTTTCTATGGGAGGACCTGAGATTAGAGAGTATCTCAAGCAGTTTAAGGAGGCCATCAGAGCTGGTCGACGAGCCCAGACCTACCGGGGCAGGAGGGATTATCTGAGGAATCCCATGAAGCTACTTAGGTGCCAGCTAGGCCGGCACATGCTGCTGAGGTTGCTCGAGTTGTGGAGGAGACCAGAGGGCCTCGACTAGATAAATGGTTGAAGGCATTCCACCAGCAAGGAGTACCACACTTCTCTGGGGAGATTGGCCTTCAGATTGAGGTGTGGATTGGGCATGTAGACTCAGCCTTAGAGTCTATTCGTTGCCTAAAGGACAGACGGATAGAGCTAGTACAGTCTCTATTCCGTGACCTGGCACATCAGTGGTGGAGGACAGTTAGAGCACGAGTCACCACCTATGAGCAGATGAGGACATTTTTGAGGGAGCAGTTCTCCCCTTCCTCATTGAGGAGTGAGAAGCTACAGGATTTTGTGGAGGCAGGCTTTGAGGATGTACCCATTACTTATGCCATACGCCGCTTCCGGACTGAGTTAGCTTTGTTGGGTCCAGCTGCACCTTCTGAGGACCAGCATGTGTACCTATTCTCCCGACGTTTGAGGGAGAGCACACGTTCATACATGGCGGAATTTCATTGTGACTCACTGGCAGACTGCCAGGATTGGGCCTCTGCTTTTGAGAGAGAGAGGGCTAGCTAGAGGAGGACTTCTCAGACCGGGCGGTTCGAGAAGAGACAGCGTAAAGCACCGACTGGTACAGGAGCATCTGGATTCGGGTGAGGTCAGACTCAGGGCCGTTCGAGTACCGCTGTAAGGACTGTGGGGCCTATGGGCATATGAGGGCTGAATGCCCTGGAGCACCGCTGACTTGCTTCTCGTGCAGGAAGCCAGGACATATAGCTACGTTTTGCCGACAGGGCAAGGCACCATCACAGCAGGGTTCTTCCCCTGCAGGTGCAGCAAGAGGTGGGAAGAGACCGCCTCAACATCAAGGACTACAGAGGGTCCGAGGGACACCTGCTACTCAGGGTTCAGCTCTTGGACCGAGTAGAGGTAGAGGTAGAGAGGCTAGTACTAGTGATGCCCGAGGGGTTCGAGGCCGTGCTTTTGAGTTAAGGAGTGTTGAGGAGCCGCCAGTACCAGCTACTACAGGTACCATTATGTTACATGGTTTACCTATTAGAGTTTTATTTAATACGGGTGCTACGTATTCATTTATTTCTACTTCTTGTGTTGAGCGTTTGAGTTTGTCTACCATAGAGGGGACATCCTTTACTATAGGGTTACCTGATGGTAGTAGGGTCAGAGGTACCCAGGAGATACGTAGTTGTCCCCTACGCTTAGGGACTCATGTACTACTTGTTGACTTCTTAGTCATGCCTTTGAATTCATATTAGGTACGGATTGGATGCGCAGTCACCGTGCGGTGTTAGATGTGGGTAAGAGAACTGTTACAGTCTCTACCGACTTAAGTCCGATAAAGGTCTTCCGGGGTTGGGACCTTGGGATGACAAGATCTGTCATCAGTGCTGTACGAGCAGCTAGACTAATTGCACAGGGATGTGATGCCTTCTGGTGCTACGCCATGAAGGATGGAGAGAGTCCAACTTTGGAGGACATACCGGTGGTCTGTGAGTTCAGAAACGTATTTGCAGAGCCATCTAGCTTGCCACCTGAGAGGAGCGTAGATTTTGGTATGGATTTAGAGCTTGGCACGAGACCCATGTCGAAGGCCCCATACCGTATGGCACTTGTCGAGATGTTGGAGATGAAGAAGCAACTCGAAGAGTTGGATGAGAAGGGCTTCATACGCCCTAGTGTTTCACCATGGGGTGCACCGGTCCTCTTCGTGCGGAAGAAGGACGGATTGTTGAGACTGTGTATAGATTACAGAGAGCTGAACAAGGTGACCATAAAGAACAAGTACCCACTACCTCGTATTGATGATCTACTTGATCCGCTGCAGGGAGCGACTGTCTTTTCCAGGATTGACTTGCGTTCAGGATATCACCAATTGAGGGTGAGATAGCAGGATGTGCATAGGACTGCATTTCGTACCCTTTATGGACACTACGAGTTTGTAGTGATGCCATTTGGGCTGACGAATGCCCCAGCAGTTTTTATGGAGTTGATGAATAATATCTTCATCGACTTCCTGGATCAGTTTGTAGTAGTATTCATTGATGACATTCTGGTGTAGTCTCGTAGTAGAGAGGAGCATGCGGGACACTTGAGGACGGTTTTGCAGATTTTGAGAGATAGAGAGCTGTACGCCAAGCTCTCTAAGTGTGAGTTTTTGATGTCTGAGGTTGCATTTCTCGGACACATAGTCTCCGCCGATGCGATCATGGTTCACCCTGTGAAGATCGAGTCTGTTGCTAAATGGACGACACCGACGAACGTCAAGGAACTGCGTAGCTTCCTTGGCTTAGCCGGTTATTACAGACGCTTTGTGGAAGGATTTTCTGTAATTGCCCGTCCATTGACGAGTCTTGTGAGGAAGACTACCAGATTTGTATGGACCGACCAGTGTGCTCAGAGTTTTGAGGAGTTGAAGAGGCGTTTGACTTCTGCTCCTGTCTTGACACAACCAGATGGTTTTGATGATTTTGTGGTCTACATTGATGCATCCAAGATCGGCTTGGGATGTGTTTTGATGTACAGGGGCAGAGTGATTGCATATCCGTCTCGACAGCTGAAGACGTATGAGGAGAACTACCTGACTCATGATCTAGAGTTGGCAGCGGTAGTTCATGCTTTGAAGATGTGGAGACATTACCTGTATGGTGCTACATGCCTGATCTTCACAGAGCGTAAGAGTCTGAAGTATATTTTCACACAGCGGGAATTGAATAACCGCCAGCGTCGATGGCTTGAGTTGATCAAGGACTTTGACCTTGAGATTTTGTATCATCCTGGCAAGGCAAATGTGGTAGCTGACGCCTTGAGCAGGAAGACACCTCAAGAGAAGGCGATTGCCAAACTTACTGTACAACCTCAGCTTCAGAGGGATCTATCCTGGCTAGAGATGGACATCTAGTTTCCTGATGAGGATGCCCAGTTGTTTATTTTAGAAGTTCTACCTGGTCTTTTGGATGAGATCCAACAAAAGCATGGGACCTGCCCGACCTTGACTAGGATCAGAGATAGGATGTCTCGTGGAGAGGCACCCCAGTTCACTATCGGGGCAGATGGAGTTATGAGGCGAGATGATCGTATCTGTGTTCCTACAGACCCAGAGCTGAGACAACGGATATTACAGGAGGCTCACTGTACACCTTACTCAGTACACTCTGGTACGAGTAAGATGTACCATGATGTAGACGCTCATTATGGTGGGGATGGCTGAAGCCCGATGTAGCCAGATTTGTGGCTCAGTGTGCGACCTGTCAGCAGGTCAAGATCGAGCATTTCACGCCTGGAGGTGAACTCCATCCACTGCCAGTACCGTAGTGGAAGTGGGAGGACGTCACCATGGATTTTTTGACCGGATTGAGGACCAGTAGGAGCTTTGATGCCATCTGGGTGATTGTTGATAGATTGACGAAGACGGCATATTTCGTCCCCATCAGAGAGACGTGGCCTGTGAGTTGATTAGTTGAGGAGTACACTAGACAGATAGTGAGACTCCATGGGGTACCGAGGACGATTATTTCTGATCGTGATGGACGATTTACATCGAGATTTTGGTATTAGATTCAGATTGCTTTGGGGACGAGTCTACACTTCACGACTGCGTTTCAACCCCATACAGATGGTCAGTCAGAGAGGACCATCTAGACCTTAGCAGACATGTTGCGAGCCTGTGTGTTGGATTGGGGACACGGATGGTCTCATTGCCTCCCACTCGTCGAGTTCTCATACAACAACAGTTGTCATGCATCTATAGGTATTACTCCTTATGAGGCATTGTATGGACGTAGATGCTGTACACCGTTATGGTAGGACGAGCGTAGCAATGTCAGTGGGATAGCGCTAGAGTAGATTCATGATGATATGGCTCGAGTAGCGCTGATCAGAGAGAGGATGCTGGCTACACAGAGTCGCTAGAAGTCGTATGTAGACAAGAGGCGTAGACCTCTAGAGTTCAGGGTAGGAGCTCATGTCTGGTTGAGAGTATCTCCGACGGGAAGCGTCGGACGTTTTGGCATAAAGGGGAAGCTGAGTCCCCGATATGTCGGTCCTTTTGAGATACTAGATAGAGTTGGACGAGCAACTTACAGATTAACTTTGCCTCCGAGGCTAGAGGGTTTTTACCCCGTATTTCACGTGTCTCAGTTGCGGGAGTACATACCAGATCCGAGGCAAATCGTGAGTTATGATGATTTGGTGGTTGAGCCGGACCACACGTTTGCAGAGAACCCTATTGCAGTCCCAGAGGGAGGTGTGAGGCGCCTGCGTTTGAAGGACATTCCTATGTTGACGATACAGTGGTCTAGACGAGGACCAGATGAGGCTACCTAACAGACTGAGGATAGTATCCAGAGGAACTATCCGGAGTTCTACGCTGAGTTAGAGGCACCAGTCGGATGCACGAGTAGATCTTAGTGCCTTCTTGGTGAGTGTTTGAATGATTGTGTGCTTATGTGATGTGTTGTGTTTCTGTGCTAGTTGTGTGTATATATGATTTGTTAGATCCTGTTTGCTAGCACTAGATAGGTATAGCTGGAGATGGCTCTTTCCTCCATGCTTTGGTTGTGTTAGAATTAGCATGAGATGGTTCTTTCCTCCATGCTACCTTTCATGGACATAGGGTGAGTGGAGACGGTTTTCCTCCACATAGTCGTGTTATGTGTACGTGGTGGTTGGAGACGGTTTTCCTCCATGCCATTGTGTTGTGGTTAATGTGGCTAGAGATGATCTTCCTGTGGGGCTTATGTAGAGTTGGTATGCTGGAGTGTGATTCCTCCATGCTGTGTTGAGGATATAAAAGGTTATATGTTTTGACCTGATGTGTTAAGGAGAGTGTGTTACCTCGGCTTACAAGTCCGAGAGGCTTTGTGATTATGCAATTTTCGGGACGAAACTTGTTTTTAGGGGGGTGAGGTATAAGAGCCTTTAGTCTTTGGAGCCTAGATGAGCTAGAGTGTGTCTTACCTTGACCCAGTCAGCCGCCCTTGCGCACCACCATGGCCGCCCCTGTGTCTAGGCGCCCTTGCGCCTCAAGCTAGCCGCCCCTGCGGCTCTCGCTGTGTTCAACCGCTTTCGTTGACTCTTGACTTATGCTTTGCGGCTGGATTCCCTTATAAGTTTCCTTAGACTTCAGAAGAGGGGTTTCCTTACCTCTTTCCAGCTTCTTCTTCATCCTCACGTTCTTCCTCTTCTCCTTTCTTCTCCCTTGATCTTCTTTGCTTCTTCTTGAGCTTGTGAGAGAATTTTGAGAGTTTGATTGTGGCTTTGGCATTGGAAGACTTTGATGATGTTATTGTGTGTTTTTGTTGATGTGCTGAAGTGGTGAGAGGTGTGGATGCTCCATAATTGTAGCCTAGGTTGGTGTGGTAAGCTATTTGTCCTCTTCTTTCTTTCTTCCTTCCCCTTCGCTTCTTATCTTTCTCTTTAGCTTAGGAATCACAATTTTGGACTTGTGTTGGATCTTTCCTAGATGTTTTGATGATCACATATATATGTGTGTGCATATATGTTGTTGTGGTATGTTGAAGACGTGAAGAGGATCGAGCAAGGGGTCGAAAAGAAGTCGGGACCAACTCTCTACACAGTTGGCCGCCCTTGCGCCTGTCCTGAGCCGCACCTGCGCTTGGTGTGGAGCCACCCCTGCGCCTTTGGTGAGCCGCCCTTGTGCCTCACTGGACAGGCTGGTGTGTTCTTGCTTATGTTGGTGCATAACTTGTTGGTATGTCTTCCTTCCTTCCTTTCCTTTGGCCTTGGATTAGTTGATAGCTAGGTTGGGGTGGTTAGGATAGGTTGTATGATAGAGATGTGTCTTAGACACTTGTGTTGATGTTGAGAGTATGCTATAGGCATATTTGAGCCTGTGATAATCTCTAGGTTATAGGTTGGTTGTGGTTATGGAGATGAGTCTTCTAACCCTTTCAGGTAGTGATGTTGTGTGCCTTGCTTTTGCAGGCGTTGGTTTCTTCCCCAAGGGGAAGCTGTGACGTGGTAGAGGATACGAGTGTATCAGGTAACTCCATAGGACTTACTTAGCGTACGGTTTTGGAGTGTATGGTTGTAATGGTTGTGTGTGTTCATATGGTTGTGCATTTATAACCTAAAACGGACTAGGATGACCATTCATTATAGTTGGAGACGGCTTTCCTCCATGCCAGTGTGATGTGGTTAGTGGTTGGCAAGAGATGATCTTCCTCTAGGCCTTGTGTAGAGTTGTTTTGCTGGAGTTGTGTTTCCTCCATGCTGCGTTGAGGATATAGAATGTTATAGGTTGTGACTTGATGTTCTTGAGGAGAGTGTTTACCTCGGCTTATGGGTCCGAGAGGCTTTAAGATTTTGCAAGTTTCGGGATGAAACTTGTTTTTAGGGGGGGGGTGGGAGATGTAACAGCTGTTACGCTAATATTGTGACACGCAAAAGTCTTAAATTTATAACTCGATATATTTTTCCTAACTCCTAGCGAACCCACAGTGTATGGGTCGTTTGTAGTATGGATAGTATTCCGAGGTCGAACACAAAGACTAAGGTGAAATTGAGTCAATAGTGACTAAGGATAGTGAAGATCTAGACTAAGAAAAGAGAAAGGAATAAAGAAATGAAAATCTCAATTGTTTTTGGTTTCATTTTGAGGTGATCAATCAAGGATCACGAATCATGCAAGATTAACAATCAAAAAAACTAGTAACACAAATGAACAAACACAAACACAAGATAGGTAATCAATGAGAGAAAAGAGGATTCTAGGGGTTAGAAATTCCGGTTATGGCATAGGACTCAAGCTATCTAATCATTCCTTGGATTAACTATGGTATGTTGGGAGTGGGTGTTTCTAAATTGGGATCAATCACCGGGTAGGTCTCATGGTCCACTAGTCCCGCAACTAAGGTCCTATTACCGGGTAAGTCTCTAGGAGCCTAGGGTTGGGAAATCTACACAAACCGGATTGTTATCTAGGGATCTAACCTCTCCTTACCGGGTAAGTCTTGGGAAGGCAAGTCCTAAACATCAATCCTAGTACACTCAATCCAATAGCGGCTTATGAAGCTCACTACTACCTAGAGTTCATCATCTATGGTACTTAAGATCGGAAATCACCGGGTTGGTCTCTTCCCTCACTTATATTGCTAGCATTAGGTCACCCTAGGCTAGATTAAGCTTAATAAACCTTAGGATTTCAACAATATAACATCCTAACATGCAGATTTATCATTTAAAGATCAACAGAAGCAAATCACGGTCACTTCCTAATAACCACGGCCGTGGTATGGCTAGAACAGACCGTGATTTCTAACAGCACTCAAGTACGAACAAGTAAATCATCCAAAGATTCATTTAAGTCTATTCTATCGTAGTCCAAGCCATAACCATCATTCCATTACCCTAGAATCGCATCTTTTTAGGCAACAACATGCATCATAACAATCAAACTCAATAAGCATACATTTATGGCTTCCATTAGCAAGAGTATGAAATGAAAGAGAAACGAAACGAGTAGGTTAAGAAAACCAAGCTGAATCAAAGTCAAGAAGGACTTACACCCCTTCAAAGGAATGTTTGAATCGTTTCTTACAACCCTAGCAAATGTCTTTAACAAAACTCACTCAAAACCGCTAAAAAACTATGAAAACTATAAAACTAGTGTGCTTCTTCTTCTTCTCCAAATGAGAGTGTTCCTTCTCCTCCAAAAGTAGCTACAATCCATTGGTGTGTTATGTGAGAGTGTGGGAGAGAATTGAATGATGGGGTCTGCTCTCAACAGCCTGTAGGACCACCTCTTATTCACCATCAAGGGCAATGGTCGGTTATGGAGATGGTGGGACAACTGTCACAGCTGTGCAGGGAGAACCACGGCCTATTTCCACGCTCGTGGAAGTCCCTAAGGCCGTGGTTTTGGTGATTCAGATTTCTATGGATCATCAAGCCACGAGTTGGTGCAAGGCATGCACCAACAAGGTCCCATGTGTTCTCCTTTACTCCTAACTTGCTTCCAAATGGGTCCGGAAGTGTGTCATCACGAGGAATGATCCTCGAATGTATCGATTAAGCTCCAAAAGCTCCCAAAATACCTACAAAACATGCAAAAGTCCGTGTAGACATCTATCTCGACAATATACTTGAATTAAGTGTAAATCGTCATGAACTAATGTCAAAATATGCATGATTAATGAGAAAAAATATCTAAATGGATGCCTAAACCTATGTCATAAATCGTGTTATCAAAAATACCCCATACTTAAGGTTTGCTCGTCCCCGAGCAAGTCCCAACTATAGACTAAGAGATGACATGATTTATGCATGCAGAAAAACAACAAAATCTTTTAGGAGTTGTGCTTCTAATATTGAATTACCTTCATAGTCATGTTTCATGGCAAATGGACAAGCAATCATGCATCAAATGAATGAAGGCACGGAAAGACAATTATACTTAACTAGAAAGCATGCACGAAAGGTAACTATGAAGAAGTCAAGATGATCATGAGCACATCCAATCTAGATTACTAAGTCTTACACACATACAAATAGGTCACAAGGACTTAGGAAGGAAGAGGCTAAGAAACGTTGTGATTAGCTGGAAATTTTTAGGTTATGTGATGCTGATCCGGGAAAGGAACTAACTCCGCAAATTTACTTTTGAGCAACTTCACCACAAGTGAATATTTTCTTCTTCTTTTATTTGTTTTCTTTTCTTTTTCACTTCCTTTTTCTTTTATGTTTGAGGCAATGACATTGGTGTACAAAAGCCGAAACCTTGGTGATTAGCGGACCTCGGGATTTTTACAAGGTGCCTCACACCGGGCACACATACCAAGGCTCGTTAGGACATTCGGTTTGTCCGACTTTGGCAAGGTACAAACACCCAATTATGTGAATGGTGCCGAGTTACTCGTCATCAAAACCAAAGTCCCCAAACCTATTTTTTTTCTACACTTTTCACAACAAATTCAACACTTCATTCGCCACATTCTTTCATCTACAACTCCACCCCACACTTGCTTTTCACAAACATCAACACACTATCATGCTCCTATCTCCGGATGGGTCAAAAGAGGTCAAGTTTATATCAATTGAGGTGCTCAAACAACATGATCAAGTTGAGAAGTAGAGAAAGATTAATTGCCTTAATCACTCCTAAATGATGTGCAAGAACTAGCATGTAATTTCGACCATCAATCCTCAATCCAATCAAGGCAAACATTCATGATCACGATTCACACATGGGATTCAAGATAAGTACTTCAAGTCTACATATACATTCATCAATTCAACACACAAGGCCATCCATAGCCAATTCACAAGACAATCTCATCATAAGGGTGTTCGCTCCAAATGGTGTATGCAAGCTTTAAATTTATAACCCAAAATGTTTGCTTAAAACAAGGATGCGAACCCGCAATGTACAAGTCAATCGTAGTAAAAGCAAGAATTCCGGGGTGTCGATCTCAGGGACTTAGGTGAAACAAAACAAATATAGGTAGTCAATATTGCAACTAATCACAAAAGCAGTTAAAGCAATCAAAAATGATAAAAAGTCAATTAAAGGAAGTATGCAAATTCTAGGGATTAAAGCATCTAGTTGTGGTTCCAACTCAAGATCTCAAGATAAAGCGGACAAAGCTGAGATTTTGCAAAGGGAAGGTGTTACTAAAGTGGAATAGATAACCGGGTAAGTCTCACTACTCACTACTCACTAATCCCAAACCGTAACTCCTATTACCGGGTAAGTCTCAAGGAATTAAGGAAAAGAACTATAACCTTAAACCAACACACCAACTAAGGGAAAAAAATCAACCTTTACCGGGTAAGTCTCAGGCTAACTCACAAAGAAGGAATGAAGGCACACTCAAACCCCAATAAAGGATAAACCTTTATTACCTACACTTATGATCTTGGGTAAACAAACAAAGGAATAACCGGGTAATTCTCATCCTAGGCTTGCATTGAACCAGGAAAGGTGTATTAAGAATATGATTAGGCAAACTCTAACACTTAACTCTCAGTTTCGGATCAGAAAGGGTCACCTCGGTCAGACAAATTCCACCCCGGCCGAGATGTTCATCGACTGAACGAGATACTCTAGAGTTAAGGATAAAGACTCGAGCTTTCAGGGTCCTACTATGATTTAAGATGATTCTATCATTGTTTTTCCAACAACCTTCAGCCAATCACCCTAGAATCACACAAAGAAATTAGCCACTCAGCATCATGAAAGCAATAATCAAATATACGGGAAGAGAATGAATATTTGAAAACAAAAACCTTAAGAACAAGGCTTCAATAACTGAATCAAATATCAAACAAACCAGCGTTCCTTGGATCACAATCCAATAAGACAAATCAACAAGAACGGAATCTAAGAAAGTCTTACAAAAACCCTTCACAAAAGCTATAAAAGCTATCAACTTCCTTCCTTCAATCTTCCTTCAACCTCCCAAAAGTCCTTCAATTGTTGGATGCTATCAGCCCTCTAAGCATGTATACGCATGCATAAGCATGGTTGAACTTGTAAAAAATCCAACCCTTTATATAGGAAAATTACCCTCCAAATATCTTGAAAAGATATTTTCCTAATAAAATATATCTATCTCTCATAAATAGATCTCTAAAATATATGATCTTCCTTCCAGAAATCCAGCCCAAAAATATAAGATCTCTCCTTCTAAAAATAAAAGATCTCATCCAAGAATAAAATATATCTCTTCGCGTCCAAGGTGTTCGCCTCGGTCGGGACGCTCCTCTAGATCACCTCGGTCGAGATGGTATTGTAGCTGACCGTGGTGGCACTAAACTGAATGTGAAATCTCTCAAATCTAGTCCAAAGTAAATCTCTAATCCATTTCCATGCTTCCTAGATTCTTCCTTAAACTCCTGAATGTAGCTCCTTAGCTCCTTTAGCTCCATTTTGTTGAAAAACGTTCCATTTTAACTACGATTACAACGAAACTAGGTGTAGACCTCGATTCCCGCAAATGTAGATGAAACAACTATAAAATCACATAATATACATTCAAACATGTAGATTATTGAAGATGAAACGTCTAAACAGGTCCCATAATATAGACTATAACTCTTGCTATCAAATTACCCCATACTTGGCCCTTGCTTGTCCCCAAGCAAGTTCCAAATCTTATGTACAAGATAGAATGGATTATAAGTCATAAAGATCAACGAAAAGTGTTTCAAAACATTTTTGGTGGTGTGCTCCACTCATAGATCGCTCTAAGAGATTGCTTCGTTGAATTTTAAAATCAAAACATGCTCAAAACATTTTATAAATATAAGAAAGTTGTTCATCTTTGCATAAAATCATAGAATGCATAATATATCATAATTATCGAAATTAATCATGTATAATCCGGCTCAAACCACCAAGTCAATCAACAAGCTCGAGGTCTCAAGGTCTTTTCAAGAGAAGGTCAAGAAACGTGTGAGGGTGGGCTGTATATAGGGAATGTGGTGCTAGAATCCGGGAAAAGGATTTTCACTTCACTTTCTTTGAACTTCAACATCTTCCACCAATAAGCTTTGCTTATTTTTGCCTTTTTTTTACTTTTTCTGATGCATGGACAGAGGTGCACAATAACCGAAGCCTAGAAAATCAACAATCATTAATTTCTCGAGATGCCTCAAACCCTTGATGCACATACCATGACCCGTTAGGAATATCGCTCAATCCGACTTTGGCAAGACACAAACACCCGGCTATGTGAATGGTGCCGAGTTACTCGTCATCATGATTGACTTCCCCAAACCTATATGTTTCTTTCTAACTTTCAGCCAACATCTCAACTTTTCTTTCACTTGCTTGTTTTCGAATTCCCGGATAGTTAAAGGGAGGCAAATATGTATATGAGGGGCTAAAGCATGATCAAGAATAAGAATAGAAGAGAATGGATTGCCTTAATCATCCTAGGAAGAAAGTGGGAGAACTTATCATGTGGTGTCAACCTTCAAATTCAACATAATTTGGATAAAAACAAAGTATTAAACATGCCAAAATTTCAAACAAAGCATTTTGCAACTTAAACATATTATAAAACCTTTCAAACATATAAAGATTTCAAAACCAGTCAGCAAACAAAATCATCACTAAGGTCATACCCAGATAAGAAGCACAAAAATTGTTTCGAAAATTGTCTTAGTTAACCCACCTCGGTCAAGATGTTCTAAGTCAACCGAGGTACTGTACCTCGATTGGTCAGAGTCACATCGGTCGAGGTCAATAAATTTTTTTTTCAAACCAGTTTTTGACGTTTTTCTCAATCAAATAACCTGTATGCATGCATGTAATCTCAGAGAAACACATAGAGCATAAAGAAAATCATAAATATCTGAATCGAGTCATACAAGCATACACATAAGTCATATAATACATCCAAATACCCCATACTTGGGACACATTGTCCCAATGGGTCAAAATAAGTCTAAAGAAACATAGTAATAACCGGACAATGCTGAGCCGCATAATAAATAAATAAAGAAATCCTGCAAGCTCTAGTCCCAATCCGGTGGTGGTGGTGGTGGCACGTACGGGTACTGAGATGGGTCAAACGGGTAGCCCATGACCTGCTGAAACTGAATCTCAGCCATCCTGCGCTGGTAGTGTTGGCTCTCCCGTATCTCCCTCATCTCTAGGGATAAGGCGGCGTAGGAGTCTATCATATGATCCGTCAGATCATCAATCCAACGGTGAGCGACTGGATCCCTCTGCTTGCGTACCATACGCCTGGCAAGACGTGTTGGTGCTGTAGCTAGCTCCTCCTCGGTCTCCTCGTCGTCTAGATCGACGACTGTATTCTGGTACCAGTTGTATCTGTACCTATGTCCATTGCAGCACCGCCATCCTCATCCTCATCCTGCCCCTGAGCTACTGTTGCTTCGTCTCTAACGTCCTCCATAAGAGAGATCCACGCGGTGTACCAGTAATGCTAGTCATAAACGAAGAACTGAGATGACCATCTAATACCTTGGGGTGCAGTCTGCTCTCAGGGCATCGCCACATACGGCGTAGTAAGTCCACAAGGAACCAAGATCCTCCTCGTAATCATCTCCTGCAGCTCAAGCGGCTTGGCAGTCGCCACCATAGTACATGCACTCAGATCAAGGTCCATGCATGTAACTCGCGATGTGAGTCACTAGACCTCCGCAGCAGATATCTCCCTTCGCCTTCGCCTTTATCCGGTGGAGATCCTCAGCCAGCATCACTCCAAAATCCGGAACTCCTCCGGTCACCATAAAGTACAAACTCAGCAGCTCCCCTTGTCTAATCTTCTTGGGCGTCTCAGTACGTGCCAGAAGTGTCTCGTTGAAGATCCGGTGAGCAAGTCTAAAGGCTAGGTGGAAGATAATCCGCTCCCAAGAATCTCCAGGTCTCCACCTGTCAGCATGCTCGACTAAGTGAGCTATCTGTCCCCAAAACTCTCGAGCCACGGCTCGAGAAGGAAAATCAGCAACTGTGGTGGTCGGGAAGCCGAAAATATCCCTCCGATGATCCATCAGAACTAAGTAGTTCCGGTTCATCAACCGGTACTTGATGGCACGCTCAGTAGGCAAGTAAGTCACGGAGCTCACAAACTCCAAGGTGGGCTCGAGGTAGGCTGGAGCTCTAATCTCAGTAAACTGCTCCAACCCCACCATAGCTATCATCCGCCTCAAATCATCATCCACGTAGAGGCAATCAAAAGCAGAAATGTCTAGAAACCGTGGTGCAACCACTAGACGCGCAGCAATACGGTCATAATCGACCTAGTGACGCTCGTGGATCACCGGTATGGATCGACGAGAAGAAGAAGAAGGAGAAGGAGAGGATCTATCTCTCAGAACCAGGTGTCTGTCATAACTCATCTTTCTCTCTCACTGTCAGACCACCTCGGTTGCCCTGACAACTCTCAAGAACACCTCGGCCGAGGAACAGGTCGACTAGACCGAGGCGATGTGCTGTTCGATCAAAACTCTCAGAAATCCAGTTCTTTTCCCCCGGTATCACTACCAATGGTTCCTATGAGATACTTAATCCTTTTCCAACACAATGCAGGGGCAACCAAAGCCCAAATCAATCGAAAACAGTGGAAGAAGATGGAGTTAGGGTTTTTTTCGAATTACCCCAGATTTGGTCGATTTGGAGCGTTTTTGTTGCAGATTGTCGCTTGCAAACCGATCCTCTACCCTTTCCTTGCAGTTTGGAAGCAAGAATTGTCGAAAACAATCGAAGATTGGAGAACGAGGTGATTTGGGGTGTCGTGGTCGAGAAGGTGAGAGAGGGAAGAGAGAGAAATCTCAGCCCCCTTTTATACCCTTTTCGGGAACTACTGTCACCTCGGTCGAGATGGTCTCGAATGGACCGAGGTGGTACTGACCGAGGTGGATCCTCAGTAACCCTAGTCGCCTCGGTTGCTCAAGAATCATCTTGGTCGAGGTGTTGTGACAGCAAACGAGATGTGTCTCAGTCAAACTCCGTCTTTTCAAATTCTCGAGCTTCTGTCCTTCCCGTGTTGCACCTGGGTTGTATTCCTTCCTTAGATGTCACCTGTTGTCTGTCCAGGTCGCCAAAAACAAAGCAAAGCAAAGCAAAAGCAAACTATCTAAAGCTAGACTAGAAAAAGGGAAAAGAAAGCAATACCTTGGGTTGCCTCCCAAGAAGCGCTTGATTTAAGGTCGCTAGCTGGATCGTACGGTGTCTCTAAACGTGCTGGAAAGTATCCTCACCCCATACTTCATCTTCATTGTGGGGTAAGATAAGGAAGTCTATCAAACGTTCCAACAAGTGCAACTGCTCATTGCGGAATGAATCGTGTACGGGTGGTTCGTCCTTCTCGCATGAAGAAAGAAGTAACCAGCTGAGGTGATCCACAACAGAATTTTCGGATCCCTTCTTATCACGAATCTCTAGGTCAAACTCTTGAAGCAAGAGAATCCATCGAATAAGATGTGGCTTAGCATCCTTCTTAGCAAGCAAGTAACAAATAGCTGCATGGTCGGTGTAAACAATAACCTTCGCCCCTACTAAGTAAGAACGAAACTTCTCAAAAGCATATACAACCGCCAATAGCTCCTTTTCCGTGGTGGCGTAGTTACGCTGGGCTTCATCTAGCGTCTTGCTAGCATAGTTAATGGCGGTGGTCCAGCCATCCTTCTTTTGTTCAAGCACCGCTCCTACTGCCACATCACTCGCATCGCACATAATCTCAAAGCGCAAGGTCCAATCCGTAGGTTGGATAATGGGAGCGGAGATCAACGCTTCCTTAATCCTGTAGAATGCATGGAGACACTCCTGCGAAAACTCAAAGACAACATCTTTATTCAAGAGGTTAGTTAGTGGTTTAGAGATCTTTGAGAAGTCCTTGATGAATCTCCTATAGAAACCTGCATGCCCGAGAAAATTCCGCACTCCCTTAACAGAACAAGGGGAAGGAAGTTTCTCAATAGTCTCGATCTTAGCTCGATCGACTTCAATACCTTGATTAGAAACAAGGTGTCCTAGCACGATGCCTTCATTAACCATAAAGTGACACTTCTCCCAATTTAAGACGAGATTAGTGTCTTCACATCTTTGTAGCACTAGAGAAAGGTTAGATAGGCAATCATTAAAAGAGGAACCATATACTGAAAAATCATCCATAAATACCTCCATACTTTCCTCTATATACTCGGAAAAGATAGCCATCATGCATCGCTGGAAGGTAGCGGGTGCATTACATAATCCAAATGGCATCCTCCTATAAGTGAATGTCCCCCATGGACAAGTGAAAGTGGTCTTCTCTTGATCATCCGGATGGATAGGAATCTGAAAGAAGCCACTATAGCCATCCAAATAGCAAAAATGTGAATGTTGGGTCAACCGTTCGAGCATTTGATCGATGAAGGGATGTGGAAAATGGTCCTTCCGAGTGGCCACGTTCAGCTTCCTGTAATCGATGCACACCCTCCAGCCCGTGACGGTCCTAGTTGGGATTATCTCGTTGTTCTTATTCGTCACAACGGTCATCCCTCCTTTCTTCGGAACTACATACAATAGGCTCACCCACTTGCTGTCCGAGATAGGAAATATGATACTTGCATCCAACAACTTAAGAATTTCTTTCTTCACAACCTCTTTCATGATCGGATTTAACCGTCTCTGAGGTTCCCGTGAAGCCTTATGATCGCCCTCCATTAGTATTCTATGCATCCAGAAGGAAGGCTTAATTCCAATAAGATCATCAATAGTATAACCCAAAGCCTTCTGATGCTTCCTCATGACATGCATTTGTTTAGAAAATTCATATTCGGAGAGGGAAGCACTAACGATGACGGGATATGTAGAATCCGGTCAAAGAAAAATATACCTCAAGTGACTTGGGAGTTGTTTAAGCTCCACAACCGGGGGTGCTTTCTGAAGTGGATCTTTGCCTCCTCCTTCGAGTGGAGTAGATCGAAGAACTGGACTTTCAGAAGTCTCAGTTGACATCATCTCACTTTCGACCTCGGTCGAGGTCCAGAGAGGGTAACCGAGATGTTCTTCAGTCAAGAACACCTTGCTTGGTCCAGAAGCTGCCTCGGTCGAGGTACTGCAACTGGGACCGAAACTGAAGATCTTCTTCTCCTGGGTTAGTCTTTCAAATTTAGCTCCTGGATCTTCTTCTAGCCCCTTCAAGCTCCGTAAATCTGCATCACAAGAAACATCTATACCTTCCTCCATTAAGCTAAAACTAATAACTCTCTCAAGTGGATCATTAATAAGGATAGAGCTCACAAATTCTCTCATTTCTTCTTCATCATAGATGTTGAAGATATCATCTCCTAGTTGCTTTCCTTTCATTGCCGCAAGCAATGCAAACTCAACTTGATCGCCGCCAATGTTGAATTGCAACTTGGTGTTTTTACAATCCACATTGCAACCCGAAGTTGCTAGAAATGGTCTCCCGAGAATGATAGGAACGGGGTAATCTGCGGGAATATCAAGTACAACAAAGTCTATAGGTAAATAGAAGTTACCTAACTTGATCCAGGATCCTGGCTCTTCAATGGAGTAGAAGAAGAAGAAGAAGAAGAGAGGAAAGGATTAGAAGAGTTATTTGAATTGGACTTAGAGTAAGGGTTACCCGAATTTTGATTGTTTGTCCTCCAATTGGTGTTGTTGGATCCTCTATTGTTGTTGTAGTTGTTGTTCCGGGAACCGTTGTTCTTGTTCCGGTATCCATTGTTGTTGTTTTTTGAGTTTTGGTATCTTTCATCTTCTTTCTTGGTTTGAGCAACCAAAAGTTCCTTCAATTGCTTCACATCATTCTTCAAAGAGGTGAGTTAATCATTGTTTGGTGGAGCTTCTTGAAAGTTGACTCTTTTAACTCCACCTTCAGCTCGTTGGTGGGAATATTTCTCCATGTGCAAAGCTTGCTTCTCTATGAACTCCCAAGCTTCGTCAATCGGCATGTCCTTGAACATGCCAGCGGATAGTAGTTGAAGGTTGAACTGGGTGCTTCCGTCCAGTCGCTTGAAGTATATCTCCAACAACTCTATTTTTGGAATCCCATAATTAGGGCAATCCAAAAGGATTTCTTTAAATCTCTCCCATAACTTGGACAAGCTCTCCTTCTCCTTCATGATGAATGCATTGACTTGGACAAGCTCTCATTTCAGCGGTCTTTGAGGAGGGAAAGAATTTAGTCAAGAACTCCGTCGTCATCTCCTCCCAAGTGTTGATTTTTCCTGGAGGGAGAGATTGATACCAAGTAAGCGCCCTATCTTTCAAAGAGAAGTAGAAAGGCCTTAGCTTGTAATTGTTGTTTTCCAGCCTTGAAGGTCTCAAGGTCTCCATCAAGATCTTATAGTTTTGTAGATGTTGATGCGGAGATTCCCTCTCTAGCCCTCCAAACTGGCATTGGCGAATAATGGAAAGAACTTGCGGTCGAAGCTCATAATCATGGTCCGCTGGATCACCTAGGTTGACTCCTGGACGCCTCAACTGCTGGTTAAGGTCCATCCTGTGCCCTAGGGTCTGTGGAATACCTGCAAAAAGAGCATATCGGACTGGCATCCGAGGTGGAAGTATCTCGGCCGGGGCAGCTGGAGCTGGATCCTGCCTCGGTCGAGGATCTGGAACTGCCCGAGGTAGATATTGGTCCCCTAAAGTCGCCATCTATGCTTCGATCGCTTCCGTCCTTGTGCGAGTTTCCTCCTTTTCCAGTCGTAGTTCTTCTTTACTGAGCATAGTTGTTCCAATGCCTCCTTCAATTCGGCCTCAAGATCGCGTATCTCTTGATTGGCCATCTTAGCTTCTTACAAGCGTCTTTTGTACGTCTTTTCTGGTTCGGGATCATAAGGAACGATTTCCTTCCCAGCGCGGGTTCTTCGCATAAACCTAAGAAAAAGAACCTGCGGAAGTCACTCAAGTAGAGTGGTTAGTAGAAACAGGGGCAAGTGCCCCGAAAGACTACCGCAACCGGCTCGGTCTAGACCAAGTCCCCGGCAACGGCGCCAAAAACTAGTTCGCTCCAAATGGTGTGTGCAAGCTTTAAATTTATAACCCATGATGTATGCTTAAAACAAGGATGCGAACGTGCAGTGTACGGGTCAATCGTAGTAAAAGCAAGAATTCCGGGGTGTCGATCTCAGGGACTTAGGTGAAACAAAACAATTATAGGTAGTCAATATCGCAACTAACCACAAAAGCAATTAAAGCCATCAAAAATGATAAAAAGTCAATTAAAGGAAGTATGCAAATTCTGGGGATTAAAGCATCTAGTTGTGGTTCCAACTCAAGATCTCAAGATAAAGTGGACAAAGCTGAGATTTTGCAAAGGGAAGGTGTTACTAAAGTGGAATAGATCATTGGGTAAGTCTCACTACTCACTAATCCCAAACCGTAACT
Organism: Fagopyrum homotropicum; assembly: GCA_033239125.1. NCBI lineage: Eukaryota > Viridiplantae > Streptophyta > Magnoliopsida > Caryophyllales > Polygonaceae > Fagopyrum > Fagopyrum homotropicum. Next base: position 89,406,175 of record BSWB01000003.1, on the reverse strand, counting down.
CCTATTACCGGGTAAGATTCAAGGAATTAAGGAAAAGAACTATAATCTCAATCCAACACACCAACTAAGGGAATAAAATCAACCTTTACCGGGTAAGTCTCAAGCTAACTCACAAAGAAGGAATGAAGGCACACACAAACCCCAATAAAGGATAAACCTTTATTACCTACACTTATGATCTTGGGTAAACAAATAAAGGAATTACCGGGTAAGTCTCATCCTAGGCTTGCATTGAACCAGGAAAGGTGTAATAAGAATAGGATTTGGCAAACTCTAACACTTAACTCTCAGTTTTGGATCAGAAAGGGTCACCTCGGTCAGACGAATTCCACCCCGGCCGAGATGTTCATCGACTGAACGAGATACTCTAGGGTTAAGGATAAAGACTCGAGCGTTCAGGGTCCTACTGGGATTTAAGATTATTCTATCATTGTTTTTCCCACAACCTTCAGCCAATCACCCTAGAATCACACAAAGAAATTAGCCACTCATCATCATGAAAGAAATAATCAAATATATGGGAAGAGAATGAATATTTGAACACAAAAACCTTAAGAACAAGGCTTCAATAACTGAATCAAATATCAAACAAACAAGCATTCCTTTGATCACAATCCAACAAGACAAATCAACAAGAAGGGAATCTAAGAAATTCTTACAAAAACCCTTCACAAAAGCTATGTATAAAAGCTACCAACTTCCTTCCTTCAATCTTCCATTAACCTCCCAAAAGTCCTTCAAATGCTCTATGCTATCAGCCCTCTAAGCATGTATTAGCATGCATAAGCATGGTTGAACTTGTGAAAAATCCAACCCTTTATATAGGAAAATTACCCTCCAAAGATATAAGATCTCTCCATCCAGAAATCCAGCCCAAAAATATAAGATCTCTCCGTCCAAAAATAAAAGATCTCATCCAAGAATAAAATATATCTCGCCGCGTCCAAGGTGTTTGCCTTGGTCGGGACGCTCCTTTAGATCACCTCGGTCGAGATGGTACTGTAGCTGACCGAGGTGGCTCTAAACTGAATGTGAAATCTCTCAAATCTGCTCCAAAGTAAATCTCTAATCCATTTCCATGCTTCCTAGATTCTTCCTTAAACTCCTGAATGTAGCTCCAATGACTCCTTAGCTCCTTTAGCTCAATTTTGATGCAAAACGTACCATTTTACCTACGATTACAACGAAACTAGGTGTAGACCTCGATTCTCGCAAAGGTAGATGAAACAACAATAAAATCACATAATATACATTCTAACATGCAGATTATTGAAGATAAAACGTCTAAACAGGTCCCAAAATATAGACTATAATTCTTGCTATCAAAGGGTCATACCCAAGCTTAGAAGCACTAAAAATTTTTAAATTTTCTGATTTTTTTTGGATTTTTCGAAATATCTATGTACAATGCAAAACATGTGACAATATTAGACTATTCTAGATGCTAATCATGCAAGTGATCATGAAAACCCCACCCCATACTTAGAAACACATTGTCCCCAATGTGTAAATGAAGTAAAGAAGAGTGAAAGAGGACCGTCACAATGTAAAATGGTTTTGCTTCGGTATTTGGGTTCACTCAAGTGGATTGATGGTGGATGATCCTATCAATGATGAATGAGAGTTCAAGGTGTTCGTTATGGCGTCGGGACCCGTGCTAGGCACCGCTAGCCGTCCAAGTTCCGCGTCCTCTCCACCCACAATTGATGTGAGACTCATCATCATCATCCATGTGCCATGAAATGCTTCCATGCTACTTAAACTCTAGCACACAAACTCCAAACACACAAAAACACACAAAAACAGAAAAATGAAAGCAAAAACGAAAATAAAAAGGGAAAGATGTCTACCAATGGGTTGCCTCCCACCAAGCGCTTCTTTAAGGTCATTAGCTTGACCAAACTCGGGGGCGTATCACTCAAGGTGAAGTGGGGCAATCATGTCCACCGGAGCTCCCGGGATATACTTCTTCAACCGGTGCCCATTCACCTTAAAGTCTCCACAATGCTCCCCTCCTATCTCAACCGCTCCATGGGGAAAGATCTTCTTCACCACATAAGGACCCGTCCATCTTGACTTTAGTTTTCCGGGAAAGAGCCGCAACCTTGAGTTGAAGAGAAGGACAAGGTCGCTTTCACTCAACTCCTTCGGGATGAGACGCTTGTGATGCCAATGTTTGGTCCTTTCTTTGTGGATCCGGGTGTTTTCATAGGCATCCAACCAGATCTCCTCAAGAGTGTTCATGTCTAGCAATCTTTTCTCACCGGCCTCCTTGAGGTCAAAATTCAGCCACCTAATGGCCCAATATGCTCTATGCTCCATCTCCACCGGAAGGTGGCAAGACTTGCCATAAACTAGCTTGTAGGGAGTGGTGCCAATCAGTGTCTTGAAAGCGGTTCTATAAAGCCCACAAAGCATCATCAAGCTTCATAGCCCAATCCTTCCTCGTTCTAGAGACCGTCTTCTCATGGATTCCTTTTATCTCCCGGTTGGAGATCTCCACTTGGCCACTAGTTTGGGGATGGTAAGGTGTTCCCACCTTATGAGTCACCCCAAACTTAGCCAAAAGTGTCCCGAAGTTCCAATTGGTGAAGTGCTTTCCTCCATCGCTTATGATCACCCTTGGTGTCCCAAACCTAGGGAAGATCAATCGGTTGAAGAACCGCAGCACGACCTTGGCATCATTTGTGGGAGAAGCGATCGCCTCCACCCATCTCGAAACGTAGTCTACCGCCAATAGGATGTAGAGGTTGCCACAAGAAGAGGGGAATGGTCCCATGAAGTCCACAACCCACACAACAAATATCTCCACTTCTTGTATGTTGTTCAAGGGCATCTCATTCCTCCTTGAGATCTTGCCCGTCCTTTGGCAAGCATCACATGCTACCACAAAATTCTGCACATCCTTGAACAAACTTGGCCAATAAAACCCAGATTGCAACACCTTTGCATATGTCTTGTGTGAGCTAGCATGCCCTCTACATGGCAAGGAATGACAATGGTGGATCACACTCTCCACCTCATCCTCCGGTATGCATCTCCTAAGGACTCCATCCGGCCCTCTCTTGAAAAAAAGCGGTTCACTCCAATAGTAATGCCTCACATCCTTGAAGAACTTCTTCCTTTGGGCATAGGATAAACCGGGTGGCACCTCCTCACAAAGGAGATAGTTCACTATGTTGGCATACCATGGCTCATTACCCCTTGACACTTGAAGCAAGCACTCCTCCACCAATTGCAATTGCTGATCCCTGAATGAGTCATAAATCGGGATGTCATCTTTCTCAATCTCTAATGGTGGGAGCCTACTAAGATGGTCCGCCACAGAATTTTCAGACCCTTTCTTATCCCGAATTTCCAAATCAAAATCTTGAAGAAGAAGGATCCACCGAATCAAACGAGGCTTGGCATCCTTCTTTGTAAGGACATAACGGATCGCAGCATGATCCGTATACACAATGACCTTCGCTCCAACAAGATACGAGCGGAACTTCTCAAATGCATACACAACCGCTAGCAACTCTTTCTCGGTGGTAGCATAATTGAGTTGGGCATCATCTAGCGTCTTGCTAGCATAATAGATGGCATGTGTAAGCCCATATTTCCTTTTTCCCAAAACAGCCCCAACGGCTACGTCACTCACGTCACACATGATCTCAAACGGTAAACTCCAATCCGGAGCTTGCATGATAAGTACGGAGATCAAAGCATTCTTCAACCTACAAAAAGCCTCAGGGCAATCCTTGGAGAAAACAAACTCAACATCTTTCATTAGTAGGTTAGTAAGAGGCTTAAAAATAATAGAGAAATCTTTAATGAATCTCCGGTAAAAACCGGCATGCCCTAAGAAACTCCTTACCCCCTTCACCAAGGTAGGTGGTGGCAATTTCTCTATTGTCTCTATCTTAGCTCTATCAACCTTAATGTCACTGTTGGACATCAAGTGTCCCAACAAAATGCCTTCACTTACCATGAAGTGGCATTTTTCCCAATTTAAGACAAGGTTTGTCTCCTCACATCTCTTAAGCACTAAAGACAAGTTAGCTAAACAATCATCAAATGAAGATTCATAAACAGAGAAATCGTCCATAAACACTTCCATGATATTCTCAATATACTCATAAAAGATATCCATCATACACCTTTGAAAGGTGGCGGGTGCATTACACAACCCAAATGGCATTCTTCTATATGCAAATGTACCCCAAGGACATGTGAATGTAGTTTTCTCTTGGTCATCGGGGTGGATTGGGATTTTGAAGAATCCACTATAACCGTCTAAGTAAAAAAAATGGGAATGTTGAGCTAATCTCTCTAATATTTGGTCAATGAAGGGAAGAGGGAAGTGATGTTTCCTAGAGGCCACATTTAGTTTCCTATAGTCTATACACATCCTCCATCCCGTAACCATTCTAGTTGGGATTAATTCATTATTCTCATTAGTCACTACAGTCATCCCACCCTTATTAGGAACCACATGAACGGGACTAACCCACTTACTATCCGAAATCGGGAAAATGATTCCCGCATCTAGCAATTTAAGAAACTCTTTCTTTACTACTTCTTTCATGATGGGGTTTAGTCTTCTTTGAGGTTCAATTGAAGGTTTATGATTATCTTCCATTAAGATCTTATGCATGCAAAAAGAAGGTTTAATGCCAACTAAATCATCAATGGTATAGCCAATAGCCTTCCTATGCAATATCAACTCATGCACCAATCTACTCAACTCATCATCATTCAAGCATGCATTAACAATCACCGGATATGTAGAATTAGCACCAAGAAAAGCATACTTAAGATGTGAGGGTAGGGGTTTAAGTTCAAGTTTAGGAGGACCTTTATCGATTGGAGACGCTCCACATAATGTAGGTTGAGATTAATCCAAAGCTAATGAAGACTCCTCAAGGCTCCTTGAAGCTTGATCAACCACTAAGGTACTTTCTGGAGAAACCACGGGCAAAATCACGGCCTCTGGCATAACCACGGCCGTGGATTCCGAGAAGCTAGCACTTCGGAGCACTCCAGTAGGTTCCACGGGGTAAACCACGGGCGTGGTTTCCCCTACCTGGCCGTGATTTCTACAGGAATTCAGCACACCTTCGTGTGCTTGAAATTCAGCTGTTGTCTCCTTTTCCAATGCATCCAAAGCCTTGATATCTTCATTGTAGGCCTCCTCAGCTCCTTCCTCCATCAAACTTAAGCTAAGAACCTTCTCCAAGGGGTCCTTGATCAAGATCGAGCTCACAACTTCCCTACACTCCTCTTGCTCGACAATGTTGAACACATCTTGACCAAGGGCTGGCCCTTTCATAATTGTGGATAATTTGAACTTGATATTCTCTACTCCAATGTTGAAGGAGAGAATTCCATTTTTGCAATCCACCAAACATCCGGAAGTGGATAGGAAAGGTCTCCCCAAGATGATTGGAACCGGATAGTCCGCCGGGATGTCCAAAACAACGAAGTCTATGGGCACATAGAACTTGCCTACTTGCACCGGTATGTCTTCAAGGATTCCAACGGGATGGGTTATCGAACGGTCCGCCATGTAAAGGGTCATCTTGACCGGCTTTGGCTCTCCTTGCCCAACCTTTTTGCAAAGCGCAAGCGGGATGATGCTTACACTTGCCCCAAGATTACATAGGGCTTCATACTTTACTTCTCCCACTCCAATTGGCACACAAAAAGATCCCGGATCTCTTAGCTTAGGAGGCATCTCCTCCTTCATGGTTTAGATCAATTCTGAGGACCTGTTTGTCATCCTCACTTCTCCATACTCCTTCAACTTCCTCTTATTGGAGAGTATTTCCTTCAAGAACTTGCCATATGCCGGCATACCTAGAATAGCATCCATGAACGGAATGTTAATATGCAATTTAGACATAAGTTCAAGGAATTTACCGAAGTGTTTGTCCAAGCGAGCTCTTGCTCGTGATTGTGGTAATGGTAGTGGTGGCTTGTATGGAGGTGGTGCCACATATGGTGGCTCATCATCCTTGCTCTTGCCTCCATCTTCTTGCAATGACTCTTCTTCCACCACTACTTGCTCTCCCTTAGCATTCTCCTTGGGCAAGGGATCCTTCATGCTCAGCCCACTCCTTGTTGTGATGGCCAACAGTTGGCCTCTTGGGTTATCTTCGGTTCTTCCGGAAAGCTTTCCCGGATCTCTATGAGCTTCACCCGCCTTTTGGAACACTTGTGCTTCCAACACCTTTTAAGCCTTAGAAATGGAAGTCACCGTGCTCTCAAGACCACTCAACCTTCCTAGCAATTGCTCAAACATCATCTCGGTTCTATCCTTTGGAGGTTGAGTAAATCCAGGTGGAGGTTCTTGTCAAGCCTTTGGTGGTGGAGTTGCGCTTGTGGAAGCGGGAGGGTCCAAGGCTCCATCCGGGTTAGAATAGGAAAACCCGGGATGGTTGTGGTTGGGCCGGTAATTGTTGAATTGCCGGTTGTTGTTGAAGTTCCTTGGGCCTTGATAGTTGTTGTAATTGCCCCTTCCCATGTAGTTCAAATCTTCCTCTTTGGAAGACAAGTTTGCTTGCACTTGCACTTGAGGGCTTGCTTGACTCTTCAAAGCTGTAGCACACAACTCCCTCAAAGACTTAAGCTCATTGTTGATTGCACCAAGCTTGAAATTACTCATGGTGACTGAACTCACCTCATATGCTCCCGCTTTCCTCCCATCACTCTTCCTATGGGAGTACTTTTCAATCACCAAAGCTTGTTTCTCTACAAACTCCAAAGCTTCATCCATATTCTTTTCCATGAAAGTCTCACCCGAAAGAGATTGAAGCTTGAATTGGCTATCTTCATCAAGTCCCTTGAAGTAGATCTCCAAAAGCTCTATTATTGGGATACCATGGTGTGGACAATCTAGGAGAGGGTCTTTGAACCTCTCCCAAGACTTGAATAGGCTTTCTCTATCTTTCATCACGAAGGCATTTATCTTCTCTCTTAGCTCGGTAGTCTTGGAAGGTGGGAAGAACATTGTCAAGAACTCGGTTGTCATTTCCTCCCAAGTACTCACACGCCCTAGTGGAATCGATTGGTACCAAGCCAAGGCTTTATCCTAAAGTGAAAAGGAGAAAGCCCTAAGCTTATGGTTGTTGTTCTCCAACCTAGGTGGTCTTAGAGTCTCCATCAACATCTCGTAGTTCATCAAATGTTGATGAATTGACTCTCCTTCCATCCCTCCAAATTGATTATGCCGGATCATTTATAGAACTTGAGGGCGGAGCTCGTAATCATGGGTTGCGGGATCTCCTAAGTTCACACCCGGACGGTGCACTCTTTGAGCCGGATCCATACGTTGCCCTGACGTTTGTGGCTCCTCAATCATTATCAGCTCAAACCGAATATTAACCGCCGACTACGGTTGTGGTGGTGGTAGAGGAGGTTGTTGACGATTAAGCTCTCTTTGCACAACAGCTTGCCTAATCTCTTCAATCTCCCTCCTAGTTGCTTCTTGCCTCTTATTGGCAAGTCTCCTTTCATTCTCCAAGAGCTCACCTCTTAACCTAATTTGCTCTAAAGCCTCATCCAACTCAGCTTGAAGATCTCTTGCGGCCATCTCCTTCTTCTTCTTAATGCTCTTAGATCTAGCCTTAAGTGTTTTCTCCGGTTCGGGATCGAATGGAGCTAAATCCTTGCCACGAGATCTTCGCATACACCTAAAGAATGGGAGACGTCCTGAAAATGCAAAGACACAAACCAAACAAGATCAAAAGCAACAAGAAAGACCTACACTATAAACAATCACAAAAATGACTCAATCTAGACTTAGTCCCCGACAACGGCGCCAAAAACTTGTTACGCTAAGATTGTGACACGTAAAAGTCTTAAATTTATAACTCGATATATTTTTCCTATCTCCTAGCGAACCCACAGTGTATGGGTCATTTGTAGTATGGATAGTATTCTGAGGTTGAACACAAAGACTAAGGTGAAATTGAGTCAATAGTGACTAAGGATAGTGAAGATCTAGACTAAGAAAAGAGAAAGGAATAAAGAAATGAAATCTCAATTGTTTTTGGTTTGGTTTTGAGGTGATCAATCAATGATCATGAATCATGCAAGATTGACAATCAACTAAGCTAGTAACACATATAAACAAACACAAACATAAGATAGGTAATCAATGAGAGAAAAGAGGATTCTAGGGGTTAGAAATTCCGGTTATGGCATAGGACTCAAGCTATCTAATCATTCCTTGGATTAACTATGGTATGTTGGGAGTGGGTGTTTCTAAATTGGGATCAATCACCGGGTAGGTCTCATGGTCCACTAGTCCCGCAACTAAGGTCCTATTACCGGGTAAGTCTCTAGGAGCCTAGGGTTGGGAAATCTACACAAACCTGATTGCTATCTAGGGATCTAACCTCTCTGATAGCATGAATTATAGTCTATATTTTAAGGTTTGTTTGGACGTTTTATCTTCAATAATCTGCATGTTAGCATGTATAATAAGTGATTATATTACCATTTCATCTACCTTTGCGGGAATCGAGGTCTACACCTAGTTTTGCTGTAATTGTAGTTAAATGACACGTTTTGCATCAAAAAGGAGCAAAAGGAGTCATGAGTCATTTGGAGCTACATTGAGGAGCATAGGAAACCATCCAGGGAGCATAGCCATGGATTAAAGATTTACTTTGGACCAGTTTAGAGAGATTTCACATTCAGTTATGACTCACCTCGGTTGACCAGAGATTCATCTCGACCGAGGTGATCCACAGACGCCGACTCGACCGAGGCGAACACCTAGGACGCGGCGAGAATATTTTATTCTTGGCTTAGATCTTTTATCTTTGGAAGGTGATCTTATATTTTTGGGCTTGACTCCTGGAAGGAAGAAGATCTTATATTTTACCTATTTTTATGGGAAAAGATCTTTCTAAGATATATTATCTTTGGAGGGTTATTTTCCTATAAAAAGGGTTGGATTTTCCACAAATCCGGCATCCGCATACAATTGGAAATCCTGCTTACACCGAAAGATCCGCTATCACCCCCTCTTATCTAGCATACATCACCGCAGCCACACTCCAGTTGGGAGTTTTGAAGAACCTTTTTGGAAGGTTGAAGGAAGATTGAAGATCATAGCTTTTATAGCTTTTGAAGGGTTTTGTAAGATTGTCTTTAATTCCCTTCCTCATTGTCTTATCTTGTTGGATTTGTATCCAAGGAACGCTTTTGTTGTGATATTTGATTCAATTATTGAAGTCTTTTTCATTAAATTCTTCTTGTTCAAATATTCACCTTCTTTCCATATATTTAATACATTCATAATGATGATGAGTGGCTAATTTCCTTGTGTGATTCTAGGGTGATTGGCTGAAGGTTGTGGGAAAAACAATGATAGAATAATCTTAGATTCCAGTAGGACCCTGAAAGTTCGAGTCTTTAACCTTAACCCTAAGCATCTCGTTCAGACGATGAACATCTCGGCCGGGGTGGAATTCTTCTGACCGAGGTGACTTATCTGATCCTAAACTGAGAGTTAAGTGTTAGAGTTTGCCAAATCCTATTCTTATTACACCTTTCCTGGTTCAAAGCAAGCTTATGATGAGACTTACCCGGTAATTCCTTAGTTTGTGTACCAACGATCATAAGTGTAGGTAATAAAGGTTTATCCTTTATTGGGGTTTGAGTGTGCTTCCATCCCATCTTTGTGAGTTAGCCTGAGACTTACCCGGTAAAGGTTGATTCTATTCCCTTAGATGGTGTGTTAGTTTGAGGTAATAGTTCTTTATCTTAATTCCTTGAGACTTACCCGGTAATAGGAGTTACGGTTTTGGATTAGTGAGTAGTGAGACTTACCCGGTGATCTACTCCACTTTAGTAACACCTTCCCCTTGCAAAAATCTCAGCTTTGTCCGCTTATCTTTAGATCTTGAGTTGGAACCACAACTAGATGCTTTAATCCCTAGAATTGCATGCTTGCTTATTGACTTCTTATTCATCTTTGATTGTGTTTGTGGTTACTATTCACGAAGCTTACCGTTACTGACTTTGTTTCACCAAGTCCCTGTGATCGACCCCTGGAATTTCTTGCTTTTTACTATGATTGACATGTACACTGCGGGTTCGCATCCTTGTTTTAAGCTTAAGTCTAGGGTTATAAATTTAAAGCTTGCACACACCGTTTGGAGCGAACAAGTTTTTGGCGCCGTTGCCGGGGAATTGGTCTAGACCGAGCCGGTACGGTTTGCTCTTGGGGCGCTTGCCCCCGTGTCATCTAACCACTCTACTTGAGTGACTTTTGTAGGTTCTTTCTTAGGTATATGCGAAGAACCCGCACTGGGAAGGAAATCGTTCCTTACGATCCCGAACCAGAAAAGACATACAAGCGACGCTTAAGAGAAGCGAAGATGGCCCAACAAGACGACCGCGATCTTGCGGCCGAATTGAAAGAGGCGCTAGAGCTGCTACGTCTCAGCAAAGAAGAACTAAGGCAAGAGAAAGAAGAGAATCACACCAAGACTGCAACAATCGAAGCGGAGATAGCAGTCATACGAAACCAGATTCTACTTCGACCGAGGGAAGATCCCCCTGTTGATCCTCGACCGATGCAGGATCCAGTAGTTGACCCTCGACCGAGGCAGGTTCTAGTACCTGACGCCCCGGCCGATGTACTTCCACCTCGGAGACCAGTCCGAGATGTTCTTCTTGCAGGAATCCCGCAAACCCTAGGTCAAAGGATGGACCCTAATCAACAACTGAGGCGTCCAGGAGTGAACCTAGGAGATCTAGCGGATCATGGCTACGAACTTCGACCGCAAGTTCTATCCGTGATTCGTCAATGCCAATTCGGAGGGCTAGAGAAGGAGTCACCGCATCAACATCTTCAAAACTACGAGATCTTGATGGAAACCTTGCGACGTTCCAGAATTGAAAATAACAACTACAAGCTAAGACCTTTTTACTTTTCTTTAAAAGATAGAGCTCTTACTTGGTATCAATCTCTTCCTCCAGGTAAAATTAGCACATGGGAGGAGATGACTACGGAATTCTTGACCAAATTCTTTCCCCCCTCAAAGACAGCTGAAATGAGAGGGAAGATCAATGCTTTCATTATGAAGGACAAAGAGAGCTTGTCCAAGTCATGGGAGCGGTTCAAGGACATCCTTTTGGATTGCCCACATCATGGGATTCCAAAGATCGAGTTGTTGGAGATCTACTTCAAAGGACTGGACGGAAGCACCCAGTTCAATCTCCAACTACTCTCCGCCGGTACCTTCATGGACATGGCGATTGATGAGGCTTGGGACTTCATTGAGAAGCAAGCCTTGCATATGGAGAAGTACACCCACCAAGGAGCTGAAGGTGGAGTTAAAAGAGTCAACTTTCAAGAGACTCAATCCCACAACAATCAACTCACGTCTTTGAAGAATGACGTGAAGCAATTGAAGGAACTCTTGGTTGCTCAAACCAAGAAGGAAGAGCAAAGGAACAACAACAATGGATACCGTAACAACAATAACGGTTCCCGGAACAATAACAACAACTACAAGAACAACAATAGAGGATCCAATAGCAACAATTGGAGGACGAACAATAAAAACAACCAGAATCCTGGTAACAATTATTCTAACTCCAACTCTAATAATTCCTCTAACCCTTTCCTCTCTTTTCCTTCTTCTTCTTCTTCTACTCCATTAAAGAGCCAAGGGCAAGGATCAAGTTCGTCTCAGCCAGAAAAGAAAGACGCAGTTCTGGAAGCCATCTTGATCAAGCTTAGCGCTATGGAGAATTCTATGACTTCATTTTCTAGGGCCCCAAAGTCCTTCGAACAACAACTTGCGAGTAGAGCGAATGAAGCGCCAAGAGATCCAGGGAAGCTTCCAGCAAAGACGGAAAGCAACCCTAAGGGCCAATGCATGGCCATAACGACGAGGAGTGGACTTAAAACTGCAGATCCAGTACCTCGTTCGACGCAGACCACCTCGGTCCAGATCCAGTCGAAGAACACCTCGACCGAGATGCCAACCGAGGTGGAGCAACAGAAAGCGGAGGGGAAAACTGAAGTTTATGTTCCACCTCCTGCATACAAACCACCACTTCCATTCCCTCAGTCCAGAGCCAGAGCACATCTAGACAAGCACTTTGGTAAGTTCCTTGACTTGATGAACAAGCTGCATATTAACATTCCTTTTCTTGATGCTATTCTAGGAATGCCCGCCTATGGGAAATTCTTAAAGGAGATCCTATCAAGGAAAAGGAAATTGGAAGACTTTGGTGAAGTTAGGATGACATCTAAATCCTCGGATCTTATTAAGATCATGAAGGAGAAGATGCCACCTAAGTTGAGAGATCCCGGCTCATTTAGCATTCCCATTCAAGTTGGGGATGTCACTTGTGAAGCCCTTTGTGATCTAGGAGCCAGCGTGAGCATCATCCCGCTGGAGCTATGCGTGAAGATCGGTCTTGGAGAGCCCAAGCCGGTCAAGATTCGACTTTATATGGCGGATCGCTCCATTACCCATCCCGTGGGCATCTTGGAGGACGTTCCGGTCAAGTTAGGTAACTTCTATCTACCTATAGATTTTGTCGTGCTTGACATTCCCGCAGATTATCCTGTTCCTATTATTCTCGGGAGGCCATTTCTAGCAACTTCGGGTTGCAATGTGGATTGCAAGAACGCCAAGTTGAAATTCAACATTGGTGGCGATGAGGTGGAGTTCGCACTACTTGCAGCCATGAAAGGGGAGCTCTATCCTTATTAACGATCCACTCGAAAGAGTTCTAAGTTTTAGTTTAATAGAGGAAGGTATAGATGCTTCTTGTGATGCAGACATACGAAGTTTGAAGGCACTGGAAGAAGATCCAGGAGCTAAAACTGAGAAGCTAATCCAGGAGACGAAGATCTCCAGTTTCGGTTCCACTTGCAGTACCTCGACCGAGGCACTTCCTGGACTGAGCGAGGCGACTGAAGAACATCTCGGTCAACGCCTCTGCGCCTCGACCGAGATCGACGGCGAGATGATGTCAACTGAGACTACTGAGAATAATAATCTTCTTACTCACTTCTCTTACATTCATCCTCAGTTGATGGAACATTCCATCCACCAACTTTCTGATAAAAACGGACCTTGGTATGCTAATATTGTAAATTATCTTGTTTGCCAGGAAACACCGCCCGGATTGACGTACTCTCAAAAGAAGAGATTCTTCAAGGAAGTACGACATTATTACTGGGATGAGCCGCTGCTATTCAAGCGCGGACCGGATGGGATGCTTCGAAGATGCATTCCGGAAGATGAGGTTAATAGTGTTATACGGCATTGCCATTCACTCCCTTGTGGAGGACATGCTAGCACCGATAAAACATGCGCTATGGTATTGCGTTCCGGTTTCTTTTGGCCCACATTATTTAAAGATGTACAAGCTTTTATTGTCTCTTGTGATGCATGCCAAAGAACAGGAAATTTATCAAGGAGGAACGAGATGCCACTTAATAACATCCAAGAAGTAGAAATCTTTGATGTATGGGGGATTGACTTCATGGGACCTTTCCCATCCTCCGGAGGAAACCTCTACATTCTCCTTGCAGTTGATTACGTCTCTAGATGGGTTGAAGCCATTGCTTCTCCCACTAATGACGCCAAGGTGGTTGTGAAGTTCTTGAATAGAACTATCTTTCCACGATTTGGAACTCCACGCATCATCATTAGCGATGGAGGAACGCATTTCATCAACCGGAAGTTCAAGGCACTTCTATCGAAGTATGGGGTATCCCATAAGGTATCAACAACTTATCACCCTCAAACTAGTGGACAGGTCGAGATCTCGAATAGAGAAATCAAGGCAATTTTGGAGAAGACCGTCTGTAGAACGAGGAAAGATTGGTCCATGAAATTGGACGATGCTCTTTGGGTGTACAGGACCGCATTTAAGACCCCCATAGGTACCACCCCTTACAATTTGGTATATGGGAAGTCTTGCCATTTGCCCGTCGAATTGGAACACAAAGCGTATTGGGCGATCAAATGGTTGAATTTCGACATTAAGGAGGCTGGCGAGAAGCGACTATTGGAACTCAACGAGCTGGAGGAGCTGCGTTTGAACGCTTATGAGAATGCCAAAATCTATAAGGAAAGGACGAAGAGATGGCATGACAAGCGTATCGTCCCAAAGGAGCTCAACGAAGGAGACTTAGTTCTACTCTTCAACTCCTGCCTCCGCCTTTTTCCAGGTAAGTTAAAATCCAGATGGACCGGACCTTATGTTGTGAAACATGTTTTTCCTCATGGTGCAGTTGAGATATGGGGCGAAACTAGCGGAAGCTTCAAGGTCAACGGTCATAGACTTAAGAAGTACCAGCCGGAAATGCCGGTTGAGGAGGTTGCACCAATATACCTCATTTGAGATGCATTATGGTCCAGCTAGCGACCTTAAACCAAGCGCTTCTTGGGAGGCAACCCAAGGTATTGCTTTCTTTTCCCGTTTTCTAGTCTAGCTTAGATAGTTTGATTTTGCTTTGTTTTGTTTGTTTTTGGCGTCCTAGACAGATAACAGGAGACATCTAAGGATGGAGCATAACTGGAAGTTCAGAAGTTCGAGAATTCGAGAAGACGAAGTTAGACAGAAGCATCTCGGTTATTGTCAGACCATCTCGACCGAGTTGATTCTTGAGCAACCGAGGCGACTAGGGTTTCAGCAGAACCACCTCGGTCCGTACCACCTCGGTCCAGTTGAGACCATCTCGACCGAGGTGACAGCAGATCCAGGAACAGTATAAAAGGGGGAAAATTTATTTTTTACCTTTTTACTCTCTTCGACTCGACCGCGGCGCTCCTCACCTCGCTTCCTCTGTTTTTGCTCGTTTTCGAAGATTTCCGCTTCCAAACTGCGATTGAAGAGTAGAGGATCCTATTGCAACTACAGATCTACAAAGAAATCGAACGAATCGACCGAAAAGAGGTAAAAAACAGTCGAAACCCTAACTCGTTCATTCGTTTCGATTTGGGCTTTGGTTGCCCTTGAATCTGCTGAGAAAAGGCTTAAGTACCCCATAGGAAGCAATTGTAGTGATTTTTGGGGGAAAAGAACAGGATTTCTGAGATTGGAATCGTAAACTGTTGCGCCTCGGTCCAGTCGAACTGCATCTCGACCGAGGTGATTCTTGAGGGCTGTCAGCGACCGAGGTGATCTGACAGTAGTTGAGAGAAAATGAGTTCCGATCGTCGCCTTGCCCTCAGAGATAGATCCTCACCTTCCCCTCCTTCTTCTTCTTCCCGACCTTACCGCCCGGTGATCCACGAGAGATGCCGGGTAGATTATGAGCGTATAGCAAGCCGTCCAGTTATTGCACCACGTTTCCTGGACGTATCAGCTTTTGATTGTCTAGGGTTAGATGGAGACCTTAGGAGGATGATTACCATAGTTGGGCTGGATCAGTTTACTGAGATCCGAGCCCCAGCCTACTTGGAGCCGACCCTAGAGTTTGTTAGCTCCTTCTCCTACCTCCCCACAGATCAGTCTGTGAAGTACCGGTTGATGAGCCGGAACTTCATAGTTCCCTTAGAGGTTTGGAGAGAGATTTTCGGCTTTTCTGTGCCCACCGCCACTGACTTCCCCTCCCGATCTGTAGCTAGGGAGTTCCGGGGGCAGATTGCCCATATTACTGAGCATGCAGACAGATGGCGCCCTAGAGATTCCAGGAAGAAGGTCATCTTCCACCAGCCTTCAGATTAGCCCATAGGATATTCAGCGAGACACTTCTGGCGCGTATTGAGACGCCCTAGAAGATCCGACAGGGCGAGCTCTTCAACCTTTACTGTATGGTCACGGGGGGTTTCCTAGACTTTGGCTTGATCTTGGCAGAGGACCTGCACAAGATCAAGGCTAAAGCGAAGGGAGATATCTGCTGCGGAGGTCTAGTCACCCATATAGCTGCTTATCACGGGATGGACCTCAGTGCTTGTACGATGGCGGCGGCTCCGAAGCCGCTTGGATTACAGGAGATGATCACACGGAGGATTTTGGTTCCCCGTGGTCTGACCACTCCATATGTTGCTATGCCATGGGAGCGGACTACGCCACAGGGGATCCGCTGGTCTGCCCAGTTCACAGTTTTCGATCCACATTATTGGCAGACAGCTTGGGCTCCGCTGATGGAGGATCATAGGGAGGCAGCAGCTGCCCCGGCTGAGAAGGAGGAGGATGACGATGACGAGGAGACAGTAGACGAGAGAGATGGTGGAGTCCCGATGGATACAGGGACGGATACTGCAGGTACGAGCGCGCCACCGATCATAGACCTTGATGATGACGATGAGACGGAGCCTGCACCAGCTGAGACTTCTCCTGTCAGACCTGCTAGACGCAGGAGGCGCGGAGTGAGAGATCGAGCGGCCCCAGACGGATCGATGACCTGACGGATCAGGTTATTGACTCGTATGCTGCATTATCGCTGGATATCCGCGAGATGCAGGAGCGGCAGCACTATTAGCACATCATGGCCCAGCTTCAGTTCGAGCGTGTCATGGGTTACCCGTTCGACCCGACGCAATATCCGTATGTGCCACCACCACCACCACCGGATCGAGACTATTGAGGAATTGCAGGATTTTCTTTATTATACTTTTTATGCAGTTCAGCTATTTATCCGGTGAGTACTCTTATTTCCAGACTTATATTGACCCACTGGGACAGTGTGTCCCAAGTATGAGGTGTTTGTATTTATGTGATGACTTCGATGTACTTATTTGACTATTTTGATGTATGACATTTCATCGGATATTTTATTTATGCTTCACTTCTGCATTTATATGATTATCTGATATTACATGAATACTTACAGGTTATTTGATTGAGAAAAACGTCGAAACTGAAAAAAAAAAATGGTTTTAAAAAAAATTTTTTTGACCTCGACCGAGTCAGTCTTGGATAAACGAGGCGTTTCATCTCGGTTGACCAAGAACACCTCGACCGAGGTGGGTTAACTGAGAGTTTTCGAAAATTATTTTTGTGTTACTTATCTGGATATGATCTCAGTGAAGATCTTGTTTACTGACTGGTTTTAAATTCTTTATGTGTTTGGAAGGTTTTATAATATGTTTAAGTTGCTAAATGCTTTGTTTGAAATTATTGGCATGTTTAATACTTTGTTTTTATCCAAATTATGTTGAATTTGAAGGTTGACACCACAAGATAAGTTCTCTCACTTTCTTCGTGGAAAGACCAAGGCAATTCATTCTTCTCTCTTCTTCTTCTTGATCATGCTTAACCCCTCATATACATTTTGCCTCCTTTACCTATCCGGGAATTTGGAAGCAAGCGAAGTGGTGAAAGCAAGTGAAGTTAAAGTTGAGAAGTTGGCTGGAAGTGAAAGTGCTAGAAAGTATAATAGGTTTGGGGAAGTCAATCATGAAGATGAGTAACTCGGCACCATTCACATAGCCGGGTGTTTGTGTCTTGCCAAAGTCGGATTGAGCGATATTCCTAACGGGTCATGGTATGTGCATCAAGGGTTTGATGCATCTCAAGAAATTGATGATTGCTGATTTCCTAGGCTTCGGTTATTGTGCACCTCTGTCCATGCATCCCAAAAAGTAAAGTAAAAAGAGAAAAAAGTGTGAAATAAGCAAAGCTTATTGGTGGAAGATGTTGCAAGTCAAAGTGAAAGTGAAGTTTATCCTTTTCCCGGATTCTAGCACTACGTTACCTTACATACATCCCCACCCTACACGTTTCGTGACCTTTTCTTTTGGGAAGCCCTTGAGACCTTGAGCTTGTTGATTGACTTAGTGGTTTAAACTGGATTATACATGATTAATTTTGATAATCATGACTTATTATGCATTCTATGGTTTTATGCAAAGATGAACAACTTTCCTATATTTATAAAATGTTTTGAGCATATTGAGTTTTTAATTCCATGAAGCATTCTCTTAGAGTGATCTATGATTGTAAAACACCATAAAAATGTTTTTGAAAGACTTTTCATTGATTTTCTTGACTTATAATCCATTCTATCTTGTCTTCTATATGCGGAACTTGCTTGGGGACAAGCAAGGGCTAAGTATGGTGTATTTTGATAGCATGAATTATAGTCTATATTTTAAGGTTTGTTTGGACGTTTTATCTTCAATAATCTGCATGTTAACATGTATAATATGTGATTATATTACCATTTCATCTACCTTTGCGGGAATCGAGGTCTACACCTAGTTTTGCTGTAATTGTAGGTAAAATGGCACGTTTTGCATCAAAAAGGAGCAAAAGGAGTCATGAGTCATTTGGAGCTACATTGAGGAGCATAGGAAACCATCCAGGGAGCATAGCCATGGATTAAAGATTTACTTTGGACCAGTTTTGAGAGATTTCACATTCAGTTATGACTCACCTCGGTTGACCAGAGATTCATCTCGACCGAGGTGATCCAGAGACGCCGACTCGACCGAGGCGAACACCTAGGACGCGGCGAGAATATTTTATTCTTGGCTAAGATCTTTTATCTTTGGAAGGTGATCTTATTTTTTTGGGCTTGACTCCTGGAAGGAAGAAGATCTTATATTTTACCTATTTTTATGGGAAAAGATCTTTCTAAGAAATATTATCTTTGGAGGGTTATTTTCCTATAAAAAGGGTTGGATTTTCCACAAATCCGGCATCCGCATACAGTTGGAAATCCTTCTTACACCGAAAGATCCGCTATCACCCCCTCTTATCTAGCATACATCACCGCAACCACACTCCAGTTGGGAGTTTTGAAGAACCTTTTTGGAAGGTTGAAGGAAGATTGAAGATCATAGCTTTTATAGCTTTTGAAGGGTTTTGTAAGATTGTCTTTAATTCCCTTCCTCGTTGTCTTATCTTGTTGGATTTGTATCCGAGGAACACTTTTGTTGTGATATTTGATTCAGTTATTGAAGTCTTTTTCATTAAATTCTTCTTGTTCAAATATTCACCTTCTTTCCATATATTTAATACTTTCATAATGATGATGAGTGGCTAATTTCCTTGTGTGATTCTAGGGTGATTGGCTGAAGGTTGTGAGAAAAACAATGATAGAATAATCTTAGATTCCAGTAGGACCCTGAAAGTTCGAGTCTTTAACCTTAACCCTAAGCATCTCGTTCAAACGATGAACATCTCGGCCGGGTGGAATTTTTCTGACCGAGGTGACTTATCTGATCCTAAACTGAGAGTTAAGTGTTAGAGTTTGCCAAATCATATTCTTATTACACCTTTCCTGGTTCAAAGCAAGCTTAGGATGAGACTTACCCGGTAATTCCTTAGTTTGTGTACCAACGATCATAAGTGTAGGTAATAAAGGTTTATCCTTTATTGGGGTTTGAGTGTGCTTCCATCCCATCTTTGTGAGTTAGCCTGAGACTTACGCGGTAAAGGTTGATTCTATTCCCTTAGATGGTGTGTTAGTTTGAGGTAATAGTTCTTTATCTTAATTCCTTGAGACTTACCCGGTAATAGGAGTTACGGTTTTGGATTAGTGAGTAGTGAGACTTACCCGGTGATCTACTCCACTTTAGTAACACCTTCCCCTTGCAAAAATCTCAGCTTTGTCCGCTTATCTTTAGATCTTGAGTTGGAACCACAACTAGATGCTTTAATCCCTAGAATTGCATGTTTGCTTATTGACTTCTTATTCATCTTTGATTGTGTTAATTGCTCTTTGTGGTTAGTATTCACGAAGCTTACCGTTACTGACTTTGTTTCACCAAGTCCATGTGATCGACCCCTGGAATTTCTTGCTTTTTACTAAGATTGACCCGTACACTGCGGGTTCGCATCCTTGTTTTAAGCTTAAGTCTAGGGTTATAAATTTAAAGCTTGCACACACCGTTTGGAGCGAACACTCTCCTTACCGGGTAAGTCTTGGGAAGGCAAGTCCTAAACATCAATCCTAGCACACTCAATCCAATAGTGGCATATGAGGCTCACTACTACCTAGAGTTCATCATCTATGGTACTTATGATCAGAAATCACCGGGTAGGTCTCTTCCCTCACTTAGATTGCTAGCATTAGGTTACCCTAGGCTAGATTAAGCTTAATAAACCTTAGGATTTCAACAATATAACATCCTAACATGCAAATTTATCATTTAAAGATCAAAAGAAGCAAATCACGGTCAGTTCCTAATAACCACGGCCGTGGTCGATCTGGCTAGAACAAACCATGATTTCTAACAACACTCAAGTACGAACAAGTAAATCATCCAAAGATTCATTTAAGTCTATTATATCGTAGTCCAAGCCATAACCATCATTCCCTTACCCTAGAATCGCATCTATTTAGCCAACAACATGCATCATAACAATCAAACTCAACAAGCATATATTCATGGCTTCCATTAGCAAGATTATGAAATGAAAGAGAAACGAAACGAGTAGGTTAAGAAAACCAAGCTGAATCAAAGTCAAGAAGGACTTACACCCCTTCAAAGGAAGGTTTGAATCATTTCTTACAACCCTAGCAAATGTCTTCAACAAAACTCACTCAAAACCACTCAAAAACTATGAAAAATATGAAACTAAAGTGCTTCTTCTTCTTCTCCAAATGAGAGTATTCCTTCTCCTCCAAGAGTAGCTCCAATCTAATGGTGTGTTATGTGAGAGTGTGGGAGAGAATGGAATGATTGGGTCTGCTCTCAACAGCCTGCAGAACCACCTCTTATACACCATCAAGGGAAAGGCTCGGTTATGAAGATCGTGGGTAAGCTGTCACAGCTGTGTAGGTCCACGCTCGTGGAAGTCCCAGTGGCCGTGGTTTTGGTGATTCAGAATTCTATGGATCATCAAGCCACGAGTTGGTGCAAGGCATGCACCAACAAGGTCCTATGTGTTCTCCTTTGCTCCTAACTTGCTTCCCAATAGGTCCGGAAGTGTGTCATCACGAGGAAAGATCCTAGAATGTATCGATTAAGCTCAAAAAGCTTCCAAAATACCTACAAAACATGCAAAAATCTGTGTAGGCGTCTATCTCGACAACATACATGAATTAAGTGCAAATCGTCACGAACTAATGTCAAACTATGCATGATTAATGGGAAAAACTATCTAAAGGGATGCCTAAACCTACGTCATAAATCGTGTTATCAAGAGCCTTAGTCTTTGTAGCCTAGATGAGCTATAGAGTGCCTTGACTTGACCCTGCTGACCGCCCTTGTGCACCATCTAGGCCGCCCAAGCGGCTAGGCGCCCATGCGCCTTAGGCTAGCCGCCCCTGCGCCTTAGGCTAGCCTCCCCTACGGCTCTGTATGTGTGCAGCCGCCTTTGTTGACTCTTGACTTGTGCTTTGCGGCTGTCTTCCTCTAAAAGTTTCCCTATATTCAGATGAGAGGGTTTTCCACTTCTTTCCAGCTCCATCCCTTACGTTCTTCTTCTCCTTCATCCTCTCCTCTCTTCTTCCTTGATCTTTCTTGCTTCTCTTGATCTTGTGTGAGTTTGTGAGAGTGTTGAGCTTGGCTTTGGATGTTGATGATGGTGGATGTTGTTGTTTTGCTGTTGATAGCCAGTGGTGGTGAGGTTGTGGTGATCTTCTCTTCTACTTAGGTTTTGTGGTGAGTCCTTCTTCTTCCTCTTCATCCTCTCTTCTTTGCTTCTTATCTTTGTCTTTAGCTTAGGAATCACAAGTTTGGACTTGTGTTGGATCCTTCCTGGACATTTTGATGATCATATATATGTGTGTGTTGTTGTGGTATGTTGAAGACGGGAAAAGATTCGAGAAAGGGATCGAGGAGAAGTCGGGACGAACTCTTTGCACAATTGGCCGCCCCTGCGCCTGACTCAAGCCGCCCCTATGCCTGGTGTGTGAGCCGCCCCTGCGCCTTTGGTGAACCGCCCCTGCGCCTTTGGTGAGCCGCCCCTGCGCCTCACTGGATTAGCCGTGTGTTCTTGCTTCTGTTAGTGCATACCTTGTTGGTATGTCTTCCTTCCTTCCTTTCCTTTGGCCGTGGCTTTGTTGATAGCTAGGTTAGGATGTGTTGTATGCTAGAGATGTGCTTTAGGCACTTGTGTTGATGTTGAGGTTATGCCATAGGCATATGTGAGCTTGTTATGATCTTGAGGTTGTAGGTTGGTTTTGGTTATGGAGACGAGTCTCCTAACCTTTTCAGTATATGATATTGTGTGCCTTGCTATTGCAGGTTTCGGTTTCTTCCCTAAGGGGAAGTTGTGATGTGGTAGAGGATACGAGTGTGACAGGTAAGTCCATAGGACTTACTTAGCATTCAGTTATGGATTTGAATGTTTGTAATGATTGTGTGTGTTCATATGACTGTGCATTTATAACCTAAACCCGACTAGGACAACCCTATATTACAATTAAATGGCCCAAGTGTATTATAACGGGCGGTAACCACTTGCCTGAAGCTCGCCAAGAGTGGAAAGAGGTGCTCGGAAGCCAGCAGCACAGGGGGGAGGTAGATCCCCATGCAACACCTGGGTTAAAGGGCGAAGAGACGGGGTTCTTTAGGCTCCTCTTGTTACAAAAGAAGTTGAATTAGTAATGGAATAACGTAATAAAAGATAATAAATGAATGTGTGTGACATTGCATTTATGAGATGTTGGTGTGTGTTTGTGCTATTACCTTCATGCTTATCTATTGCTGTAGGTAACGGTGTATACCGTGTTGTAGATGATCTACAGGTTAGGCAGACTACAGAGTGAGCCAGATTGTGGGACCAGCCGAGGACTTCTGTACATTAGGATGTGTGTGTTGGAATCCTTTGTATCGGATGTTTTGTTTGATGTTTTGTACTCGACTTTGAGTTTGTAAACTCTTTTGATGTATCATACAACTTTTCTGCATTTTGTTTTACTCTACTTGTGCCTTGTTGTAAGATCCAGTGAACTTGTTGTCAGGCTAGGGTCAGGATCCATTGTGAGATCCTAGCCCAATGTAGCATCCCGAGTCCCGCGGAATCGGGTTGTTCAGAGTTGGTATCAGAGCCTTTGGTTGACAACAATGGCACTTGCTATCTGCAATAAAGGTAGAGTGGATAACTAAACAGAACCCACATGGGGTCTTACTTTTCAAAAGGTTTTTGTTTTAAAGCGAGTACAGATGTTTTGGGATAGTGTGTACAGAAGTCGTCACCCATCTAAGGATCTCAACAGTATATATATATATATATATATATATATATATATATATATATATATATATATATATATATATATCTTATATGCTGATCTGTATGCATGTATTATTAAGTACTATATATATATATATATATATACAGATGGCCTATATAGAGCCTTATACGTTAGGTGTGCATACCCCGTAGATGGCTCGGACTAGAGCTACTGCTGCTGCAAGTAGAGATAGATGTAGACCACCTCTTCCTCCAGGAGGGATAGGACAGGGACCAGCTCCCGCTGCAGATACACCAGTGGTGGAGGAGGCTCCTGAGGAGGTTGTTGAGAGCGTAGTTCTAGCTACAAGGAGTAGTGGGTCTAGGAGGCAACAAACCCATCCAGGCCAGTCTGATGGGTCAAACCGTGTCTCTATGGAGGGATCAGAGTTCAGAGAGTATCTTAGGCATTTTGAGGAGGCCATCAGAGCGGGAAGACGAGCCCCAGATTAGCCAGGGCATGAGGGATCATCTGAGAGATCCCATGGAGCTACCCAGGTGCCAACTACACCGGTTCGTGTAGTTGAGCCAACTCGAGTGGTGGAGGAGACTAGAGGGCCTTGACCAGATACTTGGTTGAAGGCATTCCACCAGGAGGGAGTACCACACTTCTCTAGGGAGATCGGCCCAGAGAATGAGGTGTGGATTGGGCATGTACACTCAGCTTTAGAGTCTATTCGCTGCCCAGAGGACAGACGGATAGAGCTAGTACAGTCTCTATTCCGCGACCTGGCACATCAGTGGTGGAGGACAGTTAGAGTACGAGTTACCACCTATGAGCAGATGGTGACTATGTTCAGGGAGCAGTTTTGCCCAACCTCAATGAGGAGGGAGAAGATGCAGGATTTCGTTGAGGCGGGTTTTGAGGACATACCTATTACAGACGCCATTCGCTGTTTCTAGACTGAGTTGGCATTGCTGGGTCCAGCTGCACCATTTGAGGACCAACATGTGTACCTTTTTGTCCGTCGTCTGAGGGACAGTACACGCTCATACATGGCAGGATTTCACTATGACTCATTGGCAGACTACTAGGATCGGGCCTCTGCCTATGAGAGAGAGAGAGCTAGTCAGAGGAGGACTTCTCAGACAGGACGGTGTGAGAAGAGGCAGCGTACCGCACCGACTGGTGTTGGAGCATCTAGATACGGGCGAGGTCAGACGCAGGGCCGCTCAAGTATTCCAGTGTCCGCAGAGACAGTGGAGAGAGGCCGGTAGTGTTATAATTGTGGGGCCTATCGGCATGTGAGGACTGATTGCCCTAGAGCACCACTGACTTGCTTCTCTTGTGGGAAGCCAGGACATAGAGCAATGTTTTGCCGTCAGGGCAAGGCGTCATCATAGCAGGGTTCTTCCCCTACAAGTGCAACACGAGGTGGGCAGAGACCGCCTCAACGTCAGACACATGGACAATAGAGAGTCCCAGGCCCGCCTGCTACTCAAGGGTCAACTCCGGGACCGAGTAGAGGTAGATGTAGAGAGGCTGGTACCAGTGATAGCCGAGGAGTTGGGGGTAGAGTCTTTGAGTTGAGGAGTGCTGAGGAGCTGCCAGCACCACCTGCTACAGGTACCATTCTGTTACATGGTTTACCTGTTAGAGTTTTGTTTGATACAGGTGCTACGCATTCATTTATTTCTGCTGCTTGTGTTAAGCATTTGAGTTTGTCTACCATAGAGGGGGCTCCCTTTACTATAGGGTTACCTGATGGTAGTAGGGTCAGAGGTACCCTGGACATACGTAGTTGTCCCCTATGCTTAGGGACTCGTGTACTACTTGTTGACTTCTTAGTAATGCCTTTGATGCTTGAAGAAGTCACATTAGGTATGAATTGGATGCATAGAAACCGTGTGGTGTTAGATGTGGGTAAGAGGACTACTATAGTCTCTACCGACTTAGGTCCGATAGAGGTCTTCCGGGGTTAGGACCTTGGGAAGACAGGATCTGTCATTAGTGTTGTACGAGCAACTAGACTAATTGCACAGGGATGTGACGCCTTCTGGTGTTACGCCATGAAGGATGGAGAGAGTCCAGCTTTAGAGGACATACTAGTGGTATGTGAGTTTACAGACGTGTTTGTAGAGCCGTCTAGCCTGCCACCTCAAAGGAGCGCAGATTTTGGTATTGACTTGAAACCTGGCACGTGACCCATCTCGAAGGCCCCATACCGTATGACACCTGTCGAGATGTTAGAGCTGAAGAAGCAACTCGAGGAGTTGGCTGAGAAGGGCTTCATACGCCTTAGCGTTTCACCATGGGGTGCACGCACCTGTCCTTATCATGCGGAAGAAGGACGAATCGTTGAGACTGTGCATAGATTACAGAGAGCTGAACAAGGTGACCATCAAGAACAGGTACCCATGACCTCGTATTGATGATTTACTTGATCAGCTGCTGGGAGCGACAATCTTCTTCAAGATCGACTTGCGTTGAGGATATCACCATGTGAGGTGAGAGAGCAAGATGTGAACAGGATGGCATTTCGTACCCGTTATGGACACTTTGAGTTTGTAGTGATGCCATTTTGGCTGACGAATGCCCCAAAATTAT
Organism: Fagopyrum homotropicum; assembly: GCA_033239125.1. Taxonomy (NCBI): domain Eukaryota; kingdom Viridiplantae; phylum Streptophyta; class Magnoliopsida; order Caryophyllales; family Polygonaceae; genus Fagopyrum; species Fagopyrum homotropicum. The sequence goes on along the minus strand of BSWB01000003.1, from coordinate 89,380,518 downwards.
TCATAGAGTTGATGAACAACATATTCATCGACTTCTTGGATCAGTTTGTGGTGGTTTTCATTGATTACATTTTGGTGTACTCTCGTAGCAGAGAGGAGCATGCTGGACACTTGAGGACAGTTTGGCAGATTTTGAGGGATATAAAGGTGTATGCCAAGCTCTATAAGTGTGAGTTTTGGATGTCTGAGGTTGCAATTCTTGGAAACATAGTCTCCGCCGATGGGATCGTGGTTGACCCGGCGAAGATTGAGTCCGTTGCTGCATGGACGACACCAATGAACGTCAAGGAAGTGTGTAGCTTTCTTGGCTTAGCCGGTTATTACATACGCTTTGTGGAGGGATTTTCTGTGATTGCCCGTCCATTAACGAGTCTTCTAAGGAAGACTACTAGATTTTTATAGACTGACCAGTGCGCTCAGAGTTTTGAGGATTTAAAGAGGCGTTTGACTTCTACTCCTGTCTTGGCACAACCAGAGGGTTTTGATGATTTTATGGTCTACAATAATGCATCCAAGCTAGGCTTGGGATGTGTGTTGTGGCAGAGAGGCAGAGTGATTGCATATGCATCTCGATAGCTGAAGACGTATGAGGAGAACTACCCGACTCATGATGTGGAGTTGGCAGCGGTAGCTCATGCTTTGAAGATCTGGAGACATTACTTGTACGGTGCTACATGCCAGATCTTCACATACCATAAAGGGGAAGTTGAGTTCCCGATATGATGATCTGGTGGTTGAGCCGGACCACACGTTTGTAGAGCACCCTATTGCAATCCTAGAGCGAGGTGTGAGAGGCCTGCGTTCGAGGGACATTCCTATGCTGAGGATACAATGGTCTAGACGAGGACCTGATGAGGCTACCTGGGAGACAGAGGATAGGATCCAGAGGAACTATCTAGAGTTCTATACTGAGCTAGACGCACCCATAGGATCCACGAGTAGATCTTAGCGTCTTCTTTGTGAATGCATGTTATATGCTTTTGTGATATGTTGGGTTTTCGTCCTAGCTGTGATATGTGCATATGATCTGTTAGATCTGGTTGCTAGTACGAGATAGGTATAGCTGGAGATGGTTCTTTCCTCCATTTTTTGGTATGTGTGTTAGGATTAGCTGGAGATGATTCTTTCCTCCATGCTACCTTTGATGGACATAGTGTGAGTGGAGATGGTTCCTCCACAGAGTAGTGATATGTGTACGTTGTGGCTGGAGACGACTTTCCTCCATGCTAGTGTGATGTGGTCAGTGGTTGGCCATAGATGATCTTCCTCTAGGCATTGTGTAGAGTTGTTTTGCTGGAGTTGTGTTTCCTCCATGTTACGTTGAGGATATAGAATGTTATAGGTTGTGACCTTACGTTCTTGAGGAGAGTGTTTACCTCGGCTTATGGGTCCGAGAGGCTTTAAGATTTTGCAAGTTTCGGGATGAAACTTGTTTTTAGGGGGGGTGAGATGTAAGAGCCTTAGTCTTTGGGGCCTAGATGAGCTATAGAGTGCCTTGACTTGACCCTACTGACCGCCCATGCGCACCATCTGGGCCGCCCAAGCGGCTAGGCGCCCTTGCGCCTTAGGCTAGCCGCCCTTGCGGCTTTGTATGTGTGCAGCCGCCTTTGTTGACTCTTGACTTGTGCTTTGCGGCTGTCTTCTTCTATAAGTTTCCCTATCTTCAGATGAGAGGTTTTTCCACTTCTTTCCAGCTCCATCCCTTACATTCTTCTTCTCCTTTATCCTCTCCTCTCTTCTTCCTTGATCTTTCTTGCTTCTCTTGATCTTGTGTGAGTTTGTGAGAGTGTTGAGCTTGGCTTTGGATGCTGATGATGGTGGATGTTGTTATTGTGCTGTTGATAGTCAGTAATGGCAAGGTTGTGGTGATCTTCTCTTCTGCTTAGGAATCACAAGTTTGGACTTGTGTTGGATCCTTCCTGGACGTTTTGATGATCATATATGTGTGTATGTTATTGTGGTATGTTGAAGACGGGAAGAGAGTCGAGAAAGGGATCGAGGAGAAGTCGGGACCAACTCTCTACACAGTTGGCCGCCCCTACGCCTCACTCTAGCCGCCCCTGCGCCTGAATCCAGCCGCCCCTGCACCTGGTGTGTGAGCCGCCCGTGCGCCTTTGGTGAGCCGCCCTTGCGCCTCATTGGATCAGCCGTGTGTTTTTGCTTTTGTTAGTGCATACCTTGTTGTTATGTCTTCCTTCCTTCCTTTCCTTTGGCCTTGGCTTAGTTGATAGCTAGGTTAGGGTGGTTAGGATGTGTTGTATGCTAGAGATGTGTCTTAGGCACTTGTGTTGATGTTGAGGTTCTGCCATAGGCATATGTGAGCTTGTTATGATCTTGAGGTTGTAGGTTGGTTCTGGTTATGGAGACGAGTCTCCTAACCTTTTCAATATATGATATTGTGTGTCTTGTTATTGCAGGCGTTGGTTTCTTCCTTAAAGGGAATGTGTGACGTGGTAGAGGATACGAGTGTGACAGGTAAGTCCATAGGACATACTTAGCGTTCAGTTATGGATTTGAATGTTTGTAATGGTTGTGTGTGTTCATATTACTGTGCATTTATAACCTAAACCGGACTAGGACGACCCTATATTACATTTATATGGCCTAAGTGTATTATAACGTGTGGTAACCACTAGCCTGAAGCTTGCCGAGAGTGGAAGGAGGTGCTCGGAAGCCAGCAGCTCAGGGGGAAGGTAGATCCCCGTGCAACACCTAGGTTAAAGGGGGAAGAGACGGGGTTCTTTAGGCTCCTCGTGTTACAAAAGAAGTTGAATTAGTAATTGAATAACGTAATACAAGATAATAAATGAATGAGTGTGACATTGCATGTATGAGATGCTGATGTGTGTTTGTGCTATTACCTTCATGCTTATCTATTGCTGTAGGTAACGGTGTATACTGTGTTGTAGATGATCTGCAGGTTAAGAAGACTGCAGAGTGAGCCAGATTGTGGGTCCAGCCGAGGAATTTTGTACATTAGGATGCGTGGGTTCGGATCTTTTGTGTCGGATGTTATGTTTGATGTTTTGTACTCGGCTTTGAGTTTGTAAACTCTTTTGATGTATCATACATCTTTTCTGTATTTGGTTTTACTCTACATGTGCCTTGTTGTAAGATCCAGTGAACTTGTTGTAAAACTAGGGTCAGGATCCATTGTGAGATCCTAGCCCAATGTAGCATCCCGAGTCCCGCGTAATCGGGGTGTTACACTATATTCATAGGATATGCTTTAAATAGCAAAGATTATCGAGTATATAACAAACGTACCAAAGTTGTTGAGGAAAGCATTCATATTATTTGATGAAAGCAATGATGGTACCTTGAGTAAGAGTTTTACAGATTTAAATCTGAATCAAAGAGAAGATCACATTTCGGATGAAGAGGAAGATCCTAAAGATCAAGACAAGAATATGCAGGAAAAGATTAAAGATACCAAAGAAAACCCTAAGGACCTTGAAACACACCATCAAGACCTTGAAATTGGAAACTGTGATAACAGAACTCCACTTCAAGGGCTTGAAACTCAACTTCAAGGCCTTGAGATTGGAACAATAGGTAATACACAAACGGTACCTGAATCTAGTCAACCATATGCAGCTCAACCTTCTAGATCTACTTCATTTGTCAAAAGAAGAAAAGTTCAACACTCCTCGTATCATCCACGAGAGAATGTGATCTCAGATCCAAATGTTGGAGTTCAAACTAGATCTAAAGTGAATAATCTATGTGCTTTCTCCGCTTTTGTATCACTTGTCGAGCCAAAGAACTACATTCAAGCTCTTCAAGAACAAGACTGGATCATTGCCATGCAAAATGAATTAAATGAATTTGATAGGAACAAGTTATGGACTCTTACTTCAAGACTAAAGCATCAATCAGTTATTGGCACGAAATGGGTCTTTCGAAACAAATTGGATGAAAGTGGCAAAGTCATACGAAAAAAGCACGACTTGTAGCACAAGGCTATAACCAAGAACAAGGTATTGATTATGAGGAGACATTTGCTCCAGTTGCCAGGTTAGAAGTCATACGTATGCTACTTGCATTTGCATCTTTCATGAGTATAAAACTTTTTCAAATGGATGTAAAATGTGCTTTTCTAAACGGCTTCTTAAAAGAAGAAGTCTACGTTGCTCAACCTCCTGGTTTTGAGAATGATGAATTTCCAAATAATGTTTTTAAATTAGACAAAGCTCTTTACGGTCTTAAGCAAGCCCCTCGAGCTTGGTATGAAAGATTGTCTAAATATCTTCTTGAAAACAATTTCAAAAGACGTTTGATTGATAAAACATTGTTTATCAAAACTAGAGGCAACGACATTTTAGTAGTACAAATCTATGTTGATGATATATTATTCGGTGCTACTAATGATTCCCTTTGCAAGGAATTTTCAGATATTATGTGCAGGGAATTTGAGATGAGCTTAATGGGAGAGCTAAATTTCTTTCTTGGACTTCAAGTTACACAAACAAAGAAAGGAATTTTCTCAATCAAAGCAAGTATACTAAAGACTTGCTTAAAAAGTACAAAATGGATCAATCTAAGGTTGTAAAGACTCTTATGAGTTCAACACCTTCGCTAGATCATGACAAGAATGGCAAAAGTGTAGTACAAAAGGAGTATCGAGGTATGATCGGTGCATTGTTGTATCTAACTGCTAGTCGTCATGACATTATGTTTAGCATGTGCATGTGTGCAAGATTTCAAGCTGATCCTAAAGAGTCACACTTGTTAGCTGTGAAAAGAATTTTTCGGTATCTCAATGGCAGTAAGGATCTAGGGTTATGGTACCCACGTCAAAGCTCGTTTCATCTGGTTGGCTATTCAGATGCAGACTTTGCAGGTTATAAGGTCGATAGAAAAAGTACTTCTGGATGTTGCCAATTCTTAGGGTCATCCCTAATCAGTTGGCACTCTAAGAAGCAAAATTTTGTTGCCCTATCCACAAAAGAAGCTTAATATATAGCTGCAGGAGCTTGTTGTGCTCAAATTATCTGGATTGCTCAACAACTTCGTGACCTTGGTTTTAACTTGAGAGGTATTCCTATAAAATGTGATAATACTAGTGCTATTTATCTAACCAAAAATCCTATGCAGCATTCAAGGACTAAGCATATTGATGTAAGGCGTCACTTCATACGTGATCATGTTGAGAAAGGTGATGTATTGATTTCTTTTATCTCAACAAACTTACAGCTTGCAGATATCTTTACCAAACCTCTTCCTGAGGAACAATTTAATTTTATTAGATTGGAGGTTGGCATGTTGAACAAGGAAGCATTAACGTAGGGGGAGTAAACAAGTTTTCATCGTCCTACGCATGCATTCCAATTGATGTTTTCAAAGGCCTTGAAATAAAATTCAAGGGGCCTTGAAACATATTTCAAAGGATACATAAATAAAACGGATCAATTAGAAATTCATATCTTTTAGATATTGAATTATCTAATTTTTATTTTTAAAAGGGATTTCCAAAAGGTTTTGTTTTCAGATTCAAAGGATTTTGAAAAGTGGTTACCAAAATTTATGGAAGGAATTTTTATCATCTATGATTCTTCCAAGATCTTAAAAATCTTTTGATCTTACGTTGATGAGAATTCTTCCCATAAAAACCTCTTCTCTTTCCTCTTTATTTCTTCCGCTTCCTTTTTCCTTTGAAAGAACGGTGCTTTATTCTTCTGATTTTCCAAAGCCCTCTTCATCTTCTTCTGAAAATTTTCTCAATGGCATCCAAGAGACCTTCAATCAGTGAAGAAACATCTTCATTTCTAAAACGACAGAGGGTCGTTCAAGTATCGTCTGACTCTGACTCAAGTTCCGACTCTGGATCGAGTTCAAGTTCATCAGGATTCTCAAGTGACGCGGATATTTTTGCTAGAACAGGGTTTCTATCAAGCTGGTTCATCAACCCAAAAACAGCTAAAAAATGGCTCATAGAGTATGATGACCGCTATCAGTGCATGTGTGAGGGAGTACATTGCAAACTGTTTTCCTGCTCTTTTATGCCGGGTTTTGAAGCGCTCCAAGCAAGCTCTATATGGATTATCTTGAATCCAGGAGAATCGTCATATCCTCGACTGACCAGATTGTTCTATGCCAACTTGACGGCAAGACGTGAGAGAGGGGAGTGGATTCTAGATTCTGTTATCAAAGGTAAGAAAATTACCCTCACTTCTGAAATTTTAGCAGATATCTTTTGAATTCCTCTTTATGATGCTTCAGAAAATTCAAACCCTGCTAGAACTTTAAGGCTAGACAAAGAACAACTTCTCCATCCTAATGCCTTCTCACCACCCACCATCACCTGTTAAAATCTGGAGGCCAGAATAATTTATGCTATTTTAGACAGATGCATAGTCCCCAGGTTTGCCAACAAAGACATTATAACCAATGCTGTGTTGATCTTAACTTACAATGTGATAAATGGGTTGAAAGTAAATCTGCCTGAAATCCTCTTGTCTCACATGGTGAATGTTATTAATTCTCCAAGTACCAGTCATCTACCTTATGGGAATTTGATTCCCATAATATTCAAACATTTTTCAATAGATTTTTCTGATGAGGAGTTGCATCTTTACTATGGAGGATTAGATGAAGCTTTCTTCGAGACAATAGGAATTCAAAAGACTAAAGTGGGATTCAGTACTGTGTGGGTATTAATGGAGCAGCCTGAATGGAATTTTTCAACACAGCAGCGGCTGGAATTTGTGGAAGAGTCATTGACCTCACTAAGATCTGATTTTGTGGATTTTAGAGTTTCAGTGATTGATAAGATTGACAAAAGTCAAGACTTACTAGGCATTCTCAATCAGAAATTTAATTAGTTATTCCATGTAAGTGTTATGTCTTTAATAGCTCCTACTAGTATTAAGCCCGTATCAGAGGTGGATGGACATGAGACTCATAAGGATGCTGAGAAGGTTATGGATCAATGTCATATGGTTGTCAAGGATAAACCCATTCGTCAACCATTGCCAAAAGATCAAGACATCTTGACGATTGAAGAGTTTGGAGTAGTCAAGAAATATGCCAAGGAGGAACGGACTTATCTCTCAAAGAACGGAATCTTGCTGAAGGAAAGGATCGGTGGAGAGATATGTGCTTACGAGACTATTATGGGAACGGAAGTTCCTCCAAGTGGTACAAGGAAAACTGAAGCTCTCGGCCTATCATGAGTTTTTGAAAAACAATTTATGGTTTGAAAATCCATTTGTTTTTGGGTTTGTAATCGTGTTTTAAGACTCCTTGCTTTGATTGTTTCTTCTCCCTTGTTGAAAGACTAAGGGAGAGAAATATGATCCAACATTTCGATATACTGCATTCTGCATTTTTAGTTTTGAGATTTTCATATGCATTGCTAAACTAACAAATGCAGTTACGATAAAACATTTGTGTTGTCTTCCATCAAGGGGGAGATTGAAAACTCCCCCTTGATTAAAATGGTTTACAGGTGTTGATGATTGAAGACTTCACACAAATGTAGTAGTTGGATATACTAACAATGTATTTATTATATTTCTAGATATTTGGTTGGTTTGAATTCAGTGTAGGTTTCATCTAAATATCAAGGGTCTTGAAGTTGGATTCAAGGACAAAGGAAGATAACAAGTTCAAAAGGACGAAATCAAGGGCCTTGGAATTATAGATGCACAGAACAAGGATTCAAAATGAGTTGAAGATTTTATTGGAAGATTCTGTAACTGAAAGATATCATCAACCAAAGATCTTATCAACAGAAGACGAGAAGATCAAGGAGTTAAGAACTCGACGTGTTCTCAAGAGCTAAAGACTTGCAAACGTCTACCTTATCTCGAAACAAGAAACGATCTTATTGGAAAAGAAGATTCATCTTCAAACGGTCATTTCTATAACGACTAGAATACCTTTCCATAGAAGAGTATAAATGAAGAGGATGGTCGAAGAAGAAAGATACACAAGCTCACACAAGAAAATCTCTTTACATCTTCTAGTCACCCAATCATCTTCATTCGTTGTTTTTCTTTCTCTCAATCACAAAGTATCCCTCCACAAAGCGTCTATAATAACCGGCTAGGCCAATAAAGCTACACACTTCCTTGACATTCGTCGGTGTCATCCATGTAACAATAGTCTCATTCTTTGCCTGGTTAACCCTAATCCCATCGGCGGAGACGATGTGTCCAAGAAAATCAACATCAGACATCCAGAACTCGCACTTAGAGAGCTTGACATACAACTCTCTATCCCTCAGAATCTGCAATACCGTCATCAAAAGACCGGCATGCCCCTCTCTGCGATGAGAGTATACCAGAATGTCATCAATGAAGACCACAACAAACCGATCAAGGAAGTCAATGAAGATATTGTTCATCAACTCCATGAAAACTGCTGGGGCATTCGTCAGCCTGAATGGCATCACTACAAACTCGTAGTGTCCTTAACGGCTACGGAATACCGTCCTGTGCACGTCTGGCTCTCTCACCCTCAACTGGCGATATCCTGAGCGTAAGTCAATCCAGGAAAATACTATTGCTCCCCAAAGCTGATCAAGTAGATCATCAATACGAGGCAATGGATACCTGTTCTTGATGATCATCTTGTTCAGCTCTCTTTAATCAATGCATAACCTCAATGATCTGTCCTTCTTCTGCACGAAGAGGACAGGTGCACCCCAGGGTGAAACATTAGGCGTATAAAGCCCTTCTCAGCCAACTCCTCGAGTTGCTTCTTCAGCTCCAACATCTCAATAGGTGCCATACGATATGGGGCCTTCGAGATCGGTCTCGTACCAGGCTCCAACTCTTTACTGAAATCCACACTCCTCTGAGGCGGCAAGCTCGACGGCTCAACAAACACATCTGCAAACTCGCAGACCACCGGTATGTCCTCCAAAGCTTGACTCTCTTCATCCTTCATGGCATAGCACCAGAAGGCATCATATCCCCGTGCAATCAGTCTAGCTGTTCGTACGGCACTGACAACAGAACCCGTCTTCCCGAGGTCCCAACCTCGGAAGACCTCAATCTGACCAACCTCGATAGAGACTCTAAAGAGATTCCCTAAAGCTAAGTGGGGACCCAAAATGACTGCCATTGAAGAAGCTCAAAATCTCTCAACTCTTCCTCTAGACGACCTCCTTGGAAAACTCATCCCACATGAGATGGTTCTTGGTGAAGATGATGGAGAGCTCCCATCCAACACAAAGAATTTAGCTTTAAGATCGAAAAAGGATGAGTTACAATGAAAAGAGGAAGATATTGATGATGAAGATGAAGAAGATGAAATTTCCATGATCTCTAAGGGTCTTGCGAAGATTCTTAAAATAAAGAAACAATCTGCAAACAGTAAATAATATCCGCGAACATCAAGACCTCAAGGTAAGTTTTCTAACTCTTACAAGAAATCTAAAGTTCTACTTATTTTGAATGTGGTGAAGCAGATCATCTCGTGAAGGATTGTCCGCAAAAGAAGAAGAACAACTTCAGAAAGAATGATGGAAAGAAAAAGGCCATGGTAGCATCATGGAGTGATTCAGATTCTTCAAATGAGTCAGAAGACGAGAAATATCAAGCAAACTTATGCTTAATGGCTAATCATGAAGAGGATCCAAACGTCTATGTTGATAGTGTTGTAAGTACTATAATGTCAAAAACAACAATGAAGGAAGGTAGGATCTACGGTTTCAACCAACAAAGATCTTCAACGGCATATCCTAAGGAGAAGATCTAGGATTTCAATTAACAAGATCTTCAGCAAACAATATCTTCAACAACAAGATATCATAAAGATCTTAACAACCAAAGATAACAAGAAGATCTCAGCACAAGATCTCCAATAAAAAGATCTCAAAAAGATCTTAACAACCGAAGATAACAAGAAGATCTCGGCACAAGATCTCCAACGGATCTACAACAAGAAGATCTCAGATCTTAAGGGAATATCTTCAACGACTTATTTCCAAATAAAAGATTACGGTGATGAAGATATTTAAAGAGCGTCAAAAAGAAGAAGAAGAAAATGAGAGAAGATCTTGGAGAATCTACAACAAGCGGGAATGAAGGGAATCAAGAGAAGAACGACGACTATAATGGCTACTTCACCTTTAACAACTCACATTTTCTATGGAGGAATTAGAACGTTGCAACAACCTTTTCAACGGCTACAAGAATCCTCATTGGAAAAATATAAATGGAGATGAAGTTTGAAGACACAAGACACCGAAAGCGATCAAGGAAACAGATACGTCTTCAAGCTATCGCCATCTTCATTTTTTCCACAAGTTTTTCTTTTCTCATACTTATAACGTCTACATTCTAGAGTGAGGGAAACACTTAGAGCTTTATTGGCATATCTAAAGAGTGTTATAGTAGAGTGTGTGTTACTCTGTGAAGAAACTAGGCTATTATAGAAAGGTGAAGAGTTGAAGTTCGATCGTAGCATTGACTATAGTGAGAGAAGAAGGGGATTTCTTCTAGTTTGTCTCTAGGACTCTTTGAAGTTGATATAGATAGTTAGATCCTACGGATATACCCTGGGATGGACAGTAGGCTATTTAGAGCCGAACTTCGTAAACATATCCTCGTGTATATCTTTTCATTTCCGTACCATATGTGCTTTATTGTGACTAACTTTGTTTCCTTGACCGTTTTTCAATTCCCCACCGTATTAGTTTCAAAGCCCTTGAAATCAAAGTGTGTCACAAAGAGCTCTAATCGACATCAAGACCTTCAAAATCAGTTTCAAAGCCCTGAGATAGGTTTTTGCAAAAAGTTCTCATACTCTATTCAACCCCCCTTCTAGAGTATCTTTATCCTTTATATTCACCTAACGGTTCTTCACTTTGAAAGTAACTTCGGCATTGTATGCATGCTTACATGACCAAGTCTTCTATGCCAAAGCCTTCGATCATCAGTCAAGGTCTTGAGACACTTTAGCTTAGTTCGTGAAACTTGATTAGTACTCGTAGAATAAACATTGTTACATATAGGAGCTGTAAGCACAATATCACCCGATGTCTTGTCTTGAACTTCACATTTTTCTGAATCAAACATAACCTTGTTGCCTTTATCACATATTTGAGAGATACTAAGCAAGTTATACTTCAAACCGTCAACAAGATATACATCATTAATAAAGTTAGATGAGTTATAATATATTTTACCAATGCCAATAATATCACACCTTTCTTTATCACCAAGCGTAATGGTTCCACATGATTGCTTCTTTAGATCTGAGAATATTGAACTTTTTCCACTCATATGTCTTGAGCAACCAATATCTAATATCCATTCATGCTCCTTTACCTTGGTGATATCCTGCAAAACAACAATCATCAACCTTTCCGGGTGGACCAAATGACATATTTTGGTCCATATTCAGTCTCAATCATGTTTGGAGGTCTAGTACCTTTAGGAACCCATGTTTTCTTAACCTGTTTCCTTAGACATAGAGGATATGTGTTTCTAATGATGTAAGGATCATTTCTTCTATATGGACAAGTAAATTTGACATGACCCTTTTTACAATAGTAGAAATATGTGGGCAGATGAATACTTCCTTTAGCCTTAACAAAAGTGGTAGTTGTTTTTCTAGGAAAACTATCATGATATCCTATACCATTTTTGTTAAAGGAAGATTGTTGCTCACCCATCATCCTTTCGTTATTGGCTTTCGAACGTGTGAAATGAATAAGTGCAACCTTGTGGTCTTGACATGTCACAGTTAGATCAACTTTTTCTTTCTATAGATCGATATATTCTCGATGGAGAGAAGAAAGATTGTCCTGGAGAATCGCATTTTCACATTCCAAGACCTTGATATTGATATCAAGGTCTAACTTTTCATTGTTAAGATTTTCAATCTCCAAAGACATATCACTTAATATTTTCTCTTTTTTGAGAAGCTTTTCTTTCAAGGACCTTATCTTTACCCTATGTTCTTTATCACATATGATAATGTCTTTATGGAATTGTGTGAGATCAGATTAAGGTTGAGACATTATGGTACTTACCACATTATCAATGTAGAGATTTGGATCTTCTTCATGATCGGCCATAAGACAAAGATTTGCTTGTTCTTTTTCGTCTTCTGATTCATTTGAGGAATCTGAATCACTCCATGAAGCTATCGCAACTTTCTTCTTTCGATCATTCTTATTATAGTTGGTCCTTTTCTTTTGTGAACAATCCTTAACAAAATGATTTGTTTCACCACACTCAAAACAAGTCAGAACTTAAGTTTTCTTGTTAGAGTTAGAAATCTTACCTCGAGGCCTTCATGTTCGCGGATATTCTTTGTTGTTAGCAAACTACTTCTTTATTCTAAGAATCTTCACGAGACCCCTGGATATCAAGGCAATTGCATCTTCTTCATCATCACCATCACTATCTTCCTCTTCAAATGGTAACTCATCCTTTTTAGATCTTAATGCCAGATTCTTTGTGTTAGATGGGAACTCTCGATATTCTTCACCAAGAACCATCTCGTGTGTGATGAGTTTCCAAGGAGGTCGTCAAGAGGAATAGTTCGATGGCAGTGGCCTCGACTTGCGGAAATGGTTGGCTTCCTCTGGGCTCAGGGCAGTGGCCGCCCTCGATGCGCTGTCCAGCCATGGGTGCGATCCTCTTGCTCCAGAAAGGCGATTCCGAGCTCTTCTTCGTCTGATTCTTTAAAGTGTGGAGGTCCCCTAGCTTGCTTGCTTGCTCCAGAACATCTCCACATGGATCCACAAACCAGAATCAACGTAGCCCACGATTTAGGCTAGATCCAAACATATGCAACACAAAAGAGGAAGAAATCTAAGATTCCATGGCTTCCAAGGAAGAAGCTACCAAGAGCTTCCAAGCCAAAAGAGAGAGAATGAGAATTGAAGTTGCGTGAAATGAAAGGGGGGGGAGATAGAGAGAGGTTGCACTAGGGGAAAGAATCAAAGTTCATCATAACAAGGGGTCACTAGGAGGAGAAATGAGGGGCCGGTTTCCCCAAAATGAAGGGTCATCCCACACTAACGAAGTGTCGGAAGGTGGCGGAATAAAATCCCGCTCACTCGTATATCGTGCCTGCGGAATTACTAAGCCGCACTTGTGGGAAGACCGCTAAACCACCCACTAACCGGAATAAAAATTACAGGCGTTAAATCAAATCCCCCTAAAAACAAGTTTTGTCCCAAAACTTGCTAAACGCCAAACTCTCTCTCATAACTACCTTGATAGCGACTGAGAAAACATAAACATGCCAACTAACGGCCCTCTAATCCAAAGCCTACTCATATAATCACGTCAAGGCCTCGCAACGCATATACACATACTCACGTGATACGTATATCTCACACCACTTCAAGATCTAACCAATCATATAACACATTCCCGTACTGGGCACATAATACACATAATCTCGCGCATGCACATATAATTTAACCCATCAGCCATATCGATGCAACTAGCTCATCATAAAAACTCAACAACAAATAATATCCCTCGTCTTCCTGATAGCCTTGTTGGTTCCTCCTCTGCCACTAGATTATCACGACTAATCTCATAACTCGAGTAGTGTGTGTACTCCCATGACTAGTACACATGAAACATGGGTGAACACCCTCCATTCTTGGTGGCAACGCCAATCTGTAATTCACCTCCTATATGTTCTTAACTCTAAAAAATGTCCTTAATATTCTGCCCAGCTCCCTTCTATTGTCCAACACATAAGACGCCTCGCGTCCGTGATATCCTTAACTAGACATATCCCATATTTGAACCCAATAGGTCCGTACCTCTTAACTATATACGCCATCTGGCGACTCAGCTCGATTAACACTTTCTTTTGCATAACCGCAACTAAACCAAGGTTGTCTCTTATCTACTCAAGGCTATCCCCCACATGTACAACTGTAATTGCAACACAACGGTGTACAACACTTCCGCCCACCTGATGCATCATAAATGGGCCATCACAAACGACACATGCCAACGAATATAATATGTGAACTCAATCACGGAAAGTGTTCGGATCGCACTTGTTCTCATTCTAGCAGAGAGGCTCCCAACACATCCTTTAAGGCCTGAAAGCCCTCTCTAATTGACAATACGTCTAAAGATACAAAACTGACACGAAATGCAACTGGTTTTCTAAGTGGCACATCCTGCCAACCCAAAAATATCAAGATGAATTCCCATCTCGATCAGAGATAGACGTACTTGGTATCCCATGAAATTTCACTATCAACTTAGTGATTTCCTCCACTAGCCGTCTCATCGGTCACGCTTCCTAATAACGGGTAAAACACTTTGTCTCAATCTGTCGGTCTACAATGACTCAATCACATCACAACTGTTACTTGATCTAAAATCGGTAATAACCCTTATGGAGGTATCTTCTCACCCCCACTGCACAACTAGCGGTTGTTGAGGCCCTTCTCCCATCTCGTGGTGCTCAAGCTTGACCTGATGACATGTCGTATACTAGCTATGCACTTAGCCATGTCGGCCTTAAGCCCGCCTCACTAATGTGAAAATCATCAAACCAGATAACTCTTAAAAGCACCATGGTGCAGTAGTAAGGGTAATGTGAGCCTTTCAAAGGCTCAATCTCAACTCTTCACTTTGAATACACATAGACGCTCTTGGCGTCTCAATATAAAGGTAATTATGGTGTTTCTCCTCGGGACCTTCTATCCCGGATCTTCCTCAAAACCATACAAATCTTGCACTTCTGTCGGGTCTCTTCAAAGATCATCTAAGTTAATAAACTCAAGCTGAACCGCCAATTAAGTTGTTGCTTTCCCTTGAAGCGTCCACTTACTAAGGGTGTTGGTGATCACATTCACCTACCCTAGACGATACCAAAATCATAAGACCGAAGTCCTTAACGAACTCTAACCATCACCTCCGATGGATATTCAGCTCTCACGGAGCGAATATGTATACATAGCATACTCTTATCATCCATACAAGACTAGCATGTCGCTCTATACAAAATGCCAACATCATCTTAAGCGCGTGTATTAAAGCGTCTAACTCTTAACCCTTCATCGGTCATTCTTCTTATATTCCCACAATTGGCTAACACACATGCAAAACCTCTCTCGCTACTTCATACATATCCCAAGCCCCTCTTAGATGTATGAATAATGTCACACAGTCCCCATAACTTAAGGTATGTGCCAAAGAAAATGGAATGGAGGTCACTCACCTTTTCTGCTTATATTAACGCTCCACGGACACGTCTCGGACCCCATGATCGAATCTACTTCCTCAGAAAGGAAGAAAGTATCAAAATCATCCCGCAACACGGCGGTTATAGGCCACCAACCTATAAGCTGCATACCTCCTTCACATACCTTGGAGGTATTACCACAACTATCACCTCGTTCTCATTTGGTCAACTTGATAACTCTCGATATCGCTACGTCTCCTAGGAAGTCACCTCGGACGTTCCAACCCGCTTAGATAACTCTGCTTCTCCTGTATAACTAGTATTACTGTCGTCCCATGTTACACTTGTTCCTCACAATTCTGAGAGTAAAACAAGCCGTTATCAACAAATGAGAACTCAAAGGCCCATTCGTACATCTCGCACATCAATAGCTATCATTAAACATTAGGTTACGGTCCACCTCATACAACAAGGCTTACTACTCTACAACACTAGCAGAAGCTCAGGGTCCACATTGGAACCACTCGAAACCACAATTCGAACGTCACTACCGCAATCCGATTTAGAAGCCCGATGAATGCACATCCATATAAACTCCAACTCATCAATCGTACTCGCGAGTCAAAAAGGCTTCACTACAACTTGTAGTGACCATACCAGCTCAAAACGCCGTCTTAATTAGGTCTTTTATTTCCTCTACCCAACTCTAGTAACAACTTAACTTCAAGTCGATCTTCGAATACATTGTAACCACATGCAACTGTTCTAGCGAGTCGCCAACTATGGGGCGAAGATACTTATCCTTATTGGTAGCCTTATTCATTTCTCGATAATCAAAGAACAACTTTTCCAACTCGTACCTTTCCTCAAAAACTGTATTAGCATGCCGTGTGGGAAAAGCAGAAGAAATTCCCCATTCAAAACCACTGAAGTTTCTAACTCATAAATTCTCAAGTATCACCACCTTAAGCTTAAAACTTACAACGTTACTATAACCTCGGTCCCCCGGTTCGCACTATAGCCACCATGGTTCCTTCGGGTGAGTCTAGAAACTTTGACACATCTCTTGTTCGCGACCACTTTCCATCCTTTTCATAAGAACGGAATACCATGCATCCTCTTTACATATTTGCCCATTTGTGTAAAGCTCCAAGGGAAGCCTCACCTTCCTTTTGATCCATAAGAGACCTTTATCATACTCAAACCTTAAAGGTTTCCATCCGCGCCGTTCCTCTATATGCCAATCCCAAGACCTAATAAGGTCGCAAAAAGGGTCGTTACAAACTCCTCCTCGGAGGTCTTGTTATAACTACTTGCTTGAACATGTTCAACATTAATTGATTTAATACAAATGCACTTCCTTGGATGTACCTCCTTACTATTTACATTGATCCACCGCGAAAGCACCAAGCTCTTGTTACCGATCATCTATGTTCCAATAGTCCTGTTTACTCTTCCCATCTACACTCATCCCTAGACAAACCACATATGTGCGTTCTTGGTTGTCACCGGTTAGTTTATAGTTGACCTTCTCCAAGGTCAACAACTTATAATTCTACTACACTTTCCATGTTACCATACTCATGATTGCTACTCTCCTCGGGGTACTCTACCGTTAACTCTGTTAGTTCATTCTTCATTCCATGCTTCCTTCTTCTTTCATGAGATAACTCTACTTTTCTCGGCCTTGTTGTGCCGTATAACTCACTTTCATAGGCTTAACCGTTTTTCCATGATGTCTTTCGAGTGCAGCTTCTCAAATTCCCAGCCTTAGACAGTGTTTGTTCACGTTTCTCTTGATGGGTATCTTTAGTCTTTCCATAAATAACAGCTTCTTGCTACGTCACTCATCTCCTCGGGATCACATCTACTCACACTTCTTTCCTCTTGGCCTTTCTTAGCCTTATCATCATAACGGAAACCGGTCACATCTTCTTTGGAAAATCTACCATTTGAAACCCCATTACTTCATTCTTCTCATAACTCTCGTAACTCTAAATGGGTCACCTGTTACGCTAGGAATTGCACGACACAAATCCAAGGCAAGAGTGCCAAGAACTCGTTCGCCCAAAACATGCACACACAAAGTCTTAAATTTATAACTCGAACTAATCTCCTAAACTACCTAGCGAAACCCGCAGTGTACAGATCGTTATGTAGGAAAGAAAGTATTCCGAGGTCGAACACAAGGACTGAGGTGAAATCAAGTCATTCAATGATCATGTATAGTGCAAATCTAAACTAAGATGAGACGAGGAATAAAGAAAGTGCAAAACACAATATTTTTGGTTGGTTTTGGGTGATCAAACAAGGATCACAAATATATCAACACAAATAAGCAAACAAACACACAAACACAAAGATAGGAGATTAGAGGTAACAACTGCGGACTCTAGAGATTCAAAATTCCAATTATGACAATGGACTCATGCTTCTAAAGATCAAAGGAAACTTGTGGTTGTTCGGAGTTGGGTGTTTCTCTAATGGGAGCAATTACCGGGTAAGTCTCATGGTTTTGGGTCTTAGTTAGGGTTCCGAACACGAATCCATCTTTAGCTAATATGGAAGTCCATACAATCATAGTCCCAAGCATAAACATCATTCCTTCACCCTATTATCACCACTATTCAGCCAACAACATACAAATCTAGATCAAACTTCATAAACAAAGCATGCTTGCAAGTCATAGCTAGAAAATGAAGAATGAACCAAAGAAAAGACATTATAAAGCTAGAATAGAAGTTACCAAATCTTACAAAGGTTCCAAGATGCAGCTCCAAGGTATCAACAAAGGAAACCTCACTCAAAACCACTCAAATCTCACTTTAAAAATAAAATCTAAACTAATCTCTCCCAAGAACACCCGCAAGGGTGCTCGGAAGAGAAGCTCCAATGGAGGAGTATTGGGGAAGATGCTAGAGGAAAAGGGTCCAAAAAGGAGAGAAGATCCTCAAATCAGCCTGCATGTCCACTTAAATACTCCACCAAAAAGAAAGGGTCGGGCAAAGAGATCGTGTGACACGTGTCAAAGTGGTCCAGAAGAAACCACGGTCGAGATTTTGGCCTCTGGACCGTGGTTTTCTCTGTGCAACCCTCTTTGGATCACCAACTCATGAGTTGGTGCAAGGCAAGAATGAACAATGTTATTTGTGTTCTCCTTTGCTCCTAACCTGCTCCTTAATGAGTCCGGAAGTGTGCCATCATGAGGAATGATCCTTGAATGTATCGATTAACCTCCAAAAGCTCCCCAAAATACCTACAAAACCGACAAGAGTTCGTGTAGACCTCTATTTCGACAATATGCATGAATTAAGCGTAAACGTCACGAACTAATGCGGAAACATGCATGAATGGAAAGGAAAACTATCTAAGAGAGTGCCTAAACTAGTGTCATAAATCATGTCATCATCACCCTCACATATTCTCATAATGTTGACACTTCAGCTATTGGTACCTCATAAGCTTAACATACGGGTATCTTTAAACCTTCGCAAATGGTTTGATCACACTTCTCATCTTGACTTTAAGCTTAGGAGTGCCTATTGAAACTATACATCTTTATGGAATACCACCTTTAACCATGCTAGAATGTACTCGTTTCCTCCTCGATTTGCATCTTTAGTTGTCCACGCGTCCTCTTGAAGAGCCTCAAATTGTTATCTCTGGATGGTTCATTGTCGCCCAATCGTTGTTTCTTTTTAACCGCTTCCACACCTTTATGTTACTCCCTTTACTTGTATTGCTTCCATCTCAATTTCTCTTAAGTTGTCTCCAGTTTTCCTTCTACTTGTACGTCCTTGCGGTTATGTCTTCATTAGCCTTCCGATAGTTGCATTATGATAGGTGATGGAATCACTATCATTAAGGATAGTTTTTAGAGTCTTTTTATTGCATTTGTGTCGGTTGATGCTACTAACTCCTTGGTCCAGAAGAAGAAGACTAAAAGAAGCTAAGGAAGGAGTTATAAGCAGTTAGGAGTGAAGATCGTTCATGAAGCAAAGCTTCTCACCGCCCCAGCGGAGCCTTGTCACCGCCCCTGCAGGTGACGCCTTACACCAGAGCGCCCCCTGCGCCTTCGCCAACGCCGACCATGAAGTGTGTCACCGCCCCTGCACACTCCTTGGCGCCCCTACGGTGACTTGCCTTGAAGAAACGTAGACCAGCTCCCCTGCACCTTCCACTGTGCTTCAACCTGAAAGCTGGAATACGAAGAGGCTGTGTCGCTGCCCCTGCGTTGAAATATGGACGCCCCGGTGGCTTGGCATCAGAAACGTCACGAAGTCGAAGGGTCAGACGTTTGAAGAGCATTGAAGATCTGCCCCAGCGGAATTGCCTAGCCGCCCCTGCGGCCATGAAGAAGATCAAGCGTTTTTGCCTTCACCGCCCCTGCGGAATTGAAGGCCGCCCCTGCGGTTTAACGTCAAAAGCTTTACTCCGGCTGTTTACACCACCTTTATGGCATTAAAGGTGTCTGTTTTAGGCTGGCTATTTACTCCCATTTAGTGTTTTTTGTAGTATAAATAGTCCTTGGTTGATTGCTAGAATCATCCATCTTGTTATCAGAATAAATTATCAACTTAGATTATCTTGCTACCTTCGTCATGAGTTGCTAACTCCCTTGCTACATTGGGTTGGTTTGAAGTTGCGTTGTTACTTTGGTTGTAAGTTCTTTTTAATATAAGTTTTCATTCAGTAATGCTTTGTGTTTCCTTGATCTCCATTGTCTAATTGCATGTTTACTATTGCTTGAGATTGATCACCTTAGTTTCTAAAGTGCATGCGAATAACTAGGATTAATAGGTTCCGGGTTCGGGTCTTTAATCTAGTAGCAACTTTGAGTAATAACGGGTAGTAATTACTTAAAGAAAAGGAACACAAATATAAAGATAAGTTTAACGGTTTTAATCTTCTCTTTATAACCCTTAGTCTTTGTTTCAAAGATAACTTGTTATTTATTCTTGTAGGTTTACGGAATACTAACCAGTTAATTTGTGTTGATGCCGGTCGGCTCAACACATATATATGATCGAGACTGGAGATTACTTGAAAACTTGTAAAAAGGAACTCACCAAAGTAGCAATTGCATGCTTAGAATCAACCTAGTGTAGATTCACCCATCATTTGTCTTACTTGTCGCATTAATCATTTTCATAAGTTTTTGTGTGCATCAATTCAACCAAACCCCCCCCCTCCCCTTGATACTTGTTACTATAATCGATAATTGCATCTAAAACACCTTAACTCTCTTGGTTTCGACCCTTACTTAACCACTATACTTGTCTTTAGTGCTATGTCGGGATTTACTTTTGATTGGGTATAGACGACCATAGAAATACCTCTAGTCAAATTTTGGCGCCGTTGCCGGGGAGTTTTAGTGTTTTATTGTTATTGTTGATTATTGGTTTGAACTATTTTTATGGTTCAAACCCGTGCTACTAACTCCGGCTTTGCTTCTTTTGATCTATAAAGTGAGAGGACGCACATCCGGCAACGAAGACAACAACAACTTCAACAAGAGATGTCTTACTGTACACTTTGCCAACTCACGCAGCCCAACTTGGCTCAAAACCCCCTTGCAGTCACTATACCGGCATTAGGAGAAGGAGTCAATTTTGAGCTCAAGACGGGCCTCATTCACTTGCTTCCATCCTTCCATGGGCTAAGTGGTGAAGACCCCATCAAACACCTTGGGAAGTTCCATACCATGTGTATGAGCATGAAGCCGGCCAACATTACCGAAGAACAAATCAAGATGAGGGCATTCGGCTTCACACTCAAAGATTCCGCGGATGATTGGTATTACCACTTTCCATCCGGGAGCATCGACACTTGGGAAAACCTTCACAAGGCATTTTTGGAGAAATACTTTCCAGCCAAGAAGGCCAATAGCTTGAAGAAAGCTATAAGCAACATCGAGCAAGAGGCGAATGAAACTCTCTACGAGTACTTCGAGAGGTTTGCACACCTCCGATCCAGCTGTCCTTTTCACGGATATTCAACTCAAGATCTAGTCTTGTACTTGTACAATGGCTTGCTAGACAATGAAAGGAGGATCGTCGATGTGACTTACGGAGGTAATGTTCTTAACTCTACTCCTGACCTTGCTTTGGAAAAGATACAGGAACTTGCGGAAGGAACTCGGAATTTTGGAAGGACCCTGTCCAAGAAAGGACTTCATGCTGTGAGTTCCGGGAAGAGCGAGATTTCCACCGAGCTCGCGGACTTGAAGGAAATGGTGAAGAGACTAACTGACTAGGGGTATTTCTATGGTCGTCTATACCCAATCAAAAGTAAATCCCGACTTAGCACTAAGAACAAGTATAGTTATTAAGTAAGGGTCGAACCCAAGAGAGTTGAGGTGTTTTAGATGCAATTATCGATTATAATGACAAGTGACACAAAGGGGGGGGGGGGTTTGGTTGAATTGGTTCACAAAAACTAATGAAAACAATTAATGCAATAAGTAAGACAATAATGGGTGAATCTACACTAAGTTGATTCAAAGCATGCAATTGCTACTTTGGTGTATTCCTTTTACAAGTTTATAAGTAATCTCCCGTCTCTATCGTACATATGTGTTGACCCAACCTGCATCAACACAACTTTACCTATTAAAGTTCCGTAAACCTACAAGAACAAATAATAAGTTAGCATTCAAACAAAGACTAAGGGATATTAAGAGAAGATTAAAACCGTTAAACTTATATTTATATTTGTGTTCCTTTTCTTTAAGTAATTACAACCCGTTATTACTTAAAGTTGCTACTAGATTAAAGACCCGAACCCGTAACCTATTAATCCTAGTTGTTTACATGAACTTTAGAACCTAAGGTGATCAATCTCAAGTAATAGTTAACATGCAATTAAACAATGTAGATCAAGGAACAAAGCAGCTTCAAACCAACCCCATGTAGCAAGGGAGTTAGCAACTCATTAGAATGGAAAACTCAAGTCTAAAATGGATTTTTGTTAGGGAAAGCATGGATGATTCTAGCAATCAGCCATAGACTATTTATACTACAAAAGACACTTAATTAGGAGTAAATAGCCGGCCTAAAACAACCACCTTTAATGCCATAGAGGTGGTGTAAACAGCCGGAGTAAAGCTTCTGGCGTTAAACCGTAGGGGCGGCCTTCAGGACCCGCAGGGGCGGTTTAGGCAGAATCGGTTGATCTTCTTCATAACCGTTGGGGCGGCTACACAGCTCCGCTGGGGCGGATTTTTAATGCACTTCAACGTCTGACCTTTCGTCTTCCTGACGTTTCTGATGTCAAGGCGCAAGGGCTCCTTAAGGTTAACGCAGGGGCGGTGACACAGACTCTTCGCCTTCCAGCTCCCAAGGCGAGGCGCAGGCAGGGCGCAGTGGGAGGCGCAGGGGCGGTGACCTACATCTTGGCCGGAGCTGGTGAAGGTGCTGGGAGCGCTTCAGTGGGAAGTGTCACCCGTTGGGGCGGTGGAGCAACATAAACTTTGCTTCTTGATCGATCTTTGCTCCTAAGTGCTTACAACCCCTTCCTTAGCTTCTTTTGATCTTCTTCTTCTAGACCAAGGAGTTAGTAGCATAAACCGACACTAATGCAATAAAAAGACTCTAAAAACGACCTTAAATGATAGTGATTCCATCACCTATCAAACTCCCCCATACTTAGACCTTTTACTCGTCCCGAGTAAAACAAATGACAGCAATTAGACTCAAGGTCTCAGGAAGCAAGGGAAAGAAAGAGAAATAATAGAAAACAAGAGAAAAACCAAGAAAGAAAGAAAGGAAAAGAGAGGAAATGTGTGAAAAAGAAAAACTACCATCCTTATCGCTCCAAGAGTGGCCTACCCGGACAACCTCCTTATGACTCCCCTTCTTATGTCGCCAAAACGCCGGAAGGGAAACCTACACTCGGTGTCGCTCATCTTGCCAAGGCGCCCTTTCGGGTTTTCACCTTGCCACTCTTCTTCTTTTCTCTCTTAAGCTCACATCCCTCAAGTCCAATTTTGCACCAACCTAAGGTTGGTCGGACTACCTTGTTTTTACCTAAACCGCCCTTTCGGGTTTTCGATTTATCCATGGATTTTCATGCCTTTTTCATTTCTTTGGCTTTTTTCTTTTGTTCTTTTGTTCTTTTTTTTTTTTTTACTGATTTCAATAATGCAAAACACATTGTCAAAAACAACTAACAAACTGTACAAGCAATGATATATATCCCTCCCCCGTACTTGAAATGCACTTTGTCCTCAAAGTGAAAATGATTCAAAGATAAATGTGGGAGAAGGGAAAGAAATGTACCCCTCACTAACAAACTGTACAAGTAGATGGTGATTTTGCGACTGCTTCGAAGGTGGTGGCGCCTTGGAGTAGCTCCGGTGGTTGGTTGGTTGGTGCAGGCGACTTTGAAGGTGGCGCAGGAGTGGAGAATGGTTGCAACTGAAGGGAGTTAGCGGTTGGCTCGAGGCTGGTGGCGCAAGGGCGTTGGGGGTGTGCGTCCTTGGTGTTGGTGGCGCAGGGGCGTCGGAGATGGTGGCTAGGTGGTTGCTCTGAGGGCGCAGGGGCGTTCGTAGCTTTGAGAGAGAGAGGGTGCGAGGAGATGTGGTTGTGTTTAGTGAGGAGGGTTGGTGGGTGGTGCGTGGTAGGTATAGGTGTTTTTTTTTCGAGATCCTATTTTTTTTTCTTTTCTGGGTAAACCCGCAATGGCGCGGATCTGATACCGCAGGGGCGGCGACAAGGGAGAGGAGCACACAGGCCCAACGCCGGGGGCGGCGCTGGGAAGTTGTGTCAATGGTGGCCGGCGCAGGGGCGTGAGGATGTCACCGCGGGGGCGGTGACCAACGTGTTCTGGGAACAGGCCAAGAGCCGGGGGCGGAGCTTGCCTGAGTGTCACCGCAGGGGTGGTGTATCAACCCGCAAGGACGGGTTTCTTGACAAAAGCTCCTCTTCTTATTCCTTCGGGTTGCCTCCCGAGAAGCGCCTTTGTTTTACGTCGTTGGCTCGACGTGAGATCTCTACTTCTCTAATTGTGCCTCCTCTAGTACCATCTTGTCAATCGGATTTTCCTTGACTCCTTCAAGGTAAAGCTTTAGCCTTTGGCCGTTCACCTTAAACACCTTGTGTGTCTGCGGGTCATAGAGATCCACAACCCCGTGAGGGTATACTTCGGCTACTATGAACGGCCTTGTCCATCTTGAACGTATCTTACCTACAAAGAGTTTCAAACGGGATTGAAAGAGAAGTACCTTATTACCTACCTTGAAGTCTTTTCGGAGGATGTTCCGGTCATGCCATGCTTTAGTCTTTTCTTTGTATGTGGTAGGATGGTCATACGCATCTAGCCTTAGTTCCTCCAACTCTTGCAATTGGTGTTTCCGGAATTCTCCTACTTCTTCTATGTTCATGTTGCACTTCTTTACCGCCCACCAAGCCTTGTGTTCTAACTCCACCGGTAGGTGGTAAGCTTTCCCAAACACGAGCCTAAAAGGAGACATTCCGATGGGAGTTTTATAGTCTGTCCGATATGCTCATAGGGCGTCATTTAGCCTTGTACTCCAATCCTTCCGTCCGGGAGAAACCGTCTTTTCAAGGATGGTCTTTATTTCCCGGTTGGGTACCTCCGCTTGGTTGTTTGTTTGAGGATGATAGGATGTTGATACTCGTTGGTGAACATGGTACTTCTTAAGGAGAGCCGTGATCGTCTTGTTGCAGAAATGGGTACCCCTATCACTGATTAAGGCTTTCGGAATTCCAAATCTTGCAAAGATATTTTCCTTAACAAATGCTGCAACCACCTTTGACTCATCAGTTTTGGTGGCCTTTGCTTCTACCCATTTGGAAACATAGTCCACCGCAAGCAAAATATGTGTTCCCGAATGACGTAGGAAATGGCCCCATGAAATCAATTCCCCAAACGTCAAATATTTCACAAAATATAAGAGAGGTTTGGGGCATTTCATGTCTCCTTGAAAGATTGCCCACCCTTTGGCATCTATCACACCCTTTACAAAATGCAAAAGCGTCTCGAAAATGTGTGGCCAAAAGAAACCGGCATCCAAAACTTTTCTTGCAGTTTTGTTTGCTCCAAAGTGCCCCCCACATGCTTCGGAATGACAGAAAGTTAGGACGGATTGTACCTCAATGTCCGGAATGGAACGCCGGATCACTTGGTCACTACAATGCTTCCAAAGGTAAGGATCGTCTCTAACGTAGTGTCGAGCCTCAACTTTGTCTTTCTCTCGTTGTGCCTTGGTGAAGTCTGGAGGATACTCTTTCCTGAAAATGATGTTCACAATGTCAGCAAACCAAGGCTTAAAAGATTGAAGCTTAAGACAAACCTCTATCGACAATTCCGCAGGGGCGCTTAGACAGAGCCGCAGGGGCGGCTGGTGTGAGGAGCGGGGGCGGTTACACAACAAAGAGTTGTGTAAAATGTATCGTTTGGAAAGCTTCTAGATATCTCTCTTTCTTTTCTTGGTTCTTCCTCCTCTTGCACAAGTCTGCTCAAATGATCTGCCACCAGGTTCTCAGCTCCCTTTTTGTCCCTTATTTCTAGGTTATATTCGCTTAGAAGGAGCACCCAACGGATTAATCGTGGTTTCGCCTCCTTCTTTACCATGAGGTATCTAAGGGCTGCATGGTCAGTGAAAATAATTACCTTTACCCCAAGTAAGTATTGCCTGAACTTCTCAAGGGCAAAAACTACTGCCAACATCTCCTTCTCGGTGGTGGAGTAATTCCTTTGTGCTCCATTTAGTGTCATAGACGCATAATGGATCACATGAGAGGCCCTTCCGTCTTTTTGTCCTAAGACAGCTCCGACATCGTAGTCACTGGCGTCACACATGATTTCAAAAGGTTTCTCCCAATCCGGAGAACGGATGATCGGAGCGGTGGTGAGACACGATTTCAGCGTGTCGAAAGCCTTCTTGCAATCCTCTTCCACTATGAAGGTTACATCTTTCTTCAGCAATTCACACACGGGAGCTGAGATCTTTGAGAAGTCTTTGATGAATCGTCGGTAGAAACCTGCATGACCAAGAAAAGATCGGATTTCCCGAACATTAGTAGGATAAATTAAATTTTGAATAACATCAACCTTTGCCTTATCTACCTCTATCCCTTTTGAGGATATTACATGTCCTAGCACAATTTCTTGTTCGACCATGAAATGACATTTTTCCGAATTAAGAACTAAGTTGGTCTCAAAACATTTTTCAAGAACAAGTTTTAAATGCCCTAAACATGCGTCAAAACTGTCTCCATGGATGGTAAAATCGTCCATGAAGACTTCAATGAAATTTTCTATGTATTCGGAGAAGAAACTTATCATGCACCGTTGGAAAGTGCCCGGCGCGTTGCAAAGTACGATATGCAAAAGTGCCAAATTGGCAAGTGAACGTCGTTTTCTCTTGATCTTCTGGTGCGATGCGTATTTGGAAATAGGCCGAATATCCGTCCATGAAACAGTAATATTTATGACGTGCAAGACGTTCCAACATTTGATCAATAAAAGGTAATGGAAAATGGTCTTTTCGTGTTACCATATTGAGCTTGCGGTAGTCAATACAAACTCTCCATCCAGTTTGTGTTTTGCTTGGGAACATCTCTCAATGTTGATTTTCCACCAAGGTGATGCCTCTCTTATTTGGAACTTCTTGGGTTGGACTAACCCAAGTGCTATCCGAGATAGGAAAGATCATGTCCGCTTGGAGGAGTTTCAACACTTCCTTTTTGACCACATCCATCATTGGTAGGTTCAACCTCCTTTGAGGTTGCCTCGAGGGCTTGGCTTCGTCCTCAAGAAAAATCCTATGCATGCATGTGGAAGGACTTATCCCCTTGATGTCCGCAATAGTCCATCTGAGGGCCGTCTTGTGCTCCTTTAGTACGTTTACCAACTTATCTTCTTGTACCGTGGTCAACTTATTGGAGATGATCACCGGCAAGGTATTGTGTGCTCCAAGGAAAACATACTTGAGGTGTGACGGAAGATCCTTCAATTCTATTTCTGGTGCCTGCACTATGGATGGAACAAGCTTTTCGCTTGGGGTTAGTAAAGTGGGCCCAATGGCCAAATTGGAGATAGGTAGCCTTTTATGCCCATCTAATTGGGCTATGACCTCTTTCATGCTAAATGTCAACATATAATCTGATTTGAAACCATCAATGTCATGCTCAATCACATTTCTCATATCATCCTCATAAGAGTTATCAAAAACATCTTGCACAAAAGGTTCAAAAACATCAATAGCACATAGAGAATGATCAACGCAAGGAAATTTCATTGCATCATTTATGTCAAATTCCACTACTTCTCCATCAAACTCCAAGGTCAATTTACCACTAACATAATCAATTTTAGTCCTAGCCATTTTTAGAAATGGCCTTCCTAACAGAATGGGTGCAACATGCGAGTCATTTTCCATATCCATTACAAAGAAATTAGCAGGAAAAACTTAGGTTGTCTACCATCACTAATACATCTTCAGTTATCCCTTTTGGGTACACATTAGATCTATCAGCAAGTTGTACTACAATCCTAGTTTCCATTAGTGGCCCAAGGCCAAGTGATTTGTAAATTGAATATGGCAAAACATTAAGAGAAGCATCGAGATCAAGCATTGCTTTGTCAAAGCGGGTTTCCCCTATAACACACAAGGAATGCTTACCATGCCCGGATCGCTGCATTTCTTGGGCATTCTCCTTCGGAAAACTGCCAACACATGATCACTCACTTGCACTTTCTGTTTCCCCTTTAGCTTTTGATTTCTCTTGATAGTGCAAAGTTCCTTCAAAAAACGAGCATACTTAGGGATGCTTTTTACCAGTTTAAGGAGAGGAATGTTTACCTCACATTTAGAGAAAGTCTCAAAAAGGTCCTTGTCCTATGTGATTCTTCGCTCCTTTAATGCTTTAGGAAAAGGGGTTGGTAGCTTTTCGGAGTACAGCGGCAGAAAGTTAGGCCGGACGTAAGTATCCTTTTCAGCAGGACCTTCTGTTGTGTTTTCCGCAGGGGCGTCAGCTTGAAGGCGCAGGGACGGCTCAGGGGCTGTCACCGCAGGGGCAGGGGTAGCCAACTGCAGGGGCGTCCTTCCTTCGGGGCTCGGCGCAGCGGCTGTGGGTGCGGAAATAACGACAAAGGGTTCGCTTTGTGGCTCTTTTGTTGGTTCTTGTCGAATTTGCTTCCCACTCCTTAATGTTAGGGCACTAACATTCTCCTTGGGGTTTATAAACATCTGGGACGGCAATCCCCCGGAAAGCCTTGATTCGGTCCTTGAAATAGCTTCCACCATTTGACCAACTTGCTTCTCAAGGTTCTTGATGCTTGATTCTGTTGTTTGGACATGAGTAGCAAAGTGTTTAGTCAAAACCGGCAACATATCTTCAGTTGAGTGATACTTACCTTGGCAAGGCTGCTGTTGTTGGTTTTGTTGATCCCTCCAACGAAAATTCTGTTGGTCACGCCAATTTGGCATGAAATTCTGTGCATAGGGATCGTTCCTAGGTCTTTGCTGTTGTGGTTGTACATAACCCATTGTGTTTACTTCAGCATCGTCATCTTGAACTTGTGGAAACATGTCTGTTGGATGATATGGGTCAGCACAAACTCCACAAGCTTTTAGTCATCTTCTCCGCTATTCGGGAAGATGCTTAAGAGGAGATCACTAGA
The DNA here is from genome assembly GCA_033239125.1 of Fagopyrum homotropicum. Classification (NCBI taxonomy): domain Eukaryota; kingdom Viridiplantae; phylum Streptophyta; class Magnoliopsida; order Caryophyllales; family Polygonaceae; genus Fagopyrum; species Fagopyrum homotropicum. The sequence continues at coordinate 89,351,740 of BSWB01000003.1, read as the reverse complement.
GAGTTTGTGGTTTCCTTCGAGCACAGTCATGTTGACAAGACAGTTTCTTTCCGGCTAATGGAAAGAAACTATGAGTTTTCGATTAGAGAGTTTGGAGCCTTCTTTTGGTTCCACGAGACCTTCAATGGTCTCGTGGACATCGCCTTCCAGTTATGGCGTGCATGGCAGCGAACGTCGCCTTCCAGTTATGGCGTCCAGCCATAATGGAATACTTGGGGAGCCACTCTATCCCTCTCCCTGTCCTACTCTCCCACGGCATAGCAGGATATGGTGGACCTCTATGGGTAGGGAAAATAATGCCTCTAGTCATGAGGCTATGTAGTACTAGGGGTGTAGCAGCAATACGTGTACAAGCCGAGAAATCAACCCCTAACTGTCTAGCAAGGTGGGTGACCATCCCACCATATCCAATGTTACCAGCCCTCTTATTCTTTAGCTTGCTCATGGTAGTAGCTAAGAGGGTGGCAACGTCAGCAGGTCTACCGTATAGCATATAGTAGAGAAGGAAAAGCTCGTCTGTCTTGATTTTTTGAGGTGTCTCCGTCCTAGGGAAGAGACGCTCAGAAAGTACCCTATGAGCTTCAAGGCTAGGTGATACATAAATCTAGCCTTGGTATCAGCTGGCTGCCAGCGGTCCTCGCTAGCGTAGATCATGGCGATCTCCTCCCAGAAATCCTTGGCGTACACGCTACTGGGGAAACGACCATTGAAGGTCTCGTGGAACCCAAAGAAGGCTCCAAACTCTCTAATCGAAAACTCATAGTTTCTTTCCATCAGCCGAAAAGAAACTGTCCTGTCAACATGACTGTGCTCGAAGGAAACCACAAACTCTCTAGTGATCTCCTCATAAGCATCTTCCCGAATAGCGGAGAAGATGACTAGACCGGCTCTATTTAAAGGCCAAGTAAGGTCTCCTATCACATGTAGAGGCTCTAACTCCTCAACCAGTAGGTATCTGGGTCCTATGACCGCTCCCTTTTGGATCCTTTCTAAAGCATATAGATGATCGTCATGGATAGTGGGGATCCTAAGGCGAGGTGGTGATGGATATGATGGAGGTGAAGGGGATGAAGGGGGTGGTGCTCTAGAAGAGGAAGCATCATTGCCTTTCCTCTTTTTGTTCTTATCCTTGTTCTTATCCTTGTTCCTACCGGACACTCTTCTCACAAAATCCATATGTGACAAATTCCACGGTCTGTTCTAGGGTTTCCACGGCCGTGGAACTTATAGGGACCGTGGTTCGGCACGTAATTTTGCAAATCTCAATAGAATCACACCAAACTCAGCAGCAAACAATCCTAGACTAATTTCCTTCCAATTCCAATCAGTTCTTCCTAAAAATTCTAGCAAAATGAAGCCAAATCGACAAAGAGAAAGAAAGAACCAAAAACCTAGGTTTTCGGATTTTGTAATCCGAATTCCGCCTTCTCCGGTGAATTGCCGCTCGAATTGTTGCTTGGATCTTGTAGGTGATTGGATTTGCTTCAGTTTTGGTCAAAGAATCGTCGAAAACGATTAACGAATGAGGATTTGAGAGGTGGGGCGTGGATTCGGCGATTTTGGGCGTGGAAGGGGTTTGTGTTGTGTGTTTTGTGAAGAAACGTGGTTTATATAGTGACTGTCAAAATTTTTTAAAATCACGGTCTATCGGGGGGTTCCACGGCCGTGGTTTTGTACGGAGCCGTGGTTTTGGTGATTTTTCTCAGGCTTTTGAAAATCACGGTCACTGTAGCTGTCACGACCGTGGTTTAGGCCGTGGAACTCTCTGTAATGCTCCAAAGTCCAAGTTTCGTCAATTTTCTTCAAGTTTTTCTTCCCCTTTTCTTTTCCACTGTTCCTACATCCAAAAACACGAACATACCGGAAGGTATCGAAGGCAAAACAAAGCAAAACGTCTATACTAAACTGATCTATGAATCAAAGACAAAAAACGTAAGTGCAATACCTTGGGTTGCCTCCCAAGAAGTGCTTTGTTTAAGGTCTGTAGCTAGACCAAATTCGCACTTATTCGAGTGCGGTGGGCGCAAACTCTTCGGCTTGGAGTTCCGGTGTATACTTCTTGAGTCGTTGACCGTTCACCTTAAAGCTTCCGCCCGTTTCACCCCATACTTCAACTGCACCATGGGGAAAAATACGTTTGATTAGAAAAGGTCCGGTCCAACGAGATTTAAGCTTACCTGGAAAGAGACGAAGCCTTGAATTGAAGTGGAGAACTTGATCTCCTTCTTTGAAGTCCGTTGGGATGATATGCTTATCATGCCAACGCTTTGCTCTTTCTTTGTAGATTTTGGCGTTTTCATAAGCGTTCAATCGAAGTTCTTCAAGCTCATTTAGGTCCAAGAGACGCTTCTCTCCCGCTTCCTTCATGCTGAAATTCAGCCACTTGATTGCCCAAAACGCCTTGTGCTCCAACTCTACCGGTAAATGGCAAGACTTCCCATGCACAAGGTTGTATGGTGTAGTTCCGATGGGAGTCTTATATGCAGTCCGGTATGCCCACAATGCATCATCTAGCTTCAAGGACCAATCCTTCCTAGTCCTTGAAATCGTCTTCTCTAGGATTCCTTTGATCTTCTGGTTTGAGATCTCCACTTGTCCACTAGTTTGTGGTTGATAAGGGGTGGCGATCTTGTGAGTCACCCCATACTTAGCTAGAAGAGCTTCAAAACGCCGGGCAATGAAATGAGAGTCTCCATCACTAATGATAGTCCTTGGTGTCCCAAATCGCGGGAAAATGGTCTTGTTAAAGAACTTAACCACTACCATGACATCATTGGTGGGAGAGGCAATCGCTTCAACCCATCTTAAAACATAATCAACCGCTAAAAGTATGTATTGGTTACCACAAGATGATAGGAAAGGTCCCATGAAGTCTACTCCCCAAACGTCAAAGATCTCCACCTCTTGGATGTTGTTGAGAGGCATCTCATTCCTCCTAGATATATTTCCTGTTCTTTGACAAGCATCGCAGCAGGAAACAAAGGTTTGCACATCTTTAAATAGAGTAGGCCAAAAGAATCCAGATTGCAATACCTTAGCGCTAGTCTTGTTCGAACTAGCGTGTCCTCCACAAGGTAGTGAATGACAATGGCGGATGACACCTTGCATCTCATCTTCCGGCACACACCGCCGAATAATGCCATCCGGACCTCTCTTAAAGAGGAGAGGTTCATTCCAAAAGTATTCCCGAACATCCTTAAAGAACTTCGTTCTTTGTGCGTAGGATAATCCGGGAGGTAATTCCTGACAAACCAAATAGTTAACAAAATCAGCAAACCATGGTTCGTTACCTTTGGCGATTACATCGATGCACTCCTCTATGATATGTAAATGCTCGTCCGGAAAGGAGTCATCTATAGGTAGGTGGTCGTCTTCTAGATGTGTTAGACGACTCAAATGATCCGCAACAGAATTTCCCGAACCCTTCTTGTCGCGGATCACTAGATCAAATTCTTGTAGGAGAAGAATCCATCTAATTAGCCTTGGCTTCGCATCCTTCTTTGCAAAGGAGGTACCGGATCGCAGCATGATCCGTGTATACAATCACCTTTGCACCTACAAGATAAGAGCGAAATTTGTCAATTGCATAAACAATAGCTAAAAACTCTTTTTCGGTAGTGGCGTAGTTGAGCTGCGCCTCATCTAGTGTCTTGCTAGCGTAGTAGATAGCGTGGGTTCGCCCTTCCTTTCTTTGTCCAAGGACAGCTCCTATAGCTACGTCACTTGCATCACACATAACCTCAGAGGGAAGATTCCAATCCGGAGGTTGGATAATCGGGGCTGAAATTAGAGCTTCCCGAATCATATTAAACGCATCCAAGCATTCCTGCGAAAACTCAAAAACTGCATCCTTCATCAATAGATTAGTAAGCGGTTTTGATATTTTAGAGAAGTCTTTTATGAAGCATCTATAAAATCCAGCATGTCCTAGAAAACTTCTTATCCCTTTCACCGAAGTTGGGGGAGGAAGCTTTTCTATTGTCTCTATTTTAGCTTTATCCACCTCAATCCCTCTACTAGAGATTAAGTGTCCTAATACAATGCCTTCTTTCACCATGAATTGACACTTCTCCCAATTAAGAACTAGGTTAGTGTCTTTACACCTTTGTAACACAAGAGCAATGTTAGAAAGACAAATGTCAAAAGAGGAACCATAAACGGAGAAGTCATCCATAAAAACCTCCATGATTTCCTCTATATATTCCGAGAAGATGGCCATCATGCACCTTTGAAAGGTGGCTGGGGCGTTGCAAAGCCCGAACGGCATCCTCCTATAGGCAAACGTACCCCAAGGGCACGTGAATGTGGTCTTCTCTTGATCATCCGGGTGTATCGGAATCTGAAAGAAACCACTATAACCGTCAAGATAGCAAAAGTGCGAATGTTGTGCTAACCTTTCAAGCATTTGATCGATGAAGGGTAGTGGGAAGTGGTCCTTCCTCGTCGCGTTGTTTAGCTTGCGATAGTCTATGCACATCCGCCATCCTGTTACGGTTCGGGTAGGAATGAGTTCGTTATTCTTATTGGTGATGACCGTCATTCCTCCCTTCTTCGGAACCAATTGTACGGGACTCACCCACTTGCTATCGGAGATAGGGTAGATGAAACCTACATCAAGAAGTTTAAGAATTTCCTTCTTGACAACCTCCTTCATGGTCGGATTCAACTGCCTTTGAGGTTGTCGCGAAGTCCTAAAGTCCTCTTCCATTAAGATCTTATGCATGCATAGGGAAGGTTTGATTCCTACTAAGTCTTCTATAGTGTATCTTAAAGCTTTTCTATGTTTTCTAAGGACAACCATGAGCTTACTATGTTCATCTATGCTTAAATCGGAACTAATAATTACTGGAAAGGTAGAATTGGGTCCAAGAAATGCGTACCTTAGATGTGTAGGGAGTGGCTTTAGTTCCATCACTATCGGAGTCTCCAATGGTTCTTGAGGAATATCTGAAGGTTCCTTAGAAGCGTCTAAGGAAGTAGAAGGTGTTGGAGAAGAATCAAGAGAAGTTGAGGAAGAGACACAATTGCCTTCGGAATCAACCAAAATTACGGCTTCTCTGCATCCTCCACGGCCGTGATTTTTGGCGTGGAAAATATTTACGGTTGCTCTGTTCTCTCCACGACCGTGTAAGCCTCTGGAGTGCTCCACGCTTTTGTTGGTGAAATCCACGGCCGTGGAATAGAGTGTATGACCGTGGATCCGTACATTTTCTGCCTCATCGTGGAGTTTCTCAAACTCTTCTTCACATACTTCTTCTTGTACTTCTAAAGCTTCAATTGCCTCATTGCACTCCTCTTCTTCCCCTATATCCCTTAGGCTCATAGAAATAACCTTTTGCAAAGGATCTTTGAAGAGAATAGAACTTACCTCTTCTCTAGATAGCCCTTCTTCATCTTGGATATTGAATATATCCTCATCAAAGATTGGTTCGTTCACTACAGTGGAAAGAACAAACTCTACCTTCTCTTCTCCTATGTTAAAGGCGAGTCTAGCATTCTTGCAATCGACTATGCAGCCGGATGTTGCAAGAAACGGTCTTCCGGGAATGATCGGGACCGGACTATCTGCAGGAATGTCAAGCACAACAAAATCTATAGGAACATTGAATTTACCTAGCTTGACTGGGACGTCTTCAACAATACCGACGGGACGAGTTATGGATCGATCCGCCATGTACAACGTCATCTTCACCGGTTTAGGGTCGCCTAAACCAATCTTCCTGCATAAGGCAAGTGGGATGATGCTCACACTTGCTCCTAAGTCACATAATGCATCATATGCGACATCTCCCACTTCTATGGGAATAAAAAAATGACCCCGGATCCTTTAGCTTTGGGGGCATCTTCTCTTTCATGGTCTTGATGAGATCCGAAGAATCCGAACCCATCTTAACCTCTCCAAAATCCTCTAGCTTTCTCTTGTTAGAGAGGATCTCCTTTAAGAACTTACCATAAGCCGGCATATCTACAATAACATCGATAAAAGGTATATTAATATGCAGTTTACTCATGAGTTCAATAAACTTACCGAATTGCTTGTCTAGACGCGCTCTTTCTCTAGATTGCGGGAACGGTAGGGGAGGTTTGTAGGCTGGAGGAGGGACGTAGACATCTTCCTTCTCCTTCCCCTTTTCTTTCTCTTTCTCAACGGGGACTTCTACAAACTTAGGTTGCGGGTCAGTAGTTGTTACTCCGCTCCTAGTTGTGATTGCCATCACCCTTCCTTTTGGGTTGTCCTCCGTTTTTCCTGGAAGTTTCCCTTGATTCCTAGGAACTTCCTCCGCATGGCTGAACATTTGGTTTTCTAAAACCTTTTGGGCTTTATCAACCTTGGTAATGTGATCATCAACCTTGATGATGCGAGTCTCCAACCCTTGAAGCTTGCCCAAAATTGTTTCCAACATGGGATCGGGCTTCTCATTCCCCGAAGTACTTCCACCATTAGATGTTTGCCCCTGGCTTTTCAAAGGAATGGAAGAAGAGGAAGGTGGAGTTAGTGAATTTCCTGAATTGGAAGGATAAGAATTACCGGAATTTTGTTGATTTGAACGCCAATTGTTGTTGCTTGAACACCTATTGTTGTTCCAATTGTTGTTCCGGTTGTTGTTGTTGTTGTTCCAATTGTTCCGGTTGTTGTTCCGGTTGTTGCGATTGGTATTCTCATTACCGTTGTGGTTATTGTTGTTGCCTAAATAACCCACATCTTGCTCCTTGTGCTTCGGAAAGTTTGTTTTGATGGCTTCTTTCAATTCCTTAATCTCCGTATTGAGAGAAAAGATTTGAGTTTGAGCTGCTTGTGATAGCTTTGCTCCTTGATCCACATGATTCGCCTCCACTTTCCGATGAGAATACTTCTTTATAACTCGCACTTGCTTCTCAATGAAGTCCCAAGCGTCATCTTCCCTCATGTCCATGAATGTACCACATGAGAGGGATTGGAGCATGAATTGTGTCTCCACATCCAGCCCATTATAGTATATCTCCAATAGTGCAAGCTTGGATATGCCATGATGAGGGCAATCCAATAGCAAATCCTGAAAATCTTTCCCAAGATTGAAACAAACTTTCGTTAGATCTCATAGAAAATGCATTAATCTTACCTCTTAGCTCCGCCGTTTTAGATGGCGGAAAGAACTTAGTGAGGAATTCCGAAGAAAGATCCTCCCATGTTTCAAGCTTTCCACTTGGAAGAGCTTGATACCAAGACAATGCTTTCCCCTTCAAGGAGAAGAAGAAAGGCTTGAATTTGTAGCTGTTGGTAGTTGCGTTTTTCGGCTTCATTGTCTCCATCATAATCTCAAAGTTTTGTAGATGTTGAAGTGGAGATTCAGCGCTTGTTCCACCAAATTGGTTTTGGCGAACAATGGTAATAACTTGAGGGTTGAAGCTAAACCCTTGTGCATCGTCAGCATCAAAGTTCACACCTAAGCAGCGTGGTTGTTGTGTTGGATCCATCCTTTGGCCAAAAGTTCTTGGCTCCTCATCTACACGTTCGACCCTCGCACCACTAGGTGGAACACGGCGATTTGCAGCTGGCCGTGGAAAGAATGGATTCACATTGATCGTTGGATCAATTTCCTCTCGTGGTGGCATGGAGGAGTCGTTATCCTCATTGGATGAGTTGGCTCTAACCGATCTTCCGGGTCTCCTTCTTTTCTTTTTCTCCTTGAGGTTGTTTATTTCCAGCCTCATTTGGAACATCATGTCCGTTAGATCATCAACCTTCATTTGATGACGATCCGTTTCTTCCCTACGAGTCTTCTCACTCCATTGGAGTTGAGCTTCCTTTTCCGCCAACTCCGATTGGAGATCACGTTCTCTTTCTTCAGCCATTTTTCTTTCCTTAAGCTTTCTTCTCAAAGTCCTCTCAAGCTCTTGATCAAGAGGTAAGAGGTCTTCGTTGTTCCTAGACCTGCGCATACACTCAAAGAGATATCAAATAACAAGGGAAAAGCTCCCAAGCTTGACAACCGATAACCGAATTCGGCCAAGACCAAATCCCCGGCAACGGCGCCAAAAACTTGTTCGCCACTTAGCGTGCGTGCAAATAAGCTTTAATTATAAAACTAGAAATCAAGCAAGCGAACCCGTAGTGTACGGATCGACGTAGTTAAGCAAGAATTCCAGAGTATCGAACACAGGGATTTGGGGGGTTAAATCCAGTTATAGAATTGTCAAGCAGGTAAATGTAAGAGCTTTTATAATTATTGGGAAAACAATAATCCTAAAGATTCAGGAATCCAGCTGTGGCAATCGATTCAAGATATACTAAAGATATAAGGACAGAGTTGAGGTATGCAAAGGTATACGAATGTAAGGCAATGTATGGTGAAGTTCCAAGACCTTATATAATTCACCCAAAGGCACTCTCTATAAAGGTTGTTGAGGCTTCAGTATAGAAAGGTTCTAAAGGTAAGTGTTAACATCAAATACCCAAACTTGTAATCCAAGGATCAAGAATAACTAAATCGATTAAGGTTATGACACTCGGAATCGAGGTAGAGGTTGTTGAGGCTTCACTACCACCAAGAAAAGACAAGTCAAGACTAAGTTAAAGCAAATCTTTAACTTTGGATTAAAGTAAAAGCAAGGTTCGTAACTGACACAAATTTACGGGTAGTTCTTGAGTTCCATGGCCGTGGAAGCTCAAGAACAGACCGTGGATTAGGTTCGTCGGCGATTCTCTCTAACTCTCAGGGTCCAATCTGTTTACGATCGATCTTTCATCATCTAAGCCAAAACTATAAACCTTTCACCTTAGAATTGCTAAAGGGTTTTAGCCAACAACAATCATTATGATATCAAATTGAAGATTTAAAAGAATGAAAGATGAAAACCTTCGAAAACCTTGAATAAATCTCAAATAAATCTCAATTCCACAAACAAAGAACAATGATGTAAGTAGATTCAGAATAACACAAACAATCTCAATCCTAGATAAGAACGAAGAACGGGATGTCAATCCGTCTTCTCATCAAACCTAAGGACAAAAGACGAAATCTCCTTACGAACAATCTTCCAAATCTTCATTCTTTCCGTAAGCTTTTCCATCAATTCGGAAATCTCAATAGGGCTAGGCGCAGTCTCTCCACGGAGGTGTAAGCGAAGGTGACGGAATCTCTCTCTTCCCGTCCTTTTATAGGGCAAGATAAAATATGAGCCCAGCCCATTGCGTAAAAGATTGTGGCTTAAAGTATTGCGTAAAAGATCGTCAAGATCACGGTCGTGGAAGGGTTCCACGCCCGTAATTTAGAGCGTGGAGTTGGATCCCGGTTCCTCAAATCCTCCACGGCCGTGTAAGTTGCTGGAATGCTCCACGCTTGTCTTGCCAAGGTTCCACGGCCGTGGATTAGAGCGTGGATCCTAATACGGCCGTATTTTAGAGCGTGGAACGTCATGTGCTCGTAAATCTCCTTTGTCTTATGTCATTCTTCATCGTAGTATCTTCCTTAGCTCCTAGTGATGTCCTCAATCCTTGGACATGCTCAATTTATCTCCATTCTTCCTTGATTCGTCCGGGTTTAGCTCTTAATTGCCTACAATCAACACAAAGCTTATGTAGACCTCTATATCGACAATATAGATAAACTAACTCACAAATGCTTCAATGCTTTATCAATGAATACAAATATAGATGAAATACACTTAGAAAACGTGCCTAAAATATCACAGTATTTCATGCTAACAGCAAATAAGTGAGCATGTGTCGGCAGTTTTCCAACGGAAAATGCCCAAGAAGTGCAGCGATCCGGGCATGGTAAGCATTCCTTGTGTTATAGGGGAAACCCGCTTTGACAAAGCAATGCTTGATCTTTGTGCTTCTATCAATGTTTTACCATATTCGATTTACAAATCACTTGGCCTTGGGCCATTAATGGAAACTAGGATTGTAGTACAACTTGCTGATAGATCTAATGTGTACCCGAAAGGGATAATTCAAGATGTGTTAGTAATGGTAAATAACCTAATATTTCCTGCTGATTTTTTTGTCATGGATATGGAAAATGATTCACATGCTGCACCCATTCTGTTAGGTAGGCCATTTCTGAAAACTGCTAGGACTAAAATTGATTATGTTAGTGGCAAATTAACCATGGAGTTTGATGGAGAAGTAGTGGAATTTGACATCTATGATGCAATATGATTTCCTAGTGATGATCATTCTTTATGTGCTATTGACATTGTTGAACCTTTTGTGCAAGATATTTTTGATAACTCTGATGTTGATGAATAGAAAAATGTGATTGAGCATGACATTGATGGTTTCAAATCGGATTATGTATTAACATCCAGCATGAAAGAGGTCCTAGCCCCATTAGATGGGCATAAAAGGCTACCTATCTCCAATTTGGCCATTGGGCCCACTTTACTAACCCCAAGCGAGAAGCTTGTTCCGTCAATAGTGCAGGCACTTGAAATAGAATTGAAGGACCTTGCATCACACCTCAAATATGTTTTCCTTGGAAAACACAATACCTTACCGGTGATCATCTCCAACAAGTTGACTACCGGTCAAGAAGACAGGTTGGTGAAGGTACTAAAAGAGCACAAGACGGCCCTTGGATGGACCATTGCGTACATCAAAGGGATAAGCCCTTCAACTTGCATGCATAGGATTTTACTTGAGGACGAAGCCAAACCCTCTAGGCAACCTCAAAGGAGGTTGAATCCGCCGATGATGGATGTGGTCAAAAAGGTAGTGTTGAAGCTCCTCCAAGCGGATATGATATTTCCTATCTCGGATAGCACTTGGGTTAGCCCAACCCAAGTAGTTCCAAAGAAGGGAGGCATTACCATGGTGGAAAATCATCACGGAGAGATGGTCCCGAGAAAAACACAAACCGGATGGAGAGTTTGCATTGACTACCGCAAGCTTAATAAGGTAACACGAAAAGACCATTTCCCATTAACTTTTATTGATCAAATGTTGGAACGTCTTGCAGGACATCAGTACTATTGTTTCCTCGATGGATATTCGGGCTATTTCCAAATAGCCATCGCACCAGAAGATCAAGAAAAGACGACATTCACTTGCCCGTTTGGCACTTTTGCATACCGTAGAATGCCATTGTGACTTTGCAACGCACCTGGCACCTTCCAACGGTAAATGATAAGTATTTGCTCCGAATACATAGAAAATTTCATTGAAGTCTTTATTGATGATTTTACCGTCCATGGAGATAGTTTTGATGCATGTTTAGGACATTTGAAACTTGTTCTTGAAAAATGTGTTGAGACCAATTTGGTTCTTAATTCGGAAAAATGTCATTTCATGGTCGAACAAGGAATTGTGCTAGGAACTGTAATATCCTCAAAAGGGATAGAAATAGATAGGGCAAAGGTTGATGTAATTCAAAATTTACCTTATCCTCATAATGTTCGGGAAATCCGATCTTTTCTTGGTCATGTAGGTTTCTACGGACGTTTCATCAAAGATTTTTTAAAGATCTCGTCACCCCTATGTGAATTGCTCAAGAAAGACGTCACCTTCATAGTGGATGAGGATTGCAAGAAAGCTTTCGACACTTTGAAGGCATGTCTTACTACCGCACCAATCATCCGTTCCCGGATTGGGAGAAACCTTTTGAAATCATGTGTGATGCCAGTGACTACGCCGTTGGAGCCGTCTTAGGACAAAAAGACGGACGGGCCTCCCATGTGATCCATTATGCGTCTATGACACTCAATGGAGCGCAAAGGAATTATTCTACCACCGAGAATGAAATGTTGGCGGTGGTTTTTGCCCTTGATAAATTCAGGTAGTACCTACTTGGGGTAAAGGCAATTATCTTCACTAACCATGCAGCTCTTAGGTACCTCATGGAGAAAAAGGAGACAAAACCATGTTTGATCCGATGGGTGATCCTTCTAAGTGAGTTTAACCTAGAGATAAGGGACAAGAAGGGGGCTAAGAACTTGGTGGCCGATCATTTGAGCAGACTAGTGCAAGAGGAGGAAGATCCAGGAAAAGAAAGAGACATAGCTGGATGTTTTCCAGACGATACATTTTACACTACTCTCTATTGTGTAACCGCCCCTGCGCCTCACACCAGCCGCCCCTGCGGCTCAGTCTCGGCGCCCCTACGGAATTGTCGACAGAGGTTTGTCTTAAGCTCCAATCTTTTAAGCCTTTGTTTGCTGACATTGTGAACTTCATTGTCAAGAAGGAGTATCCTCCAGACTTCACCAAGGCACAACGAGAGAAGGTAAAGGTTGAAGCTCGACACTACGTTTGGGACGATCCTTACCTTTGGAAGCATTGTAGTGACCAAGTGATCCGACGTTGCATTGCGGACAATGAGGTACAATCCGTCCTAACTTTCTCTCATTCTGAAGCATGAGGAGGGCACTTTGGGGGAAACAAAACTGCAAGAAAAGTTTTGGATGCCGGTTTCTTTTGGCCACACATTTTTCGAGACGCTTTTGCGTTTTGCAAGGCCGCAATCGTCTCTTATATTTTGTGAAATATTTGACGTTTGGGGAATTGATTTCATGGGGCCGTTTCCTACTTCATTCGGGAACACATATACTTTGCTTGCGGTGGACTATGTTTCCAAATGGGTGGAAGCAAAGGCCACCAAAACTGATGATTCAAAAGTAGTTGCAACTTTTCGTAAGGAAAATATCTTTGCAAGATTTGGAATTCCAAAAGCCTTAATCAGTGACAGGGGTACCCATTTCTACAACAAGACGATCACGGCTCTCCTTAAGAAGTACCACGTCCACCAAAGAGTATCAACAGCTTATCATCCACAAACAAACGGCCAAGCGGAGGTATCCAATCGGGAAATAAAGACTATCCTTGAAAACATAGTTTCTCCCGGACGGAAGGATTGGAATGCAAGGCTAAATGACGCCCTATGGGCATATCGGATAGCCTACAAAACTCCTATCGGGATGTCTCCTTTTAGGCTCGTGTTTGGGAAAGCCTGTCACCTACCGGTGGAGCTAGAGCACAAGGCTTGGTGTGCGGTAAAGAAATGCAACATGAACATAGTGGAAGTGGGAGAATTCCGAAAGCTCCAATTACAAGAGTTGGAGGAATTGAGGCTAGATGCATATGACCATGCCACCACATACAAAGAAAAGACCAAAGCATAGAGTGACCAGAATATTCTCCGGAAGGACTTCAAGGTAGGAAATAATGTACTTCTCTTTCAGTCACGTTTGAAACTCTTTGCAGGTAAGCTGCGTTCGAGATGGACAGGGTCGTTCATAGTAGCTGAAGTATACTCTCCTGGAGTTGTGGATCTCTATGATCCCCAAACGCACAAGGTTTTCAAGGTGAACGGACAAAGGCTAAAGCTTTACCTTGAAGGAGTAAAGAATGATCCGATTAACGAGATGGTGCTGAGGAAGCACAGTCAAAGAAGTAGAGATCTTACGTCGATCCAACGACGTAAAACAAAGGCGCTTCTCGGGAGGCAACCCGAAGGAATAAGGAGAGGAAGTTCTGTCATGAAACCGCCCCTGCGGCTCTGTGCCCCCGCCACTGCGGTGACACTCATGCCCAATGCCGCCTCCGGTGCTGGGCCTGCGCCTGCAACATGCTTGTCACAGCCCCCGCGGTGACATCCCTACGCCCCTGCGGCGGCCATCCTTGACACGCATCCTCGGCGCTGCCCCCGGCGCTGAGCCTGCGTGACCCCTCTCCCTTGTCACCACCCCCGCGGCGACAATCTCCCGCCCTTGCGGATTTACCTAGAAAAGAAAAAGTGGATCTCGAAAATGCCTACACCTACCACCCACCAACCTTCTTCACCAAACACACAAAGCCTCAAAACCCTACTCCCTCACACCACACTCACGCTCTTGCGCCCTCTTGCTCACCAACCACCTCATCGACGCCCCTGCGCCGCCTCCGACAATCAGCCACCAAACGCGACGCCCCTGCGCCACCCATTCCCACTACCCCCTTACTCTCTAACATTCCTACAACCCTCATCCTCACCTACTTTAAACACTCCACTCCTGCTACACCGTCGGCGACGACTAAACCACCAAGGAAGTCACCGGAGCGGCCTCAGCAACACCATTTCCATCGCAACCTAGAAATCGCCTACGCACTTCTCCCGCCCCCACACTTGCAAGCATCCGCACTTGCGCCTTACCGCCCCTGCGCCTGCTACAGCCGCCCCTGCGGAAATCACACCAGAAAGGTCGATTTCTTTTCCCTGTTTCGACATTTACTAATCTTTTGCTTCAATCATCTTCAAGAATTGAAGCACCAAAGAAATACAAGTTGACTGAAGCAGAGAAGGAGCTTTACAGGATTGTGCAGGATCGAGTTGTGTATGCAACTCGAATTTTGCATATTCCTACTTTGGAGAAACTAGACATGCTGGAGAGCATGCAATCTTTTTTGGCGAATGCTAGGCTCGGAGACTTCCTACAAAGGAGTGCTCCAACATATCCCGAGCTCAGCAGACAGTTCATCTCCACTTTCATAATGGAGAAGGAAGATCATGTGTGTATCGGCCTCACCTTCAAGTTCAACAAGGTGAAATACACACTTGATTTCAACAAACTACAAGAGGCCTTTGGGGTAACTCTCAACCCCTCTGCAAATTGGTGGGATTCAGTCCCGACCCCGGACTTGTGTGAGTTTTGGCAGGCAACTATCAGGTCAGAATTCCATGCTGGGGGTGAGTATTCCAACAAACTCACTCACCCCAGCTTGAGGCTCATCTCCAAGATCCTCATGAGTGTCTTTTGTGGACACAAAGAGGAAAACAAGGTCACCCTCAAGGACCTCCCATTGCTCTACTCCTGCCTTCCATAGAGCGAGAAGGTGATGGATTGGGCGTCCCTTTTCCTTGCCGCTTTGAAGCGGATTAGGAGGGGCGAGCCGAGGGATATTGTCGGCGGTAGGGTGATCTACTTGATCGCCTCACATGTGATTGACCTGTCCGAGCTAGAGGACGGGCTGGAGGCTCCTCTTTACACTGAGGGGATGCTCAGGAGGTGTGTAATAGCTAGGATTTCCGAATTCTAAATAATGTTGATTAACTTAATCGTGGATAGTAATTGACTTATAACTTGCGAAGATTTCGAAAGTGATGAGTATGACTCCCACCGTTATGTTCTTGGCGTAATTTTGGACGTTTGGGGAAATTTATACTTTTCCCCCCGGGTAATTATTTTTACCCTCCGGTGTTATTTGAAGCATTTGGGAGCTCCAATTAATAAAAATGCAGTTGAGAGAAATGATGAGGAGATCTGATATATCCTAGATATGAAATAACATGAAGAGGCAAAACGGTCAAAAGAGTCGCTATTTCGTTTCTTAACGGCTAAGAAAGACGGCTTAGGAATACACGTTTTGCGAGATAGTCGTGGAATAATTATCCCTACAATATTCCATATATATTATTCCAATCTCGAGAAGTTTGGAGAAAGAGGTTCGACCCGCCTTTGGATCGGTTAAAGGATAATTATCGACTTCGCTAAAGAATAATTAGCGTTTTCACTATAAATAGCGGAAAATCCTTTGTTAATTCAGTTCCTTTCACGTTTCCTCGTAAAAGCTCTGATTTCTCTCAACCTTCAAACTCATATCTACTCTCCGTTTCTAATGCGATTTCAATTCCGTTTGAGTTTCTGGATTCCTCTTCATTCTCTTCATATCCGTACCGAGTTTCTGCATTTCTAAGTATATGGAGAGCTGGTCGAGCATATATGTCACCAAGACGGTTCTGTCGCTCAGATTCCGGTGAATTTGATGTTGTCCATGCGTAGTCTGCGTCGTTGTGATTCCGAATCTTCTTTCATATCGTCAATCGGGTTAGTAACGAATAAGTTATGAATTTATTCGTTTTCCGTACTGTGATTTGGCCCAAATTGACTTTACGATTGTCAAAATGGATAATTAGAAATTCCATTATGGTTGTTATATTATTCAGGTGATTATGAGTTGTTTGTTTGATGAAATCTGATTATAGTGGGTTTAGAAATTGCCTCGGGCAAAGCGTTATTCTAGCGAAATTTAATTAATTAATTAAAGGTTAATTAATTAAATTAGGATTAGAATTGAGATTGAGGAATGTTGATTAGATACTACCTTGAGATTTGAGGAATTGTGAGTTATGCTGAGATATTGAGGTTTTGTTGGTTGTGAAGCTTATAGATTGATTATGATTCTTATGGATCTCTTGGGTCTAGGTGTGAACGTTTTGATTGATAGGAGTATTGATATCTCCTTATGCCTTATTATTAGGCAGTGTCCCTCTCAAGATTGGAGGTTGATCGTGGTTGTGATTGTACGAGGTTGAAGTAAGTCTATAGGACTTACTTAGCTACCATCCCTATATTGGGTGTTTGCATGAGTGGTGTGTGCTTTATATGTTTGCTGTGATTGCATGAGTTGTCATTTTTATCGACCAATGTTCTATTGACTGCCCCACTGCGTGGCTGTGATAACCTTTCTCTTTCATCCCGCCGTGGAGTTTGGGAGGTTCTCCAATGTCGGGCTAGACTAGTTTACAAGAAGGGCGCAATCCACTCCCATAGGGTACACGGATTGTGTGACCGATACTTGTACAGCTGGACATTGCACTCAGAGGCGGGGACGTATCGGTCCTCGTGTCACATACTTTCATCTATCTAAATATATATATATATATATACACTGTTTTTGAGTGAATGGTTATTATATAAAGATAATAATGGGTAAATGTGTGGTAGCATATTGATGTGTTTATCTTTCATGATTGTGCTTGTGCTTATGCATTACCCCATATATGTATGGTTAGCTAACGGTTTCATACCGTGTTGTAGATGTTTGTAGGATAGGCGCTGTTGGGTGATCTGGCAGGGTGACAGGCCGAGGACTCTCGTACATTAGGTGGTTGGTTTTGGGGTTGTTTATGTTTTCCCTCCTACGTGAGGATGATGTCTTGTTTACCTCGTGTGTGAGGATGTCGTTTCATACTCGGCTATGTTGTTGTTTACCTTTGGTTATAAAGTTTATAAAGTTTTATGTATTTATTTTTATATCTGTCACTGCCATGTTGTAAGGTCCAGTGAACTTGTTGTCAGGCTAGGGTTAAGATCCATTGTGAGATCCTAGCCCAATGTGACATCCCGAGTCCCGCGGAATCGGGGTGTTAAAAAGTTGGTAATAGAGCCTTACGTTGACAGCAATGGCACTTACTACCTGCAATGAGGTTTGATAGGTACAATAAACAGAACCCGAAAGGGGTTTGACTTTTTCAAAAGGATTTTTTGGTTTTAAGTGTGGTTTTGGGTTAGAATGTACGAGAAGTCGTCACCTCTGCATGGATCTCTGCAACATTGATATGTATATATATGTGTATTATGGATTATGTGGATGTGTTATATACATATATACCGATACATATGGAATATATATAGCCTTATAAGATTAGGTGCGTATACTCTAAAGATGGCTCAGACTAGAGCAACATCTGTAGTGGAACGATGTGGGAATATGCCCCCTCTTCCTCAAATAGTGATAGGTCAGGGACCAGTTTCTGTTGTTGTATCGCCTATAGTAGAGGACGACCATGAAGAGCTTGATTACGTCTCAATGAGTGGATTCGATTTTCGAGAGTATATACGTCAAGTATATGAAGCTGCAAGAGTGGGTAAACTTACACCGTGCTTACCAACATCTGTGGTATCAACTGAAGCTTCCAGATCAAAGAAGAAACAACGGATCGAGCTAGTGAATAAGGAAGTAGACCCTTCAGGAGGTAGACAGAGTCTAGCACATAAACATTTGAGTGATCCCCGTTCTACGCGGACTGCTGATGAGATGAGATCTTGTTATAACTGTGGGAAGTCTGGACATTTGTGAGCAAAGTGTACGAGTCCACAAGTGACTTGCTACACCTGTGCTAGACCAGGTCATACTGCCTTCTGTAGGCAAGGTAGAGTTGCATCACAGTAAGGATCTTCCTCTACAGTGTCTCAGGAGGTCATTAGAGGACACCTCAGCAGCAAACACAAGGACAATAGAAAGCTTTTGATCGTCCTTCTACTCAGGGATCTATTCTCGGATCGAGTAGAGGTAGAGGTCGTGGAGGAAGTACCACTGACACCAAAGGAGCTCAGGGTAGAGCCTTTGAGCTGAAAACTGTAGAGGAGTCACCTGTATCAGTAGCAGAGATGAGACGTCTGTGTCTCAAATGTGGCGATCCAGGTCATTTGCGCCCTGAGTGTTCCTTGGCACCGATAGCGTGCTTTACATGTGGTGAACTAGGCCATTTGGCCCCTTTTTGTCAGCAAGGTAGTGTTTCTTCTCACCAAGACCTTCCTCTTTCTGGTCACACAATCGATGTACCTTGTGGGAGTGGATTGTGCCCTTTCTATAAAGTCAATATGGCCTGACATCAGAGAACCGGCGGGATGAAAGGGAAGGGTTATCATATCCACGTATACGGGGCAATCAATGAAACATAGGTTGGTATAAACGACATCTCATGCTATCATAGCAAATATACAAATCACACACCACTCATGCAAACACCCAATATAAGGATTGCAGTTAAGTAAGTCCTACGGACTTACCTCAACCTCGATCACCTCTATAGTGGAGGGACAACACAACCTATAAACAAGAATAAAGAGAGATATCAATCTCCTAACAACATAAGGGTCACACCTAGACCCAAAGGGATCCATAGGATCATCCTCAACCTAACTCAAAACCTAATGAACCTCAAAAGCCACACAAGGCATAAACCGATCATAACCTCAACCAAACACATCCTCACACCTCTAGCATGATCCTATACACTCACACAAGGAAATGAGGGAACAAAGGCATGCTAAGATAAGCCTAGAAGCAACAAACACCTGCAGAATCAAGTGCAACACCAAGCTGGTGCAGGTGGCCGCAGGAGCGGCTAAGTGGTGGTGCAGGGGCGGTTCACTGCCGTCGTTGGGGCGGCTCAAGACAGAGGCAGGGGCGGCTGGTGTGCAGAAGACACCCCTTCAGCTCCTTCTTCACTCCTTCCTTCAATTCCTTCACTTGTTCTTCATCCAACACACATACATACAGGAACACACATATATATACATCAACATAATCAAATTAAGGCTGGAGCAAGATCCAAACCTAAGGAATCCAAACTTGGCTAAGGAAAGAGGGAAAAGATGCAGGAAAGGAGAAGGAAAGAGAAGAAGTCATAAGACTCACCAAGGTGAGCTCAACTTAGAGCAGAATACCATCAAAAACCTCAAGGCTAGCTATCAACAAGCACAACAGCAACAACCATCAACAATAGCAAGCAAAACCACTCCTAAGCTTCCAATCTCACACAAACTCAAACATGGGTCAAGAAGAGATCCAAAGGAAGAAGAGAGGAGAAGAAGATCGTGAGGGAGATAGAGCAGGAGAGAGAATGAGGTAACCCTCTTCTAGAGGAGAAGATGAAGATATAAAGGAAAGAAAGGTAAAAAAATCAAAGCTTGGGTAATAGAAGACGGCTGCAACCCACCACAAACCGCAAGGGCGGCTTGCATGACCGCGAGGGCGGTTCATAGAACTGCAGCGGCGGCCAGCTAGGGGCGTAGGGACGGCCCACTGCAACTCCAAAGAAGAAGGCAACTACGTCTCAGTTGAAGCCCAGGTGCGGGATCTCTCGCAGACTAAGACTCTTACATCTCACCCCCCTAAAAACAAGTTTCATCCCGAAACTTGCAAAGTCCCAAAGTCTCTCAGACCCATAAGCCGAGGTGTAACTCTAACTCTCTCTATAGGAGGAATCACATCTTCGTTCAAAAGATCAGAACCCATACAAAACTATAACCTCAACATAAACATGGAGGAATCATCTACTCCAGAAAATAGGGCCATAACGCTACCCAGATGCGTAGAGGAATCACATCTCTCGCCATACCACATCACAAGGCATAGAGGAAGCACATCTCCAACCAAACATAATCATATACATCGTATGGAGGAATAACATCTCCACTGAAACTGTGTCCTTCAAAGTAGCATGGAGGAAAGAATAATCTCCAACTGAATCCTAATCAACTTAGATAGCATGGAGAAAAGAACCAATTCCAACTATAAACATATATCATACTCAAATAGCATGGAGGGAATAATCGTCTCCCATGTAGCCTCCTCAGGTCCACGTCTAGACCAATGTATCCTCATCATAGGAATGTCCTTAGAACGCAGGCGTCTCACATCTCACTCTAAACTACAACAAGATGCTCAGGAAAGGTGAGGTCTGGCTTCACCACCAAATCATCATAACTCACAATGTGCCTCGGATCTGGTATGTACTCTCTCAGTTAACACACATGGAATACAGGGTGAACACCCTCAAAACTCAGAGGCAAAGCCACTTTATAAGTTGCCCTCCCAACTCTATCCAGTATCTCAAAAGGACCGACATATCGGGGACTCAACTTCCCCTTTATGCCAAAACGTGTGACGCCACGCGTCCGAGATACTCTCAACCAGACATGAGCTCCTACCCTGAACTCTAGAGGCCGACACCTCTTGTCCGCATATGACTTCTGGCGACTCTATACAGCCAGCATCCTCTCTCTTATCAGCGCTACTCGAGTCATATCATTTTGAATCTGCTCTAGCGCTATCCCACTGATACTGCTAGGCTCATCCCAGCACAAAGGTGTACGGCACCTACGTCCATACAATGCCTCATAAGGAGCCATCCCAATAGATGCATGCCAGCTGTTGTTGTATTATAACTCAATAAGTGGGAGGTAATCAGACCATCCGTGTCCCCAATCCAACACACATGCTCGCAGCATATCCCCCAGGGTCTAGATGGTCCGCTCATACTGACCATCTGTCTAGGGGTGAAACGTAGTCGTGAAGTGTAGATTGTCCATCTCGATCAGAAACGATCGTCCTCGGTACACCATGGAGTCTCACTACCTGTCTAGTGTACTCCTCAACCAATCTGCTCACTGGCCATGTCTCTCTGATAGGAATAAAACTTGCCGTATTCCTCAATCTATCAACCACAACCCAGATAGCATAAAAACTCTTACTAGGCCTCAAACCAGTTACAAAATCCATGGAGACATCCTCCCACTTCCACTACGGTACTAGCAGTGGATGGAGCTCACCTCATGGTCTGCAATGCTCTATCTTGACTATCTGACAGGTCGCACACTGAGCCACAAATCGGGCTACATCGGGCTTCAGCCCTCCCCATCAATATGAACATCTCACATCATGGTACATCCTACTCGTACCTGGATGTACAAAGTAAGGTGTATAGTGAACCTCCTATAAGATCCTTTGCCTCAACTCTACATCGGCAGGTACACAGATGTGATCATGGCGCCTCATCACTCCATCAACTCCAAGGGAAAATTTTGGTGCCTCTCCACGAGACATCCTCTCTCTGATCCTCATCAAGGCCGGGCAAGTCCCCTGCTTCTGCTGGATCTCATCCAACAGACCGGATAAAACCACTAAAGCATATAACTGGGTATCCTCATCAGGAAACTTGATGTCCAACTCTAGCCAAGCTAGATCCCTCTCAAGCTGAGGCTATACTATCAATCTGGCAACCGTCTTCTCACGAGGCGTCTGCCTGCTCAAGGTGTCAGCTATAACATTCGCCTTTCCAAGATGATATAAAATATCAAGGTCAAAGTCCTTGATCAACTAAAGCCATCGACGCTGGCGTTTATTCAACTCCCGCTGCGTGAATATATACTTCAAACTCTAATGGCATCACTACAAACTCGTGGTGTCCATAACGGGCACGAAATGCCGTCTTGTGTACATCTTGCTCTCTCACCCTCAAGTAGTGATATCTTGAGCGCAAATTAATCTGGGAGAAAATTGTAGCTCCCTGAAGCCGATCAAGTAGATTATCAATACGAGGCAGTGGATACATGTTCTTGATTGTCACCTTATTCAACTCTTTGTAATCTATGCAAAACCGCAAAGAACCGTCCTTCTTCCATACGAAGAGGACAGGTGCACCCCATGGTGAAACACTAGACCGTATGAAGCCCTTTGCAGCCAACTCCTCGAGTTGCTTCTTCTGCTCCACATCTTGACAGGTGCCAATAGATATAGGGTCTTCGACATGGGTCTCGTACGAGGCTTTAACTCTATGCTGAAGTCCACACTCCTTTGAGGCAAGCTCAATGACTCAGCCAATACGTTTGCAAACTCGCAGACCACTAGAATGTCCTCCAAAGCTGGACTCTCTCCATGCTTCATGGCGTAGCACCAGAAGGCATCACATCCATGTGCAATCAATCTAGCTGCTCGTACGGCATTGATGATAGAACCCGTCTTCCCAAGGTCCCAACCTCGGAAGACCTCAATCTGACAAACCTTGGTAGAGACTGTAACAGTCTGTCTACCAACATCTAAAACTTTACGGTGTCTACGCATCCAATCCATACCTAATATGACTTCTTCATGCATCAATGTCATGACTAAGAAGTCAACGAGTAAAACACGAGTCCCTAAACGAAGGGGACAACTACGTATCTCACTAGTACCTCTGACCCGACTACCATTAGGTAAACCAATAGTAAAAGGTATCCCCTCTATGGTAGCTAAACTCAAACGCTCGACACATGTATGAGAAATAAAAGAATGTGTAGCACCAGTATCAAACAAAACTCTAACAGGTAATCCATGAAGCAGAATGGTACCGGTAGCAGCCGGTGCAGGTGGATCCTCTACACTCCTTAACTCAATAGCTCGCCCTCGGGCTCCTCTGGCATCACTAGTGCCAACATCTCTACCTCTGCCTCTACTCGGTCCTAGAGCAGAACCTTGAGTAGATGGACGCTCTGGGACCCTCTGACGTCCCTGTGTCTGCTACCGAGGTGTCCTCTGACCACCTCCTGCTACACTAGTAGGGGAAGAACCCTGTTGAGATACAACTCCACCCTGCCTACAGAAGGCAACTCTATGGCCTGGTCTACCACAGGTAAAGCATGTCACAACTGGTCTGGGACAATCTAGCCTCAGAAGGCCAAGGTCCCCACAGTTGTAACACTGACATCCCTTATCTGTAGTCAGTGCAGACGAGGGGTAACTATGTCGTCTTTGGTCTCGTCTAGACCTAGAAGCTCCTCCAACTCAACTGTTCTACCCAATGCGTTTCCTCTTCTCAGACCGTCCCGTCTGAGAAGCTCTCCTCTAATTGGCTCGCTCCCTCTAAAAAGCAGAAGCCCGGTCCTGATAATCAGCTAGGGACTCGCAATTGAATCCCTCCATGTATGAACGTGTGCTCTCCCTCAGACGACGAGAGAACAGATACACATACTGGTCCTCATATGGTGCAGCTGGACCCAACAAAGCTAACTCCGTTTGGAAGCGGCGGATGGCATCTGCAATGGGCACGTCCTCAAAGCCGGCCTCCAAAAAATCTTGCAGCTTCTCCCTCCTCATTGAGGTAGGACAGAACTGCTCCCTAATCATGCTCCTCATATGATCATAACTGGTGGCTTTGGTCCGCGCAATCCTCCATCATTGGTGTGCAAGGTGACGGAATAGAGACTGTAATAGCTCTATCTATCTCTCCTCAAGAAACCTGATAGACTCTAAGGCTGAGTCTACATGCCCTATCCACACCTTAGTCTGTAAACCAATCTTTCCTAAGAAGTATGGCACTCCCTACTGGTGAAATGTCTTCAACTAGCATCTAGTCGAGGCCCTCTAGTCTCCTCTAGGACTCGAATTGGCTCAACAACACGTGTAGGTGCAGTTGGGACCTGTGTCGCCCCCTAAGATCTCTAAGAAGATCCCCCATGTATAGGTAAATCTGGTGCCCGTTTGCCAGCTCTAATATCCTCCTCAAAATGTCTGATGTACTCTCTGAACTCCGTTCCTCCCATGAAGACACATTCAACATCATCAGACTGAGCTCAGTGTGAATGATGTCTCCTAGATCCACCGCTCATCGTCTTTGGAACAACGCTCTCTGCAACGTCCTCGTGTATTTCCTCCACCGCTGGTGTATCACCAGCGGGAACTTGTCCTTCACCTACCACGCCCGGATGGCGGTATGGTCTACCTCTACCTCTGCCTACAGCGGCAGTAGCTCTAGTCCGAGCCATCTACAGGGTGTGCACACCTAACTTATAAGGCTCTATATAGGCCATATGTATAGATATATATATACTTAACACATACACATACACAATCCAAAATACATATATACATATCTATACTGCAGAGATCCATAGCATAAGTGGCGACTTCTCGTACATCTAACCCAAAACCATACTTTAAACCAAAAACCTTTTTGAAAATGTTAGACTCCATGTGGGTTCTGTTTATTTTACCTATCAAACCTTATTGTAGGTAGCAAATGCCATTGTTGTCAACCTAAGGCTCTGATACCAACTTTGTAACACCTCGAATCCACGGGACTCGGAATGCCACATTGGGTTAGGATCTCACAATGCATCCTGACCCTAGCCTGACAACAAGTTCACTGGACGTTATAACATGGCACTGAGAGATATAAAAACAAATACATAAAACTATATAAACTGTATAACGACAAGGTAAGACAACATAGGCGAGTATATACACCAACACCCTCACACAAGAGGTAAGAAAAGATCATCCTCACGCAGAAGGGAAAAGGTAAATCAACCCAAAAGCCCACAATCACCTTGTATGAGACATCCTCGGCCTGCCACTCTGCTAGATGACAACCAGCATGCCTATCCTTTGGGGCATCTACAGCACGGTAATAAACCATTAGCTATCCATACACATATATAGAGTAATGCATAAGCTCAATCACAATCAAGGAAGGATAAACACATGAGCATGCTTTCACACATTTACCCATTTAATCATCTCAATATAATAGTCATTCACTCAAATCGTATATATAAATATAAATGAAACTATGTGACAAGAGGACCGATACATCCGCGCCTCTGAGCCTGCAAGCCAGCTAGCCAACTGCACAAGTATCAGTCTCACAATCCATGTACCCTGTGGGAGTGGATTGTGCCCTACTTGTAAAGTTAGTCTGGCCTGACATCAGGGACCCTCCCAGACGCCACGGCGGGATGAAAGGAAAGGGTTATCACAGCCACGCATACGGGGCAATCAATAAAACATAGGTCGGTATAAACGACATCTCATGCTATCATAGCAAATATACAAATCACACACCACTCATGCAAACACCCAATACAAGGATGGCAGTTAAGTAAGTCCTACGGACTTACCTCAACCTCGATCACCTCTATAGTGGAGGGATAACACAACCTATAAACAAGAATAAAGAGAGATATCAATCTCCTAATAACATAAGGGTCACACCTAGACACAAAGGGATGCATAGGATCATCCTCAACCTAACTCACAACCTAATGAACCTCAAAAGCCACACAAGGCATAAACCGATCATAACCTTAACCAAACACATCCTCACACCTCTAGCATGATCCTATACACTCACACAAGGAAATGAGGGAACAAAGGCATGCTAAGATAAGCCTAGAAGCAACACATACCTGCAGAACCAAGTGCAACACCAAGATAGTGCATGTCGCCGCAGGCGCGGATAGGTGGTGGCGCAGGGGCGGTTCACTGCCGGCGCTGGGGCGCCTCAAGATAGGCGCAGGAGTGACTGGTGTGCAAAAGATACCCCTTCAGCTCCTTCTTCACTCCTTCCTTTGATTCCTTCACTTGTTCTTCTTCCAACACACATACATATAGGAACACACATATATATACATCAATATAAGCCAATTAAGGCTGGAGCAAGTTCCAAACCAAAGGAATCCAACCTAGGTTAAGGAAAGAGGGAAAAGATGAAGGAAATGAGAAGCAAAGAGAAGAAACCATGAGACTCACCAAGTTGAGCTCAACTCAGAGCAGAACACCATACAAAACCTCAATGCGGGCTATCAACAAGCACAACAAAAACAACCATCAATAACAACAAGCAAAGCCACTCCTAAACTTCCAATCTCACACAAACTCAAACATGGATCAAGAAGAGATCCAAAGGAAGAAGAGAGGAGAAGAAGATCACGAGGGAGATGGAGCAGGAGAGAGAATGAGGCAACCCTCATCTGGAGTAGAAGAAGAAGATATAAAGGAAAGAGAGGTCAAAAAGCAAGGCTCGGGTGAAAGAAGACGACTGAAGCCCACCAAAAACCGCAGGGGCGGCTGGCCTGGCCGCTGGCTCACAGAACCGCAGGGGCGGCTAGCCAGGGGCGCAGGGGCGGCCCACTATAGCTCCAAAAAAGAAAGGCAGTTGCATCTCAGCTGAAGCACAGGTGAGGGATCTCTCGAACACTAAGGCTCTTACAAAAAGGATATTGTCGACTTTAGCAGGATAATTATCCTCTTCACTATAAATAGCGGAAACTCGTTTATTATTTCATTTCTTTTCACGTTTCCCCGTAAAAGATCTGATTTCTTTCAACCTTCATACTCATATCTACACTCCGTTTCTAATCCGATTTCAAATCCATTTGAGTTTTTTGGATTCCTCTCTTCATTCTCTTCATTTTAGTACCAAGTTTCTGCGTTTCCGAGCAATTGAAGGCCTGGTAGGATATATGTAACTAGGCTGGTTCCTTTGCTCCGAGTCTTGTGAATTTTATGTTATCCGAGCGTAGCCTGTGTCGTTGTGATTCCGAATCTTCTTTTAGATCATCAATCGGGTTAGTAACGAATAAGGTATAAATTTATTCATTTTCCGTATTATGATTTGGGTCAAACTGACCTTAGGCTTGTAAAAATGGATAATTGTAAATTCCATTATGCTCGTTATATTAGTCCGGTGATTATGAGTTGTTTGTTTGATGAAATGTGATGCCACGTGAGTTCAGAAATTGCATGCGGGCCAAATGTTATTCTGCTGAAATTAATTTAATTAATTAAACGTTAATTAATAAAATTAGGGTTAGAGTTGAGATTGAGGAATGTTGATTAGATGATACCTTGAGAGGTTTGACAAATTGTAAGATGTGGAGTTTATGGATTTATAGTTATGATCTTTGAGGATATTGATATTGTGGATTGTGTTATGGTTATGACGTTGCGAGATCTTGAAAACTAGGAGGTGGAATCTCCTAGCCAGTGGATAGTGATTGATATTTTTGTGTGCCTTGTTTATACATGTAGTGATCGTTTCCTCGAGGGGAATTGTGACCATTGCTTAGGACTATCCTGTGACACGTAAGTCGTTCGGGCTTACTTAACTTGCATTTATGGGTTTGTGTGATTGTGATAGTGGTGTTTGTGCATATGAATGTTGCATTGATAACCTAACCAGAGTAGGACGACCATCGATGTATATTCAATGGCCTAAGTGTATTATAACGGGTCGTGACAACTTCCTTGAAGCTCGTCGAGAGTGTGGAGGTTCTCGGCGACCGGTACTCTAGGCGGGAAGGCTTGATCCCTAATTCCAAACCTGTGTGAATGGGGACTAAGGCGAGGTTCTGGGTGTTCCTCGTGTCACAAAATAAATTGAATTAGTAATGGTATAATGTAATGAAGATAATAATTTGATATGTTTGTGAGCATTGCATATTGTGATGTGATAATATATTGTTTGTGCTATTGCTATTATTCTTATTCATGAATTGTTAGCTAACGGTTCTATACGGTGTTGTAGATATTCTGCAGGACGGAAGACTGCAAAATGATCCGGATGAGTGATCACTCGAGGGCTATCGTACATTAGGATGCGTGGGTTTTTGGGATGTTTATGTACACAAATGTTTCTATTGTTTCCGTTTGATACTCGGTTGTGACTTTGTATATGTTTTGATATACGATCATATAGTTTTATTTATTTGGTTTTCTTTTTATTTGTGGCTTGTTGTAAGATCTACCAATCTTGATGTCAGGCTAGGGTCAGGATCTATTGTGAGATCCTAGTCCACAACGCTCCGAGTCCTGCGGATTCGGGGTGTTACAAAGTTGGTATCAAAGCCTAAGGTTGACAACAATGGCACTTGCACTTTGCGATAAAGGCCGAATAGATAATAAACCGAACCCGAAAGGTGTCTGTCTTTTCCAAAAGATTTTGGTTTTGAAATGTATATAGTGATTTAGGATAGAATGTACGGGAAGTCATCACCCCTTTTGAGGATCTCGGCGGTAATGATATATATATACGCACACACGCACACACGCACACACACACACACACAAATATATATATATATCTTCTATGGCTCAGACTAGAGGAAATTTTATTCCTAAATAACTATATACATTTCACAACCAAAGTCATCGCCCCTTACTAGTGCACCCGAAGGGGTGATGACTTTCCGTACATTCTATCCTAAATCACCATAAATTGATCCACAAAGTCGATAACGTTGCACCCGAAGTGGAAATCGACTGGATGGCTTATCAAACATTATCATTGATGGCTCAAACTATAGCAACATCTGGTGTAGGATGGGGAAGAGGTAGACCATCTTTATCTCCGGTGATTGTAAGTCCTGGACGAGTTGGTGGACCTCTAGTCACGAGGGGTCGGGGCTAAGTCCCCATTGCTGATTTGCTAGAGGCGGAATACCAAGTTATGGAAGATGTTGAGAATGTAATTTCCGAGATTGTCGGCAACATGTGGATCGCAGTAAGGAACGAGATAGTTACCCTACTTAGATTGTAGATTACCCAAGTGGAAGATTCAAGTGGCGTCTCGATGAAGTAACGAGCTTGAGAAGACGTCTAGCGTGTAACAGAGGTGGCGAACAAGGACAGATGCGTTCCATATCCTTCGGCATCACCAGATTTGCTGAGGCGTTGTAAAAGGTGATTTCGGTGTTAGATACACCAAAGAGGATGGATAAGGTTGTTAAGTCTCAAGAGAAGCCAGAAACACCGACGCCAACGCATGCATAAAAAACTGGACGGTTTGGCAAACTGGACAGCTTGGCAAACACATATGTGAACTCACAGACCACATGAATGTCCTCTACCGCTGGACTCTCGCCCTCCTTCATGGCATAACACCAGAAGGCCTCGCAACCCTGTGCGATCAATCTAGTTGTTCATACTACTCTAATAACCATGCTTGACTTTCCAAGGTCTCAACCTCGGAAATTCTCGATCTGACCTGACTCGGTAGAGACCATCACGGTCCTCCTACCCACATCTAACACAAAACGATGCCTATACATCCAATCCATACCAAGAATGACTTCCTCATGGATCACTGGCATGACAAAGAAGTCTACAAGTAACAAATGAATCCCAAGACAAATGGGGCAATCACATATCTCGTGGGTACCTTTCACTTTACTATCATTAGGTAATCCTATCAAGAAAGGTCTACCCTCTATCATAACTAAACTTAATGTTCAACGCATGCATCAAAAATAAATGAGTACGTAGCACCCGTATAACACAACACTCTAAAAGGTAACCCAATAACAAGGATGGTACCTATAACAGCTAAGGTTAGTGGCTCTACTGTATATCACTACTCAAAACTCGAACCTATGCCCCTCAAGTATCATTGGGGTCATCATCCTAGTCACTGCCTCTACTCCAGCTGCACCGGCAGTAGGAGAATCTTGTTAACAAGAAACATTGCCTTGTCGGCAGAAGGGAGCCAAATGACCTAGTCCACCACACGTAAAGCAAGCTATCAGTGCCAACAGGCACTTAGGGCGTAAATGGCTTGGATCACCACAGTTAAAAAACAATCGTCCTAACTTCGCAACCTGTGCGGCCAAAGGGTAAATCGATCTTCTTCGTTCGTCTTTAGCAACCTTAACATGGGAGGAAACTTGTTGATGCAACACCTTGTTTTGTCGGCAAAAGATCAATCGATGCCCTACCTTACCACATATAAAGCATGTCACTAATGACTTCTTACACTCCGCTAGTCTATGTGCAGACCTCCCAAAGTTTAAACAAGGTCTCATCCAACCAAAAGTCCGTGTGGACAAGGGATCACTCGAATGACCCTGTGTCAGACTCTGTATAATACATGAAGTGTTTGCTTCATCACTCACTAGTTCGGTCCGTTGTTTCTTCTTTGATACTGAAGCTTCAGTTGGTCCCACAAATGTTGGTAAACCCGGTGTCGATCTACCTAGTCTTGCAACCTCTTGTACTTGGCATATATATTCTCCAAACTCGGGTCCACTCATGGAGACATAGTCGGTCTCTTCAGATCTGTCATCCCCTACGGGCGGATTAGTAATGGGGACTTGCCCCTGACCTAACACTACTTGAGGGAGAGGGAGTCTACCCCCACCTTGTCCTACTGTAGATGTCTCTATTGTCTGAGCCATCTGTAGCATATGCACACCTAACTTATAAGGCTATATATATATATAGAGAGAGAGAGAGAGGTTGGCACCCATGTAAACAACTCTTACCATGTAATATGAGAACAAATTGTATCCGTTAGATTGTTAAATAGACGGTAGAGATTAGGCGATATTATAGGGAAAAAATGTGTTATTAATGGAATAAATATTCGCCGGACCTGACTCTATATATTTGGCGGTATAGTCACATAAATTCGACGGTATAGTCACATATATTCGGTGTTTACATGTTCACATAGTAAGAGTTGTTTGCATATGAGTCAGGATCTATATATATATATATATCAATAGTGTCGAGATCCTCAAAAGGGTGATGGTTTACGGTACACACTATCCCAAAACAACTATACTCTTTTCAAAACCAAAATTCTTTTCAAAAGTCAGACCCCTTTCGGGTTCTGTTTATTTATCTACTCCACCTTTATTGTAGATTGCAAGTTTCATTGTTGTCAACCTAAGGATCTTATACCAACTTTGTAACACCCCAAATCAAAGGGACTCGGGGTGCTACTGGGCTAAGATCTCACAATGTATCCTGACCCTATCTTGAGAACAAGTTCACTGGATCTTACAAGAAGGCACAGATAGATTAAAACCAAATACATAAAACTAGATTAAATATATACATCAAAAGGTTTACAAAACACAACCGAGTACAAAACGACAACACAAATATGCAAATGCATACAAAAGATCCCATAACCCTCGCACAACCTAGTGTACGGAAGCCCTCGGCTGATCACCCATCTAGCTCACTCTGTAGTCTTCCAATCCTGCAGAAGATCTACAACACGGTATAAACCGTTAGCTAACAGATCATAAATAAGAATGAATCCGTAGCACATACATCACATCAGCATACCATATCCTGCAATGTCATACACACAACCCTTTATTATCTTTAATTAAGTTATACTATTACTAATTCATTTCCTTGTGACACACGGAGTAAACTCCCAATGCCTATGTCCCCATTCCCCTTAGGTTTGGAATGGTGTCAATCATCACAACCTGGAGCTCTGGTCGCAGAGAACCTCCCTAGCCTCCCAATTCCGGGATAGACAAGTCATCACCGCCCGTTATCGTACACTTGGGCCAATAATATGCATGTAGGTTCATCCTAGTCCAGTTAGGTTATAAATTCAACACACATATGCATACACACAACCTCAATACACACTCAAACCCATAACCGCTCGCTAAATAAGTCCCACGGACTTACCTGTCACAACGTCGATCCATACCACGTCACGACTTCCCCTCGAGGAAACGATCAGCTCTTGCATCAACAAGGAACAAAAATAAGTCAAACGCGATCCAAGGTTAGGAGATTCCACCTCCTAACCCCATAACCATCCCCACACTATAACTCGAATCTAAACCTCGATATCTCAACATAAACTCACATTCCTCAAATCTCAAGTTAGTGTCTAATCAACATTCCTCAATCTCAATTCTAATCTTAAATTAATTAATTAACCTTTAATTAATTATTTAAACACCATAACAATCTAACGACTATAATGGAATTTCTAATTCTCCATTTTGATAGGCCTAAGGTCAATCAAGGGCAAATCGCAATACGGAAAACGAATAAATTCATAACTTATTCGTTACTAACCCGATTGACGATTTAAAAGAAGATTCGGAATCACAACGGCGTAGGCTAAGCGTGGATAACATCAAATTGACCGGAATCTGAGCGACGAAACCATCCTGGTGATATATATGCTCGACCAGGTCTTCATATGCTTGGAAATGCAGAAACTCGGTACCGATATGAAGAGAATGAGGACAGGAATCAAGAAACTCAAGCGGAATTAAAATCGGCTTAGAAACGGAGAGTAGATCTGAGTTTGAAGGTTAAGAAAAATTAGAGCTTTTACGAGGAAACAGGAATGGAAATGAATTAATAAACGATTTTCTGCTATTTATAGTGAAGACGATAAATATCCTTTCGGAAAGTCGATAATTATCCTTTAACCGATCCAAAGGTGGGTTGAACCTCCTTCTCCAAACTTCTTGAAATTGGAATAATAAATTTTGAATATTGTAGGGATAATTATTCCACAACTGCCTCAGAAAACATGTATTCCTAAGCCGTCTTTTTTAGCCGTTAAGAAACGAAATAGCGACTCTTTTGGCCATTTTTCCTATCCATGTTATTTTATACCTAGGACATGTCCGATGTCCTGATCATTTCTCTCAATTGCATTTTTATTAATTGAAGCTCCAAAGTGCTCTAAATAACACCAGAGGGTAAAAATAATTACCCGAGGAAAAAGTGCAAATTTCCCTGTAAGTCCAAAATTATGCTAGGAACATAACAGTGGGACTCATACTCATCACTTACGCAATCTTCGCGAGTTATATGTCAATTACGATCAATGATTAAGTTAATCAAAATTTTATTAGAATTCGAAAATCCGAGCTCTTACAAGTTTTTCAATCGAAATCACAAATCCGTAACTTTCTTCCCCCAAAATCACTACCACTTGCTTCCTAGGGGGTTCTCCAGTTATTTCCAACACACCAAACAAGCTGGAATCTCTAGACTCAAACGAAATCAACCAAAATCAAGAAAAGGGGTTTTTGAACGAGATTACCCCGATTTTCTTCAGAATGTGATGGTTTGAAGTCTCGATTGATGTTGGAAAAGTTGATGTCGCACCTTTCCCTTCGATTTAGAATCCAAGAATTGTCAAAAACGAGCAAGAAACGGAGACTTGAGAGATTAGGGCTCATTTCGGTCGAGACGGCGTCGGGATAGAGGGAAAAGTGAGGAGAGAGAGTGTTCTTCTCATTTTGTATCCGTCAGAAAAATTAACTGCATGTCGGACGAGATGGTTGACAGTGCCCGAGATGCCTGACCGAGGTGACTCCTTGTTGCTCCAATCTCGGTTGATCCAAATTTGCCTCGGTCGACATGGTTTGACAGCTCCCAAGATGGCTCCCAGTTTCCGTTCTTTCCTCATATTTGCTGACTGTAATTCCGCCCATATGCTTCCCCTAGTTGTTCGCTTGGATTGTACCTAGTTCTTGTCATCATGGACACAGAAATGTAAAAACTACACTAAACTAATCTATAAAGCATTAAAGAAAGCAATACCTTGGGTTGCCTCAAGCGCTAGATTTATGGTTGCTAGCTGGACCAAATTGCTTATGCTCTTGTGAGATGCATGGACGCAATCTCCTTAACCGGAACTTCCGGTATGTGTTTCTTCAACCTACGTACGTCGACCTTAAAGTTTCCACAATGTTCACCCCATACTTCAACTACATCATGAGGAGAAACATGTTTCATAATATATGGTTCTGTCCACCTATATTTTGACTTACCTGGAAAGAGGAGGAGGTGAGAATCGAAAAGAAGAACAAGATCTCCTTCCTTGAGCCCTTTTTGATTAATATGCTTGTCTTGTCACTTCTTTGTTCTTTCCTTACAAATCTTCGCAGCTTTTGCAATCATCTGCGAAGCGGCGGTTTTGTATTCCTAGCATCATTTTGTTAAGCTTTGGAAGCTTCGGAATGGTAAGGCTAGTACTTGCATCGTTCGAACTAAATGAATGAGGAGGTTTCGATGAATCAAAGATATATTTTGGTTCAAAAGTATCTCGGTCGAGATCCAATCCGAGGTGACTCCATGTTGCTTTCACCTCGGTCACACTGAAAGTCACCTCGGTCGAGCCGATTTTTGCGAGGTCGAGACAGTTTGTCGTCTCCTATTCAAAATCCTCAAAAGAAGCCTTTGGATGTTCTTCCAACTTTTCCAAGCTTTGTATGTCTGCCTCACAAGAAACATCAACATCTTTCTCCACCATACTAAAACTCAAAACTCTTTCAAGAGGATCTTTAATAAGGATAGAGCTCACCAATTCTCGAGATTCCTCATTGTCGTAGATGTTTAAGATATCTTCACCAAGGTCTTGTCCCTTCATCAAAGTTGATAACACAAATTCAACATGTTCTTCTCTTATGTTGAAAGACAATTTGGGGTTCTTGCAATCCACCAAGCAACTAGAAATTGCAAGAAACGGCCTCCCAAGGATGATTGGGATGTCTTCCAATATGCCAACGGGTCGAGTGATGGATTGATCCGCCATATAAAACATCATTTTTACCGGTTTAGGCTCTCCTAAACCGACCTTCTCACATAAAGCAAGTGGAATGATGCTCACACTTGGTCCTAGATCATAAAGTGCATCATATGTGACCTCTCCAACCTCTATGGGGATAGAAAACGATCCCGGATCCCGCAGCTTGGGTGGCTTGTTCTCCCTCATGATCTTGATGAGTTTCGATGATCTAGAAGACATCTTTACCTCACCAAATTCCTCGAGCTTCCTCTTGTTATAGATGATCTCTTTTAAGAACTTCCCATAAGCTGGATACCTAGAATTCCATTATTAAAAGGTATGCTAATATGTAGCTTACTCATTAGGTCTAGAAACCTACCGAAATGCTTGTTTAGACACGCTCTTGCTCTAGACTGAGGAAACGGTAGTGGAGGTTTGTAAGCTAGAGGAGGTAAGTAGATCTCATCCTTCTCCTTTTCTTTCTCAGCGGGCACCTCGACCGAGATGGTCTACTTCACAGTGTCGGTCGTCTGAGGTACAGGATCAGTGGTTGTCACACCACTTCTTGTGGTAATCTCCATCACTTGGCCCTTCGGATTGTTCTTCGTCCATCGGGGAAGCTTCCCTTGATCTTTAGGAACTTCTCCAGCCTTGCTAAATACTTGATTTTCCAAGGCTTTTTTTGCCTTAGAAATCAAAGTAACCGAACTTTCCAATCCATTCATTTTTCCATCAAAGTTTCAATCAGCGCTACCAATTTTTTGTAGTTCCAATTGTTATTGTTGTTCTTATTCCCTTGATAATTTCCTCTTCCCACATACCCAACATCTTGCTCCTTTGGTGTTTGTTCTTGTGACTTCAATAGCTCCTTCAAAGCTTTAAGCTCATTGTTAAGGGTGGTGAGTTGAGCAACACTAGAGGTAGTAAGATTCAACTCTTGAGCTCCGGGTTTCCGTCTTCCACCATCAACCCTCCAATGGAATATTTCTCAATAGTTAGAGCTTTTTTCTCAACAATCTCCCTTGCATCGTCAACTCTTATATCAATAAATGTTCCAGCAGAAAGGGATTTGATTTTGAATTGAGTTTCCTCATCCAAAAGCTTGAAATAAATTTTCAGCAGCTCAAGTTTTGAAATCATATGATGAGGGCAATCCATTAAAAGGTCTTTGAACCTTTCCCATGATTTAAATAAACTCTCATTGTCTTTCATAGAAAAATCATTAATTTTACCTCTCAACTCCGCTGTTTTTGATGGCGGAAAGAACTTGGTGAGATATTCCGAAGTCATCTCCTCCCATATGTTAACTCTTCCGGATGGAAATGATTGTACCAAGCAAGCGCCTTATCCCTCAAAGAGAAAAAGAAAGGCCGCAACTTCTAGTTATTATTATCCACTCTTGTAGGTCTCAAAGTCTCCATGAGAATCTCATAATTTTGTGTATGTTGATGTGGAGATTCTCGCTCTAATCCTCCAAACTAGTTTTGTCAGATCATAGTAATAACTTGAGGTTGAAACACATAATCCTATTCAACCGGATCCCCTAAATTAATGCCCGGACGGCGTGTTTGTTGAACGGAATCCATCCTTTGACCTAACGTTTGCGGCTCCCCTATAAACGGCTCATTCCGCTCATTCCCAACTAGAAAACTAGGTGGTGGCACAACAACGGGTACCGGTGGATCAACCACAACTCGGGCATTACCTCATTTCCCTTCTTGTAGCAGCCGAACTGCTTCTTGTATCTCAGCCATGTCGGCCCGAAGTGCTTCTTATCTGGCACGTGCATCTACTCTCTCCTTAGCTAGAGTGTCATCACATAATTGTAACTGATAAAGAGCATCATCCAACTCAGCTTGGAGATCTCTCTCATCATCATTCCTAGCAACCATTTTAGCTTCCTTAAGTCTTCATCTGTGAGTTTTTTCTGGTTCAGGATCGTAGGAAACGATTTCTTTACCAGCTCGAGACCTTCACATAAACCTAAAGAAAGGTCCTGCAAGAACATTGAAGTACAATGATCAATAGCAACAAGGGTAGCAGCCCTAAGACAACCAAATACCAGCTTGGTCGAAACTTCGATCCCCGGCAACGGCGCCAAAAACTTTGTTCGCTCCAAAGTGTGTGTAAATTAAATCTTAAATTTATAATCAAGAATAAACCAAAAGCGAACCGGCACGGATCAATCACAGTATTAGCAAATATTCCAGGGTTGGTCACAAGGATTATTGTGAAATCAAACACGGTATATAACTTTAGGGTGTATATGCGAATCTCAAGCAACAAAGAACACAGAGGAATATAAATCAGATATGGGAATGCAGATTCTAGAGATAAATGTATCTAGTTGTGGTTTCAACCTAATATTTCTCAACGATAAACATGGACAAACTTGAGGTTGCAAAGGGAAGGTATTTCTACGATGGGGATAAATCATCGGGTAAGTCTCACCATCCATTATCCAAAACTAAAGATCCTATCACCGGGTAAGACTCAAGGAAGTAAGGAAAGGAACAAACACTCAAACCAATACACTACCTAAAGGAACTGTAACACCCCGAATCCACGGGACTTGGGATGCCACATTGGGCTAGGATCTCACAATGGATCTTGACCCTAGCCTGCCAACAAGTTCACTGGATCTTACAACAAGGCACAAGTAGATTAAAACCAAATACATAAAAGTTGTATAAGATACATCGAAAGATTTTTACAACAACAAAGCCGAGTACAAAACAACATTCATAAACACAAATAAAAAAGATCACATATCCCACGCAATCCTAATGTACAAAAGTCCTCGGTTGGTCACACCATCTGGCTCTTTCTGCAGTCTTCCTAACCTGCGGATCAGCTACAACACCGATATACATCATTAGCTACCACAATGAATAAGTATGAAGGTAATAGCACAAACACACATCAACATCTCATACATGTATTTCCACACACATTCATTAATTATCTTTCAATTTCGTTATTCCATTACTAATTCAACTTATTTTGTAACACGAGGAGCCTCAAGAACCTCGTCCCATCTAACGTAACACAGGAGTTTAGCATGGGGGTGATCATCACTCGTCCCCTACTATGAGATCATCTTCAGGGAACCTCCTCCTACCCGCAGGCGGAGGCAAGTGGTCACGACCCATTATAATACACTTGGGCTATTTAAACTAATAAATGGTCATCCTAGTCCGGTTTAGGTTATAAATGCACAATCATATGAACACACACAACCATCACAATCACACAAACCCACAACTGAACGCTAAGTAAGTCCTATGGACTTACCAGATATACTCGTAACCAATACCACGTCACAACTTCCCCTTGAGGAAGTAATCAACGCCTCCAATAACAAGGCACACAACGTCATATACTGCAAGGGTTAGAAGACTCGTCTCCATAACCATAACCAACCTACAACCTCAGATTAAACCTCAAGATCATAACATGCTCACAAATGCCTAAGACATATCCTCAAGATCAACACGAGTGCCTAAGGCACATCTCTATTACACCACTCATCCTAACCAAGCTAGCCAAGCCAACATCTAAGTCAAGGCCAAACGAAAGGAGAGAAAGAAACATACCAACAAGGTACGCCTTGAATGCACCAACAAAAGCAAGGACTCAAGGTTGAACCACAGAGGCATAGGGGCGGCTCACTCAAGGCGCAGGGGTGGCTCACAGGCAGACGCAGGGGCGGTCTGGTGCAGGCGTAGGGGCGGCTGTCAGTGCAGAGGCTTGGCCCCGACTTCTCTTCCATCGCTTTCTCGTCTCTCTTCACTTCTTCACCACACCACAACAACACACATACATACAATACATGTATGAACATCACAGTATTCAGGAAAGGGTCCAACACAAGTCTAACTTGTGATCCTAAGCTAAGAAGGAAGAAAGAAGCAAGAAAGAAGAAGAAATGAAGAAAGAGGTGAAGAGCTTACCACAACAACCCTAAGCAGCAACTAGGAGCAATAAACACTTCCACCACCTCAATACCACAACAACAACTCTCAGCATCATCCTCATGATCATCCAAAGCCAAACCACAACCAAACTCTCCAAAACTCTCTCACAAACACAAGGAAAGATCAACGAAGAGAAGATGAAGAAGAAGAAGAACGTACAGAGGAAAAGCAAGCCGAAGGAGTTGAGGAAAACCCTCATACAGAAGCAAAGGATGGCTTATAAGAGTAGCTAGTCGCAAAGCAGAAGTTAAAGGGTCAACGAAGGCGGCTACAACCACACATTGCCGCAAGGGCGGCTTTTGTCAAGCGCAGGGGCGGCCACCATGGTTCGTTGGGGCGGCTAACAGGGTCCAGCAAGAGCTCAACTAAGGCTCAACAAGGATCCTAGGCTCCAAGGACTAAGGCTTTTACATCACACCCCCCTAAAAACAAGTTTCGTCCCGAAACTTGCAAGATCCCCAATCCTCTCAAAACCATAAGTCGAGGTATAACTCTCCCTCTCAGAGATATTATCGTAACTGATAGCATTCTATATCCTCAACCACTACATGGAGGAATCATCACTCCAACACACATCAACAACTCTAAACAAGGCCTAGAAGAAGACCATCTCTAGCCAAACACTAACCACATCACACTGGCATGGAGGAAAGCCGTCGCCAGCAAAAATGTATACATAACACTACTATGTGGAGGAAAACCGTCTCCACTCACACTATGTCCATCAATGATAGCATGGAGGAAAGAACCATCTCCAGCTAATCTTAACACACACGATAGCATGGAGGAAGGAACCATCTCCAGCTATACCAATCTCGCGCTAGCAAGCAAGATCCAACAGATCATATGCACATATCGCAACTAGCACGAAAAGCACAACATATCACATATGCATATAACATGAAATCCCCTCACCAAGATGGCACTAAGATCTACTCGTGGATCCTACTAGTGCCTCTAACTCAGCATAGAACTCTTGTTAGTTCCTCTGGATAGTATCTTCAGTCTCCCATGTAGCCTCATCAGGTCCTCGTCTAGACCATTGTATCCTCATCATAGGAATCTCCTCCAAACGCAGGTGTCCCACACCTCGCTCTAGGACTGCAATAGGGTGCTTTGCAAAGGTGTGGTCCGGCTCAACTACCAAATCATCGTAACTCACAATGTGCCTCGGATCTAGTATGTACTGCCTCAGCTGAGACACATGAAACACAGGGTGAACACCCTCTAACCTCGGAGGCAATGCTAATTTGTAGTCTGCTATCGCAACTCTATCTAGTATCTCGAAAGGACCGACATATCAGGGACTCAGCTTCCCCTTTATGCCAAAACGTTTGACGCCTCACGTCGGAGATATTGTCAACCAGACATGAGCTCCTACCCTGAACTCTAGAGGCCAACGCCTCTTGTCTGCATATGACTTCTGGCGACTCTATGCAGCCAACATCCTCTCTTTAATTAGCGCCACCTAATCCATATCATCCTGAATCTGCTCTGGAGCTATCCCACTGATACTGTGAGGCTCTTCCCACCATAAAGGTGTACGACACCTACGTCCATACAGTGCCTCATAAGAAGCCATCCCAATAGATGCATGCCAGCTGTTATTGTATGAGAACTCAACGAGTGGGAGGTAATCAGACCATCCTTGTCCCCAATCCAACACACAAGCTCATAGCATGTCCTCTATTGTCTGGATGGTCCTCTCTGATTGACCATCTGTTTGGGGGTGAAACGCAGTAGTAAAGTGTAGACTCATCCCCAAAGCGGTCTGAATCTGCTGCCAGAATCTCGAAGTAAACCGTCCATCTCGATCAAAGACGATCATCCATGGTACACCATGGAGTCTAATTATCTGTCTAGTGTACTCCTCAACCAATCTGCTCACCGGCCAAGTCTCTTTGATTGGAATGAAACGTGCCGTCTTCGTCAGTCTGTCAGCAATCACCCAAAATAGCATCAAAGCTCCTACTAGTCCTCAATCCGGTCACAAAATCCATGGAGATGTCCTCCCACTTCCACTGTGGTACTAGTAGTGGATGGAGCTCACCTCCCGGTCTGCAATGCTCTATCTTGACCTGCTGACAGGTCGTACACTGGGTTACGCATCTGGCTACGTTGGGCTTCAGCCCTCCCCACCAATATGAGCCTCTCACATCATGATACATCTTACTCGTACCTGGGTGTAATGAGTAAGGTGTACAGTGAACCTCCTGTAAAATCCTCTATCTCAGCTTTGCATTTGTAGGTACACAGATACGGTCATGTTGCCTTAAAACTCCATCCGCTCCAATGGAGAACTGTGGTGCTTCTCCACGAGACATGTTCTCTCTATTCCTCGTCTAGGTCGGGCAGGTCCCTTGCTTCTGTTTGATCTAATCCAGCAGACCAGGTAGAACCTCTAAAGCAAACAACTAGGCATCGTCATCAGGAAATTGGATATCCATCTCTTGCCAAGCTAGATCTCTCTAAAGCTGAGGCTG
Organism: Fagopyrum homotropicum; assembly: GCA_033239125.1. Lineage (NCBI taxonomy): Eukaryota > Viridiplantae > Streptophyta > Magnoliopsida > Caryophyllales > Polygonaceae > Fagopyrum > Fagopyrum homotropicum. The sequence continues at coordinate 89,310,931 of BSWB01000003.1, read as the reverse complement.
TACAGTAAGTCTGGCAACCGCCTTCTCCCGAGGCGTCCTCTTGCTCAAGACGTCAGCTACCACATTCGTCTTGCCAGGATGATACAAAATCCCAAGGTCAAAGTCCTTGAACAACTCAAGCCATCGACATTAGCGGTTATTCAATTCCCGCTGCGTGAAAATGTACTTCAGACTCTTATGGTCTGTGAAGATCTGACATGTAGCACCATAAAGGTAGTGTCTCCAGATCTTTAAAGCATGAACTACCGTTGCCAACTCCATATCATGAGTTAGGTAGTTCTCCTCATACGTCTTCAGCTGTCGAGACGCATCAACAATCACTATGCCTCTCTGCATTAACACACATCCCAAGCCTAGCTTGGATGCATCACTGTAAACAACAAAATCATCAAAACCCTCTAGATGTGCCAAGACAGGAGTAGAAGTGAAACGCCTCTTCAACTCCTCAAAACTCTAAGCACACTCGTCGGTCCACACAAATCTGGTAGTCTTCCTCAAAAGACTCATCAGTGGACGGGCAATCACAAAAAATCCCTCAACAAAGCGTCTACAATATCCGGCTAAGCCAAGAAAGCTACGCACTTCCTTGACGTTCGTCAGTGTCGTCCATGCAGCCACATACTCAATCTTCGCCAGGTCAACCATAATCCCGTCGGCAGAGACGATGTGTCCAAGGAAAGCAACCTCAGACATCCAGAAACTCACACTGAGAGAGCTTGGCATACAACTCTCTATCCCTTAAAATATGCAAAACCATCCTCAAATGACCGGCATGCTCCTCTCTGCTACGAGAGGATACTAGGATGTCATCAATGAACACTACCACAAACTGATCCAGGAAGTCGATGAAACTATTGTTCATCAACTCCATGAAAACTGTTGGGGCATTCGTCAGCCCAAATGGCATCACTACAAGTTAATCCGGGAGAAAACAATCGCTCCCTTAAGCTAGTGATATCCTGAACGCAAGTTGATCCGGGAGAAAACAGTCGCTCCCTTAAGCTGATTAAGTAGATCATCAATACAAGGCAGTGGATACCTTCTCTTGATGGTCACCTTGTTTAGCTCTCTATAATCTATACACAATCTCAATGATATGTCCTTCTTCCGTATGAAGAGGACAGGTGCACCCCATGGTGATACGCTAGGGCGTATGAAGCCCTTCTCAGCCAACTCCTCGAGTTGCTTCTTCAGCTCCAACATGTCGATAGGTTCCATACGATATGGGGCCTTCGAGATAGGTCTCGTGCCAGGCTCCAAATCAATGCCAAAGTCTACGCTCCTCTAAGGCGGTAAGCTAGACAGCTCTGCAAACACGTTTGTAAACTCACAGACCACTGGTGCAATCAGAAGGCATCACATCCTTCATGGCGTAGCACCAGAAGGCATCACATCCTTGTGCAATCAGTCTAGATGCTCGTACTGCACTGATAACAGATCCCGTCTTCCCAACGTCCCAACCTTGGCAGACCTCTATCAGACCTATGTCGGTAGAGACTGTAATAGTTCTCTTACCCACATCTAACACCGCACGGTGTCTACACATCTAATCCATACCTAAAATGACTTCTTTATGCATCAAGGGCATGACTAAGAAGTCAACAACCAATATACGAGTCCCTAAGCGTAGGGGACAACTACGTATCTCATTGGTACCTCTGACCCTACTACCATCAGGTAAGTCTTTAGTAAAGGGGGTCCCCTCTATGGTAGACAAACTTAAACACTCAACACATGTAGGAGAAATAAAAGAATGCGTAGCACCCGTATCAAATAAAACTCTAACAAGTAAACCATGTAACAGAATGGTACCTGTAGCAACTAGTGTTGGTGGCTCCTCAGCACTCCTCACCTCAAAAACTGGACCTCGAGCTCCTCGAGCATCACTGGTACCAACATCTCTACCTCTACCTCTACTCAGTCCTGGAGTTGATCCCTGAGTAGCAGGTGTGTCTAGGACTCTTTGTTGACCTTGTGCCTGATGTTGAGGCAGTCTTTGTCCATGTCCTGCTGCACCTGCAGGGGAAGAACCCTAATGTGATGACGCCTTGCCCTGAAGGCAAAACGTAGCTCTATGTCCTGGCTTCCCACACGAGAAGCAAATTAGTGGTGCTCTCGGGCAATCAACCCTCAAATGTCTATAAGCCCCACAGTTGTAATACTTACGGCCTCTCTCAATCGTCTGTGCAGACACTGGAACACTCGAGCGGCCCTGAGTGTGGCCTCGCCCGTATCCAGATGCTCCTACACCAGTCTGTCCTGTGCGATGTCTCTTCTTAAACCGACCTGTATGAGAAGTCCTCCTTTAGTTAGTTCTCTCTCTCTCTCATAGGTAGAGGCCTGATCTTGATAATCTGTCAAGGACTCACAGTGGAATCCTGCCATATCCTCCACCACTAGTGTGCCAAGTCATGGAATAGAGATTGTACTACCTCTGTCCATCTGTCCTCAGGGCACCTAATATACTCTAAGGCCAAGTCTACATGTCCAATCTAAACCTCGGTCTGCAACCCAATCTCTCCTTAGAAGTGGGGTACTCCCTACTGATAAAATGCCTTCAACTAGGCATCTGGTCAAAGCCCTCTTGTCTCCTCTATAGGTCGAGCAACCACAGCAGCACGTGCCGGTATAACTGGCACCTAGGTAGCTATGTGGGATCTCTTAGATGATCTCTCATGCCCTTGTAGATCTGGGGCTCGTCTGCTTGCTCTAATAGCCTCCTCAAAATGCCTGAGGTACTCCTTGAACTTTGGTCCACCCATGGAGACACGATAGGAGCCATCGGACTGGGTTGGATGTGCCTGTTGTCTCCTGGACCCACCACTCCTCGTAGTTGGGACTACACTCTCAACAACCTCCTCAGAAGCCTCCTCAACCACTGGTGGATCTGTAGCGAGAGCTGGTCCCTGCCCTATCCCTCCTGGAGGAAGAGGTGGTCTACCTCTACCTCTACCTACAGCAGCAGTAGCTCTAGTCCGAGCAATCTGCGGGGTATGCACACCTAACGTATAAGGCTCTATATAGGCCATATGTATAGATATATGTATAATACTTAATAGTACATGCATACACATAAACACATAGAGAAGATATATATATATATATATATATATATATACATATCTATACAGTCAAGATCCTTAGATGGGTGACGGCTTCTGTACATACTATCCCAAAACATTTGTACTCGCTTTAAAACCAAAACCTTTTGAAAAGTCATACCCCATGTGGGTTCTGTTTATTTATCCACTCTACCTTTATTGTAGATAGCAAGTGCCATTGTTGTCAACCTAAGGCTCTGATACCAACTTTGTAACACCCCGAATCCACGGGACTCGGGATGCCACATTTGGCTAGAATCTCATGATGAATCCTGACCCTAGCTTGACAACAAGTTCACTAGATCTTACAACAAAGCACATGTAGATAAAAACCAAATACATAAAAGTTGTATAAGATACATCGAAAGAGTTTTACAAAAACAAAGCCGAGTACAAAACAACATTCATAAACACAAATAAAAAAGATCTCATATCCCACGCAATCCTAATGTACAGAAGTCCTCGGCTGGTCACACCATCTGGCTCACTCTACAACCTTCCTAACCTGCGGATCATCTACAACACGGTATACACCGTTAGCTACAACAATGAATAAGTATGAAGGTAATAGCACAAACACACATCAACATCTCATACATGCATTGCCACACACATTCATTTATTATCTTTCAATTTCTTTATTCTATTACTAATTCAACTTATTTTGTAACACGAGGAGCCTCAAGAACCTCGTCCCATCCAACGTAACACAGGAGTTTAGCATGGGGGTGATCATCACTCGTCCCCTCCTGTGAGATCATCTTCAGGCACCTCCTCCTACCTGCAGGGGGAGGCAAGTGGTCACGACCCGTTATAATACACTTGGACCAATTAAAGTAATAAATGGTCATCTTAGTCTTGTTTAGGTTATAAATGCACAATCATATGAACACACACAACCATCCGAATCACACAAACCCACAACTGAACGCTAAGTAAGTCGTACGGACTTACCGCATATACTCGTAACCAATACCACGTCACAACTTCCCCTAGGGGAAGTAATCAACGCCTGCAATAGCAAGGCACACAACATCACATACTGCAAGGGTTAGGAGACTCGTCTCCATAATCATAACCAACCTACAACCTCACATTAAACCTCAAGATCAGGACATGCTCACAAATGCTTAATGCATATCCTCAATATCAACATGAGTGCCTAACGCACGTCTCTACCATACCACTCATCCTAACCAAGCTAGCCTAGCCAACATCTAAGTCAAGGCCAAAGGAAAGGAAGGAAAGAAACATACCAACAAGGTATGCCCTGAATGCAGCAACAAAAGCAAGGACTCAAGGTTGAGCCAGAGAGGCGTAAGACCGGCTCACTCAAGACGCAGGGGCGGCTCAAAGGCAGGCGCAGGGGCAGCCTGGTGCAGGAGCAGGGGCGGCTGTCGTTGCAGAGTCTTGGCCACGACTTCTATTCGATCCCTTTCTCGGCTCTCTACACTTCTTCACCACACCACAACAACACACGTACATACATATACATGTATGAACATCAAAGCATTCAAGAATGGTCCAACACAAGTCTAACTTGTGATCTTAAGCTAATAAGGAAGAAAGAAGCAAGAAAGAAGAAGAAAGGAAGATAGAGGTGAAGAGCTTACCATAATAACCCTAAGCAGCAAGTAGGAGCAATCAACACTTCCACCACCTCAACACCACAACAACAACTCTCCGCATCATTCTCATGATCATCCAAAGCCAAATCACAACCAAACTCTCCAAAACTCTCTCACAAACACAAGGAAAGATCAAGGAAGAGAAGATGAAGAAGAAGAAGAAGAAGAAGAAGAAGAAGAAGAAGAAGAAGAGCGTACACAGGAAAAGTGAGCTGAAGGAGATGAGGAAAACCCTCATACAGAAGCAAAGGATGGATTATAAGAGAAGTCAGCCGCAAAGCACAAGTCAAAGGGTCAACGAAGGCGGTTGCAACAACACAGAGCCGCAAGGGCGGGTTTTGTGGGCGCAGGGGCGCCTAGCCACAGGGGCGGCCACCATGGTCCGCTGGGGCGGCTAACAGGGTCCAGCAAGAGCTCAACAAGGCTCCTAGGATCCAAGGACTAAGGCTCTTACAGGAACAGAACTAACCATCACCGGGTAAGTCTTAGGTTAACTCTCAAAGGTATGATGAAGGCACACTCAAACCCTAACAAAGGATATACCTTTGTTACCTAACACTCATCATCATCGGTAAACAAGCAAAGGAATTACCGGGTAAGTCTCTTCCTAGACTTGAATGTAAACCAAGAAAGGTGCAACAAGAATAGGATAGGCAAACTATAACCTAAACTCAAGATCGGGCAATGCAGCAGGCAATCTCGTGCAGTTCTTATCGATCTCGGTCGAGATGACTCAAAGAACAGCCCGTGACGGGTTTTGGTCTACGGTTAACTCAAGCTTTCAAGGTCCACTCACGATAAAGGTCTATTCTTTCATCGTCTATAACACAAACCTTCAACTAATCACCCTAGAATTGCAGGGGTTTTAGCCAACAATCATCATGTTCAAAGCAATCAGATAATATATAATCAAGATATCAATGAAAGGGAATAAAACACTCAACAAAGGTTTCCAATAAGCAATAATGAAAAACAATCAAACAATCGTCAATAACATGTTCGAAAAGAATGGAAACAATCAACTATCAATTCCCCAAGAAAACCTTACAACTTATGTTCCCTTCTTCCTTGAACCATAAGTAATCCTTCCTTAGATATTCTCTTTCCGTCAATCCTTCCAACAGCCGTAATATAAGCGTAGATCCGATAATCCGCACATGCGCCGTCCTTTGCCGCGGCAATAACACTCCATTCTTATAGAAGACTTTTAGGTTAAACTATATTTTATTTTCCTTGGGTTGTGGGCCGTCGACCTCGAGCTAGGCCCAATTGGCCGTGTCGGTCGAGGTGCATAACTGTATAGGTCCGAGATCAGTGGTGAATCACGTACTTTTCTTCGTATCTTCAACTGAATCCTTCCTTCCTCCTTTCAATATGGTTCCTACCTTTCTTCTTTTCCCCTCTAATGCTCCACAATGTAGCTCCATGGTCTCCGTAGCCTTTAATGGTCCAATTTGATCCAAAATACACCTAATTCCCTACAATTATAATCAAACGTGGTGTAGATCTCGATTCTTACAAAGTAGACGAATAATGACATAATCATTAAGAATATATGTATATGCATGCAGAATAAAGATGAGAAAAAACCAAAACTATATCCGAAATATTGAAAACAAATCATGTTATCATAAAGAATTCAAAAGAATTACAACTTGATGAGAATCAACAATTTTATCACCATAAATTTCAAGGTCTTGAGTCATTTTCAAAAATTTATCAAGATTAGCATTTAATAAAAAGGAAACATCCATTTTAAAGGTAAACACACGACATAACAAGGAAATACGACTAGGCATGGATTTAGTAAGATATAATTGTTCTAAACTTTCCCATAAAAGTTTAGAGTAAGTAATACTTACAACCTGACGAGCTACCTCGTCAGAAAGCCGAATCATTAATTCTAAATGTCCTTGGTCATCTAGTTCCTTTTTCATCATCCTTAAGTGTTTCCACGAACTCTCCTTTCACACCTTTTTAACACTTTTCTTGATCAACACAACTTTCATTTTGACTTGTCACATTGGAAAGTCCGCTGAGCCATAAATGGCTTGACTAAATTGTTGTTTCCTACCATAAAAAACTTACAGCATATTAGTTTTTGTCAAACCAAAAGATTTTACAAAAACAGATCTCAAAAAGTTTATATACCGAAAAACAAACAACTCTAACTTAATCATTTTGAAAAATATAAATGAGACTGTCAAGAAAACGCAACACTAATAGCATACACCAAAAAATCACAAAAAACGAATCCATAAATCAAAACTTGCTCTTATATGAAATATGCAGCAGAAGCAAGAACATATCATAAATGTAACACCCCGAATCCACGGGATTCGGAGCGCTACGGGTTAGGACCTCACAATGGGTCCCGACCCTTAGCCTGACAACAATTTCACTGGATCTTACAACAAGACACAAATAAAGGCAAAACCGAAATTCATTTTAATGCAATGATATGAACCCCAAAAGAAAACAACGAAATACTTCAGCCGAGATACAACGCTAAAGGCAACCGCCATACACACGACATACATAATACCCTAAACAATACATAAAAACAACCCCCAAAACCCATCCTAAAATGTACGGACCCCGGCTGCCCACTCTTCCGGATCTCTTGGCCGCGCCCCTAACCTGCAAGGCAACTACAACAATATCGGTATAAAACCGTTAGCTAGCATTCAAGGCATTAGAATCATGGTATTGGCACACACACACACATAAGGCATCATAAACACACAACATGTTCCAAAACACACAATCCGGTTTATTATCTTTTTATTATTAGGTCATATCCCGTTCTAATTCAACTTCTTTTGTGACACGAGAATCTTAAATATCTCGCCCTTGTCCCCTTTCACCATACGGGTTTGTACTTGATGCGGATCAGCATCACCCGATGGACTGGTCGCAAGGCACCTCCCAGTCATCCCCATTTTGGACTGGACAAGCGGTCACCGCCCGTTATCATACACTTGGGCCAAATATAAACATATAAAGTCGGTGGTCCTATTACCGGTTTAGATGTTATAACATAAGCAATAAACACACACATAAACAATAAACACACACCACCAAACACACATTGAAACTAATACAGAGAATACGAGCTAAGTAAGTCCGGAGACTTACCTGTCCCAAAGCTAAACCCGCTAAATCCCGTACTCAATTTCCCGTAGGAATGTAACTCAACGCCTGATCAGACAAGGCGCACAATCAATAACTAACCAATAATCTAGAAGGCCTCGGGCTTTTAATCTACTAAAACCTATATGAGGTCACAACCTTAGCATACTGGGTTCAACTCCTAATCTCGAAGATCATCCTATGATCGTACCAAAACATCACAATACTCATAAGTCATCCAACATCTATATGCGGTTCAAGGCCACTACTTGGCATTTCCACTAAGTTATGCTAGATCCCTCCTAGCATGATACTAGTATTAAACATAACTAGATCGAGGGAAAAGGTAACTCACACGATGTCAAAAGACGGAAGACGGTCTATGGATGTCGACTTGGACTCGTTAGGTCTTTATCGGGACCCTTCCGAACCTAGCACCAAACTAAACAAATTTAGCATAACGCTAAAATTTGGACATACTACAAAGAATATATAGACTATAAGAATAGCCTCCGTAAATCAAATCCGAGTTAAAATCTTATAAGCACTTTCCGGGCAATATATACAATTTTAAAACTTGATCATAATCCGCAATTAAGTCTTCGGCCATAAATCCGAAATAAATCCAACAAAGGCATAACATATATAGTATATATATATATATAAGAATATAACTCAAGGTAAAATCCATGTTTAAAACACGTAAATACATTTTCTGGGCAAATTATACAACTCTAGAAACTTGGGTCATTTTCCGTAAACAAAACCCTTGGGCCAAAATCTGTAATTGTATATGCAGAGGGCACTTATGTTAAAATCACAGAAGTTGGGTCAATTCTGCAATTATAAAATATAGGTACAAATCTGTAATTATAATTAAAAGAGAGGGGCCCGATTTTATATACCCTAACTGCTCATCTTCAATCGATTCATAAGTTGGGGAAGGAGGAAGCAGGCGGCGGCTAGGGCAAGGGACGGTCCGGCAGCAAGGCAGTGGCGCAGGCTGCGGCTCCGGCTAGCTTTGACGGCGACCATGGCGGAGCTCCCCCCTATTCTCTGCGGTGCACTCTTCTCTGACTGCTCTCCCAGTGGAGGTCTGAGGCCAGCGTCATCGGCCGGATTCCAGGGCCAGAGTTTCAAACACAGCGAGGTGGAGAAGCTGCGCGAGGCTGGCGTCGATGGATCGAGACGAGGCGGGGCTCCAGTCCGGTGGTTGCAGCTTTAGGCGACGGCGAGACGGCGGCTTCATGGTGATTTTATAGCAGCAAAAGTTTGTCTGTGTTGTTTTGTTGTAGAGATGGAGGAACAGAGAGGAGTTAGAGATTGAAAGGAGGGAGATGGGTGGAGGCGCTCACCGTGCCGGCGTCTCCGGTGGGTCGAGGCGGGGCAGAGAGAAGGGGAGAGGAGTACTGGTGGCTCCGGTCGATCGATGCAACAGTGGGGAGGCTCTCTTCGACCCGGTGGTTCCTCTTCATGGGCTGCAGCTCTCTCCTGGAATGGTAGGCTCTCAATAGAAGCAAGAGAAGGGGAAAAGGGGAGGGGCTGTCTGACGTGAGGAAGAGTGTGAGATGAGAGGAGACAGGTGAGGGAGTAGGGTGTAGGAGGTTCCAGCGAGAGGTCACTGCAACTGCTGGCAACGAGAGGTCGGGGAGGCCAGGGGTCGTTCAGCAGACCTTCATCCGCAAAAGCAAAGAAAAGAAAGGAAGGGAATAAAAAAAAATAAAAATAAGGGATAAACTCGTAATCAAAATCCGGAACGAGATTTCCGAGTCGGAAGATTTTCCGAGCCTTCCCGAATATAAACCAAAATATAATCATACTCGGGAATTTAACGTGTTAAAATACTTTTTTAAAAAATATAAAAAGGAATTTATTAAAAAGGGAATATCGATAGAAGTCGGAAAAATAAATGTCAAAAACGCACCAATAAATGGGCGTTACATAAGATCCCCTAACAAACAAGTTTCGTCCCGAAACTTGCTATACGCTGAACTTCTCGGTCCCTAAGGTCGAGGTATACTCTCACAACTAGGACAGCTTAGACCTAAAAATCTATATGCACAAACTGCTCGAATCACCATCTCAATATATATAACCGGACATAAAACATTCCCACACAGGGCAGAAAACCACATATAACATCACACATATACACAACTAACTTAAGGAGAGAACTAGGTTTAGCCCGTCGATTCTATCAAAGCTACTAGCTCGGCGTAAAACTCAACTAAAGATATTGTCTTTCGTCTGATACACACAAAACACCGGGTGAGCACTCTCTACTCTTGGCGGCAACGTCAGCTTACAAGACACTTCTCCAACTCGCGCTAAGATCTCTAAAAGGTCGATATATCGGAACTCAACTTCCTTCACGGTATCTCTCAATGCAGCATTTCTATTATTTTTCCCTTTGATTTCTCTAACAAAGAAGATCGATCTTCCAATTTACATTGTTCGCTTTGGTTCTTGTCAAACCAAAATTTGATGTTATGTTTCCTCAATTCTTGAAGTAAGTCTCTAACGATGAGGGAAGTACTTTACTCCACACCGCATCCCTAATGTGAAACTTATGCTATTACTTTACATCGTTTCCTAAAACTCGATCAAGACTTTGTTTTGGAGAATTACTTGCACACTCCAAACCCATCATACCTCAAGGTAAATCACAACAGTTACACCATCGCATCTCCTCTTAACTTCGATCACTCCATTGTCAATTTTGGTCCCATACAATACTTCATTATCATCCGGAGTAGGTTAGCCGTAGATGGTTTTACTTGGAGAATCTCTCCACAAATCCGATAATGACCCGCACATCCAAGAAAACTTGTAACTTCTTTCACATCCTTCGGGGGTTGCCGTCCCGAGATAACTTGTCATAAAACTTCTCTCTTCTTCGAGAGTAGACCAAAATATCTTATCCGGGGCATTGGTAAGCCCATATGAAATCTCTATAACTCATAGTGATCATGGTTCGTCCAGAATGTCGTATTTGCAATATCTAAATCTCAAATTCTCAGTATGTGACAAACCGACCTTAAATCATTCTCATAAGAGACTACCAACCCCTGTAACCGATCGAGTAGATCATCCATTCGTTGTAAGGAATACTTGTCCTTCGACTCACGGTAATCGATGTTCAATTTGGAGAGAACTGTATGTCCTTTTTTTTTTACAACAATTCTGGTGTTCTCATAATAACTTCAAATTAAGAGTTTAAGATATATTTCAAGATAAACTTCAAATCAAGAGTTTAAGATAACTTTTGGTGTTCTCTATGGCAGTGCATTGGTTCTAATAAACCTTTATCAACAAGTCCTTGCAATTGCTCCTTTGATAGCATCCTCAATTCGAGTATCCTTACTAGTATCATTTCTTCATGTCTTTTGTACGGCGCTTTAGAAATGGGAGTTGAGCCCAAATCAATCTTAGCGGTAAAATTCATATTCCGATGCATTGGAATCCGTTCTATCCCGGGTTCCATCTTTTCTCTACCCATCTCATATCGTAATGACCAACACAACCTAGTCCTAACGCTTGACAAGTGGTCCACCCCGACCGGTTGGGGTGACTTCCTTCAACACGTGTATTGTTCCTTCTGTAGCTACAATGTTGATCATCTTCTTTCAAAGGTCCTTCATTTACAGAACTCGAGAGACTTGCTCTAATTTTTCCGACTCTGGAAGCCTCGGTTAAGCAATGCTTCAGCTTAATCCCTCTTCTCACTTCAAAGGAATGGTGATAGTAACATCTCTTGACTTCTCACATATGTTTAGCCACAAAAGTCTTAACTACGAGACTCGATCATGCCTTAAAACAAATCGATACAATTTTATCTACTTCCTTTGAAATCCCAGCCTGTGGGACGAGCTCTCCGCATTCTAGATCAGCTTTTACCGTAGGCATCCTTTCTTAAAGTAAGGGTAGAAATTTACACTACATTTTCTTATGTAGCGTCAAACTGACTTTAGAGACTCTAGCTTCAATCGGTCATGTACTTCTTGTACATCTCAAAACAACATCGAACTTCAAAACTTTAGTTTTCTCTTTCTCTCGTTAGTCACCTTATGCATCTCTTGGTATTCCAAGAACAACTTCATAATCGTACCAGTACACCTTCGGTGAAATTTCCCAACCATAATCACAGAAAGATCCACTCATTACTCCACCAAGCACTAACATCATAACTCTAAGCTTGCCGTGTTGCCCTAATCCATATTCCTCGTTTCACGTCATAGCTAATATGGCTTCGCTACGCGAGTCACGAAAACTTTGACTTAGATTTTACTCGCAAAAACACGACATCCACCTTAGTACAAACATACGATACATCCCCCTTATATTTTCCCCCTTTTATGCACCATAACTATGGAAGACTCACCTTCCTCTTTGCCCTTCCAGTACCCTTTTACCCTGATCCGTGTCGTTCCTCCGTATGATAAACCCATGACCTAATTAAGATATTTTCACTTCCCTTGATATACCTATTTATTGCCGACATTCAACCACCACGAATATTCCACGTTCTTGTTACCCCTCTTCATGATCTCATCTCCTGGGTTACTCTCCCAACCTACATCCACCAGTATATAACCCACACCTGTACATTTTTGGTGGTCACCGATTAACTCATGGATGACCCTCTCCAAGATCAACGACTTACCCTCCTACCTCACTTCCATGTTACCATACTCTTGAAGGATACCTCCTCGGGGTATTCCGCCTTAACTTCACTAGCTCATTTAACTCTACTTTCAACTCCGTTAGCTCCTATTACGCTCCCCTCTTCCTTCCACTTCTGTAAGATAACTACACCTTCTCGGCTCTTTTGTGTCAAATGACCTAACTTCATAGGCTTAACCGTCCTTCATAATGTGTTGTAAGTGTAATTTCCCCACATCTCTTTCGTTTATAACCATTCTCTTCTCTTGGTTGGTAACTTAAGTCTTTCGATCCTCGCCCCTTGTTTCATCTTTCATCTTTTGAAGATCATCACCCACACACACTTTCTCCTTTTTTAACATTGCTCAGTCTCATCACCACGACGGAAAACGATTGACTCCGCAAGGTAATTCTATTATGTGAACTTTTGCCATGTAATCCTCCTCATAACTCTCGTATTTCTGAAGAAGTCTCCCGCTTAAGCTCTCACAAAAACCGTCACTTCACTTTCTAGTTCTTTTGTAAGCTTAACTTACGCATCTCATGAATCTTCGTATTAGTTCGACCACACTTCACACTCTGACTCCCATGCTTAGGATCATCTAGGGAAAACTTCACGTCTCAAGGAAATACCACTTCTACCCTTGCTAGTATGCACTCCTTCCTTCCCGCTCCGCGTCTTTAGTTATCCATGCGTCGTCTTGAAGAATCATAATTTCGTTGTCTCGACTTCACTTCATTGTTACTCGTCATCGCTTTCTCGGAACCACTCCCACAACTTCAGATTGCTTCCCTATTTGTATATCTTCCATCTCAGTTTTGCTTATGTTGACTCGAGGTTCTCTTCTCTTTGTGTGTCCTTGTGATTAACATCATCTCTAGTCTTCATATGGCTGCTTAGATGCTCTCTAAGGAGTCTGAGGAATCATCGGGGTGCTCACTAAAACGTGATGTTCAACTCGATACTTGAGCATTTTCGTCTTCGTGGTGACACTATCTTAAGCCAAAAGGCATTGTTCAAGGTGCGATGATAGCTTTCTATCATCCTAACTATAAGGTCCAAAAACCATATGCTACTATATATCCTAGTACATGTATATGACTATATAAGTCCTATGTCCACATAGCTATAACCAACATATCACATCCAAGCAAAACTATTACAACAAAACAAGGTCCCAACACTTATATGATATCATCATGCCACATGTACAAATATCAATATAAAAAAACATGCCTTCATGCATAACTATAATCCACATATAATAATATTCCAACAACATCCTAGGCCCACGATAAATATCTACATAACTACACATATCTATATATATATACTAAAAATCCAATAAACTATGCTGCCGAGATCCACGGAAGGAGTGGTGGTTTGTACATTCTACCCCGACTCATGCATGTGATTTTGAAAACGAAAACTCAGAACCCGCGGGGTTCTGTTTATTCCTTATTCGGCCTTTAGAAGATTGCGAGTGCCATTGTTGTCAACCTGGCTCTGATACCACTTTGTAACACCCCGAATCCACGGGATTCGGAGCGCTACGGGTTAGGACCTCACAATGGGTCCCGACCCTTAGCCTGACAACAATTTCACTGGATCTTACAACAAGACACAAATAAAGGCAAAACCGAAATTCATTTTAATGCAATGATATGAACCCCAAAAGAAAACAACGAAATACTTCAGCCGAGATACAACGCTAAAGGCAACCGCCATACACGCGACATACATAATACCCTAAACAATACATAAAAACAACCCCCAAAACCCATCCTAAAATGTACGGACCCCGGCTGCCCACTCTTCCGGATCTCTCGGCCGCGCCCCTAACCAGCAAGGCAACTACAACAATATCGGTATAAAACCGTTAGCTAGCATTCAAGGCATTAGAATCATGGTATTGGCACACACACACACATAAGGCATCATAAACACACAACATGTTCCAAAACACACAATCCGGTTTATTATCTTTTTATTATTAGGTCATATCCCGTTCTAATTCAACTTCTTTTGTGACACGAGAATCTTAAATATCTCGCCCTTGTCCCCTTTCACCATACGGGTTTGTACTTGATGCGGATCAGCATCACCCGATGGACTGGTCGCAAGGCACCTCCCAGTCATCCCCATTTTGGACTGGACAAGCGGTCACCGCCCGTTATCATACACTTGGGCCAAATATAAACATATAAAGTCGGTGGTCCTATTACCGGTTTAGATGTTATAACATAAGCAATAAACACACACATAAACAATAAACACACACCACCAAACACACATTGAAACTAATACAGAGAATACGAGCTAAGTAAGTCCGGAGACTTACCTGTCCCAAAGCTAAACCCGCTAAATCCCGTACTCAATTTCCCGTAGGAATGTAACTCAACGCCTGATCAGACAAGGCGCACAATCAATAACTAACCAATAATCTAGAAGGCCTCGGGCTTTTAATCTACTAAAACCTATATGAGGTCACAACCTTAGCATACTGGGTTCAACTCCTAATCTCGAAGATCATCCTATGATCGTACCAAAACATCACAATACTCATAAGTCATCCAACATCTATATGCGGTTCAAGGCCACTACTTGGCATTTCCACTAAGTTATGCTAGATCCCTCCTAGCATGATACTAGTATTAAACATAACTAGATCGAGGGAAAAGGTAACTCACACGATGTCAAAAGACGGAAGACGGTCTATGGATGTCGACTTGGACTCGTTAGGTCTTTATCGGGACCCTTCCGAACCTAGCACCAAACTAAACAAATTTAGCATAACGCTAAAATTTGGACATACTACAAAGAATATATAGACTATAAGAATAGCCTCCGTAAATCAAATCCGAGTTAAAATCTTATAAGCACTTTCCGGGCAATATATACAATTTTAAAACTTGATCATAATCCGCAATTAAGTCTTCGGCCATAAATCCGAAATAAATCCAACAAAGGCATAATATATATAGTATATATATATATATATAAGAATATAACTCAAGGTAAAATCCATGTTTAAAACACGTAAATACATTTTCTGGGCAAATTATACAACTCTAGAAACTTGGGTCATTTTCCGTAAACAAAACCCTTGGGCCAAAATCTGTAATTGTATATGCAGAGGGCACTTATGTTAAAATCACAGAAGTTGGGTCAATTCAATCGATTCATAAGTTGGGGAAGGAGGAAGGAGGCGGCGGCTAGGGCAAGGGACGCTCCGGCAGCAAGGCAGTGGCGCAGGCTGCGGCTCCGGCTAGCTTTGACGGCGACCATGGAGGAGCTCCCCCCTATTCTCTGCGGTGCACTCTTCTCTGACTGCTCTCCCAGTGGAGGTCTGAGGCCAGCGTCATCGGCCGGATTCCAGGGCCAGAGTTTCAAACACAGCGAGGTGGAGAAGCTGCGCGAGGCTGGCGTCGATGGATCGAGACGAGGCGGGGCTCCAGTCCGGTGGTTGCAGCTTTAGGCGACGGCGAGACGGCGGCTTCATGGTGATTTTATAGCAGCAAAAGTTTGTCTGTGTTGTTTTGTTGTAGAGATGGAGGAACAGAGAGGAGTTAGAGATTGAAAGGAGGGAGATGGGTGGAGGCGCTCACCGTGCCGGCGTCTCCGGTGGGTCGAGGCGGGGCAGAGAGAAGGGGAGAGGAGTACTGGTGGCTCCGGTCGATCGATGCAACAGTGGGGAGGCTCTCTTCGACCCGGTGGTTCCTCTTCATGGGCTGCAGCTCTATCCTGGAATGGTAGGCTCTCAACAGAAGCAAGAGAAGGGGAAAAGGGGAGGGGCTGTTTGACGTGAGGAAGAGTGTGAGATAAGAGGAGACAGGTGAGGGAGTAGGGTGCAGGAGGTTCCAGCGAGAGGTCACTGCAACTGCTGGCAACGAGAGGTCGGGGAGGCCAGGGGTCGTTCAACAGACCTTCATCCGCAAAAGCAAAGAAAAGAAAGGAAGGGAATAAAAAAAAATAAAAATAAGGGATAAACTCGTAATCAAAATCCGGAACGAGATTTCCGAGTCGGAAGATTTTCCGAACCTTCCCGAATATAAACCAAAATATAATCATACTCGGGAATTTAACGTCTTAAAATACTTTTTTAAAAAATATAAAAAGGAATTTATTAAAAAGGGAATATCGATAGAAGTCGGAAAAATAAATGTCAAAAACGCACCAATAAATGGGCGTTACAATAAATACAACAAATCTGAACAATATATTCACTAGACCAACATATCCGAAAAAAAATACAGCATATCCAGAAAAAACTATACAGCAAACCCTAAAAAACCGCAACAAATCTGTACAAGATTCAAACAATAAACAAGGCTCTGATACCACTTTGTTATATCATTTTCAAGCATATACGAATTAGGTCCAGATTTCGAATCAAACAACAACAAAGAACGGATCTAGATCAATTCAGTTCCGATCCAAACAAACATGAGATTGGCCTCAAGAGAGACACGGTGTGCACCGAACTATATATAATCAGCCTTGGTTTTGCATATTTCTTGGCAAGAAAATACCGAATGGCTGAATGATCCGTGTATACAATCACCTTCGCTCCTACAAGATAAGAACGAAACTTTCAAATGCATATACAACAACAAGAACTTCCTTTTCCGTGGTGGCGTAGTTGAGCTGAGCTTCATCTAGTTTTTTGCTAGCATAATAGATGAATGAGTTCGTCCATCTTTCTTTTTTCCAAGCACCGCTCCCACAACTACATCACTTGCATCGCACATGACCTCAAATTGAAGATTCCAGTCCGGACGCTGAATGATTCGCGTTGAGATTAAGGCTTTCCGAATCGTGTAGAAAGCTTCGAAACATTCTTTCGAAAATTCAAAAACAACATCCTTCATCAATAGATTACTTAGCGGTTTAGAGATTTTCAAAAAGTCCTTAATGAATCTCCTATAGAATCCAGTATGTCCTAGAAAACTTCTAATCCCCTTCACCAAAGATGGAGGAGGAAGCTTTTCTATTGTCTCAATCTTATCCTTGTCAACCTCAATCCCTCAATTAGAGATCAAGTGTCCTAAGACAATGTATTCCCTAACAATAAAATGACACTTCTCCCAATTTAGAACTAGCTTAGTGTCTTCACATCTTTGTAGAAAAAGAGATAGGTTAGCAAGACAATTATCAAATGAGGAACGATAAACAGAAAAGTCATCCATAAAAACCTCCATGATTTCCTCAATGTACTCCGAGAAGATGCTCATCATACACCTTTGAAAGGTGGGTGGAGCGTTGCACAATCCAAATGGCATCCTCCTATAAGCAAACGTACCCCATGGGCACGTGAATGTGGTCTTTTCTCGGTCGTTCGGATGAATCGGAATTTGAAAGAAACCACTATAACCGTCAAGATAGCAAAAATAAGAATGTTGCGCTAAACTCTCAAGCATTTGATCAATGAAAGGCAACGGGAAGTGATCCTTTCCCATCGCATTATTCAGCTTGCCATAGTCTATACACATCCTCCATCCCGTCACCGTTCTCGTTGGAATAAGTTCGTTGTTCTTGTTAGCTACAACGGTCATTCCTCTGTTCTTTGGGACAACTTGAACTGGACTCACCCACTTTCTATCGAAAATCGGGAATATGATACCTGCATCAAGCAATTGAAGGATCTCCTTCTTCACGGCCTCTTTCATGATTGGGTTTAACCGTCATTGAGGTTGACGTGAAGGCTTATAATCCTCTTCCATTAGTATATTGTGCATACATAAATATGGTTTAGTTCCTACAAGATCTTATATGGTTTAGCCTAAAGCTTTCCTATGTTTCTTCAAAACAATCATAAGCCTATCATGTTCATCTTAACTTAAACTAGAACTAACTATAACGGGAAACTTAGAGTTCAATCCAAGAAAAGCATACCTTAGATGTGCAGGAAGTGGCTTCAATTCCAAAGTTGTAGATACCTTTGGTGTGTTGTGAGGGTTGTCTGAGGTCTCCTTGGATGTCTCCAAGGGTGTGGAAGTGGTAGAAGAAGAAGCTAGAACGCTGTAGAAAGAACGGAGCCTTCCTCAGAATTTTCAAGTTCCACGGTGTCACTATTACTTCCAAGGCCGTGAAAAGTGTGTTTTTGGCCGTGATTTTGTGTGTCATTCGAGTGGTTGCTCTCGACATACTTTTCCACGGGTGGAATTGGTGAAACCACGCTAGTGGAAAACACCGACTAACCATGGTTTCTGTTGTTTTCTAGACCATCGTGTAATTTTTCAAATTCTTCAATTTGCACTTCTTCTAACTCTTCCAAAGCTTCAATCTCATCGTTACAGTCCTCTTCCGCTCCCTTTTCCATGATGCTCATAGTTATAACCTTTTGTAACGGATCTTTGAACAAGATCGAACTCACTTTCTCTCTAGAATCCTCTTCATCATATATATTGAACATATCCTCTCCCATTAGTGGTTCTTTTGTCAAAGCCAAGAGAACAAATTCAAATTTCTCTTCTCTAATGTCAAAGGCCAATTTAGCGTTCTTTCAATCAACCATTCAACCGGAAGTTGTAAGAAAAGGTCTCCCTTGTATGATCGGGACCGGAAAATCTGCAGGAATATCAAGCACAACAAAGTCTATGTGAATATAGAATTTACCAAACTTAATTGGGACGTCTTGAATGATGCCAACGGGTCGAATAATGGATCGATCCGCCATAAACAACGTCGTCTTCACCGGTTTAGGTTCACCTAAACCGACTTTCTCACACAACGCAAGTGGAATGATGCTCACACTTTCTCCCAAGTCACAAAGTGCATCATTTTGTGTAATAGCACGGGCTCTCTGAGCCGCCACTTCGCCTCAGGAGGGCCGCCCCTTCGGGTTTGTGCGGCTGCAGCCACTTTTGTTGACCTTTTGACCCGTGCTTTACCTCTTTCCTTCCTCTATAAGTTTCTTCTCTCTCCTTTCTGATGAAGATTTCTCATTTGCAGCTCCATCTCTTTCCTCACGTTCCGCTTCCTCTTCTTCCTTCCTTTGATCTCTTTCTTGATCTTCTTAGTTTCTTGTTGAAGTTGTGTGAGTTTGGTGTGGCTTTTCTTGTGGATGTTGTTAGTTGATTTGTTGTGCCTTGTAGAGACAACTTTGAGGTTATGGTGAGAGGTTCTGCCTCGGTATAGGTTCAGCTTGGTAGGTTTGTCTTCCATCTCTTCCTATCTTTCTTCTTTCTTACTTCTTTCCTTATTTCCTTCAATTTAGCTTAAGTTCCCCAAGTTTGATCTTGTGGCAGCCTTGATTGCCTTCAATTGATGTATATATGTATGTGTATGGCTGTTGGATGAAGAAGGAGTGAAGAAGCAAAGGACAGCCGGAAGTCCACCTTCTGCACACCAGCCGCCCCTGCACCTCTTTGGACCGCCCCAACGCCGGCTGTGTGTCGCCCCAACGCCACCTCCTAGCCGCCCATGCGGCCATCTACACCAGCCTTGCCTTGCTCTTGGTAATGCAGGTGTGTCTTGGTTTAGGCTTGCCTATGGATGACATTGCCTCTTCCTTTCCTAGTATGAGAGTGTAATACCATGCTAGGTATAGATGAGAGTGTTTGGTTGGTGTACGATCATGTTATGCCTTTTACGGCTTTTGAGGATTAATAGGTTGTGAGGCTTAGGTTAAGGATGATCCTATGGATCCCTTGGGTCTATGTGTGACCCCTTTGATTGATAGGATATTTACATATCTCTATGCCTTGTTACTGGGCACTGTACCTTTCAGGATTGGAGGTTGATCGTGGTTGAGTGTTATACGAGGTTGAGGTAAGTCCGTAGGACTTACTTAGCTACCATCCTTATATTGGGTGTTTGCATGCGTGGTGTGTGTGTTATATGTTTGCTATGATAACATGTGATGTTGTATATTACCGACCTATGTTTTATTTATTGCCCCGTATGCGTGGTTGTGATAACCTTTCCCTTTCATACCGCCGAGGAGTTTGGGAGGTTCTCTGACGTCAGGCCACTTGGTATACAGGAAAGGCGCTATCCAATCCCATAGGGTACACAGGTTGTGTGACCGAAACTACTTCCAGATGGCTAGCAGACCGAGAGGCAAGGATGATACGTTCCTCGTCTCACATAGTTTCATCTATCTATATATATACGATTTGAGTGAATGTCTATACTATAATGATAATAAATGGGTAAATGTGTGATAGCATGTTGATGTGTTTA
Organism: Fagopyrum homotropicum; assembly: GCA_033239125.1. Classification (NCBI taxonomy): domain Eukaryota; kingdom Viridiplantae; phylum Streptophyta; class Magnoliopsida; order Caryophyllales; family Polygonaceae; genus Fagopyrum; species Fagopyrum homotropicum. The sequence goes on along the minus strand of BSWB01000003.1, from coordinate 89,290,220 downwards.
TCTTTCATGATTGTGCTTGTGTTTATACATTACCTTATATATGTATGGTTAGCTAATGGTTTTAAGCCATGTTGTAGATGCCCTGCAGGATAGGTGTGCTGCTGAGTGATGTGGCAATGTGGCAAGCCGAGGACCTCTTGTTCATAGGATGGTTGTGGCTTTTGGGGTTGTTATGTTCCCCTCCTGCGTGAGGATGATGTTTTGTTTATCTTCTGTGTGAGGATGTTGTTTATACAAGGTTATGATCTTGTTTACTCCTTTTGGTTGTACAGTTTTATACAACTTTATGTATTTGTTTTATATTTGATAGTTCCATGTTGTAAGGTCAAGTGAACTTGTTGTCACGCTAGGGTCAGGACCCACTGTGAGATCCTAGCCCAATGTGGCCTCCCGAGTCCCGTGGATTTGGGGTGTTACAATATAGATATATATGCCATATATATAGCCTTATAATTTTAGGTTTGCATACCCAGTAGATGGCTCAGACTAGAGCGACATCTGTAGTAGGACGAGGTAGGGATATACCCCCTCTTCCTCCAGTAGTGATAAGTCAAGAACGAGTTTTCGCTGTCGTTTACCTATAGCAGAGGACGAGCCTGAGGAGACTAGTTACGTCTTGATGAGTGAACCCGAGTTTCGAGAATATATACGCCAAGTACAAGAGGCTGCAAGAGCAGGTAGACCTACACCGGGTTTACCAACATCGGTGCAACCTACTAAAACTTCCGGATCAAAGAATAAACAACGGACCGAACTAGTGAGTGATGAAGCAGATCCTTCAGGTGTTAGACAAAGTCTGGGACTTGGACATTCGAGTGATCACTTGTCTACACTGACTTCTGGTGGGATGAGAGCTTGTTACAATTGTGGGGAGTCTGGACACATGCGACCGAAGTGTAACAGATCTTTAGTGACGTGTTTTACATGTGGTATAATCGGACATCAATCGATTTTCTGCCGACGAAACAAGATACCACATCAGCAAGTTTCCTCCCATTCTAAGGTTACTAAGGGTGAACGAAGAAGATCGATTTACCCTTTAGCTGCACAGGTTGCGAAGACGGGACGATTGTGTTTCAATTGTGTTGATCCAGACCATTTGCGCTTTGAGTGTCCCTTGACACCGATTGCTTGCTTTACATGTGGCGAAATAGGCCATCTGACTCCCTTTTGTCCGCAAGGCAGTACTCCTTCTCAACAAGACTCTCCTCTTTCCGGTGCAGAAGGAGTAGAGGCAGAGGGTATGGTGATGACCTTAGTGAAACCTAGGGAGAGTAGGTTCGAGTTTTGTGTAATGATATGCACTGGAGTCGCTAGCGTTAGTTGTTACAGGTACCATCCTTGTTAATGGTTTACCTATTGGATTTTTGTTTGATATGGGTGCTATACACTCTTTGCTTTCTGATGCATGCGTTGATAGACTGACCTTAGATACAGTAGAGGGTAGACCTTCTTGATAGGATTACCACATGTGGGTCAAGTTAGAGGTACCCGAGAGGTACATGGTTTTCCTATACATCTAGGACCTTGCTTGGATTGTGGACTTCTTTGTCATGCCGCTGGTGCATGAGAAAGATTTTCTGTGTATGGATTGGATGGATAGATAGACATCATGTAGTGTTAGATGTAGGAAGTAGGACCGTGATGGTTTTTCTATACATCTAGGACAGTGATTGAGTTTTTAGTGATGTCATTCGGGCTCATGAATACGCCCTCCGTCATTATAGAGTTGATGATTGGCATATTCATCGACTTTCTGGATCAGTTGGTTGTAGTCTTCATAGACGACATCTTGGTGTACTCTCGTAGTAGCGGGGAATATGCAGCACATCTGAGGACAGTGATGCGAGTTTTGCGGGATAGAGAATTGTAAGCAAGTTCTCTAAATGCGAGTTCTGGATGCCAGAGGTAGAATTTCTGGGTCATGTTGTCTCCGCCGATAGGATCAAGGGTGATCCGAAAAAGATCAAGTATGTAGCAGTGTGGACGACATCGACGAACGTCAAGGAAGTGTGTAGCTTTCTTGGCTTAGTCGATTATTATCAACGGTTTGTGGAGGGATTTTCTGTGATTGCACGTCCACTTACCAACCTATTTAGGAAAACTAACCCGTTTGTATAGTCCGAGCCGTGTACTTAGAGTTTTGAGGAGCTGAAGAGACGTCTGACTTCCTCTCCCATCTTAGCGAAGCCGAAGGGCACAAAGGACTTTGTAGTCCACAGTGACGCATCCAAGCCAAGCTTAGGGTGTGTTTTGATGTAGCGTAGTAGAGTGATTGCATATGCGTCTAGACAGCTGAAGACATATGAGGAGAACTACCCGCCTCATGATCTGGAGTTGGTAGCGGTAGTTCATGCCTTGACAATTTGGATACACTACTTGTATGACGCTACATGCTAGATCTTCACAGACCATAAGAGTCTGAAGTATATTTTTACACAACGGGAATTGAATAACCGCCAACGTAGGTGGCTTGAGGTTATCATTGATTTTGACCTTGAGATTTTGTACCATCTAGGGAAGGCAAACGTTGCCGCCGACACCCTGAGTAGGAAGACGTCTCGAGAGAAGGCTATTGCGAGACTGACAATTATGCCTCAATTACAAAGAGATCTAGTGTGGCTAGAGATAGACATCCAGTTTCTCGATAAGGATGCCTAGTTGAGTACTTAGAGGTTCTACCTGATTTGTTGGGAGAGATCCAATAGAAGCACGGGACCTGCTAGACGTTGACGATGATACGAGATAGGATGTCTCGTGGTGTGCCTCCACAATTCTCCATAGGAGCAGATGGAGTGATGAGACGCTCCCGCTGATGTGGATTTGAGGTGGAGGATTATGAAAGAGGCTCACTACACACCTTACTCGGTGCACCCAAGTGCGAGTAAGGTGTATCAAGATGTGAGACGGTCACATCTGTCTGGACGACTGAAGCCCGATGTGGCCAGATTTGTGGCACAGTGTGCGAGCTGTCAGCATGTCAAGATAGAGCATTGAAGACCTGGAGGAGAACTCCATCCACTGCCAGTACCGTAGTGGAAGTGGGAGGACATCTCCATCGACTTTTTGACAAGACCGAGACTGAGCAAGAGTTTTGATGTTATTTGGATTGTGGTTAATAGATTGATGAAGCGTGCATGTTTCCTTCCTATTAGGTAGACGTGGCCAGTGAGCAAATTGGTTAAGGAGTTCACTCGGCAGATAGTGAAACTCCATGGTGTACCAAGGTCGATCGTCTCAGACCAAGAGGAATGATTTACCTCTAGATTCAGACTACATTGGGGGATGAATTGCAGTTCACGAAAGCATTCCATCCTTAGACAGATGGTTAGTCCGGGAGGACAATTCAGACGTTTGAGGACATGTTGCGAGCTTGTGTGTTGGATTGGGGACAGGGATGGTCGGATTACCTCCATTGGTTGAGTTCTCATACAACAACAACTGGCATGCATCGATTAAGATAGCCCCATATGAGGCATTGTAAGGGCGTAGATGTCGTACACTATTATGCTGGAATGAACCTAGCAGTATTAGTGGTATAGCGCAGGAGTAGATTCAGGATGATATGACTCGATTAGCGCTGATCAGAGAGAGGATGTTGGCTGCACAATGTCGCTAGAAGTCATATGCAGACAGGAGGCGTCGGCCTCTAGAGTTCAGAGTTGGAGCTCATGTCTAGGTGAGAGTATTCCCGACGAGAGGCATCAGACATTTTGACATAAAGGGGAAGTTGTGTCCCCGATATATCGGTCCTTTTGAGATACTAGATAGAGTTTGGAGAGCAGCGTACATATTGGCTTTGCCACCGAGGTTAGAGGGTGTTCACCTTGTGTTTCATGTGTCTCAACTGAGGGAGTACATAGTAGATCGGAGACACATCGTTAGCTATGATGATTTAGTGGTTGAGCCGGACCACACTTTTGTTGAGCACCATATTGCAGTCCTAGAACGAGGTATGAGACGCCTGCGTTCGGAGGACATTCCCATGCTGAGGATATAGTGGTCTAGACGAGGACCAAATGAGGCTAAATTGGAGACCGAAGTTAATATCCAGAGTTTTATGTTGAGATAGATACACTAGTAGAATTGACGAGTAGATCTTAGTGATATCTTGGTAAATGTATGTTATGTGTATATGTGATATGTTGTGTTTTCGTGCTAGCTGTGATGTGTGCATATGATCCTTTAGATCTTGTTTGCTAGCGCGAGTTAGGTATAGCTTGAGATGGTTCTTTCCTCCATGCTATTGTGACATGTTTAGGATTAGCTAGAGATCGTTCTTTCCTCCATGCTATTATTGATGGACATAGTTTCAGTGGAGACGGTTTTCCTCCACGTAGTGGCATTATGTGTACAATTTGGTGGGAGACGGTTTTCCTCCATGCCTTGTGACGTGGGTATAGGTTGGCTAGAGATGGTTTTCTTCTATTACTTTGGATAGCGTTATGATCTTGTTGTTAGAGTTAATGATTCCTCCATACTATGTTTTGAGGTTATAGAGTTTTATAGGTTTATACCTTTGAACGGAGATGTTATACCTCTAATAGATAGAGTATTTATACCTCGGCGTATGGGTCCGAGAGGATTTCGGAATTGTTCATGTTTCGGGACGAAACATTTTCTTAAGGGGTGTGTGATGTAATAGCTAGGATTTCCGAATTCTAATTAATGTTGATTAACTTAATCATTGATAGTAATTGGCATATAACTCGTGAAGATTGCGCAAGTGATGAGTATGAGTCCAACCTTTATGTTCCTAGCGTAATTTTGGGACTTATGGGGATATTTTAACATTTTCCCCGGGTAATTATTTTTACCCTCCAGTATTATTTGACGCATTTGGGAGATACAATTAATAAAAATGTAGTTGAAAGAAATGATATGGAAAGGCAAAACGGCCAAAAGAGTCGCTATTTCGTTTCTTAACAGCTAAGAACGACGGCTTAGGAATACACATTTCCGAGGCATTTGTGGAATAATTATCCCTACAATATTCCAGATTTATTATTCCAATTTCGAGAAGTTTGGAGAAGGGGGTTCAACCCACCTTTGAATCGGTTAAAGGATAATTATCGACTTCGCTAAAGAATAATTATCGACTTTGCTAAAGAATTATTACCGTCTTCACAATAAATAGCGGAAATTCTTTTATTAATTCACACATTTTCTCGTAAAGCTGTGATTTATCTCAACCTTTAAACTCAGATTTACTCTCCGTTTCTAATCCGATTTCAATTCCGTTTGAGTGTTTAGATTCCTCTCGGTACCGAGTTTCTTCATTTCCGAGTATACAGAGATCTGGTCGAGCATATATGTCACCAGGACGGTTTCGTCGCCCGGATTCCGGTGAATTTGATGTTGTCGATGTGTAGCCTTCGTCTCTTTCAGATCGTCAATCGGGTTAGTAACGAATTATGAATATATTCGTTTTCCGTACTGCGATTTGGTCTAGATTGACCTTAGGCTTGTCAAAATGGATAATTAGAAATTCCATTATGGTCGTTATATAATTCTGGTGTTTTTGGGTTGTTTGTTTGATTAAATTTGATGACGGCTGGGTTTAGAATTTGCTATGGGCAAAACGTAATTCCGGTGAAATTTAAATAAATAATTAAAGGTTAGTTAATTAAATTAAGATTAGAATTGAGATTGAGGAATGTTGATTAGATGATACCTTGATATTTGAAAAATTGTGAGTTATGTTGAGGATCTGAGGTTTAGATGCGAGTTATTGTTTGTTATGGTTATGAGGTATCGGAGAGGCGTCTCCTAACCTTTGCAGCATTTGATATTGTGTATGCCTTGCTTATGCAGGTTTTCATCGTTTCCTCGAGGGGGAAATGTGATGTGGTACAGGATTACGAGTATCTCAGGTAAGTCCATAGGAATTACTTAGCGTGCAGTTGTGGATCCGAGTGTTTGTGATGGCTGTGTGTGTGCTCATATGATAGTTGCATTTAATCCCTAAACCGGACTAGGATGACCACTTCATTACCTTAAATGGCCCAAGTGCATTATAACGGGTCTTGACCACCTGCTGAAGCTCGCTGAGTGGAGGAGGTACTCGGAAGCTAGTAGAATAGGGGGCATGTAGTAAATCATCCCCCACATAAAACTATGTGATAAAGGGGGAAAGAGACAAGGTTTTTAGTCTCCTCGTGTCACAAAATAAGTTGAATTAGTAAGGAATAACTTAAGTAAAGATAATAAATGGTTGTGTTTGTAGCATTACATATTGTGATATGTTGTTGTGTGTATGTGCTATTACTTTATTCTTATTCATTTCTGTTATCTAACGGTTGATACCGTGTTGTAGATGATCAGCAGGTTAGGAAGACTACAGAGTGATTGAGACAGGGTGATCATCCGAGGGCTCCTGTACACTAGGTTGTTCGTGGGATATGGGTTGTATGTACCTGGATGTTTTTGGTTTCGGTTTGTAATAGGGTGTGCTGCTGTAAACCTTTTGATGTATATATTATACCGTTTAATGTATTTGGTTTTAACCTATCTGTGTCTTGTTGTATGATCCAGTGAACTTGTTGTCAGACTAGGGCCAGGATACATTGTGAGATCCTAGCCAAGTGGCACCCCGACTCCCATGGATTTGGGGTATTACATTTTGTACACTCAAAGATATTTGAAATTCATAGATGAGACCACATCTATGTGCATGCATTATTTGCATTCATTAATTGCATTTATTGAGCTATTGTGATCAACCTAAATTGGAGAGCTTAGTTTCCGATCTTAGATAATTTCCTCCCATGATTTACCCTATTTGCATTCTACTTTTGATCACTTATTTTTTACATTCATGTTATCCTTTTATTTTACTTTTCTTTAGATTTTTAAGTTTTTTAATTGGTAATCATTCATCGAATCTTTGTGGAGACAAATACAAGGATGATCCGTATTCTTCTCGAACAAGACAAGAAGCTTCAACTGACACACAAAGATTAGAATTTTAACAAAATCAAGAGAGAAAAATCAGACGTGAAATGGCATGAAACATGCATGAGCTGCAAGAAATGATGCGAAATAGATGAAGGTATAGAAGATTGAACCGGAGAGATGTCGATTGAATGAGATATATCACCTTCCTATTTCTAGCTATAACTATAAAAAAGCCCATGTTATATGGTTCCCAAGGGGTTTTTAGATCCTCTCCCATCCAACAGTCGTGTGTTATGCCTCCTTAAATGCTCAAAAGATTATCCAAACATCTCCTAGGATGTGGAACTAAATCCGTAAACATTTGTTGCCGATAATTGTGTGTGTGCAACTTATCATAAATCTTGCACTTCTCCAAATGACCCATCACATCAACCATATAGGTCTTGCCACTAATTATAATCTCAAGGTAAAAACTATGAATGCACCAATGATCAAGCTTAATTAGGAACTCTCTAGACATGTAAAGTTTGTTCCTAGAGTCCTCTAGCACACAATGCATATGAGAATCCCCAAAATAAACATGTGCAATCTATGTCCCTAATATGTTTAATGCCTAGCACGGTATAGTCTAAGAGCAACAAACACCACACTACCACTAGGGCATATGTAATGTACTCAATCTCGAAACATCATAAACAAGGTAATGAGATCATTATCACATCTAGAAAAGTTTAGACATGTTTCTTTCATGTTAATACACAACAAGATGTGTACCTCCGATCATCAAAACAGCCAAGGTAAGCATCTTGATTATCAATCTAGCATGGTGAAACATGGTTGTGGTGTCCATGAAATCGCACTTTCCATGGTTGTCCAAATATTCACATCTAAGAATGGTGTCTAAGGCTAGATACTCAAATTGTATATGTTCCTTAGAGGGTAAAAACACATTTCGTGACTGTTTTGACTCAACAACAACCATGCTCCCTTCTTGCATCCGTTTGCTCTTTCCTCTCTTCTTGTCATTTCCTTGATTATTGCCCATTTCCTTCTTCTTTTCAAAGCTTTTGGAAATCTGCATATAGGCTGGTCAAAAAACTCTTACATACACAAGGACAAAAGAACCATCCATATGCAACACTTTGGTCTTTTAAATGCTTAACAAAATGGATAGTGAGAGCTTACCTTAAGAGCTTCTTTTGTGTATCTAATGAAGTGACATTAGGGTAAACATGAGAAACATACATGTAACAATCAAACACACAAATCGACATAAGTATGGTAAACTATGTTATATAAGGGTTGCTTTCCTATCTCTAATCCTCAACTCATTATCGGCTAACTTAGGAACCGTAGAAAGCATCTCCCAATTTATATAACCATCTTCCCAGTAATATCTACCTATAACAAACTCCTCAATATGTACATCTTCTAAAATGGTCAAGTTTAAGGTAGGTAATAAACTAGGAAGTCTCAAATTTACATGTGCAACTTCATCCTCAATACCTTTCCTTTAAGGATCCATCAATGTTGGAACTCGAGGTTGCAACTCATAATTCTCTTTCGGTTTGATCCTAGGAGTTTTAGGATACTCGAAATTTCTAACTAAAGGCAAAGTAGGGTGTATATCCTTAGGAAAAAGTTCTACCGAACAATCTAAAGATGAATTTAACAAATTAGAGGTGGTAACACAAATAAGATAATAAGCACATTCTAAATCAGGTTTATACACATCTAGCTCTAGATCATCCATATCCTGCACCTTAACTTCCTTACTTCCTAGATCATGCGTGTGCACATCAAACTTAATAACATCATCCAATGTAGATTCATGTGAATACAATTAATTTCCTTTTATTTCATGCTCATCACTTTCAATATCATCTACTAAATCGGATTCATTACTAATTGTTTCATTACGATTGCTAGCATGTGACACAATCTCATATTTTTATTTTAGCAAATCTAAGTGATTAAACATTGTAGTAGAAGGTTTAGAATCACTCCCCTTTGGAGCTTTGGTAACCCCAATTAGTGGTATCGATAATCTTTGATGACGATGAAGATGAACTAATAGTAGGTAGTGTTTTATGTGAATTGTAATGCTCAAGGTATGGTTTCTCTGTTCTTTGCACATGTGGTTCCTCTTTTCGGGGTTGGCAATCTCGTGTTTCCAATGCTTTCACAATGTTGTACATGTCCTCCAGTGTTGTAGGTGGTGCTAAATCATATTGAGCCTAATTGTCATACTCTTAGCCATTCTTTCTAGGTCATCTTGCATCTTTTGTAGAAGGCTAACGAGATCGGAGTTAGTTGGACTACCTTTCCTAGACATGATCACACAATCAACAACAATAGTAAATATGTTCGAGTGTGTGAAATCAGAACACGCCTCACTAGTGTTTCCCCCTTACGCTTACTCTTTAGTTGTTGACGTCTAGGCTTCTTAAATGGGTTGCCTTGAGAGGATCAATGCTTCCGAGAATGATCACTATCTAAGACACCATTAACACCCTATATTAGACAAATGGGGATGTTGCATAAACATTTATTTTACTCCATATCAAATATTGCAAAATTTAACAAGAAATAGGTAGGAAAGACTCAAGAAAGACAAAGAACGATCAACAAGACTCAAATTAGCAGGAAGGCCTAGAATTTCAGAATTTCGGCAATCACACAATCAAGATTCAAACTTGAAACTATTGAGGGAATATGTCCAAGAAAAACTCGAAAATAAAAAGAATAAGAGAACAAAAGACAAGAATAGAATAAAGAAACATTAAAGAAGAGACCTTCACTTACATCAACCCATTATCGATGGAGATGAGGTTGTTGAATGGTAGAGGAGAAGGAAATTCCAAATGGTCTGGTTTAGGAGAATAAATTAGCGTTGGATTTAGAGAGGGGTAGTATAGGTATTTGTTTCTTTTTCTAGGTTGAGATTCCGGTTTGTGTCGACATTTTTCTGCAACTTCAATGGTGGATCAAACGCAAGATTTTTGTGGTTTTTTGCGGGTACAATCTCAAATCAACACAAGTTCAAAGCAATTCAAGACTCAATTCAAGACTACTAGTCACAAATCATTGAAAGACTCAAGATTTTGGGATGGACCGACTCAAATTTTCATATAAAAAATGCAGGGCACAAACCAAAATGGAAGAAACCTTTGTCGACTAGATGATACGGGGTATTTGCCCGTGCAGATGGCCCGATCTTTCGACACCTACAAGATTCAGTAGAATAGAAAAACAACAAATAAAAAAGGTAAATGATAGATCAAGGTCGAACACTAAGTAGCTACTTAGAATCACAGTATGACACGATTGCACATAATATACAACCAGCGAAGTCTTGTAAAACCCTTCGTGCTACCCCAAACACAATAGGCGTTCAAAGAACCCTAGAGAACTTGAAGGTTTTCTTGTAGCTAGTTGAAGCACCTTCTTATGTCGTTGACAAGTAGAACACAGTAAAACAAGTCCAAGCGATTTGCGAGCAAGACATATCTTACTCAAGTTTGCTCTCCGCACAGGGAGATGACGGTAGACACCGTAGTGGATAACATAACGTGTTATCACCTATGGTGTCTATGTGACAACATTAATACTAAGTTACTACAACTTCCATTATCGAAGATCATGTTACAAACCTTTCTTTGTATTAGACACTTGGTAAAGAACAAGCTTTCCCTCTGGTTGTCTTTGTTCTTTAGAGGAATGATACTCAAATTATTCCGGTTTACTGGACAATCATTCTTAAGAAGTGGTGAATGAAGAATATTTGCAATAGTGACTAAAATTCTTCAACATATTCTTCTTTTACGGATATCTCGATTGACACACCTTTGTCAGCACATTAGTTGATTTCAATATTTGTAGGCTCAGTGATTGCAGGTTCATTTCGAGGTGTAGAATTCTCAAGTGTAGTAGTAGTAGTAGTTGACAAAACTTGATCGTGTACTTTTGGGGTCAGTCTTGGTTCCTTTTCTTTATCGGGTGATTTGGCTAACACTGGGATGGTGAGTAGGCATGTTCCCTTCTTAAATTTGAAGGAGCCAGTATCACTTTCAAATTCATTTTGATGACTAAATGGTTAGGTTTCTTCTTCTTGCTAGAACACCGACTCATACTGTCTGGGATCATTGACGATCAGTGTTCTCTTCTTGGGACAATCTCTCATCATGTGTCCCTTTCCTTGACACTTAAAATGGGTAATGTCTCTAGCCCTAGTTGGATTTGAAGGATTTTTTCCTTGAGGTTGGGATATAAGGGTTAGGGGTGTTGTAATTGTCCGGCTACTCGATGGGGTATTGATTTCATATTGGATGTCATGTATTCATGGCCTCGGGTGCCTCTCCAAGTTGGTGTGTGTTGTCGGTCTTGATTCCGAGCCTTTTGTTTCCTTTTGACTCAATTTGCTAGATGAAGCAATTCATTCATTTGGTATAGGCGTACAAGTCGACCTCACTTGCCAAGGAAGGATAGAGAATCCTTAGATATTGTTCCATAGAAGATTCATCCTCTTCATACATGTATGCTCGAACCATAGACATTTCAATAGCACTATATGCTTCATTAGCACTAATTGACCCTTGCCTAAGGTTTTCTAGCCTTTGTTAGAGCTTCCTTCAGTGATGTGGTGGGACGAATCTCACCCTCATGACTGTTTTCATGTGATCAGATGTGGTGATGTCCATCTCCAGACTCCATCTTCCGTCATTCACAAAAAGTCCACCAAATTAAGTATAGTTAGTGAACTCGAGTGCAGTATATTGTACCTTTCGTGCTTCGGGGACGTTGTGACAACTACAAATTTGTTTCACTTTAGTTTCCCAAGCTAAGTATATGTCATCATCATATTTACCCTCGAATGGAGGAATCATATGTTTGGCTTCGGAAATTTTTGTTATATCTTGGCACCTCCACAACTTCTTCTTCAAAATCAAGAGTTTGTTAGATGTTTCTGTGGGGTTGCATCAAAATGGGTTGACGACCTCGCGGTGAAACTCTTTGAGTCTCAGGGAGTGGTGGAAGTTAATTTGGTACTCAGGTTTCTTTTTGCTCAAATCTTGTATTGAGTTTTTCAATTTGGGTTTGACTAGTTGTAGGGTGTCATTGATTCCCGTAAATGCGTCCCTTTCTTCAATGTTCATTCTTACAGTAGAAGATATATTCAAAGCAAGAAAAAAAATTAGGTTAGAAATAATAACCTAGACTAGCTATTGGAAAAAAAAACAAACTTTTCAACAAACCACAACTTAGTGCGTTCAGATGCTACAAATATAAAGGGATGGACCTTGATCTCAACATAGAAATGCTTTTGGTGTGATACTAACAAAGGCAAGCAAAACCACCCTCGCCTACCTTCTCAATCAAAAGACAATAACTTATAAAGGACTTATGTAGCCAAAAATAAAATCAAACTCAAAAATAAGGGAGATGGCTAGAAAAGGTGCAAAGTTCACTTCAAATAATGCCAGGTAGCCCACAATCTTCAACTTTAAACCTTTTCTTAAATAAATAAACTAAAAATTAGTAAATGACTCATAAAAAGACTTAAAAAAGGTCAAAATTGCTTTAAAAAACTTTCTACTCCTAAAACACCTTAAAATGTCTTAAAGTACTAAATATTAATGAAAGGCATTAAAAGTCTTGAAACATGCTTAACCATAAGCATAATGCAACCCAAGTGATATTACGATCATATCCATGATGATACACATAACTGAGGCATAGATGTGTGCATTATGCCTTAGACGTGTGTATCGACAAGTCCTCACATGAGAAATCTTCTTTGGTTGTCATTATCACATCTTCCATCCCTTCTTCCTTGGATAGAAACGTCACCGTTGTCATCATAGATGCCTCCATGGTCATGTTTAGCTCCTTGGAATAAAACATCACCAACAAGGACTTCACCTCTTGTGCTAGCTCCCTTCCTCTCGCCCTTGTGATGACTCCTACAACAAAAGTGATATGGAACCATCGCCAACACCACATCAAGGACCATTTACTATAATAAAGACTAAATCATTGAAGGACATGCCAACTACACCTTCACCTTCTTTGGATTCTATCATGCAAGGAGCGATCACAAGGTCAAGATACAATCTATTCAAGATGAAGTTACGAGCTTACTCACAATGTGTACACTCAAGGAGACCTAACTCATTATTAGGAAACCTTTGGTGACATTACTGACTGTTATGGAAGAGCCAAACCACGACCAAGAAGATCCATCAAGCATAGAAGAAGGCTAGAATGAAGAAAGAGTCTCAGAGAAGAAATCTCGATCCACCTCCAGGAAACTCGGCCGAGATTTACACCCAAGATTTCCTCCCTGACAGGCGCTTGAAGAACCAGCCATGATCTTCTGTCTTTTTATATCTTTTATATTTTGTTTCCTTAATCTCTCAAACAATGTTAAGGAAATTGTTTGTTTTTGGGATTAATATTTTTATATCTAATAAAGATATATTTTCAAGATTACCTTTAAGAAGACATATTGCCTAGTTTTCATAGTTGATTTCCCTTATAAATAGCCTTAGCTGGGAGATTGTTATATTATATTAGATTTGATATATTTCCACATATTGTGTGAACTTGCAGCTTCGCTTATGAGAGTTAATGTAAACTCTTCGTTAAGGGGTTTTGACACATCATTGGTAACGGTTCTTTGTGGGAATATATTGTTCAATATCTTCCTATACTTATCATTTATCATTCCATAATCATCTTATTTTCATTCCATATCATCCACCAATCCGTTTTTTGAGTGTCTTAAAATCTCGGACCGTTCTTCACAAAATCTCTCCCGAGATTTCTTCTAACCATCCGATATTTGTGTCTGTCGAATGACTTTAAATCTAGATCGGGATTTGTGGCTAACCCCACATGGAAGTGGTATCACAGCTAAACAATTGAAGTTCATATCCGGTTTGAGTCAATTTTTATTTGAGTCTTTTGTAAGTCATATAATGTTGAGTCTTTTTTTCTTTGCCATCTTTGTGGGATTATTTGATCTTAATGTGCTTCGATTTGTGTATGTTTTGGAAGAGAGAAATGCCGCAACCAAACACAAGTCAACCGTTGACCTTACAAGCCCCGCCCAACCCTACGGAAAGAGCGAACAAAAGTTTGTATTTAAAGTTAAGATCTTATTTAGTAGGTAAGATCCTATCCATCCTCTTCAAACAACGTTATAAACACTTCTCCAGAAGTTAAGATCACAAGGCAACCAAAGAGACGCAGCCCCAAAGGTGATTGTTGAACGTCGACATAAAGACTCAATTATTTCAACATTCTCAGCCAACCCTCATGAAACTCGGCCGAAATTTCACCCGAGTTTTGCTACTGTTGTCAATTTTCGAAAAATTTCTTAGGCATAATTTGAAGAATCCAAGTGCACCCTATGCAAGATTCCAACAAAGGAAGAGTTTCTGTATCAACCTTGACATAATTAAGAGTCCTACCGATACCGAAAACAATTCTCGGCTATATCTCTTTCTAACTTCACGAATTCAAGGTACGTTCTTTCTCTCTTCTTAATCTCTTGTGTGCCTTTCTTTAGCCTCTTTTCTACTATAAACACTTGAGTCATATTTCTTTGGGTGTGTTAGTTAGTATCTATACTTCCTAATATACTAGTGTGTATCTATCTGCAATATTCTCTCTACCTTGTCGTGTGTGGAGTAAACTTCCTATAGGAGATACTTAATCATCTCACAACAGAAGAATCTTTATCCGAACAAAGTTAACTACTTGAGTCAATCAAGGAGTTCTAGTGACACCAAGGCACCGATTGGTAAAGAAGTATTAATCCCTCCAAGGCAATGACGTCAAACCAGCTTGTGACAATACAACAGAGCGTGAGTGTGAGAGAAAACAAGAAAGGTACTTTCGTTTTCAATAACCTTACAAGTTTGTTGTTACTTTGCGTGCTTGTGTAGATGTCGGAAAGAGATAGCCCACGAACCTCCCGGAAGAGTGATCCTTCAAGGCCCAATTACATGGAGATGTTCAAACAACTAATGACCAAGATGTCCAACATCGATAAATGTCTAGAACAAGTGGAAGCAAGGCCCAACGCAGAATCTCGGCCGAGATTTTATCCGAGATCTGCCTACGAAGGGGACAAAAGCTCCTTAATTCCGCCACCACCCCCATCCCCCGTACCCTTGCCAAACCATCCCCCGGTCTAAGGTAATACTCACCCTAATCAATTATTAAGTGCTAACCACAATCCACATTTTAGTGAAGAACTTTAGGACTTAGGTGATGCCGAAGATGCGGGCATGTAGAGAGAATACCCCCGATGTCATTATTACCACGGAGAGAACGTGACCATGACCATTATATACCTCCTCAGGATAATGACGGACTCGGGAGAGTAAAAGTCAAGATTCCAAGTTTCAAAGGCAAATTTGACCACGACGTATACATGGAATGGGAGACTAAGATTGAACAAATCTGGTCTTGGCATAACTTTAGTGGGCAACGGATGATTCAACTTGCTGCGTTGGAATTCCAAGGCTATGTCTTAGTTTGGTGGGATTATCTCGCTAAGGAATGAAGAAGAACGGGAGAGCCGGACATCAACAGTTGGGAACACATGAAACTCTTGATGATAGCTATATTCGTGCCTGTACACTACATTAGGGAAGTAAGGCAGCGCTTATAGAACCTCAAACAAGGTTTAATGACTATGGAAGAAGTATACACCACCATGCAAACTACGATGGTGAAAGCTAACGTGCAAGAGGATGAGGAGTCTATTATGGCTCGATTTTTATGAATTTTGCATCCTCCTTTAGCTAATGAGATTGACCTTTATCCCGATGCTTCAATGACTAACTTACTACATTTGGCTATTAGGGTAGAGAAGAATACCAAAGGACGGAATCAAGGGACAAACTCTTAGACGACAGAGAAGAAATCTCGGCCTTCCTACAAGAATCTCAGTTAAGATTCCACCCAAAATTTGCCCTAGAAAGACGAAGGAAAGACATCCCTTCCTGATTCTGCAGTCTCTAACCTTTCTACTCAGTCTTGTCCTTTGAATGAGCATTAAAAGGATAACAAACGGAGTACTTCAAACTCTACCTTACGATCTAGAATTATTGTATGCTTTAAATGTCAAGGTAGAGGTCACTACATGCGAGATTGTCCTAAGAAACGGGTTATATTTCTAAATCAACAAGGACAATATGAAAGTGAAGAAGAATTTGAGCATGATCATACACATATCAACGAATTGCATGACCATGATAGCAATAGTGATTGTGAATATGATCATGGTGAATCTTTGATTGCTAGACGTACTTTCCATGCTACGATTGCTCCATTTGAGGATAATGACCGTAAAACCTTTTTCATACTTGATGTCTTGTTCAAGGAAAGGTTTGTAATATGATTATTGATGGTGGTAGTTGTTGCAACATTGCTAGTGAGAAACTGATCACTCTGATGCAAATCACTACTTTCTATAATCCTCGACCTTATAAGTTGCATTGCATGATTGATGTACTGTGGAGAGTTGAAAGTCAACAAACATGCTTGAATTGCGTTTATCTTGGGAAAGTATGAGGATAATATTGTTTGTGATGTTATGCCTATGCAATTATTCCATATTTTGTTAGGCCGCCCTTGGAAATTTGATAAGAAGGTTAGGCATGATGGTTTTTCTAATAAATATTCCTCTGAGCTTAATGGAAAAACAATTACGCTTAAGTCTATGACCCCTTGTAGATTTTTGAGCATTACGACAAGAAGAAGGATGAACATAAGGAAAGGAAATAAGAATTAATTCTCAAAGAAGAAAACTTGGGCAGCTCATCAAAATCTCGCCCGAGATCTGAAAGCCAGACACGATCCAATGACAAATCTCGGTCCGATAAAGGAAATCTCGGCCAAGATTCTTGTAATCCACCCGAGATTCCTTCTCTTGGGCATAATTGAAGACTCTTATCATCCAAAAGGGAGTTTCTTGATGATTATGTTCTTTTAGATCTTTCTATACTGAGTTTATGTGAAAGCCTACTAACTTTAAGTGATGAAGTGAAGGCCACTTTGCCTTCAAACACTTTAAAGGCTTTAAATGAGTATAAAGATGTATTTCCGGATGAGATTCGTGTAGGTCTTTCACCTTTTCGAGGCATTGAGAATAGGATTGAATCCAACGTTCGTCCCTTCCTAATCGCCCAACTTATTGAATGAGTCCGCAAGAAAGTCAAGAAATCCAATGATGAAGGGGCCAACCCTTGGTGAAGACGTTTTTAACATTGTCGAGGAAGAAGTGTCTAGGGAATTTGTGAGCTCAATCCTAATCAAGATCCATTAAAGAAGGTTCTTATCATGAGCATTATGGAGGAAGGAGTTGAGGAAGATTGCAACGAAGAAATCCAAGCTTTGGATGCATTAGAAAAGGAGACAAGGGTTGAATTTGAAGTGCATGAAGGAGGGTTGAGGAGCTGTAAGAACCACGGCCTGGGGCCCATTCCCACACCCGTGGTTTCGATAAATAGACCCGCGGAAAACCATGCCGTAGCTAATTGTGCTAATTGTTCCAAAACCACACCCGTGGTTGTGCAAGAGTCTGTGGGATCACCCGTAGTTTCTCCAGAAAGTCCTTAGTTGTCGATAAACCTTCAAGGAGTCTTGGAGAGTCTTCAATGGCTTTGGATTCATCTAATGTGGAGCTATATAGATCACATCCAGCCGATAAAGGTCCTCCTAAGCTTGATCTCAAACCTATCCCTTCTCATTTAAAGTACGCTTTCCTTGGTTAAAATTCTATTTATCCTATGATTGTGAATGAATCTTTGAATGATGATGAGCTTGATAGATTGTTGAATGAATTGAAATTGATAGGAGAGCTATAGGATACACCATTGATGCATTGTTGGCATTAAACAATCCTAGTAATGCATAAAATCTTGATGGAAGACTACCATAAACCTTCTATTGAACCTCAAAGAAGATTAACCCCCTATTATGAAAGAGGTAGTCAAGAAAGAGATCTTAAAGTTGCTAGATGCGGGAATCATTTTCCCAATTTCGGATAGTAAATGGGTTAGTCCCGTACATGTTGTTCCTAAGAAGGGTGGTATGACCGTAGTAACTAATAAGAACAATGAACTAATCCCAACTAGAACGGTTATGTGGTGGAGAATGTGTATTGACTATAGGAAACTTAATGTGGCCTCTAGGAAAGATCACTTCCCTCTTCCCTTTATTGACCAAATGCTAGAAAGATTAGCCCAACATTCACATTTTTGTTACCTTGATGGTTATAGTGGGTTTTTCCAAATTCCTATTCACCCGGATGACCAAGATAAAACAACATTTACTTGTCCTTGGGGAACGTTTGCATATAGAAGGATGCCATTTTGGTTGTGTAATGCACAACGCCACCTTTCAAAGGTGTATGATGGCTATTTTTTCTAAATATATTGTGAATATTATGAAAGTGTTTATGGATGATTGTTCAGTATATGGCTCTACATTTGATAATTGCTTGGCTAATCTATCTTTGGTGTTGAAGAGATGTGAGGAAACTAATCTTGTATTGAATTGGGAGAAATGCCACTTCATGGTGAGTGAAGGCATAGTGTTGGGACACTTGGTTTCCCACCGTGGAATCGAGGTAGATAGAGCAAAGATAGAAATCATAGAGAAGTTGCCACCACCTACCTCGATGAAAGGGGTAAGGAGTTTCTTAGGGCATGCCGGTTTTTACCGGAGGTTAGTAAAAGATTTCTATAAAATTTCTAAGCCTCTCACTAACCTAATAATGAAGGATGTTGAGTTTGTTTCTCGAAGGATTGTCTTGAAGCGTTTTGTAGGTTGAAGGATGCTTTGATCTCCGCCCCTATTATGCAACCTCCAGATTGGAGCTTACCATTTGAAGTAATGTGTGATGCGAGTGTCGTGGCCGTTGGGGCTGTTTTAGGACAAAAGAAAGATGGGCTTACATATGCCATCTACTACGCTAGCAAGACGCTAGATAATGCCCAATTCAATTATGCCACAACCGAGAAGGAGTTGCTAGCGGTGGTGTATGCCATTGAGAAGTTCCGGTCATATCTTGTTGGATCAAAGGTTATTGTCTACATGGATCATGATGCGATCCGTTATCTCCCCTCAAAGAAAGATGTCAAGCCTCGCCTTATTCGGTGGATCGTTCTCCTCCAAGAATTCGACTTCGAGATTCGGGACAAGAAAGGTTCCGAAAATTCAGTAGCGGGCCATCTTAGTAGGCTACCACCGTTGGAGATTGAAAGAGATGACATCCGGATTGATGACTCATTCTGGAATGAGCAATTGCAAGTAATAGAGGAGTGCTTAAATCAAGTGTCTAGAGGGAGTGAGCCATGTGTTACGCTAGAAACGTGTAGCACAAAAAGCTTTACAATTTATAAACTCGATATATTTCTCCTAACTCCTAGCGAACCCGCAATGTACGGGACGTTTGTAGTATGGATAGTATTCTGAGGTCGAACACAAAGAGTAAGGTGAAATCAAGTCAAACAATGGTCATAGATAGTGTGGATCTAGTCTAAGAAAAGGTCAAGGAACAAAGAAATGAAAATCTCGATATTTTTGGTTGGTTTTTGTGGTGATCAAGCAAAGATCACAAATCAAGCAAGATAATAAAACGAACTAAAAACTCAAGCTAGCAAGGTAAACAAGTAACACAAGCACAAAATATGTGACAAAAGAGAGAAAAGTGGATTCTAGAGGTCAAGATTTCCGGTTATGCCATTGGACTCAAGGTTCTAAAGATTCAAGGACAAGGCTGCGGTGTTGGGAAAGGGTGTTTCACTAATGGAAGCAATTACCGGGTAGGTCTCTTACTTCTCTAATCCCGCATCAAACTCCTATTACCGGGTAAGTCTCAAGGAGGTAAAGTAGGGAATTCTACACAAACCGGACACTACTTAAGTGGCAAACCTCTCCTTACCGGGTAAGTCTCGGAAAACTAAGCCTCAAGCAATAATCCTAGCACACTCAATCCAATAGCGGCTTGTGAGGCTCACTACTACCTAGAATTCATCATCTTAGGTATCTAAGATCGGAAATCATCGGGTAGATCTCTTCCCTCACTTAGGTTGATAGCATTAGGTGATCCTAAGCTAAATTAAGCCAAATAAACACTAGGATTTCAACAACCTAACATCCTAACATACAGATTCATCAATTAAAGAGCAACAGAGAGGAAAATCGGGTGGATCATGGAAAAATCGGCCGATTTACTATGAAGAACAACCCGATTTTTCCTTCTGGAATGGGTTTCGTGCATACAAATCATCCTAAACTAACATATAAGGTCATCCTATCATCACCCAAGCCATAACCATCAATCCATCACTCCAGAATCACAATAAACTAGCCAATAATATGCATGTCAAGATCCAAAATCATCACACAAGCATACATGGTTTTCATAGATGGATGATGAAAGATAAGCAAGTAAAAACAATAAATCTCAGCTGAATCTAAGTTTTAGCAAGAGTTACAACCCTTCAAATGAAGTTCCAAAACATTCTTAACAATCCTTGCAATAGTTCTTCAATCAAAGACTCCAAATATCACTCAAAATCACTCAAAACCTCACTATCACTCTTAGATTGGTGTTCTTCTTCTTCCTTCAATTTGAGAGAGTTTTCCTCTTCTCCAAGTCTATCTCAATCCAATGAGCTGTGAATGAGAGAATGTGGGAGAGGAGAGATGCTCAGCAACAGCTTGCAGGCCCACTTATATTCTCCACCAAGAGCAAGGCCGGATCAAGAGATCGTGGGACACGTGGCTTAAGCTGTTGAAGGCCAAAAAATCGACCCAGTCAGGGAAATCGGCCGATTTTCCTGAGTGATGGTCCGATTTTCTTCAACAGAAACATGCTATGATCGTCTAGCCATGAGTTGCTCCATTGCTTGCACCAATAGTGATCTTTGTGTCCTTTGTTGCTCCAATTATGATCCTTTAAATCTTCGGATGTGTACCACCATGAGGCTTGACCCTCGAATGCATCGGTTAATGTCCAAAAGTTCCCCGAAATACCTACAACACCGACAAAAGCTCGTGTAGACGTCTTTTCTAGGAATATGCACGAAATGAGTGTAAACGTCGTGAACTAGTGCCAAAACGTGCATGAATAACGGAGAAAACTATCTAAATGTATGCCTGTACTAACGTCATAAATCACGTTATCAAAATACCCCATACTTTAGATTTGCTCGTCCCCGAGCAAGATCCAACTATAGACTAAGAGATGACATGATTTGTGCATGCAGAAGAACAACAAAAATCTTTTTGGAATTGTGCTTCTAACATTGGATCACCTTCATAGTCATGTTTCATAGCAATGGATAAGCAATCATGCATCAAATGAGTGAAGGCATGGGAAGACAATTATACTTAACTAGAAAGCATGCATGAGAGGTGAAAATGAAGAAGTCAAGATGATCATGAGTATATCCAATCTAGATCACTAAGTCTTACACACATGCATTTAGGTCACAAGGACTTAGGAAAGAAGAGGCTAAGAAACGTTGTGATTAGGTGGGAATTTTTAAGTCATGTGATGCTAATCCGGGGAAGGAACTAACTCCATAATTTCGTTTTTGCTCAACTTCCCAACAAGTGTATAATTTTCCCATCTTTTCTTTGTTTTCTTTTCTTTTTCACTCATTTTGAGACAATGGCATTGGTGTACAAAAGCCGAAACCTTGGTGATTAGCCGTCCTCGGGCTTTTTTATTTTTCGAGGTGCATCCACACCGGGCACACATACCAAAACTCGTTAGGACTATCGGTTTATTTGACTTTGGCAAGGCACCAACACCCGATTATGTGAAGTGTGCCGAGTTACTTGTCATTTAAACAAACGTCCCCAAACCTATTTTTTTGTCTACACTTTTCACAACAAATTCAGCACTTCATTCACATCATTCATTCATCAACAACTTCACCCCACACTTGCTTTTCACACACATCAACACACTAGCATGCTCCTATTCCCGGATGGGTCAAAAGGGGTCAAATTTTTCATCAATTGAGGTGCTCAAACAACATGATCAAGATGAGAAGTAGAGAAAGATGAATTGCCTTAATCACTCCTAAATGATGTGCAAGAACTATCATGTAATTTTGACCTTCAATCCTCAATTCAATCAAGGCAAACATTCATGATCACAAATCATTCATGGGATTCAAGATAAGTACTTCAAGTCCACATATGCATTCATCTATTCAACACATAAGGCTATCCATAGTCAATTCACAAGACAATCTCATCATAAGGGTCATTCCCAAGCTTAGAAGCACTAAATGTTTTTTTAAAATTTTCTGATTTTTTGGATTTTTCGAAATATATATGTACAATGCAAGACATAATGAAACATGCGACAATATTAAACTATCCTAGATGCTAATCATGCAAGTGATCATGAAAACCCCACCCCATACTTAGAAACACATTGTCCCCAATGTGGAAACTAAATAAAGAAGTGAAAGAGAGTCCTCACAATGTAAAATTAGTGATGCTTTGGTATTTCGGTTCACATCAAATGATGATGGTGGATGATCGATCAAGGATGGTAGAGAGCTCTTGATGTTCATTATGGTGTCGGAACCCGCGCTTGGCACTGGAAGCCGTCCAAGTTCCACGTCCGCTCCACCCATGCTTGATTGGAGATCATCACTTTCCTTTATAGAAGGAAAAATCGGCCCATAACCCAGGAAAATCGGCCTATCTGGCTGAAGAACAGGCCGATTTTTCGGTGATTTCCTCCTTGTCCATGTGCTCGGATCTTGCACCTTCAACCATTCTATGAGGTTTTCACATGACCTCCAACATCTCATCACACATGACAATCAACAAGATCTAGCACCCAAAAACACAAAAGAAAAACAAAGCACACCAAGAGTGAGATCAAACAAAAACAAGAAAAACGAAGGGGAAAAATATGTACCAATGGGTTGCCTCCCATTAAGCGCTTCTTTAAGGTCATTAGCTTGACCAAATTCGGGAGCGTTTCATTCAAGGTGAAGTGGAGCAATCACTTCCACCGGGGCTTCCGGGATATACTTCTTCAAACGGTGCCCATTCACCTTGAAGTTACCACAATGATCTCCTCCTATCTCTACCGCTCCATGAGGAAAGACCTTCTTCACAACATAGGGACCCGTCCATCTTGACTTGAGCTTTCCGGGGAAGAGCCGCAGCCTCGAGTTGAAGAGAAGCACTAAGTCACCCTCATTCAACTCCTTTGGGATGAGGCGCTTGTCATGCCAACACTTGGTCCTCTCCTTGTAGATTCGGGCATTCTCATAAGCATCCAACCGAATCTCCTCAAGGGCGTTCATGTCTAGCAACCGCTTCTCACCGGCCTCCTTGAGGTCAAAATTCAACCACCTTATAGCCCAATATGCTCTATGCTCTATCTCTACCGGAAGGTGGCAAGACTTGCCATAAACTAGCTTGTAAGGAGTGGTGCCAATTGGTGTCTTGAAAGCGGTCCTATAAGCCCACAAGGCATCATCGAGTTTCATAGCCCAATCCTTTCTTGTTCTAGAAACCGTCTTCTCAAGGATCCCTTTTATCTCCCGGTTGGAGATCTCCACTTGGCCACTAGTTTGGGGATGGTAGGGTGTTGCCACCTTATGAGTCACCCCATACTTAGCCAAAAGTGCTCCAAAGTTCCTATTAGTGAAGTGCTTTCCTCCATCACTTATGATCACCCTTGGTGTTCAAAACCTAGGGAAGATCACTCGGTTGAAGAACCACACCACCACCTTGGCATCATTTGTGGGAGAGGCGATTGCCTCCACCCATCTCGAAACATAATCTACCGCCAATAGGATGTAGAGGTTTCCACATGAAGAAGGGAATGGTCCCATGAAGACCACACCCCACAAATCAAATATCTCCACCTCTTGTATGTTGTTCAAGGGCATTTCATTCCTCCTTGAGATGTTGCCCGTCCTTTGGCAAGCATCACAAGTTACCACAAAGTTTTGGACATCCTTGAACAAGCTTGGCCAAAAGAAGCCCGATTGCAACACTTTAGCACATGTCTTGTGTGAGCTAGCATGCCATCCACATGGCAAAGAATGACAATGGCGGATCACACTCTCCACCTCATCCTCCGGTATGCATCTTCTAAAGACTCCATCCGGCCCTCTCTTGAACAAAAGCGGTTCACTCCAATAGTAATGCCTCACATCTTTGAAGAACTTCTTCCTTTGGACATATGACAATCCGGGAGGCACTTCCTCACACACTAGGTAGTTAACAATGTCGGCATACCATGGCTCACTTCCTCTAGACACTTGGAACAAGCAGTCTTCCACCATTTGCAATTGCTCATCCCGGAATGAGTCATCAATCGGGATGTCATCTCTATCAAGCTCTAATGGTGGGAGTCTACTAAGGTGATCCGCCACTGAATTTTCGGATCCCTTCTTGTCCCGGATCTCTAAATCAAACTCTTGAAGAAGAAGGATCCACCGAATCAACCTAGGCTTGGCATCCTTCTTTGTAAGGAGATAACGGATCGCAGCATGATCCGTATACACTATAACCTTTGCTCCAACAAGATATGATCGGAACATCTCAAATGCATACACCACCGCTAGCAACTCTTTCTCGGTTGTGGCATAGTTGAGTTGGGCATCATCTAGCGTCTTGCTAGCATAATAGATGGCATGTGTACGCCCATATTTTCTTTGTCCTAAAACAGCCCCAACGGCCACATCACTTGCGTCACACATCACTTCAAATGGTAAGCTCCAATCCGGAGGTTGCATGATAAGTGCGGAGATAAAGCATTCTTCAACCTACAAAATGCTTCGAGGCAATCTTTGGAGAAAACAAATTCAATGTCTTTCATTAGTAGGTTAGTAAGAGGCTTTTAAATCTTAGAGAAATCCTTAATAAACCTCCGGTAAAAACCGGCATGCCCTAAGAAACTCCTTACCCCTTTCACCGAGGTAGGTGGTGGCAACTTCTCTATCGTTTCAATCTTGGCCCTATCAACCTCGATGCCACGGTTGGACACCAAGTGTCCCAACACAATACCCTCATTTACCATGAAGTGGCATTTTTCCCAATTTATGACAAGATTTGTCTCCTCACATCTTTTCAATACTAATGACAAGTTAGCTAAGCAATTATCAAAGGAAGAACCATAAACAGAAAAATCATCCATAAACACTTCCATGATATTCTCAATGTATTCCGAAAAGATAGCCATCATACACCTTTGGAAGGTGGCGGGTGCATTACACAACCCAAATGGGATTCTCCTATATGCAAAAGTTCCCCATGGACATGTAAATGTGGTTTTTTCTTGGTCATCGGGGTGGATAGGGATTTGGAAGAATCCACTATAGCCATCTAGGTAGCAAAAATGAGAATGTTGAGCTAACCTCTCTAGCATTTGGTCAATGAAAGGAAGGAGGAAATGATCTTTCCTAGAGGCCGTGTTCAACTTCCTATAGTCAATGCACATCCTCCATGCCGTAACCGTCCTGGTTGGGATTAGTTCATTGTTCTCATTAGTCACTACGGTCATCCCACCCTTCTTAGGAACTATATGAACGGGACTAACCCACTTACTATCCGAGATAGGGTAGATAATTCCCGCATCTAGCAACATAATGATCTCTTTCTTAACCACCTCTTTCATTATAGGATTCAATCTTCTTTGATGTTCAATAGAGGGTTTATGGTTATCTTCCATCATTATCTGATGCATGCACAAAGAAGGCTTAATGCCAACAAGGTCATCAATGGTGTATCCTATTGCCTTTCTATGCAGTTTCAATTCATTCAACAATCTATTAAGTTCATCATCATTCAAAGATGCATTCACAATCACCGGATAAGTAGAATTTGAACCAAGGAAAGCATACTTTAAATGAGAAGGAAGAGGTTTAAGATCAAGTTGAGGAGGACCTTTTTCGGTTGGAGATGATCCATACAATGTAGGTTGAGATGATTGCAAAGCCATGGAAGCCTCCCCTAAGTCCCTTGAAGATTGCTCACAAACACTTGGATGATGCTCAAAAGACTCAGGAAAATTGGCCCAGTCAGGAAAATCGGCCGATTTTCCTGAGTGATGGTCGATCTGAGTTTCAGTTTTTGCAGAATTTGATGAAACTTCAGGATAAGTATAAAAATCGGCCGATTTGGCCCCCCCAGTCCGATTTTTCTGCCTGCTTCTCTCTTCTTCTAGTACTTCAAATCCAACACTTGGTAGCTCATCCAATGCATTCAAGGCCTTGATTACTTCCTTGCTACTCTCCTCAACTCCTTCCTCCATCAAACTTGAGCTAAGAACCCTCTCAAGTGGATCTTTGAGCAAGATTGAGCTCACAACCTCTCTAGACTCCTCTTCTTCAACAATGTTGAAGACATTTTCACCTAAGGCTAGCCCCTTCACCATTGTGGACAAATTAAACTTGATGTTCTCTTCCCGAATGTTGAAAGAGAGAAATCCATTCTTGCAATCCACCAAACATCCGGAAGTAGCTAGGAAAGGTCTCCCCAAGATGATAGGAACCGGATAGTCCGCCGGGATATCCAAAACAACGAAGTCTATGGGCACATAGAACTTCCCTAGTTGCACCGGAATTTCTTCCAAGTTTCCAACCGGATGAGTGATTGAGCGGTCCACCATGTAAAGGGTCATCTTGACCGGATTTAGCTCTCCTAGCCCAACCTTATTGCAAAGTGCAAGCGGTATGATGCTTACACTTGCCCCAAGATCACATAGGGCGTCATACTTCACCTCTCCTACTCCGATTGGCACACAAAAGGATCCCGGATCTCTTAGCTTAGGAGGCATCTCCTCCTTCATCATTTGAATCAACTCCGAGGATCTCTTTGTCATTCTTACTTCCCCGTACTCCTCCAACTTCCTCTTGTTGGAGAGTATTTCTTTCAAGAACTTGCCATACGCCGGCATTCCTAAAATAGCATCCATGAACGTAATGTTAATATGCAATTTAGACATAAATTCAAGGATTTTACCAAAGTGTTTGTCCAAACGAGCTCTTGCTCGTGATTGAGGGAACGGTAGTGGTGGCTTGTATGGAGGTGGTGCCACATATGATGGCTCATCTTCCTTGCTCTTCCCTCCATCTTCTTGCAATGGCTCTTCTTCATTCACCACTTGCTTCCCTTTGTCATTTCCCTTAGGTAAGGGATCCTTCATGCTTAACCCACTTCTCGTTGTGATAGCCAACACTTGGCCTCTTGGGTTATCTTCGGTTCTTCCGGGAAGCTTTCCCGGATCTCTATCAGCTTCACCAGCCTTTTGGAACACTTGTGTTTCCAAAACCTTTTGAGCCTTAGAAATAGAAGTCACCGTTCTCTCAAGACCACTCAACCTTCCAAGCAATTGCTCAAACATCATTTCGGTTCTATCCTTTGGAGGTTGAGTGAATCCGGGTGGAGGTTCTTGTGAAGCCCTTGGTGGTGGATTTGTGCTTGTGGAAGCGGGAGGGTTCAAGGCTCCATCCGGGTTAGAATAGGATAACCCGGGATGGTTGTGGTTAGGCCGGTAATTGTTGAATTGCCGGTTGTTGTTGAAGTTCCTTGGGCCTTGATAGTTGTTGTAGTTGCCTCTTCCCATGTAATTCACATCTTCCTCTTTGGAAGACAAGTCTGCTTGCACTTGCACTTGAGGGGTTGCTTGGTTCTTCAAAGTTGTAGCACACAACTCCCTCAAAGACTTTAGCTCGTTGTTGATGGCGTCAAGCTTGAAATTGCTCATGGTGACTTCACTCACCTCATATGCTCCCGCTTTCCTCCCTTCACTCTTCCTATGGGAGTAATTCTCAATCACTAAAGCTTGTTTCGCTACAAACTCCCAAGCATCATCTACATTCTTCTCCATGAAAGTCCCACCGGAAAGAGATTGAAGCTTGAATTGGCTATCTTCATCAAGTCCTTTGAAGTAGATCTCCAATAGCTCAATTTTTGGTATACCATGGTGTGGACAATCTAGGAGAAGGTCTTTGAACCTCTCCCAAGACTTGAACAAGCTTTCTCTATCCTTCATCACGAAGGCATTGATCTTCCCTCTTAACTCGGTAGTCTTGGAAGGTGGGAAGAAC
The DNA here is from genome assembly GCA_033239125.1 of Fagopyrum homotropicum. Taxonomy (NCBI): domain Eukaryota; kingdom Viridiplantae; phylum Streptophyta; class Magnoliopsida; order Caryophyllales; family Polygonaceae; genus Fagopyrum; species Fagopyrum homotropicum. Next base: position 89,262,198 of record BSWB01000003.1, on the reverse strand, counting down.
TTAGTCGAAAACTCGGTTGTCATCTCCTCCCAAGTACTCACTCGCCCTTCTGGAATAGATTGATACCAAGCTAAGGCTTTGTCCTTAAGTGAGAAGGAGAAAGCCCTAAGCTTATGGTTGTTGCTCTCCAATCTAGGCGGTCTTAGAGTCTCCATCAAGATCTCATAGTTCATCAAGTGTTGATGAGGAGACTCTCCTTCCATTCCTCCAAATTGATTTTGCCGGATCATTTGTAGAACTTGAGGGCGGAGCTCGTAATTGTGGGTTGCGGGATCTCCTAAGTTCACACCCGGACGGTGTGCTCTTTGTGCCGGATCCATACGTCTCCCTAATGTTTGTGGCTCTTCAATTGCAATGGGCACAACCCTAACATTCGCCGCCGGCTGCGGTTGTGGTGGAGGAGGTGGAGGTTGTTGATGATTAAGCTCTCCTTGTACAAGGGCTTGCCTAATCTCATCAATCTCCCTCCTAGTTGCTTCTTGCCTCTCATTGGCTAGTCTCCTTTCTTCCTCCAAGAGCTCATCTCTTAGCCTTATTTGCTCTAAAGCCTCATCCAACTCTGCTTGGAGATCTCTTCCGGCCATCTCTTTTCCCTTTTTAATGCTCTTGGATCTAGATCTAAGGGTTTTCTCCGATTCGGGATCGAATGGAGCTAAATCCTTGCCACGAGATCTTCGCATACACCTAAAGAGTAAGAGATGTCTTGAAAAGCAAAGACACAAACCAAAGAGAGATCAAAAGCAACAAGAAAGATTTACACTATAAACAATCACAAAATAGACTGAATCTAGGCCTAGTCCCCGGCAACGGCGCCAAAAACTTGTTACGCTAGAAACGTGTAGCACAAAAAGCTTTACAATTTATAAACTCGATATATTTCTCCTAACTCCTAGCGAACCCGCAGTGTATGGGACGTTTGTAGTAGGGATAGTATTCCGAGGTCGAACACAAAGACTAAGGTGAAATCAAGTCAAACAATGGTCACAGATAGTGTGGATCTAGTCTAAGAAAAGGTGAAGGAACAAAGAAATGAAAATCTCGATATTTTTGTTTGGTTTTTGTGGTGATCAAGCAAAGATCACAAATCAAGCAAGATAATAAAACGAACTAAAAACTCAAGCTAGCAAGGTAAACAAGTAACACAAGCACAAAATATGTGATAAAAGAGAGAAAAGTGGATTCTAGAGGTCAAGATTTCCGGTTATGGCATTGGACTCAAGGTTCTAAAGATTCTAAGGACAAGGCTGCGGTGTTGGGAAAGGGTGTTTCACTAATGGAAGCAATTACCGGGTAGGTCTCTTACTTCTCTAATCCCGCATCAAACTCCTATTACCGGGTAAGTCTCAAGGAGGTAAAGTAGGGAATTCTACACAAACCGGACACTACTTAAGTGGCAAACCTCTCCTTACCGGGTAAGTCTTGGAAAAGTAAGTCTCAAGCAATAATCCTAGCACACTCAATCCAATAGCGGCTTGTGAGGCTCACTACTACCTAGAATTCATCATCTTAGGTATCTAAGATCAGAAATCATCTAGTAGATCTCTTCCCTCACTTAGGTTGATAGCATTAGGTGATCCTAAGCTAAATTAAGCCAAATAAACACTAGGATTTCAACAACCTAACACCCTAACATACAGATTCATCAATTAAAGAGCAACAGAGAGGAAAATCGGGTGGATCATGGAAAAATCAGCCGATTTACTATGAAGAACAGCCCGATTTTTCCTTCTGGAATGGGTTTCGTGCATACAAATCATCCTAAACTAACATATAAGTTTATCCTATCATCACCCAAGCCATAACCATCAATCCATCACTCCAGAATCACAATAAACTAGCCAATAATATGCATGTCAAGATCCAAAATCATCACACAAGCATACATGGTTTTCATAGATGGATGATGAAAGATAAGCAAGTAAAAACAATAAATCTCAGATGAATCTAAGTTTTAGCAAGACTTACAATCCTTCAAATGAAGTTCCAAAACGTTCCTAACAATCCTTGCAATAGTTCTTCAATCAAAGACTCCAAATATCACTCAAAATCACTCAAAACCTCACTATCACTCTTAGATTGGTGTTCTTCTTCTTCCTTCAATTTGAGAGAGTTTTCCTCTTCTCCAAGTCTATCTCAATCCAATGAGCTGTGAATGAGAGAATGTGGGAGAGGAGAGATGCTCAGCAACAGCTTGCAGGCCCACTTATATTCTCCACCAAGAGCAAGGCCGGATCAAGAGATCGTGGGACACGTGGCTTAAGCTGTTGAAGGCCCAAAAATCGACCCAGTCAGGAAAATCGGCCGAATTTCCTGAGTGATGGTCCGATTTTCTTCAACAGAAACATGCTATGATCGTCTAGCCATGAGTTGCTCCATTGCTTGCACCAATAGTGGTCTTTGTGTCCTTTGTTGCTCCAATTATTATCCTTCAAAGCTTCGGATGTGTACCACCATGAGGCTTGACCCTCAAATGCATCGGTTAATGTCCAAAAGATCCCCGAAATACATACAACACCGACAAAAGCTTGTGTAGACGTCTATTCTAGGAATATGCACGAAATGAGTGTAAACGTCGTGAACTAGTGCCAAAACGTGCATGAATAACGGAGAAAACTATCTAAATGTATGCCTATACTAACGTCATAAATCACGTTATCACCATGGTATGCGGATATAGTGAATTATCTTGTGTGTGAAGAGGTGCCACCCGGTTTGTCATATGCCCAAAGAAAAAGATTTTTCAAAGATGTGAGGCATTATTATTGGAGTGAACCTCTCTTGTTCAAAAGAGCACCGGATGGAGTCTTTAGGAGGTGCATTCCGGAGGATGAGATGGAGAGTGTGATCCATCATTGCACTCCTTTCCATGTGGAGGTCACGCTAGCTCACACAAAACGTGTACAAAGGTATTGCAATCCGGTATTTATTGGCCTAATTTGTTTGAGGATGTGAAAAATTTTGTAGTAGCTTGTAACACTTGCCAAAGGACGGGAAACATCTCAAGAAGGAAAGAGATGCCCTTGAACAATATCCAAGAGGTTGAGATCTTTGATGTTTGGGGTGTGGACTTCATGGGGCCATTCCCCTCTTCATGTGGAAACCTCTACATTCTATTGGCGGTGGATTATGTTTCAAGGTGGGTGGGAGCAATCGCCTCTCCCACGAATGATGCCAAAGTGGTGGCGCGGTTCTTCAACCGAGTCATCTTCCCTAGGTTTGGAACACCAAGAGTGATCATAAGGGATGGAGGGAAGCATTTCACCAATAGGAACTTTGGGACAGTTTTGGCTAAGTATGGGGTGACTCATAAGGTGGCCACACCTTACCACTCCCAAACTAGTGGCCAAGTGGAGATCTCCATCCGGGAGATAAAGGGGATACTTTAGAAGGCGGTTTCTAGGACAAGAAAATATTGGGCCATGAAGCTTGATGATGCCTTATGGGCTTATAGAACTGCCTTCAAGACACCAATTGGCACCACTCCCTACAAGCTAGTTTATGGCAAGTCTTGCCACCTTCCGGTGGAGATGGATCATAGGGCATATTGGGCCATAAGGTGGCTGAATTTTTACATCAAGGAAGCCGGTGAGAAGAGGTATTATAGCTCTTGAGGAGATCCAGTTAGATGCATATGAAAATGCCCGGATTTACAAAGAACGGACCAAGCGTTGGCATGACAAACGTCTAATCCCAAAGGAATTGAGTGAAGGTTGAAGAACCGGTAGGTGAAATAAATAAGTTAAATGATACTCTAGAAGGGCGGTTGAATAGAGTATGAGAACTTTTCGCAAACCAAATCTCAGGGCCTTGAAACTTCTTTCAAGGGCCTTGATGTCAATCTGTGCTTCTCGTGAAACTTAGATTTCAATGATTTGAAACTCTTTTCAAGGGCCTGACTTCTTGCTCCTGCAAAAAAAAGTTAGTCACAATAAAGTATATATGATGCGGAATTGAAAAGATTGACACGGGGATATGTTTACGAAGTTCGGCTCTAAATAGCCTACTCTCCATCCCAGGGTATATCCGTAGGATCTAACTATCTATTATCAGCTTCAAAAAGTCCTAGATACAAACTAGAAGAAATCCCCTTCTTCTCTCAATGTAGCCAATGCTACGATCTAGCTCCAACTCTTAACCTAGCTATAATAGCCTAGTTACTTCGCAGAATAACACACACTCTTGTATAACACTATTTAGATCTTCCAATGGAGCTCTACTTTTTTCTCTCTCTAAGGGGATAAAGCTTTTGCGTGAATGAGAGAAAGAAAAACAATGAATGAAGATGATTGGGTCGCTAGAAGATGTAAAGCGATTTTCTTGTGTGAGCTTGTGTATCTTTCTTCTTCGACCATCCTCTTCATTTATACTCTTATATGGAAAGGTCTTCTAGCCGTTGTAGAAAACACCGTTTGAAGATGAATCTTCTTTTCCATGAAGATCGTTTCTTGTTTCGAGATATGGTAGATGTTTGCAAGTCTTTATCTCCTGACAACACGTCAAGTCCTTCTCTCCTTGATCTTCTCGTCTTCTATTGAATCGAGAGAGAAGATATTTTTGCCGTTTGTTGTTTAGAAAATCTTCTAGAAAAGATTCTCTATTCTTCGGTTGAGATCTACATTCATTTAATAAGATCTTCCTTCGGTTGATAAGATCTTTGGTTGGTGAGATCTTTCCGTTACAGAATCTTCCAATAAAATCTTCAACTCGTTTTGAATCCTTGTTCCGTGCATCTATAATTCCAAGGCCCTTGATTTCGTCTATTTGAACTTGTTATCTTCCTTTGTCCTTTAATTTAACTTCAAGGCCCTTGATATTTAGATGAAACCTGCACTGAATTCAAACCAACCAAATATCTAGAAATATAATCAATAAATTGTTAGTATATCCAACTGCTACATTTGTGTGAAGTCTTCCATCATCAACACCTATAAACCATTTTACTCAAGGTGGAGTTTTCAATCTCTCCCTTGATGGAAGACAACACAAATGCTTTCTCGTACCTGCACTTGTTAGTTTAGCAATGCATATGAAAATCTCAAAACTAAAAATGCAGAATGAAGTATATTGAAATGTCGGATCATATTTCTCCCCCTTTGTCTTTCAACAAGGGAGAAAAAACAGTCAAACCAAGGAGTCTTAAAAATGATTACAGCCCCAAAACAGTATTTTCACAAACCACATAGAAAAAACAAGTCAGCTTAAAACTCTTCATATAATTTTCTCTTTCTTTTGGATGAAGTTTTCTTATAACACTAACCATCCATTTCAGCTGCCAAATGTCTTCTCTTTTCTTCATCTCTTCTCTGTTTAACTACTTCAAACGTCTTCCATCATCAACACCTGTAAACATTTTACTCAAGGTGGAGTTTTCAATCTCCCCCTTGATGGAAGACAACACAAATGTTTTATCGTACGTGCACTTGTTAGTTTAGCAATGCATATGAAAATCTCAAAACTAAAAAAGCAGAATGCAATATATCGAAATGTCGGATCATATTTCTCCCCCTTTGTCTTTCAACAAGGGAGAAAAAACAGTAAAAGCAAGGAGTCTTAAAAATGATTACAGACCCAAAACAGTATTTTCACAAACCACATAGAAAAAACCAGTCAGCTTAAAACTCTTCATAGAATTTCCTCTTTCCTTTGGTTGAAGTTTTCTTGTAATGTCAATCATCCATTTCAGTTGTTAAACGTCTTCTCTGTTATTCATCCCTTCTCTGTTTAACTACTTCATACTCAAATTTGGGCAAGAACATTGGCTCTTCATGAGTTGGATACAGTATCAATTTATTTTGTACACGTGTTTTACAATTTATCAGTATATTCTCAACCTGCTCTTGAGTATGTTGAGCTACATCTTCAGGTATGGGCAAAATGCTTCCCATTGTAGTTAGTGTAAGAGCATTCATCAAATACATTTAATTGACTTTAGCATTTATGATAGCTAGCAACTCGAAATTTGTATTCATTCGCCTCTTGGTGTCAAACTGAAAATCAGTCAATTCACGATTGAGACAAGCTATTTTTTTTTCACAACCTTCTAACATGATTTCTGGAGTAGGAGAAGGTTTGACTTCTTCATTTGGATTGTGAGTAACTCCTTTTCCTTTTAAAGGCCATGTTCTGTCAAGAGTCTTCTCAAACCCCAGACGTTCTAAGCAATTCTCATCAATTTTGTTGTTAATAGATTATCTTTCCTCAGAGGATGTATCAATTCTGTAATAATCAAAGACCTTAGGCAGCAAATTTCAGTAAGGCAAGGGAATAGATCTATTACAGTTGACAAAATGCAACATATGGTTGAGAATTAGATTAGGCACATCTATGTCCACTTCGGTCATAAGCAAATGAATTAATTCCAAAGATTGATCAGTCAGCAGCTCTCTTGAGTTTGCACGAGGAACTACACATCAAATCAGTATGGTAAACACTATTTTAGCCTCTAAGGTAAGATATTTATGAGTAAGTTGACGTGAGGTTGAATTTGGAACCAGAAAATTCTCCTTAACAATACGAACACTCTCTGATCTTGAAGGATAGTTGAATACAACATTTGTAGGAATTCCAAAAATTTCACTTAAAATTGAAGGAGTGAGTGAAATCATAGTACCTTTGACTGAAGATTCAAGAGTAATACATCCTTTGTCCCTTTTTGTGATGAGATTAACATAGAATAGTCTCGTGAGTCGTGGAAAAGAAAAATCTCCAAGGTTTAGAACCTTCCAGATAATTGACCTCTTCAGCTTGTCTATGCAGGGTATCTTGAGGGTATCGAGAAAATCAGTATCCACAAAATCACACATACAAAGTGGTCGATTGTGAAAACCATCAAGCCAAGATCCAAAAGCTTGAGATTCACGAACCATGACGAGGGGAGACCGGTAGTCGGAGAAGTATCAAGATTTTCAGAAGGTTTTTCTACTTTAGCAATTGAAGAATTTTGAACAACTTTCTTTTTGGAAGATAGAGAAGCAAATCTCTTGCTTATGGGTGCCATGAGGAAAGTTTGAGAGAGAAATCAAAGGATTTTGAAATAGGGTTTCTTGTGAAAGGATAAAACGATGAGAAGGTAGGTCCTTTTTATCAGTGATATAACAAAATCTTTGAGAAAATCACGCTTTTAAAACCAAAAACAAAACTAATTCAAACAAAAAGATTTAAAAAACATTTTTAAGAATTTAAATATCCAAAAGATATTAACTCTTAAATGATTCGTAAAGTTAATATAACCTTTAAAATATGTTTCAAGGACCCTTGAATTTTATTTCAAGGCCCTTGAAAACATTAATTGGACTGCATGCGTAGGACGATTAAAACTCGTTTACTCCCCTATATTAATGCTTCCTTGTTCAACATACCAAGCTCCAATCTAATAAAATTAAATTGTTCCTCGGGAAGAGGCTTGGTAAAGATATATGCAAGCTGTAAGTTAGTTGAGATAAAAGAAATCAAAACATCACCTTTTTCAACATGATCATGTATGAAGTGATGCCTTACATCAATATGCTTAGTCCTTGAATGCTGCACATGATTTTTGGTTATAGAAATTGCACTAGTATTATCACATTTTATAGGAGTACCTCTCAAGTCAAAAGCAAGGTCACGAAGTTGTTGAGCAATCCAGAAAATTTGAGCACAACAAGCACCTACAGCTATATATTCAGCTTCAGCTTTGGATAGGGCAACAAAATTTTGCTTCTTGGAATGCCAGCTGATTAGGGATGACCCTAAGAATTGACAACATCAAGAAGTACTTTTTCTATCGACCTTATAGCCTGCAAAGTCTGCATCTTAATACCCAACCAGATGAAACGAGCTTTGACGTGGGTACCATAACCCTAGATCCTTAATACCATTGAGATACCGAAAAATTCTTTTCACAGATATCAAGTGTGACTCTTTAGGATCAGCTTAAAATCTTGCAAATATGCACACGCTAAACATAATGTTAGGACGACTAGTAGTTAGATACATCAATGAACCGATCATACCTCGATACTCCTTTTGTACTACACTTTTGCCATTCTTGTCATGATCTATCGAAAGTGTTGAACTCATAGGAGTCTTTGCAACCTTAGATTGATCCATTTTGTACTTTTTAAGCAAGTCTTTAGTATACTTGCTTTGATTGAGGAAAATTCCTTTCTTTGCTTGTGTAACTTGAAGTCCAAAAAAGAAATTTAGCTCTCGCATTAAGCTCATCTCAAATTCCCTGCACATAATATATGAAAATTCATTGCAAAGGGAATCATTAGTAGCACCGAATAATATATCATCAACATAGATTTGTACTACTAAAATGTCGTTGCCTCTAGTTTTGATAAACAATGTTTTATCAATCAAACCACTTTTGAAATTGTTTTCAAAAAGATATTTAGACAATCTTTCATACCAAGCTCGAGGGCTCGCTTAAGACCGTCAAAAGCTTTGTCTAATTTAAAAACATGATTTGGAAATTCATCATTCTCTAAACCAGGAGGTTGAGCAACGTACACTTCTTCTTCTAAGAAGCCGTTTAGAAAAGCACATTTTACATCCATTTGAAATAGTTTTATGTTCATGAAAGATGCAAATGCAAGTAGCATACGTAGGGCTTCTAACCTGGAAACTGGAGTAAATGTCTCCTCATAATCAATACCTTCTTCTTGGTTATAACGTTGTGCTACAAGTCGTGCTTTGTTTCGTATGACTTTTCCACTTTCATCCAATTTGTTTCGAAAGACCCATTTCGTGCCAATAACTAATTGATGCTTTGGTCTTGAAGTAAGAGTCCATACCTTGTTCCTCTCAAATTTATTTAATTCATTTTGCATGGAAATGATCCAGTCTAGGTCTTGAAGAGCTTGAATGTAGTTCTTTGTCTCGACAAGTGATACAAAAGCGGAGAAAGCACATAGATTATTCACTTCAGATCTAGTTTGAACTCCAGCATTTGGATCTGAGATCACATTCTCTTGTGGATGATACGAAGAGTGTTAAACTTTTCTTCTTTTGACAAATGAAGTAGATCCAAAAGTTTGAGCTGCATATGTTTGACTAGATTCAGGTACCATTTGTATATTACATGTTGTTCCAATCTCAAGGCCTTGAAGTTGAGTTTCAAGCCCTTCAAGTGGAGTTTTGTTATCACAGTTTCCAGTTTCAAGGTCTTGAAGGTGTGTTTCAAGGTCCTGAGGCTTTTCTTTGGTATCTTGAATTTTTTCCTGCATATTTTTGTCTTGATCTTTAGGATCTTCCTCTTATTCTGAAATGTGAACTTCTCTTTTATTCAGATTTAAATCTGTAAAACTCTAACTCAAAGTACCATTATTGCTTTCATCAAAAACAATATGAATGCTTTCCTCAACAACTTTGGTACGTTTGTTATATACTCGATAAGCTTTGCTATTTAAAGCATATCTTATGAATATAGCTTCATCACTACGTGCATCAAATTTCGCAAGATTCTCCTTGCCATTGTTGTGAACAAAACAAGTACATCCAAAAGGTTTGAAATATGAAATATTTGGTTTTCTTCCTTTGAAGAGGTCATAAGGAGTTTTTTTCAAAATATGGCGAATTAAACATCTATTTAAAATATAATTTGCAGTGTTTACTACTTCAGCCAAAAAACTTTTTGGCAAGTTATTTTCTAAAAGCATTATCCTAGAAATATCCTCAATAGTGCGGTTCTTACATTCCACAACTTCATTTTGTTGAGGAGTTCTAGGAGTTGAGAAATTATGACAAATACCATATTTTTCACAAAACAAATCAAACTTTAGTTGATCAAATTATCTACCATGATCACTTCTTATAGAAACAATTGGTAGGTTTTTCAAACTTTGTAACTCCTTACACAAATTTGAAAACTCAAATAAAGCTTCAGATTTTCTCATAGAAAAGATATCCATGTAAAGCGAGAAAAATCATCCACTATAACAAGGATGTATTGTTTTCCTCCGGGAGATTTGACACGCATAGGTCCACAAAGATCCATGTGTAAAAGTTCAATAGGCTGAGAAGAACTTAAAGCTTTCTTAGGTTTGAATGAACCTCTTGTTTATTTACCTTGTGTACACGCCTTACATAGGTCATTAACCTTGAAGTTTAGGTTTGGGAAACCACGTACTAAATCTTTTGTAACTAGCTTCTACATGGTACGCATGCTTACGTGACCAAATCTTCTATGCCAAAGTCTTGGATCATTTGTCAAGGCCTTTAGACATTTTAGTTTAGTTCCTGCAACTTGGTTAGTACTCAAAGAATAAACATTATTACATCTAGGAGCAGTAAGCAACATTTCTCCCATCTTTATGTCTTGAACCTCACATTTTTCTGAATCAAACATGACTTTATTACCTTTATCACAAATTTGAGAAATACTTAGCAGATTATATTTCAAGCCATCAACTAAATAAACGTCATCAATAAAGTTGGATGAATTATAGCAAATTTTACCAATGCCAATTATGTCACACTTTCCTTTATCACCAAGAGTAATGGTTCCAAATGATTGCTTCTTTAAATTTGAGAATAAAGAGCTTTTTCCACTCATGTGTCTTGATCAACCACTATCTAATATCCATTTGTGCTTCTTTACCTTGGTGATATCCTGCAAAACAGCAAACATCAACCTTTCTAGGTTGACCAAATGGCATATTTTGGTTCATACTCAGGTTCAATCATGTTTGGTTGTATAGTACCTTTGGAAACCCAGATTTGTTTGACCTAATTCCTTAAACATAAAGGATAGGTGTTTCTTATGATATAAGGATCATTTCTTCTATAAGGACATGTAGATTTAACATGACCCTTTTTACAACAGTAGAAACAAGTAGGCATATGAATGCTTCCTTTGGCCTTGACAAAAGTGGTGGTATGTTCTCTCGGAAAGCTCCTATGATACCCTATACCATTTTTGTTAAGGGAAGATTGTTGTTCACCCATCATTCTTTCCAAATTTTGGCTTTTGAACGAGTAAACTTAATAAGTGCTACCTTCTGGTCTTGACACATCAAAGTCTGATCAACTTTCTTTCTCTAGATCAATATAATTTTGATGAAGAGAGGAGAGGTTGTCCTTGAGAATCAGATTTTTTTTATTCCAAGGCCTTGATATTGTCCTCAAGATCTTCCTTTTCTGTGTTAAGATTATCAATCTCTAGAGACTTTTCACTTAATAGTTTATTTTGTTCATGAAGCTTTTCTTTTAAAGAATTTATCCTTATTCTATGTTCCTTATCACTTAAGATAATATCTTTAAGGAATTGTTTAAGGTCAATCTGAGGTTGAGACATAATTGTACTTACCACATAGTCGATGTACCGATTTAAGTCATCTTCATGATCGGCCATAAGACACAAATTTTCTTGTTCTTTTTCATCTTCTGATTCATTTGTTGATTTTGAATCACTCCATGAAGCAACCATAACTTTCTTCTTTCGATAACTTTTCTTGAAGTTGGTCCTCTTATTTTGTGGACAATCCTTCACCAAATGATCTATTTCACCACAATCTGAACAAGTCAATACTCTCGTTTTCTTATTAGAGTTAGAAAACTTACCTGGGGTTTTGATGCTTGTGGAAATTCTCTGTTTGCAGATTGTTTCTTTAACTTGACAATTCTTGCGAGACCCTTGGTGAAAATGGCGATTGCAACTTCTTCATTATCATCATCATTATCTTCTTCATCAGATGGTAACTCATCTCTTTTGGATTTTAATGCCAAATTCTTGGAGTTGGATGGTAGTTCTCCATCTTCTTCGCCAAGAACCATTTCATGTCTGATGAGTTTTCCAAGTAGATCATCAAGAGGAAGAGTAGTGAGATTTTGAGCTTCTTCAATAGTAGTCATCTTTGGTCCCCACTTGGCTTTAGGTAAGCTCCTTAGAACCTTCCTCACTTTCTCTTCATTTGTTAAGATCTTTCCTAGTGAGTCCAGATTGTTCACAATCTCAGTAAATCTGGTGAATATTTCTTTGACTGTTTCATTTGGATTCATCTTGAATAGCTCATATTGTTTGAGAAAGATGCTAATATTGGTTTCCTTGACTTGACTTGTTCCTTCGTAAATAACAACAAGCTTATCCCATATTTCTTTGGCACTCTTGCATGATGAGATGCGGTTGAATTCATTTGCATCTAATCCATAGTAGAGTAGATTTATTGCTTTATAATTCTTTGACACACCGTCCAGATAAGCCTGTGTGAAGTCTGATTCTTTCTTTGGGACCTGGATGCCTTCAACCATTGTAATTGGAACTTTAGGTCCATTTTGAGTAATGCTCCAAAGCTCCATATTCTGGTCAATAATGAACATAGCAATGAGTGCTCTCCAATGAGCGAAGTTGTTGCCACAGAAGAGTGGTGGTCGGGATGAGGATCTTCTTAGAGCAAATCCACCATCACCTACATGATTCATGATTAGTCTCACTAATGGTTAAATCAATAAACGTGAGTCTAGCTCTTATACCAATTGAAGAACCGGTACGTGAAATAAATAAGTTAAATGATACTCTAGAAGGGCGGTTGAATAGAGTATGAGAACTTTTCACAAACCAAATCTCAATGCCTTGAAACTTCTTTCAAGGGCCTTGACGTCAATCTGTGCTTCTCGTGAAACTTAGATTTCAAGGCTTTGAAACTCTTTTCAAGGGCCTTGACTCCTTGCTCCTGCAAAACAAAGTTAGTCACAATAAAGTATATATGATGCGGATTTGAAAAGATTGACACGAGGATATGTTCACGAAGTTAGGCTCTAGCCTACTCTCCGTCCCAGGGTATATCCGTAGGATCTAACTATCTATTCTCAGCTTCAAAGAGTCCTAAATACAAACTAGAAGAAATCCCCTTCTTCTCTCAATGTAGCCAATGCTACGATCTAGCTCTAACTCTTAACCTAGCTATAATAGCATAGTTACTTCGCAGAGTAACACACACTCTAGTATAACACTATTTAGATCTTCCAATGGATCTGTAGTGTTTTCTCTCTCTAAGGGGATAAATCTTTTGCGTGAATGAGAGAAAGAAAAACAATGAATGAAGATCATTGGGTTGCTAGAAGATGTAAAGCGATTTTCTTCTGTGAGCTTGTGTATCTTTCTTCTTCGACCATCCTCTTCATTTATACTCTTCTATGGAAAGGTCTTCTAGCCGTTGTAGAAAAGACTGTTTGAAGATGAATCTTCTTTTCCATGAAGATCATTTCTTGTTTCAAGATAAGGTAGACGTTTGCAAGTCTTTAGCTCCTGAGAACATGACGAGTCCTTAACTCCTTGATCTTCTCCTCTTCTGTTGAATCGAGAGAGAAGATATTTTTTCCGTTTATTGTTTATAAAATCTTCTAGAAAAGATTCTCTATTATTCGGTTGAGATCTTCCTTCGTTTAATAAGATCTTCCTTCGGTTGATGAGATATTTCCGTTACAAAATCTTCCAATAAAATCTTCAACTCATTTTGAATCCTTGTTTCGTGCATCTATAATGCCAAGGCCCTTGATTTCGTCCTTTTGAACTTCCCTTGTCCTTTAATCCAACTTCAAGGCCCTTGATATTTAGATGAAACCTGCACTGAATTCAAACCAACCAAATATCTAGAAATATAATTAATATATTATTAATATATCCAACTACTACATTTTTGTGAAGTCTTCCATCATCAACACTTGTAAACCATTTTACTCAAGGTGGAGTTTTCAAAGGTGACTTACTCCTTCTCTTCAATTCAAAGCTACGGCTCTTCCCCGGAAAGCTAAAGTCAAGATGGACGGGTCCTTATGCGGTGAGGAAGGTCTTTCCCCATGGAGCGGTTGAGATAGGTGGGGAGCATATTGGAGATTTCAAGGTGAATGGGAACCGTTTGAAGAAGTACTTTCCGGAAGGTCCGGTAGATATGATTGTCCCACTTCACCTTGAGTGAAACGCTCCCGATTTCGGTCAAGCTAACGACCTTCAAGAAGCGCTTAATGGGATGCAACCCATGGGTACATATCTATCCCTTTTTGATTTTTGTCTTCGTTTTTGCTTTTTGTTTTTGTTTTTGTTTTGGTATGTTTGTGTGTCTTGTGTTTGTGTGATAGAATCTAGGTAACAAGGAAGTCTTGCAAGGCATGATGATGGTGATGATCCCAAATCGAACGTGGGTGGAGCGGACGTGGGACTTGGACGGCATGCGGTGCTTAGCGCGGGTCCCGACGCCATAATGAACATCAAGAGCTCTCTACCACCTTTGATTGATCATCCACCATCACTCCACATGAGTGAACCAAAATACCAAAAGCATCACCATTTTTACATTGTGAGGACTCTCTTTCACTTCCTTATTTAATTTGTACATTGGGGACAATGTGGTTTTAAGTATGGAGTGGGGTTTTCATAATCATTTGCATGATTGGATCTAGGATAGTTTCATACTATTGTCACATGTTTCATTATGTTTTGCATTGTACATATTTGTCTCAAAAATTCCAAAAAAAATAGAAAATTAAAATAAAAAAAATAATTTGTGCTTCTTAGTTTGGATATGACCCTTATGATGAATTTGTTTTGTGAATTGGCTATGAATGGCGTTGTGTGTTGAAAGAATTTATGCATATATAGATTTGAAAACTTTTATTGATTTCCATGTATGAATTGTAATGAAGATTGTTCTCTAGATTGGACTGAGAATTGATTATCGAAATCGCATGCTAGTCATTACACATTATATAGGAATGAATAAGGCAATTCATCTCTCTTCTTCTCATCTTGATCATGTTGTTTGAAGCACCTCAATTGATGAAAAATTTGACCTCTTTTGACCCATCCGGGAATAGGAGCATGCTAGTGTGTTGAGTGTGTGTAAAGCAATTGTGGGGTGTTGAAGGAAGTGTCTGAATGTTATGAATGAAGTGTTGAATGTGTTGTGAAAGTGTAGAAAAAAATATAGGTTTGGAGACGTTGGTAATGATAACAAGTAACTCGGCACCATTCACATAATCGATGAAAAAATAGTCCTATCGATCCTTGGTATGTGTGCCCGGTGAGGCACCTCGGAAAAATCCCGAGGTCCGCTAATCAACAAGGTTTCAACTTTTCTACACCAATGCCATTGTCTTAAATATAAATGAAAGAAAAAGAAAAGAAAGAAAAGAAAAAGATGGAGAAAAATATACATTTGTGGTGAAGTTGATAAAAATGCAATTGTGGAGTTAGTTCCTTTCCTGGATTAGCATCATATAACCTAAAAAATTCCCATCTATAACAACGTTTCTTGGCCTCTTCTTTCATAAGTCCTTAAGACCTCTATACACATGTGTTTGACTTAAGTGATTTAGATTTGATATCTTCATGATCATCTAGACATTTTTGATTTACTTTGCATTTATGATTTCAAGTTAATTGTGATTGTATATCCATGCATTTATTTTCTTGATACACATTTCCTCATCCTTTGCCATGAAACATCACTATGAAGGTGATCTAGGACTAGAAGCACAACTGCAAAAATATTTTCCGTTTTTCCACATTCATAACTCATGCCATCTTGTAGCTTAGGTTTGAACCTTGCTTGGGGACAAGCAAGTGGCAAGTATGGGGTATTTTGATGACATGATTTATGACATTAGTTTAGGCATTCATTTAGATAGTTTTTCCCGCTATTCAAGCATGGTTTGGCATTAGTTCGTGACGTTTACGCTTAATTCATCCACATTGTCGAAATAGACGTTTACACGAGCTTTTGTCGGTTTTGTAGGTATTTTGGGGAGCTTTAAGACTTAATCGATACATTCGAGGATCATTCCTCGTGATGGCACACTTCTGGACTCTTTAGCAGCAAACTAGGAGCAAACGAGCACACAAAAGACCTTATTGATGCATGCCTTGAACCAATTCATGACTTGGTGATCCAAGGAGAGTTCTGGTGCACAACCAGGCCCAGATGGACTTTCCACGCCCGTGGAATCATATGTTTTGCCTGTGGTTTCTCTATGGATAGCCTTGACACTTGTCACACGATTTCTTTGCCCGACCTTTACTTTTCTTTGTTGAGTGTGGACTTGGTTGAGCCTACATGCTGGCTTTTGGACTCTCTCTCTCATCATCCATTGCTGGGGAGGAAGACTTGGAAGAAGAACAAAAACACTCTCATTTGAGAGAAGAAGTATATCATCATACATTAGATCTAGAGTAAGATTTTGAGTGGTTTTTAGTGACTTTTGTTGAGATGCTTTTGGAAGTGTTGTGAGGAACGATTTGGAGCTGTTTTTGAAGGGTTGTAAGTCTTGTTTAAACTCATATTCAGCTAAGTTTACTTGTTTCTCTTCACTCTTATTTCACTTTCTTGCTATGGAAACCATGTATGCTTGCATGTTGAGTTTGGATCTTAAAATGCATCTTGTTGGCTAAGTAGTTGTGATTCTAGGGTGATGGAATGATGGTTATACCTTGGATTATGATAGAGTAGACTTGATTTTACCTTTGGATGATGACCGAAGGTATTTCTATGGTCGTCTATGTAACACCCCAAATCCTGAGAAGTAAGGGAGCTACTGGTTAAGACCTCACAATGGGTCCCGACTTTAGTTTGACAACAGTTTTACTTGGATCTTACAACAAGGCACAAAAGTATTTAAAACATTTGAAAACTTTAAACAATATATACATGGAGAATATGTATCAGCCTTCCAAGAAAAGATACTAAAACAACGCATATGAGGAACAGAAGACATTCCCTTCCCCAACTAAATGAGTACGTGGACCCGGCTGACCATTTCCTCCGAATCTCTCTACAACTGTCTTAACCTGCAAGGCAACTACAAGCGGTATAAAACCGTTAGCTAACATTCTATGCATAAGGATAAAGGTAAAAGCACATACACACAACATACACAATCAACATGCAACACTCAATCCTTTTATTATCGTTAATTAGGTGATAGGTCATTACTAATGATACTTATTTTGTGACACGAGGGATTCCCAAACCTCGCCCCTGTCCCAGTTTACCAACGCGGAATGGTACTAATGCATCTGACCGTCTACCGGACTGGGCTGGTCGTAGGGAACCTCCTAGACTCTCGCAAGAGCTAGGCAGATGATGTCACGACCCGTTATCGTACACTTGGGTCAATTACGTAAATAATAAAGTTGGCCTAATCCGGTTTTGTTCTTTATCATAACTAACAAACACCACTCATACACATTACACTCATACAAGATGCCAGCTAAGTAAGTCTGTGGACTTACCTGAATCAGATCTCGACTCTCTCTTAACCACCACTAAATCCGTAAGTGCAAAACTCAGATGCCTGTCAGAGGAGGAACGTGGGTCAACATATTTCCCTGGATACTTATAAGTCTAAAACTCTTAAGATATACGATTCTATGTGCAGAAGTTATTACAGTGTTTATTTAAGGTAAAGTGACTATTTTACCTTTAGTCCCGGAACTTCCAAAAACACGGAATATGTACTTAAATTATAATTTAAGGCTAACTAACCATATTCTACTCCCTAGGATGATTTTAGGTAACAACTAGAAAAACAACCCATTTTCTATTTCCCGAAAAGTCACTAAAGTCCAACTACACCTTCAAATATAAAATTCGAATAATATTATAAAAATTCTGAAATAATTCCCTAGATCATCTATGATATCCCATCTACTCATAGGAGAAAGACTTTCTTAAAATTGTTAAAGCATCACTTCTACAAAAAATTCTAAAGTTGGTTACAACACTTAACAAGCAGCACACTATCTTAACTTTGAAAAAATCATAACTCCTAAACTACTCGCTGAATTTATCCCAAATTTTGATATGTTCTACTATAAAATCTTACCTCTAATATATTTAAAATTCAGTCAGAAAAAAGATTAAAATCCTATTTAAAACTATCTCACAAAACCGAATTTCGGCACAACAGAAAAACTGCTAACGAGTCAATCTTGGAAAAATCATAAATCCCAAACCACTCGCTGGATGCCTCTCAAATTTTAATATGTTCTACAAAAATATGTCAACTATATCATATCCAAAATTCAAGTCCAACGGAGATCAAGAGCTTATTCAAAACCATCTCACAAACAGCATCACTTGCTGTTTTCCCCAACACTCAGCACATATATAAAAACTACATGAGGAGTCCACTTTGCAACATCATAACTCTCAAACCATAACTCCGATTCTTCCCAAATTTTAGTATGATCTACTATATACTACTGAATACAACATATCCAAAATCCAGAAACAAAGGAGGAGTATAACTTACTCAAATCTTGACCCGAAGTTGATTGTTTTTCACTTCCGAAAATTCCGAAAACGCTTCAGCTCTTCAAGCTATCTTCCGAGGCTGTTAGAAAAGGTCTAAAGACACATATGGGCACTCTCATCAGCACATATACAAAGATGTTTGGGTCTTCAGTCTCACTAGCCGCTGGTTTGCTTTCTGGCTACATTCACAGTCTTGGATTCGGTCTCTCTAACTTTCCTTTGATTCTGGACTCGATCAAGCGTGCAATGTCACTGGCGGTTCCTTGGTTGCAGTATCCAAGAGTTTGGCAGATCAGGTTGTTGGGACGCTACTGGTTGTCACCACAGGAGAGGAAGTCGGCCGACACTGCTGCTATGTCTACTAGGGAGAATCGACCTCATGCAGTGTGAAGCCTTAGATTAGAGGCTGCAGTCATGGAGCGTTATCCAGAACAGAAGGGGAGAGGTGACAGGAGAAGGAGAGCAACTCACCTTGGCGCAAAAGATTATTCAGTCGTAATACACTTGGCATCAAACCGTGCCTTCTCTGTCGAGCAGAAGGATGACGTGAGGGGGAAAGTGTCGTAACTATGCAGGGGTTGTGTGCAGGAACTACGCCTCCCATATGCATCCTGTATAGTGTGCAGAAGGTTGTAGTGTACAAGGTTGCAGTAGGATGGATCTCGACGAGTAGGGAATGCGTCCAAGGGAGAAGGAGAAGGTTGCGGTACTAGCGTCGCAGAAGGAAAGGATCGAGTGGAAATCTGTACGTGAACCGGCGTTACGTGAGAGGAAGGAGGTAGTTTGCAGCAGCGGAATTTCAGAGAGCGTTAGGGTACGTTCAGCTCCTCTCCAACTCAGCATACACACGTTTTAGGGCTGCTCCTTTGTTGGGCCGGTTGGCTTCCGTGCTGAAGGGCTGAAGCTTATGGGATAGAGTAAGGTAAGGAAGGTGGCTGAGGCTGTTTGAAACCAGCCAGCAAGAGTTAAGGTAAGGGTTGTAAAAATAAATCCGATTAAGAAACAATGGGCTGAAACAAGGCAAGAATTAAGTGGGCTGAAAGTTTGTCAAAACTTGTCAAAAACTTGTCATGGCTTTGTCAGGCCCATGCATGACTTCGTCACAGAGTTGTCGGGCTTCGTCATGACCTCGTCTCAGCTCTGTCATGGTCTCATCACAGCTTTGTTACAGTCTCGTCTCAGCCTTGTCATGATCTCGTCACAACTTTGTCACAGTCTCGTCTCAACCTTGTCATGATCTCGTCACAGCTTTGTCACAGTCTCCTCTCAGCCTTGTCATGATCTCGTCTAAAGTCATCGTTAAGGATTAATTATAAGAATTAGGGTTTGATATAATTCTATCATTTTATGTGAATTAAATTCTACATAAAATGATAAATAATTATAAGAATTAGGGTTTGAAATAATTCTATCATTTTATGTGAATTAAATTCTACATAAAATGATAAAATTTGTGAAGAAAGAAATACTAGATAGAATGGGAACCGTTAACGGCTCGAATTCCGAATTGATTCGGAATTAAACGGAATAAAAAAAATTCTGGATATTACATCAGTACCCCCTTAAAATATGTTTCGTCCCGAAACTTAGAACAAGGTACTTTCTTAAACGACTTCCTAAAATAAACTGGTATGTCCTAGTCTCACTAAATTTTTATTTGTTTCTTAAACTTCTCCAACCCTATCAAAGCGTAACGAAACTTACGGTAAGACAATCCTGATCGGCCTTTAAGGCACCAAATGGGTGTGTTTGATCACTACACCAAAGTCTCGTCGTTTCCCCATCTAAGTATCCCACACATCAAGGTTACCAAAAGAACACATTACTGAATAAACACTCAATCATGAAATCAACAAGCAGTCAAACAGTATCACACATACAAGGTCAAGCCCTAACTCGTCACTCTCGAGGTTACAACTATCACTACATAGGTCTTTGAAAGGTTACTTCTCTTACTATCCCCAGTATCTTAGGTAGCCTTATCACCTTTTCATAAAACCACTAAATCTTAAATCTTTACATCACAAGCGCCTGCTACCACGTTCTACAGTGGTTACCGGATATCTCACCGGTATCATCCGGCTTAACATTCTGATCCTCTTATATGATAACCTAACCCGTGTTTGGTAGGTATCTCCCCACTAAAATTCTCAAACTCAGTTCCCAAACATAGTCTCCGTGGAAAACTGAAGCTACCCTCTCCAATAGGGTGAGAAATACTAGTCAATTTGTCACTTTTAAACCGCTTTAAAACTTCCAATGGTTTTCCTTACACAAATCACTTCCAGATCCTTTGATGACCCTATGAAAAATAATCTATTCACTTTCTTCCCTTCGTTATGACCACTTGCTTCCGGCCTTCTGAAAAGGTTCTGACTACACACTCAAGCCAAAGGTCTTGGACATCCACCAGCACTTCCCAAGTGCCCAATGATTTTCGTATCACGACCCACTTGGTTTTGTCTTTTAATATTACTCAGTCATCTTATTCCTCAGGTAAGGAATCATCACCTTTACCCTTTTCAAGTCTAACACTCGAGACAAATAAAAATCAAATCTATTGGTCATCCTCTTTGTTCACTTGGCATTATTATATTATTTATAGATCTCTAAATCATCCTTAGCTCTAACCTAGGCTTTCAACACATTTCCCAAGATCTTAAGTGACATAGAATATGTCCGGAATGACGGTATTAGACACAAAGTGATCTCCTATCATCGTTATTTGATCATAACTACTCAACATTTTGTTAACATACCATCAACAATGCACTCTTTTATCCACCAATTTTATCGGAATAATAATATCCCTCTAACTCAAAACGCAACTAGGCTCTGTTCCAACATAACATTGCACATAAAATCTACTCTGAGATTATGATTTCTATAAGCACAGTTACTAGGTTGCAAGTATGCTCCTGTCGCTTCTCTTTCTTATGTATCTTCGAGTCAGGATGGTAGTTACTCACTTTGAGCTTTCTAGTGCAGGCCATGCACAATACTTTTATTACATCGTTAATTCCTTCCTCAATCCATCAAGAAAACTGACTCTAGAATACTCCGTTACATAGTGGATTTCGAACTAGTTATCTGACAACATGTGACAAACCGTCATTATTCACTTGAATCCATAATAGGGTACCAATCCCCTTCTATTACCTCTTACATGCACATACTTTCCCGACTACTTTGATGGTGATACAGCTCCCGTACAATATTTTCAATCACTCCGCGTAGCATATCTCATGTTCTTTTCAAGCAAAATGCATTTCACCAACTCTCATCATCCTAAACTCGGCAAGTCGTTTTTTTTTTGTGCCATTGCTTAAAGCTATGTGGGTTAGGACCCACCACGCTTGCGCTGCGCTACTCTGATAATTTTGTTGTCACTCATTAATCATAGGGACATTTTCTGTGGGTCGCAAGTGATTAACCTCAAACTTTTTTCTTCCAATTATATCATAAGTCCTAACCGGATGAAGTACCACGTACCTTCCTTAACTGCCTTAATGAAACAAAATGACGATTGGAGAACAACTTCTTCCGTTTACTTTCTTAATTCTCTTAGCACGGATCCAAACCCCTTGACTCGACCGGATTTTGATCTTAACTAGCCAAGAAGTAACCCTTGAAACGTTTCTCTTTATATCTTTAATTCATCCAAGAAGGTTCTCGTTGCCTACTTGAGGAAATCCTCTAAGGCATCGGTAAAGCTACTTCAAAAATCCCCAGACACAATTATTTCTTCTTATCTATACATAACTTGTCAATATCAATCAACTCTTGCACGTCCTCAGCTAAAGTTGGCCAATCTATATTTGACTTATTTGAATATCCCGGACATACTCTTCTTATACCTCTACTGGCAAAAATAATTCCTTGGTGAGCATCACCTACTCGATTAATCCTTTTATACTTCTTTAGTTTGTTCTATCTTCCACTCTTTCTCTTCCTTTGGGACAACTCTCTTTCTCTAGTCCGATTGTGTCATTCATTTGACATAAATAGTTGTCTCAAGTTTCCCACGAAAGCTTGCAAGCGTCTTTGCAATCTTATGGTCGTAATGATCATCCACTTGCAGTTGTTCTTGCATGGACCGTCTGTGTTGATGGCTTAGGTCCCGTGATAATTGGGGTTACCTTGGACTCTCGAATCCAGCAATGTCGTTCTCACATACACATTTCTTCACTGAAGTTAGTGGTAATATCACCTTCATGAAACTCCGTTGACCCTGCTACAAGCTTCCATTCTTTAGATATTGGCGTCGCAATTTCTTTCAAACTTTTTATATCTCTGAGGAGGTCAAAACCTCCCCACGCTTGTGGGGTCAACCTTTTCGCTTTTACACTCAATGGTAGGTCTTCATTCCGTGCACCTTAGATTCTCACACCCGGATTGACACTTTGTCTCCTCTGGTTTCTCATGCCCATAATGGTCCATGGGGCATTCACCTCGATTATAATGTCCTTGATTCTGCAATCTTGGTTGTACTCAATTCTACTTGTCTCGGTCCAATATTGTTATCTCTACTCCGCACTCTTGTAGTCTCTTGCATGGTTCCTCTAATTCCATCTCTCGGCCTCGTTTGCTTGAGTTCCTTGTACGACCTTCTATTCCTTCTAACTGAATTGACTCAGGAATTTCTTCTTCATCTGATTGTGCTTGTGGTAACAATTATCTTCACAACTTTACTTCCTTGCTCACTTGTTGTTTGGATACTTTATAAGGATCACCAAGCAGCCTACCCGAGTATAATACTCAATTCAGGGTTCGATTTCATTACGTCGTGTTGAAAACTCTTCAAGTCCGCTACCGATTTATAATGAGGCGATAATCGCTTCATTATATCACACCTAAAGGATACAACATATCCTTTAGGATACTAAGATACTATACATACACATATATATAATCATACATTAGAACATATCGATATAAGTCTATATACTAACTAACACACCTATCATTCTAAGTTGTAGAGATCCACGGAGAGCGATGGTAGTCCGACGTACTACTAACACAACAACCCGACTATGCGTGTGTGTAAAAACATAAATTCGTTTTGAAAATTTTAGACCCCTTTCGGGTTCTATTTATTTTATATGATCGGTCTTTCAGAAGATTTCAAGTGCCATTGTTGCCAACCTGGCTCTGATACCATATTGTAACACCCCAAATTCTGAGAAGTTAGGGAGCTACTTGTTAGGACCTCACAATGGGTCCCGACCTTAGTTTGACAACAGTTTTACTTGGATCTTACAACAAGGCACAAAAGTATTTAAAACATTTCAAAACTTTAAACAATATATACATGGAGAATATGTATCAGCCTTACAAGAAAAGATACTAAAACGACGCATATGATAAATAGAAGACATTCCCGTCCCCCAACTAAATGAGTACGTGGACCCGGCTGACCATTTCCTCCGAATCTCTCTACAACTGTCTTAACCTGCAAGGCAACTACAAGCGGTATAAAACCGTTAGCTAACATTCTATGCATAAGGATAAAGGTAAAAGCACATACACACAACATGCACAATCAACAGTCAACACTCAATCCTTTTATTATCTTTAATTAGGTGATAGGTCATTACTAATGATACTTATTTTGTGACACGAGGGATACCCAAACCTCGCCCCTGTCCCCGTTTACCAACGCGGAAAGGTACTAATGCATCTGACCGTCTACCGGACTAGGCTGGTCGCAGGGAACCTCCTAGACTCTCGCAAGAGCTAGGCAGATGATGTCACGACTCGTTATCACACACTTGGGTCAATTACGTAAATAATAAAGTCGGCCTAATCAGGTTTTGTTGTTTATCATAACTAACAAACACCACTCATACACATTACACTCATACAAGATGCCAGCTAAGTAAGTCCGTGGACTTACCAGAATCAAATCTCGACTCTCTCTTAATCACCATTAAATCCGTAAGTGCAGAACTCAGATGCCTGTCAGAGGAGGCACGTGGGTCAACATATTTTCCAGGATACTTATAAGTCTAAAACTCTTAAGATATACGATTCTATGTGTAGAAGTTATTATAGTGTTTATTTAAGGTAAAATGACTATTTTACCCTTAGTCCCAGAACTTCCAAAAACTCGGAATATGTACTTAAAGTATAAATTGAGGCTAACTAACCATATTCTACTCCCTAGGATGATTTTAGGTAACAACTAGAAAAACTACCCATTTTCTATTTCCCGAAAAGTCACTGAAGGCCAACTACAGCTTCAAATATAAAACTCGAATAATCTTATAAAATTCCGAAATAATTCCCTAGATCATCTATGATATCCCATCTACTCATAGGAGAAAGAATTTCTTAAAACTGTGAAAGCATCATTTCTACAAAAATTTCTAAAGTTGGTTACAACACTACAAGCAGCACACTGTCTTAACTTTGAAAAAATCATAACTCCTAAACTACTCGCTGGATTTATCCCAAATTTTGATATGTTCTACTATAAGATCTTATCTCTAATATATCCAAAATTCAGTCGCAAAGGAGATCAAAATACTATTTAAAACTATCTCACAAAACCGAATTTCAGCACAACTGGAAAACTGCTTAGGAGTCAATCTTGGAAAAATCATAAATCCCAAACCACTCGCTGGATGCCTCTCAAATTTTAATATGTTGTTCAACAATATGTCAACTATATCAGATCCAAAATTCAGGCCCAAAGCAGATCAAGAGCTTATTCAAAACCATCTCACAAAACAGCATCACTTGCTGTTTTCCCCAACACTCAGCACATATATAAAAACTGCATGAAGAGTCCACTTTGCAACATCATAACTCTCAAACCGTAACTCCGATTCTTCCCAAATTTTAGTATGATCTACTATATACTACTGACTAAAATATATCCAAAATTCAGAAATAAAGGAGGAGTATAACGTACTCAAATCTTGACCCGAAGTTGACTGTTTTTCACTTCCAAAAATTCAGAAAACGCTTCAGCTCTTCAAGCTATCTTCCGAGGCTGTTAGGAAAGGTCTAAAGAAACATATGGGCACTCTCATCAGCACATATACAAAGATGTTTGGGTCTTCAGTCTCACTAGCCGCTGGTTTGGTTTCTGGCTACATTCACACGTCTTGGATTCGGTCTCTCTAACTTTCCTTTCACTCTGGACTCGATCAAGCGTGCAATGTCACTGGCGGTTCCTTGGTTGCAGTATCCAAGAGTTTGGCGGATCAGGTTGTTGGTACGCTACTGGTTGTCACCACAGGAAAGGAAGTCGGCCGACACTGCTGCTATGTCTACTAGGGAGAATCGACCTGATGCATTGTGAAGCCTTAGATTAGAGGCTGCAGTCATGGAGCGTTATCCAGAACAGAAGGGGAGAGGCGACAGGAGACGGAGAGCAACTCACCTTGGCGCAAAAGATTATTCAGTCATAATGCACTTGGCATCAAACCGTGCCTTCCCTATCGAGCAGAAGGATGACGTGAGGGGGAAAGTGTCGTAACTATGCAGGGGATGTGTGCAGGAACTACGCCTCCCATATGCATCCTGTATAGTGTGCAGAAGGTTGCGGTGTACAAGGTTGCAGCAGGATGCATCTCGACGAGAAGGGAATGCGTCCAAGGGAGAAGGAGAAGGTTGCGGTACTAGCGTCGCAGAAGGAAAGGATCGAGTGGAGATCTGTACGTGAACCGGCGTTACGTGAGAGGAAGGAGGTAGTTTGCAGTTGCGGAATTTCAGGGAGCATTAGGGTACGTTCAGCTCCTCTCCAACTCAGCATACACACGTTTTAGGGCTGCTCCTTTGTTGGGCCGGTTGGCTCCTGTGCTGAAGGGCTGAAGCTGATGGGCTGGAGTAAGGTAAGGAAGGTGGGCTGAGGCTGTTTCAAACCCGCCAGCAAGAGTTAAGGTAAGGGCTGTAAAAATAAATCCGATTAAGAAACAATGGGCTGAAACAAGGCAAGAATTAAGTGGGCTGAAAGTTTGTCAAAACTTGTCAAAAACTCGTCATGGCTTTATCAGGCTCATGCACGACTTCGGCACAGAGTTGTCGGGCTTCGTCATGACGTCGTCTCAGCTCTGTCATGGTCTCGTCACAGCTTTAATTTGTTACAGTCTCGTCTCAGCCTTGTCATGATCTCGTCACAGCTTTGTCACAGTCTCGTCTGAGCCTTGTCATGATCTCGTCACAACTTTGTCACAGTCTCCTCTCAGCCTTGGCATGATCTCGTCTAAAGTCATCGTTCAGGATTAATTATAAGAATTAGAGTTGATATAATTACATCATTTTATGTGAATTAAATTCTACATAAAATGATAAATAATTATAAGAATTAGGGTTTGATATAATTCTATCATTTTATGTGAATTAAATTCTACATAAAATGATAAAATTTGTGAAGAAAGAAATACTAGATAGAATGGGAATCGTTAACAGCTCGAATTCCGAATTGATTCGGAATTAAACGGAATAAAAAAAATTCCGGATATTACAGTCTATATCCAATCAAAAGTAAATCCCGACTTAGCACTAAGAACAAGTATAGTGATTAAGTAAGGGTCGAACCCAAGAGAGTTAAGGTGTTTTAGATGCAATTATCGATTATCATGACAAGTGACACAAGGGGGGGGGGGTTGGTTGAATTGATGCACAAAAACATACGAAAACGATTAATGCGACAATTAAGACAATAATGGATGAATCTACACTAGGTTGATTCTAAGCATGCAATTGCTACGTTGGTGAGTTCCTTTTACAAGTAATCTCCCGTCTCGATCATATATATGTGTTGAGCCAACCGGCATCAACACAACTTAAAAGGTTAAAGTTCCGTAAACCTACAAGAACAAATAACAAGTTAGCTTTCAAATAAAGACAAAGGGATATAAAAAGAAGATTAAAACCGTTAAACTTAACTTTATATTTGTGTTCCTTTTCCTCAAATAATCACAACCCGTTATTATTTAAAGTTGCTACTAGATTAAAGACCCGAACCCGGAACCTATTAATCCTAGTTGTTTACATGCACTTTAGACAATGGAGATCAAGGAAACACAAAACATTACTGAATGAAAACTTAGATTAAAAAGAACTTACAACCAAGGCAACAATGCAGCTTCAAACCAACCCAATGTAGCAAGGGAGTTAGCAAATCATTACAATGGAAAGCTCAAGTTTAAAATGGATTTTGTGAGGAAAAGCATGGACCATTCTAGCAATCAGCCATGTACTATTTATACTACAAAAGACACTTAATTAGGAGTAAATAGCCGGCCTAAAACAGCCACCTTAAATGCCATAAAAGTGGTGTAAACAGCCAGAGTAAAGCTTCTGGCGTTAAACCGCAGGGCCGCTGGGGTGGCTACACAATTCCGCTGGAGCGGATCTTTAATGCACTTCAACATCTGACCTTTCGCCTTCCTGACGTTTTTGATGTCCAGCCGCCGGGGCGTCCCTATGTCAACGCAGGGCCGTCAACATAGCCTCTTCGTCTTCCAGCTCCCAGGTTGGGGCGCAGGCAGGGGCGTAAGCAGGGGCGCAGTGGGAGACGTAGGGGAGCTAGTTTTCATTTCTTCAGGGCAGGTCACCGCAGGGGCGCCAAGGAGTGGCGCAGGGGCGGTGACACACTTCATGGCCGGCGCTGGTGAAGGCGCAGGGAGTGTTCTAGTGGAAACGTCATCCGCAGGGGCGGCTGCAAGGACCCGCAGGGGCGGTGAGGCAACAGAAGTTTTGCTTCGTGATCGATCTTCACTCCTAAGTGCTTATAACTCCTTCTTTAGCTTCTTTTGATCTTCTTCTTCTGGACCAAGGAGTTAGTAGCATAAACCGACACTAATGCAATAAAAAGACTCTAAATACTACCCTAAATGATAGTGATTCCATCATCTATCAAACTCCCCCATACTTAGACCTTTTACTCGTCCCGAGTAAAAACAAATGACATCAACTAGACTCAAAGGCCTCAGGAAGCATGAGTAAGCAGAAAGATAATGGAAAACAAGAGAAAAGCCAAGAAAGAAAGAAGGAAAAGAGAGGAAATGTGAGAAAAAGAAATACTACCATCCTTATCGCTCCAAGAGTGGCCTACCCGAACAACCTCCTTATGACTCCCCCTTCTTATGTCGCCAAAATTCCGGAAGGGAAACCTACACTCGGTGCCGCTCATCTTGACAAGACGCCCTTTCTGGTTTTCACCTTGCCACTCTTCTTCTTTTCTCACTTTAACTCACATCCCTCAAGTCCAATTTTGTACAAACCTAAGGTTGGTCGGACTACCTTCTTTTTACCTAAACTGCCCTTTTGGGTTTTTGGTTTATCCAAGGTTTTTCATGCCTTTTTTTCACTTCTTTGACTTTTTATTTTAAATGAAACTGAATGCAAAAACAAATGCCAAAAACAACTCAATGAACTGTACAAGCAATGATATATCCCTCCCCCATACATGAAGTACACTTTGTCTTCAAAGTGAAAATGAGTCAAAGATAAATGTGGGAGAAGGGAAAGAAATGTACCCCTCACTGGGGTAGTCCGGATGGACCACCCGGACCCTCCTCCGGTGGGTAAGGGAAGTGGCGGAAGAAATGCTTCTGGCGGCGGTAGATGTCATCAATGCGGTCCTGTTGGGAACACATCCGGCGACCAAAAGAGATCTCAAAACTGGCCTACCAAGCCAGCTGCTGCTGCGCTGCCTGCCAGGTCTCCTGCCTCCAGTCGAAGCGTGAGGTCATGGAGGTGGAAAAACTGTCCTGCCAGCTCTGTTGCTGCTCTAGCATATTCCGCTGGTAATCGGACTGCCATGTCCGGTCCTGGGTCGTCATATCCGCCATCTGACCCTGAAGGCTCGCAAGGGCCGAGTCCTCCTCTGGTGCCGCCGTGGGCATCTCCTCGTCATCCGGGATGGGCAGGTGCTCCTCCCGATGGGCCTTGTTCGCCACTTAGCGTGCGTGCAAATAAGCTTTAAATTTATAAAACTAGAAATCAAGCAAGCGAACCCGCAGTGCACGGATCAACGTAGTTAAGCAAGAATTCCAGAGTATCGAACACAGGGATTTGGGGGGTTAAATCCAATTATAGAATTGTCAAGCAAGTAAATATAAGAGCTTTTGTAAATATTGGGAAAACAACAATCCTAAAGATCCAGGAATCCAGCTGTGGCAATCGATTCAAGATATACTAAAGATATAAGGACAGAGTTGAGGTTTGCAAAGGTATACGAATGTAAAGCAATGTACGGTGAAATTCCAAAGCTTTATATGACTTAACTAAAGACACTCTCTATAAAGGTTGTTGAGGCTTCAGTATAGAAAGGATCTAAAGGTAAGAATTAATGTCAAATACCCAAACTTGTAATCCAAGGATCAAGACCAACTAAACCGATTAAGGTTGTGACACTCGGAATCGAGGTAGAGGTTGTTGAGGCTTCACTACCAACTAGAAAAGGCAAACCAAGACTAAGTTAAAGCAAATCTTTAACTTTGGATTAAAGTAAAAGCAAGGTTCGTAAACTAAGGGAAATTACGGTTGGATCTTGAGATTCCACGGCCGTGGAACTCAAGAACACACTGTGATTTTGGTTCGTCGGCGATTCTCTCTAACTCTCAGGGTCCAATCTGTTTACGATCGATCTATCATCATCTAAGCCACAACTATCAACCCTTCACCTTAGAATTGCTAAAGGGTTTTAGCCAACAACAGTCATTATGATATCAAATTCAAGATTTAAAAGAATGAAAGATGAAAACCTTCGAAAACCTTGAATAAATCTCAAATCAATCTCAAATCCACAAACAAGAACAATGATGTAAGTAGATTCAGAATAACACAAACAATCACAATCCTTGATAAGAACGAAGAACGGGATGTCAATCCGTCTTCTAATCAAACCTAAGGACAAAGCGTAGCTTCGAAATCTTCAACTCTTCGCAAATCTCTGTTGCAAAATAGCAATCTCCACACGTCCAACTTGAAACCCTAGGCACGTGCAATGAGCGTAGGCAAAGTCTAAACAGAGGTGACGAAATCTCTCGCTTCCACACCCGTGGCTTAGAGCGTGGAATTTCATCACGGTTGCTTCACATCTTCCACGGCCGTGTAAGTCACTGGAGTGCTCCACGCTTGTGTTGCCAAAGTTCCACGGCCGTGGTTTAGAGTGTGGACTCTAGTACGGCCGTATTTTAGAGCGTGGAACACAAGTAGCTCGTAATTCTCCTTTGTCTTGTGTCATTCTTCAACTTAGCATCTTTCTTAGCTCCTAGTGATGTCCTCAATCCTTGGACATGATCAATCCATCTCCATTCTCCCTTGATTCGTCCGGTTTTAGCTCTTAATTGCCTACAATCAACACAAAGCTTATGTAGACCTCTATATCGACAATATATATATAAACTAACTCACAATTGCTTCAATGCTTTATCAATGACCATCAATATGGATGAAATACACTTAGAAAACGTGCCTAAAATATCACAATATTTCATGCTAAGAGGCCCGGCTGGAGCTTGCAGCATGCCTCTCCACAATGGCCACTAGTGGCATCCTCGGTACGAAAGGATCCGCCGGAATGTAGAGCTCGGAGAGCTCGCCTCCTAGAGGTAAAGGCCAGGGGAGCTAGGTGAGGTGGCTCCCATCTGCAAGGGAGATCCAAAATAGGTTCTCCCCATCCCACCGGAGGAGCTTGCACCTCCTAAGCATCCCCTCAGTGTAGAGAGGAGCCACCATCCCATCCTCTAACTCGGACAGGTGCATCACTTGTGAGGCGATCAAAGAGATCACCCCACCGCCGACAATATCCCTCGTGATCCGCTTCAAAGCGGCAAGGAAGAGAGAGGGCCAATCCATCATCTTCTCGCTCTGTGGAAGGAAGGAGTACAGTAGTGGGAGGTCCTTGAGAGCGACCTTGTTTTCCTCTTTGTGTCCACAGAAGACACTCATAAGGATCTTGGAAATCAACCTCAAATTGGGGTGAGTGAGTTTGTTGGAGTACTCACCCCCAGCATGGAACTCCAACCCGGTCGTTGCTTGCTAGAACTCGCACAGGTCTGGGGCCAAGACTGGATCCCACCAATTCTCAGAGGGGTTTAGAGCCACCCCAAAATCTTCCCATAGATCGGTGTAGTCGAGAGTGTATTTCACCTTGTTGAACTTGAAGGTGAGGCCGATACACACGTGGTCCTCCTTCTCCATTGTGAAAGTGGAGATAAATTGTCTGCTGAGCTCCGGATATTTCGGAGCACTCTTCTAGAGGAATTCTTCGAGCCCAACATTCGCCAAAAACGTTTGCATGCTCTCTAGCATGCCCAGTTTCTCCAAAGTCCGGATATGCAGAAATCGAGTTGCATACACAACTCGATCCTGCACAATCCTATAACGCTGCTTCTCTACTTCGGTCATCTTGTATTTCCTTGGGGCTTCCATTCTTGAAAGAATTTGAAGCAAAAGATTAGCAAATGTTGAAATGAGGAAAAGAAAACGACCTTTCTGTTGTGATTACTGCAGGGGCGGCTGTGTAGGCGCAGGGGCAGTGAGGCACAGCGGCGGATGCTTGCAGCCGCGGGTGCGGGAGAAGTGCAGAGGCGATTTCTGAGGAGCGATGGAGAGGGTGTTGCTGAGGTTGCTCCGGTGACGTTTTTGGTGGTGTAGCCTCGCCGGTGATGTAGTTGGAGTGGAATGTATGAAGTGGGTGAGGAGGAAGGCCGTAGGGCTGTGAGAGAGCACGGGGGTAGTGGGAGAAGGTGGCGCAAGGATGTTTCGACTGGTGGCTAGCTGTCGGACGCGGCGTAGGGGCGTCGGCGAGGTTGTGTTTGGGGTAGAGGGCGTAGGGGCGTTGAGGGTGTTTCTGAAGGAGGAGTGTTTGGAGGGTTTGTGTTTGGTGAAGAAGGTTGGTGGGTGGTGCGTGGTAGGTGTAGGCATTTTTCGAGATCCTATTTTGTTTTCTTTTCTGGGTAAACCTGCAGGGGCGGGGGCTTGACACCGCAGGGGGGCGACAAGGGAGAGGGGTACGCAGGCCCAGCGCCGGGGGCGGTGCTGGGAATTTGTGTCAAGGATGGCCGCCGCAGGGGCGTGGGGATGTCACCGCGGGGGCGGTTACTGGCGTGTTGCCGGCGCAGGCCCAACGCCGGGGGCGGCGTTGGCATGAGAGTCACCGCAAGGGCGGGAAACAAAATCGCAGGGGTGGATTCCTCGACAGAAGCTCCTCTTTTTATTCCTTCGGGTTGCCTCCCGACAAGCGCCTTTGTTTTACGTCATTGGCTCGACGTAAGATCTCTACTTCTCTAAATGTGCCTCCTCTAGTACCATCTCGTCAATCGGATTGTTCTTGACTCCTTCAAGGTAAAGCTTTAGCCTTTGTCCGTTCTTATAAAACACCTTTTGCGTTTGAGGGTCATAGAGATCCACAACCCCGTGAGGGTATACTTCGGCTACTATGAACGGCTATGTCCATCTTGAATGCAGCTTACCTGCAAAGAGTTTCAAACGAGATTGAAAGAGAAGAACCTTATTACCTACCTTGAAGTCCTTCCGGACGATGTTCCGGTCATGCCATGCTTTGGCCTTTTCTTTGTATGTGGTAGCATGGTCATATGCATCTAGCCTTAGTTCCTCCAACTCTTGCAATTGGAGCTTCCGGAATTGTCCCACTTCTTCTATGTTCATGTTGCACTTCTTTACCGCCCACCAAGCTTTGTGCTCTAACTCCACCGGTAGGTGGCAAGCTTTCCCAAACACGAGCCTAAAAGGGGACATTCCGATGGGAGTTTTGTAGGCTGTCCGATATGCCCATAAGGCGTCATTTAGCCTTGCACTCCAATCCTTCCGCCCGGGAGAAACCGTCTTTTCAAGGATGGTCTTTATTTCCCAGTTAGACACCTCAGCTTGGCCGTTTGTTTGTGGATGATAAGCTGTTGATACTCTTTGATGAACATGGTACTTCTTAAGGATAGCCGTGATCGTCTTGTTGCAAAAATGGGTACCCCTATCACTGATTAATGCTTTTGGGATTCCAAATCTTGCAAAGATATTTTCCTTCAGAAAAGTTGCAACTACTTTTAAATCATCAGTTTTGGTGGCCTTTGCTTCCACCCACTTGGAAACATAGTCCACCGTAAGCAAAATATATGTGTTCCCGAATGAAGTAGGAAACGGCCCCATGAAATCAATTCCCCAAACATCGAATATTTCAGAAAATATAAGAGAGGATTGGGCATTTCATGTCTCCTTCAAAGATTTCCTACCCTTTGGCATTTATCACACACTTTACAAAACGCAAAAGCGTCTAGAAAAATGTGTGGCCAAAAGAAACCGGCATCCAAAACTTGCAGTTTTTTTTGCTCCAAAGTGCCCTCCATATGCTTCAGAATGACAGAAAGTTAGGTCGGATTGTACCTCATTGTTCGGAATACTACGCCGGATCACTTGGTCAGTACAATGCTTCCAAATGTAAGAATCGTCCCAAACGTAGTGTCGAGCTTCAGCTTTTACTTTCTCTCGTTGTGCCTTGGTGAAGTCTGGAGGATACTCCTTCCAGACAATGAAATTCACAATGTCAGCAAACCAAGGCTTAAAAGATTGAAGTTTAAGACAAACCTCTGTCGATAATTCCGCAGGGGCGCCTAGACAGAGCCAGGGGCGGCTGGTGTGAGGCGCAGGGGCGGTTACACAACAGAGAGTTGTGTAGAAGGTATCGTCTGGAAAACTTCCGGCTATCTCTTTTTTTTTTCTGGATCTTCCTCTTCTTGCACTAGTCTGCTCAGATGATCAGCCACCAGGTTCTCAGCTCCCTTATTGTCCCTTATCTCTAGGTTAAACTCGCTTAGAAGAAGCACCCAACGGATCAATTGTGGATTTGCCTCCTTCTTTGCCATGAGGTACCTAAGAGCTGCATGGTCCATGAAGATAATTACCTTTACCCCAAGTAGGTACTGCCAGAATTTCTCAAGGGCAAAAACTACTGCTAACATCTCCCTCTCGGTGGTGGATGTAACACCCCAAATTTTGAGAACTCGGTGAGCTACTCGTTAGCACCTCACAATGGGTCCCGACCTTAGTTTGACAACAATTTTACTTGGATCTTACAACAAGGCACAAAAGTATTTAAAACATTTGAAAACTTTAAACAATATATACATGGAGAATATGTATCAGCCTTACAAAAAAAGATACTAAAACGACGTATATGAAGAACAGAAGACATTCCCATTACCAACTAAATAAGTTCGTGGACCCGGCTAACCATTTCCTCCGGATCTCTCTACAACTATCTTAACTTGCAAGGCAACTACAAGCGGTATAAAACCGTTAGCTAACATTCTATGCATAAGGATAAAGGTAAAAGCACAAACACACAACATACACAATGAACATGCAACACTGAATCCTTTTATTATCTTTAATTAGGTGATAGGTTATTACTATTGATACTTATTTTGTGACACGAGGGATTCCCAAACCTCGCCCCTATCCCCGTTTACCAACGCGGAATGATACTAACGCATCTGACCGTCTACCTGATTGGGTTGGTCGTAGGTAACCTCCTAGACTCTCGCAAGAGCTAGGTAGATAATGTCACGACCCGTTATTATACACTTGGGTCAATTACGTAAATAATAAAGTCGGCCTAATCCGGTTTCGTTAATTATTATAACTAACAAACACCACTCATACACATTACACTCATACAAGAAGCCAGCTAAGTAAGTCCGTGGACTTACCTGAATCAGATCTCGACTCTTTTAATCACAACTCAATCTGTAACTGTATAACTCGGTTGCCTGTCAAAGGAGGCCAGTGTGTCAGCACACTTTCTAGGTAATTAGAAGTCTAAGACTTCTAAGGTAATAGATCCTATTAGAACGAAATTTAATACAATACTAATTTATGGTAAAATGACTATTTTACCCTTGGTCCCGAAACTTCCAAAAATTTCATAATTCATGTCTAAACACTTATTTGAGACTAAAGAGTCATATTCAAACTCCTAAAGATGTGTTTGGTTACAAACTGACAATTTACCCATTTTCCTATTTTCGGAATGATCGTTAAGGTCCAATTTCGGCTTCAAATATAAAATT
Source organism: Fagopyrum homotropicum (assembly GCA_033239125.1). Taxonomy (NCBI): domain Eukaryota; kingdom Viridiplantae; phylum Streptophyta; class Magnoliopsida; order Caryophyllales; family Polygonaceae; genus Fagopyrum; species Fagopyrum homotropicum. The sequence continues at coordinate 89,226,920 of BSWB01000003.1, read as the reverse complement.
CGAATAATCTTACAAAAATTCCGAAGTAATTCTCTAGAACATCTATGATATCTCATCTACTCCTAGGAGCAAGAATTTCTTACAACTGTTCAACCATCACTTCTACAAAAATTTCCAAAGTTGGTTACAACACTTGAAATTTTCTATACTTAGCCAAAATCTGAGTATATTTCCTAAATGTACAACAACTCCACTTTGAGCCTCTGTAACTCTAAATCCCACCGTTGGATTCATCCCAACTTTTGACATATTAACCTATGCATGGCACATAACAACATTCCAAAAACTGAACGGTGGATCGTATCTCTAAGGCATCGATTTATACTCAAACTTGACTTATCAACACAATTTCTGGAAATTCAGCAAAGACTTAACAAAACAGCACATTGTCTTTACTTTGAAAAATCATAACTCCTAAACCACTTGCTGGATATATTCCAAATTTTGATATATTCTACTACAATATGCCAACTATATCATATCCAAAATTCAAGTCAAACAGAGATCAAAAGCCTATTTAAAACTATCTGATGCTGTTTTTCCCAACACTCAGCACAGTTAAAAAAACTGCATGAGAAATCAACTTTGCAACATCATAACTCTCAAACCGTAACTCCGATTCTTCCCAAATTTTATTATATTATACACTTCAATACCGACTATATCATATCCGAAAACCAGCCAAAAAAGAGGAGTCTAACTTACCCAAATTGTGACTCCAATTAGACTGTTCGTCACCTCCGAAAACTCAGAAAATTCCCACCCCTTATAGCTTTCTTCCATGGCTGTTATGAAGGGTTCTAGGATTCAAATGGCTCACATCAACACATATATATAGAGAGTTCAATGTAGAGAAGGGAGGGGAGATGTTTACCCAACAAGAGAGACTCGACAAGCTCAAATATACGAGTAGGAAGAGGAAGGACGTTGGTTGTTGTGTTATTGTGTGCAGGAAGGAGGAGATGGTTGCTGTCCTTGGAGGACCACCAGTAGTTCGAGCCCGCCGCACCAGCAGTGCCTGAGGAGGCTGCAATCACGGCTCACAAATTCGCCCTTGCTGTATGGGTTCCTTCTTGTCGCGCGGCTGGAGCAGGGAAGACACTCCCATGCCCGCCTGGCCACGATGAAGAGACGTGTTGGCACGAAGTGGGTGTCGGATCTGCGTCCACGGGTGGCTGAATCAGTCGATGTGTGCAAGGGGGTCAGAATTGCAGCAGGTCAAACGCAGTGCCGAATGCAGAAGCCCGGCGGCGTGTGCAACAGCTTGGAGCGCCAAGCAACTATCGCAGCGTTGGTGCAGAAGGTCAAACGGAGTCCCGGCGCTTGCTCGATGATGATGACGCAGTGGTTCCGGCGCGAAGAGGGTCGTCTGGGTGGATCTATGGGCGACGCTTCCAACTCAGTTGCAGTTGCTCGGGAGTGCCGGTGTCGAAGTTGCTCATGTCGTTCGTGCAGAAAGGAGCGGAAGCGTTGATACGGTTGCAGTTGGGAGGGAGAAGTAGAGCAGCGGCGATTAGGTTAGGGATAGAGAATTAGGTTAAGCTTAAACGTGATTAAGGGAGCTGATTAGTGTTAGGGTTAAGTTGGGCCGGCTGGGTAATTGGGCCTGCTCCCCAATTTAAAAGATGGGCTGAAAGTAAGCGTCGTTACTCATACGATACCGCTACAAATTTCTATTCGGTTAACATTTTTATCATTTTATGTGAATTAAGGTCACATAAAATGATAGAATCTATAATTGCTTAATTTTATTTAAAAAGAATAAAGTTTGGCGGATCGGAATCCGGTTAGATCAGTATTACACGAAAATTAAAATTTCCGGGTATGACATCAGTGCCCCCTTAAAATAAGTTTTGTCCCGAAACTTAGAATAAGGTATCAACTCAAATGACTTCTATAAATAGATTGGTATAACTTGGTCTCACAAAATTTTTTTTTTTTTCTTAAAAATTCTTTCTCTAAACTCTTTTAACCTTATCAAAGTGTAACGAAAAAAATCCGGTCGTTACATCAGATACCCCTCAAAATAAGTTTCGTCCCGAAACTTAGTGTAAGGCAATCCTGATCGGTCTTTAAGGCACCAAATGGGTGTGTTTGATCACTACACAAAAGTCTCGTCGTATCCACATCTAAGTATCCCACATATCAAGGTTACCAAAAGCATACATCACTAACTAAACAATCAATCATGAAATAAACAAGTAGTCAAACAATATCACACATACAGGGTCAAACCCTAACTCGTCACTCCCGAGGTTACAACTATCGCTACATAGGTCTTCGAAAGGTTACGTCTCTTACTATCCCCAATATCTTAGGTAGCCTTATCAACTTTCAATAAAACCACTGAATCTTAAATCTTTTCAGGTACTTAGATCACAAGCGTATGCTACCACATTCTAGAGTGGTTACCGGAAATCTCACCGGTATCATCCGGCTCAACTATCTGATCCTCTAATCTGATGACCTAACTCGTGTCTGTAGGTATTCCCTCTAACTAAATTTGTGGATAATGGGGCTGCTCTCCTCAATAGGGTGAGGAATACTAGTCCATCAATCACTTTCAACTCCGCTTGCAAGGTCTCACACGGTTGTCGTACATAACTCACCTCTATATCTTTTGATGACCATCCTGAGGTAATTTATTCCAATTCCTTTCCTTCTGGTCTTCTTAGTACTTTACTAAGTGCTTAAGGCTAGTTGTATCACAACTCACTTCCAGGTCCTTCGATGACCTTACGGAAAAAAAATTATTCAACTTTCTTCCCTTCGTTATGACCACTTGCTTCCGGCCTTCTGAAAAGGTTCTGACTACACACTCAGGCCAAAGGTCTTGGACATCCACCAATACTTTACCAATTACCCAATGCTCTTCGTATCACGACCCACTTGGTCTTGTCTTTTAATATTACTCAGTCATCTTGTTCCTCAAGTAAGGAATCGTCACCCTTACCCTTTTCAGGTCTAACACTCGAGATAACTAAAAATCGCATCTAGTGGTCATCCTCTTTGTTCACTTGGCATTATTATATTATTTACAGATCTCTAATATATCGTTTGCACACACTTAGGTTTATCACGCATTTTCCAAGATCTTAAGTAACCTAGAATCTGTCCGGAATGACGGTATTAGACACAAAGTGATCTCCTATCACCGTTATTTGATCTTGACTACTCAATAATTGTTAACATACCATCAGCAGCGCACTCTTTTATCCACCATGGTTGACAGACCGATAATATCCCTCTGACTCAAAACAACTCGGATCTACTCCAATATAACATTACACGTAAACTCTACTCCGAGATTATGCTTTCTTTTAACCATGGTTACTGGGTTGTAAGTATACCACTTCCGATTATTTCCTTATATGTCTTTCGACTAAGTAGGGTAGTTACTCACTTTGAGTTTCCTAGTGAAGACCATGAACATACTTCCACGTCTACCTTGTGGTGATACTGTCCTTCCACAAAATTTTTAGTCACTCAGCATAGCCTAACTCGTGTTCCTTCCGAACGGAATGCAATAAACCAACTATCATTCTTTGAAACTTGACACGTTATTTTTCTGTACCATTGAGCTTCTTGCTCTGTGGGTTAGGACCTACCACGCTTCCGCTGTGCCCCTTTGATAATTCTGTTGTCACCCATTACTCATAAGGACATTTTCTGTGAGTCCAAAGTGATTGACCCCAAGACTCTTCTCCTAATTACACTATTAGTCTTATCCGGATGGAGTACCAAGTACTTTCCTTATTCGCCTCTCTGAAAATGAAATAACGATTGGACAACAACCTCTTCCGTTTACTCCTTTAATTCTTCTAACACAGATCCAAACTCCTTGACTCGACCAGAGTTTGATCTTAACAAGACAAGAAATAACCTTTAACGTGATCCTCTCGATACCTTTTGTTCATCCCAGAAGGTTGACGTTGCCTACTTGAGGAGATCCTCCAAAGGCATCGGTAAAGCTACTTCATAAATCCCCAGTCACAATTATATCTTCTTATCCATACATAACTTGTAAATATCAAACACACTTGCACGTCCTCCGCTAAGGTTGGCCAATTTATAGTTGACTTATCTCAATATCCCGGGCTTACTCTTCTTCTACCTCTATTGGCAAAAATTCCTTGGTAAGTATCACCTACTCGATTAATCCTTTTATACTTCTTTAGTTCGTTCTATCTTCTACCTCTTCCGCTTCCTTTGGGCTAACTCCATTTCTCTAGTCCGATTGTGCCATTAATCTGACATAAATAGTTTTTTTAAGTCTTCCACGATAGCTTGCAAGCGTCTTTGCAATTCTTATGGCTGTAATGATCATCCACTTGCAGTTCCTCTTGCATGGACCGTCTGTGTTGATGGCTTAGGTCCCATGATAATTGGGGTTACTCTGGACTCTTGAGTGTAGCAAGGATGTTCTCTCATACACATTTCTTCACCGGTGTTGGTGGTAATATCACCTTCATAAAACTCCGTTGACCCTGCTACAGGCATCCATTCTTTGAATATTGGCGTCGCGATTTCTTTCAAACTTCTTATATCTTTGAGGAGGTCAAACCCTCTCCACACTTGTGGGGTCTTCCTTTCCGCTTTTACACTCAATGGTAGGTCTTCATTCCGTGCACCTTAAATTCTCACACCCGGATTGACACTTTGTCTCTTCTGGTTTATCATGCCCATAATGGTCTATGGGGTATCCGCCTTGATTGTAATGTCCTTGATTCCGCAATCTTGGTTGTACTCAATTGTCTCGTTCCAATATTGTTATCTCTACTCCGCACTCTTGTAGTCTCTTGCATGGTTCTTCTAATTCCATCTCTCGGCCTTGTATGCCCGAGTTTCTTGTACGACCTTCCATTCCTTCTAACTTAACTGACTCAAGAATTTCTTCCTCATCTGATTGTGCTTGTGGTAAAAATTACCTTCATAACTTTACTTCCTTGCTCACTTGTTCTTTGGATGATTTGTAAGGATCACCAAGCGGCCCATCCGGGTATAATACTCAATTCAAGGTCTGATTCCATTGCCTCGTTTTGGAGACTCTTCAAGTCCGCTACTGATTTATCATGAGGCGATAATCGCTTCGTGATATCACGACTAAAGGATATAAAATATCCTTTAGGATACTAACAAGCTAAGCATACACATGTATATAACATATAATAGTAAACCTCATAAAAAGTCTATATACTCACTCCTATCGATCCAAGTTGCAGAGATCCACGGAGAGCGATGGTGATCCGACGTACTACTAACCCAACAACCCGACTATGCGTCTGTGTAAAAATAGAAATCCGTTTTTAAAAACTTTAGACCCCTTTTGGGTTCTAGTTATTTTATACATTTGGTCTTTCAGAAGATTTCAAGTGTCATTGTTGCCAACCTAGAGCTCTGATTCCATATTGTAACACCCCAAATTCTGAGAACTCGGGGAGCTACTGGTTAGAACCTCACAATGGGTCCCGACCTTAGTTTGACAATAACTTTACTTGGATCTTACAATAAGACACAAATGTATTTAAAACATTTGAAAACTGTAAACAATATATACATGGAGAATATATATCAGCTTTACAAGAAAAGATACTAAAACGACGCATATGAAGAACAAAAGACATTCCCGTCCCCAACTAAAACCGTTAGCTAACATTTTATGCATAAGGATAAAGGTAAAAGCACAAACACACAACATACACAATCAACATGCAACACTAAATCCTTTTATTATCTTTAATTAGGTGATAGGTTATTACTAATGATACTTATTTTGTGAAACAAGGGATTCCCAAACCTCGCCCCTGTCCCCGTTTACCAACGCAGAATGATACTAATGCATCTGACCGTCTACCTGACTGGGCTGGTCGCAGGGAACCTCCTAGACTCTCGCAAGAGCTAGGCAGATGATTGTCACGACCCGTTATCATACACTTGGGTCAATTACGTAAATAATAAAATCGGCCTTATCCGGTTTCGTTATTTGTTATAACTAACAAACACCACTCATACACATTACACTCATACAAGAAGCCAGCTAAGTAAGTCCGTGGACTTACCTGAATCAGATCTCGACTCTTTTAATCACAACTCAATTTGTACCTGTATAACTCGGTTGCCTGTCAAAGGAGGCAAGTGTGTCAGCACACTTTCTAGGTAATTAGAAGTGTAAGACTTCTAAGGTAATAGATCCTATTAGAACGGAATTTAATACAGTACCAATTTATGGTAAAATGACTATTTTACCCTTGGTCCCGAAACTTCCAAAAATTCCATAATTCATGTCTAAACTCTTATTTGAGACTAAAGAGTCATATTCTAACTCCTAAAGATGTGTTTGATTACAAACTGGCAATTTTCCCATTTTCCTATTTTCGGAAAGATCGTTAAGGTCCAACTTCGGCTTCAAATATAAAATTCGAATAATGTTATAAAAGTTCCAAAATAATTCTCTAGAACATCTATGATATCTCATCTAATCCTAGGAGCAAGAATTTCTTAAAACTGTTCAACCATCACTTCTACAAAAATTTCTAAAGTTGGTTACAACACTTGAAATTTTCTATACTTAGCCAAAATCTGAGTATATTTCCTAACTGTACGACAAGTCCACTTTGAGCCTCTATAACTCTAAATCCCACCGTTGAATTCATCCCAACTTTTGACATATTAACCTATGCATGGCACGAAACAACATCTTAAAAACGGAACGGTGGATCTTATCTCTAAGGCATCAAATAGTATACTCAAACTTGACTGATCAACACAGTTTCTGAAAATTCATCAAAGACTAAACAAAACAGCACAATGTCTTACCTTTGAAAAATCATAACTCCTAAACCAATTGCTGGATATATTCGAAATTTTGATATGTTCTACTACAATATGCCAACTATATCATATCCAAAATTCAAGTCCAACAGAGATCAGAAGCCTATTCAAAACTATCTGATGTTGTTTTTCCCAACACTCAGCACAGTTAAAAAAACTGCATGAGAAATCAACTTTGCAACATCATAACTCTCAAACCGTAACTCCGATTCTTCCCAAATTTCATTATGTTATACACTGCAATACCGACTATATCATATCCGAAAACCAGCCAAAAAAGAGGAGTCTAACTTACCCAAATTGTGACTCCAAGTAGACTGTTCGTCACCTCCGAAAACTCAGAAAATTCCCAGCCCTTCTAGCTTTCTTCCATGGCTATTATGAAGTGTTCTAGGATTCAAATGGCTCACATCAGCATATATATATAGAGAGTGCAATGTAGATAAGGGAGGGGAGATGTTTACCCAACAAGAGAGACTCGACAAGCTCAAATATATGAGTAGGAAGAGGAAGGACGTTGGATGTTGTGTTATTGTGTGCAGGAAGGAGGAGATGGTTGCTGTCCTTGGAGGCCCACCAGTAGCTCGAGCACGCCGCACCAGCAGTGCCTGAGTAGACTGCAATCACGGCTCACAAATTCGTCCCTGCTGTCTGGGTTCCTTCTTGTCACGCAGCTGGAGCAGGGAAGACACTCCCATGGCCGCCTACTGTCGATAGCACGATGTCCTGCACTGGCCACAATGAGGAGACGTGTTGGCACGAAGTGGGTGTCGGATCTGTCTCCACGGGTGGCTGAATCAGTCGATGTGTGCAAGGGGGTCGAAATTGTAGCAGGTCCAACGCAGTGCAAAATGCAGAAGCCCGGCGGCATGTCCAACAGCTTGGAGCGCCAAGCAACTATCGCATCGTTGGTGCAGAAGGTCAAACAGAGTTCCGGCACTTGCTCGATGATGATGACGAAGTGGTTCCGGCGCGAAGAGGGTTGTCTGGGTGGATCTATGGGCGACGCTTCCAACTCAGTTGTAGTTGCTCGGGAGTGACGGCGTCGAAGTTGCTCATGTCGTTCGTGCAGAAAGGAGCGGAAGTGATGATACGGTTGCAGTTGGGAGGGAGAAGTAGAGCAGCGGCGATTAGGTTACGGAAAGAGAATTAGGTTAAGCTTAAACGTGATTAAGGGAGCTGATTAGTGTTAGGGTTAAGTTGGGCCGGCTGGGTAATTGGGCCAACTTTTGGGCCTGCTCCCCAATTTAAAAGATAGGGTGAAAGTAAGTGTTGTTACTCATACGATACCGCTACGAATTTCAATTCGGTTAACATTTTTATCATTTTATGTGAATTAAGGTCACATAAAATGATAGAATCTAATATTGCTTAATTTTATTTAAAAAGAATAAAGTTTGGCGGATCGGAATCCGGTTAGATCGGTATTACACGGAAACTAAAATTTCCGGGTATTACAGTAGAGTAATTCCTTTGTGCTCCATTGAGTCACATGGGAGGCCCGTCCGTCTTTTTGTCCTAAGACAGCTCCGACGGCGTAGTCACTGGCGTCACACATGATTTCAAAAGGTTTCTCCCAATCCGGAGAACGGATGATCGGTGCGGTGGTGAGACATGCCTTCAAAGTTTCGAAAGCCTTCTTGCAATCCTCATCCACTAAGAAGGTGACATCTTTCTTGAGTAATTCACACAGGGGTGCTGAGATCTTTGAGAAATCTTTGATGAAACGTCGGTAAAAGCCTTCTTGCAATACTACTATTGGATTTCCCAAACATTAGTAGGATAAGGTAAATTTTGAATAACATAAACCTCTATCCCTTTTGAGGATATTACATGCCCTAGCACAATTCCTTGTTCGACCATGAAATGACATTTTTCTGAATTGAGAACTAAATTGGTTTCAACACATTTTTCAAGAACAAGTTTAAATGCCCTAAACATGCGTCAAAACTGTCTTCATGGACGGTAAAATCATCCATGAAGACTTCAATGAAATTTTCTATGTATTCGGAGAAAATACTTACCATGCACCGTTGGAAAGTACCCGGTGCGTTGCAAAGTCCAAAGGGCATTCTGCGATATGCAAAAGTGCCAAATGGGCAAGTGAACGTCGTCTTCTCTTGATCTTTTGGTGCGATGGCTATTTTGAAATAGCCCGAATATCCATCCACGAAATAGTAGTATTGATGACCTGCAAGACGTTCCAACAATTGATCAATAAAAGGTAATGGGAATGGTCTTTTCGTGTTACCTTATTGAGCTTGTGGTAGTCAATGCAAACTCTCCATCCGGTTTGTGTTTTGCTTGGGACCATCTCTCCATGTTGATTTTCCACCAAGGTGATGCCTCCCTTCTTTGGAATTACTTGGGTTGGACTAACCCAAGTGCTATCCGAGATAGGAAAGATCATGTCCGCTTGGAGGAGCTTCAACACTTCCTTTTTGACCACATCCATCATTGGTGGGTTCAACCTCCTTTGAGGTTGCCTAGAGGGCTTGGCTTCATCCTCGAGTAAAATCCTATGCATGCAAGTGGAAGGATTTACCCCTTTTATGTCCGCAATAGTCCATCCAAGGGCCGTCTTGTGCTCCTTTAGTACGTTCACCAACTTATCTTCTTGTCCGGTGGTCTACTTGTTGGAGATAATCACCGGAAAGGTATTGTGTGCTCCAAGGAAAACATACTTGAGGTGTGACGGAAGGTCCTTCAATTTTATTTCAGGTGCCTGCACTATGGACGGAACAAGCTTCTCGCTTGGGGTTAGTAAAGTGGGCCCAATGGCCAAGTTGGAGTTAGGTAGCCTTTTATGCCCATCTAATTGGGCTAGGACTTCTTTCATGCTAGACGTTATCGCATAATCTGATTTGAAACCATCAATGTCATGCTCAATCACATTCCTTAATTCAACCATGTCAGAGTGATCAAAAACATCTTGCACAAAAGGTTCAACAATGTCAATAGCACATAAAGAATGATCATCACTAGGAAATCTCATTGCATCATAGATGTCAAATTCCACTACTTCTCCATCAAACTTCATGGTCAATTTACCACTAACATAATCAATTTTAGTTCTAGCCGTTTTCAGAAATGGCCTACCTAACATAATGGGTGCAGCATGCGAATCATTTACCATATCCATTACAAAGAAATTAGCAGGAAAAATTAGGTTGTCTACCATTACTGATACATCTTTAATTATCCCTTTCGGGTACACATTAGATCTATCAGGAAGTTGTACTACAATCTTAGTTTCCATTAGTGGCCCAAGGCCAAGTGATTTGTAAATCGAATATGGCAAGACATTAATAGAAGCACCGAGATCAAGCATTGCTTTGTCAAAGCGGGTTTACCCTTAACATAAGGAATGCTTACCATGCCCGGATCGCTGCACTTCATGGGCATTCTCCGTTGGAAAACTGCCGACACATGTTCACTCACTTGCACTTTTTGTTTCTTTTTTAGCTTTTGATTCCTCTTTATAGTGCACAGTTCCTTCAAAAAATGAGCATACTTAGGGATACTTTTCACCAACTTAAGGAGGGGAATGTTTACCTCGCATTTAGAGAAAGTCTCAAAGAGGTCCTTGTCCTCTATGATTCTTCGCTTCTTAAATGCTTCAGGAAAAGGAGCCGGTGGCTTCTCGGAGTACAGTGGCGGAAAGTTAGGCCGGACGTAGGTATCCTTTTCAGCAGGACCTTCTGTTGTATTTTCCACAGGGGCGCCAACTTGAAGGCGCAGGGGTGGCTCAGGGGTTTTCACCGCATGGGCGGGGGCAACCAACCGTAGGGGCGTCGTTCCTTCTGTGCTAGGCGCAGCTGCAGCCGCAGGGGCGGTTGTGGGTGCGGAAGAAACGACAGAAGGTTTGCTATGTGATTCTTTTGCTGGTTCTTGTTGGATTTTCTTCCCGCTCCTTAATGTTAGGGCACTAACATTCTCCTTGGGGTTTATAAACGTCTGGGAAGGCAATCCTCCGGAAAGCCTTGATTCGGTCCTTGAAATAGCTTCCGCCATTTTACTAACCTGTTGCTCAAGGTTCTTGATGCTAGATTTTGTTGTTTGGACATGAGTAGCAAAGTGTTTAGTCAAAACCTGCAACATATCTTCAGTTGAGTGATACTTACCTTGGCGGGGCTGTTGTTGTTTGTTTTGTTGATCCTTCCAACGAAAATTCTGTTGGTCACGCCAATTTGGCATGAAATTCTATGCATAGGGATCGTTTTTAGGTTTTTGCTGCTGTGGTTGTCCAAAACCCATTGCGTTTACTTCAGCATCGTCATCTTCAACTTGTGGACACATGTCCGTTGGATGGTAAGGATCAGCACAAACTCCACAAGCTTCGAGCTGTTGCGGTGTTCCCATAAGTGTTAGCCTCTTCACCATTTCCTTCAATTCTGCTAGCTCGGTGGAAATCTCACTCTTCCCGAAACTCACAACATGAACACCTTTCTTAGCCGGGGTCCTTCCAAAGTTCCGAGTTCCTTTCGCTAGCTCTTGTATCTTTTCCAAAGCAAGGTCAGGAGTAGAGTTAAGAATATTACCTCCGCAAGCCGCATCGACGATCCTCCTTTCATTGTCAGGCAAACCATTGTATAAGTACAAGACTAGATCTTGAGTTGAATATCCGTGAAAAGGACATCTGGATCGGAGGCGTGCAAACCTTTCGAAGTACTCGTAGAGAGTTTCGGTTACCTCTTGCTCGATGTTACTTACAGCTTTCTTCAAGCTATTTGTCTTTTTTGCTGGAAAGTATTTCTCCAAGAACGCTTTGTGAAGGTTCTCCCAAGTGTCAATACTCCCGGATGGAAGGTGGTAATACCAATCATCTGCGGAATCTTTGAGTGTGAAGCCGAATGCCCTCATCTTGATTTGGTCTTCGGTAATGTTGGCCGGCTTCATGCTCATACACACAGTATGGAACTTCCCAAGGTGCTTGATGGGGTCTTCACCACTTAGCCTATGGAAGGATGGAAGCAAGTGGATGAGGCCCAACTTGAGGTCAATGTTGACTCCTTCCCCTAATGCCGGTATAGCGACCGCAAGAGGGTTTTGAGCCAAGGTGGGCTGCGTAAGTTGACGAAGAGTACGGTCAACCATCTCTTGTTGAAGTTGTTGTTGTCTTCGTTGCCGGATGTGCGTCCTCTCAATTTCTGGATCAAAAGAAGCAAAGCCGGAATTAGTAGCACGGGTTTGAACCATAAAATTGTTCAAACCAATAATCAATAATAACAATAAAACACAAAAACTCCCCGGCAATGGCGCCAAAATTTGACCAAAGGTATTTCTATGGTCGTCTATAGCCAATCAAAAGTAAATCCCGACTTAGCACTAATAACAAGTATAGTGATGAAGTAAGGGTCGAACCCAAGAGAGTTAAGGTGTTTTAGATGAAATTATCGATTATAATGACAACTAACACAAGGGGGGGGGGGGTTGGTTGAATTGATGCACAAAAACTTACGAAAACGATTAATGCGACAATTAAGACAATAATGGATGAATCTACACTAGGTTGATTCTAAGCATTCAATTGCTACGTTGGTGAGTTCCTTTTACAAGTTTTCAAGTAATCTCCCGTCTCGATCATATATATGTGTTGAGCCAACCGTCATCAACACAACTTAACAGGTTAAAGTTCCGTAAACCTACAAGAACAAATAACAAGTTAGCTTTCAAATAAAGCCAAATGGATATAAAGAGAATATTAAAACCGTTAAACTTATCTTTATATTTGTGTTCCTTTTCCTCAAGTAATCACAACCCGTTATTACTTAAAGTTGCTACTAGATTAAAGACCCGAACCCGGAACCTATTAATCCTAGTTGTTTACATGCACTTTAGAACCTAAGGTGATCAATCTTAAGCAAATAGTAAACATGCAATTTAGACAATGGAGATCAAGAAAACACAAAGCATTACTGAATGAAAACATAGATTAAAAAGAACTTACAACCAAGGCAAAAATGTAGCTTCAAACCAACCCAATGTAGCAAGGGAGTTAGCAACTCATTATAATGGAAAGCTCAAGTATAAAATGGATTTTGTGAGGAAAAGCATGGATCATTTTAGCAATCAGCCATGAACTATTTATACTACAAAAGACACTTAATTAGGAGTTAATAGCCGGCCTAAAACAGCCACCTTAAATTCCATAAAGGTGGTGTAAACAGCCGGAGTAAAGCTTCTGGCGTTAAACCGCGAGGGCGGCCTTCAGGACCCGCAGGGGCGGTTTAGGCAGAATCGTTGATCTTCTTTAGGGCCGCTGGGGCGGCTACACAATTCCGCTGGGGCGGATAATTAATGCATTTCAACGTCTGACCTTTCGCCTTCATGATGTTTCTGATGTCAAGCCGCCGGGGCGTCCCTATGTCGACGCCCCTACGTCGACATAGCCTCTTTGTCTTCCAGCTCCCAAGTTGGGGCGCAGGAAGGGGCGCAGTGGGAGACGCAGGGGAGCTGGTCTTCATTTCTTAAGGGCAGGTCACCGCAGGGGCGCCAAGGAGTGGCGCAGGGGCGGTGACACACTTCATAACCGGCGCTGGTGAAGGCACAAGGAGCGTTCCAGTGGAAACGTCATCCGCAGGGGCGGCTGCAAGGACCCGCAAGGGCGGTGAGGTAACAAAAGCTTTGCTTCGCGATCGATCTTCACTCCTAAGTGCTTATAACTCCTTCTTTAGCTTCTTTTGATCTTCTTCTTCTGGACTAAGGAGTTAGTAGCATAAACCGACACTAATGCAATAAAAAGACTCTAAAAACTACCCTAAATGATAGTGATTCCATCACCTATTAGATGACTTGCATGCTTGAATCCTAATCCCCAACCATAATCACGGCCTGCTCCTCCTAAACCACGGCCGTGGTTTCGTATAATCAGCCTGTGGTTTGATCTGTTGTGCTTATATTGATGAATCTGAATGTTAGAATGTTAGATTATTGAAATCCTAGTGTTTGTTAAGCCTTATCTAGATTAGGGTGACCTAATGCTAGCAAACTAAGTTAGGGAAGAGACTTACCCGGTAATTCCCGATCTTAGATACCAAAGATAATGAACTTTAGGTAGTAGTTAGCCTCGCAAGCCGCTATGGGATTGAGTGTGCTAGGATTGTTGCTTAGGACTTCCCTGCCCGAGACTTACCCGGTAAGGAGAGGTTAGACCCCTAGATAGTAATCCGGTTTGTGTAGAATTCTCGTCCTTAGGTTCCTGGAGACTTACCCGGTAATAGGACCTTAGGTGCGGGATTAGTGGACCATGAGACCTACCCAGTGATTGATCACATTGGAGCAACACCCTTTCCCAACATACCGCAGCCTGTCCACGGTTGATTAGAAGCTTGAATCCAATGCCATAACCGGAAGTTCCAATCCCTAGAATCCTCTTTTCTATCTTTGATCAAATATCTTGTTCTTGTGTTGTTTGTTTGTGTTGCTTGATTGATAGATAAATCTTGCACGATTTGTCATCTTTGTTTAATCACCATAAAAACCTAACCAAAAATATCATGATTTTCATTTCATTATTTCTTCCTCTTTTATTAGACTAGATTTGCACTATCCATGATCACTTTTTTGATTTGATTTCACCTTAGTCTTCGTCCTCGACCTCAGAGTACTATTGTTACACTAAGATTGTGACACGCAAAAGTCTTAAATTTATAACTCGATATATTTTTCCTAACTCCTAGCAAACCCACAGTGTATGGGTCGTTTTGTAGTAAGGATAGTATTCCGAGGTCTAAAACAAAGACTAAGGTGAAATTGAGTCAATAGTGACTAAGGATAGTGTAAATCTAGGCTAAGAAAAGAGAAAGAAATAAAGAAAAGAAAATCTCAATGTTTTTGGTTTGGTTTTGTGGTGATCAATCAAGGATCACAAATCATGCAAGATTATCAAACAACTAAGCTAGCTACTCAAATAAGCAAACACAAACACAAGTTAGGTAATCAAAAGGGGAAAAACGGATTCTAGGGGTTAGAAATTCCGGTTATGCCATAGGACTCAAGGTATCTAATCATTCTTTGGATCAATTATAGTATGTTGGGAGTGAGTGTTTCTAGATTGGGATCAATCACCGGGTAAGTCTCATGGTCCACTAGTCCGTTCCTAAGGTCTCATCACCGGGTAAGTCTCAAAGAACCTAAGGTTAGGAATTCTACACAAACCAGATTTGCTATCTAGGGAACTAACCTCTCCTTACCGGGTAGGTCTCGGGAAGGCAACTCCTAAACATAAATCCTAGCACACTCAGTCCAATAGCTGCTTGTGAGGCTCACTACTACCTAGAGTTCATCATCTTCGGTACCTAAGAGCAAGAATCACCGGGTAGGTCTCTTCTCACACTTAGTTGCTAACATTAGGTCACCCTAGGATAGATCTAGCTCAACAAACACTAGGATTTCAACAATCTAACAACCTAACACTTAGATTTATCAATACAAGCAAGTCAGACAAAATCACGGACAGTTCATCACTTCCACGGCCGTGGAATCTACTAGAACAGGCCGTGATTTACAACAGAGGCTAGGTTCGAGCAGACAAATCATCCAAAGGTACGTTTAATTCTATCCTATCATAGTCTAAGCCATAACCATCATTTCCTTACCCTAGAATCACATCTATTTAGCCAACAACATTCATCTCAACAATCAAAATCATCAAGCATACAATCATGGAGTCCATATCAAGAGGATAAAATGAAAGGAAGATGAAGCAAATAGAACAAGAAAAACAAGGTGAATAGATGTTAAAAGAGAGACATACAACCCTTCAAAAGAAGGTTCGAATCGTTCTTACAACCCTAGAAAATGTTTCCAACAAACTTCACTCTAAAAACTATGAAACTCTAAGAATGGTGTGTTCTTCTCCTCTTCTTCACAATGAGAGTCTTTCTCCTCCTCCAAGAGTAGCTCCAATCCAAATCAAAATGAGAGAGTATGGGAGAGAATGTGTGTGAGGTTAGGTGTGTGGAGGAAGTCCCTTAAAATCAGCCTACAAGGGTACTTATAGCATTCACCATTTGCAAGAGTCGGTTATGGAGATCGTGGGACAGTTGTCCCACCTGTGAAGAAGGAATCACGGTCCATTCCACGGCCGTGGATGTCCCAGTGACCGTGATTCTGGTGTTTCAGTCCTCTTTTGATCGTTGAGCCATGAGTTGGTGCAAGGCATGCACCAACATGGTCCTATGTGTTCTCCTTTTCTCCTAACTTGCTTCCCAATGAGCTCGCATACGTGTCATTATGAGGAACGATCCTCGGATGTATCGATTAGGCTCCAAAAGCTCCCAAAATACCTACAAAACATGAAAAAGTCCGTGTAGATGTCTATTTCGACAAATATACATGTATTGAATGTAAACGTCACAAACTAATGCTAAACTATGCATGAATAGCGGGAAAACTATCTAAATGGATGCCTAGACTAACGTCATAAATCGTGTTATCAACTATCCTTGCTACAACACGACCCATACACTGTGGGTTCGCTAGGAGTTAGGACAATATATTGAGTTATAAATTATAAGGCTTTTGCGTGGTACATTTCTAGCGTAGCATGATGCTTGTGAAAGAAGGGGAAACATATCGAGGAGAAACGAGATGCCTCTTAACAACATCCTAGAGGTGGAAATCTTTTACGTATGGGGAGTTTATTTCATGGGACCATTCCTATCCTCTTGTGGAAATTTATACATACTCTTGGAGGGTAGATTACGTTTCGAGATGGGTGGAAGCCATTTCTTCTCTCATTAATGACGCCACGGTGGTAGTGACATTCTTCAATAGGACAATTTCCCCAAGATTTGGGACGCCTCGAGTCATCATTAGTGACGGAGAGACACATTTCACCGCCAAGAAGTTTGAAGCACTTCTATGTAGTGTATTTATTTTTTTGGAATAATGCCTTCATGTGCAAGAATTATTGGCACATACATGAGGGACGTGAGAGCTTATGGGTCAAATGGGTGCACCATAGATACTTGCAAGTGGTTGAGCCATGCGACTGCGTCCTCATAGGCGTGACTAGCCACTTATCAAGGCCATTCTGGCCGGGAGGGATCGCATAATGGAGGGAGGTAACATTCTTGATGAAACTCTCTAGGAGCTTTGTCATGGTTCTAAGTTTAAGGTGACAAAGGTTGACCATCTTATTAGAAGAAAAGAGGAGCATGTGCCATGGCACAATGTCATTTGGGATTCCGGACACACGCAATGGCATGCTTTCATTTCCTGGATGGCTGCCTTGGGATGATTATCCACACATGACCGAATGAGCTTCCTCGGAGTGGATCCAGTTTGTCATCTTTGTAGACGAGGCAATGAGTCACATGAGCATTTGTTTTTCAGGTGCAAATACTCTAGACATGTATGGCGGGAGGTGAGACGTAACTTCAACATGTTGGCTGGGGTTTGGCACAATGGCTCTAGCCATGCAATGGCTGATGCGAGCAAGGGGGAAGAAGAAGAAAAGGAAGATTAGAGCAATGAGGTTTGCTTTTGTTGCCACAATCTATTTTCTATGGCATGCACGTAATTGCATTGTCTTCGAAGGCAACTTGTTGCCCGAGAAGGTGACTATTAGGTTGATCAATGTGCATGTCTACCGGCTACTACACTCGGCGTTCCCTGAGCATGTGGGTGGATGGGCTGAAATACATCATGATATGTGACGGACAAGCTGGGCGGAGGCCAATCAAGGCGGACGCCGGACGGATATGGGCTTGTCGGATGTTGTCGTGGGCTTGTCAGATGGGCCCAGATGGGCATGAATACCATCGGCTAAGGTTGTCACTATTGGCATATATTGTCATGGAATTGCCAGATGGGCCATGATGGGCATGAATGCCATCGTTACTATGTTGTCACAAATGGGCCAAAGTTTGTCGCTACCGGCAGATGTTGTCATGACATTGCCGGATGGGCCCAGATGGGCATGAATGTCATTGTCTGAAGGTTGTCGGTATTGGGTCGGATGTTGTCAAAAGATTGCCAGGCTCGTTAAGCGCTTGTAAAATCTTGTCATGTTAGGCCGCCAGGATTGTCACAAATTGGTTGGATTGTCAAGAGCTTATCAATATGTTGCCATCTTCTTGCCGCCTGGATTGTCATCGCCACTTCAAATGGGTCAGGACGTCGGACGGGCTAGTTAGCCATTACTTATTCATATTTTACATATTTTGCATATTTTGCTGGATTGTACGTGCACTGTCCTTGGGCATGCACCTTCATAGTTTTACTTATGTTTATTTTGAACGCTTGTTTATGCTGAACGACTCTTCGGAGGGATAGGCACCTTTTTCCTCAATTCTATGAATTTACCAGCATCTTGTTGAAGCACTTCTATACAAGTATGGGGTCACACACAAGGTAGCAACTCCTTACCATCTGTTCGCTCAAAAGTGTGTGCGTGAAAGTCTTAAAAATTGTATCTAGAATTTAAGCAAAAGCGAACCCGCAGTGTAGGGATCAGCTGTAGTAAGGCAAGAAATTCCAGAGTCGAACTCAGGGATTTGGTGAGAAAAAAATCGATTTCAAAATATCTGACAGGATGAAAAAGCTTTTGTAAATATAAAGGAGATGAATGATTCCAAGGAATCAAGTATCCGACTGAGGCCTTCGATTCAAGACACTTATAAAGATCAAAGGACAGAATTGGCTTTGTCAAGGTTATGTGTTTCGAAAGAAGGAGAAGTTGTACGGTAAAGTTCCAACACTCACTTATCCCAACTGAAAAACTCTCAACCCAAAGGATGTTGAGTCTCATCAAGAAGAGTACTCAAAGGAAGGATTAACACTCAAACTATCCACACAAACCTAAGGATATGACTCTCAAGGGTAAGGATGAATGGCACACTCAAACCTTAATATAGGATGTTGAGTCTCTCTATTACCCAAATCTTGCAAACTTTGGCTACCAAGTGTAGAATCAATGATGAAGTCTCTTCTTACACTTGGATAGGGGTTAGAAAGATTAGGCAAGGGTATGATTTAGGCAAGGTTTAACTTTTATTAAAGGATAAAGCATTTAAAGGACGTCAGAGAGAAAACACGGGTTGTTCTTGATAAAATCGGTCGATCTAGGTCGATTTTCCGGTGTTGCAAAGTTAAATCTCAAATCTCAGGGTCCAAATGGTTAAATGAGTTCAATTCATCATCATCTAAGCCTCAATCATCAACTATTCTCCCTAGAATCACAAGGTTTTTAGCCAACCATTTTCATATTCAAATCAAAATCAATATTGAATGAAGAAAACCAATTAAAACTCAAACTTTGCATAAAAACAAAAGAATCTACAAATCTGTAATCAAACCTAAAAATCTTTCAAAGAATCTCTCAAATCACTCAACAATGTGTTCACAAATCACAAGAATCAGAAAGGAAACAAAAAGATCTCACAAACTTCCTTGAATCTAGACATCTTGTTTCTTTCCTTCAATCCTCTCTCCAAGAATCTTCAATTCCGTAAAATCCTGTAAATCTTCCACGCTTTGAACCTCCGATTTTCGTTGCTAAGGTTCCAATGTATACTGTCTCACTATGGGCTGCTTGGCATTTCACTTCTCAAGCCCACGAGTGATGGCCTTTTGATCGTAATATTTTTTAGACGGGTAATGAAGGAAATCGTTCGATTCAAACCATCCGATTTTTCATCGAACCACCCGATTTTTGTCAACAGAAAGTGCTCGTCTCTTGACTTGCTTCCTCCCTTCCTTTTGTAACTCTTCTACGTCCTTTCTTTACTCTTCATGACTCCTCAAAGGTTCCTTAAGCTTCCTTATTCACCTTAACTGCTCCTTGCTCTACTTTTTCTTCCAATTCCATCGAATTTACCTATAATTCAACCAAAAGTTGTGTAGACCTCTATTTCCACCATATAAATGAAATAAACTGTTAAGGTACACAATCTCTCCGAATACAAGGGAAATTGAGGTAAAACCTCCACAATATGCATGATTATAATGACATATAATTCATGTAAGAGCCTGAGCCTTTGGATCCTAGGAACCTTGCTGAGCCTTAGCTGAGTTAGCTTTGACACTGCCAGCCACCCCATCGGACTCTGCTAGCCACACGTGCGCCCCAAGTGAGCCGCCCCTGCGCCTTAGTCGGTCCGCCCCTGCGGTTTTGTACGGCTGCAGCCACCTTTGTCGACTTCTGACCTTGCTTTTGGGGGAGCTTCGTAGATAAGCCTCCCAATCCTCTGATGAAGGGTTTCTGCACTCCATTGCAGCTCCTTCATCACCTTTACGCTCTTATTCTTCTTCCTCTTCTCATCTTTGCTTCTTCTTGATCTTGTGAGAGAGTTTTGAGAGTTTTGAGTGTGGCTTTAGCTTTGGATGACCTTGCTGATGTTGCTGTGTGTTGTTGTTGAAGTGGTGAGGGGTGTGGATACTCCATAGTTGCACCCTAGGGTAGAGTGGTAAGTTCTTTCTCTTCTTCTCTCTTCTTTCCTTCTCCTTGCTTCTTTCTTCTTCTTTCTAGCCTAGGATCACAAGTTGAACTTGTGATTGGATCCTTCCTGGATGTTGTGATGATCATATGTTTGTATATTATGCATATGTGTTGTTGTGATGTGTTGAAGATGTGAAGAGAATCGAGGAAGGAATCGAAGAGAAGTCGGGACCAACTCTCTCCATAGTTGGCCGCCCTTGCGCCTGACCTGAGCCGCACCTGGGCCTGGTGTGGAGCCGCCCCTGCGCCTCACTGGGTTGGGTGGTGTGTTCTTGGTTCTTGTTGGTGCATACCTTGTTGGTATGTCTTCCTCCCTTCATTTCCTTTGGCCTTGGCTTAGTTGATAGCTAGGCTAGGATGGTTAGGATGAGTTGTATGTTAGAGATGAGCCTTAGGCACTTATGTTGGTGTTGAGAGTATGCTATAGGCATATGCGAGCTTGTGTTGATCTTTAGGTTGTTGGTTGGTTCTAGTTATGGAGACAAGTCTCCTAACCCCTTTCAGGTTGTAATGTGGTGTGCCTTGCTCTTCCACGAGTTGGTTTCTTCCTCGAGGGGAAGCTGTGACGTGGTAGAGGATACGAGTGTATCAGGTAAGTCCATAGGACTTACTTAGCGTGCAGTTGTGGATTGTATGATTGTAATGGTTGTGTGTGTTCATATGGTTGTGCATTTATAACTTAAACCGGACTAGGGCGACCATTCATTATATTTATATGGCCCAAGCGTATTATAACGGGCGGTAACCACCGGTCTCCGTCTGCTGGGTAGGAGGAGGTGCCCTGAAGATGATCTCACAGAAGGGGACGAGTGACGGTCACCCCCATGCAAAACTCCTGTGTTACGTTGGATGGGGCGGGGTTCTTGAGGCTCCTCGTGTTACAAAAGAAGTTGAATTAGTAATGGTATAACGTAATTGAAGATAATAAATGAATGTGTGTGGCATTGCATGTATGAGATGTTGTATTGTGTTTGTGCTATTACTTCATGCTTATCTATTGTTGTAGGTAACGGTTTATACCGTTTTGTAAATGATCTGCAGGTTATGAAGACTGCAGAGTGAGCCAGATGGTGTGACTAGCCGAGGACTTCTACACATTAGGATGCGTGGGTTGGAAATATTTTGTATCAGTTGATGTGGTTGTTATGGTTTTGTACTCGGCTTAGAGTTTGTAAAATCTTTTGATGTATTATACGGTTTTTATGTATTTGTTTTTACTCTACTTGTGCCTTGTTGTAAGATCCAGTGAACTTGTTGTCAGGCTAGGGTCAGGATCCATTGTGAGATCCTAGCCCAATGTAGCATTCCGAGTCCCGCGAATTCGGGGTGTTACAATTCATGTCATCAAAATACCCCATACTTGCCTCTTGTTTGTCCCCAAACAAGATTCAAATCTAGAATACAAGATGTCATAAACTCAAAAACGTTTTGAAAAGTGCTTCTTCTTATTGGATTACCCTCAAAGTAATGCTTCAAGACATAGGAAGAAAAAGTATGCATCAATAATAACCATATCATGAACAAACCATCAATTCTTGCTCAAAGACACAAATAAAAGACATGATAAAGATGTAAAGATAATCAAAGTCAAACAAATCAAAGCCATGAAGCCTTAAAGATGTGCACAAAGGTCTCAAGGTCTTCCAATCAAGAAAAAGGTCAAAGAAACGTGTTAAAGGTGGGAAATCTTTAAGGTAATGTGATGCTAATCTGGGACAGAGGAACAACACAACAAGAATTTTAAGAACACAAGTTCACCACACATGCTTTGCATGTGAAATTTTTACTTTTCTTTTACTTTACTTTTTAAGAGTATGGACAACGGTGAACAAAAACCAAAGCCTAGGAGAGGCGTTTCTCAATTTTCGAGATGCCTCAAACCCTTGATGCACATACCATATCCCGTTAGGACTTGTTGTTCATTCAAACTTTGGCAAGACACAAACACCCGGCGATTTGAATGGTGCCGAGTTACTCATCCTCATGTTCAACGTCCCTAAACCTAATATTTGCTAAACTTTCACTTAACACTTTCACAATGGCCCTGCCACATCAAACATGCCTTACATAACCACTTATCTTAATTCCTGGATGGTCAAAAGGAGGTCAAATATTTCATTGAGGAGCTAGCATGAACAAGATGTGAAAAAGAAAGAATAGAATTGCCTTGGTCGTTCCTATATGATGTAAAAGAACTTATAATATAGCTTTGATCATTATTTCGTTCTCCTATCAAGGCATCAAGATCATATGAATCATACATGTATTCAATTACGAAAATCAAATTCATTCATGTTATCATTAAAACCCCAACATAGCTAAGTCATCTTTTTGCCTTTTCCACATCACAATCATCATCATAGAGGTCATTTCCATCATAAGCAACACTAAAATTTTTAAAAAATTCACAAATTTTGAATGAAACATGCAATGCAAATGTCATAATGGAAAGCGATAGTGAAAAAGTTATTACAAGCCAAGTCATAGACTATGAAGCAAAGTACATAAAGTGCGATGAAAGGAGAATAGATTGTATGTACCCCCACCCCATACTTAACCTTCACATTGTCCCCAATGTGAGAAGTAAAGCATAAGATGGAGAAAAATACTTAAAATGTAAAATGAAGTGGAATCTCAATCCTCTGCCGGCGATGGTGGTGGATATGGGTAGCTCGGAGCTCCGTGATCATAGAAGGTGCCAAATGTATGATAGTACATGTCCCTCATCTGTCCATCGTAGGAGGAGTGCCGTACCTATGCCTCCTGACGGTACTCCGTGAACTGAGTGTCCAGGGTCGTGTAGTCGGTGTGAAGAGCCTGATAATCGGAGCGAAGGCCCTGATAGTCAATGTGCAAACTCTGAATGCTAGAAATCAATGCTCCTATTTGTCGATGGAGTCTAGATCCGCGCCCGCGTCTCTCCCATGGCTGGGTGGATGAGCAAAGGAATGATGGGGAGCCTGCGTCTCATCCTCGGTCTCCTTTGTACCTCTACTCGTCCTGCTAGGTCCAGCGCCATGTGTGTTAGTATCTATAGCATTTGTAGCATGGCCGTTGTACGTGTCACTCTCGAACTCTAGCATGGATCCCTGGTATGCTGCAGCTCCATCCTTGTAGTCCTCCCCATCATCATCATCCTCTTCATCCTTATCATCATCATAATAAGTGGTCGGAGGGGCCATCTCATCAAATAAATGCTCAAAGGTCTCTTTCTAGTTCCTCTTGTTCCGAATAGTGTATTTAGACTTCAACTCAATCTCGGCTGGTTTCTTTGATGGAGATTTTTCTCATGGCATGGACACATGCAAAGCTCCCATACCTCTAGCAATCAAGAACTATCTAGCGACCAATCTCTGTGAGCCAAGAGGACGGGCACCCTCATCCAAGCTGCAATCTGAGAAGTCAAGCTCCAACGCCTTTGCCACTTGAGTGACAAGGCCTCCAGCACAAATATATCCCATCGACTTGTTGGCTATCTTCCCAAGATAGTCGGTAAGCATAGTAGTGGTGTCCGAAATAGTGCCGGTGGTCATACAATGAAGGAGATAGAGCTCATCCGCCTTTAGCTTTTGTGGTGTCTCTATTCTTGCAAACAAAGACTCACTGAGGATCCGGTGAGCTATCTTGAAAGAGAGATTGTAGATGCTTTTCTCCTTTGAGTTTCCTGGTCTCCACTTATCTCATCCCGCTTACCCAACGGAGATACTCTCCCAGAATGCACTAGCGCTCACACCTTGTGGAAATGTGCTTGCAAAAGATGAGGGGAAACAAAACAAATCTCCAAATGCAGGAATAGACATAGCATAATCCTCATTCATGACCCAGAAGGAAACTGTCCTATCGCTAGGGTCGTGCTCAAAGGTACTAAGGAAAGCCCTCAAAGGTACTAAGGAAAGCTCTCAATAGACATAGCATGATCCTAATACAATGTCGTGAGGAGGGGTAAAAGGTCGATCTAAGAGACGTTCATCTCTCTTCTTGTGTTTGGAAAGGGGAGGAGGAAGGTCTGGTTTACCTAGGGAAGGTGGTGGTGGGGGAGGTGCCTCAGAAGAAGAACCTTTCTTTATGGTCGAGTTTTTAGTAATTCTCTTCAAGGTTTCCATTCTGCACAAGAAAATCGGGTTGTTCTAGACAAAAATCGGCCGATTTTTCTTGGTTGGTCCGATTTTTCTCACGATTTCAATACAAATCACAAATCTGTAAAGTTATGATCAATGCAACACCACACACAGCTTCCTACGGTTGTTTCTAAGCAAAGCCCTCAATAAAACTCAACAATCTAACAAAATTTAGGCAAGATTCAAAATCGAACCAAATGCTTAGGTTTTCGATCAAAAAACCTGAATTCCGGATGAATGACAACCTCCTTCATGGTCGGATTTAACCGTCTTTGAGGTTGTCACGAAGGTCTCAAGTATTCTTCCATTAGGATCTTATGCATGCACAATGAAGGCTTAATTCCTACTAGATCCTCTATAGTTTAACCTAAGGCTTTCCTATGTTTCCTTAGAACAACCATAAGCTTACTATGTTCATCTTCACTTAGATCGGAACTAACAATTACTAAAAAGGTAGAATTAGATCCTAGAAATGCGTACCTTAGATGTGTGGGAAGCGGCTTCAATTCCATCACTATTGGAGTCTCCAATGCTTCCTTAGAAGTCTCCAAGGGTGTAAAAGTTGTTGAAGAAGGCTCAAGAGCATTGGTGGAGAGGACGTAATTTTTTTCGGAATTTCCAAAAATTACGGCACCACTGTTACTTCCACGGCCGTGGTTTAGGGCGTGGAAGTCAATTACGGCACCTCTGATAGTTCCACAGCCGTGGTTTTGGCCGTGTGTCTTACTGGAGTCCTCTGAATAGCTGATTTCGGTCATGTTGGTGGGAACCACGACCGTGGAATAGCACGACTGACCGTGATTCCTCACATCCTCTGACCCATCGTAGAGCTTTTCAAAATCTTCTTCATGTACTTCCTTTAGCTCCTCCAAAGCTTCAATTTCCTTATTGCATTCCTCTTCCTCTCCTTTCTCCATAATGCTCATAGTGATCATCTTTTGCAATGGATCCTTCAATATAATCGAGTTTACTTCCTCTCTGATGCCTCTTCGTCATGGATGTTAAACATATCTTCTTCAAGAGCCGGCTCTTTCACCAAGGTAGAAAGAACAAACTCTACTTTCTCCTCTCCTATGTCGAAGGGAAGTCTAGCATTCTTTTTATCCACCATACAACCGGATGTTGCAAGAAACGGTCTTCCGAGTATGATCGGGACCGGACTATCTGCAGGGATGTCAAGCACAACAAAATCTATTGGAACATTGAACTTACCAAGCTTGACCGGGACGTCTTCAATGATACCGACGGGACGAGTTATGGATCAATCCGCCATGTATAACGTCATCTTCACCGGTTTAGGTTCACCTAAACCGATCTTCCTGCATAAGGCAAGCGGAATGATGCTAACGCTTGCTCCTAAATCACATAATGCATCATATGTGACATCTCTTACTCCGATTGGAACACAAAATGACCCTGGATCCTTCACCTTTAGGGGCATCTTTTCCTACATCGTTTTGATGAGATCCGATGATTCCGAACTCATCTTGACTTCTCCAAAGTCTTCCAGTTTCCTCTTGTTAGAGAGGATTGTTACGCTAGGATGTAGCACAAAAAGCTTTACATTTATAAACTCGAACTAAATCCTAACTACCTAGCGAAACCCGCAGTGTACGGGTCGTTTTGTAGAAAGGAAAGTATTCCGAGGTCGAACTCAAGGACTGAGGTGAAACTAAGTCATTCAATGATCGAAAATAGTGTAAACCTAGACTAAGATAAGATGAGGAATAAAGAAAATGGAAAACACAATGTTTTTGGAGGGTTTTGGGTGATCAAACAAAGATCACAAATATGTGGACACAATCAAGCAACACAAACACACACTAACACTAAAGATAGGGGAATGGAAATAACAAAGCGGATTCTAGAGTTTGGAAGTCCGGGTATGGCATAGACTCAAGCTATCTATTCATTCCTCGGGTTAACTATGATATGTTGGGATTAAGCGTTTCTAGATTGGGATCAATTACCGGGTAGGTCTCATGGTCCACTAGTCCATTCCTAAGGTCTCATTACCGGGTAAGTCTCTAAGAACCTAAGGATAGGAATTCTACACAAACCGGATTGTTACCTAGAGATCTAACCTATCCTTACCGGGTAAGTCTCGGAAAGGGAAGTTCTAAGCAATTATCCTAGCACACTTAGTCCAATGGCGGCTTGTGAGGCTCACCACTACCTAAGGTTTGTCATCTTTTAAACCTAAGAGTAAGAATTACTGGGTAAGTCTCTTCTAAATCCTTAGTTGCTAACACTAAGTCACCCTAGGATAGAATTAGCTCAACAAACATTAGGATTTCAACATTCAAGTCATCCAAGGGCAAGACTAAGTCCATCCTATCATAGTCCTAGCCATAACCCTTCTTTCCTTACCCTAAAATCGCAATCTATCTAGCCAACAACAAACATTTCAAGATCAATCTCCACAAATAAGGCATGCTTGCAAGTCATGGTCAAATGATGAAGAACAATCCAAAGAAAAGACATTAAAAGCATAGAATAGAAATTACCAAATTCTTACAAGGCTCCAAGAGCAAATCCAACTTGACAACAATGAAAGCTTCACTCGAATCCACTCTAATCTCACTCTAAAACGAGAATCTATACTAATCTCATCCAAGAACACCCCTAATGGGTGCTTGGAAGAGAGGCAACAATGGCCAAATGTTTTTGGGGAAGAAAGGTAGGTCAAAAGAGAGGAGAAGGATCCCCAATTACAGCCTGCAAAATCCTTTAAATACCCACTAGGATGCAAGAGCAATGGAAGAGATCGTGGCCAGCTGTCGATGTGGTCCTGGCAAGAATCACGGGCAAGTCCACGGCCGTGGAAAGGGTCTAGACCGTGGTTTGGTCCAGAGTCTTCTTCTAGGCTCGTTAAGTCATGATTTGGTGCATGGCTTGTGTTGGCAAGGTTCCATGAGTCCTCCTTAGCCCTTAGCTTGCATTCCAATGAGTCCGGAAGTGTGTCATCTCGAGGAATGATCCTCGGATGTATCGATTAGGCTCTTAAATCTCCCAAAATACCTACAAAGCAAGCAAAAGTCCGAGTAGACGTCTATCTCGACAAAATACGTGATTTGGGTGCAAACGACGTGAACTAATGCTATACCATGCATGAATGAGCGGAAAATCTATCTAAATGAGTGTCTAAATCTAGGTCATAAATCGTGTTATCAAAATAGCCCATACTTAAGGTTTGCTCGTCCCCGAGCAAATTCCCAACTATAGACTAAGAGACGACATGATTTATGTATGCAGAAAAATGGCAAAATCTTTTTGGAGATGTGCTTCTAATATTGGATCACCTTCATAGTCATGTTTCATGGCAATGGACAAGCAATTATGTATCAAACAAATGAAAGCATGGAAAGACAATTACACTTAACTTGATAGCATGCAATGAAATGTAAAGATGAAAAAGTCAAGATGATCATGAGTATATCCAATCTAAATCACTTAGTCTTACACACATGCAAGTAGGTCAAAAGGACTTTGTAAAATAGAAGGCCAAGAAACGTTGTGATTAGGTGGGAGTTTTCTAAGGCCATGTGGTGCAAATCCGGGAAAGGAACTAAACAACCACAACTTCACATTTCTTATCAACTTCCCTCAAGTGTATATTTTTCTTCATTTTCTTTTCTTTCTTTTCTTTTTCTTTTGCTTATTTTTGAGACAATGGCATTGGTGTACAAAAGCCGAAACCTTGGTGATTAGCCATCCTCGGGCTTTTTCTTATTTTTCGAGGTGCATCCACACCGGGCACACATACCAAAGCTCGTTAGGACTATTGGTTTATTTGACTTTGGCAAGGCACCAACACCCGATTATGTGAAGTGTACCGAGTTACTTGTCATTTAAGCCAATGTCCCCAAACCTATATTTTTGGCTACACTTTCACAACAATTTCAGCACTTCATTCATGACATTCCTTTCATCAACAACTTCACCCCACACTTGCTTTTCACACACATCAACACACTAACATGCTCCTATTCCCGGATGGGTCAAAAGAGGTCAAATTTATCTCAATTTAGGTGCTCAAGCAACATGATCAAGATGAGAAGTAGAGGAAGATGAATTGCCTTAATCACTCCTAATTGATGTGCAAGAACTAGCATGCAATTTCGACTTTCAATCCTCAATTAAATCAAGGCAAGCATCATAATCACAAGTCATTCATGGAATTCAAGATAAGTATTTCAAGTCCACATATGCATCATCAATTAAACACACAAGGATATCCATAGCCAATCTACAAGACAAGGTTCATCATTAGGGTCATATCCAAGCCTAGAAAGCACAAAAAAAATTTTAAATTTTCTGATTTTTTGGAATTTTCGAAATATGTATGTACAATGCAAGATATAATAAAACATGTGACTTAAAAAGAAACTACTCTAGATGCTAGTCATGAAAAGGATCATGCAAACCCCACCCCATACTTAGAAATACATTGTCCCCAATGTGGTATTCAAGTAAAGAGAGTGAAAGAAGGTTCTCACAATGTAAAATGGTTTGCATCGGCATTTGGGATGAACTCGTCTGGAGTGGTGGTGATGGATGATCGATCAAGCATGGTAGAGAGCTCTTCATAATCATTCCGGCGTCGAGACCCGTGCCAAGGTATATGTGAGATGGGAACTCTTCCATCTAACAAGACACCTCAAGCCGTCCAAGCCTCACGTCCGCTCCACCCATGTTTGAAAACGGAATCATCGTCATCGACTCGCCTTGCAAGGCTTCCTCATTACCTAAAATCTACCACAAACACAAAACACAAAAACACACAAAAGCAAAAACAAAGGCAAAAGAGAAAAGTGAAAGAGTTGTACCAATGGGTTGCCTCCCACCAAGCGCTTCTTTTAGGTCATTAGCTTGACCAAACTCCGTGGATATGTTAATCCACCTCGAATATCATGGTTTGCTTGAGGAGTCCAAGCAACCATCTTTTCCCGGAATCCATGATGACAAGCAAGGGCCACTTGATGCCCAAATAAGCTTTGAGTTCTCTTTTCACCGGCGAGTAGTAGACTCCTTCATCACCGCTTCCTTGATGATAGTATAGAGTTGCAACCATAGGTGTCACCCCATACTTAGGCAATTTGTACTCCGTGGTCATACCGGTGAAGCGCTTGTCATCCTCATCCTCTATGATCCGAGGAGAGCCGATTCTTGGGAAGAATCCTTCATTGAAGTACTTCATAACCATCATGGATCCATCATGCTTGCCTCCATCATTCAATAATGGAGAATCCTTAGGAAAAGGGCTCCAATCTTCGTGTGTACTCCGGGCAAGCAAGAAAGGGTCGGAGGGAGCTGAGATTAGCTTAGGATGGACCACTACAGAGCCTTCCACGGTCGTGGTTTGTACTCCACGGTCGTGGCTCTCTCTGTAGTCTTCCACGGTCGTGGTTTGTCCTCCACGGCCGTGGTTCACTCTGCTGCATCCGTTCCAAGTGAGCTCTTCATGTATGGTCCCGGGGTTGATGGCAAGGATGTCCGGGGATGAGAATACTTCATTGCACTCCTCTAAAGGTGAAGGCGATGGAGGTGAACCTTGAAGAATGGTAGGATCTCCTAGCATAAGAGCATTCCTAATCTCCTCGATCTCCCTCCTCAATTGTTCTTCTCTCTCGGTATTCAATCTCCTTTCTTCCTTCAGGGCCAAATCCCTTAGCCACAATTGCTCTCGAGCTTCATTCAACTCTTCCTCAAGACTTCTATTGGTTATGGTCGAATCGGGCAATCCTTGGATCTCCTCATGGTGAACCTCCTCTTGATGACATACTTCCGCTTCAAGCTCCGTGTGGGAACTAGAAATGGAAGCAAGGTTGCTTTCTAGATCATCCATCTTCCTCAACATTTTCTCTAGCATTGATTCCAATCGATCTTCATGAAGTTGTTGGTGAGGTTCCTCATGAGGTAATGTAATCATGTGAGCTTGATCATGGGACTCATGATATACATTGAACTCCTCCCAATACTCAAACTCATCATGGAGAGGTCCTAGATCTTGGCCTTTCATCCACTCCTCATACTCCATGTTGTCAAGGTCGTCTTGGAGGTACAATCCGTCCATGGCAAACATGAAAAGGCAAAGACAAAAACAACACAAGATCAAAAGTAACAAGAAAGACAAACACTAAAAACAATCAAAGGCAAATGACTTAATCTTAACCTAGTCCCCGGCAACGGCGCCAAAAACTTGTTACGCTAGGATGTAGCACAAAAAGCTTTACATTTATAAACTCGAACTAAATCCTAACTACCTAGCGAAACCCGCAGTGTACGGGTCATTTTGTAGAAAGGAAAGTATTCCGAGGTCGAACTCAAGGACTGAGGTGAAACTAAGTCATTCAATGATCGAAAATAGTGTAAACCTAGACTAAGATAAGATGAGGAATAAAGAAAATGGAAAACACAATGTTTTTGGAGGGTTTTGGGTGATCAAACAAAGATCACAAATATGTGGACACAATCAAGCAACACAAACACACACTAACACTAAAGATAGGGGAATGGAAATAACAAAGCGGATTCTAGAGTTTGGAAGTCCGGGTATGGCATAGACTAAAGCTATCTATTCATTCCTCGGGTTAACTATGATATGTTGGGATTAAGCGTTTCTAGATTGGGATCAATTACCGGGTAGGTCTCATGGTCCACTAGTTCATTCCTAAGGTCTCATTACCGGGTAAGTCTCTAAGAACCTAAGGATAGGAATTCTACACAAACCGGATTGTTACCTAGAGATCTAACCTATCCTTACCGGGTAAGTCTCGGAAAGGGAAGTTCTAAGCAATTATCCCAGCACACTTAGTCCAATGGCGGCTTGTGAGGCTCACCACTACCTAAGGTTTGTCATCTTTTAAACCTAAGAGTAAGAATTACCGGGTAAGTCTCTTCTAAACCCTTAGTTGCTAACACTAAGTCACCCTAGGATAGAATTAGCTCAACAAACATTAGGATTTCAACATTCAAGTCATCCAAGGGCAAGACTAAGTCCATCCTATCATAGTCCTAGCCATAACCCTTCTTTCCTTACCCTAAAATCGCAATCTATCTAGCCAACAACAAACATTTCAAGATCAATCTCCACAAATAAGGCATACTTGCAAGTCATGGTCAAATGATGAAGAACAATCCAAAGAAAAGACATTAAAAGCATAGAATAGAAATTACCAAATTCTTACAAGGCTCCAAGAGCAAATCCAACTTGACAACAATGAAAGCTTCACTCGAATCCACTCTAATCTCACTCTAAAACGAGAATCTATACTAATCTCATCCAAGAACACCCCTAATGGGTGCTTGGAAGAGAGGCAACAATGGCCAAATGTTTTTGGGGAAGAAAGGTAGGTCAAAAGAGAGGAGAAAGATCCCCAATTACAGCCTGCAAAATCCTTTAAATACCCACTAGGATGCAAGAGCAATGGAAGAGATCGTGGCCAGCTGTCGATGTGGTCCTGGCAAGAATCACGGGAAAGTCCACGGCCGTGGAAAGGATCTAGACCGTGGTTTGTTCCAGAGTCTTCTTCTAGGCTTGTTAAGTCATGATTTGGTGCATGGCTTGTGTTGGCAAGGTTCCATGAGTCCTCCTTAGCCCTTAGCTTGCATTCCAATGAGTCCGGAAGTGTGTCATCTCGAGGAATGATCCTCGGATGTATCGATTAGGCTCTTAAATCTCCCAAAATACCTACAAAGCAAGCAAAAGTCCGAGTAGACGTCTATCTCGACAAAATACGTGATTTGGGTGCAAATGTCGTGAACTAATGCTAAACCATGCATGAATGAGCGGAAAATCTATCTAAATGAGTGTCTAAATCTAGGTCATAAATCGTGTTATCAAGGATCTCCTTTAAGAACTTCCCGTAAGCGGGCATACCTACAATTGCATCAATGAAAGGTATATTAATATGCAGTTTGCTCATGAGTTCAATGAACTTACCGAATTGCTTGTCTAGACGCGCTCTTGCTCTAGATTGTGGGAATGGTAGAGGAGGTTTATAAGCTGGAGGAGGAATGTAGATGTCTTCCTTCTCCTTCCCCTTTTCCTTCTCCTTTTCCTTTCGGGTTATCTTCCGTCTTTCATGGAAGTTTTCCTTGATTTCTAGGAACTTCCTCAACATTGCTAAACATTTGGTTTTCTAAAACCTTTTGAGCTTTATCAACCTTAGTGATGTGATTCTCAAGCCTTGAAGCTTTCCCAAGATCGTTTCCAGCATGGGATCGGGCTTCTCTTTCCCCGAAGTATTTCAACTATTAGATGTTTGCCCCTGGCTTTTCAAAGGAATGGAAGAAGAAGATGGTGGAGTTAGTGAATTTCCTGAATTGGGATAATAATTACCGGAATTTTGTTGTTGGTTGGAACGCCAATTGTTGTTGTTTGAATTCCTATTGTTGTTCCAATTATTGTTCCGGTTATTGTTGTTCCAATTTTTCCGGTTGTTGTTCCGGCTGTTGCGATTGGTGTTCTCATTCTCATTATAGTTATTGTTGTTTCCTAAATAACCAACATCTTGCTCCTTAGGCTTTTGAAAGCTAGCCTTGATGACTTCCTTAAATTCTTTAATCTCGGTGTTGAGAGAAAAGATTTGAGTTTGAGCAGCTTGTGTTAGCTTCGCTCCTTGCTCTACTTGGTTAGCTTCCACCTTCCGGTGAGAGTACTTCTCAATGACTCGGGCTTGCTTCTCAATGAAGTCCCAAGCGTCATCTTACCTAATGTCCATGAATGAGCCACATGAAAGGGATTGAAGCTTGAATTGTGTTTCCACCTCTAGCCCCTTGTAGTATATCTCCAACAACTCTAACTTGGAAATGCCATGGTGTGGGCAACCAATAGTAAATCTTGAAATCTTTCCCAAGACTGAAACAAACTTTCATTAGATCTCATAGAAAAAGCATTGATTTTACCTCTCAACTCCACTGTATTGGATGGCGGAAAGAACTTGGTTAGCAACTTCGAAGATAGATCCTCCCATGTATTGAGTCTTCCATTTGGAAGAGCTTGATACCAAGACAAAGCCTTCCCTGTCAAGGAGAAGAAGAATGACTTGATCTTGTAATTATTGGTGGTTGCATTCTTTGGCTTCATTGTCTCCATCAAAATCTCAAAATTCAGTGAATGTTGATGTGGAGATTCAACACTCGTTCCTCCAAACTGGCTTTGGCAAACGATGGTAATTACTTGTGGGTTGAAGCTAAACCCCTGAATATCATCAGCATCAAAGTTCACACCTAGACGGCGTGGTTGTTGAATCGGATCCATCCTTTGGCGAAGAGTTCTTGGCTCTTCATCTAAACGAGCGGCTCTCGCACCCCAGCTAGGACACGAGGAATGGCGGGTGGTATTGGATTAATCCGGACTGGATTGATTGTTGGATCAATCTCCTCTTGTGCTGGCATATCCGGATCGAATTCCTCATCATCGGATGATTCTACTCTAATGGACTTAGTTGGTTTCTTGACTTTCTTCTTCTTCTTAGAATCATTCAGCTCCAACTTCATGTCCAACATCATAGCCCTGAGTTCATCAATTTGGAATTGATGACTCGTTTCCGTATCTATACAGGCTTTCTCACTCAACTTAAGTTGACGTTGAGATTCATCCAACTACACTTGTAAATCTCTCGCTTTATTTTCAGCCATCTTTCTTTCCTTAGCTTTCTTCCTAAGAGTTTTCTCAAGTTCCGGATCAAAAGGTAGGAGGTCTTTGTTGGATCTAGACCTGCGCATATACCTAAGAGAACCTGCAAATAACACTCACAAGAGATATCAAATAACAAGAACAAAGCTCCCAAGCTCGACAACCGAAAACCAAAGTTTGGTCTTGACCAAATCCGGCAACGGCGCCAAAAACTTGTTCACCCTAAAACGTGTGTGCAATCAAGTCTTAAATTTATTAAACTAGAATAAAAGCAAGCGAACCCGTAGTGTACGGATCGACGTAGATTAGAAAGTATTCCACAGTATCGATCACAGGGAGATGGTGAAACAAAATCAGTTTCAAGTAATCGAGCAAGTAATGTATATAGCTTTGCAAATATTGGGGAAAACAACAACCCTAAAGATCTAGGTATTAAATTGTGGCAATCATTTCAAGACATACTATAGATATAAGGACAGAGTAGAGAATTGCAAAGGTATGCTAAGGTAAGGTAATGTACAGTGGAGTTCCAAAACCTTATATGTCTAACCAAAAGAGCTCTCTATAAAGGTTGTTGAGGCTGCAGTATAGAAAGGATCTAAAGACTAGAATTGATCTCAAATACCCAAACTTGTAACCCAAGGATCAAGATAAACTAAAACGATTAAGGTTGTGACACTCGAAACCGAAATAGAGGATGATGAGTCTCACTACTACCTAGAGAAGGGCAAGCCAAGACTGGGTTAAAGCTAATCTTTAACCTTGGATCAAAGTAAAAGCAAATTTCAAAAACTAGGTGAATCACAGTCAGATCTTGAGAACCACGGCCGTGGAAATCCAAGAACAGGCCGTAATTTAGGTTCGTCGATGAGATCTCTCTAACTCTCAGGGTCCAATCAAATTACGATCGATCTATCATCATCTAAGCCAAAACTATCAATATTCAATTTAAAGAGAATGAAAGATGAAAACCCTCGAATACTCAATAAACTTCAAAACCAATTCTCAAATTTGAAACACAAGAAGCGATATTCAATGGATTCAGAATGTATAACACAAAACCTCACAATGATCTAAGGTAAGTATGAAGAACATGTTGTCAATCTGTCTTCAATATCAAAACCTAAGAAAGAGGCTAAACCTCGGCGATCTTCAATCGATCCTAGGCAAGAATACTCCAAACAAGGTAAGCGGCCGTCAGCATCGTAGGCGTCTAAGCGGGATCAAACACGAGTATTGCGAGATCAAGCGAGAATCCCCGAAACTGTCTTTTCCAACCTTTTTATAAGACGGGAAAGAATGATCGTCCCAGCCCATTACGTGAATAGCGTGGCAAATAAAGACACGTCAAAAGATCGCCCAAATCACGGTCTCAAGGGTTTCCACGACCGTGGTTTAGGGCGTGGAAAGGGGTTACGGTCTCTTGTGACTTCCATGACCGTACTTTAGGCCGTGTAACTTACTAGAATGCTCCACGCTGATGATGCCAAGATCCACGGCCGTGGTTTAGAGCGTGGACTCTTCTACGGGCGTAATTTAGGGCGTGGAAGTGTAAAACTCTTGTGGTTTCCTTTGTGTCGTGACATTCTTCATCCTAGCTCCTTCCTTAGCTTCCTTGATGTGTTCCTAATCCTCGAGTACGATCGATTACTCTCTTTTCTCTCTAAATAGCTCCTATTTAGCTCCTTTTCACCTACAATCAACACAAAGCTAGTGTAAACATCCATATCGACAAAATAGATGATCAAGCTAACATTTGCTTATGAACTTCATCCAAGTACACAATAATGAGGTAAAAACAACCAAAATAAGTGCCTAGAATATCGCAATATTTCATTGTAACACACACCTAGACCCAAAGGGATCCATGAGGATCATACTCAACCTCACAACCTCAAACAACATCAACCTAAGTCCTTAAAGCCATACAAGGCATAAACCGATCAAAACCTCAACCAAACACATACTCACACATCTAGCATGATCCTATATACTCATACTAGGAAAGGAGGAAACAAAGGCATCCTAAGGAAGGCCTAGAAGCAACACACACCTGCAGAACCAAGTGCAACACCAAGCTGGTGTAGGTGGCGCAGGGGCGGCTAGGATATGGCACTGGGGCGGCTCAGTGCTGGCGCAGGGGCGGTCCAAAGATGGCGCAGGGGCGGCTGGTGTGCGGAGACACACCACTTCAGCTCCTTCTTCACTCCTTTCTTGGATTCCTTTACTCCTTCTTCGTCCAACACATATACATACAGAAACATAAATATATATACATCAACATAAGTCAATCAAGGCTGGAACAAGATCCAAACCTAAGGATCTAAGCTAAGATAAGGAAAGAGATGAAAAGATGAAGAGAAAGGGAAAGAAAGAAGAAAAGTCATGAAAGCTTACCAAATCAAGCTCTCCAGGAGAACAACACACCACCATCTACACCTCAAGCTGGCTCATATAGCTCAGCAACCTCAAACCAACAAAGCCAAGTAAAGCTAGACAAGATCTCTCACAAACTCACAAAACTCACACATGGATCAAGAAGAGATCCAAAGGAGAAGAGAGGAGAAGAAGAAGAGTATAGGGAGAGAGAGATGAAGCAGGAAAGAGATTGAGGAAACCCTCATCTGAAGGAAGAAGGAAATATAAAGGAGAAAGGGTCAAAAAGCAAGGCTCAGGTCAAAGAAGACGGCTGCAGCACAACACAAACCGCAGGGGCGGCCATACATGGGCGTAGGGGCGGCTCACTGCAACTCCAAAGGTGAAAGGCAGTTGCGTCTCTGCTGAGGCGCAGGTGCGGGATCTCTCGAAGACTAAGGCTCTTACATAGATGGCGTGAGTACGACCATATTTCTTTTGTCCAAGTACAGCTCCTATGGCTACATCGCTTGGGTCACACATGATCTCGAAAGGAAGTGTCTAATCGGGTGGTTGGATGACAGGGGCTGAAATCAAAGCTTCCTTGATCCTGCAAAAGGCATCTAAACATTCTTTCGAATACTCGAAAGTTATGTCCTTCATCAAAAGATTAGTCAAAGGTTTTGAAATATTAGAAAAATCCTTTATAAACCTCCTATAGAAACCAGCATGTCCCAAAAAGCTTCAAACTCCTTTCACCGAAGATGGAGGAGGTAGCTTCTCTATAGTTTCGATCTTAGCTCTATCAACTTCAATTCCTCTATTAGAAATCAAATGTCCTAACACAATTCATTCGGTAACAATGAAATGACACTTCTCCTAGTTCAAAACTAGGTTAGTGTCTTCGCATCTCTTAAGAACAAGGGAAAGGTTAGAGAGGCAGTTATCTAAGGAAGAACCATATACCAAAAAGTCATCCATGAATACTTCCATGATATTCTTTACATATCTAGACAAGATTTCCACCATACACCTTTGGAAGGTGGCTGGAGCGTTGCATAAACAAAAATGGCATCCTTCTGTAGGAAAACGTAGCCCATGGGCACGTGAAAGTTGTCGTCTCTTGATCGTCCGGATGAATGGGAATCTGAAAAAACCATTGTATCCATCTAGTTAACAAAAGTAAGAGTATTGGGCTAACCTTTCCAAAATTTGATCAATGAAAGGGAGGGGAAAGTGGTCCTTCCTTGTGGCAACATTCAGTTTACGGTAATCGATGCACATTCTCCATCCTGTAATTGTCCTTGTAGGAATGAGTTCGTTGTTCTTGTTAGCAACAACGGTTATGCCTCCCTTCTCTGGAACTACTTGTATGGGGCTCTGACCGCAGGTATTTCTATGGTCGTCTATACCCAATCAAAAGTAAATCCCGACTTAGCACTAAGAACAAGTATATTGATTAAGTAAGGGTCGAACCCAAAAGAGTTAAGGTGTTTTAGATGCAATTATCGATTATAATGGAAAGTGACACAAGGGGGGGTTTGGTTGAATTGATGCACAAAAACATACGAAAACGATTAATGCGACAATTAAGACAATAATTGATGAATCTACACTTGGTTGATTCTAAGCATGCAATTGCTACGTTGGTGAGTTCCTTTTACAAGTTTTCTAGTAACCTCCTTTCTCGATCATATATATGTGTTGAGTCAACCGTCATCAACAAAACTTAACAGGTTAAAGTTCCGTAAACCTACAAGAACAAATAGCAAGTTAGCTTTCAAATAAAGACAAAGGGATATAAAGAGAAGATTAAAACCGTTAAACTTATCTTTATATTTGTGTTCCTTTTCCTTAAGTAATCAAAACCCGTTATTACTTAAAGTTGCTACTAGATTAAAGACTTGAACCCGGAACCTATTAATCCTAGTTGTTTACATGCACTTTAGAACCTAAGGTGATCAATCTCAAGCAATAGTAAACATGCAATTTAGACAATGGAGATCAGGGAAACACAAAGTATTTCTGAATGAAAACTTAGATTATAAAGAACTTACAACCAAGGTAACAATGCAGCTTCAAACCAACCCAATGTAGGAAGGGAGTTAGAAACTCATTACAAGGAAGCAAGACAATCTAAGTGGATAATTTGTTGACTAACAAGATGATAAGATGGATGATTCTAGCAATCAACCAAAGACTATTTATACTACAAAAGACACTAAATAGGAGTAAATGGCCGGCCCAAAACAGCCACCTTAAATTCCATAAAGGTGGTGTAAACTGCCGGAGTAAAGCTTCTGGCGTTAAACCGCAGGGGCGGCCTTCAGGAACCGCAGGGGCGGTTTAGGCAGAATCGGTTGATCTTCTTCAGAACCGTTGGGGTGGCTACACAATTCCGTTAGGGCGGATCTTCAATGCTCTTCAATGTCTGACCTTTCGCCTTCCTGATGTTTTTGATGCCAAACTGCCGGGGCGTCCCTATGTCGACGCAGGGGCGGTGACACAACCTCTTCGTCTTCCAGCTCCCATGTTGAGGCGCAGGCAGTGCCGCAGTGGAAGGCGCAGGGGAGCTGGTCTTCGTTTTGTCAGTGGAGGACACCGCAGGGGCGCCAAGAATTGGCGCAGGGGCGGTGACACGCTTCATGGTTGGCGCTGGTGAAAGCGTAGGGAGCGCTCCGATGTAAGGCGTCACCCGCTGGGGCGGCTACAAGGATCCGCGGGGGCGGTGAGGCAACAAAAGCTTTGCTTCGTGATCGATCTTCACTCCTAACTGCTTATAACTCCTTCTTTAGCTTCTTTTGATCTTCTTCTTCTGGACCAAGGAGTTAGTAGCATAAACCGACACTAATGCAATAAAAAGACTCTAAAAACTACCCTAATTGATAGTGATTCCATCACTTATCAAAATCCCCCATACTTAGACCTTTTACTCGTCCCGAGTAAAAACAAATGACATCAACTAGACTCAAAGGCCTCAGGAAGCATGAGTAAGCAGAAAGATAATGAAAAACAAGAGAAAAACCAAGAAAGAAAGAAGGAAAAGAGAGGAAATGTGAGAAAAAGAAATACTACCATCCTTATCGCTCCAAGAGTGGCCTACCCGGACAACCTCCTTATAACTCCCCTTCTTATGTCGCCAAAACGCCGGAAGGGAAACCTACACTCGGTGTCGCTCATTTTGCCAAGGCGCCCTTTTGGGTTTTCACCTTGCCACTCTTCTTCTTTTATCACTTTAACTCACATCCCTCAAGTCCAGTTTTGCACCAACTTAAGGTTAGTTGGACTACCTTCTTTTTGCCTAAACCGCCCTTTCGGGTTTTCGGTTTACCCAAGGATTTCCATGCCTTTTTTCACTTCTTTGGCTTTTTTTTTTTTTAATTATCAAACTGAATTCAACAATGCAAAAACAATCTTCAAAATCAAATCAATGAACTGTACAAGCAATGATATGTCCCTCCCCCATACTTGAAGTACACTTTGTCCTCAAAGTGGAAATGAGTCAAAGATAAATGTGGGAGAAGGGAAAAGAAATGTACCCCTCAGTGGGGTGGTCCGGATGGACCACCTGGACCCTCCTCCGGTGGGTAAGGGAAATGGTGGAAGAAGTGCTCCTACCGGCGGTAGATATCATCAATGCGGTCCTACTGGGCAGACATCCGGCGGCCAAAAGAGGACTTAAAGCTGGCCTGCCAAGCCAGCTGCTGAGCCTCCAGCTGTTGTTGCTGGGCTGCCTGCAAGGCCTCATGCCTCTGGTCAAACTGTGAGGTCATGGAGGTGGCAAAACTGGTCTGCCAGCTCTGCTGTTGCTCCAGCATAGTCCGCTGGTAATCGGACTGCCATGTCCGGTGTTCGGTCGTCATAGCCGCCATCTGAGCCTGAAGTCTCGCAAGGGCCGGGTCCTCCTCTGATGCCACCGTGGGCATCTCCTCGTCATCTGGAATGGGCAGGTGCTCCTCCTGATGAGCCCGGCTGGAGCTGGCAGCATGCCTCTCCATAATGGCCATTAGTGGCCTCCTCGGCACGAAAGGATCTTTCGGAATGTAGAGCTCAGAGAGCTCACCTCCTAATGGTAAAGGCCGGGGGAGGTAGGTGAGCTAGCTCCCATCTGCAAGGGAGATCCAGAATAGGTTCTCCCTGTCCCGCCGGAGGAGCTTGCACCTCCTAAGCATCCCCTCAGTGTAGAGAGGAGTTGCCATCCCGTCCTCTAACTCGGACAGGTCCATCACTTGTGAGGCGATCAAAGAGATCACCCCACCGCCTAAAATATCCCTCGGCTCGTCCCTCCTAATCCGCTTTAAAGTGGCAAGGAAGAGAGAGGGCCAATATATCACCTTCTCGCGCTGTGGAAGACAAGAGTAGAGTAGTGGGAGGTCCTTGAGAGCGACCTTGTTTTCCTCTTTGTGTCCACATAAGACACTCATGAGGATCTTTGAAATGAGCCTCAAACTGGGGTGAGTGAGTTTGTTGGAGTACTCACCCCTAGCATGGAATTTTGAGCCGGTAGCTGCCTGCCAAAACTCACACAGGTCCGGGGCCAGGATTGGATCCCACCAGTTTTCAGAGGGGTTTAGAGTCACCCCAAAAGCCTCCCGAAGATCGGCGTAGTCAAGAGTGTGTTTCACCTTGTTGAACTTGAAGGTGAGGCCGATACACACGTGGTCTTCCTTCTCCATTGTGAAAGTGGAGATAAACTGTTTGCTGAGCTCGGGATATGTTGGAGCACTCTTCTAGAGGAAGTCTCCAAGCCCGGCATTCTCCAAAAACGCTTGCATGCTCTCTACAATGCCTAGTTTCTCCAAAGTCGGGATATGCAAAAATCGAGTTGCATACACAACTCGATCCTGCACAATCCTATAACGCTCCTTCTCTGCGTCGGTCATCTTGTATTTCCTTGGGGCTTCCATTCTTGAAAGTAATTGAAGCAAAGGATTAGCAAATGTCGAAATAAGGAAAAGAAAACAACCTCTCTGGTGTGATTTCCGCAGGGGCGGCTGTGCAGGCGCAAGGGCGTTGAGGCGCAGGGGCGGAAGCTTGCAGCCGCAGGTGCGGGAGAAGTGTAGAGGCAATTTTCAGGGAGCGATGGAAAAGGTGTTGTTGAGGCTGCTCCGGTTACGTCCTTGGTGGTTCAGTCTCGCCGGAGGTGTAGCTGGAGTGGAATGTGTGAAGTGGTTTAGGAAGAGGGCCGTAGGGCTGTGAGAAAGTAAGCGGGCAGTGGGAGAGGGAGGTGCACGCGCATTTCGACTAGTGGCTGGCTGTCGGAGGCGGCGCTGGGGCGTCGCAAGATTGTTGGTGGGCAGAGGGCACAGGGGTGTGAGAGAGTTTCTAAAGGAGAGGTGTTTGGAGGGTTTGCGTGTTTGGTGAAGAAGGTTGGTGGGTGATGCGTGGTAGGTGTAGGCGTTTTTTCGAGATCCTCTTTTTTTTTCTTTTCTAGGTAAACCCGCAGGGGCGGGAGTTTGTCTCCGTGGGGGCAGCGACAAGAGAGAGGGGCACACAAGCGCAGCGCCGGGGGCGGCGCTGGGAATTAGTGTCAAGGATGGTCACCGCAGGGGCGTAGGGATGCCACCGCGGGGGCGGTGACAGGCGTGTTACAGGCACAGGCCCAACGACGGGGGCGGCGCTGGGCATGAGTGTCACCGCTGGGGCGGGGATACAAAGCTGCAGGGGCGGTTCCTTGACAAACGCTCCTCTTCTTATTCCTTCGGGTTGCCTCCCGAGAAGTGCCTTTGTTTTACGTCGTTGGCTCGATGTATGATCTCTATTTCTCTGACTGTGCTTCCTTCAACACCATCTCGTCAATCGGATCATTCTTGACTCCTTCAAGGTAGAGCTTTAGCCTTTGTCCATTCACCTTTAACACCTTGTGTTGGGTTTCATAGAGATCCACAGCCCCGTGAGGGTATACTTCGGCTACTATGAACGGGCTTGTCCATCTCGAACGCAGCTTACCTGCAAAGAGTTTCAAACGGGATTGAAAGAGAAGTACCTTATTACCTACCTTGAAATCCTTCCGGAGAATGTTCCGGTCATGCCATGCTTTCGTCTTTTTTTTGTACGTGGTGACATGGTCATATGCATCTAGCCTCAGTTCCTTCAACTCTTGCAATTGGAGCTTTCGGAATTCTCCCACTTCCTCTATGTTCATGTTGCACTTCTTTACCGCCCACCAAGCTTTGTCCTCTAACTCCACCGGTAGGTGGCAAGCTTTCCCAAACACGAGCCTAAAAGGGGACATCCCGATAGGAGTTTTGTAGGATGTCCGATATACCCATAGGGCGTCATTTAGCCTTGCACTCCAATCCTTCCGCCTGGGAGAAACCGTCTTTTCAAGGATGGTCTTTATTTCCCGGTTGGACACCACAGCTTGGCCGTGTGTTTGTGGATGATAAGTTGTTGATACTCTTTGGTGAACGTGGTACTTCTTAAGGAGAGCCGTGATCGTCTTGTTGCAAAAATGGGTACCCCTATCACTGATTAAGGCTTTTGGGATTCCAAATCTTGCAAAGATATTTTCCTTCAGAAAAACTACAACTACTTTTGAATCATCAGTTTTGGTCGCCTTTGTTTCCACCCACTTGGAAACATAGTCCACCGCAAGCAAAATATATGTGTTACCGAATGAAGTAGGAAATGGCCCCTTGAAATCAATTCCCCAAACATCAAATATTTCACAAAATATAAGAGAGGATTGGGGCATCTCATGTCTCCTTGAAAGATTTCCTACCCTTTGGCATCTATCACACACTTTACAAAATGCAAAAGCGTATCGAAAAATGTGTGGCCAAAAGAAACCGGCATCCAAAACTTTTCTTGCAGTTTTGTTTGCCCCAAAGTGCCCCCCACATGCTTCAGAATGACAGAAAGTTAGGACGGATTGTACCTCATTATCCGGAATGCAACGCCGGATCACTTGGTCACTACAATGCTTCCAAAGGTAAGGATCGTCCCAAACGTAGTGTCGAGCTTCAGCTTTTACCTTCTCTTGTTGTGTCTTGGTGAAGTCTGGAGGATACTCCTTCATGACAATGAATTTCACAATGTTAGCAAACCAAGGCTCAAAAGATTGAAGCTTAAGAGAAACATTTGTCGACAATTCTGCAGGGGTGCCTAGACAAAGCCGTAAGGGCAGCTGGCCACAGGGGCGGCTGGTGTGAGGCGCGGGGGCGGTTACACAACAAAGAGATGTGTAGAATGTATCGTCTGGAAAACTTCCGGCTATCTCTCTTTTTTCTCGATCTTCCTCCTCTTGCACTAGTCTGCTCAAATGATCGGCCCCTAGGTTCTCAGCTCCCTTCTTATCCCTTATCTCTAGGTTAAACTCGCTTAGAAGAAGCACCCAACGGATCAATCGTGGCTTTGCCTCCGTCTTTGACATGAGGTACCTAAGAGCTGCATGGTCAATGAAGATAATTACCTTTACCCCAAGTAGGTACTGCCGGAATTTCTCAAGGGCAAAAACCACTGCTAACATCTCCTTCTCGGTGGTAGAATAATTCCTTTGCGCTCCATTGAGTGTCAGAGACGCATAATGGATTACATGGGAGGCCCGTCCGTCTTTTTGTCCTAAGACAGCTCCGACAACGTAGTCACTGGCATCACACATGATTTCAAAATGTTTCTTTCAATCCGGGGAACGGATGATTGGTGCGGTGGT
Organism: Fagopyrum homotropicum; assembly: GCA_033239125.1. Lineage (NCBI taxonomy): Eukaryota > Viridiplantae > Streptophyta > Magnoliopsida > Caryophyllales > Polygonaceae > Fagopyrum > Fagopyrum homotropicum. The sequence goes on along the minus strand of BSWB01000003.1, from coordinate 89,182,872 downwards.
GAGGCATGCCTTCAAAGTGTCGAAAGCCTTCTTGCAATCCTCATCCAATATGTAGGTGACATCTTTTTTGAGCAATTCACACAGGGCTGCTGAGATCTTTGATGAACCGTCGGTAGAAACCTGCATGACCAAGGAAAGATCGGATTTCCCGAACATTAGTAAGATAAGGTAAATTTTGAATAACATCAACCTTTGACTTATCTACCTCTATCCCTTTTGAGGATATTACATGTCCTAGCACAATTCCTTGTTCGACCATGAAATGACATTTTTCCGAATTAAGAACTAAATTTGTTTCAACACATTTTTCAAGAACAAGTTTTAAATGCCGTAAACCTGCGTCAAAACTATCTCCATGGACGGTAAAATCATCCATGAAGACTTCAATGAAATTTTCTATGTATTCGGAGAAAATACTTATCATGCACCGTTGGAAAGTGCCTGGTGTGTTACAAAGTCCAAATGGCATTCTGCGATATGCGAAAGTGCCAAATGGGCAAGTGAACGTCGTCTTCTCTTGATCCTCTGGTGCGATGGCTATTTGGAAATAGCCCGAATATCCATCCAGGAAACAGTAGTACTTGTGACCTACAAGACGTTCCAACATTTGATCCATAAAAGGTAATGGAAAATGGTTTTTTCGTGTTACCTTATTTAGCTTGCAGTAGTCAATGCAAACTCTCCATCCGGTTTGTGTTTTGCTTGGGACCATCTCTCCATGTTGATTTTCCATCATAGTGATGCCTCCCTTCTTTAGAACTACTTGGGTCAGGCTAACCCAAGTGCTATCCGAGATAGGAAAGATCATATCCGCTTGGAGGAGCTTCAACACTTCCTTTTTGATCACATCCATCATTGGCGGGTTCAGCCTCCTTTGGGGTTGCCTAGAGGGCTTGGCTTCGTCCTCAAGTAGAATCCTATGCATGCAAGTGGAAGGACTTATCCCTTTGATGTCCGCAATAGTCCATCCAAGGGCCGTCTTGTGCTCTTTTAGCACTTTCACCAACTTGTCTTCTTGTCCGGTGGTCAACTTGTTTGAGATAATCACCGGCAAGGTATTGTGTGCTCCAAGGAAAACGTACTTGAGGTGTGATGGAAGGTCCTTCAATTCTATTTCAGGTGCCTGCACTATGGATGGAACAAGCTTCTCGCTTGGGATTAGTAAAGTGGGCCCAATGGCCAAATTGGAGATAGGTAGCCTTTTATGCCCATCTAATTGGGCTAGGACCTCTTTCATGCTAGGTGTTAACACATAATCTGATTTGAAACCATCAATGTCATGCTCAATCACATTTCTTAATTCATCCACGTCAGAGTTATCAAAAACATCTTGCACAAAAGGTTCAACAATGTCAATAGCGCATAAAGAATGATCATCACTAGGAAATCTCATTGCATCATAGATGTCGAATTCCACTACTTCTCCATCAAACTCCATGGTCAATTTACCACTAATATAATCAATTTTAGTCCTAGCCGTTTTCAGTAATGGCCTACCTAACAGAATGGGTGCAGCATGTGAATCATTTTTCATATCCATTACAAAAAAATCAGTCGGGAATATTAGGTTGTCTACCATTACTAATACATCTTCAATTATCCCTTTCGGGTACACATTAGATCTATCAGCAAGTTGTACTACAATCCTAGTTTCCATTAATGGCCCAAGGCCAAGTGATTTGTAAATCGAATATGGTAAAACATTGATAGAAGCACCGAGATCAAGCATTGCTTTGTCAAAGCGGGTTTGCCCTATAACACAAGGAATGCTTACCATGCCCGGATCGCTGCACTTCTTGGGCATTCTCCGTTGGAAAACTGCCGACACATGCTCACTCACTTGCACTTTCTGTTTCTCCTTTAGCTTCTGATTCCTCTTGATAGAGCAAAGTTCCTTAAAAAACGAGCATACTTAGGAATACTTTTCACCAACTTAAGGAGGAGAATGTTTACCTCGCATTTGGAGAAAGTCTCAAAGAGGTCCTTGTCCTCTATGATTCTTCTCTCCCTCAAGGCCTCAGGGGTTGTCACCGCAAGGGCGGGAACAGCCAGCCGCAGGGGCGTCGTCCGTTCTGTGCTGGGCACAGCTGCAGCCGCAGGGGCGGCTGTGGGTGTGGAAAAACGATAGAAGGGTTGCTTTGTGATTCTTTTGTTGGTTCTTGTTGGATTTGCTTCCCACTCCTTAATGTTAGGGCACTAACATTCTCTTTGGGGTTTATAAACGTCTAGGAAGACAATCCTCCGGAAAGCCTTGATTCGGTCCTTGAAATAGCTTCCGCCATTTGGCTAACCTGTTGTTTAAGGTTCTTGATGCTAGATTCTGTTGTTTGGACATGAGTAGCAAAGTGTTTAGTCAAAACCTGCAACATATCTTCAGTTGAGTGATACTTACCTTGGCGGGGCTGTTGTTGTTGGTTTTGTTGATCCCTCTAACGAAAATTTTGTTGGTCACGCCAATTTGGCATGAAATTCTGTGCATAGGGATCGTTCCTAGGTCTTTGTTGCTGTGATTGTCCATATCTCATTGCATTTACTTCAGCATCATCATCTTGGACTTGTGGACACATGTCCGTTGGATGATACGGGTCACCACAAACTCCACAAGCTTTGAGCTGTCGCGGTGTTCACATAAGTGTTAGCCTCCTCACCATTTCCTTTAATTCCGCGAGCTCGGTGGAAATCTCACTCTTCCCGGAACTCACAGCATGAACTCCTTTCTTAGCCGGGGTCCATCCAAAGTTCCGAGTTCCTTCCGCTAGTTCCTGTATCTTTTCCAAAGTAAGGTTAGGAATAGAGTTAAGAATATTACCTCCACATGCCGCATCGGCGATCCTCCTTTCATTGTCTAGCAAGCCATTGTACAAGTACAAGACTAGATCTTGAGTTGAATATCCGTGAAAAGGACAGTTGGATCGGAGGCGTGCAAACCTTTCAAAGTACTCGTAGAGAGTGTCGGTTTCCTCTTGGTCGATGTTACTTATAGCTTTCTTCAAGCTATTGGCCTTCTTAGCTGGAAAGTATTTCTCCAAGAACTCTTTGTGAAGGTTCTCCCAAGTGTCGATACTCCCGGATGGAAGGTGGGAATACCAATCATCCGCCGAATCTTTGACTGTGAAGTTGAATGCCCTCATCTTGATTTGTTCTTCGGTAATGTTGGCCGGCTTCATGCTCATACAAACGGTATGGAACTTCCCAAGGTGCTTGATGGGGTCTTCACTACTTAGCCCATGGAAGGATGGGAGCAAGTGAATGAGGCCCGGCTTGAGCTCAAAGTTGACTCCTTCCCCTAGTGCCGGTATAGTGACCGCAAGAGGGTTTTGAGCCAAGGTGGGCTGCGTAAGTTGACGAAGAGTACGGTCAGCCATCTCTTCTTGAAGTTGTTGTCTTCGTTGCCGTATGTGCGTCCTCTTAATTTCTGGATCAAAAGAAGCAAAGCCGAAATTAGTAGCACAGGTTTGAACCATAAAATTGGTTCAAACCAATAATCAATAATAACAATAAAACACTAAAACTCCCCGGCAACGGCGCCAAAATTTGCCGAAGGTATTTCTATGGTCGTCTATACCAAATCAAAAGTAAATCCCGACTTAGCCCTAAGAACAAGTATAGTAATTAAGTAAGGGTCGAACCCAAGAGAGTTAAGGTGTTTTAGATGCAATTATCGTTTATAGTGACAAGTAACACAAGGGGGGAGGGTTTTGGTTGAATTGATGCACAAAAACTTATGAAAATGATTAATGAGACAAATAAGACAATGGTGGGTGAATCTACACTAGGTTGATTCTAAGCATGCACTTGCTACTTTGGTGAGTTCCTTTTACAAGTTTTCAAGTAATCTCCCGTCTCGATCATATATATGTGTTGAGCCAACCGGCATCAACACAACTTAACAGGTTAAAGTTCCGTAAACCTACAAGAACAAATATCAAGTTAGCTTTCAAATAAAGACAAAGGGATATAAAGAGAAGATTAAAACCGTTAAACTTATCTTTATATTTGTGTTCCTTTTCCTTAAGTAATCACAACCCGTTATTACTTAAAGTTGCTACTAGATTAAAGACCCGAACCCGGAACCTATTAATCGTAGTTGTTTACATGCACTTTAGAACCTAAGGTGATCAATCTCAAGCAATAGTAAACATGCAATTTAGACAATGGAGATCAAGGAAACGCAAAGTAATACTGAATGAAAACTTAGATTATAAAGAACTTACAACCAAGGTAATAATGCAGCTTCAAACCAACCCAATGTAGCAAGGGAGTTAGGAACTCAGTACAAGGAAGCAAGACAATCTAAGTCGATAATTTATTGACTAACAAGATGATAAGATGGATGATTCTAGCAATCAACCAAGGACTATTTATCCTATAAAAGACACTAAATAGGAGTAAATGGCCGGCCTAAAACAGCCACCTTAAATGCCATAAAGATGGTGTAAACAGCCGGAGTAAAGCTTCTGGCGTTAAACTACAGGGGCGGCCTTCAAAAACCGCGGGGGCGGTTTAGGCAGAATCGGTTGATCTTCTTCGGAACCGCTGGGGCGGCTACACAATTCCGCTGGGGCGGATCTTCAATGCTCTTCAACGTCTGACCTTTCGCCTTCCTGATGTTTCTGATGCCAAACCGCCGGGGCGTTCCTATGTCGACGCAGGGGCGGTGACACAGCCTCTTCGTCTTCCAGCTCCTGTGTTGAGGCGCAGACAGTGCCGCGGTGGAAGGCGCAGGGGAGCTGGTCTTCATTTCGTCAATGGAGGAGATCGCAGGGGCGCCAAGGAGTGGCGCAGGGGCGGTGACACGCTTCATGGTTGGCGCTGGTGAAAGCGCAGGAAGCGCTCCGATGTAAGGCGTCACCCGCTGGGGCGGCTGCAAGGATCCGCGGGGGTGGTGAGGCAACACAAGCTTTGCTTCGTGATCGATCTTCACTCCTAAGTGCTTATAACTCATTCTTTAGCTTCTTTTGATCTTCTTCTTCTGGACCAAGGAGTTAGTAGCATAAACCGACACTAATGCAATAAAAAGACTCTAAAAACTATCCTAATTGATAGTGATTCCATCACCTATCAGGCTCACCCACTTGCAATCAGAAATAGGAAAGATGATATCTACATTAAGTAGCTTAAGAATTTTTTTCTTCACGACCTCTTTCATGATCGGGTTTTACCATCATTGAGGTTGACGTGAAGGTTTGTAATCCTCTTCCATTAAGATCTTATGCATACAAAGAGAAGGTTTAATGCCTACTAAATCATCAATGGTATAGCCTAAGGCTTTCCTATGTTGTTTTAGAACATTCACAAGCTTCACAAGTTCATCATTTCTCAAGTTTGCACTAACTATAACAGGATATGTTGAGTTAGGCCCAAAGAATGCATACCTTAGATGTGTAGGGAGTGGTTTCAAGTCCAATGAGGGTTGTACTTTGATTGATGATTCTTGATCATGGAGTGTCATTGGAGAAGCCTCTGAAGGTGGAGGAAATGTGCTACTACAGTTAAGAACACTTGCAATTGAGTTGGTAGAAGTTGGAGAAATTGCCGAAAATCGTCCTCCCCTGACGCAAATCGGTCGATCTTTGATCCAATTTTTCTTTCTGTTGTCAAAAATCGACTTGCATTATCAAAAATCGGTCGATTTCCATTGTGTAGGTCGATTTTTTCAGCTTCTTCCGGAGCTCTTTTCAACTCTTCAAATTTTGCTTCCGGCTCTTCCTCTGCATCTTCCAATGCTCGAATCTCATCATTATTGTCATGTTCCACTCCTTCTTCGATGATACTCATGCTAAGAACCTTTTCAAGTGGATCTTTGATCAAGATTGAACTCACCACTTCTCTAGACTCTTCTTCATCAAGGATGTTAAAAACATCTTCCCTAACAGCTGGTTCTTTGATCAAGGAGGAGAGTACAAATTCCACTTTCTCTTCCCCTATATTGAATGAATACTGCCCATTCTTATAATCAACCATACAACCGGAAGTTGCAAGGAATGGTCTCCCAAGTATGATGGGAACTGGATAATTTGCAGGAATGTCAAGAACGACAAAATCTATAGGAATGTACAAATTACCAAGTTTCACGGGAATGTCTTCTATGATTCCAACATGTCTATTTATGGAACGATCAGCCATGTAGAGTGTCATCTTCACCGGTCTAGACTCTCCTAGACCAACTGCCTTGCACAAAGCAAGTTGTATGATGCTTACGCTTGCTCCAAGGTCACAAAGTGCATCATATGTGACTTTTCATTCCCTGGAGCTTCCCCAGGATGTTCTCCATCACGACATCGAACATGTCCTTCTCCGGCTTGCTCGAGCCATTCGAGGTTTGACCCTTGCTTTTCAAAGGAGTAGAAGAAGATGGAGATGTTAGTGCATTTTCAGCATGTGAATAGGGATTGCCGGGGTTTTGTTGGTTGGATCTCCAATTGTTGTTGGAGTTCTTGTTGTTGTTGTTTTTCTAGTTATTGTTCTGGTAGTTGTTCCTATTGCCTTGGTTATTGTCCCTTCCTAGGTAGCCAGCATCTTGCTCCTTCGTTCTTTGAAGGCTGGATTTTATGACTTCCTTCAGCTTCTTGATCTCATTATTGAGGGAAAAAATTTGAGTTTGTGCAGCTGAATTTAACATTGCTCATTGGTCTCCTGAATTCTGATTCCCTCCATAACCTTTCCTATGGGAATACTTCTCAATTACTTGGGCTTGCTTCTCAATTAAGTCTCAAGCATCATCTTCTCTCATATCCATTAATGTACCACAAGAAAGAGATTGAAGTTTGAATTGTGTTTCCATATCCAATCCCTTGTAGTAGATCTCCAACAATTCCAGTTTTGAAATGCCATGGTGTCGGCAATCCAATAGATGATCTTGAAACCTTTCCCAAGATTTAAACAAACTTTCGTTAGGTTTCATAGAAAAAGCATTTATCTTACCTCTCAATTCCGCCGTTTTGGATGGCGGAAAGAACTTGGTGAGGAATTCCGAAGTCAAGTCCTCCCATGTATTGAGTTTTTCAGCCGGAAGAGCTTGATACACAGCTAAGGCTTTGTCTTTCAAAGAGAAGAAGAACGGTCTCAACTTGTAGTTGTTGTTGTTAACCCTTTGAGGTTTCAAAGTTTTCATTAGAATCTCAAAATTTTGCAAGTGTTGATGCGGAGATTCAGCTTCCATTCCACCAAACTGATTTTGGAGGATCATAGTAATGACTTGTGGACACATCCCAAAGTCATGATCATCTTGCTCTCCAAGATTCACACCTAGACGGCGTGGTTGTTGAATTGGGTCCATTCGGTTCCCAAGGGTTTGTGGTTCAGCCACAACATTAGCAGCTCTCGCCTCTCTAGCACGAGGGTGACGATCAACATAGCCTTCTTTTTCTTAGCGTCATTTCTCTCCAATTTCATGTCTAGAATCATAGCCTTAAGCTCATCTATCTGAAATTGATTACGCTCTTATTCTTCTAAACGAGTTGTTCGCTCCAAACGGTGTGTGCAAGCTTTAAATTTATAACCCTAGACGTAAGCTTAAAACAAGGATGCGAACCCGCAGTGTACGGGTCAATCGTAGTAAAAAGCAAGGAATTCCAGGGGTCGATCACAGGGACTTAGTGAAACAAAGTCCAATTACGGTATGCTTATGTAAATACTAACCACAAAAGGTAATCAAAACAATCAAAGATGATAAACAGGCAATTAAGGAAATATGCAATTCTAGGGATTAAAGCATCTAGTTGTGGTTCCAACTCAAGATCTAAAGATAAGCGGACAAAGCTGAGGTTTTTGCGTAGGGAAGGTGTTACTAAAGTGGAATAGATCACCGGGTAAGTCTCACTACTCACTAATCCTAACCTTAACTCCTATTACCGGGTAAGTCTCAAGGAATTAAGATAAAGAACTATAACCTCAAACTAACACACCATCTAAGGAAATAGAATCAACTTTTACCGGGTAAGTCTCAGGCTAACTCACAAAGATGGGATGAAAGCACACTCAAACCCTAATAAAGGATAAACCTTTATTACCTACACTTATGATCTTAGGTAAACAAACTAAGGAATTACCGGGTAAGTCTCATCCTAAGCTTGCATTGAACCAGGAAAGGTGTAATAAGAATAGGATTTGGCAAACTCTAACACTTAACTCTCAGTTTCGGATCTGATAAGTCACCTCGGTCAGCCAAATTCCACCCCGGCCGAGATGTTCATCGACTGAGCGAGATGCTTAGGGTTAAGGTAAAGACTAGATCTTTCAGGGTCCTACTGTGATTAAGATTATTCTATCATTGTTTTTCCCACAACCTTCAGCCAATCACCCTAGAATAACACAAGGAAATTAGCCACTCATCATCATGAAAGCAATGATCAAATATATGGGAAGAAGGTGAATATTTGAACAAGAAAAATTTAATGAAAAGACTTCAATAACTGAATCAAATATCACAACAAAGCGTTCCTTGGATAGAAATCCAACAAGGTAAGACAACAAGGAAGGGAATCTAAGATAATCTTACTAAAACCCTTCAAAAGCTATAAAAGCTATAATCTTCCTTCTTCAACCTTCAAAAAGGCTCTTCAAATCTCCCAACTGGAGTATGGCTGCTGTGTGCTATGCGGTGTAAGCAAGGTGATAGCGGATCCTTCAGCCGTAAGCGGGTTGTGGATTTGTGGGAAATCCGACCCTTTTTATAGGAAAATTACTCTCCAAAGATAAGATATCTTAAAAAGATCTCTTCCCATAAAAATAGGTAAAATATATGATCTAGCAAATCTTCTCCCTTCCACGAGCCAAGCCCAAAAATATAAGATCTCTTTCCAAAGATAAAAGATCTCAGCCAAGAATAAAATATTCTCGCCGCGTCCCAGGTGTTCGCCTCGGTCGAGTCGACTTCTCTGGATCACCTCCGTCGAGGTGAATCTGTGGTCAACCGAGGTGAGTCACAACTGAATGTGAAATCTCTCAAATCTGGTCCAAAGTGAATCTTTAATCCATGGCTATGCTTCCTGGAGGGTTCCTTATGTTCCTGAATGTAGCTCCAATGACTCCATAGCTTCTTTTGCTCCTTTTTGATGCAAAACGTGCCATTTTATCTACGATTACAACAAAACTAGGTGTAGACCTCGATTCCCGCAAAGGTAGATGAAATGGTAATATAATCACATAATATACATACAAACATGCAGATTATTGAAGATAAAACGTCCAAACAAACCTCAAAATATAGATGAAATGGTAATATAATCTCTCAAATTTGGTTGCCCTTGCATTTGCTGAGAAAAAGATTAAGTACCCCATAGGAAGCAATTGTAGTGATTTTGGGGGAAAAGAACTGAATTTTCAGAAGAAATAAGAATCCAGTTTTCCGTCTCGGTCCAGACGAGCTGTGCCTCGGCCGAGGTGATTCTTGAGTGTTGTCAGTTGACCGAGGTGACCTGACAGTGGGATATCTGAAAATGAGTTCCGACAGACGCCTTGCCCTCAGGGATAGATCCTCCCCTTCCCCTTCTTCCTCTTCTTCCCGACCCTATCGACCGGTGATCCACGAGTGACACCAGGTCGACTATGAGCGTATTTCCGGCCGTCCAGTGATTGCACCTCGCTTCCTGGATGTGTCTGCTTTTGACTGTCTCCATGTGGATGGAGACCTTCGACGGATGATATCTACAGTAAGGATAGATCAGTTTACTGAGATCCGAGCCCCAGCCTATTTGGAGCCTACCCTAGAGTTTGTTAGCTCCTTCACCTACCTGCCCACACAGCGATCTATGAAGTACCGGTTGATGAACCGGAATTACTTAGTGCCACTTGAGTATTGGAGGGATATTGTTGGTTTTCTTGCCCCGACAGCTGTTGACTTCCCGTCCCGATCTATAGCTAGGGAGTTTTGGGGACAGATTGCTCACGTTGTTGAGCACGCAGATAGATGGCGCCTTGGAGATTCCAGGGAGAAGGTCATCTTCCACTTAGCCTTTAGGTTAGCCCACCGGATCATCAGTGAGACACTTTTGGCGCGTACTGAGACGCCCCAGAAGATCCGACAGGGGGAGCTTTTTAGTCTGTATTGCATGGTGACCGGAGGTATCCCGGACTTTGGCTTGATGCTGGCAGAGGATCTGCACATGATCAAGGCCAAGGCGAAGGGGGACATCTGCTGCGGAGGGATTGTCACCCACATCGCCAGCTATCAGGACATGGATCTCAGCGCTTGCACTATGGTGGCGGCTGCCAAGCCGCTTGGGCTACAGGAGATGATCACTCGGCGCATTTTGGTTCCCCGAGGTCTGACTACACCGTACGTGGCTATGCCATGGGAGCTGACTGCACCGTAGGGGATCAGGTGGTCAGCACAGTTTACTGTTTATGACCCTCATTATTGGCAGACCGCCTGGGCCCCGCTGATGGAGGATTACAGAGAGGCAGCAGTTGCCCCAGCTAAGGAGGAGGCAGATGATGAGGAGACAGCTGATGACAGAGATGGTGGAGTCCCGATGGATACAATGACAGATATTGTAGGGACTAGTGCACCGGTTATAGATCTTGATGACGATGATACTGAGCTGGCACCTGCTACTACTCCATTGAGACCTGCTAGGCGTAGGACACGCCGACACAGAGATCCAGAGGCTCACAGTCGGATCGACGATCTGACGGATCAGGTTATTGTTTTTCCCACAACCTTCAGCCAATCACCCTAGAATCACACAAGGAAATTAGCCACTCATCATCATGAAAGCAATGATCAAATATATGGGAAGAAGGTGAATATTTGAACAAGAAGAATTTAATGAAAAGACTACAATAACTTAATCAAATATCACAACAAAGCGTTCCTTGGATAGAAATCCAACAAGGTAAGACAACAAGGAAGGGAATCTAAGATAATCTTACTAAAACCCTTCAAAAGCTATAAAAGCTATAATCTTCCTTCTTCAACCTTTAAAAAGGTTCTTCAAATCTCCCAACTGGAGTATGGTTGCTGTGTGCTATGCGGTGTAAGCAAGGTGATAGCGGATCCTTCAGCCGTAAGCGGGTTGTGGATTTGTGGGAAATCCGACCCTTTTTATAGGAAAATTACTCTCCAAAGATAAGATATCTTAGAAAGATCTCTTCCCATAAAAATAGGTAAAATATATGATCTAGCAAATCTTCTTCATTCCAGGAGCCAAGCCCAAAATTATAAGATCTCTTTCCAAAGATAAAAGATCTCAGCCAAGAATAAAATATTCTCGCCACGTCCCAGGTGTTCGCCTCGGTCGAGTCGACTTCTCTGGATCACCTCGGTCGAGGTGAATCTGTGGTCAACCGAGGTGAGTCACAACTGAATGTGAAATCTCTCAAATCTGGTCCAAAGTGAATCTTTAATCCATGACTATGCTTCCTCGAGGGTTCCTTATGTTCCTGAATGTAGCTCCAATGACTCCATAACTTCTTTTGCTCCTTTTTGATGCAAAACCTGCCATTTTACCTACGATTACAACAAAACTAGGTGTAGACCTCGATTCCCGCAAAGGTAGATGAAATGGTAATATAATCACATAATATACTTACAAACATGCAGATTATTGAAGATAAAACGTCCAAACATACCCCAAAATATAGACTATAATTCATGCTATCAAAATATCCCATACTTAGCCCTTGCTTGTCCCCAAGCAAGTTCCGCATATAAAGACAAGATAGAATGGATTAATACTCAAGAAAATCAATGAAAAGTCTTTCAAAACATTTTTATAGTGTGCAACAATCATAGATCACTGTAACAGAATACTTCATGGAATTTAAAATCAAAATATGATCAAAACATTTATAAGTATAAGAAAGTTGTTCATCTTTGCATAAAATCATAGAATGCATAATAAGTCATAATCATCGAAATTAATCATGCATAATCCAGTTTAAACCGCTAAGTCAATCAACAAGCTCGAGGTCTCAAGGGCTTCCCAAAAGAAAGGTCAAGAAACGTGTAGGGTAGGGATGTATGTAAGGTAATGTGGTGCTAGAATCCGGGAAAAGGATATACTTCACTTTCACTTTGACTTGTAACATCTTCCACCAATAAGCTTTGCTTATTTAACACTTTTTCTTTTTACTTTACTTTTTGGGATGCATGGACAGAGGTGCACAATAACCGAAGCCTAGGAAATCAGCAATCATCAATTTCTCGAGATGCATCAAACCCTTGATGCACATACCATGACCCGTTAGAAATATCGCTCAATCCGACTTTGGCAACACACAAACATCCGGCTATGTGAATGGTGCCGAGTTACTCATCATCATGATTGACTTCCCCAAACCTATTATTACTTTCTAACACTTTCACTTCCAGTCAACCTCTCAACTTTAACTTCACTTGCTTTCGCCACTTCACTTTGCTTCCAAATTCCCGGATAGGTAAAGGGAGGCAAAATGTATATGAGGGGCTAAGCATGATTAAGTAGAAGAAGAGAGAAGAATGAATTGCCTTGGTCTTTCCAGGAAGAAAGTGAGAGAACTTATCTTGCGGTGTCAACCTTCAAATTCAACATAATTTGGATAAAAACAAAGTATTAAACATGCCAAAAATTTCAAACAAAGCATTTAGCAACTTAAACATATTATAAAACCTTTCAAACATATAAAGATTTCAAAACTAGTCAGTAAGCAAAGTCTTCACTGAGATCATATCCAGATAAGAAGCACAAAAATCGTTTCGAAAACTCTCAGTTAACCCACCTCGGTCGAGGTGTTCTTATGTCAACCGAGGTGAAACACCTCGTTCGGCCAGAACTCCACCGGTCGAGGTCAAAAAAAAAAATTTTAAAACCAGTTGTTTTCGGTTTTGACGTTTTTTTTCAATCAAATAACCTGTATGTATGCATGCAGTCTCAGATAAACACATAGATGCCAAAGTGAAGCATAAATATGAATAAATATCCGGTCAAATACAGTCATACATCACATAAGTCAAATACATCAATAAACACCCCATACTTAGGACACACTGTCCCAGTGGGTCAAAATAAGTCTAAGGAATAAAATACTCACCGGATAATAAGATGAACTGCATAAAAATAAGAAAGAAAATCATGCAGCTCTCAGTAGTCACGATCCGGTGGTGGTGGTGGTGGTGGCACATACGGATACTGGGACGGGTCGAATGGATAGCCCATGACGTGCTCAAACTGAATCTGGGCCATCATGTGCTGGTAATGCTGCCTCTCCTGCATCTCGCGGATATCCAGTGACAAAGCGGCATATGAATCAATAACCTGATCCGTCAGATCGTCGATCCGACTGTGAGCCTCTGGATCTCTGTGTCGGCGTGTCCTACGCCTAGCAGGTCTCACTGGAGAAGTAGCAGGTGCCGGCTCAATATCATCGTTATCAAGATCTATAACCGGTGCACTAGTCCCTGCAGTATATGTCCCTGTATTCATCGGGACTCCACCATCTCTGTCATCAGCTGTCTCCTCATCATCTGCCTTCTCCTCAGCTGGGGCAGCTGCTGCCTCTCTGTAATCCTCCATCAGCGGGGCCCAGGCGGTCTGCCAATAATGAGGGTCATAAACAGTAAACTGTGTTGACCACTTGATCCCTTGCGGTGCAGTCAGCTCCCATGGCATAGCCACGTACGGTGTAGTCAGACCTCGGGGAACCAGAATCCGCCGAGTGATCATCTCCTGCAGCCCAAGCGGCTTGGCAGCCGCCACCATAGTGCAAGCGTTGAGATCCATGTCCTGATAGCTGGCGATGTGGGTGACAATCCCTCCGCAGCAGATGTCCCCCTTCGCCTTGGCCTTGATCCTGTGTAGATCCTCTGCCAGCATCAAGCCAAAGTCCGGGATACCTCCGGTCACCATGCAATACAGACTAAAAAGCTCCCCTTGTCGGATCTTCTGGGGCGTCTCAGTACGCGCCAGAAGTGTCTCACTGAAGATCCGGTGGGCTAACCTAAAGGCTAAGTGGAAGATGACCTTCTCCCTGGAATCTCCAGGGCGCCATCTATCTGCGTGCTCAACAACGTGAGCAATCTGTCCCCAAAACTCCCTAGCTATAGATCGGGACGGGAAGTCAACAGCTGTCGGGGCAGGAAAACCAAAAATATCCCTCCAATACTCAAGTGGCACTAAGTAGTTCCGGTTCATCAACCGGTACTTCACAGATCGCTCTGTGGGGAGGTAGGTGAAAGAGCTAACAAACTCTAGGGTAGACTCCAAATAGGTTAGGGCTCGGATCTCAGTAAACTGATCTAGCCCTACTTTAGATATCATCCGTCGAAGGTCTCCATCCACATGGAGACAGTCAAAAGCAGACACATCCAGGAAGCGAGGTGCAATCACTGGACGGCCGGAAATACGCTCATAGTCGACCTGGTGTAGCTCGTGGATCACCGGTCGATAGGGTCTGGAAGAAGAGGAAGAAGGGGAAGGGGAGGATCTATCCCTGAGGGCAAGGCGTTTGTCGGAACTCATTTTCAGATATCCCACTGTCAGGTCACCTCGGTGAACTGACAACAGTCAAGAATCACCTCGTCCGAGGCACAACTCGTCTGGACCGAGGCGGAAAACTGGATTCTAATTTCTTCTAAAAATTCAGTTATTTTCCCCCAAAATCACTACAACTGCTTCCTATGGGGTACTTAATCCTTTTCTCAGCAAATGCAAGGGCAACCAAAGCCCAAATCGAAGTGAAATCAGCGAGTTAGGGTTTCGGTTTTGTTTTACCTCGTTCGGACCGAATCGGTTCGATTTCTTCATAGACCGACGATGCACTGGGATCCTCTATGCCTTAATCGCAGTTTGGAAGCGAAAATCTTCGAAAACGAGCGAGAATCGAAGAAGTGAGGTGAAGAAGAGCGCCGCGGTCGAGGGAGGGCAATGTAGAAGAGAGAGAAAATAAATCCCCCTTTTATACCCTTTCTGGAACTGCTGTCACCTCGGTCAAGATGGTCTCGACTGGACCAAGGTGGTATGGACCGAGGTGGTTCTTCAGAAACCCTAGTCGTCTCGGTTGCTCAAGAATCATCTCGGTCGAGGTGCTCTGACATCAACCGAGATGTGTCTCAATCAAACTTCGTCTTCTCAAATTCTCAATCTTCTGTCCTTCCAGCTATGCTCCTTCCTTAGATGTCACTTGTTATCTGTCTAGAACGCCAAAAACAAAACAAAGTAAAGCAAAAGCAAAAACTATCTAAGCTAGACTAGAAAAAGGGAAAAGAAAGCAATACCTTGGGTTGCCTCCCAAGAAGCTCTTGGTTTAAGGTCGCTAGCTGGACCATGATGTGTCTCTCATACGTGATGGGAGGTGCCCTCACCCCATACTTCACCTCCATCGTGGGGTGAAGTAAGTAAGTCTATCAAACGCTCCAACAAGTGTAAGTGCTCATCGGGGAATGAATCGTCAATGGGCGGGTCGTTCTTCTCGCGTGATGATGCAGGTAGCCGGCTGAGGTGATCCGCAACAGAGTTTTCGGATCCCTTCTTATCGCGGATCTCTAAGTTAAACTCTTGAAGCAAGAGAATCCATCGAATAAGGCGTGGCTTGGCATCTTTCTTAGCCAACAAGTAACGGATGGTTGCATGGTCGGTGTAGACAATGACTTTCGCCCCTACTAGATAGGAACGAAACTTCTCGAAAGCGTAAACAACTGCCAATAACTCCTTCTCGGTGGTAGCGTAGTTGCATTGTGCTACATCTAGCGTCTTGCTAGCATAGTAAATGGCGGTGGTCCGTCCATCCTTCTTCTGTCCAAGCACCGCTCCTACGGCTACATCACTAGCGTCGCACATGATTTCAAAGGGCAAGGTCCAATCCGGAGGTTGGATAATGGAAGCAGAGATCAACGCTTCCTGAATCCTGTAAAAAGCATCAAGACACTCCTGCGAAAACTCAAAAACAACATCTTTATTCAAGAGGTTAGTTAAAGGTTTAGAAATCTTGGAGAAGTCCTTGATGAATCTCCTGTAGAAACCTGCATGCCCGAGAAAACTCCTCACACCTTTAACAGAACAAGGGGGAGGGAGTTTCTCAATAGTTTCGATCTTAGCGCGATCGACCTCAATGCCTCGATTAGAAACGAGGTGTCCTAGCACAATGCCTTCATTAACCATAAAATGACACTTCTCCCAATTTAGAACGAGATTAGTGTCTTCACATATTTTAAGCACTAGAGAAAGGTTAGATAGGCAATCATCAAAAGAGGAACCATATACAGAAAAATCATCCATAATTACCTCCATGATCTCCTCTATGTACTCGGAAAAGATAGCCATCATGCATCGCTGGAAGGTAGCGGGTGCATTGCACAATCCAAATGGCATCCTCCTATAAGCAAATGTCCCCCATGGACAAGTGAAAGTGGTCTTCTCCTGATCATCCGGATGGATAGGAATCTGGACGAATCCACTATAACCGCCTAAGTAGCAAAAGTGTGAATGCTGGGCCAACCGCTCGAGCATTTGATCGATGAAGGGAAGTGGAAAATGGTCCTTCCGTGTGGCCGTGTTCAGCTTCCTATAATCGATGCAAACCCTCCAGCCCGTAACGGTCCTGGTTGGGATCAACTCGTTGTTCTTATTCGTCACAACGGTCATCCCTCCCTTCTTCGGAACTAAATGCACCGGGCTAACCCATTTGCTGTCCGAGATAGGATATATGATACCTGCATCCAACAACTTAAGAATTTCCTGCTTCACAACCTCTTTCATGATTGGATTTAACCGTCTTTGAGGTTCCCGTGAAGTCTTATGATCATCCTCCATTAGAATTTTATGCATGCAGAAAGAGGACTTAATGCCAATAAGATCATCTATAGTATAACCCAAAGCCTTTTGATGCTTTCTCAGGACATGGGTTAGTGTAGATAATTCAGTTTCGGAGAGGGAAGCACTAACAATAACGGCATAAGTGGAATCCGGTCCAAGAAAGACATACCTCAAGTGATTTGGGAATTGTTTAAGCTCCACAACTGGGGGTGCTTTCTGAGAGGGATTCTTGCTTTCTCCTTACTGTGGAATAGATCCAGAAAGTGGACTTTCGGAAGTCTCAGTTGAAATCGTCTCGCCATCGACCTCGGTCGAGGCGCAGAGGCGTTGACCGAGATGTTCTTCAGTCGCCTCGCTCAGTCCAGAAAGTGCCTCGGTCGAGGTACTGCAACTGGAACCGAAACTGGAGATCTTCGTCTCCTTGATTAGCTTCTCAGTTTTAGCTCCTGGATCTTCTTCCAGTGCTTTTAAGCTCCGTATATCTGCATCACAAGAAGCATCTATACCTTCCTCCATTAAAGTGAAACTAATAACTCTTTTGAGTGGATCGTTAATAAGGATAGAGCTCACCAATTCTCTTGATTCTTCTTCATCGTAGATGTTGAAGATATCATCGCTTAACTGCTCCCCTTTCATGGCTGCAAGTAACGTGAACTCCACCTCATCGCCGCCAATGTTGAATTTCAACTTGGCGTTCTTGCAATCCACGTTGCAACCCGAGGTTGCTAGAAATGCTCCCGAGAATAATAGGGACAGGATAATCTGCGGGAATGTCAAGCACAATAAAATCTATAGGTAAATAGAAGTTACCTAACTTGACTGGAACGTCCTCCAAGATTCCCACGGGGTGGGTGATGGAGCAATCCGCCATATATAGTCGAATCTTGACCGGCTTGGGCTCTCCACGTCCAATCTTCACACATAGCTCCAGCGGGATGATGCTCACGCTGGCTGCTAGATCACAAAGGGCTTCACAAGTGACATCCTCAACTTGAATGGGAATGCAAAATGAGCCGGGATCTCTCAATTTAGGTGGCATCTTCTCCTTCATGATTTGAATGAGCTCCGAGGATTTAGATGTCATCCTAACTTCACCAAAATCTTCCAGTTTCCTTTTCCTTGATAGGATCTCCTTCAAGAACTTCCCATAGGCGGGCATCCCTAGAATAGCATCAAGGAAAGGAATGTTAATGTGCAGTTTATTCATCAAGTCAAGGAACTTACCAAAGTGCTTGTCTAGATGTGCTCTGGCCCTTGACTGGGGAAATGGAAGTGGTGGTTTGTATGCAGGAGGTGGAACATAAACTTCAGTTTTCCCCTCCGCTTTCAGTGGCTCCACCTCGGTTGGCATCTCGGTCGAAGTGTTCTTCGTCTGCATCTGGACCGAGGTGGTCTTCGTCGGTACTGGCACCGACCGAGGCACTGGATCTGCAGTTTTCAGTCCACTCCTCGTCGTTATGGCCATGATTTGGCCCTTAGGGTTGCTCTCCGTCCTTGCTGGAAGCTTCCCTGGATCTCTTGGCGCTTCATTCGCCCTACTTGCTAGTTTTTGTTCAAAGGCTTTTTGGGCCTTCGAAAATGAAGTCATAGAAGTCTCCATAGCATTAAGCTTGATCAAAATAGCCTCCAGAACTGCGTCTTTCTTTTCCGGCTAAGACGAACTTGATCCTTGCCCCTGGCTCTTTAATGGAGTAGAAGAAGAAGAAGGGGAAGAGAGGAAAGGGTTAGAGGAATCGTTAGAGTTGGAGTTTGAATGATTGTTACCAGAATTTTGGTTGTTCGCCCTTCAGTTGTTGCTATTGGATCCTCTATTGTTATTGTTGTAGTTGTTGTTCCGGGAACCGTTGTTGTTGTTACAGTATCCATTATTGTTGTTCCTTTGTCCTTGCTCTTCCTTCTTGGTTTGAGCAACCAAGAGTTCCTTCAATTGCTTCACGTCATTCTTCAAAGACGTGAGTTGATTGTTGTTGGGCTGAGTTTCTTGGAAGTTAACTCTTTTAACTCCACCTTCAGCTCCTTGATGGGTGTACTTCTCCATATGCAAAGCTTGCTTCTCGATGAAGTCCCAAGCTTCTTCAATCGCCATGTCCATAAAGGTACCGGTGGAGAGTAGTTGGAGATTGAATTGGGTGCTTCCGTCCAGTCCCTTGAAGTATATCTCCAATAACTCTAACTTTGGAATCCCATGATGTGGGCAATCCAAAAGAATGTCCTTGAACCGCTCCCATGACTTGGACAAGCTCTCTTTGTCCTTCATAATGAAAGCATTGATCTTCCCTCTCATTTCAGCGGTCTTTGAGGGGGGAAAGAATTTGGTCAAGAATTCCGTCGTCATCTCCTCCCATGTGCTGATTTTTCCTGGAGGAAGAGATTGATACCAAGTAAGAGCTCTATCTTTTAAAGAAAAGTAAAAAGGTCTTAACTTGTAGTTGTTATTTTCAATCCTTGAAGGTCTCAAGGTCTCCATCAAGATCTCATAGTTTTGAAGATCTTGATATGGTGATTCCTTCTCTAGCCTCCGAACTGGCATTGGCGAATCATGGATAGAACTTGCGGTCGAAGTTCATAGTCATGGTCCGCTGGATCTCCTAGGTTAACTCTTGGACGCCTCAGTTGTTGATTAGGGTCCATCCTTTGACCTAGGGTTTGTGGGATTCCTACAAGAAGAGCGCCTCGGACTAGCATCCGAGGTGCAAGTATCTCGGCCGGGGCGTCAGGTACTGGAACCTGCCTCGGTCGAGGGTCAGCAACTGGGACCTGCATCGGTCGAGGATCTGGAACTGGGTCTTCCCTCGGTCGAAGTAGAATTTGGTCTCGTATGGCTGCCATATCTGCTTCGATTGCTTCAGTCCTAGTGCGAGTTTCTTCCTTCTCTCGCCTTAGATCTTCCTTGCTGAGGCGTAGCAGCTCTAGCGGCTCTTTCAACTCGGTCTCAAGATCGCGATTGTCTTGGTGGGCCATCTTCGCTTCTCTTAAGCATCGTTTGTATGTCTTTTCTGGTTTGGGATCGTAAGGAACGATTTCCTTCCCAGTGCGGGTTCTTCGCATAAACCTAAGAAAGAACCTGCAAAAGTCACTCAAGTAGAGTGGTTAGTAGACACGGGGGCAAGTACCCTAAGAGTAAACCGCATCCGGCTCGGTCTAGACCAAGTCCCCGGCAACAGCGCCAAAAACTTGTTCGCTCCAAACGGTGTGTGCAAGCTTTAAATTTATAACCCTAGACGTAAGCCTAAAACCAGGATGCGAACCCGCAGTGTACGGGTCAATCGTAGTAAAAATCAAGGAATTCCAGGGGTCGATCACAGGGACTTAGTGAAACAAAGTCCAATTACGGTATGCTTATGTAAATACTAACCACAAAAGGTAATCAAAACAATCAAAGATGATAAACAGTCAATTAAGGAAATATGCAATTCTAGGGATTAAAGCATCTAGTTGTGGTTCCAACTCAAGATCTAAAGATAAGCGGACAAAGCTGAGGTTTTTGCGTAGGGAAGGTGTTACTAAAGTGGAATAGATCACCGGGTAAGTCTCACTACTTACTAATCCTAACCGTAACTCCTATTACCGGGTAAGTCTCAAGGAATTAAGATAAAGAACTATAACCTCAAACTAACACACCATCTAAGGGAATAGAATCAACCTTTACCGGGTAAGTCTCAGGCTAACTCACAAAGATGGGATGAAAGCACACTCAAACCCTAATAAAGGATAAACCTTTATTACCTACACTTATGATCTTAGGTAAACAAACTAAGGAATTACCGGGTAAGTCTCATCCTAAGCTTGCATTGAATAAGGAAAGGTGTAATAAAAATAGGATTTGGCAAACTCTAACACTTAACTCTCAGTTTCGGATCAGATAAGTCACCTCGGTCAGCCAAATTCCACCCCGGCCGAGATGTTCATCGACTGAGCGAGATGCTTAGGGTTAAGGTAAGACTCGAACTTTCAGGGTCCTACTGTGATTAAGATTATTCTATCATTGTTTTTCCCACAACCTTCAGCCAATCACCCTAGAATCACACAAGGAAATTAGCCACTCATCATCATGAAAGCAATGATCAAATATATGGGAAGAAGGTGAATATTTGAACAAGAAGAATTTAATGAAAAGACTTCAATAACTGAATCAAATATCACAACAAAGCGTTCCTTGTATAGAAATCCAACAAGGTAAGACAATGTAACACCCCGAATCCGCGGGACTCGGGGCGCCACGGGTTGGGACCTCACAATGGGTCCCGACCCTTAGCCTAACAACAATTTCACTAGATCTTACAACAAGACACAAATAAAGGCAAAATCGAAATTCATTTTAATGCAATGATATGAACCCCAAAAGAAAACAACGAAAGACTTCAGCCGAGATACAACGCTAAAGGCAACCGCCATACACGCGACATACATAATACCCTAAACAATACATAAAAACAACCCCCAAAACCCATCCTAAAATGTACGGACCCTGGCTGCCCACTCTTCCGGATCTCTCGGCCGCGCCCCTAACCTGCAAGGCAACTACAACAATATCGGTATAAAACCGTTAGCTAGCATTCAAGGCATTAGAATCATGGTATTGGCACACACACACATAAGGCATCATAAACACACAACATGTTCCAAAACACACAATCCGGTTTATTATCTTTTTATTATTAGGTCATATCCCGTTCTAATTCAACTTCTTTTGTGACACGAGAATCTTAAAGATCTCCCCTTGTCCCCTTTCACCATACGGGTTTGTACTTGATGCGGATCAGCATCACCCGATGGGCTGGTCGCAAGGCACCTCCCAGTCATCCCCATTTTGGACTGGACAAGCGGTCACCGCCCGTTATCATACACTTGGGCCAAATATAAACATATAAAGTCGGTGGTCCTATTACCGGTTTAGATGTTATAACATAAGCAATAACACACACATAAGCAATAAACACACACCACCAAACACGCATTGAAACTAATACAGAGAATACGAGCTAAGTAAGTCCGAAGACTTACCTCGTCCCAAAGATAAACCCGCTAACCACCGCTCTCAACTTCCCGTAGGAAGGCACTCAATGCCTGGTCAAAACATGGCACACAATCAACATCTCTCTCACATGCTAGAAGTCCTTAGACTTCTAGTCTCAACAGTCTTGCAACATCATAAACCATAACCAAGATAGGATAACGACTCCTAATCCTCACGATCTCACAAGGTCATAACCATCACAACACAAGCTAGGATACCCTCGTTCTAGTCCACAACCTCAACACATACAACCTCAACCCCTAAATTCTCACAAGCTCAACATATAACTTAAAGCCATAAACAACCTCACAACATAATATCAACTCCTCAACTCCTACAACATTTTATAATCAACCACACTCACCTAAGGTCCATAACCACTACTTGGTATTCACTCTAAGTTATGCTAGATCCAACCTAGCATGATACTAATACTAAACATAACTAAATCGAGTAAGATCATAAGCTCGGGGGAGAGGGTACTCACATGACGTCAAAAGACGGACGTCAAACTTTGACTCGTTAGGCCTTTATCGGGGCGCTTCCGGACCTAAAACCAAAGCTACACAAATTTAGCTAATACGCTAAATTTGATCGGAATATTTAATATACATAAAACTAAGGAAAACTCTATTTCAAAAGCTCACGTTAAAATCCGTAAAAACCCTTCCGGAAAAAATGTAAAATTTTAGGAACTTGGTTGTAAAAACCGCAATTAATACTTTGAGCAATAAAGCAAATTTAAATCCAATAAGGCATAATATATTGCGTTTCAATAAGAGGAATATCCCGTAAATAAAATCCAAGGTTCAATACCGCTAAGTCATTTCCGGGCAAAATACACAACATGCGTCGTAAACCCGCAATCCAAACTCCAGGCCGTAAATACGGAACTCGAAAACTTAAACCATATCCCGAAAACAACTTTTAGCCAAAACCACAAAATATAATCCAGCCGGGGCATAAAATCATATTTATGAAACTTGGGTCATTTCCCATAATTAGTTTTCTGCAAGGGTATAAAATACAACTTCTAAAAATTAGGGTCATTACTGCAAATTCAAGACAGTGGGGACAAATTGCAATTAACACTAAAAGGAGGGGCAGATTTGCAAGTTTAAATAGGGTTTTCTCTTAACCCTTTGAAGCAGCACGCAGGGAAGGTGAAGACAGGGCCGACGGCCTGCAGGCGTCGATCCAGACGGGAGAAGCAGGCAAGGCGGCGGATGTCCCTGGCGGAGGCTCCAAGTGGCAGGTCACATTGACGGCTCCGGTGAGCTTTGACAGCGGAGGGGAAGCGGCAATCAGGGCCTCGATACCCCGCGGCGACAGAGGATCGAGAAGAGTGACAAAGGTGCGGCGTAGAGAGGCGGTGAGGAAGGCGTCTCTTCCCTGCGATGGTCGTTGGCTCAGGCGGGCGGCAAAAGAAAAGCTGGTGGGGCAGGGTTCCTTCTCCAGCGGCATTCCTGGCAGCACAGAGTGGAGGTGCTGGCGCTCACAGTCCGGTGGGGCTGTCTGCAGAGGGCTCCCGGTGGTTGATTGGGGCGAGGCTCGAGATCTTCTTCGCTTCCGACAATGTCACTATCCAGAGAAGGTGAGGGAGGAAGAGCTCGAGATTGTTGTTGGAAGGGGAGGTTGAGCGTGACATAAAGGAGAGAGTGAGGCTGAGAGAGAAGGAGAAGCGAAGCTGGTGCAAGGACAGAGGGATGCAGGAAGGTGAAAGGCTGAACAATTGGGGCTAGGGAGTAGGATGCTAGCCTGCAACATTGGCAAAGGTAGAGTGGCAGCAAGGAAAAGAAAAAGATTTGGGGTTGTCGAGAGGTCATCAAAGGAAAACACATATGCATGAAAGGGAAGGTATAAAGAAAAGATAAATAAAAGATTAAAGAGTGAACTCCATCAACAAGCATTCGGAACGGGATTTTCGAATCGGAAACATTTCCGAACTTTCCGTAAATAAATTACGGAATATATATTAACTTATAAAAATAAATTTACAGCATGAGAATACCCGTAATTATTATAATTTATTAAAATATCGATAAAAATCGGGAAAAAAAAAAAAGAAAAAAAAATTAAAAAATTGGGGCGTTACATTAGATCCCCCTAAAAACAAGTTTCGTCCCGAAACTTGCTATGCGTCGAACTTCTCGGTCCCTAAGACCGAGGTATAAACTCTCAAACTAATAAGGTTTAAACCTTCTAATCTATACACTAAAATTACTCGAATTACCACCACAAGATATATCGGGTCATAAAGCACATTCCCGCACATGCACAAACTACAAATAGTATCACACATGCACATAACACAACTAACGGAAGAACTAGCTCTAACCCATCGATTCTATCGAAGCTTCTAACTCAACGTAAACTCAACAAAAGATATAATCGTCCGTCTTCCAGTTAGCCTCATCGGTTCCTCATCTGCCAATAGATCCTCATAATTGGAAACACATGAAACACCGGGTGAACACCCTCTACTCTCGGCGGCCACGCCAACCGGCAAACCACTTTCCATACTAGAGCTAAGATCTCACAATGGTTATGATATATCGAAAACTTAAGTTCCTTCTCGGGTCTTTCTAAATGCAACATTTCCATTATTTTCCCTTTGATTTCTCTACCAAAGAAGATCAAACTTCCAATTTACATTGCTGGCTTTGGTTCTAGTCAAACCAAACTTTGGCGTTATGTTTCCTCAATTATTGTTGCAATTTCAAGTAACGAAGGAAGTACTTTACTCCATACTAATTCTACTAACAAGACATGTATGCTATTACTTTTACATCGCTCCTCAATACTCGATCAAGACCTTGTCTTGAAGAATCACTTGTCCACTTCAAGCCCATAATACCCCAATGTAAAACAAAACAGTTGCACCAATGAATACCCTCTTAACTCTTAGCATCTCTGTTGTCAATTCTTTGTCCCATACAGTACTTCATTGTCATCCGGAGTAGGTTACCATAATTGGTGTTATACAACTTCTCTCTTCACAAATCTGGTAAAGCTCAGCACATCCAAGGAAACTTGTAACCTCTTCCACATCTTTCGGGGTTTGCCATCCCGAGATAACTTGTCATACATCTCTCTTTTTCAAGAGTAGATTCAAAATATCTCATACGTGCATCAGTTAGCCCATATGGACTAACTACAACTCGTAGTGACTCTGATTGGTCCAAAATGTTCTACTTGTAGTATCTCAGACTCGAATTCTCAATTGATGACAATCAAACCTTAAATCATTCTCATAAGAGACTACCGACCTTGGTAACCGATCGAGTAGATCATCCATTCGTTGTAAGGAATACTTTTCCTTCGACTCCCGGTAATCGATGTTCAGTTGGAGAGAACTATCTATCTTTTGCACAACAATTCTGGTGTTCTCATAATAACTTCAAATCAAGAGTTCAAGATAACTTCTAGTGTTCTCTATGACGGTGCATTGGTTCTAATGAACCATTATCAACAAGTCCTTGCAATTGCTCCTTGATTGCATCCTCAATTTGAGTATCCCTACGGGTATCATTTATTAATGACTTTTGTACGGTGCCTTAGAAATGGGAGTTGAGCCCAAATCAATCTTAACGATAAAATTCACATTCCGATGCATTAGAATCCGTTCTATCTCGGATTCTATCTTTTCTCAACACATCACATATCGTATTAACCGGAACCACCTAGTCCTAACGCTTGACAAGTGGTCCACCCCGACCGGTTGGGGTGATGTCCTTTAACACGTGTATTGTTTCTTCTATAGCTACTATGTTGACTGTATCCTTCCAAATATTCGTCTTTTCTTGAATTGGAAAGATTTGCTTCTGTCTTCTGACTCTTGTGGTCTGATTAAAGTATTCTTTTAACTTAATCCCGTTTTCCCTTTTGATGACATGATTGTAAAAATCTTCTAAGATTTCTCACTTATGTGCAACCATAAGGGTCCAATCTGCAGGACTTAACCGTGCTTCAAAACAATTGACCTTATCTTCTTCACTTTCCGCGACATCCCAACATATGGGACGAGCTCTTTGTATCCCACATCAGCTTTCACTATAGACATCCTTTCTTCAAGTAGGTTTAGAACTTACACTTCATTTCCTTATGCAACGTCAAACCGACCATAGAGGCTCTAACCTAATTCTTTCATGTACTTCTTGTACGTCTCATATCGACTTCAAACTTCGAAATCTTAGTTTTCTCTTACTCTTGTTGGTCACCTTAATCATCTCTTGATATTCCCTGAATAATCTTCACAACCGTACAAGTATGTCTTTAGGCGAAATTTCTCAACCACATTCACTGAAAGATCCATTCATTACTCCACCAAGCACTAAAATCATAACTCTAGGCATGCAGCGTTGCCCTAATCCAGATTCCCCATTTCACGTCACAAGCACTATGGCTTCGCCATGCGAGTCCCAAAAACCTTGACTTAGATTTTGCTCGCAAAAACATGATATTCATAACCTTAGAAGAACATATCATACCTCCCCTTATATATTCTCCCTTTACGCACAATAACCATAGAAGACTCGCCTTCCTCTTCGTCCTTCCAATCCCCCTTTACCCTGATCCGTGTCGTTCCTCCGTATGACAAACCCATGACCTGATTAAGATATTTTCACTTCCCTTGATATACCTATTTATTGCCGACATTCAACCACCATGAATATTTCACGTTCTTGTTACCCCTCTTCATGATCCCATCTCCTGGGTTACTCTCCCAACTTACATCCACCAGTATACAACCCACACTTGTACAGTTTTGGTGGTCACCGATTAACTCATGGATGACCCTCTCCAAGATCAACGACTTACCCTCCTACCTCACTTCCATGTTACCATACTCTTGAAGGATACCTTCTCGGGGTATTCCGCCTTAACTTCACTAGCTCATTTAACTCTACTTTCAACTTCGTTAGCTCCTATTACGCTCCCCTCTTCCTTCCACTTCTGTAAGAAAACTACAACTTCTCGGCTCTTTTGTGTCAAATGACCCAACTTCATAAGCTTAGCCGTCCTTCATAATGTGTTGTAAGTGTAATTTCCCCACATCTCTATCGTTTATAACCATTCTCTTCTCTTGGTTGGTGACTTAAGTCTTTTGATCCTCGCCCCTTGTTTCATCTTTCATCTTTTGAAGATCATCACCCACACACACTTTCTCCTTCTTAACATTTCTCAGTCTCATCACCACGACGGAAAACAATTCACTCCGCAAGGTAATTCTACTATGTGAACTTTCGCCATGTAATCCTCCTCATAACTCTCGTATTTCTGAAGAAGTCTCCCGCTTAAGCTCTCACAAAAACCGTCACTTTACTTTCTAGTTCTTCTGTAAGCTTAACTTATGCATCTCATGAATCTTCGTATTAGTTCGACCACACTTCACACTCTGACTCCCATGCTTAGGATCATCTATGAAAAACTTCACGTGTCAAGGAAATTCCACTTCTACCCTTGCTAGTATGCACTCCTTTCCTTCCTGCTCCGCGTTTTTAGTTATCCGTGTGTCGTCTTGAAGAATCTTAATTTCGTGTCTCGACTTCACTTCATTGTTACTCATCATCGCTTTCTCGGAACCACTCCCACAACTTCAGATTGCTTCCCTATTTGTATATCTTCCATCTCAGTTTTGCTTATGTTGACTCGAGGTTCTCTTCTCTTTGTTTGTCCTTGTGATTAACATCATCTCTAGTCTTCATATGGCTGCTTAGATGCTCTCTAAGGAGTCTGAGGAATCATCGGGGTGCTCACTAAAACGTGATGTTCAACTCGATACTTGAGCATTTTCGTCTTCGTGGTGACACTATCCTAAGCCAAAAGGCATTGTTCAAGATGCGATGATAGCTTTCTATCATCCTAACTATAAGGTCCAAAAACCATATGCTACTATATATCCTAGTACATGTATATGACTATATAAGTCCTATGTCCACATTGCTATAACCAACATATCACATCCAAGCAAAACTATTACAACAAAACAAGGTCCCAACACTTATATGATATCATCATGCCACACGTACAAATATCAATATAAAAATCATGCCTTTATTTTCACATAACAAGTCCATCATGCATAACTATAATCCACATATAGTAATATTCCAACAACATCCTAGGCCCACGATAAATATCTACATAACTACACATATCTATATATATATATACTAAAAATCCAATAAACTATGCTGCCGAGATCCACAGAAGGAGTGGTGGTCCGTACATTCTACCCCGACTCATGCATGTGATTTTGAAAACGAAAACTCAGAACCCACGGGGTTCTGTTTATTCCTTATTCGGCCTTTAGAAGATTGCGAGTGTCATTGTTGTCAACCTAGGGCTCTGATACCACTTTTGTAACACCCCGAATCCGCGGGACTCGGGGCGCCACGGGTTGGGACCTCACAATGGGTCCCGACCCTTAGCCTAACAACAATTTCACTAGATCTTACAACAAGACACAAATAAAGGCAAAACCGAAATTCATTTTAATGCAATGATATGAACCCCAAAAGAAAACAACGAAAGACTTCAGCCGAGATACAACGCTAAAGGCAACCGCCATACACGCGACATACATAATACCCTAAACAATACATAAAAACAACCCCCAAAACCCATCCTAAAATGTACGGACCCTGGCTGCCCACTCTTCCGGATCTCTCGGCCGCGCCCCTAACCTGCAAGGCAACTACAACAATATCGGTATAAAACCGTTAGCTAGCATTCAAGGCATTAGAATCATGGTATTCGCACACACACACATAAGGCATCATAAACACACAACATGTTCCAAAACACACAATCCGGTTTATTATCTTTTTATTATTAGGTCATATCCCGTTCTAATTCAACTTCTTTTGTGACACGAGAATCTTAAAGATCTCGCCCTTGTCCCCTTTCACCATACGGGTTTGTACTTGATGCGGATCAGCATCACCCGATGGGCTGGTCGCAAGGCACCTCCCAGTCATCCCCATTTTGGACTGGACAAGCGGTCACCGCCCGTTATCATACACTTGGGCCAAATATAAACATATAAAGTCGGTGGTCCTATTACCGGTTTAGATGTTATAACATAAGCAATAACACACACATAAGCAATAAACACACACCACCAAACACGCATTGAAACTAATACAGAGAATACGAGCTAAGTAAGTCCGAAGACTTACCTCGTCCCAAAGATAAACCCGCTAACCACCGCTCTCAACTTCCCGTAGGAAGGCACTCAATGCCTGGTCAAAACATGGCACACAATCAACATCTCTCTCACATGCTAGAAGTCCTTAGACTTCTAGTCTCAACAGTCTTGCAACATCATAAACCATAACCAAGATAGGATAACGACTCCTAATCCTCACGATCTCACAAGGTCATAACCATCACAACACAAGCTAGGATACCCTCGTTCTAGTCCACAACCTCAACACATACAACCTCAACCCCTAAATTCTCACAAGCTCAACATATAACTTAAAGCCATAAACAACCTCACAACATAATATCAACTCCTCAACTCCTACAACATTTTATAATCAACCACACTCACCTAAGGTCCATAACCACTACTTGGTATTCACTCTAAGTTATGCTAGATCCAACCTAGCATGATACTAATACTAAACATAACTAAATCGAGTAAGATCATAAGCTCGGGGGAGAGGGTACTCACATGACGTCAAAAGACGGACGTCAAACTTTGACTCGTTAGGCCTTTATCGGGGCTCTTCCGGACCTAAAACCAAAGCTACACAAATTTAGCTAATACGCAAAATTTGATCGGAATATTTAATATACATAAAACTAAGGAAAACTCTATTTCAAAAGCTCACGTTAAAATCCGTAAAAACCCTTCCGGAAAAAATGTAAAATTTTAGGAACTTGGTTGTAAAAACCGCAATTAATACTTTGAGCAATAAAGCAAATTTAAATCCAATAAGGCATAATATATTGCGTTTCAATAAGAGGAATATCCCGTAAATAAAATCCAAGGTTCAATACCGCTAAGTCATTTCCGGGCAAAATACACAACATGCGTCGTAAACCCGCAATCCAAACTCCGGGCCGTAAAAACGGAACTCGAAAACTTAAACCATATCCCGAAAACAACTTTTAGCCAAAACCACAAAATATAATCCAGCCGGGGCATAAAATCATATTTATGAAACTTGGGTCATTTCCCATAATTAGTTTTCTGCAAGGGTATAAAATACAACTTCTAAAAATTAGGGTCATTACTGCAAATTCAAGACAGTGGGGACAAATTGCAATTAACACTAAAAGGAGGGGCAGATTTGCAAGTTTAAATAGGGTTTTCTCTTAACCCTTTGAAGCAGCACGCAGGGAAGGTGAAGACAGGGCCAACGGCCTGCAGGCGTCGATCCAGACGGGAGAAGCAGGTAAGGCGGCGGATGTCCCTGGCGGAGGCTCCAAGTGGCAGGTCACATTGACGGCTCCGGTGAGCTTTGACAGCGGAGGGGAAGCGGCAATCAGGGCCTCGATACCCCGCGGCGACAGAGGATCGAGAAGAGTGACAAAGGTGTGGCGTAGAGAGGCGGTGAGGAAGGCGTCTCTTCCCTGCGATGGTCGTTGGCTCAGGCGGGCGGCAAAAGAAAAGCTGGTGGGGCAGGGTTCCTTCTCCGGCGGCATTCCTGGCAGCACAGAGTGGAGGTGCTGGCGCTCACAGTCCGGTGGGGCTGTCTGCAGAGGGCTCCCGGTGGTTGATTGGGGTGAGGCTCGAGATCTTCTTCGCTTCCGGCAATGTCACTATCCAGAGAAGGTGAGGGAGGAAGAGCTCGAGATTGTTGTTGGAAGGGGAGGTTGAGCGTGACATAAAGGAGAGAGTGAGGCTGAGAGAGAAGGAGAAGCGAAGCTGGTGCAAGGACAGAGGGATGCAGGAAGGTGAAAGGCTGAACAATTGGGGCTAGGGAGTAGGATGCTAGCCTGCAACATTGGCAAAGGTAGAGTGGCAGCAAGGAAAAGAAAAAGATTTGGGGCTGTCGAGAGGTCATCAAAGGAAAACACATATGCATGAAAGGGAAGGTATAAAGAAAAGATAAATAAAAGATTAAAGAGTGAACTCCATCAACAAGCATTCGGAACGGGATTTTCGAATCGGAAACATTTCCGAACTTTCCGTAAATAAATTACGGAATATATATTAACTTATAAAAATAAATTTACAGCATGAGAATACCCGTAATTATTATAATTTATTAAAATATCGATAAAAATCGGGAAAAAAAAAAAAGAAAAAAAAATTAAAAAATTGGGACGTTACAGACAACAAGGAAGGGAATCTAAAATAATCTTACTAAAACCCTTCAAAAGCTATAAAAGATATAATCTTCCTTCTTCAACCTTCAAAAAGGTTTTTCAAATCTCCCAACTGGAGTATGGCTGCTGTGTGCTATGCGGTGTAAGCAAGGTGATAGCGGATCCTTCAGCCGTAAGCGGGTTGTGGATTTGTGGGAAATCCGACCCTTTTTATAGGAAAATTACTCTCCAAAGATAAGATATCTTAGAAAGATCTCTTCCCATAAAAATAGGGAAAATATATGATCTAGCAAATCTTCTTCCTTCCAGGAGCCAAGCCCAAAAATATAAGATCTCTTTCCAAAGATAAAAGATCTCAGCGAAGAATAAAATATTCTCGCCGCGTCCCAGGTGTTCGCCTCGGTCGAGTCGACTTCTCTGGATCACCTCGGTCGAGGTGAATCTGTTGTCAACTGAGGTGAGTCACAACTGAATGTAAAATCTCTCAAATCTGGTCCAAAGTGAATCTTTAATCCATGGCTATGCTTCCTGGAG
The DNA here is from genome assembly GCA_033239125.1 of Fagopyrum homotropicum. Classification (NCBI taxonomy): domain Eukaryota; kingdom Viridiplantae; phylum Streptophyta; class Magnoliopsida; order Caryophyllales; family Polygonaceae; genus Fagopyrum; species Fagopyrum homotropicum. Next base: position 89,151,300 of record BSWB01000003.1, on the reverse strand, counting down.
GGTTCCTTATGTTCCTGAATGTAGCTCCAATGACTCTATAGCTTCTTTTGCTCCTTTTTGATGCAAAACGTGCCATTTTACCTACGATTACAACAAAACTAGGTGTAGACCTCGATTCCCGCAAAGGTAGATGAAATGGTAATATAATCACATAATATACATACAAACATGCAGATTATTGAAGATAAAACGTCCAAACAAACCCCAAAAGATAGACTATAATTCATGCTCTCACGAGCTTTCTCACTTAATTGGAGTTGAGCTCGAGTTTCATCCAACTCTTCTTGGATGTTTCTCTTATTATTTTCAACCATCTTTTTCTCTCTTAGCTTTCTCTTCAAAGTTTTCTCTAATTCGGGATCAAAAGGAATGAGGTCTTTGGTGGACTAGACCTTCGCATATACCTAAAGATTCTGCAAAAATCACTCAAGTAGATAGAATAAATAACAAGAGCAAAAGCTTTCAAGCCAGACAACCGATAAACCGGATCTGGTCTAGACCAAATCCCCGACAACGGCGCCAAAAATTTGTTCGCTCAAAAGTGTGTGCGTCAAAGTCTAAAAATTTATATCTAGAATTTAAGCAAAAGCGAACCAGCAGTGTACGGATCAACTTTATTAAGTAGGGATGTCGATGGGTCGGATATGGGTCGGGGAGTACCATATTCATCCCTATCGCCGTTTAGTATAATGCCCCCCGTCCCCATTCTCATACCAATTCGGGTATTGAAAATTATCCCCATCCCCATACCCATCGGATATTCGTCCCCATCGGGGAATCCCCGTCCCCGTTTAATATTTCCCATTTTAAAGTTTAAGAAGTTTTCCCCGCAAAATTCCCCATCTATGTCGGATATTCGTCCCCATCGGAGAATTTCCCGTCCCCACCATATTTTTGTCCTCAAGTGTATTTAGCTTTTTCGAATATTTTTTAAGCATAGTAAGTGTGGCTAAATCAAATCCTTATTATGGATTTAAATGATGACTTGACATGGATAATCATTGTGGCATGTATTCAATACTAATTCTCAATGCAACATATACTATAATATATGAAGTGGTGATGCTGTTATGTATATATGCTCATCCATGTAGGTAGTAGGTACGCAATGTGCACCCCAACACCTTGATAGCCAAAGCATTCCTGACAATTGTTAACAATTGCTTTTGCAATTTACTCTAAGGAAGGGATTATTTTTTTGCACTATTGCACCCCTTCATCAAATTCAGCGCATTTTAATTGTTTTCAATCACCACTATATAATCTAATGAAAAAAGAACAGACCATAGAAACCTACAAATAAAACCAATAATAGTAGAAAAAGAACTATTCATAACTGTAAAATCAAAATATGTTGGAATTCAATGTCTAATCTCATGAAAAATAACATACCCTAAAAACCTACAAATAAAACCAATAATAGTAGAAAGAACAATTCATTATTGTTCTCAACCATCACTACCACAAACACCATTAACATGCCCACCATAATAGGTTAGCACTTACTTCACTTAGCATTAACATAATTTACACATGTAATAATCATACAAAAATATAACCTTAAAACATTTTTTTAAATACATTTTTGTGCAAGTAGGATTGTAGGAATGAGTATGATACTCTTAATTCTTAATAGCATAAAAGTGTATATAGTTTGAAATTTAAAAATCATCGGCAATTTAAATTTAAACACAATATCTGAATTAAATTTCGATTAAACATGAAACTACAATGAAAGTCTAAAATAAACACAATTTTTTTGGGTTCCCCGTCGGATTCCCCACCGAGTTCCCCGTCGGGTTCCTAGTCAGATACCCACCGAGTTACCCGTCGGGTTCGGGTTCGGGTTCGGATCGGGGAGCGGGGCGAATACCCCTATCTTCATGCCCGTCCCCATACCCAAGCGGGGAATCAATTTTTAATCCATCCCCGTCCCCGTACCCGTTTAAAATCCCCATCCCCATCCCCATGACGGGTAATACCCGCGAATTTCGGGGAATCCCCAACCCATTGACACCCCTAGTAGTAAGGCAAGAAATTCCTTAGTCGAACTCAAGGATTTGGTGAGAAAAAAATCGATTTGAAAATATCCGAGAGGATGCAAAAGCTTTTGTAAATATAAAGGAGAAAAAAATCGATTTCAAAATATCCGACTGCGGCTTTCGATTCAAGACACATATCCCAACTTAAAAGCTCTCAACCCAAAGTATGTTGAGTCTCATCAAGAAGAGTACTCAAAGAAAGGATTAACACTCAAACTATCCATACAAACCCAAGGATATGACTCTAAAGGGTAAGGATGAATGGCACACTCAAACCTTAATAGAGGATGTTGAGTCTCTCTATTACCCAAATCTTGCAAACTTTGGCTACCAAGTGTAGAATCAATGATGAAGTCTCTTCTTACACTTGGATAGGAGTTAGAAAGATTAGGCAAGGGTAGGATTTAGGCAAGGTTTAACTTTGATTAAAGGATAAAGCAATTAAAGGACATCAAAGAGAAAACTCGGGTTGTTCTTGATAAAATCGATCGATCTACTCAAGAACAAGTCGATTTTCCATTGTCGCAAAGTTAAATCTCAACTCTCAGGGTCCAAATGGTTAAATGAGTTCAGTCTTGCATCATCTAAGCCTCAATCATCAACTATTCTCCCCATAATCACAAGGTTTTTAGCCAAACCATTTTCATATTCAAATCAAAATCAAGATTGAATGAAGAAAACCAATTAAAACTCAAACTTTGCATAAAAACAAAAGTATCTCTAAATTTGTAATCAAACCTAAAAATCTTTCAAAGACTCTCTCAAAGAACTCAATAATGTGTTCACAAAACACAAGATTCAGAAAAGAAACAAAAAGATCTCACAAACTTCCTCGAATCTTGACTTCTTGTTTCTTTCCTTCAATCCTCTCTCCAAGAATCTTCAATTCCGTAATAGCCTGTAAATCTTCCATGCTGTGAACCTCCGATTTTTATTGCTAGGGTTCCAATGTATACTTTCTCAAGCCCACAAGTGATGGGATTTTGATCGTAATATTTTTTAGACGATTAATGAAGGAAATCGTTCGACTCAAACCGTCTTATTTTTCTTCCAACCACCCGATTTTTGAAAACAGAAACTGCTCGTCTCTTAACTTGTTTCCTCCCTTCCTTTTTTAACTTCACCAAAATACAGACCGAGGCTACATTATTTCGGACCAAGAGAATGCCGATTCGATCGAGATAAGACAACAGGGGGTAATCTCGTTTGAAAATCTCGGTTGGCCTCAAGAAACTCGGCCGAGATTTTTTTGAATTTTGTGCGCGGTATAAAAGCTGAAAACGACCTCACCTTCTTCTCCCAACCCTAACCTTTCTCCACTCGACAGCCGATTCGTCCAAAATCCATAAAAACCTCATTCCTTAACAATTTTGCCTCATTCTTGGCTATAACTAAAGAGAAAGGCACCACAAGCTCATTTCCAACATTAATCAACACCACATTCCATCGAATCAAGCGTAATCGGGGTAATCTCGTTCCAAACTCTCCATATTCCGCTTTGCTTCGATTTTGTTGATTTTGGGAGAAGTGGTTAGTGTGATAGCAAGAAAACATATCAGAATATGGGAAGGAAGCTAGAGGGAGCATCGATTTGATGAAATCTTTATAGATTCATCAATTTCGATTCAAAGTTACAAAATCTTCGTTGCCATCAAGAATTTCAGTTGAGATCCTCTAATGAACAGTCCGAGATTTCATCTCACAGGAGCCACTTCGTCGTTCCTCGCAAGAAATTGTGCTGAGGAAGGGCTCTAGATCCCAACAAGCTCCTCCTCCACCTCAGGTTCTTCCAATTATTCAGGGTCGATAGCCGAACGAGGTACGATTGAATTTGTGAGTGTCCCACAATTGCTCCTAAATTTCTAGATGTTGATGATTTTGCTTGTCCGGATATTGTTGACGATCTGAGGGTGATGATTGAGTGTGTTGGATTTGAGGAATTTGTTGTTATAAAAGAACCTTCTTATGTTGAAATGACCTATGAGTTCATTAGTTCGTTTACATATGTTCCAGAAGCTAGAGGAGTGAAATTTAGGATCATGAACAAGAACTATGGCATGACGATAGATATGTTTGGTTGTGTTTTAGGTTTTCCAGAATCCACTACAGGAACCTTTCCTCCCGAAATGAAACCTTGGTTGTTTAGGGAGAACATAACATTGATAGAGGGGAGAGTTGACAATTGGTATGCCGGTGACTCCAAAGAGAAAAATGTGTAATACTTATCCTTTAAGCTTGCCCACCGCATCCTTAGTGAGTTTCTTTTCGCTAGGAATGAGACACCACTGTATCCTAGTTGACAATTGGCGACCGATACTGTTATAGATACCGTCACGATGATTGTTGATAATTGAGCAAGATAGCTAATAAGAGCAAGGGAGATATATGTGTTGGTGGGTTAGTCACTCATATTGTGAAGGTCATCGGTCGAGACTTCTCCACTTGTACCTTAGCCGCTGAGGCTAAGCCTTTAGGTCTCCATCACTTCATCTCTCGCCAGATCTTTATTTCTCGAGGGTGTGGTGCTCCTTATTTCGCCATGCCTTGGGAGAAGAAGGCTCCTAGGGGGATTCTTTGGACTACCGAGTATACTGTTGTTGATCCTAGAAATTGGAAGGATAATTTTCGAGGTATGCACGATAATTATTCTTATGATAATATTGATGCTATTGAGGGTGAGGCTATGGATACCGGGGATAATACAGCTAGTCCTAGTCCTGCCGTAGAGGAGGCAAATGATGAGGACACAAATGAGGACCCAAGCATTAGGGTTGCTGACGCGAGGTCTGGATGGCACGAGGAGCCTGTGAGGGCAGCTCAGTGCGGATCTTGAGGTACAGCAGGTGCATCTGAGCGCCTTCATATGCTTGGGAGTCTTGATACAAGAACGGGAGCTTTGGAGGTGTCGGTTAGAGCTATTAGGGACGATATCCATGTTCTTCAAGAGGACCGGGCCCATCTTGTACGTATGATGGGAGATATGTACCGCCAATAGTTTGGGTGGGCATTTGACCCTTCGTACTTCCCTTTCCCACCTCCATCGAACACATGTTTGGCCACCATGGACTTCTTTCTTATTATTATTTTTCCTTGAGTTAGACATTGTGAGTTCTCTTATACTCTTTTCTTATTTTCACATTAGACACAATGTGTATTTTATGTATGGGGTGGACAATGTTTGTAATAACTACTAACTTTGATACTCTTTTGCTTATGTGTGTATGCATTGCACTTTGAATTTCATGTCAAACGTTTATATTTCATACATTGCATAATGTTTTTGAAAATCCATAAAAATTGAAATTTTTTAAAAATTTTATGCTTCTAGGATGGATGTGATCCCAATGATGATTGATGTTTGTTGATTAGCTTTTGATGATCTTTATGTCTTTAAATGATTGATGACATATGTGGGATTTGATTGCCATATTTGAAATTTATGCACGTTTTGTAACTTGTTTTTGTCCAAATTATGTTGAGATCTGAAGGTTGAAACTACATGATAAGATCTTTAAAATCTTTTTGGTATGATTAAGGCAATCCGATTTTCTTTCTTCTTCTTGATCATGTTTTTGAGCTCCTCATATATACATTTGTCTTCCTTAAATCTATCCGGGAATTAGGAAGCACGTAAGTGAAAAGCTTGTGAAAGTTAAAGTTGAATATGATGAGTTTGTGTTAGAAAAATAGGTTTGGGGACGTCGGTCATGATGATGAGTAACTCGGCACCATTCACAAAGCGGGGTGTTTGTGTCTTGCCAAAGTCTGATTGATTGATAGTCCTAACAAGTCATGGTATGAGCATCCGGTTTGAGGCACCTCGTAAAATTGAGTCTAGCTAATCTCCAAGGCTTCGGTTTTTGTACACCTCTGTACATGTTCTCAAGTGAAAGTAAAGAAAAAGAAAATAAAAAGAAGTGAAAAGTGCTTGGTTGGTGGATATTTAATTACATTTGTAGTTGTGGAGTTACTATCCTTTTACCGGATTTCCACCACATACCCTATACACATTCTACCCCTAACACATTTCTTGGCCTTTATTTGAAAGTCCTTAAGACCTTTGAGCATGTGATTTGACTTGGTGGTTTAAATTGAATATTTCATGATTGATTTTGATAAATCTATTTTGCTATGCATGCTATGATTTTATGTAAAGTGTGATTATCCATCACATGTCTATATCTCCTTTTGATCATAGAATGATTGTTATTTGTTATAACACATTTTCTAAGGGTGATCTGTGAATAGAAGCACAACAAAAATATTGTGAGTTTTCATTGTCTTTCATTTTCATAATCCATTTCATCTACTATCCTAAGTTGAACCTTTCATGGGGGCAAGCAAGAGACAAGTATGGGGTATGGCATGAACTATGACCTTAGTTTAGGTATGCATTTAGATAGATTTCCCTTTTATTTTGCATGCATAGACATATATTCACACCGATTATGTTGTTATTTACCTACTTTGCAAGAATAGAGGTCTACACATAGTTTTGTTGCAATTGTAGGAAATAAGGCACATTTTGGATCAAAACGGAGCGTAAGAGTTCAAGGAATCCAGGAGAGGGCATGATAGAATACACTGAGGTGCAAAAGAAGACCGAGGATCTTAAGGAAGAAGATTCAGTGGGAATGGAAGCAAAGAGTAGAAGAAAGTACATAACAAAAGAGAAGTCTTGGATGGATACATACTATCTCAGCCAAGATTTTCTTCGGGTTCATCCGAGATTATGCTGAAAAACGGCCCATGACCCAAAGTCAAAACCCGAGATTTAATATTAAATAGAGAGTTGCGGCAAGGGTTTAGGAGTGCTTCTTTTCCGATATATTCTCGGAGTCCGATTTCCGCAGCAGTTCGGAAGATGGAGAAACACGGGAATAGAGAAGGAAGAACAACATCGAAGGATTGAGGATTCACATAGATTGCTTTGGAGTTTTGTGAATTATTCTTGAAGGGATAGACTTAGTTGTTATTTTCGTTATTTGAACGTAAGGTCGAACCTTTGTTTTTTCTTTGATTTAATTTTGATATTTGAAGATTGTTTGCTAAGTTTTCTTTGCCTTTTTATTGGTTATTTCGGTATATGTCTTATTTGATATCATATAATTTCTTTGGTTCAAATATGATTGTTGTTGGCTAGAACTCTTGCGATTCTAGGTGACTAGTCGATGGTTGTGGTTTAGATGATGATAGAATGACCCTTTAAGTTAGATTGGATCTTGAAGGTTGAGTTTTGCCTACGCGGTTGACGATCTCGGATGGTTCTCACGAATCTCGAACGAGATTTGAGTAATTTATCCTTAAGCCTAGGTTATAGTTTGCCCAAATCCTAGTCTTTGTTGAGAGTTTTATACCCTTAGATTCTTCTAAGGCCTATGCTTGAGATCGGGATGAGACTTACCCGGTGATTGCCATTCTTAAGTACCGGCGATGACGTTTTCTAGGTAACAAAGGTTATCCTTTGTTAGGTTTGAGTGTGCCTTCACCTTTCCTTTGTGAGTTAACTTACTAACCCGGTGATGGTTAGTTCTATTCCCTTATGTTGAGTAGTTGGTTTGAGTTATAGTTCCTTGACCTAGATCCTTGAGACTTACTTGGTACAATGACCTTTGGTTAGTTGTAGTGGATAGTGATACCTCTTCCGTGATCTATCCCACCTTAGAAACACCTTTCTTTTGCAACCCAAGCCTTCTCCATAGATTTTTAGAAGTCTTGAATCGAAAACCACAACTTGATGCTATGATCTCTAGAATCTTCATTCTCCTTTGCATGATATATCTTTGTTGATTACTTCGCTTTGTTGTTTGTTATTGGCAAGTATTTTATCTAGATTACCTACATGGGTGATTTCTCCATAGTCCCTGTGATCAACCCTAAAATATTTGCGTTTACTGCTACTGATCCGTACACTACGGGTTCGCTTTTTTGCTTATATTCTTGGCATAAATTTAAAACTATTTTCCTTCATACACACACATTTTGGAGCGAACATTCTCTAAGATTATTGTTAGTTTAGAAGGCTGATATGGGAGGAATAATCGGACATTTTGGAAGAGATAAGACTTATCATATGCTTCATTCGCATTTTTTCTGTCCCCGCATGCTTAAGGATAATGAACACTTGATTAAAAGGTGCATTATTTGCGTGAAAGTGAAGTCAAGACTGAAGCCAGATGGTTTGTATACTCCTTTACCTATTCCTACTTCACCATGAGTTGACATTAGTATTGATTTTGTTGTAGGATTGTCAAGGACTAAGAAGGGAAAAGATTCCATATTTGTGGTTATTGACCGCTTTTCTAAAATGCCTCACTTTATTGTTTGCCAGAAAACTGATGATGCATATGATGTGGTTAACTCTTTCTGCAAGGAAGTTGTAGGTTGCATGGAGAGCCACGAACTATTGTAAGTGATAGAGATATCAAGTTCCTTAGTTTCTTTTGGAAAAAACATTGGGGAAAGCTAGGTACCAAGTTGTTGTTTTCAACTTCTAGTCATCCTAAAACGGATGGTCAAACGGAGGTAACTAATAGAACTTTGCCTACTATCTTAAGGGTTGTTTTAAAGGATAATTTTAATGTTTGGGAAGATTTTTTACCACATGTGGAATTTTCTTATAATCGTACCTTGCATTCATCTACTAATCTAACGTCTTTTGAGTGTGTCTATGGAGTGAATCATTTGACTCCTTTTGATCTGATATAGTTGCCTTTAAAGGAGTGAGTAGATTTCATTGCAGGAAAACAGGTCGAGTTCATCAAGGAATTGCATGAAAAGACGGGCATTAGGTTGGAGCAAAAAGGGAAAACTATTGCTTCAAAGGCAAATCGGAATCGCAAGGAGATGTTGTTCAAACCCGGAGATCTAGTTTGGTTGCATCTAAGGAAAGAGCAATTTCTGGACAAGCTGAAGTCTAATTTGTATCCAAGAGGAGATGGACCATTTAAAGTGTAGCGAAAGGTTGGTAATAATGCTTATGTCTTGGAGCTTGCAGCTGTGTATGATGTTAGTCTCTTTTTCAATGTGGGAGATTTGAGTCCTTACGAGTCTATAGATGAACATGTCGATGATTCGAGGACGAATCCTTTTCAAGAAGGGGAGTTTAATGTGGGACAATCTCCAACACGACATCATTGACCAATTACTAGATCAAAGACTTTAGCATTGAAGGACAAGCCATCTATCACCTCCTTCGGATTCTATCGTGAAAGGCGCGATCACAAGTTGAAGAGCAAAAGCTATTCAAGATGAAGTTATCCTTGTAAATAGCAAGAATACAATAGAAAAAAAACGAAGGAATAAATGAATAAAATTGTCAAATCTGTCAAACTAAAAAATAAATAAAAGGGACGTTGCACTTTATAAATGGTAGACAACACAAACGACTGTAGGAAGCAAAAAAACATTGACTTGTAAAGAAATAAAAGGGCAGAAGAAAAAAACCATGTAAAATGGATGTTGCAAGTTATAATTGGTAATCAACACAAACGAAGTAAGAGGCAAGTAGCAAGAAGAAGAAACGACATAACCACAAATGAAGGGGAGAATAAACCAAAGGATACCTCATACGGTTAATATAGTTACTAATGAGGATTAGCCTATAACATCCTCCAATTGGTACCTACAAAACCCAACCATTATCACTTAATCTGTGAACCAAAACTCAATAAGAATTTATTAAAGCTAGTTTAGCTCTTCTGCTAGCTTGTAAGAGGAAACAAACATTTGGGATCTGTCTTTGGAGTCTCTAAAGAATTCAAAACAAAATCTCCGAATCAAGCTCGAACTCCCCAAGCCAAACCAGATCATATCGCATTCCAATAAGTATCACCCACAACAATCGAAACAAAATACATGAAAGAGTTTGGAGAGTTAAAAGGTGATTGTCCAGTTGTATCCTACCTCTCCTTGCTTCTGCTTCGAGCTTCACTTATTCTTCCCTCTAACCCCATATCATATGTATTAAAGTTTAAACAAATATCTATTTAGAAAGAAAAAATAAATTACTTGGTGAAGACGGCAAAGGGAAGAAGAGGTTGAACGAAAATGTCCATTTGTACACCATTCATTTAACAAACTCAAACTTATAAAGTTTAAGGAATATGGATTTAAATTTAAATAAGTTCAGAAAATGACAATTTGACATTATATGCTCATTTGACCTTAATGCTTAATTCTTAGAACATCACGTCCACAAGTCATAATATTATATAGAGATTTTACCTTAATACTTAATTCTTAGAGCATCACGTCAACCAGTCGTCCTCATCCTCTACTTTTGTATTTTTACATAAACTAGTTTATTTCCCGTGCCTTGTACGGTATTTGAAAATGTATTTTTTTGTTTTTTTGTGTGAATAATTTTTTATAGATGTCATTTTCTTATAATATTTTGTTGATTTGATCATGAATGTTTATGTAATAAAGTATACGCTTATTAAATAATAACAACATAATTATTGACCTAGTTCGTTATATAAATTTGACTACATGTAGGATCATATCAAACCAAAAGTGTTCACTATATCTATATTATAAAAACCAAAATATTAATAAATGTCAAAAAATAGATATGTGATTTTTATAAATGTCAAATAATAAACGATATCTATGTAATGCAAAAATATATTCAAAATACATTAATTCAAAAAATAAATAAATGTCAAATAATAAATGACATATATTCACAAGATAACATTTGTCGTCAAACCTCGAAAACAAGCGCGATAGTCCGATTCTGGAAAAGAAAAAGATAAACTTGATATAAGTGTAAACTCAAAAGTTATGATCACTTGATATTATTGATAGAAAACGAAATAATTGTACACTCAGAAGATAACATTAATCTTCAAACTTTTTGTGTTTATTTATACAACTTCTCAAAGGGTCATGTTTTCTTGATAATCGATGTGGCATAGCAAATTCCACATTTTACAAAATAATTATAGTTTAATAAAAAAAGATTTATTGGCTTAATTTGTAATTTGATAAAAGATTAAATCCGAAAAAAAACCGTGGAGGCGCCACGTCAACATTATTCAGATATGAATAGAGTTTATTATACTTGAACTTAACCAAAACGCCAATAAATGTATTATTTGTATACTCTTTAGACTCTCAATTTATACAAGTTTTAAAATCATCAAGCTTAGTAGCTAATTGACGTGGGACAACAACAACCCTCAAAAAATTTATCTAAATAGATCATTTTGATATTTATTGGAAAAAAAAGAAAAACAAAAATCTTCCCTAAAAATAAAACATTAGGAGTATCGTTACTTATATATAAGTAACGTGAAAATATTTAAAGTAAATAGAATTCAAACTTAACCAAAAAGCCAAGTTCACTTTAGGGAAAAACATTATGACCTACATAATTGTAGATTAACGATCCCAAAAATAAAATCTTCCCTAAAAATAAAACTTTAGAGGTACAATTAGTTTAGAAAAGAACGTTATGCTCACATAATTGTAAGTTAACGATCCAAAAATAAAATATTATTCCGATATGAATAATTATTATACTTGAACTTAACCAAAAGGCCAAGAAATGTATTATTCGTATAATCCTTAGACTTCCTATTTATACAAGTTCTAAAACCATCAACCTTAGTAACTAATCGATGTGGGACAACAAAAACCCTCAAAAAATTTAACTAAATAGATCATTTTGATATTCATTTGAACAAAAGAATATAAAAAATCTTCACTAAAAATAAAACTTTAGGGGTATGATTACTTATATAAGAGTAACGTGAAAATATTTAACGTAAATAGAAATCAAACTTAACCAAAAAGCCAAGACTACTTTAGGGAAGAACATTATAACCCACATAATTGTAGGTTAACGATCCCAAAAATAAAAATGTTTCCTAAAAATAAAACTATAGGGGTACGATTACTTTAGAAAAGAACGTTATCCGCACATAATTATAAGTTAACGATCTAAAAAATTAAATATTATTTCGATATGAATAATAATTATGCTTGAACTTAAACAAAAGGCCAAGAAATGTATTATTCGTATAATCCTTAGACTTCCTATTTATACAAGTTCTAAAATCATCAACCTTAGTAGCTAATCGATATGGGATAACAAAATCCCTCAAAAAGTTTAACGTAAATACATCAGCCTAATAATCATTTGAAAAAAAGAAAAAATCTTCCCTAAAAAATAAACTTTAGGGGTACGATTACTTAACCAAAATAACGTGAAAATATTTAACTAAATAGAAATCGAAAACTAACTAGAAAAAATCGGAGTACATTTATTTTTATTAAAAAATTATCCCAAAAGTAGATTGATTCCAAAAATAAAAAGTAATATGAAATACTTCCACTCAAATATTGATAATTTGTTAACAAAAGATTCATTGGCTTAAAAAATAGTTTAAAAATAAATATTTATTAGCCAAAAATGTATTATTTGTATAGTCAAAATCCTAAAAATACTAAACGTAAATAGATAAGGTTGCCTAAAAATACTCGAGGGGCACAATTACGACCCACATAATTGTAGGTTAACGATCCAAAAAAATAAAACATTATTCAAACGCCAAGAAATGTATTATTTATATACTCTTTAGACTCCCTATTTATACAAATTCTAAACTCATCAAGCTTAGTAGCTAATCGATGTGGGACAATAAAAACCCTCAAAAAATTTAACTAAATAGATCATTTTGATATTCATTTGAAAAAAAGAAAAAAATCTCCCTAAAAATAAAACTTTAGGGTACGGTTACATATATATATATATATATATATATATATATATATATATATATATATATATATATATATATATATAAGTAACGTGAAAATATTTAACGTAATAACCAAAGGCCAAGATAACTTTGGGAAGAACATTATGACCCACATAATTGTAGGTTAACATTTCAAAAAATAAAATCTTCCCTAAAAAACTTTAGGGGAAGAACATCATTACTCACATAATTGTAGGTTAACGATTCCAAAAATAAAATATTATTCCGATATGAATAGTAATTATATTTGAACTTAACCAAAAGGTTAAAAACTGTATTATTTGTATACTCTTTAGACTCCCTGTTTATACAAATTCTAAAACCATCAACTTTGGTAGCTAATTTTTTTTTTTTAATTAAATGGGTCCAAATTTTATTTATACGGTATTACTATTTACATAGAAGTAGAAGGTAAGCGAGCAACAAGTTGCGCCGCTACCCCTCTTTGGATAGCAAAACCTAACCTTTTAAAAACAACATCTACAAATCTAGAGGACATAATATTACTATGCATAACTCTTTGCACCCTCTTGAGAATATCAACAGCATCGGGTGCAAAAAAACCAAAAGTGTCAAAAGCAAATGGAAGAAAAACGTGTTGGTTTTCAACACATGCCCTTCCATGCTTGGCTACCTTAGCTGATGCCGCTTTACAAGCTGCCTGACCCACAACAAAAGGTCCGTTCCCTAATCCCACAAGCGGTGAGACCCCCGTCAAATCAATACATGCATGCTTCCCTCCACTCCAACCAAACACCAAAACATCCGCCGGCCGCAATATCGACCTTCCATCCCGCAGATCAGTCAAGAAGTTCACAGGTGCTTCTTTCTTTACAGAAATTCTGGCCCGTCTAAAGGTATCACAAAGAACATCACGAACCAGATCATGTCTATACTTGAAGCCAGGAAGTTCCTTACAATGTACAGCATGCTCCCCAAAAGCATCCAACACCCTCCGAAAATTAGGAATGGGGCAAATCTCACCAGCTGAGAAAAGCGGAATCATAAGTCGGTACTTGAGAATGGAGCGGTACTCCACAGGGGACATGCATTGACCAAGTCCATCGATGGGAATGACAAGAAGAAAATCTTGGCTATGCGGCGCTTGCAGACATCCGAAAACTGCTTGTTGCCTATTAGTCATATCAAACCTCTCAACCATCTCCTGAACAATTTTACCAAAAAGAGCATCCGCCAAAATATTTTGGGGCTTAGGGGGGACGGTGTCCTTACTAGTAAAGTTGGAAAGGTCGAACTCCGGAATAGCCACATGCAAGTCATCTAAAGCTTCTTAAAAAACTGAATCCATACCGGATAGGCCACTGTCACGCAAGATATGGTCTTGGAGCACCCAAGACTGAGCTCTGGAGGCAACAAAAGCGTAAGAAGACGCCTCCATAGCAGACTACAAACCGAGCCCTCCACGACGAATAGGCAAGGAAGCCAACCGCCATTGAAGATCCCCGAAAAAAGGACCCCCACAAACCACCATGTCCTCAATCGACTCACGAAGTCCCGCATCAAAACAAGATGCTGCATCCTTCACATGCTCTGGCTGACAAGTCCTCAGGCCAAAAAACATCTTCGCAACACCCAAACACGAACGAAGTAAGAGAAGCTCACTCTGCGGGTTCCTAAGCTGAGGGAGAAGACGCATCAACTCCAATGCCTTATCAGCTCTCTTCATAACCAATTCTTTAATAAAATCACTATCTCTACTCACAGCCCCTCCCAACAATTTCAACCCCAAAGATGGTCTCGCAATGTCTCTAGGGAATAACCCGTCTCGAAGCTTCGAACCATCACATGAAGGCCAAAATAACTCGGTTTTTTTAACATTCAACTCAAGTCCAAAATTCGGACCAACCTCCAAAATAATACCAAGTGCCTTAGCCACATCCTCCGATCGACCAATGATTGTTCCATCATCTAAATACCAAGCATGAAGAAGAGGCTTACAGTTGTCACGGATAGTGTGCACAAGTGGATGCAAGACAAGCACAAAAAGAAGTGGCCCTAAGGGGTCACCTTGCTGAACTCCAGTGGATGACTAGATAAATCTATCTCCCAGATACAATCGAGCAGGCTGACCATACAAAAACTCAACCCATAAAGAAATAGATGGACATCTTCTCCTCACCTCACGAAGCAATATTGTCCTATCAACAAGATTAAAAGCATTCGAGAAATCCACGGCCAGCATAGAAAGCGAACCATCATCATGCCGCTCGCTCAAAACCCTGTTGACACTATGCAAAATAGCTTCGGCGCCACCAGACACGCCTACTCCAAACTGAAAATCCGCTAGATAGGTTGTCATATCTTTACTCACCCCTTTCATGGCAACCTTAGAAACCAACCGCCTCCAAATAGTGCCAACTGCAATGGGTCGAATCCCATTGTCAGGCTTCAATAATGGCGTAAGAGGAGCAGAAGCCACAAACTCCGCCAAACTCCCCGGACATCTGCCTCCCAACCATAGATTAACAACAGATGAGATCACTCGTAGAAGATCAACAGCAATAGCGGAACCATCCCCACACATAGAATCTAACACGTGTTGTGCCCTCAGACCATCCCTGCCGCAAGAAGTACCTTTGGGAAAGGACTTAATACACCTAAGAATCAAATCAACATCAGCAACAAAGGGAGATTCCAAAACCTCACATACCCGAGAAGGTGGAGACTTGAAGGGGTGCTTAGCCTCTAAAACCTTCACAGTCTCATCATCAAACGAAGCCACACCAGAAGAGGACAAAACCTTAACAGCCGCCGTGAAATGTCCATCAGAGACCTTGCGAAGACACTGCTTGATATTAGGTCTCACTCTATGTCTATCACCATCCGTTGAGGCGACCCTAGTAGTTTCCGAAGGCGAAAACCCATGCTCAGAATGGTCTAATAAACCCCGCACTAGCTTGTCGATACCGCCGTCCTCACCCAACAAAGCCAGAGACTGCATGATCCGCTGCTGTTGAATAGACTTTCTACTCCCTGATCTACTATCTCTCCTATTCGAAGGCCTGAACACTTGCAAAGTGCACCGAGGAAGAAGAAGCAACGCAACCCAAGCATCCACAGAACATGGCTCAGCGACCACTCTCTGAAGAGCACCCTTTAGAGCTTGAGAGAAAGCAAGACGACAATTATGCGGGATACTCTTCACAGTAGTGATAGGGATGCGAAAAACTCTATCGAGCAAACCCGCATCAAAAACCAACCCTTCCTCAATAACCGCAACAGACAACTCTCCCACGACCGGCTTCGAGATACCCAAAATGTAGCTTCTTACCATTCCGTCCTCATAAGCAACACGAACGGAACCATCAGAATGATGACATGCACGACTCAAAGCATGCATACTCATACAACGCCCGCATAACCACAACCCAAGATATGCCAATGACTCCTCAAAAGCCACAAATACATCAAGGTTATTCTCAATAGTGTCGCGAATCACATTTTTGTTATCTTCGGAACAAAAATGTTGCCTTTTAAGATGAGAAACCAAACAAGAGAAACCTTTGCTTCCCTCTACTCCATCCCGACAACCTTGAAATGCCCTAAGAGGACAATGAAGGAAACCTCTACCATCCGTTGTCATATCAGAACCGACAATTCCTCAAAAACATTTCATCGAACACTTGGCGGGCGTATATCAACCACCATTAACACTCACATATTGAAGCCAACATCAACAACAGTAACTTGACAACACAACAACATCAGCTTAGATGGACCCTTGCTCACTAATTTCCTGGATCCCAGCCAAATTAAAGAGTCTTCTGATAAAGCTCTGCAAACAAAATCATGCGATTCCAGAGTGCAGTAACGAGTAATTTCCTACTGAACGTCTCTCTTCTCAGATTTTCGCGATAAACCTAGCCCCAAATTCCTCCCTAAGCGTTGTTCTTCAGTTGTCTTCACCTTTTCAGCCTTTCCTCTTCGTCTTCAATCGACGCGACTACGCGGTTCTCTTCACCTTCTCCAATCTGGAACTTCTCGCGGCTCTGAACGACGGTGTGCGGCCACCTTCTTCTCTTCTGCGAACGACGGTGTGTAGCTAATCGATGTGGATAACAAAATCCTTCAAAAAATTTAACGTAGAATGGATGATGTTGATAACAAAATATTCCTTACCTTACAAAAATAGTTTAAATAAAGATTTTTTGTCCAAAAAATATGTTGGTTGGAATAGAAAAAAAAAGTTATGTAACGGCCCACTTTTTGGCGCGTTGCGTTATTTATTTTCTCGGATCTTATCGCTATTTTAAATAGCTTACATTTTTGTATGAGTATTTTGACGTCGTAAGTTAAACCCCATGAGTATATATCGGTATATTTTATATCCTATATTTAAAGTATTATATAATCTCATAAATAATTCACGAGAACGGGTTTGTATTGCAAACTATTTTTTTTATGAGTTTATATATATGTTTAATCCATATATATTATTCCATATTTTATACGTCGGAAAAGTTTGAAAATTTATTCGATCCGAAAATTTCATTACGGGTTTTTCCTAATCGAGTTACTCTTTTACATTTTTTTTTATTTCTTTTATTTCACTTCTCCCTTCTTCACTCCACATGTGACAACACCCGACTCCTCGTTCCTCTGCAAGCCACTGCAACCAGCTCCTTACAACCCTACTTGCACCATCCTAGCCTTGCTGGTTTTCGACCCCTCGACCCTCCCATTCTTTATGTCCCTATGACACACAACCAGCCTTACTTCTTCACTCCAACTTCTTCCCCCACCTCCCCATCTTCTGCAGCACCTTGAGGCTTACTTGGAAATGACTGCCCCTAGAGAAGGAGCTGCAACATTGTCGGAACTGTCGGAGTGGAAGGCTGCGCACCGGGGAGCTGTCGGACGGGAGGAAGCCGCCTCCGCACCGCCGGCCCAAGCAATCGGAGCTCCAGTAGGCCGAGAACGCAGTTCTCTTTCCCCCTCCTCCCCTGTTTTCTTTTGTCACGAGAAGGTCCATCGCCGTTGGAGTCTGGCCGCCTCTGTGCTGCTGATACAGTTCTACCTCCCTCTGTGTGCTCAACCACCGGCCGCCGCTCCTTGCCCAGCCTGCACGAGCCTTGCCGGAGGCCCTGGAGCCGTCACCCCTCCTCTGTGGGTTCAAAAACCCGACTCGCCGCCAGAGAGCTCACGACCGTCACCGCCGGAGTTGGGCCGTCTCTAGCCGGAGAATGGGCCGCCGCTAGACACCGCCGCCGCCGCTTCTTCCTCCGCCTGTCTTGCCGCCGACTGGTGCTTCTTTGCCAGCCTTGCGCGTTCCAGCGTGAAAAGGAAACCCTATTTTAGGGTTATTTATTTCGGCCCCCCTCTTCTTTTGGTATAATAACATCTTGTAACCCATTCTTTGTATTTACAATTTTTACCCTGATTTGTGGAATGAAATTTTATACCCCTGTAGAAATTAATTACAGATTTGGCCCCAAGGTTTTATTTTCTGAAAATGTCCCAAATTTTTTAAGTTTCATATCTTGTCCGGAAAAGTGGATTGCGGGTTTTGACCCATGTTTACAAAATGGTATAAATTGCCCGGAAAGAGTTTTAAGATTTTAACTTGGATTTTTAGTACCGGGTTTATTCTTACATTTATATATATATATATATATATATATATATATATATATATATATATATATATGTTATATATTATTCCGTTCAAATTTAGCGTATTAGCTAAATTTGCTTAGCTTTGGTTTTAGGTTCGGAATCGCCCAATAGAAGGCCCAACGAATCCTTCTCGACATCCGTAGTCCATCTTATGCCTTCGACCTCATGTGAGTACCCTCTTCCTCGATCTAGTTATATGTATTGGTAGAATCATGCTAGGTTGGATCTAGCATAACTTAGAGTGAATGCCACTAAGTGGTTGTGAATTTTAGGGAGTTATTGATGGGTGATGAATAGTTTGTTTGAAGTACGGTCTTTTGTGATCTTCGAGGTTAGTAGTGGTATCATAGCATAGTTGAATTGAGATGTATGTTCTAGTAAGATCATGAGCTTATGTTGATATTCAAGCATGTGTAGTTATGAGTTGTTGAGATTGTGAGATTAAGATGAAAGTATCCTAGCATATGTGTAGTTATAGTTGAGATCTCGTGAGTTTTTGAGGGCTAGGAGTGTATCCTAGATTATGAGAGTGTATGACCTAATAAGATCATATATTACTAGTAGTCTAAGAACTTCTAGCTTGTGCGAGTGGTTGTTGATTATCGTGCCTTGTCTTGAACAGACTTTGGTTATATTCCTTCGGAGAGTATTATCGGTTTCGGGTAGCTTTGAGACGAGGTAAGTCCTCGGACTTACTTAGCCGCTTTTATGCCTTATTTGGATATATATGGTGGTGTGTGTTTACCGCTTTTAAGCATGAAAATGGATTAGGATTTACTTGACCTTATTTATTGGCCCATCGTTACTACTATTATTATTATCGGGTGGTGACATCACCGCTCAGTTTCCCGAGGGAGACTGGGGGATCTCTGCGACCAGGCCATACACGGTATACGGGTGGGCTTCTTCATCTCTCCCTCAGGGTATACGGGTTGGGGTCGCCACACTCCTGTTGGTTACACAGGGACAGAGGCAAAAGTTATAAGACTCTTGTGTCACACTTGAAACAAATGAATTAGATATGGAACGACCTAAAAATATATTATGGAACGAATGTTCATGTTGTGTGCCTTGTGTTCTCCTGTGTGTGTTTGTTCCATATTATATTTATAATGCCTAGAATGTGAGCTAACGGTTTTATACCGATTGTTGTAGTTGATGTGCAGGATAGGATGTGGCCGAGTGATCCGGATGAGTGGGCAGCCGGGGTTCCGTACATTTTAGGTTGAGTTGGGTTTTGGAGTTCTTGTGTTGTTGTTATTGTATATTATGTTGATGTTGTTGTAAGGACGGTTGAAGTCTTTCCTTTCTTTTATTTTCGGGTTTCATAACATTGCATAAAAAATGTATTTCGGTTTTGGCCTTTATTTGTGCCTTGTTGCAATATCCGGTGAAATTGTTGTCAAGCTAAGGGTCGGGACCCATTGTGAGGTTTGCACCGTAGGGTCCCGAGTCCCGCGGATTCGGGGGGTTACAAAGTGGTATCAGAGCCCTAGGTTGACAACCATGACACTCGTAATCTTCTAAAGGCCGAATAAAAATAAACAGAGCCCTCAAGGGTTATGAGTTTAAAAAAAAAAAGAATGTCGTTTTCAAATCATGTGTATGAGTCAGTTGGGGTAGAATGTACGGGACCACCACTTCCTCTGGGGACCTCGGCGACATAGTTATTGATTATTATATTATGTATATATATGTGTATATATGTAGATATGTATATGTGGACTTAGGATGTTATGGACTATACTTGTATGTTGAATTATAAATTGTTTTTGGATTGATTACGTTTATAGTAGTAGCATGACGTTTATATCTTTATATATAAATTTATAAACATATGGTATACTAATATCATATTAGTGATGGTGGACCTTATAGCTAAGATGATAGAAAGCTATCATCGCCCCCTTGAACAACGCCTTTTGGCTTAGGTTAGTATACATACGAAGATGAGTATGCTCAAGTTATCTAGTTGAGCATCAAGTTTACGCAAACAGCCCGGTGATTTCCCGGACTCCTTTAAGAGGACATCAAAGAAGAAGACTAGAGATGACGTAACCAAATGACAAACAAATAAAAAGGGAACCTCGTGTCGACTCAAGAGAAACCAAGATGGAGACTATACCAATACAAAAGCGACATGGAGACATGAGAGTAGTATCAAGGAAACAATAAAGGAGCATCAATGAGGCAACTAAAGACAACGAACGTAAGATTTTTCCAAGAGCGGTGTCGATGAACTAAACATACGAATCAAGTAAATAAGACTACATTCTCGCTTGAGAGTAAAAGTGGCGTTTTAAGTAAGACGAGTTTTCAATAGGCGCTCCTAAGTACGGGAGTCAAGATGAAAAGAGTGATCCAAGAATTTAGAAAGATTGACAAGAACCGGAAGTTAAGCTTACGGAGATACCGGAGGGTGCAGTGACGATCTTTGTAAGATTCTAAGCTAGTGACTTATTCAAAAGTTTGAGAGTTACGAGGAGGATCACATGGTGAAAGTTCACATATTAATTTACCTTGTGGAGTCAACCGTTTCCCCTCACGATGATGAGACTAAGCAATACTAAGAAGGAAGAAGTGTGTGAGGATGATGATCTTCAGAAGATGAAAGAGGAAACAACGAGTTGGATCGAAGAACTTAACTTATCAACCAAGAAGGATGCGAATGGAGGCTAATTAATGTCAGAATATTTGAGGAGTGCATTTGCAAAACATCATGAAGAGCGGTTAAGCCATGAAAGTGGGTCATATGACACAAAAGAGCCGTGAAGGTATGGTTATCTTACAAAAATGAAAGGAAGAGAGGATCGTAGAAAGAGCTAACAGAGTTGAAGCAGAGTAAAATAAGCTAGTGAAGTTAAGACAAAGTACCCCGAGAGGGTATCCTTTCAAGAGTATGGTAGGAAGGTAAGTCGTTAACTTCGGAGAAGTTCAGAAAGAAGTTAATCGGTGACAACTGAGAACGCACAAGTGCGGGTTGTCTATTGATGTGTGTAGATGGGAGGAGTAAACAAGACTATGGGAACATAGAGAATCGGGAACAAGAGCTTGGAGTATTCGTGGTGGATCAATGTCAATAGTAAAGAGGTACATCAATGGACGCGCATTTGTTTTAAATCAAATAATGTTGAACGAGTTCAAGCAAGTAGTTATAACAAGACCTTTGAGGAGGAGATTGTGACGATCTTACACGACCTTCTTAAGTCATGAGATTGACATATGGAAGAACGCCACGGGTTACAACTTTTAAGGTTTGATCATGGTAAGGGGAGCTAGTGGATCAACCGTAAGATGTGGCTTCCATTGTAGTTGTACATAGAATACCGAGATTGACATATGGAAGAACGCCACTGAAGTTTTGAAGTTTGAAGTCGATGTGAGATTACAAGAAGTACATGAAAGATTGAGGTTAGAACCTCTACGGTCGATCGGACGTTACATAAGAAAATGGAGTAAGTTCTACACCTACTCGAAGGAAGGATGCAAGCTTTGGTAGAATACGAAGAAGATAATACTAATATATTATACGGTGTGATTAAGTCCTGCAGTTAGAACCTTCATGACTTCACATAAGTGTGAAACCTTAAAAAGATTATTAGAGCAAGTCTCCCGAGTATTGGAGATGATGGATCTTTGAAAGAGGACGGTGAACATTGCAGCTAAAGAAGTATTAAACACGTGTTCGATGAACGTCACCTCAACAAATCGGGGTGGACCACTTGACAAATGTTAAGACAAGATTGTGTCGATATCTTACGATATGAGATGGGTAGAGAAAAGATGGAACCCGAGATAGAATAGATTCCAATGCATCGGAAGGTGGATATCACCATTAAGCTTGATTTGAAGTTCATATTGGAATATATCTTGAACTCTTGATTTGAAGTTAACGTTGAGATATATCTTGAATTCTTGAATTGAAGTTGTTATGGAGGACATCAGTTTGCGAAAAGAGAGACGGTTATCTCCGCTTGTACATCGATTACTATAAGTTGAACAAGATGACAATGAAGGATAAGTATCCCTCACCACGGATAGAGAATCTACTCGACCGATTGCAAGGGTCGGTAGTATCTTCTAAGAATGATTTAGGGACTAATTGCCACCAATTGAGAATTCGAGACTCGGATAGTGCAAAAACGTCATTCCGGACAACTCTGGTCACTACGAATTTTAGTGATTCCATATGGGCTTACTAATGCCCCAGATGAAATATTTTATTCTACTCTCCAAGAATAGAGAAGTTGTATGACAAGCTGTCTCGGGATGACGACCCCCGAAGGATGTGAATGAAGTTACAAGTTTTATTGGATGTGCTAGTCATTGCTGGATTTGTGGAGAAATTTTCCAAAGTAACACTATTTATGACTAACCTATTACGGATGACGATGAAATATTAAATGGGACGATGAATTGACAATAGAGTCGTTGAGAGTTAAGAGGGGGATTCATTGGTGCAACTATTTTGATTTACCTTGAGGTATTATGGGTTTGAAGTGTACAAGTGATTCTTCAAGACCAGGTCTTGATCGAGTATTGAGGAGCGGTGTAAAAGTAATAGCATACGTGTCTTGTTAGTAGAAGTAGTATGGAGTAAAGCGCTTCCTTCGCTACTTAGAATTTCAACAAGAATTAAGGAAACATAACATCAAAGTTTGGTTTGACAAGAACCAAAGCAAGGAGTGTAGAGTGGAATTTCGATCTTCTTTGGTGCTGCATTAAGAAAGACTCGAGAAGGAAGTTGAGTTCCGGTATATCGACCTTTTTGAGATCTTAGCGCGAGTTGGAGAAGTGACTTGCAAGTGGGCGTTACCACCAAGAGTAAAGGGTGTTCACCTGGTGTTTCATGTGTATCGATCAGAGAGTACATACATGACTCGAGGCATGGTGTCATTCATGATGATCTAGTGGTATACGAGGGACTGATGAGGCTAACTGGAAGACAAAGGATATTATATTTGGTTGAGTTTTAACCTGAGCTAGTATCTGCATTTATGATTATATGTGTAGTTGTGTTGTGTGCGGGAGTGAGTTATATGACCTGATATATCTTATGGTGGTAGTTTGAGTAGATTGTGTGTATAGATTAGAAGGTTTAAGCCTTCTTAATTTGAGAGTTCTTACCTCAGCCTTAGGGACCGAGAAGCTCGATGCATAGCAAGTTTCGAGACGAAACTTGTTTTTAGCGGGATCTGATGTAACGGCCCAGTTTTTGGCGCGTTGCGTTATTTATTTCCTCGAATCTTATCGCTATTTTAAATAGCTTACATTTTTATACGAGTATTTTGACGTCGTAAGTTAAACCCCAGGAGTATATATCAGTATATTTTATTTCCCATATTTAAAGTATTATATAATCTCGTAAATAATTCACGAGAACGGGTTTTGTATTGCAAATATTTTATTTACGAGTTTATATATATGTTTAATACATATATATTATTCCATATTTTATACGTCGGAAAAGTTTGAAAATTTATTCGATCCGGAAATTTCATTCCGGGTTTTTCCTAATTGAGTTACTCTTTTACACTTTTTCTTTTATTTCTTTTATTTCACTTCTCCCTTCTTCACTCCACATGTGACAACACCCGACTCCTCGTTCCTCGGCAAGCCACTGCAACTAGCTCCTTGCAGTCGTACTTGCACCATCCTAGCCTTGCTGGTTTTCGACCCCTCGACCCTCCCATTCTTTATTTCCCTATGACACACAACCAGCCTTACTTCTTCACTCCATCTTCTTCCCCACCTCCCCATCTTCTGCAGCACCTTGAGGCTTACTTGGAAATGGCTGCCACTGGAGAAGGAGCTGCAACATTGTCGGAACTATCAGAGAGGAAGGTTGCGCACCGGGGAGCTGTCGGACTGGAGGAAGCCGCCTCCGCACCACCGGCCCAAGCAATCGGAGCACTAGTAGGTCGAGAACACCGTTCTCTTTCCCCCTCCTCCCTTGTTTTCTATTATCACAAGAAGGTCCATCGCCGTCAGAGTCTAGCCGCCTCTGTGCCGCTGACACAGTTCTGCCTCCCTTTGTGTGCTCAACCACCGGCCGCCGCTCCTTGCCCAGCTTGCACGAGCCTTGACGGAGGCCCTGAAGACGTCACCCTTCCTCTGTGGGTTCAAAAACCCGCCTTGCCGCTAGATCGCTCGCGACCGTCACCCCCGGAGATGGGCCGTCTCTAGCCGGAGAGTGGGCCGCCGCTAGATATCGCCGCCGCCGCTCCTTCTTCTGCCTGCCTTGCCGCCGACTGGTGCTTCTTCGCCAGCCTTCCGCGTTCCAGCGTGAAAAGGAAACCCTATTTTAGGGTTATTTATTTCGGCCCCCCTCTTCTTTTGGTATAATAACATCTTGTAACCTATTCTTTGTATTTACAATTTTTACCCTGATTTGTGAAATGAAATTTTGTACCCGTGCAGAAATTAATTACAGATTAGGCGTACGATTACTTTAGGAATACGATTACTTTAGGAAAGAACATTAATTATGACCCACATAATTGTAGATTAACGATTCCAAAAATAAAATATTATTCCGATATGAATAATAATAATAGTTGAACTTAACCAAAAGGATAAGAAATGTATTATTTGCATACTCTTTAAAATCCCTATTTATACCAGTTCTAAAACCATCAACTTTAGTAAGTTATCGATGTGGGATAACAAAAAAATCCTCTAAAACAGTTAACGTAAAATGGATGATGTTGATAACAAAAGATTTCTTACCTTACAAAAATAGTTTAAAATTAAAGATTTTTTGTCCCACAAAATATGTTGGTTGGAACAAAAAAAAGTTACTTCAAATTTTCCAATAACATATTGTTAGTTTAATAAATAAAGATTATTTAGCTTAAAAAAATAGTTTACAAAATAAATATTCTCTAGTTTAAAATTTTTTTTAGGAGTAAAGATATTTTCGAAACAAATCGGTTACAAAAAAAAAATTTTGGACTTAAAAAGAAAAGATTTAATGTCGTTAATTGTGGGAGCTCTATTTTAGAAATACTTCCTCCACAACGCGCCACGTCAGCGAGTATATAGACTCCCTATTTGTACAAGTTTTAAAACCATTAAACTTAGTAACTAAGTGAAGTGAGACAACAAAAAACCCTCAAAAAATATAACTAAATAGATCATTTTGATATTCATTGGAAAAAAAGAAAAAAAATTTTCCTAAAAATAAAACTTTAGGAATACAGTTACTTATATAAAAGTTAATATAAAAATATTTAGCGTAATTACCAAAGGCCAAGATTAGTTAGGGAAGAACATTATGACCCACATAAGTGTAGGTTAACATTCACAATAATAAAATTTTTCTTAAAAATAAAACTTTAGTGGTACAATTACTCTTCCCTAAAAATAAGACTTTAGGGGTACGATTACTTAGTGGAAGAACATTATGACCCACATAATTGTATTAATTGTAGGTTAACGATCCAAAAATAAAATATTATTCCGATATGAATAATAATTATAGTCGAACTTAACCAAAAGGTTAAGAAATGTATTATTTGTATACTCTTTATACTCTTTATTTATACAAGTTCTATAACTATCAACTTTAGTAGCTAATCGATGTGGGATAACAAAATCCTTCAAAAAATTTAACGTAAAATGGATGATGCTGATAACAAAAGATTCCTATAAAAATTTTGGACTTAAAAAGAAAAGATTTAATGGCGTTAATTGTGGGAGTTCTATTTTAGAAATATTGTCTCCACTTCGCGCCACGTCAGCGAGTATATAAACTCTCTATTTATACAAGTTCTAAAACCATCAAGCTTAGTAGGTAATCGATGTGGGACAACGAAATCCTTAAAAAACTTTAACTAAATAGATCATTGTGGTTAATTACAAAAAAGTAACGTGAAAATATTTAACGTAACCCAAAAATAAAACTTTAGGGGTACGATTACTCTTTCCTAAAAATAAGACTTTAGGGGTACAAATACTTTAGAGAAGAACATTATAACCCACATAATTGTTGATTAATGATCCGAAAAAATAAAATTTTATTCCGATATGAATAATAATTATAGTCGAACTTAACCAAAAGGCTAGGAAATGTATTATTTGTATACTCTTTAGACTCCCTATTTATACAAGTTCTAAAACCATCAACTTTCGTAGAGATAACAAAATCCTTCAAAAAATTTAATGTAAAATGGATGATGATCATAACAAAAGATTCCTAAAAATATTTTTTGGACTTCAAAAGAAAAGATTTAATGACGTTAATCGTGGGAGCTCTATTTTAGAAATATTTCCTCCACTGCGCGCCACGTCTCCACTGCGCGCCACGTCTCCACTGCGCGCCACGTCAGTGAGTATATATTCTCCCTATTTATACAAGTACTATAACCATCAAGCTTAGTAGCTAATCGACGTGGGACAACAAAATTCCTCAAAAAATTTAACTAAATATATCATTTTGATATTCATTTGAAAATAAGAAAAACATCTTCTCTAAAAATAAAATTATAGGCGTACGGATTAGTTATATAAAAGTAACGTGAAAATATTTAACGTAATAACCAAAGGCCAAGATTACTTTAGGGAAGAACATTATGAACCACATAATTGTAGGGTAACGTTCCAAAAAGTTAAACTTTAGGAGTACAATTACTCTCCCTAAAAATAAAACTTTAGGGGTACGAAACTTTAAGGGTACGATTATTTTAGGAAGTACATATGACCCACATAATTGTAGGTTAACGATCCCAAAAATAAAATATTATTCCGATATAAATAATAATTATAGTTGAACTTAACCAAAAGACTAAGAAATGTACTATTTGTATAATCTTTAGACTCCCTATTTATACAAGTTCTAAAACCATCAACTTTCGTAGCTAATCAATGTAGGATAATAAAATCCTTCAAAAAATTTAACGTAAATAGATAATGCTGATAACAAAAGATTCCATAGCTTAAAAAATAGTTCAAAAATAAAGATTTTTTGTCCCAGAAAATTGGTTGGTTGGAACAGAAAAAAAAGTTACGTACATTCTTTCAATAACATGTTGTTAATTTAGTAAAAAAAAGATTCTCTAGCTTAAAAAATAAAGATTTATTGGCAAAAAAAATGTGGGAGCTTCATTTGATTACTGCTTCCACAGTGTGCCACGTCATCTCAATATGTACTCTCTTTTAGTATGTATAATAGAATGACATATTATTAGGATTTTACTACTTACACCCTTTAATAGTCACCATTAGTAAATTGTACTTGTTTTTTGTGTTTTTTTTGCTTTACATTGTACTTTTTATCATAATCTGCAACTATATTATGAATAATAAATTTTCTATGATTACACGCCCACCACGCTCCATAATTAAAAAATTTAAAATGAGAGAGTTTTGACAGTTACCTAGACGTAATATCATTGGACCACCGGCGTTCTTGTAGTTTTCACCTTTCTAGGGGTGGCTAATTGTAACACCACAAGTTCTTGGAACTCGGGGAGCTACTGGTTAGGTCCTCACAATGGGTCCCAACCTTCGTTTAACAACAACTTTACTAGGATCTTACAACAAGGCACAAATGCATGTAAAACAATTTTCAAAAACATAATACTTTTATGGTATGAATGTACACATGTGACAGCCTTACAAACATATATATATATATATATATATATATATATATATAGGTAAATAATATGCATGCCGTATGGAAGATTCTCCCGTCCCCACCTAATGAGTACGTGGACCCGGCTGACCATCCGTCCCGAATCTCTCTGCAACTGTTTATCTCTACAAAGTCTACAACACGGATAAACCGTTAGCTAACAATCTAAATATAAGAATAATAAAGATAGCACAAACACAACCAAGATAACATAAAACAATCATCATGCTGGCACACAAACCAGTGATTATCTCACAGTTAAGTGATTCACCTTATTCCATTTTACAGTTGTGGCACGAGAAATCTTAAGAGTTCTCGCCTCCGTTCCTTATCCAACTGGGTGTAGGTCTAGCTTACCTCCGCCGATAGCATCACTACAAACCGAGTATGGACTAGTCCCTAAAGAAACCTCCAGCGCCCTCAGGCTAACTGAGCAGAATGCCAGCGCCCGTTACTCTTAGGCCAAAGTATAGGTCGGTAGATAATTATTACTAAAATATAAATATAAACATCTCATTCACACACCACTACCATTATCCACACTCATATCTAGAAGTCAACTAATTAAGCCCAAAGGACTAACCTGAATCGAAACTCGATTCCCGTTATCTCAACTCGGTCCGCAACTGTTGGGACTCAACTGCTTGTCATAAGGGCGCATGGATCAAAATACATCCCATAATATTAGGAGTCTAGAACTTCTAAGATGTACAATCCCTTCAAGAGAAATTACTAAAAAGCCCTCCTAAGGTAAATGACCATTTTACCCCTAGTCCCGAAACTCTCAAAGATCCTATAATATATGCCCAAACCTTTCTCTAGGACTTTATTTCATAAACTAACTCTTAAGAATTAGTTTAGGTATAACTTATAGACTACACATTTTTCTTAACTTTGAACAAAGTCACTAAGGTCCAACTTTACCCTATGATACGAGTCCCGAATAAAAATATAAAAAGTCTAACAAAAATCCCTAAGTCTTTTATGGTATGCACTATATCCATAGCAGCAAGAATTTCCCAAAAATACCTAATAATCACTTCTACACAAATTCCCGAAGTCGGTTCCAAAACCAGAAATTTCAGACTTAGCCAAAAACTGAGTATTTCTTAACTGCTCAACCAGTCCACTTTGGACCTTCATAGATCTAAATCCAACCGTTGGATCAAACCCAACTTTTGATATATTACAATATGCATGACACTCTATAACATACTAAAACTGTTTAAGTTATCCAAACTTAAGCTCAAACATGACTGCACAACACCAGATATTTCCAGCACTTAGCAATTTCAGCAACATCCAGAAAACTGTTTAAGGTCTCAATTTCGAAAAATCATAATTCCTAAACCACTAGTTGGATTCATCCCAAATTCTAATATGTTCTACAGCAATATGCCAACTATATCATAACCAAAATTCAAGTCTAATAGAGATCAAAAGCTTGATCAAAACTACATCACAAAACAGCATCACATGTAGTTCTTCTCAACACTCAGCCCATTTATAAAATCTGTATGAGGAGTCAACTTTGAAACACCGTAACTCTCAAATTGTAACATGGATTCGTCTAAACTTTTAGTATGAAGTTCTATGCAATACCATCTATAACATATCCGAAAACCAGCCAAAAAAAAGAAGTCTAACTTACCCAAATCTGGACCCGAATTCGTCACTTCATGAAAATTCAAAAAACTGCATGAATCCTTAGTGCTGATCTATGGTTGTTCTGGTAGGCTTAGGAGACATCAAAGGGCAGTCGTTAGGCATGTAATACCTGGACAGAAGTGCAATGGAGAGAGGGGTATAAGCTTACCCGATTCCGAGACTCGAAGGAATGAAAGGCGAATGCCCGAAAGTTGTTGCTGCTTGTTGTCGCTGGGCGCATTTGCTGCACCTGCATCTAGGCCAAGGCGTCCCCGTGGTCTGGGTTCACGGCCGCCCCCGTGGCTAGGTCCAGGAGCACCTATAACATGTTGTTGTTGTTGTTGTTGTTGTTGTTGTTGTTGTTGCTGAAGTGCGTTTCTGATCCGAAGGGAAGGCTCTCCAACAGCCTGTCTTGCGTGACTCGCCCCTGTCGTGAGCGCCGAAGGGAGTGCAGCCTTGCCTCTCGTTTTTGTTGTCCTCCGACTTCTGCAGATGGGACCGCCTCAGCCTCGGGAGGGAAACAGATCCGTGTAGGAGGCAACGACATCAGGGTTGCTGGCTAGGATCGAAGATGGACGAAGGAAGGCGGGAACAAGTCCTCAGCGACGTACCTGCTTTTGTCGTTCGATTGATGCTAGGGACGGAAACTTGGCGCCGGATTTGTTGTTGTTGCAGTTGTGTGCTGAAGGGCCGGCGGCTGTTGTGGATCTGTGGCGGTTGTTGTTGTTGATGTGAGGCGGCTGCTCCTAGGGTTGTGAAGGGGAGAGGAAACACGTTCTTTCTTCACGTAGAACGCAAGGAGGAGAAGGAAACTGCTGTCATACTATCAGCAAGGAAATGGGCCAGCTGACTAGCTTAATGGGCCCGGATGGCTTGTTAAAAGGATTGAATTTTTTTTTTTTGACGGTTAAGGAGCGGTAGATCGGTTCCGTATTTTTATGTGAGTAGAGACCTCACATTAAATAATAAAAATTGTTGAAGAACTAAGTGTCACATGAAATGACAAAAACAAACAAAAGACGGAAAGGTCCATCCAGTCAAGTTCCGGTTTGTCTCGGAAATAAACGGAAATTAAATTTTCGGGTGTTACATCAATGTCCCCTTAAAATAAGTTTCGTCCCGAAACTTAAAAGAAGCCAAGATAATGTCAGGGTACAAACAAAAGGCATAGAGCGCCGAAGAGGGACACAAATGTTCGAGTTTTGGTTTGTTTCTGAAGTAGTTGGAAGTAAAATTTTCGGGTATTACATCAATCCCCCCTTAACAATAAGTTTTGTCCCAAAACTTAGGGTAAGACAATCATAAGATCGGCCTTTAAGACACCAGTCAAGGTACCCAAACATTACACAAATGTCTCGTAGATCCCACATATAAGTACCTCACACATCAAACGTCACCAATATAACACACATCACTTACTAAGCACTCAAGCATGGAATAAACAAGTAACCAAAAAATATTAAGAAACACAGGGCCAAGCCCTAACTCGTCGCTCCCAAGATTACAACTATCTCTACATAGGTCTCAGAAAGTTACGTTCCATACTATCCATAATATCTCAGGTAGCCTCGTTAGCTTTTCATAAAACCATTGACTCCAAAATCTTTTCATGTACTTACATCACAAGCGCCTGCTACCACGTTCTAGAGTGGTAACCAGATATCTCACCGCTATCATCCGGCTCAACTGTGCGATCTTCTAATCTGATGACCTACTCGTTTTTCGTAGGTATTCCCTCTAACTAAATCCGTGGACAATGGGGTTGCTCTGCTAAATAGGGTGAGGAATACTAGTCCTTCAATCACTTTCAACTCCGCTTGCAAGGTCTCAAAAGGTTGTCTTACATAACTCACCTCTATATTTTTTTTATTATTTTTTTTTGATGACCTTCCTGAGGTAATTTATTCCAATTCCTTTCCTTCTGGTGTTCTGAAGGGTTCCGGGTATCCGATCTAGGATATCCCCCCTTATACATCTCCCGGCACTTTACTAAGTGTTTAAGGCTAGTTGTATCACAACTCACTTGGTCTTATGTCCTTATATGACTCCGTCATATGGTTCCTCCATTAAAGAACCGTCATTTGCTCATTTTTAGTCTTAAACTTGATATAATTTAACAATCAAAACCCGGTGGTCAATCTTTGTGTTCTATCGACGTCATCATATTATTTTATAGATCTCTAGCTCAACTCAAGCTTCTTACGCAGTATCAAGATCTTAGGTGATATAGAATGTATTCGTGATGACAACAATAGACACAAGGTGATCTTACCTCACCATCGTTTGATCATAACTACTCGATAACTGCTAACACACCATAAACCACTCTTATATCCCTCACGTCTATCACACCGATAATATTTCTCTGACATGCAACACAACTCGGATCCGTTCTGATATAACATTACACGTAAATCTACCGGAGATTATTCTTTCTCTCTACGCGATTATTGAGTTGCAAGCATACTCCTGTCGCTTCTTTCCTTAATAGTCTTCTGACTCGGTAGGGTAGTTATTCACACTGAGGTTCATAGGGTAAACCCTGCATAATACTTTTGTTACGTCGTTAATTCTTCTCCTAATCCCTCAAGAAAACTCACTCTAGGGTACTCCATTAGTACAACGGTCAAAACCCACTTGTCTAGCAACATGTAACGAAGCTGTCATTCTTCACTCGGACCCATAATAGGGTAACACTCTATTTCAATAACCCCTATATTCCCATGCAGTATTTCCAATCACTCCGCGTAACCTATCTCACGTTCTTTCCAAACAAATGCATCTCACCAACTATCATCATTTTAAACTCGACACGTCGTTTTTCTCTGCCTTTGAGCTTTCTGCTCTATGGGTTAGTACCACCACGCTTCCCCTGCGCTACTCTGATAGTTCTATTGTCCTTCATCGATCATAAGGACATTTTCTGTGAGTCCAAAGTGATTGTCCCCCAAAATTCTTTCCCCCGATTACACCATAAGTCCTATCCGGATGAAGTACCAAGTATATTCCTTACTTGCCTTAAGGAAATAAGATAACGGTTGAAAGACAACCTCTTCTGTTTACTTTATGAAATCTTCTAACACGGACTTAAACTCTGACTCGACTGGAGCTTGATCTTAACTAACTAGTAAGAAATCTCTAATACATTTCTCTCTATATCTTTAGTTCATCCAAGAAGGTTGTCGTTGCCTATTGGAGGAAATCTTCCAAGGTGTCGGTAAAGCTACCTCGTAAATCCACATTCACAAATATCTCTTCTTAGTGGCACATAACTCATCAATACCGGCAACACTTGCACGTCCTCCGTTGACATTGGTTAGTCTATAGTTGACTTACCTCAATATCCCGTACTCACTCTTCTCATACTTCTAACGGCGTAAAATTCATGGTATGCATCCACTACTCGGTTAACCCTTTTCCCTTCGTTAGTTCGTTCTATCCTCCCCACTTCCGTTTCCTTAGGTCAACTCTCTTTTACGAGTCCCCTAGGTCATTCTCACATGTTCCTTCATTAGCGTTGTTTATAATATTGCTCTATTGAACTCCATTGACTCTACTACCGGCCTCTTACTCTTTTTGATACTGGCGTCATGATTCCTTACAACTTCTTATTTATGTGACGAGGTCAAAACTCCTCTACACTTGTGGGGTCTATCTTCGCGCTTACACTCAATTGTAGGTCTTCATTCCGTGCACCTCTTAGCCACAAGGGTTTCTTCCGTAAATATCGGAAGAGAATCATCATCCTCCCTTGTATGGAATGCTACGCACACTCTATCTTGACTGACATAGAACCTTATCAAAAGTGTATACTTCTTACTCCTCTAGTTCTTCTTTTACAATCCATCTGTACTAGCTGTTATATGTACCTTTTTCCTAGCCGGTAGGTAGTAAATCACTCACATAATTCCCTTGGTCTCAAATGACATAAGGGGGTCATTCCTAGCCATCTAGTCTTTCTTCTTAAGTTCTTAATGAGAGTTACTGGCTCGAGCTCATTCCATGTTACTATTAAGGGTACTAGTACGTGTATCAATTTAGCTTCACATTTGTCGCCATTGATCTCTTGAAGGGTCCTCCAGATGTCTATATAAATCTTTCACAAGTCTATGGTTATCCTCCTTATCTGTCAACCAGTTACTACTAGTTGACCCGCACGTGTTATCTCTCAGTTATTACCAACTAGTCTGTAGTTGACCTTCTATAAGATCACGGACTTATTGTTCTTCCATCTCTTTTGAAGTTTGATACACTTTGTGAAATCTATCTCCTCCAGTTTCTTTGTTAATACTCCTTCAGCTCCTTCCAAGTCTGCACTTCTCTTGTTCTCTTATGGGATCACTATACTCTTCTGAGTCTAGTACTAACATTCATCTGTCGTCAATGAGTTTATTAAGTCTTCCACGATAACTTGTAAGCGTGTCTTCACAATTCTTCTTACTTTGTTCATCGTCTATTTGTGGTTCTCTCGTATGACCATTAATGTTGGTAACTTAGATCTTTATGTGAATGAGAAGTTATTGTGGACTCTCTAGTCCACCAAAATAACTTTCCCATATTCTTCCCTTTGTCTGGTGTTGTGTTGTAATGCCACCTTTATAGAATTCCGTTGTCTTAAATTCATACGTCTACTGTATTTGATACTTACTTCATGATTTCTTGCTCACTCGTGCATCTCTGAGTAAGTCAAACTGTCTCCACGATGATGAAATTTATTTCACGTC
This sequence comes from Fagopyrum homotropicum, assembly GCA_033239125.1. NCBI lineage: Eukaryota > Viridiplantae > Streptophyta > Magnoliopsida > Caryophyllales > Polygonaceae > Fagopyrum > Fagopyrum homotropicum. The sequence goes on along the minus strand of BSWB01000003.1, from coordinate 89,116,844 downwards.
TTTAAACTCATTTGTCAATGTTTATCTTTGTACTCCTTTAATTCTTCACCTCGGGATCAACACTGTAACAACCCAAATTTTGAGAACTCGGGGAGCTACTGGTTAGGCCCTCACAATGGGTCTTGACCTTAGTTTGACAACAATTTCACTAGGATCTTACAACAAGGCACAAAAGTATTTAAAACATTTGAAAACTTTAAACAATATATACTTGAAGAATATGTATCAACCTTACAGAGTAAAAGTACCAAAACGACACATATGAAGAACAAAAGACATCCCCGTCCCCAACTAAATGAGTACGTGGACCCGGCTGACCATTCCCTCCGGATCTCTCTACAACTGTATTAACCCGCAAGACATCTACAAGCGGTATAAAACCGTTAGCTAACATTCTATGCATAAGTATAAAGGTAAAAGCACAAACACAAAACATACATAATCAACATGCAACACTCAATCCTTTTATTATCTTTAATTAGGTGATAGGTCCTTACTAATGATACATATTTTGTGACACGAGGGATTCCCAAACCTCGCCCCTGTCCCCGTTTACCAACGCGGAATGGTACTAATGCATCTAACCGTCTACCGGACTGGGCTGGTCGCAGGGAACCTCCTAGACTATCCCAAGAGCTAGGCAGATGATGTCATGACCCGTTATCACACACTTGGGTCAATTACGTAAATAATAAAGTTGGCCTAATTCGGTTTCGTTGTTTATCATAACTAACAAACACCACTCATACACATTAGACTCATACACATTACACTCATACAAGAAGCCAGCTAAGTAAGTCCGTGGACTTACCTGAATCAGATCTCGACTCTCTTAATCACAACTCATTTGTAACTGTATAACTTGGTTGCATGTCAAAAGAGGCAAGTGTGTCACCACACTTTCTTGGTAATTAGAAGTCTAAGACTTCTAAGGTAGTAGATCATATTAGAACATAATTTAATACAGTACCAATTTATGGTAAAATGACTATTTTATCCTTGGTCCCGAAACTTCCAAAAATTCCATAACCTAAACTCTTATTTGAGACTAAAAAGTCATATTCTAACTCCTAAAGATGATTTTGGTTACAAACTGGCAATTTACCCATTTTCCTATTTTCCGAAAGATCGTTAAGGTCCAACTTCGGCATCAAATAAGAAATTTGAATAAACTTATAAAAATTCCGAAATAATTCTCTAAATCATCTATGATATCTCATCTACTCCTAGGAGCAAGAATTTCTTAAAACTGTTCACCCTTCGTTTCTACAAAAATTTCCAAAGTTGGTTACAACACTTGAAGTTTTTTATACTTAGCCAAAATCTGAGTACACTATCAAAAATCATAACTCTTAAACCACTCGCTGGATTTATCCCAAATTTTGTTATGTTATACTATAATATGTCAACTATATCCTATCCAAAATTAAAGTCCAACAGAGATCAATAGCCTATTCAAAACTATCTCCCAAAACAGCATCCCATGCTGTTTTTCTCAACTCAGCACATTTATAAAAATAGTGTATGAGGAGTCACTTTGCAATATCATAACTCTCAAACCGTAACTCCGATTCTTCCCAAATTTTAGTATGATCTACTATGTACTACTGAATACAACATATCCAAAATTCAGCAACAACGAATGAGTTTAGTATACCTAAATCTGGCCCTGAAGTTGGGTACCCGACACAGTTTTGAAACTTCAGAAACAGTAAAACTATTTAACTGTTTCTCCTTGCTCGACCTGAGTGAGTTAAGGACAGATTTGGTAGAATCTATTAGCTCATATGTATGGAGCGAAAGGTAACCAAAAGAGGTATGGGCCTTACTCGATTCTAAGGTTCGATCATTGGAGGTTGCGTCCACTTGACTCCTCCTGTTGGTTTTGTGATTGCTTGCGTGCAGAGAATGATGCAGCAGGAAGGAGAGGCCTCTATTTGTGCAAGAAGGGAGGTTGTACATGCTTATCCTGGGGCTGCTGGTTGTTCGTTCCAGATGAGGATGCATCAAGAGATCCGCCAGTCTACTTGCTTGACGAAGAGGAGAGGGAAGGCTGGATAATTTATGAGATGAAGACCCATCCTGAGGACACATTCTTTAATCGACAGAAGGGAGGCAAGGAAAGAAGGATTACCTCGTCCTTCTTGTTGGCGGTAGCGATGCAGAAGGGTGTGGGAATAGACAACAGTGGAGGAGAGATGGAAAGCAAACCTTGGTTATGGCGGCTCGGGATGGCAACGTGAGAAGAGGGGAGGAGGAGTGTGGTGAGATCTACAGCGTATAACCCGGGCATGTATCTGGACACGAAGTGAAGGAGTGTGACAGATCCGGTGCTTAATTAACTAAAGACTCTTCGAGATCCAGTAGTTATGTTCTGAAGGAGAGAGAGAGAGAGAGAGTTCCAAAATTCAGCAGCAAACTGACGTGGGCAAGGCAGTGCTAGGCTGGTCTGAGGCAAAGAAGTGTTGGGCTGGATGTGAGGCAAGGAAGTGTCGGGCTGGACGTGAGGCTAGGTTGGATGCAAGCAGTCCAAAGCTAATCCTTACATGAAGAGATGGGCTGAACCAAGGGGAAAGAACATGAGCTGAAAGTTTGTCAAAACTTGTCAAAACTCGTCATGACTTTGTCAGGCCCATGCATGACTTCGTCACAGAGTTGTCGGGCTTCGTCATGACCTCGTCTCAGCTCTGTCATGGTCTCATCACAGCGTTGTCATAGTCTCGTCTCAGCCTTGTCACGATCTCGTCTAAAGTCGTCGTTAAGGATTAATTATAAGAATTAGGGTTGGATATAATTCTATCATTTTATGTGAATTAAATTCTACATAAAATGATAAATAAATATAAGAATTAGGGTTTGATATAATTCTATCATTTTATGTGAATTAAATTCTACATAAAATGATAAATAATTATAAGAATTACGGTTTGATATAATTCTATCATTTTATGTGAATTAAATTCTACCTAAAATGATAAAATTTGTAAAGAAAGAAATACTATATATAATGGGAACCGTCAACGGCTCGATGTCCGAATTGATTCGGAATTAAACGGAATAAAAATTCCGGATATTACATCAGTACCCCCTTAACATAAGTTTCGTCCCGAAACTTAGAACAAGGTACTTACTTAAACGACTTTCTTAATTTAAACTTGTATATCCTAGTCTCACTGAATTTTAATTTTGTTTTATAACTCCTCTAATCCTATCAAAGCGTAACGAAAAATGCGGTCGTTACATCAGCTCCCCCTCAAAATAAGTTTGGTCCCGAAACTTAGGATAAGACAATCCTGATCGGCCTTTAAGGCACCAAATGGGTGTGTTTGATCATTACACCAAAGTCTCGTCGTTCCAACATCTACGTATCCTATACATCAAGGTTACCAAAAGAACACATCACTAACTAAACACTCAATCATGAAATAAACAACCAGCCAAACAATATCACACATACAAGGTCAAGCCCTAACTCGTCACTCTCGAGGTTACAACTATCGCTACATAGGTCTTTGAAAGGTTACATCTCTTACTATCCCCCATATCTTAGGTAGCCTTATCAGCTTTTCATAAAACCACTAAATCTTAAATCTTTTTAGGTACTTAGAACATAAGCGTCTACTACCACGTTCTAGAGTGATTACCGGATATCTCACCGGTATTATCCGGCTCAACTGTGTGCTCCTCTAATCTGATCACCTAACTCGTGTCTGGTAGGTATTTCTCCAACTGAAAATCTCAAACTCAGTTCCCAAACTTAGTCTCCGTGGAAAAGTGAAGTTGCACTCTCCAATAGGGTGAGGAATACTAGTCCATCAGTCACTTTTAAACCGCTTTAAAACTTCCAATGATTGCCTTACACAACACACTTCTAGATCCTTTGATGACCCTACGGAAAAATGATCTATTCAACTTTCTTCCCTTTGTTATGACCACTTGCTTCCGGCCTTCTGAAAAGGTTCTGACTACATAATCATGTCAAAGGTATTGGACATCCACCAACATTTACCAAGTGCTCAATGCTCTTCGTATCACGACCCACTTGGTCTTGTCTTTTAATATTACTCAGTCATCTTACTCCTCAAGTAAGGAATCGTCACCTTTACCCTTTTCAGGTCTAACACTCGAGACAACTAAAAATCAAATCTAGTGGTCATCCTCTTTGTTCACTTGGCATTATTATATTATTTACAGATCTCTCATATATCGTTTGCTCCAACTTAGGTTTATCACGCATTTTCCAAGATCTTAAGTGACCTAGAATACGTCCGGAATGACGGTATTAGACACAAAGTGATCTCCTATCACCGTTATTTGATCATGACTACTCAATAATTATTACCTTACCATCAGCAGTGCACTCTTTTCTCCACCATGGTTATCAGACCGATAATATCCCTCTGACTCAAAATGCAACTAGGCTCTATTCCGATATAATATTACACATAAAATCTACTCCGAGAATATGGTTTCTTAAGCACAGTTACTAGGTTGCAAGTATGCTCATGTCGCTTCTCTTTCTTATGCATCTTTGACTCAGGATGGTAGTTACTCACTTTGAGCTTTCTAGTGCAGACCATGCATAATACTTTCATTATGTCGTCAATTCTTTTCTCAATCCATCAGGAAGACGACTCTATAGTCCTTTATTCGGTACCCACATTACTTATCTGTCGACATGTGACGAAGTCGTCATGTTTCACTTGGATCCATAAAGGGTACCACTCTTTTTCTATAACCTCTATATGCACATACTTCCACGTCTACCTTGTGGTGATACTGTTCTTCCACAAAATTTTTAGTCACTCAGCGTAGCCTAGCTCGTGTTCCTTCCAAACAGAATGCATCTCACAACCTGTCATTCTTTGAAACTTGACACGTTATTTCTCTGTACCATTGAGCTTCCTGCTCTATGGGTTAGGACCCACCACGCTTCCGCTGCGCTACTCTGCTTATCCTGTTGTCACTCATTAATCCTAAGGACCTTTTCTGTAAGTATTAAATTGATTGACCCCAAAACACTTTCTTTCAATTACACCATGAGTCTTATACGGATGAAGTACCAAGTTACTTCCCTTAAGAAAATAAAACAACGATTGAAAAACAACTTCTTCCGCTTATTTTTCTTAATTCTGCTACCCTGGATCCAACTACTAGACTCGACCGGTGTTTGATCTTAACCAACCAAGAAGTAACCTCTAACACGATTTTCTATACCTTTAGTTGTCTAAGAAGATTGTTGTTGCATACTTGAGGAAATCCTTCCATGCGTCGGTAGAACTATCCCATAAATCCACAGTCGCAATTATCTTTTCTTAGCGGTACATAACTCGTCAATAACAAACAACACTTGCACATCCTCAGCTGACGTCGTTCAGTCTATATTTGACTCATCTTTGTATCCCGAACTTACTCTTCTTATACCCCGTCTGGTATCAAAATTCTTTGGTAAGCATCACCTACTCAATTAATGCTTTTATACTTCTTTAGTTTCTTCTATCTTTCACCCTCCCGCTTCCTTTGGGCTAACTCCATTCCTCCAGTCCGATTGGGTCATCCATCTGACATAAACAGTCATTTCAAGTTTTCCACGATAGCTTGCAAGCGTCTTTGCAATTCTTATGGCCGCAATGATCATCCACTTGCAGTTCCTCTTGCATGGACCGTCGGTGTGGATGGCTTAGGACCCGTGATAATTGGGGTTACCCTAGACTCTCGAGTCCATCAAGGCCGTTCTCCCATACACATTTCTTCACTGGAGTTGGTGGTAATATCGCCTTCATGAAGCTCCGTTGACCCTGCTACAAGCTTCCATTCTTTGGATATTCGCGTTGCGGTTTCTTTCAACTTCTTATATCTCTGAGGAGGTCAAAACCTCCCCACGCTTGTGGGGTCTTCCTTTTCGCTTTTACACACAATTGTAGGTCTACATTCCGTGCTCCTTAGATTCTCACACCAGGATTGACACTCTGCCTCTTCTAGTTTCTCATGCCCATAAGGGTTTATGGGCATCCGCCTCGATTGTAATGTCCTTGATTCTGCAATGTTTGTTGTACTCAATTCTACTTGCCCCATTCCAATATTGTTATCTCTACTCCGCAATCTTGTAGTCTCTTGCATGGTTCTTCTAATTCCGTCTCTCGGCCTCGTATGCCCGAGTTCCTTCTACGACCTTCTATTCCTTCTAAATGAACTGGCTCAGGGATTTCTAACTCATCTGATTGTGCTTGTGGAAAAAATTTATATTCACAACTTTACTTCCTTGATCACTTGTTCTTCAGATGATTTGTAAGGATCACCAAGCAACCTACCCGAGTACAATACTCAATTCAAGGTCCGATTCCATTGCCTCGTTTTGAAGACTCTTCAAGTCCGCTACTGATTTATCAGGAGGAGATAATCGCTTCGTGATATCACGACTAAAGGATATAAAATATCCTTTAGGATACTAACAAGCTAAGAATACACATGTATATAACATATAATAGTGAACCTCATAAAAGTCTATATACTCACTCTTATCGATCCAAGTTGCAGAGATCCACGGAGAGCGATGGTGGTCCGACGTACTACTAACCCAACAACCCGACTATGCGTGTGTGTCAAAACAAAAATCCGTTTTGAAAATTGTAGACCCCTTTCGGGTTCTAGTTATTTTATACATTTGGTCTTTCAGAAGATTTCAAGTGTCATTGTTGCCAACCCAGACCTCTGATACCATATAGTAACACTCTAAATTTTGAGAACTCGGGGAGCAACTGGTTAGGACCTCACAATGGGTCCCGACCTTAGTTTTACAACAATTTCACTAGGATCTTACACAAGTCACGAAAGTATTTAAAACATTTGAAAACTTTAAACAATATATACATGAAGAATATGTATCAGCCTTACAAAGTAAAGGTACCAAAACGACACATATGAAGAACAAAAGACATCCCCATCCCCAACTAAATGAGTACGTGGACCCGCCTGACCATTCCCTCCGGATCACTCTACAACTATATTAACATGCAAGACATCTACAAGCGGTATAAAACTATTAGCTAACATTCTATGCATAAGCATAAAGGTAAAAGCACAAACACACAACATACACAACCAACATGCAACACTCAATCCTTTTATTATCTTTAATTAGGTGATAGGTCATTACTAATGATACTTATTTTTTGACACGAGGGATTCCCAAACCTCGCCCCTGTCCCCGTTTACCAACGCGGAATGGTACTAATGCATCTGACCGTCTACCGAGCTGGGCTGGTCGTAGGGAATCTCCTAGACTCTCGCAAGAGCTAGGCAGATGATGTCACGACCCGTTATCATACACTTGGGTCAATTACGTAAATAATAAAGTCAGCCTAATCCGGTTTCGTTGTTTATCATAACTAACAAACACCACTCATACACATTACACTCATACAAGAAGCCAGCTAAGTAAGTCCGTGGACTTACCTGAATAAGATCTCGACTCTCTTAATCACAACTTAATCTGTAACTGTATAACTCGGTTGCCAGTCAAAGGAGGCAAGTGTGTCAGCACACTTTCTTGGTAATTAGAAGTCTAAGACTTCTAAGGTAGTAGACCCTATTAGAACATAATTTAATACAGTACCAATTTATGGTAAAATGACTATTTTACCCTTGGTCCCGAAACTTCCAAAAATTCCATAATTCAAGCCTAAACTCTTATTTGAGACTAAAAAGTCATATTCTAACTCCTAAAGATGATTTTGGTTACAAACTGGCAATTTACCCATTTTCCTATTTTCCGAAAGATCGTTAAGGTCCAACTTCGGCATCAAATAAGAAATTCGAATAAACTTATAAAAATTCTGAAATAATTCTCTAGATCATCTATGATATCTCATCTACTCCTAGGAGCAAGAATTTCTTAAAACTGTTCACCCTTCGTTTCTACAAAAATTTCCAAAGTTGGTTACAACACTTGAAGTTTCCGATACTTAGCCAAAATCTGAGTACACTTTGAAAAATCATAACTCCTAAACCACTTGCTGGATTTATCCCAAATTTTGATATGTTCTACTATAATATGTCAACTATATCATATCCAAAATTCAAGTCCAACAGAGATCAAAAGCCTATTCAAAACTATCTCCCAAAACAGCATGCCCTGCTGTCTTTCTTAACTCAGCACATTTATAAAAAAAGTGTATGAGGAGTCACTTTGCAACATCATAACTCTCAAACCGTAACTCCGATTCTTCCCAAATTTTAGTATGATCTACTATGTACTACTGACTACAACATATCCAAAATTCAGCAACAAAGAATGAGTTTAGCATACCTAAATCTGGCCCTGAAGTTGGGTACCCGACACAGTTTTGAAACTTCAGAAACAGTAAAACGATTTAATTGTTTCTCCTTGCTCGACCTGAGTGAGTTAAGGACAGATATGTTAGCATCTATTAGCTCATATGTATGGAGGGAAAGATAACCAAAAGAGGTATGGGTCTTACTCGATTCTAAGGTTCGATCATTGGAGGTTGCGGCTACTTGACTCCTCCTGTTGGTTTGGTGAGTGCTTGCGTGCAGAGAATGATGTAGCAGGAAGGAGAGGCCTCTAGTTGTGCAAGAAGGGAGGCTGTACATGCTTATCCTGGGGCTGTTGGTTGTTCGTTCCAGATGAGGATGCATCAAGAGATCAGCCAATCAGCTTGCTTAACGAAGAGGAGAGGGAAGGCTGGACAATTTATGAGATGAAGACCCATCCTCAGGACACATTCTTTAATTGACAGAAGAGAGGCAAGGACAGAAGGCTTACCTCGTCCTTCTTGTTGGAGGTAGCGATGCATAAGGGTGTGGGAATAGCCAGCAACGGAGGAGAGACAGAAAGCAACCCTTGGTTATGGCGGCTCGAGATGGCAACGTGAGAAGAGGGGAGGAAGAGTGTGGCGAGATCTGCAGCATATAACCCGGGCATGTATCTGGACACGAAGTGAAGGAGTGTGACAGATCCGGTGCTTAATTAACTAAAGACTCTTCAAGATCCAGTAGTTATGTTCTGAAGGAGAGAGAGAGAGAGTTCCAAAATTCAGCAGCAAACTGACGTGGGCAAGGCAGTGCTGGGCTGGTCTGAGGCAAAGAAGTGTTGGGTTGGATGTGAGGCAAGGAAGTGTCGGGCTGGACGTGAGGCTAGGTTGGATGCAAGCAGTCCAAAGTTAATCCTTACATGAAGAGATGGGCTGAACCAAGGCGAAAGAACATGGGTTGAAAGTTTGTCAAAACTTGTCAAAACTCGTCATGACTTTGTCAGGCCCATGCATGACTTCGTCACAGAGTTGTCGGGCTTCGTCATGACCTCGTCTCAGCTCTGTCATGGTCTCGTCACAGCTTTGTCATAGTCTCTCGTCTCAGCCTTGTCATGATCTCGTCTAAAGTCGTCGTTAAGGATTAATTATAAGAATTAGGGTTTGATATAATTCTATCATTTTATGTGAATTAAATTCTACATAAAATGATAAATAATTATAAGAATTAGGGTTTGATATAATTCTATCATTTTATGTGAATTAAATTCTACCTAAAATGATAAAATTTGTGAAGAAAGAAATACTAGATATAATGGGAACCGTCAACGGCTCGATGTCCGAATTGATTCGGAATTAAACGGAATAAAAATTCCGGATATTACAAACACCATATCTTGTTTGTACTCTCAGGCCCATATTTGCTTATGACGTCGTCCACCTTAGTTGCACTGTCATTTTACCCGCCAAGTGTAGTTGTACTATACCCCGCTTAATTTGTATTCTGATATTGTCCTCTTCAATCTGCGCTTCTTATCAATCCTTACATGCATCTTGGAGTTTCATCTCTCGTCTTCAATCCGTTAAGTCCCTTGAATGGCTTCATATTACTTCTTTTTGAGTTGATATACTATTCTTTCACATCAAATTGTTATTGTGGTTATGAATCGTCTCGCAATCCTCATCTTCTTGTCCACCCGTCCTTCGGAATACTTGTAAGAGTCACTAGAGTGTCTGCTAGATCTAGTACTCTACTCCGAGGTCTGTTTCCAATATCTTGTATTGATACTCCTAAAACCTACTAACATCTTATCACGAGGCAATGTTAACATTGTGATATCTCAACTAATGGATAATAGGAATTATCCTTTAGGGTGCTAACATACTACATGTATATATATACATATCCATATAACATACATAAGTGTACAATCTTATAAGTCCATAACCTATTTTAGTAATCTTATTAAGTTGCAGAGATTCACGAAGGGTGATGGTGGTCCAACGTACTGCTATCCCGACAACCCGACTATGTACATGATTTTGAAGTAGAAATTCATTTTGAAAATTTCAGACCCCTTTCGGGTTCTAGTTATTTTCTACATTCGGTCTTTCAGAAGATTCCAAGTGCCATTGTTGCCAACTCAGAGCTCTGATACCATGTTGTAACACCCCAAGTTCTTGGAACTCGGGGAGCTACTGGTTAGGACCTAACAATGGGTCCCAACCTTCGTTTAACAACAACTTTACTACGATCTTACAACAAGGCACAAATGCATGTAAAACAATTTTCAAAACATAATCCTTTTATGGTATGAATGTACAAATGTGACAGCCTTACAAACATAGATATATATATATATATATAGGTACATAATATGCATGCCGTATGGAAGACTCCCCCGTCCCCATCTAATGAGTACGTGGACCCGGCTGACCATCCGTCCCGAATCTCTCTGCAACTGTTTCTCTACAAAGTCTACAACACGGATAAACCGTTAGCTAACAATCTAAATATTAGAAGAATAAAGATAGCACAAACACAACCAAGATAACATAAAACAATCATCATGCTGACACACAAACCGATTATTATCTCGCAGTTAAGTGATTCACCTTATTCCATTTTACAGTTGTGGCACGAGAAATCTTAAGAGTTCTCGCCTCCGTTCCTTATCCAACTGGGTGTAGGTCTAGCTTACCTCCGCCGGTAGCATCACTACAAACCGAGTGTGGACTAGTCCTTAAAGAAACCCCCAGCGCCCTCAGGCTAACTGAGCAGAATGCCACCGTCCGTTACTCTTAGGCCAAAGTATAGGTCGGTAGATAATTATTACTAAAATATAACTATAAACATCTCATTCACACACCACTACCATTATCCATACTCATATCTAGAAGTCAACTAAGTAAGCCCAAAGGACTAACCTGAATCGAAACTCGATTCCCGTTATCTCAACTCGGTCCGCAACTGTTGGAACTCAACTACATGTCATAAGGGCGCGTGGATAAAAATACATCCCATAATATTAGGAGTCTAGAACTTCTAAGATGTACAATACCTTCAAGAGAAATTACTAAAAAGCCCTCCTAAGATAAATGACCATTTTACCCCTAGTCCCGAAACTCTCAAAGATCCTATAATATATGCCCAAACCTTTCTCTAGGACTTTATTTCATAAACTAACTCTTAAGAATTAGTTTAGGTATAACTTATAGACTACATATTTTTCTTAACTTTTAACAAAGTCACTAAGGTCCAACTTTACCCTATGATACGAGTCCCGAATAAAAATATAAAAATTCTACAAAAATCCCTAAGACTTTTATGATATGCACTATATCCATAGCAACAAGAATTTTCCAAAAATACCTAATTATCATTTCTACACAAATTCCCGAAGTCTAACAAAAATCCCTAAGTCTTTTATTAACTGCTCAACCAATCCACTTTGAACCTTCATAGATCTAAATCCAACCGTTGGATCAAACCCGACTTTTGATATATTACAATATGCATGACACTCTATAACATACTAAAAACTGAACGGTGAATTATGTTTTTAAGGTATCCAAACTTAACCTCAAACATGACTGCACAACACCAGATATTTCCAGCACTTAGCAATTTCAGCAACATCCAGAAAACTGTTTAAGGTCTCAATTTCGAAAAATCATAACTCCTAAACCACTAGCTGGATTCATCCCAAATTCTAATATGTTCTACAGCAATATGCCAACTATATCATATCCAAAATTCAAGTCCAACAGAGATCAAAAGCCTAATCAAAACTACCTCACAAAACAGCATCACATGTTGTTCTTCTCAACACTCAACCCATTTATAAAATATGTATGAGGAGTCAACTTTGAAACACCGTAACTCTCAAATTGTAACATGGATTCGTCTAAAATTTTAGTATGATGTTCTATGCAATACCGTCTATAACATATCCGAAAACCAGCCAAAAAAAGAAGTCTAACTTACCCAAATCTGGACCCGAAGATGACTGTTCGTCACTTCATGAAAATTCAGAAAACTGCATGAATCCTTACTGCTGATCTATGGCTGTTCTAGTAGGCTTAGGAGACATCAAAGGGCACTCAGTAGGCATGTAATACCTGGACAGAAGTGCAATGGAGAGAGGGGTATAAGCTTACCCGATTCCGAGACTCGAAGGTATGAAAGGTGAAGGCCCGAAAGTTGCTGCTGCTTGTTGTTGCTGGGCGCATTTGCTGCACCTGCGTCTAGGCCAAGGCGTCCCCGTGGTCTGGGTTCACGGCCGCCCCCGTGGCTAGGTCCATGCGCACCTACAACATGTTGTTGTCGTTGCTGAAGTGCGTTTCTGATCCGAAGAAAAGGCTCTTCAGCAGCCTGTCTAGCGTGACTCACCCCTGTCGTGAGCGCCGAAGGGAGTGCATCCTTGCCTCTCGTTGTTGTTGTCCTCCGACTTCTGTAGATGGGACCGCCTCAGCCTTGGGAGGGAAATAGATCCGTGTAGGAGGCAACGACATCAGGGTTGTTGGCTAGGATCGAAGATGGACGAAGGAAGGCGGGAACGAGTCCTCATCGGCGTACCTGCTTTTGTCGTTCGATTGATGCTAGGGACGGAAACTTGGCACCGGATTTGTTGTTGTTGTAGTTGCGTGCAGAAGGGCCGGCGGCTGTTGTGGATCTGAGGCGGTTGTTGTTGTGGATGTGAGGCGGCTGCTCCTAGGGTTGTGAAGGGGAGAGAAAACACGTTTTTGCTTCACGTAGAACGCAAGGAGGAGAAGGAAACTGCTGTCATACTATCAGCAAGGAAATGGGCCAGCTGACTAGCTTAATGGGCCCGGATGGCAAGTCTTTATTGGGCCCGGATGGCTTGTTAAAAGGATTGAATTTTTTTTTTGACGGTTAAGGAGCGGTAGATCGGTTCCGTATTTTTATGTGAGTAGAGACCTCACATAAAATAATAAAAATTGTTGAAGAACTAAGTGTCACATGAAATGACAAAAACAAACAAAAGACGGAAAAGTCCATCCAGTCAAGTTCCGGTTTGTCTCGGAAATAAACGGAAATTAAATTTTCGGGTGTTACACTAATCCCCAACCAAGAATACTTTAGCCCAAGCACAACACAAATCTATTTCCTTTCCTACTACCTCAGACCGTAGTCTTTCACTCAAATCTCTCTTTTATGAGGACGGAGGAAATATAATCAAGAAAGTAAATTATTCAAAATTTCAATAAAGTAGTTTTTCCTTACATAAAAACAAACTTTTATTGAACTTGAAAGAGGATTACATGCACTAAAACACATTGGAAATTGAAGAGTCAACTCACTTCAAGCTAGAAAGATCCATCAAGAGAGAAGGAACCACTACTCTGTAAGCTCAAAATCGTTTCTCTTTCTCTTTCTAGTTTTTGTGTTTCTCACTCTTACACTCTATGGCTTTCGATACTTTACAATGACTCACAAGGGGTCTATTTATAGAGTTAGAGGGACATCGGATGCATTTGCACTATTACCATTTTACCCCATTATTGTTATGGACTCTGACTCTCTTCACATGGCCAATAGTGTCAATGTTCAATAATTCAAAAGGCAAAAGAAAAAGTTAGAAGAAAGTGACAAACTGTGACACAACAATGACGAGATTCCTTCAGGCTTGTGATGATGATGTTTATGACTAATCCATGCAATAATTATATGGTACATTCCCTCTTCCCCGATGTTATCTTCATAATCTACATCAATATCCTCATTAAGGGCTTCATAAATGTTTTTTTTAAAAATTCATCATCCCTACTTAAGAGGGTGTCATAGAACAAATCTTGGCACTCTAACGAGATGAATTTTCCCAATTTTAAGTCCCTTATGTTGTTTGACATTGAATTTGAGAACTCGATAGCTTTTAAGAAGTATGGTCGTAAGATTTCAGGGATTACAACCATAGTAAATCCAACATTGAATATAATATTGTTCTTAGCTTTCTAATGTTGTTTGATATACTCATAGATGTAGAAAAACCCATTTGGCTTGGCTTGGATATGATTCTGGATGCTAGGTTGGTTTACTATAATAAGATTTTGAGAGAATTTATCAGTTATTATTCGGATCTTCTTCCAATGCTTCCCCATTTTTTTCTTCTTGAGTTATGCCTAGTTATTGTTATCCTAGACACAAAAACGCAAAATCTATACTAAACTGATCTAAAAAGCATGAAAGAAAGCAATGTTTTGGGTTGCCTCCTAAGAGACTCTTGTTTTAAGGTCTCTAGCTGGACCTAATTCCTTAGGATCATTTGAGATGCAACGGCACAATCTCCTAAACCGGAACTTCCAGTGTATACTTTTTCAGCCCATGACGTTTAACCTTGAAGTTTCCGCTATTTTCACCCCATACTTCAACTGCACCATGAGGAAAAACATATTTCACAATATAAGGTCCGGTCCATCTAGATTTCAACTTACCAGGAAAGAGGCGAAGGTGGGAATTAAAGAGAAGAACAAGATCGCCTTCTTTGATCTCTTTTGGAATAAAATGTTTGTCATGCCATTTCTTCATTCTTTCTTTATAGATTTCCGCAACCCTTGCAATCATCCTGCAAAGTGGTGATTTTGTACTTCTAGAATCATCTTGTGAAGCTTTGGAAGCTTCGGAGAGGGTAAGGCTACTGTTTGTAATGATCACAATCACCGAACGAGGAGGTTTTGAAGATTCAGACATCTCGTTGCCCCAAAATCGTCTCGGTCGAGATCATATCCGAGGTGACTCATTGTTGCTCTTACCTCAGTTACTCCAAAAGTCGCCTCGGTCGAGATGGTTTGTCCGAGGTCGAGACAATTTTTCGTGTCCTCTTTAAACCCCTCAAAATCAGCCTTTGGATCTTCTTCCAAGGCTTCTAAGCTTTGTATTTCTGCATCACAAGAAACATCTACACCTTTCTCCATCATACTTAAACTCAAAACTCTTTCTAATGGATCTTTAATTAGGATAATCTCACCAATTCTCGAGATTCCTCTTCATCGTATACGTTGTAGATGTATTCCCCAAGGTCTTGTCCTTTCATCAAAGATGAGAGTACAAATTCCACACACTCTTCTCCTATGTTGAAAGACAATTTGGCGTTCTTGCAATCCACCAAGCAACCGGAAGTTACAAGAAACGGTCTCCCAAGGATGATTGAGATTGGATAATCTACAGGAATGTCCAATACCACAAAGTCTATAGGAATGTAAAACATACCAAGCTTTACAGGGATGTTTTCCAATATGCCAACGGGTCGAGTGATGGATCGATCCGCCATATATAATGTCATCTTTACCGGTTTAGGCTCTCCCAAACCGACCTTCACACACAAAGCAAGTTTAATGATGCTCACACTTGCTCCTAGATCATAAAGTCCATCATATGTGATCTCTCCATTCTTGTGGGGATGCAAAACGATCCAGGATCCCGCAACTTTGGTGGCATGTTCTCCCTCATGATATTGATGAGTTGCGATGGTCTAGAAGTCATCGTTACTTCACCAAAATCCTCTAGCTTCCTCTTGTTAGAGAGGATTATCTTTAAGAACTTCCCATAGATTGCTGAAACGGTAGTGGAGGCTTGTAAGCTAGAGGAGGTACGTAGATCTCATCCTTCTCCTTTTCTTTTTCAGCTTGCACCTCGACCGAGACGGACTGCTTCATCGAGTCGTCTGTCCGAGGTGTGGGATCGGTGGTCTTCACACCACTCCTTGCAGTGATCGCCATCACTTGGCCTTTCAGGTTATTCTCCGTCCTTCCGGGAAGCTTCCCTAGATCTCTAGGAACTTCTCTGGCCTTGCTAAATACTTGATTTTATAAGGCTTTTTGTGCCTTAGAAATCGAAGTAACGGAACTTTCCAATCCATTCAGTTTTCCCATCATAGTTTCACTCATCGCTTCCAACTTATCTTTTGGTGGCTGACTGGAACTTGAAGATGGTTCCTGACTTTTCAATGGAATAAAAGTAGAAGAAGAAGGTGGAGTTAGTGCATTGTCGGCATGGGAATACGGGTTACCGAAAATTTTTTGATTGGAACTTCAATTGTTGTAGTTCCGGTTGTTGTTGTTGTTATTGTTGTTGTAGTTGTTGTTCCTATTCCCTTGATAATTTCATCTTCCCACATATCTAACATCTTGCTCCTTTCGCGCTTGTTCTTGTGACTTCAAAAGCTCTTTCAAAGCCTTAACCTCATTGTTAAGAGTGGTGAGTTGAGAAACACTGTAGTAAGATTCAACTCTTGAGCTCCGGATCTTCGACTTCCACCATCAACCCTCCGGTGGGAATATTTCTCAATAGTTAGAGCTTGTTTCTCAACAAACTCCCATGTATCATCAACTCTCATATCCATATATGTCCCAGCAGAAAGGAATTGGATTCTGAATTGAGTTTCCTCATCCAAACCCTTGAAATAAATTTCTAGCAGGTCAAGCTTTGAAATCCCATGATGAGGGCAATCCAACAAAAGGTCTTTGAAACTCTCCCATGATTTAAATAAACTCTCATTGTCTTTCATAACAAAAGTATTTGTTTTACCTCTCAACTCCGCTGTTTTTGATGGCGGAAAGAACTTGGTGAGGAATTCCGAAGTCATCTCCTCCCATGTATTAACTCTTCCAGATTGAAGTGATTGATACCAAGCAAGCACCTTATCCTTTAAAGAGAAAAAGAAAGGCCGCAACTTATAGTTATTATTCTCCACTCTTGTAGGTTTCAAAGTCTCCATGAGAATCTCGTAGTTCTGTAAATGTTGATGTGGAGATTCTCTTTCGAATCCTCCAAATTGGCCTTTTCAGATCATAGTAATAACTTGAGGTTAAAACTCATAATCATGATCAGCCGGATCTCCTTGGTTAATGCCCGGATGGCGTGTTTGTTTAACAGGATCCATCCTTTGACCTAACGTTTGCGACTCATCCAGAAACGGGTAAAATCTTTCAACCCTTGCTGGAAAGCGAGGTGCAGGTGATGGCACAATGATAGGTGCCGGTGGATCAATTACAACTCTGGAATTTCCTGCTCACTCTTCATTCATCACTTGGACGGCCTCCTGAATCTCGGCCATGGTGGCTCGAAGCTCGTCCTCTCTAGCGCGTGCATCTCCTCTCTCTTTTATTAGAGCATCATCTCATAACTTCAGCTGATCTAGAGCATCATCCAACTCCGCTTGTAGATCTCTATCATCATTCGTCACAACCATCTTAGCTTCTTTTATTCTTCTTCTGTATGCCTTTTCTGGTTCAGGATTGTAAGGAACGATTTCTTTACCAACTCGAGTTCGTCGCATAAACCTAAAGAAAGGTCCTATAAGAGCACTCAAGTAGAATGATCAATAACAACAAGGGCAGCAACCATAAGATAACCAAATACCGGCTTGGTCTAAACCAAGTCCCCTACAACGGCGCCAAAAACTAGTTTGCTTTGAAGTGTGTGCAGAATAAGTCTTAAGTTTATAACCAATAATAAACCAAATACCGGCTTGGTCTAAACCAAGTCCCCTTTAGTTCTTGCACGAGTCTCGTCTTTCTCTCTCTGCAGTTCTTCTTTACTGAGGCGAAGTTGTTCCAGTGCCTCCTTCAATTCAGATTCAAGATCTCGATTATCTTGATCGGCCAAAACTGGAATCTCTTCAGTTCTTGCACGAGTCTCGTCTTTCTCTCTCTGCAGTTCTTATTTATTGAGGCAAAGTTGTTCAAATTCTTCCTTCAATTTGGCTTCAAGATCTCGATTATCTTGATCGGCCATCTTAACTCCTTTCAAACTTCTTTTGTATGTCTTTTCTGGTTCGGGATTGTAAGGAACGATTTCCTTTCCAGCACGAGTTCTTTGAATAAACCTAATGATAGCATGTATTATAGTCTATGTTTTGAGCCTGGTTTAGACGTTTTATCTTCATAAATCTGCATGTATAGATGTATATTCTTTGATTATATTGTTGTTTTGTCTACCTTTGCGGGAATCGAGGTCTACACCAAGTTTCGTTGTAATTGGAGGTAAAATGGCACGTTCTGCATCGAAATGGAGCTAAGGAAGCTAAGGAGTCATTGGCCTACATTCTGGAGCTTAAGAAAGACCCCACAAAGTATGGAAATGATTAAGAAGATTGACTTCGGACCAGATTCGAGAGATTTCACATTCAGTTGAGATTCACCTCGGTTAGCTACAGTGCCACCTCGATCGAGGTGATCTTGAGGAGCGTCCCGACCGAGGTGAATACCTTGGCGAGATCCATATTTTGGCTGAGATCTTTTATTCATCGAAAGAAGATATCTTATATTTTTGGGTTGGATTTCTAGAAGGAAGATATGATTTCTAATTGATTTATTTTGAGAGAGATATATATATTTTAGAGGAAATTATCTTCTTAAGATATTTTATCTTTGGAAGATAATTCTCCTATATAAAGGGTTGGATTTTCCACAAGTTCAACCATACTTGGAGCATCCAGCAATTGAGGGATTTTCTGGAGGGTTTGAAGGAAGTATTGAAGGAAGTATTGAAGATTGAATTTCAAGGAAGGAAGGAATCATAGTTGAAGTTAGCTTTTGAAGGAGTTTGTAAGATCTTCTTAGATCTCTTTTGGTTTTTGTCTTTTTTTATTTGATGACGGAGGAACGCTTGTTTGTTGATTGATTGATTCAGTTATTGAGACCTTTTTCTTAAGGTTTTCTTGTTCGAATATAGATTCCTTTTCCATTAAATTGACTAATGTTATCATGATGATTATTGGCTAAGTTTCTTATGCGATTCTAGGGTGATTGGATGAAAGTTGTGGGGAAGACGATGATAGAATGATCTTAATCCCAGCAGGACCCTGAAAGCTCGAGTCTTTAACCTTAACCTTAGAACACCTCGCTCAGTCGTTGAACATCTCGGCCGGGGTGGAATCTGACTGAACGAGGTGACCTTTCCTGAACCAATTCTGAAGTTAAGTGTTCTAGTTTCCCAAATCCTATCCTTATTACACCTTTCCTGGTTCAATGCAAGCCTAGGATGAGACTTACCCGGTGATTCCTTTGCTTGTTTACCTAAGATCATGAGTGTAGGTAATAAAGGTTTATCCTTTATTGGGGTTTGAGTGTGCCTTCATCCCATCTTTGTGAGTTAGCCTAAGACTTACCCGGTAAAGGTTGATTCTATTCCCTTGGGTGGTGTGTTGGTTTAAGATTATAGTTCCTTACCTTAGTACCTTGAGACTTACCCGGTAATAGGTGCTTTGGTTTGGAATAGTGAGTGGTGAGACTTACCCGGTGATCTATTCTCTCCTTAGAAACACCTTCCCTTTGCAAACCTCAGCTTTGTCCGCGTTATCCTTTGAGATCTTGAGTCGGAACCACAACTAGATGCTTTAATCCCTAGAATCCGCATTTCCCCTTACTTGACTTTATATCATCTTTGATTGCTTTAATTGCTTTTGGTTAATTGCAATATTTGACAATCTGATTTTGTGCTTTGTTTCACCTAAGTCCATTTGATCGACCCCTTGAATTCTTGCTTTTATTACAATTGACCCGTACACTACGGGTTCGCATATTTGTTTAAGAATACTTCTTGGGTTATAAATATTAAAGCTTGCACACACCGTTTGGAGCGAACACCTATGGAAAGATCCTGCGAAATCACTCAAGTAAAGCAACCAATAGCAACAAGGGCAGCAGCCCCAAAAGACAACCGAAACCAAACTTGGTCTTGACCAAGTCCCCGGCAACGGCGCCAAAAACTTGTTCGTTCTCAGACGTGTGTGTATGGTGAACGATATAGCTTTAAATTTATAACCTATAATATAAGCCTGAAACAATATGTGAACCCGCAGTGTACGGATCAATTGTAATAACGGGAAATACTCCAGGGTCAAACACAAGGACTATGGTGATACAAAGATCGGTAATTCAGGTTGTCAATCAAAAACAAGCAACAAAACAAAGATATCAAAGATGATGTAACAATTAGGTAAAGAGAATGCGGATTCTAGAGATTAAAGCATCCAGTTGTGGTTTCGACTCAAGATCTCAAAGGATAACGTGGACAAAGTGGAGGTTTACAAAGGGAAGGTGTTTCTAAGGTGAGAATAGATCATCGGGTAAGTCTCACTACTCACTAACCCAAACCAAAGATCCTCTCGCCGGGAAAGTCTCAAGGTACTAAGGAAAGGAACTATAATCTTAAACCAATACACCACAGGGGATAGAATCAACCTTTACCGGGTAAATCACAGGCTAACTCTCAAAGATGGAACGAAGGCACACTCAAACCCTAATAAAGGATAAACCTTTATTACCTAACACTCATGATTTTGGGTATACAAACAAAGGAATCACCGAGTAAGTCTCATCCTAGGCTTGCGTTGAACCAGGAAAGGTATAAAAAGGATAGGATTTGGCAAACTGAAATCTCAACTCAGATAAGGATCAAGAAAGGTCTCACCTCGCTCAGTTAGTATCCCATCTCGGTCGAGATGTTCTACAACTAACCGAGGTGTTCGTCGGTTAAGGTAAAGGCTCGAGCTTTCAGGGTCCACTGGGGTAAAGGCTCATTCTTTCATCGTCTTTCCCACATCATTCAGTCAATCACCCTAGAATCGCATAAAGAACTTAGCCAACAATCATCATGATAATGATAATCAAATATATAAGAAAGGAATCAATATTCAAACAATAAAACTTTAACACAAAGGTCTCAATAACTCAATCAAACAATCAAACAAACAATCAAACTGTGTTCCTCAATCACAACCAGAAAGACAACAAATCAAACAAATCTAAAAAAACCTTATAACTTCCTTCAACATTGCTTCTAAGCAAACTTCCTTGGATCTTCAACCTTCCGAACTTCCTTCAACTTCCAGCTCTAAGACTTGCTTTCTGATCTCCCCGGGATGTGGAGATATCTCCTATTTAGAAAATACACCTATATATATAGGAGAATCACCTTCCTAAAATAAAATATGTTCAAAGCCAACTTCCTTCCTTAGAGTATCTTCCGATCTTCCAAATAAATCAGCCAAAAAGACCTGCTTCCATCCAGAAAATCCATCCTAAAATATAGGAAAATCACTTGCCAAAAATAGAAGATCTCAGCCAATAATAAAGATCTCGTGGCCGATGGATTATTCGCCTCGGTCCGGCCCATCATGAAGATCACCTCAGTCGATGTGATGTTGTGGCCACCCGAGGTGAATCTCAGCTAAGTGTAAATCTCTCTAATCGGATCCAAAATCAATCTTCCATCCAATGTCCATGCTTCCTGAGCCTTTCTTGTTGCTCCTCAATGCTCCATAATGTAGCTCCAATGACTCCTTAGCTTCCTTAGCTCCATATCGTTCCAAAACGTGCTATTTTTCCTACAATCACAACGAAACAAGGTGTAGACCTCGATTCTTGCAAAGGTAAACAAAACAACATAATGATCAAAGAATATACATCCATACATGCAGATTTATGAAGATAAAACGTCCAAACTAATCCCAAAACATATACTATAATACATGCTATCAGATCCTAGCTACATTTTCGCAGCCGATGCTAGAGAGAAATGGAGATCATTTGCAAGATTAAATTGTGAGAAGATTTTGGAAGGAAGATTTGGAGAAGTACGCACTTTGATATTGCAAAGTTGGAAGATCTTCGGGTTTCACTTTGAAAGCGGATGGACATCCCGTTCTTCTTTCTTCTTTAAGATTTGTGAGAGATTTCTTACTCTGTAATATATTCATTGAACACAAGTACGGATTTGAGTTTGATTAGGATTGGTTTTGTGTTTGCTATTGAGATTTCAAGGTTTTATCTTTTCCTTCTTTCAATTTTGATTATTGAATTAATGACAATGATTGTTGGCTAAAACCCTTAAGCGATTATAAGGTGAAGGGTTGATAGTTGTGGCATAGATGATGATAGATTGAACCAAAACAGATTGGACCCTGAGAGTTGCGAGAAACCTCGTCGTCGAGGCTTTCCACGGCTTGTTCTTGAGTTCCACGGCCGTCGTTCTTCAAGATCTGACCTTGGTTTTCCTCTGTCGTACGTTCTTTGATTTTTCTTTGATTCAAAGTTAAAGATTTGGCCCTAACCTAGCCTTGACTTACCTTTTCTAGGTAGTAGTGAGACTCAACACCCTCTACTTCGGTTTCGAGTGTCACAACCTTAACCGTTTTGGCCTATCTTTGATTTCCTTGGGGTTGGGCATGGGTATTTGAGAGTTTAATCTTATCCTTCGATTCTCTTTATAACGAGACTGAACATCCTTTATTGAGAGAGCCTTTTTGTGAGACTTATGGGTTTGGAACTTCACCGTACAACACCCTACCTTAGATCTATACCTTTTCAATCCTAGCTCTATACTTATATCTTTAGAACATCTTGAATCGATTGCTACAATTGGATACCTGAATCTTTAGAATCGTTATTTTCCCAATTATCTTTACAAAAGCTTTTTATCTTGCGTGACAATTTACGAACTGAGTTTGATCCCCCAAATCCCTGAGTTCGATACTTTGGAATTCTTGCTTTACTATACCGATCCGTACACTGGGGGTTCGCTTTGCTTGATTTCAGTTTTTATAATTTAAGACTTAGTGACGCACATTTTCGAGCGAACAAACATCACCAATGAAGTTAAATGAATTATAACGGATTTTACCTATACCAATGATGTTACACTTCCCTTTATCATCAAGAGTAATATTTTCAGATGATTGCTTCTTTAAATTTGAGAATAGTGAAAATTTTCCACTCATATATCTTGAGCAACCATTATCTAATATCCATTTACTATCTTTAATCTTGGTGATATCTTGCAAAATAACAAACTTCAACCTTTCCGGCTACACCAAATGGCAAATTTTGGTCCATACTCAAGTTGAACCACGCTAGGTGGTCTAGTCCCTTTAGGAACCCAAATTTGCTTAACCTTTTTATCTTAGACATAGAGGATAAGTCTTTCGTATGATGTAGGGATCATTTCTCTTATATGGGCAAGTCGATTTAACATGTCCGTTTTTACAACAATATAAACATGTGGGTGTACGTGAACTACCTTTAGCTTTAACAAAAGTGGTAACCGTTTTTTTAGGAAAATTTTTATTATAACCAATACCACTCTTGTCAAAAGAGGATTGTTGTTCACCCATCATCATTTTGATATTAGCTTTAGAAACAGTGAATTGAATGAGTTCAGCCTTCTGGTCTCTACACGTCATAGTTAGATCAATTTTCTCTTTCTCTAGATTAGTATAATCTTTGATAACTCCACCTTGATTATGATGAATTGTTTTATATGAATGATGGAAGACTTAACATTTATATGCGGTTTTATAAACTAAAAAATATCGATATTTTTCTAAATTGTATGTTTTGGTTTGTTTGTTCAAATGTGTGCATACATTGAAAAGCATTTCAAAGGAAGAACTCAGACCCTGAAAAGCATTTCAAAGGACGAACAAGAAAGTCTTGAAAAGCATTACAAAGCAAGGATTTGGCCAAGGGCTTCACTACCAGATACGCATATCTCAACAACCAAAACAAGAAGATCTCAACCGAAGGAGTTAGAAGATTTGAGAAGATTCGATTAAGAGAAGTTCTCGGCATAACATGAAGACAAGATAAGATCTCAAGGAGAAGATCTCGACACATCTACAACAAGAAGATCTCGGCTATCTAAAGGAAGATCTCCAACCGCTACCAAGTGAGAAGATCTCGGATCTTAAGTAAAGATATTCAACGGTATTTCCAAGAGAGAAGATCAAGGTGACCAAGATCCTCAACGAGTGTCAAAGTGTAGAAGTAGAAGAGAGAAGATCTAGAAGAAAGAAGATCTTACAACGGCTACTTCACTTCAACTAAACAACGTATTCCATAGATAAAGAAGAATGTCAAAATGGCTATCTTACAACGGCTAAGAAGATCTCCATAGAAGGCTATAAATGAAGATGGCAAGTGAAGAAGAAAACAACAAGCTTACACAGATAAGAAACCATGTCTTCAAGCGATCAAGCATCTTCATTGCTCCAAAAGTTTTTCTTCCTCTTAGCTTACAAACATTTGGGGCCCGCTTGGTTTTAACTCCGGAATCGGGATCGGAATGGAATTGAATTTAGTCCATACGTATAACCTTGTCCATGAAAGTTTTTGGAATCATTCCTTGTGGTTTGAAGTAATTGAAGCAGAGTTTGATTACTTTTGATACCCTATAGGGAAAAAAATGTGGCAAAGCAAGTGCATTTTGCATTAAATCACAAGGAATGATTCCATAAAATTTCCTGAATAAGGATATACATATTGACTAAATTCGTTTCCGTTCCGTTTCCGAGTCCGGAGTTGGAATCAAACAGGCCGTTACATTCTTAGAGGGAGAAAAATACTAGAGCTCTATTGGTATATCTAGAGAGTGTTATAGTCGAGTGTGTTATTTAGTGATGTAACTAGGCTATTATTGCTAGAGTAGAGTTGACTTGATCGTAGAGGCTACATTGAGAGGAGACGGGGATTTATTCTACGTTGTATCTAGGAATCTTTGAGCCGATAATAGATAGTTAGATCCTAGGGTTGAGAAACCCTAGGAAGGAGAAGTAGGCTGTTAGAGTTGAACTTCGTAAACATATTGTCGTGTCGATCTTTTCTATTCAACACTTTCTATCGCTTAAATTGAGACTAACCTTATTTTGTAAGATTTGTAGTCAAGGCCTTGAAATCCCTTTCAAAGCCTTGAGAACCAGTTTTGTCACTAAGCGCATAGATCGACTTCAAGGCCTTGAGATCAGTTTCAAAGCCTTGATATACGATATTGCAAAAAGTTCCCTTACTCTAATCAACCCCCATTCTAGAGTATTTATATCCTTATTATTCACCTATTCGGTTCCACAATAGGTTTCAGAGCTAGACTCACGTATATTGATTTAACCATGAGACTAATCATAACTCTGTAGGTGATTCGGAAAATGCGATTCTCAAGGGCAATCTCTCTTCTCTACATCAAGATTATATCAATATAGAGAAAGAGAAGGTTGATCTAACTATGACGTGTAGAGACCAGAAGGCTACACTTATTCAATTCACTCGTTCGAAAGCCAATCTCGAAAGGATGATGGGTGAACAACAATCCTCTCTTAACAAGAATGGTATTGGTTATCACATGAATTTTCCTAGAAAAACAACTACTACTTTTGTTAAAGCTAAAGGAAGTTCACATATGCGCACATGTTTCTATTGTTATTAATAGGGGCATGTAAAATCAACTTTTTCATATAGAAGAAATGATCCCTACATCGTTAGAAACACTTATCCTTTATGTCTAAGGAAACAAGTTAAGCAAATCTTTGTTTCTAAAGGTACTAGACCACCAAACATGATTGAACCTAAATATGGACAAAAATATGTCATTTGGTCTACCCAAAAAGGTTGAAGTTTGTTGTTTTGCAGGATATCACCAAGGTTAAGGAGCATAAATGGATATTAGATAGTGGTTGCTCAAGACATATGAGTGGAAAAAGCTCACTGTTTTCATATTTAAAGAAGCAATCATCTAGAACCATTACGCTTGGTGATAAAGGGAAGTGTAACATCATTGACATTGGTAAAATAGGTTATAATTCATCTAACTTTATTGTTGATGTCTATCTTGTTGACAGTTTAAAGCATAATTTGCTTAGCATCTCCCAAAATTGTAACAAAGTCAACAAAGTGATTTTTGATTCGGATAAATGTGAAGTTCAAGATAAGTTATCGGGTGATGTCGTGCTTACAGCTCCTACATGTAACAATTTTATTCAATGAGCACTAACCAAGTTTCAGGAACAATATTAACGTGTCTCAAGGCCTTGACAAACGATCCAAGGCTTTGGCATAGATGACTTGGTCACATAAGCATGCATACGATAAAGAAACTTCTTTCAAAGGTTTTGGTACGTGGTCTATCAAACCTAAATTTCAAGGTTGATGAACTATGTAAGGCTTGTACACAAGGTAAACAAACAAGAGGTTCATTCAAACCAAAAAAGGTTGTAAGTTCTACTCGACCCATTGAACTTTTAGATATGGAATTATGTGATCCCATTATGTATGTCAAATCTCCCAAGGGAAAACAGTACATCCTTGTCATTGTGGATGATTTTTCTCATTTTACATGGATCTCATTCTTACGGGAAAAATCTGAAGCTTTGTTTGAGTTTTCAAAACTTTGTAAGGAGTTGCAAACTTTGAAAAACCTACCTATCGCTTCTATTCGAAGTGATCACGGTAGAGATTTTGATCAACTTAAGTTTGATTTGTTTTGTGCAAAATATGGTATTTCACACAACTTTTCAGATCTTAGAACACCTCAACAAAATGGGGTTGTGGAACTTCAGAACCGTACCTTGGAGGACATGTCTAGGACTATGCTTTTAGAAAATAGTTTGCCAAAATGTTTTTGGGCTGAATCCGTTAACACGGCTAATTACATCTTAAATAGATGCTTAATTCACCCTATTTCAAAAAAGATTTCTTACGAACAATTTAAGGGACAAAAACCTAATATTTCCTATTTTTAAACCCTTTCGATGTACGTGTTTTGTCCATAATAATTGCAAAGACAACCTTGGTAAGTTTACGTAGTGATGAAGCTATCTTCATTGGATATGCTTTAAATAGCAAAGTTTATTGAGTTTACAATAGACGTACCAAAATTGTTGAAGAAAATATTCATGTTATTTTTTATGAAAGCATTTATGGTACTTTGAGTGAAAGTTTTGCAGACCTGAATCTTAATCAACATGGAGATCAAAATTCTGATGGAGAAGAACACCCAAGGCTCAAGAAAAGAACATGCAAGAAGAAATTCACGATACCGAAGAACAATATCAAGAATTGGAAACACATCTTCAAGACCTTGAAACAACAAACAACAACACTGTTGGAAGTCAATTTCAAGGTCTTGAAACCCAATTCAAGGCCTTGACATAGGATCCAAAGGCAATAATCCAACGGTACCTGAATCAAGTCGAGTAAACGAGCGTAAATCATCAGAATACATTCAAGTTTTCAAAAGAAGAAAGTTTCAACATTCTTCATATCATCCACAAAAGAACGTGATCTCAGATCCAAAAGCAAGTGTGCAAAGCCGATCTATGGTAAACAACTTGTGTGCTTTTTCTCCATTTGTGTCTCTTGTAGAGCCCATGAACTACGTTTAAGCACTTCAAGAACCTAATTGGATCATGGCCATGCAAAATGAGCTAAATAAATTTGAGATAAACAAAGTTTAGACTCTCACGTCTAGACCTAAGCAACAATCCGTCATAGGCACAAAATGGGTGTTTCGAAACAAGTTGGATGAAAACGGCAAGGTCATTCGAAACAAAGCACAACTTGTAGCTCAAGGTTATAACCTAGAAGATGGTATTGATTATGAAGAGACTTTTGCTCCGGTTGCGAGGTTAGAAGTTATATGTATGCTGCTTGCATTTGCATCTTTCATGAACATAAAGCTTTTTCAAATGGATGTTAAATGTGCTTTTCTAAATGGCTTCTTAGAAGAAGAAGTCTACGTTGCTCAACCTCTTGGTTTTGAAAATGATGATTTACCGGATCATGTTTTTAAATTGGACAAAGCTCTTTATGGTCTTAAGCAAGCTCCTCGAGCTTGAGGATCTTGGTATGAAAGATTGACCAATTATCTCCTTGAAAATGATTTCAAAAGAGGTTTGATTGACAAAACTTTATTTGTCAAAACGAGAGGCAACAATTTATTAGTAGTAGAAATTTATGTTGATATTATATTATTTGGTGTTAATAACGATTCCCTATGCATGAAAATTTTCAGATATTATGTGTAGGGAATTCGAGATGAGCTTGATGGGAGAGTTGAATTTCTTTCTTGGTCTTCAAGTCAGTCAAGCTAAGAAAGGAATATTTTCTTAATCAAAGAAAGTACACCAGGAATTTGCTCATGAAATATTTAATGGATCAATCCAATGCAGCAAAAACTCTTGAGTTCTACTCTTTCACTAGATCAAGACAAGAATGGTAAGAGTGTCGTACAAAAGGAGTATCGAGGTATGATCAGTTCTTTGTTATATTTAACCGCTAGTCGACCTGACATTATGTTTAGTGTGTACATGTGTGCAAGATTTAAAGCTAATCCCAAAGAGTCACATTTGATAGTTGTGAAAAGGATATTTCGGTATCTCAATGGCACTAAGGACTTAGGGTTATGGTATCCACGTCAAAACTCGTTTTTCCTCGTTGGCTATTCAGATGCACTTTTTGCAGGTTACAAGGTCGATAGAAAGAACACTTTTGGATGTTGCCAATTCTTAGGGTCATCCCTAATCAGTTGGCACTCCAAGAAGATAAATTTGTTTGCCCTATCCACATTTGAAGCTGAATACATAGCTGATGGAACTTGATGTGCACAAATCCTATAGATAACTCAACAACTTTGTGATCTTGGTTTTGATCTCAAAGGGGTACCTACTAAATGTGATAATACTAGTGCTATTTCGATAACTAAAAATCATGTACAGCATTCAAGAACAAAGCATATCGATGTAAGACATCACTTCATACGTGATCATGTTGAAAAAGGTGATGTTTTGATATCTTTTATTTCGACTAACTTGCATCTTGCAAATATATTTACTAAGCCTCTACCTGAAGATCGATTCAGTTTTTATTAGATTGGAGCTTGGTATGTTGAACAAGGAAGCATTATCTTAGGGGGAGTAAATCGTTTTATATTCTCCTTATAATGCAGTCCACTTTTCCATTTCAAGGTCTTGAAATGCAATACAAGGTCTTGAAACGGATTTCAAGGACTATAGAGATAGCCACTGATCGGATTTATGGTTTCCATCTTTTTAGATGAGTAATCATTAACTCATTTTGAAGAAGGATTTTTAAAATGATTTCAAATCTTTTTCACCAAGATTTAGTTTTCAAAAACTCAAATCTTTTTGAAAATTGGTTATGATTTAATTGGAAAACATGCAAATCAATTTCGGTTTTCAAGATCTTGATTCTCTCAAGATCTTGATAAGCTTTAAATCGATTTGACATGTCCCTTTTAAATACAATCATCCCTTCCTCTTCTCTCCTTTCCTTCCTTCAATATGTTATAGTACCTTATATGTTTTACGCTTCAAATTCAAAAAAATCTCTTTGTTGCTCTCACAAACTCATCCATGGAACCTAATAAATCCTCGAACCGTATCGCTTCGACTCACAAAGCAAACACAACTCATATATCCTCTACATCGGAAGAACCACACTTTCCGGAGGATGTCGAAATGTCATCTCACACTGGGCTGCAAACAACGTGGTTCAAAAATTTCAAAGCCACAGGTAATTGGTTGGATGGATTCCACAATCGCCCACTATGCATGTGCAATTCGGTTGATATGGAGTTCCTGCAAACGCTTCAACTACCATGCGTCTCAATGCTCAGTGTAGAAGGTTCTAAATCCTAGAGAAGTTGCTTTCACGAGACTCACCAGATTGTTCAATGTCAACCTCTCTGCAAAACGGGATAAGGGAACCCTCAAACTTGAAACATTGGTTAAAGGTACACCCCTTTCTCTCACTCCTACAGCCTTGTGCGAGATTTTAGGGCTTCCCACCATTACTACCTTCAAACACCCATCTAGATCTGAAAGCATTAGGCTTGCCAAGGAACACTTTTTGATGCCTAACTCCAAATCTCGACAGCTCACTCACACCTCTCTAACCCTAGAATCCAAGATCGTATTTTTGTTTTGGTTAGGTGTGTGATTCCCCGAGCCAACTCAAGGGAACTATTTACAGATCAAAATCTGGAGGTGATCTATCACATTTTGTCTGGTTTGGATGTTGACTTGCCTAACCTGAATTTAAACCACATGGTCCATACCATTAACTCCACCCGAGCTATCCCCCTGCCTTATGGAAATTTGCTCCCCAAGATTTTTTCTCATTTTTCCATCGACACCTCTACTGAGGACCTGCAGGTGTCAATTGGAAAAATCGATGAACAATGTCTGGAATGATTAGGAGTGGAGAAGACTCTTGCTGGAGAATAGAAATTGAAAGGGAAGGCAGATGTTGTGACATCCTCTTTCAAGGCTCCTTCCGTATAGAGACTAGGTTAGATGGACTTGAGCTGGAACTAAATACTCTTAAGAGAGAACTGGCTGACTTTCAGCTGGTTATGATGAGAAAAATGGACGCCAACCATGAATTTCTGTATGTGATGCATGAAAAGATTAATCAAATGTATCTCCTGAATGCCCTTACCCTCACAACGATTGGAAAGATTATGCCACTAATCGAGGATGTTACTCAGCACACTCAGAAGAAGGTTGAAAATGTACTTCTGAACTATAAACGTAGTGTACAGAACAAACCCATCCTTTACCCTATGCATGTCGAGCCTACCATTTTTGCAACGGAAGAATATGTTGTTGTCAAGGAGTATCGCCTTGCGGAAAGGAAACGGAGAATGGAGGCTGAAGTCAGGGACATAAGCAAAGGAACAACTCAGTCCAGATGGAGGAAGAAGTTCTATGAGGACAATCACGAGTAGCTTTCAAATTCTTGAAAAGGATTTCAAGGCCTTGAAATGGATGTCAAGGCCTTAACATGAACTTCAAATTTTCCTTGGTTTTGTTTTCAAGGCCTTGATTGTGATTGTGGGATATGTTTTTAAACTCTGTTTTTGAAATACTTTGGGTCTGTAATATTTTTCAACTCCCATACTTAATTATTTTTCTCCCTTTTTGAAATACAAAGGGGGAGAAATTATATGTGATGTCGAGCCGATATTATTGCATTCTGCATTTTTGATATAATTGTTGCATGCATATATCTAACATTAAATGCGGGTATGATATTTGTTTTCTTTTCCATCAAGGGGGAGATTGATAACTCCACCTTGATTATGATGAATTGTTTTATATGAATGATGGAAGACTTAACATTTATATGTAGTTTTATAAACTAACAAATATCGATTATATTTCTAGATTGCATGTTTTTTTTGTTTGTTCAAATGTGTGCAGACCTTGAAAAGCATTTCAAAGGAAGAACTCAGACCTTGAAAAGCATTACAAAGGACGAACAAGAAAGTCTTGAAAAGCATTACAAAGGAAGGATTAAGGGCTTCACTACAAGATACGCATAACTCAACAACCAAAACAAGAAGATCTCAACCGAAGGAGTTAGAAGATTTGAGAAGATTCGATTAAGAGAAGTTCTCGGCATAACATGAAGATAAGATAAGATCTCAAGGAGAAGATCTCGACACATCTACAACAAGAAGATCTCGGCTATCTAAAGGAAGATCTTCAACGGCAACCAAGTGAGAAGATCTCGGATCTTAAGTAAAGATCTTCAATGACAAAGATCTTCAATGGCATTTCCAAGAGAGAAGATCAAGGTGACCAAGATCCTCAACGAGTGTCAAAGTGAAGAAGTAGAAGAGATAAGATCTAGAAGAAAAAAGATCTTACAACGGATACTTCACTTCAACCAAACAACGTATTCCATGGAGAAAGAAGAACGTTACAACGGTTATCTTACAACAGCTAAGAAGATCTCCATAGAAGACTATAAATGAAGATGGCAACTGAAGAAGAAAACAACAAGCTTACATGGATAAGAAACCAAGTCTCCAAGCAATCAAACATCTTCATTGTTCCAAAAGTTTTTCTGACCCTTTAGCTTACAAACATTTACATCCTTAGAGAGTGAGAAACACTAGAGCTCCATTGGCATATCTAGAGAGTTTTATAGGCGAGTGTGTTATTCTGTGAAGTAACTAGGCTATTATTGCTAGAGTAGAATTGACTAGATCGTAGCATTGAGGCTACATTGAGAGAAGAAGGGGATTTCTTCTAGGTTATATCTAGGACCTTTGAGCAGATAATAGATAGTTAGATCCTAGGGTTGAGAAACCCTAGGACGGAGACGTAGGTTGTTAGAGCTGAACTTCGTAAACATATAGTCGTGTCGATCCTTTCTATTCCGCATTTTCTATCGCTTAAATTGTGACTAACTTTATTTTGCAGGATTTGAAGTCAAGGCCTTGAAATCCCTTTCAAAGCCTTGAGAACCAGTTTTGTAACTAAGCACATAGATCGACTTCAAGGCCTTGAGATCAGTTTCAAAGTCTTGATATACGATATTGCAAAAAGTTCTCATATTCTATTCAACCCCCGTTCTAGAGTATTTATATCCTTATTATTCACCTATTCGGTTCTTCAATCTTGATGTAGAGAAGAGATTTTCCTTAAGAATCGCATTTTCTAATTCCAAGGCCTTGACATTGGCGTCAAGGTCTAACTTTGAAGTGTAGAGATTTTCAACTTCCAAAGACAATTCACTCACTCTTTTTTCTTGTTTGATTAGCCTTTCTCTTGAGAGACTTATTCCAACTCTATGCTCTTTATCACTAATGATTATATCTTTTAGGAATTTAGCATGCTCTTCACTAGGTTGAGACATTAGGGTTCTTACCACTCCTTCAAGATATAAGTTGAGATCTTCTTCTTGATCGGCCATTAAGCATAAGTTTGCTTGATCGTTTTCATCATCCGACTCATTTGAAGAATCTGAGTCACTCCATGATGTTACCATAGCCTTTTTTTTCGATCATTCTTCTTGTAATTGTTCCTCTTCTATTGTGGACAATCCTTTACAAGATGATCTGTTTCATGTTCGCCACTTAGCGTGCGTGCAAATAAGCTTTAATTATAAAACTAGAAATCAAGCAAGCGAACCCGCAGTTTATGGATCGCTATAGTTAAGCAAGAATTCCAGAGTATCGAACACAGGGATTTGGGGGGAACAAATTCAATTATAGATTATCAAGCGAGTAAATGTATGAAGCTTTTCAAATTATTGGGAAAACAACAATCCTAAAGATCCAGGAATCCAGCTGTGGCAATCGATTCAAGATATACTAAAGATATAAGGACAGAGTTGAGGTATGCAAAGGTATACGAATGTAGGGTAATTGTACGGTGAAGTTCCAAAAACCTTATATGACCCACCTAAAAGACACTCTCTATAAAGGTTGTTGAGGCTTCAATATAGAAAAGATCTAAAGGTAAGAATTAACGTCAAATACCCAAACTTGTAATCCAAGGATCAAGACTAACTAAACCGATTAAGGTTGTGACACTCAGAATCGAGGTAGAGGTTGTTGAGGCTTCACTACCACCTAGAAAAGGCAAGCCAAGACTAAGTTAAAGAAAATCTTTAACTTTGGATTAAAGTAAAAGCAAGTTCGTAAACTGACACAAAATTACGGGTAGTTCTTGAGTTCCACGGCCGTGGAAGCTCAAGAACAGACCGTGGATTAGGTTCGTCGGCGATTCTCTCTAACTCTCAGGGTCCAATCTGTTTACGATCGATCTATCATCATCTAAGCCACAACTATCAACCCTTCACCTTAGAATTGCTAAAGGGTTTTAGCCAACAACAGTCATGTTGATATCAAATTCAACATTCAAAAGAGTGAAAGATGGAAACTTCCGAAAACCTTGAATAAATCTCAAATCAATCTCAAATCCACAAATCAAGAACAATAATGTCAATAGATTCGGAATAACACAAACAATCACAAATCTTAGATAAGAACGAAGAACGGGATGTCAATCCGTCTTCTAATGAAACCTAAAGATGAAGTGTAATCTCCTTACGAACAAGTCTTCCAAATCTTCACTCCTTCCGTCAATCCGGAAATCTCAATAGCAAAGCGCAAATCTCTCAATGACGATCTCCGCAAAAGCGTAAAACTAGGGTAAGCCGAAGTGTAAGCGATGGTGATGGAATCTCTCTTCTTCCGTCCTTTTATAGTGTAAGATAAAATATTGGCCTGGCCCATTGCGAAGAAGATCGTGGCTTAAAATATTGCGTAAAAGATTGCCAAGATCACGGTCGTGGAAGGGTTCCACGCCCGTAATTTAGAGCGTGGAATAGGGTCACGGTTTGCACAACCCTCCACGTCCGTGTAAGTTGCTGGAATGCACCACGCTTCTCTTGCCAAGGTTCCACGGCCGTGGATTAGAACGTGGAATCTAGTACGGCCGTATTTTAGAGCGTGGTTTAGAGGTAGTTCGTGATTTTCCTTAGCCTCGTGCTATTCTTCAAGTTAGCACCATCCTTAGCTCCTAGAGATGTCCTCAATCCTTGGACATGCTCACTCTAACTCCATTCTCTCTCAAACCGTTCGGCATTAGCTCTTAATTGCCTACAATCAACACAAAGCTTAGGTAGACCTCTATATCGACAAAATAGATAAACTAACTCACAAATGCTTCAATGTTTTATCAAAGAATATCAATATGGATGAAATACACTTAGAAAACGTGCCTAAAATATCACAATATTTCATGCTAACAAATAACCCCATACTTGCCACTTGCTTGTCCCTAAGCAAGGTCTTTCAAAGCTTTAAAACTCAAGTTAGGATGAAATATGTGTACCTTCTCAAAGAAAAACTTCTTTTAGATAAATGTGCCTTCTAGTCAATAGATCATTCTCAAATCTTGCTTCATTTGCTTATAAGACTTTCATACACTTAATCAAAGAGTAAAGAGTAAAGAAAGCTCATGAATCAATCAAACTTCCATGTAAACATCATAACCTTCAAACATTATCAAAATCAATCATAAGAAACTTCAATTTAGATCACAAAGCCATATAACATTCTTTTGATCTTAAGGACTTTCAAACAAGGTCTAGAATGTGGAAAGGGGAGGAAAACTTTAAGGAATGTGGTGCATGAATCCGGGAAAGTGGATAACTACTCTTTTCTTCTTCTCTTGCGGTTTCCGCAGCACTTTCAACTTAGAGCTTCGCTCTTTCTTTTTATTTTTCGACTTTACTTTTGGAATTATGGATAGAGGTGCACAAAAACCGAAGCCTAGGAGATTGGCGTTTCTCAATTTTTATGAGATGCCTCAAACCCTTATCGCACATACCATAATCCGCTAGGAATATCGCTCAATCCGACTTTGGCAAGACACAAACACCCGGCTATGTGAATGGTGCCGAGTTACTCATCATCATGATTGACTTCCCCAAACCTATAATTTCTTTCTATTCCTTTGAATGCAAAGTATTGCTTTCATGGCCCTCCCACATCAAACATGCCTTTTTCATTCAACTCCTCCAAATTCCCGGATAGGTAAAGGAGGTCATTATTTCAATGAGGGGCTAAATGATCAAAGAAAGAAGAAAGAAAATCGAATTGCCTTAATCATCTCAAAAAGAAGCATAAGAACTTATTATGTGATTTCAACCTTAATTTCTCAACATGATTTAAGTAACATTCATCACATTATGAAATTTGCAAAAGAGGGATAATTTCAATTTCTTTTCAATTCACTATTTGTTTAAGCATGCGATTGTCATCAAAACTCAATTCACAAGTGGTGATTATCATAGAAATCATCTCTATCCTTAGAAGCACAAAATTTTTCAAAATTTTTCAATTTTTATGGTTTTTTTTCAAATTCTTTTTCATGCAATGCAATAATGAAACGTGTAGCAATAGGATGAAACATGCAAGATAGTCTCGATAAAGCATACAAAGTGAGTAAGAGTTATTACAAACTATTAGTCACACCCCACCCCATACTTAGAACAAACATTGTCCCTAATGTTCAAAGAAAAGAAAAAGAAAAAAAGAAAGAAAGAAAAAGAACTCACAAAACGGTGGTGGAGCGGCTAAAGTTGTCGATCATGCAAGTCATCACTGCAGTGCCGGTGGAGGTGGAAATGGAGAGAAGCTAGGATTATAGTACCGCCCGAACTGCTGGCGGTATACATCTCTCATCATGTGGTCAAGGTCATCCACACGTGCATCCCTAGCGTCAGCGCGGATCTCCAAAGCTCCGACCCGGTGCATCTGAAGGTGTTGGTGCTGGTGGCGGTGGCGGCTGTGTAGACCATGGTGGAGGAGCTCCGTACCACGAAGGAGGAGTCTCCATCCAAGTGGGCCTCTCGCTGACACTGGCACGGCGAGAGGATGATCCTGAAGCTCTAGCGGGGCGGGGAGAATGACTAGGCATGGTGGGAACTGCGTCCGGCTGATCCGGGAATGTGCCAAAGTCCTTCTCAGCTCCTCCTCATCCCTCATAATCATCTCTCATCTCCTCCTTCTCTACAACTGGTGGTGGAGGAACGTAGGGAGGGGCTACCAATCTGTTCGCATGCATGGCAGCGAACGTCGCCTTCCAGTTATGGCGTTCAGCCATAATGGAATACTCCGGGAGCCATTCAATGCCTCTCCCGGTCCTACTCTCCCACGGCATAGCAGCATATGGTGGACCTCTATGGGTAGGGAAGATGAGGCCTCTAGTCATAAGGGCCTGAAGTCCTAGGGGTACAGCAGCAATACGTGTGCAAGCGGAGAAATCTACCCCTAATGTCCTAGCAAGGTGGGTGACTATCCCACCATATCCAATGTTGTCAGCCCTCTTATTCTTTAGCTTGCTCATGGTAGCAGCTAAGAGGGTGGCGCAGTCAGCAGGTCTACCGTATAGTATACAGTAGAGAAGAAAGAGCTCATTTGTCTTGATCTTCTGAGGTGTCTCCGTCCTAAGGAAGAGACACTCAGAGAGTACCCTGTGAGCAATCTTCAAGGCTAAGTGATACATCAACTTAGCCTTGGTGTCAGCTGGCTGCCAGCGGTCCTCGCTGGCGTAGATCATCGCGATCTCTTCCTAGAAATCCTTGGCGTACACGCCACTGGGGAAACGACCAATAAAGGTCTCGTGGAACCCAAAGAAGGCTCCAAACTCCTGGATGGAGAACTCATAGTTTCTTTCCATCAGCCGGAAAGAAACTGTCCTGTCAACATGGCTGTGCTCAAAAGAAACCACAACCTCTCTCGTAATCTCCTCATATGCATCTTCCCGAATAGTGGAGAAGATGACTAAT
Organism: Fagopyrum homotropicum; assembly: GCA_033239125.1. Classification (NCBI taxonomy): domain Eukaryota; kingdom Viridiplantae; phylum Streptophyta; class Magnoliopsida; order Caryophyllales; family Polygonaceae; genus Fagopyrum; species Fagopyrum homotropicum. Next base: position 89,079,669 of record BSWB01000003.1, on the reverse strand, counting down.
CCGGCTCTATCCAAGAGCCAAGTAATGTCTCCTACGACATGTAGAGGCTCTAACTCCTCCAACAGTAGGTATCTAGGTCCTATGACCGTCCTCTTATGGATCCTCTCTAAGGCGTCGAGATGATCCTCGTGAATGGTAGGGATCCTAGGGCGAGGTGGTGATGGTGATGATGGAGGTGAAGGGGATGAAGGTGGTGGTGCTCTAGAAGAGGAAGAGGGGTTGCCCTTCCTTTTCTTACTCTTATCCTTATCATTGTTCTTGTCCTTATTCCTACCGGACACTCTCCTCACAAAATCCATTTTCTGTCGAAAATCACGGTCTGTTCTTGGGGTTCCACGTCCGTGGAAATGCCAATGACCGTGGTTCGCCACGTAATTTTGCAAATCTCAACAAAATCTCACCAAAATTCACAGCAGCAGTCCTAGACTAATTCTCTTCCAATTTCAATAAGTTATTCCTAAAAGTTCTAGCAAATGCAAGTCCGAATCGACAAAGATAGAGAAGAGCGAAAAAACCTAGGTTTTCGGATTTTTAAATCCGAATTCTGCTTTCCTCGGTGAATTGCCGCTTGAATTGTTGCTTGGATCTTGTTGGTGATCGGATTTACTTCTGTTTTGGCCAAAGAATCGTTAAAAGCGATTAACGAATGAAGATTTGAGGTGAGGGGAAGCAAATCGGCGTTTAGGGCGTGGAATTGGGTTTCTGAGATGTGTTTTGTGAAGGAAAGTGGTTTATATAGTGGCCGTAAAAATTTTTGAAAATCACGGTCTGTCGGGGGGTTCCACGGCCGTGGAAATGTACGGAACAGTGGTTTTGGTGATTTTTCTCAGGCTTTTGGAAATTACTGTCACTGTAGCTGTCACGGCCGTGGTTTAGGCCGTGGAACTCTCTGTAATGCTCCAAAGTCCAAGTTTCGTCACTTTTCTTCAAACTTTCTCTTCCCCTTTCCTTTTCCACTGTTCCTACATCCAAAAACACGAACATACCGGAAGGTATCAAAGGCAAAACAAAACAAAAACGTCTAAACTAAGCTAATCTATGAATCAAAAACAAAAACGTAAATGCAATACCTTGGGTTGCCTCCCAAGAAGCGCTTTGTTTAAGGTCCGTAGCTAGACCAAATTCGCACTTATTCGAGTGCGGTGGGCGCGAACTCTTCAGCTTGGAGTTTCGGTGTATACTTCTTGAGTCATTGACCGTTCACCTTAAAGCTTCCGCCCGCTTCACCCCATACTTCAACTGCACCATGGGGGAAAATACGTTTGATTAGAAAAGGTCCGGTCCAACGAGATTTAAGCTTAACTGGAAAGAGACGAAGCCTTGAATTGAAGAGGAGAACTTGATCCCCTTCTTTGAAGTCCTTTGGAATGATATGCTTATCATGCCAACGTTTTGCTCTTTCTTTGTAAATCTTGGCGTTTTCGTAAGCGTTCAAGCGGAGTTCTTCAAGCTCATTTAGGTCCAAGAGACGTTTCTCTCCCGCTTCCTTTATGCTGAAATTTAGCCACTTGATTGCCCAAAACACCTTGTGCTCCAACTCTACCGGTAAATGGAAAGACTTCCCATACACAAGATTGTATGGTGTGGTTCCGATGGGAGTCTTATACGCAGTCCGGTACGCCCACAATGCGTCATCTAGCTTCAAAGACCAATCCTTCCTAGTCCTTGAAACCGTCTTCTCCAGGATTCCTTTGATCTCCCGGTTTGAGATCTCAACTTGTCCACTAGTTTGTGGATGATAAGGGGTGGCGATCTTGTGAGTCACCCCATACTTAGCTAAAAGAGCTTCAAAGCGCCGGGCAATGAAGTGAGAGCCTCCATCACTAATGATGGTCCGTGGTGTCCCAAATCGTGGGAAGATGGTCTTGTTGAAGAACTTGACCACTACCATGGCATCATTGGTGGGAGAGGCAATCGCTTCAACCCATCTTGAAACATAATCAACCGCTAAGAGTATGTATTGGTTACTATAAGATGATGGGAATGGTCCCATGAAGTCCACCCCCCAAACGTCAAAGATCTCCACCTCTTGGATGTTGTTGAGAGGCATCTCATTCCTCCTAGAGATATTTCTTGTTCTTTGACAAAAGAATCCAGATTGCAATACCTTAGCGCTAGTCTTGTTCGAACTAGCGTGTCCTCCACATGGTAGTGAATGACAATGGCGGATGACACTTTGCATCTCATCTTCCGGCACACATCACCGAATAATGCCATCCGGACCTCTCTTAAAGAGGAGAGTTTCATTCCAAAAGTATTCCCGAACATCCTTGAAGAACTTCTTTCTTTGTGCGTAGGACAATCCGGGCGGTATTTCCTGACAAACCAAATAGTTAACATAATCAGCAAACCATGGTTCGTTACCTTTGGAGATTACATTGATGCACTCCTCTATAATGTGTAAATGCTCGTCCGGGAAGGAGTCATCTCTAGGTAAGTGGTCGTCCTCTAGATGTGTTAGGCGACTCAAATGATCCGCAACAGAATTTTCCGAACCCTTCTTGTCGCGGATCTCTAGATCGAATTCTTGTAGGAGGAGAATCCATCTAATTAGCCTTGGCTTCGCATCCTTCTTTGCAAGGAGATACCGGATCGCAGCATGATCCGTGTATACAATCACCTTTGCATCTACAAGATAAGAGCGAAATTTGTCAATTGCATAAACAATGGCTAAAAATTATTTTTCCGTAGTGGCGTAGTTGAGCTGCACTTCATCTAGCGTCTTGCTAGCGTAGTAGATATGGTGGGTTCGCCCTTCCTTTCTTTGTCCAAGAACAGCTCCTATGGCTACGTCACTTGCATCGCACATAACCTCAAAGGGAAGATTCCAATCCGGAGGTTGGATAATAGGGGCTGAAATTAGAGCTTCCCGAATCATATTGAACGCATCTAAACATTCCTGCAAAAACTCAAAAATTGCATCCTTCATCAATAGATTAGTAAGCGGTTTTGATATTTTAGAGAAGTCTTTTATGAAGCGTCTATAAAATCCAACATGTCCTAGAAAACTTCTTATTCCTTTTACCGAAGTTGGGGGAGGAAGCTTTTCTATAGTCTCTATTTTTGCTTTATCCACCTCAATCCCTCTACTAGAGATTAAGTGTCCTAATACAATGCCTTCCTTCACCATGAATTGACACTTCTCCCAATTAAGAACTAGGTTAGTGTCTTCATACCTTTGTAACACAAGAGCAAGGTTAGAAAGGCAATTGTCAAAAGAGGAACCATAAACGGAGAAGTCATCCATAAAAACCTCCATGAATTCATTTATGTATTCGGAGAAGATGGCCATCATGCACCTTTGAAAGGTGGCTGGGGCGTTGCAAAGCCCGAACGGCATCCTCCTATAAGCAAACGTACCCCGCGGGCACGTAAATGTGGTCTTCTCTTGATCATCCGGGTGTATCGGAATCTGAAAGAAACCACTATAACCGTCAAGATAGCAAAAATGCGAATGTTGTGCTAACCTTTCAAGCATTTGATCGATGAAGGGTAGTGGGAAGTGATCCTTCCTCGTCGCGTTGTTTAGCTTGCGGTAGTCTATGCCCATCCGCCATCCTGTTACGGTTCGGGTAGGAATGAGTTCGTTATTCTTGTTGGTGATGACCGTCATTCCTCCCTTCTTCGGAACCACTTGAACCGGACTCACCCACTTGCTATCCGAGATAGGGTAGATGATACCTGCATCAAGCAATTTAAGAATTTCCTTCTTGACAACCTCCTTCATGGTCGGACTTAACCGCCTTTGAGGTTGTCTTGAAGTTCTAAAGTCCTCTTCCATTAATATCTTGTGCATGCATAGGGAAGGTTTTATTCCTACTAAGTCCTCTATAGTATATCCTAAAGCTTTTCTATGTTTCCTAAGGACAACCATGAGCTTACTATGTTCATCTATGCTTAAATCGGAACTAACAATTACCGGAAAGGTAGAATTAGGTCCAAGAAATGCGTACCTTAGATGAGTAGGAAGTGGCTTTAGTTCCATGACTATCGGAGTTTCCAATGGTTCTTGAGGAGTCTCCGATGCCTCCTTAGAAGTGTCTAAGGGTGTAGAAGGTGTGGGAGAAGAATCAAAAGAAGTCGAGGAAGAGACACAATTACCTTCGGAATCACCCAAAATTACGGCCTCTCTGCATCCTCCACGGCCGTGGTTTTGGGCATGGAAAGGAAATACGGTGGCTCTATCTCCTCCACGGCCGTGTAACCCTCTGGAGTGAGCCACGCTTTTGTTGGTGAAATCCACGGCCGTGGAATATAGTGTATGGCCGTGGATCCGTACGTTTTCTGCCTCGTCGTGGAGTTTCTCAAACTCCTCTTCACACACTTCTTCTTGTGCTTCTAAGGCTTCAATTACCTCATTGCACTCCTCTTCTTCCCCTACATTCATTAGACTCATAGTAATAACCTTTTGCAAAGGATCCTTGAAGAGAATAGTACTTACCTCCTCTCTAGACAACCCTTCTTCATCTTGGATATTGAATATATCCTCATCAAAGATTGGTTCCTTCACTAGAGTGGAAAGAACGAACTCTACCTTCTCTTCTCCTATATCAAAGGCAAGTCTAGCATTCTTGCAATCGACTATGCAGCCGGATGTTGCAAGAAACGGTCTTCCGAGAATGATCGAGACTGGACTATCTGCAGGAATGTCAAGCACAACAAAATCTATAGGAACATAGAATTTACCTAGCTTGACCGGGACGTCTTCAACAATACCGACGGGACGAGTTATGGAACGGTCCGCCATGTACAACGTCATCTTCACCGGTTTAGGGTCGCCTAAACCGATCTTCCTACATAATGCAAGTGGGATGATGCTCACACTTGCTCCCAAGTCACATAATGCATCATATTTGACATCTCTCACTCCTATGGGAATGCAAAATGACCCCGGATCCTTTAGCTTTGGGGGCATCTTCTCTTTCATGGTCTTGATGAGATCCGAAGAATCCGAACTCATCTTAACCTCACCGAAATCCTCTAGCTTTCTCTTGTTAGAGAGGATTTCCTTCAAGAACTTGCCATAAGCCGGCATACCTACAATAGCATCAATGAAAGGTATGTTAATATGCAATTTGCTCATGAGTTCTATAAACTTACCGAATTTCTTGTCTAGACGCGCTCTTGTTCTAGATTGCGGGAACGGTAGGGGAGGTTTGTAAGCTGGAGGAGGAACGTAGACATCTTCCTTCTCCTTCCCCTTTTCTTTCTCTTTCTCAACGGGGACTTCTACAAACTTGGGCTGCGGGTCGGTAGTTGTAACTCCGCTCCTAGTTGTGATTGCCATCACCCTTCCTTTTGGGTTGTCCTCCGTTTTTCCTGGAAGTTTCCCTTGATTCCTAGGAACTTCCTCCGCATGGTTGAACATTTGGTTTTCTAAAACCTTTTGGGCTTTATCAACCTTAGTAATGTGATCATCAACCTTGATGATGCAAGTCTCCAACCCTTGAAGCTTCCCCAAAATCGTTTCCAACATGGGATCAGGCTTCTCCTTCTCCGAAGTGCTTCCACCATTAGATGTTTGCCCCTGGCTTTTCAAAGGAGTGGAAGAAAGAAGAAGAAGGTGGAGTTAGTGAATTTCCTGAATTGGAAGGATAAGAATTACCGGAATTTTATTGATTGGAGTGTCAATTGTTGTTGTTTGAACTCCTATTGTTGTTCCGATTGTTGTTCCGGTTGTTGTTGTTGTTGTTCTAATTATTCCGGTTGTTGTTCCGGTTGTTGTTGTTATTGCGGTTTGTATTCTCACCACCGTTGTGGTTATTGTTGTTGCCTAAATAACCCACATATTTTCCTTGTTGCTTTGGAAAGTTGGTCTTGATGGCTTCTTTCAACTCTTTAATCTCGTTGTTGAGAGAAAAGATTTCAGATTGAGCTTCATGTGTGAGCTTTGCTCCTTGCTCCACACGATTCCCCTCCACTTTCCGGTGAGAATACTTCTCTATGACTCGCGCTTGCTTCTCAATGAAGTCCCAAGCGTCATCTTCCCTCATGTCCATGAATGTACCACATGAGAGGGATTGGAGCTTGAATTGTGTCTCCACATCCAGCCCCTTATAATATATCTCTAATAGTGCAAGCTTGGATATGCCATGATGAGGGCAATCCAATAGCAAATCCTGAAATTTTTCCCAAGATTGAAACAAACTTTCGTTAGATCTCATGGAAAATGCGTTAATCTTACCTCTTAGCTCCGCTGTTTTGGATGGCGGAAAGAACTTAGTGAGGAACTCCGCGGAAAGATCCTCCCATGTCTCAAGCTTTCCACTTGGAAGAGCTTGATACCAAGACAATGCTTTCCCCTTCAAGGAGAAGAAGAAAGGCTTGAGTTTGTAGCTGTTGGTAGTTGCGTTCTTAGGCTTCATTGTCTCCATCATAATCTCAAAGTTTTGTAGATATTGGTGTGGAGATTCAGCACTTGTTCCACCAAATTGGTTTTGGCGAACAATGGTAATAACTTGAAGGTTGAAGCTAAACCCTTGTAAATCGTCAGCATCAAAGTTCACACCTAAACGGCGTGGTTGTTGCGTTGGATCCATCCTTTGGCCAAGAGTTCTTGGCTCCTCATCCACACGTTCGATCCTTGCGTTCCTAGGTGGAACACGGCGATTCGCAGCTGGACGTGGATAGAATGGATTCACATTGATCGTGGGATCAATTTCCTCTAGTGGTGGCATGGAGGAGTCGCTATCCTCATTGGATGAGTTAGCTCTAACCGATCTTCCCGGTCTCCTCCTTTTCTTTTTCTCTTTGAGGTTGTTTATTTCCAGCCTCATTTGGAACATCATGTCCGTTAGGTCATCAACCTTCATTTGATGACGATCCGTTTCTTCTCTACCAGTCTTCTCACTCCATTGGAGTTGAGCTTCCTTTTCCGCTAACTCCGATTGAAGATCACGTTCTCTTTCTTCAGCCATTTTCTTTTCCTTACGCTTTCTCCTTAAAGTCCTCTTAGGCTCTTGATCAAGAGTTAAGAGGTCTTCGTTATTCCTAGACCTGCTCATACACTTGAAAAGATATCAAAAAACAAGGGAGAAGCTCCCAAGCTTGACAACCGATAACCGAATTCGGCCTAAACCAAATCCCCGGTAACGGCGCCAAAAACTTGTTCGCCACTTAGCGTGCGTGCAAATAAGCTTTAATTATAAAACTAGAAATCAAGCAAGCGAACCCGCAGTGTACGGATAGATATAGTTAAGCAAGAATTCCAGAGTATCGAACACAGGGATTTGGGGGGAACAAATTCAATTATAGATTATCAAGCGAGTAAATGTATGAAGCTTTTCAAATTATTGGGAAAACAACAATCCTAAAGATCCAGGAATCCAGCTGTGGCAATCGATTCAAGATATACTAAAGATATAAGGACAGAGTTAAGGTATGCAAAGGTATACGAATGTAGGGTAATCGTACGGTGAAGTTCCAAAAACCTTATATGACCCACCTAAAAGACACTCTCTATAAAGGTTGTTGAGGCTTCAATATAGAAAAGATCTAAAGGTAAGAATTAACGTCAAATACCCAAACTTGTAATCCAAGGATCAAGACTAACTAAACCGATTAAGGTTGTGACACTCAGAATCGAGGTAGAGGTTGTTGAGGCTTCACTACCACCTAGAAAAGGCAAGCCAAGACTAAGTTAAAGAAAATCTTTAACTTTGGATTAAAGTAAAAGCAAGTTCGTAAACTGACACAAAATTACGGGTAGTTCTTGAGTTCCACGGCCGTGGAAGCTCAAGAACAGACTGTGGATTAGGTTCGTCGGCGATTCTCTCTAACTCTCAGGATCCAATCTGTTTACGATCGATCTATCATCATCTAAGCCACAACTATCAACCCTTCACCTTAGAATTGCTAAAGGGTTTTAGCCAACAACAGTCATGTTGATATCAAATTCAAGATTTAAAAGAGTGAAAGATGGAAACTTCCGAAAACCTTGAATAAATCTCAAATCAATCTCAAATCCACAAATCAAGAACAATAATGTCAATAGATTCGGAATAACACAAACAATCACAAATCTTAGATAAGAACAAAGAACGGGATGTCAATCCGTCTTCTAATCAAACCTAAAGATGAAGCGTAATCTCCTTACGAACAAGTCTTCCAAATCTTCACTCCTTCCGTCAATCCGGAAATCTCAATAGCAAAGCGCAAATCTCTCAATGACGATCTCCGCAAAAGCGTAAAACTAGGGTAAGCCGAAGTGTAAGCGAAGGTGACGGAATCTCTCTTCTTCCGTCCTTTATAGTGTAAGATAAAATATTGGCCCGGCCCATTGCGTAGAAGATCGTGGCTTAAAATATTGCGTAAAAGATCGCCAAGATCACGGTCGTGGAAGGGTTCCACGCCCGTAATTTAGAGCGTGGAATATGGTCACGGTTTGTCACAACCCTCCACGGCCGTGTAAGTTGCTCGAATGCACCACGCTTCTCTTGCCAAGGTTCCACGGCCGTGGATTAGAACGTGGAATCTAGTACGGCCGTATTTTAGAGCGTGGTTTAGAGGTAGTCGTGATTTTCCTTAGCCTCGTGCTATTCTTCAAGTTAGCACCATCCTTAGCTCCTAGAGATGTCCTCAATCCTTGGACATGCTCACTCTAACTCCATTCTCTCTCAAACCGTTCGGAATTAGCTCTTAATTGCCTACAATCAACACAAAGCTTTATTAGACCTCTATATCGACAAAATAGATAAACTAACTCACAAATGCTTCAATGCTTTATCAATGAATATCAATATGGATGAAATACACTTAGAAAACGTGCCTAAAATATCACAATATTTCATGCTAACATTTCACCACATTCAAAACAAGTTAGTACTTTAGTTTTCTTATTAGGGTTAGAAAACTTACATTTGGGTCTTGATGATCGTGGGTATTCTTTGTTTGCAAATTGCTTCTTCATTTGTAGAATTCTTGCAAGACCTCTTGAAATCAAGAAAAACGGGTCTTCTTCCTCATCATCACTCTCTTCATCATCCTATGGAATATTATCCTTCTTGGATATTAAGGCAAGATTCTTTGCGTTTAAAGAGGGATCTCCATCTTATTCACCAAGAACCATTTCGTGAGTGATTAGCTTTCCAAGTAGGTCATCGAGAGGCAATGCTGAGAGATTTTGAGCTTCCTCGATTGAATTTGGTAACATTGCCTCTCCAAGTGACCGCCATTTATGGAAAAACTCTTTGACCGTCTCATTACTTTGACCGTCTCACCAAGAACCATTTAAAGAGGGATCTCCATCTTATTCACCAAGAACTATTTCGTGAGTGATTATCCATCTTATTCACCAAACTCCTTAGGACTTTCCTTACTTTTTCTTAATTTGTGAAGATCTGTCCAAGTGAGTTAAGATTATTCACAATTTCGGTGAATCTTGTGAACATCTCTTTGACCATCTCATTTGAAGTCATCTTGAATAACTCGTATTGCCTGAGGAAGATGTTAATCTTTGTCTCCTTGACTTGACTTGTTTCTTCATAGTAACAATTAACTTGTCCTATATTTCCTTTGCACTTTTGATTAGACACGATTGAATTTGGTAGCATCTAAACCAGAATAGAGCAAGTTCATGTCCTTGTAGTTTTTAGTCACACTATCCAAGATCATTTGAGTGAAGCCAACTTCCTTCTTTTGAGCTTGGACTCGTTCAACCGTGGTAGTTGGTATTTTTAGTCCAGTCTGAACAATGCTCCATAGTTCCATGTCTTGCTCAATTATAAACATTTGCATTAGTGCTCTCCAATGGGCAAAGTTGTTACCGTAGAAGAGGGGTGGTCGAGATGTGGATTTTCCTTGAGCGAATCCTCCATCACCTATAGAATTCATGATTAGTCTTATTGTTGGTTAAATCAATATACGTGAGTCTAGCTCTGATACCAATTGAAGAACCGAGTAGGGGATTAATAAGGATATAAATAATCTAGAATGGGGGTTGAATAGATTATGAGAACTTTTCGCAATAACGGATATCAAGGCTTTGAAACGAATCTCAAGGCCATGAAGTTGATCTCTGCGCTTAGTGACAAAACTTTTGCTCAAGGATTTGAAGTGGATCTCAAGGTCTTGACTTCAAAACCTGCAGAAGATTGTTAGTTACAATATAAGCGATCGAAAGTGCGGAAATAAAAAGATCGACACACGATATGTTTACGAAGTTCGGCCCTAACAGCCTACTCTTTGCCTAGGGTTTCTGACCCTTTCTAACTATCTATTATCTGCTTGTTGGGAGTCCTAAATACAAACAAGAATAACTTCCCTTCTTCTCTCAATGTAGCCTCAATGCTACGATCTAGTCAACTCCTATACTAACAATAATAGCACACACTCGAGTATATCACCAACTAGTTCAGTACCCGCACCTTGTGCGGGATTCTTAAAAAAAAATAGTTTATGATATTATGAATTTTTAATGGATTATATACATTGAGATATTTTACCAATATGTCACCCCACACTTAAAAATAATTTTTATGAGTGAGAATTTTTTTAATCAAATTATTCGACACATTTACTAAAAGGAGTTTCACCTTTAATTTTATAATATTACAAAGACCTTTAATTTTATGATATTACAAAGACGAAGAGAGTGTTCATATTTGGGACGAAGGTGGGCAAAATTACGTATTTGAGCGGTTGGAACCTTCATTTTTGTATAAATAGATTGAAAACGAAGAGTAAGTTTTGAAAAGATTTCACACTACTTTTTGAGAACTTAGTCCATAAAAACTAATTTATAGATGCTTAATTAATTTTTAATTAAAAATAAATAAATTACAAGATGAGATTCTATCAACTAATTATATCCTACTTGAACTAAGATTTTAAAAATAATTAATCTATAAAATAAAATTAGTTATAGCTAAATTTAGGTCAGAATGACAAATTTAATAACATATGGATATGTGGATATTTGATAACTAAATTTAGATTAGTATGGATGTAAGATAGAATAGAACAAATATATATATTTTAGATGACTAGATTAATAGATTAATGTGCATACACTGCACAACATCATTTGCATACATATAAATGAAGACAATACATTCAAAATGCATTCATGTATAGGTTTTATATGAATAGAAATGTGGTTGCTCATTTGCATACATATAAACGAAAATCGATGGTGCATTCTAAATAAGAGTAAATTGACTCATCAAAATGAACGTGCAAAGAAAATGAAAATTTGACCAATACTAGTATATCTATTATACGCCTAATAAAACTAAATAATTATTATTCGATAATGGATTTAAAGTAGTTTAGATTTACCCTACTTCACAAAATCTTTAGTAACTAAAATTTAAACAATATTATCCGCATTGTAGTTTCGATAAGTTGTTGGATAAAAAATAGGAACTTAGTTAATTACTTATTGGAAGAAAAAATAGCAACTTCCATAATTTAAAATTTTAGGTTATAACTCTTTAAGATTGTTACCATCAAATAGGATTAGAAAATATTTATATAATCAAAATAACTAACGACTTTTTAAAAAAAAATTCAAATATAAATTCTTTATTTGAATTACGTATATAAAAATTAATTCTTTAGGTTTGTTACCATTAAATTACGTATTTACAAAAATTAAGATAAAATATAAGATAAGATTTATTCGTTTAATATTATTTGAAATAGTATCCAATGCTAACAATCTATATCTGTAATATAACTAAACGTAACAAAAAATTTATTTTTATTAATGAAACTTCAGGTTGAATTTTGATGAAGATATGTAAAAGTAGATTGTTTAAACAAATTTATTTCGGTGATTGTTAAGAAAATAGATTGTTAACAAAATCTTTGATGAAGATATCACAAAACAGATTGTTTACAAAATCCACTTTGTTAGATGATGTGTAAAACAATAATAATAATTTATTTATTTAGTATATAATGGCAATTTTGTAATTGTTGAGTGGCATTAGTGTAAATAAATTGGAAAAAAAACAGACGTGGATAGCCTTATGAGTTGACACGTGTGCAAAAAGGGGATTGTTTTAGTAGTGTATACAAATATGATATGTCAATGTAGCTCTTGTGTTTATCTCACTCTAACGAATAAACCTAAGTAAGCTCAAAGAGGAAGATAAACTTTGGGATCACTGAAGATGTCTTCAATTGATCGCTTGTAGACTTGGTGTCTTCATCTTCAATCGATGTCTCTTTTATAGTCTTTTATGGAAAACTTATTCTAGCTGTTATCTTCTAGCCGTTGCAACTTCTTCCTTCCACAGAATTCTATGTTTGTTGAACGAGATCTTCTCATGTGTCGTTTGAGTACTAGCCATTTGAGTGGAATCTTCAAACACGATCTTCTCCAAGATATTCTCTTCAAACGTTTGTTTGGTAGCCGTTTGATGTCTTCAAGGAGATCTTCGCCAAGATCTTCTCCACAACCGTTTCGAGATCTTCAACAAACTTTTTCACAGCCTTTTGAAATCTTCAACAAACTTCTTCATAGCCGTTTGAAATCTTCAATGAGATCTTCTCCACGATTCTCTCCTTAAACGTCTATCTTCTCCAACAAGATCTTCTTAGTTGGTCGTTTAGCCGTTTAAGGTCTTCACTCTCCTAGATCTTCTCGTTTGTTTGTTTGATTGTTGTAGTAAAGCTTCAGTCGAGATCTTGTTTTGATATTGTCCATGGCCTACACATATATTTAACAAACAAACCAAGACAAGCAATCTAGAAATATAATCGATATTTGTTAGTTATAAAAATTGCATTTTATGTTAGGTCTTCCATCGTTTAAATAAATAAATCAATTAATATCAAAGGTGGAGTTATCACATACCAATCTACCACAATACCATACAATCTATCCTTGATATATTAGGAAATTTGCAGATCTCCATTCAGCGTTCATGTTTAAGACACCCATCATACTTTTCTTCCGAAAGTCTAACACATCCTTTGGGATTTTTTCTCCGTCTAGATTAAGCTTATATCCGGTTTCCTTCATGGCTTCAAGTAAAAGTTCTCTTTTTTTTCGGTATATGATTTGGCATAATCCTAACTCCTAATTCAGTTGTTCTTTCTAAAATTTCTTTGGGTTTTAGATTAACTCTTTGACCCTTGTTCATATTCTCGATAACAAGATGTAGTGGCCTTGTTAACTTCTTGTTTTGGAACTATTTCTTCTTCCACTTCATTAACACCTACATCTGTAACACCCCGAATCCGCGTGACTCGGGATGTCACATTGGGCTAGGATCTCACAATGGATCCTAGCCCTAGCCTGACAAAAAGTTCACTAGACCTTACAACGTGGCACTGACAGATATAAAACAAATACATAAAACCGTATAAAATGTACAACCAAAGGTAAATAACAACAAAGCCGAGTATGAAACGACATCCTCACACAGGAGGTAAACAAGACATCATCCTCACACAGGAAGGAAAATAAAAACAACCCCAAAACCAACCACCTAATGTACGAGAGTCCTCGGCTGTCACTCCGCCAGATCACCCAGCAGCGCCTATCCTGCAACATCTACAACACCGTATGAAACCGTTAGCTATAACCATACATATATGAGGTAATGCATAAGCACAAGCACAATCATGAAAGATAAACACATCAGCATGATATCACACATTTACCCATTTATTATCTTTATATAATAGTCATTCACTCAAATCGCGTATATATAGATAGATGAAACTATGTGACACGAGGACCGTATCATCCCCGCCTTTGAGTCCTATGTCCAGTTGTAGGAGTATCGGTCACACAATCCGTGTACCCTGTGGGAGTGGATTAAGCCCCTCCTGTAAACCAGTCTAGTCTGACGTCAAAGAACCTCCCAGACTCCATGACAGGATGAAAGGGAAAGGTTATCACAGCCACGCAACGGGGCAGTCAATAAAATATAGGTCAGTATAAACGATAGCTCATGCTATCATAGCAAACATGTAACACACACCACTCATGAAAACACCCAATATAAGGATGGTAGCTAAGTAAGTCCTACGAACTTACCTCAACCTCGTACACAACCCAAACACAATCAACCTCCAATCCTGAGAGAGGGGCACTGCCTAATAACAAGACATAGAAAGATATCAACCTCTATTCATCAAAGGGGTCACACCTAGACCCAAGGGATACATAGGATCATCCTCAACTTTAACCTCACAACCTATAATCCTCAAAAGCAGTATAAGGCATAACATGATCATATATCATCCAAACACTCTCATCTAGCCCTAGCATGCTACTACACTCTCACAAGAGGAAAGGAAGAGGCAATGCCATCCATAGGCAAGCCTAGAAGCAAGACACACCTGCAGAACCAAGTGCAACACCAAGCTGGTGCAGGTGGCCGCAAGGACGGCTAGGAGGTAGCGCAGGGGCGGCTGACTGTCGGCGCTGGGGCGGTCCATGAGTGGCGCAGGGGCGGCTGGTGTGCAGAAAGTGCACCTCCGGCTGTCCTTTGCTTATTCACTCGATCTTTTTCACTCCTCCATGCAGCAGCCATACACATACATGTACATACATATATACATCAATAAAAGCCAATCAAGGCTGCCACAAGATCCAACTTGTGGAACCTAAGCTCTAGAGGAAGAAAAGAAGAAAATATGCAAGAAAGAAAGAAGATAGAAAGAGATGGGAGATAGACTCACCAAGCTGAACCCAATCAAGATCAGAACACCATCAAAACCTCAAGGCTGGCTATCAACAAGCATAGTAGCATCCACAAGAATCAACCTCAAGCAAAACGAAGCTTATAAGCTTTCAATCTAACACAACTCAAACATGAATCAAGAAGAGATCCAAAGAAAGAAGAGAGGAGAAGATGAACGTAGGGAGAGAGATGGGTTACAAATGGGGAACCCTCATCAGAAGGAAAGAGAAGAAGCTTATAAAAGAAGGAAAAGGGTAAATAACGGGTCAAAGGGGTCAACAAAGACGGTCGCAGCCACACAGAGCCGTAGGGGCGGACTCTGTGAGCTGCAGGTGCGGCCTAGGCAAACCGCAGGGGCGGCCTCTGGGTCACGCAGGGGCGGTTTAGGCTAGATCCAAGTCCTCAGCTCACATACTCAGCAACTAGGCTCTTACATCTCACCCCCCTAAAAACAAGTTTCGTCCCAAAACTTGCAAAATCTCAAATCCTCTCAGACCCATAAGCCGAGGTATAACTCTCACTCTCTCTATCGGAGTTATCACATCTCCGTTCAAAAGATCACAACCTATATCAATCTAAAACCTCAATCTTGCACATGGAGGAATCATCATCTCCAGAATACGGGCCATAACGTTACCCAAAGGTGTAAAGGAATCACATCTCTTGCCCTACCCCATCACAAGGCATAGAGAAAGTACATCTCTAGCCGAAAACATACTCATAAACATCGCATGGAGGAATAACATCTCCACTGAAACTATGTCCATCAAAGTAGTATAGAGGAAAGAACCTTCTCCAACAATATCCTAATCACACTCAAATAGCATGGAGGAAAGAACCATCTCCAGCCATAAATATAAATCATAGTCAAATAGAGTGGAGGAAATAATCATCCCCAGCTATGACATATATCACGCTAGCACATCAGGATCTACTTAGATCATAAATCACATCATAACTAGCATGGAGTAAACACATCAAGACATATAAGCACATAAGCACAACATTCATCAAGATAGCACTAAGGTCTACTCGTGCTCCCAAAGATGGATCTGTCCCGACATAAACTCTGGATAGTTCCTCAGGATACTATCCTCAGTCGCTCATGTGGCCTCCTCAAGTTCTCACCTCGACCACTATGTCCACAATATGGGAATGTCTTTCGAATGCAAGCGTCTCATATGTCATTCTAAGAATGTAATCAAATGCTCAATAAAGGTGTGGTTCGGCTCAACCACCAAATCATCATAACTCACCAAGTGTCTCGGATCTGGTATATATTCCCTCAGTTGAGACACATAAAATACAGGGTGAACACCCTCTAACCTCGGAGGCAAAGCTAATTGTTATGTTGCCTTCATAATTCTGGTCAAGATCTCAAGTAAACCGACATTTGGGAACTCAGTTTCCCTTCTATGCCAACACGTCTGACGTCTCCCATCGGAGATGAGCTTTCACTCTGAACTTTAGAGGTCGACGCCTCTCGTTTGCATATAACTTCTGGTGACTCTGTGCAGCCAACATTCCTTCTCTAATCAACGTTACTCGGGTTATATAACCCTGAGTCTGATTAGGTGCTATCTCACTGATACTGCTAGGTTAATTTTGGCATTGAGGTATACGGCATCCACTTCTATATAATGCCTCATAGGGGCTATCCCAGTAGGTGCACGTCAATCATTGTTATATAAATCAATTAATGGGAGGTAATCTAACCATCCATGTTTTCAATCCAACACACAAGCTTATAGTATGTTCTCAAGGGTCTAGATGGTCCTCTCTAACTGACCATCGGTCTAGGGGTGAAACGCAGTCATGAAGTGTAGACTCGTCCCCAAAGCAATCGGTGTCTGCTGCCAAATCTCGAGGTAAATCACCCATCTTGATTAGAGACGATTGTCTTCGGTATACCATGGAGTCTCACTATCTATTTAGTGTACTCCTCTGCCAATCTACTCACTGGCCACGTCTCTCATACAGGAATGAAAAGTGTCTGATCCATTAATCTGTCACCAACAATCCACATACATCAAAACTCCTATTGGGCTTCAATCCCATCACAAGATTCATGGAGATGTCCTCCCACTTCCACTGCGATATTGGCAGTGGAGGGAGCTTATTTCTAGGTCTGCAACGTTCTATCTTGACCTGCTAATAGGTTACACACTGTATCACAAATCTAGTTACATCGGTTTCAATCTTCTTCATCAATATAATCGTCTCACCTCGTGGTACATCTTACTCGTACCTGGATGTACTGAGTAAGGTGTATAGTGAGTGTACTATAAGATTCTCTGTCTCAGCTCTGCATCAGTAGATACACAGATGCGGTTGTGGTGTCTCATCATCCCATCTACTCCATTGGGGAATTGTGGTGCCTCACCATGAGCCATCCTCTCTCTAAACCTCATCAAATTCGGACAAGTCTCTTGCTTCTACTGGATCTCATCCGACAAACCAGGTAGAACCTCTAAAGCGTATAACTGGGAATCCTCATCAGGGAACTGGATGTCCAGCTCTAGCCAAGCTATATTCTTCTGAAGCTAAGGCTGAATAATCAGTCTCGCAATTGTCTTCTCTTGAGGCGTCTTTCTGTTCAAGTTATCGGCGACAACGCTCAACTTCTCTGAATAAGATGGAATCTTCAGGTTAAAGTCTTGATCCACTCGAGCCCTTAATGTTGGCAGTTATTCAACTCCCGCTGCGTAAAAATGTAATTCAGAATCCTATGATCTGTGGAAATCTGACATGAAATATCACACTAGTACTGTCTTCAAATCTTGAAGGCTTGAACTACCACTATTAACTCTAGATCATGAGTCAGGTAGTTCTCCTCATACGTCTTTAGCTGTAGACACATGTATTAATAACTCCACTCCTATGTACTAATACACATCTTAAACTTAGCTGGGATGTATTACCGTAAATTACGGGATCCCCAAAACCTTCTAATTAGAACAGAATAGAAGAAGAGGTCAAGTGCCTCCTCCACTCTTCAAAGCTCTCGCATACTGCTTGACTACACAATTCTGGTGGTCTTCCTCAGAAGACTCGTAAATGGATACACAATCACATAAAATCCTTCCTCAAAGCATGGGTAGAAATCGAATGAGCCGAGAAAACTAAGCATTCCCTTAATGTTCATCAGTATTGTCCATGCTGCAACATACTCAATCCTTGCTAAATCAACCATGATCTCACTGGCGAAGACAACATGGCCTAAGAAGGCTACCTCTAGCATCTCAACTCGCATTTAGAGAGCGTAGCATACAACCCTCTATCTCTTAGGTTCTGCAAAACCGTCCTCAAATGACCGATATGTTCCTCTCTGTTGTGAGAGTACACCAAAATGTCATCAATGAAGACGACCACCACAGATCAAGGAAGTCGATGAAGATATTGTTCATCAACTCCATAAAGACTGTTAAGGCATTCGTCAGCCTAAATGGCATCAGTACAAATTCGTAGTGTTCATAACGGGTACAAAATGCTATCCTATGCACATCATGCTTCCACACCCTCAACGGGTGATATCCTGAGTGCAAGGAAATCCTGAAAACACAATTGCCTCTTGAAGTTAACCCAACAAGTCGTCAATACGAACAATAAATACACTAGGGCGAATGAAGCCCGTCTCAAACAACTCTTCAAGTTGCTTCTTCAGTTCTAACATTCCAACAGGCGCCATATGATATGGGCCTTCCCAAACAGTCTCGTACCACCCTTCAACTCGATATCAAAGTCTACACTCTGTTGAAGCAGCAAATCAGACGGTTCGGTGACGCGTCTAAAAGCTCATAGACCACTGGAATATCCTCCAATGTGAAACCATCTCTCTCCTTCATGGCATAATACTAGAAAGTTTCACCTCCTTATGCTATCAACCTCGCTACTCGTATGGTACTAATGATAGAATCCGTCTCTTCAAGGTTGTAACCTTGGAAGACCTCTATCTAATCTATCTCAGTAGAGACTATAACAGCCTTCCAATTGATATCTAACACATCATGATATCTATTCGTCCAAACCATACACATAATGACCTTCTCATGCACCTAAGGCATGACAAGGAAGTCTACAAGCCATACACAAGTCCCCGAATAAATGGGACAATCACATATCGCGCGGGTACCTCAGACCCCTAACTGGTAATCCTGTAAACGGAAGCTTACCTTCTACTGTTTCCACAGTCAACTATTAACGCATGCATCGAAAGAAAAGAAGTGCATAGCACTCTCAACAAACAAAAATCCACTAGGTAAACCATTAATGAGAATGGTACCTGTAATAGCGAATGTCAAAAACTCAGTGCATATCATCACTCAACCTCAGACATATGCTCCTCAGGTATCACTGAGGTCATCGTCATAGCCCCCACTTCTACTCTTTCTGCACCGGAAAGAGGAAGGTCTTGCTGAGAAGAAACACTACCTTGCTGACAGAGAGGGGCGAGATGGCCTAGTTCACAACAAATGAAGCAAGCTATCGGTGCCAAGGGGCACTCAGAGCGCAAATGATCTAGATAGCCACAGTTGAAACATACTCGTCCCATTCTTGTAGCTTGTACAACTAAAGGGTAACTCGATCTTCGTCGTCCACCTTTAATGATCTTACTCTGGGAGGGAACTTCTAGAGGCAGCACCTTGCCATGTCGACAAAACTTCGCTCTATGCCCTGCTTTACCACACGTAAAGCATATTATTGGCGTCTTTGGGCACACAGCTCGCTGGTGTCCAAATTTATCGCAATAAAAACATTGTAGTTCCTTTCCAGTCGTCTTCATGGCCAAAGGATCGCTTGATTGTCCTAATATCTGACTTGGTCCAACATTCATCATCTTTGCTTCTCCACTAACTGATTTAGTCTACTCCTTCTTTCCTGATCCAGAAGCTTCAATTGGTCCCAAAGATGTTGGTAAATCCGGTGTAGGTCTACCCGCTCTTACAGCCTCAAACACTTGGCGCATATATTCTTGAAACTCGAATCCACTCATGGAGACATGATCAGCCTCTTCAAACTCGTTTTCTGTCATAGGCGGAACAACAGCAGAAAATGGTCCCTGACTTGGCGCTACTGGAGGAAGAGGGGGTGTACCCCTACCTCGTCCCACTACAGATACTGCTCTAGTCTGAGCCATCTGTAGGATATACGCACCTAATCTTATAAGGCTATATATATGCCATATGTATCGATATATTCATATATATATATATATATATATATATATATATATATATATATATATATATATATATATATATATATATATATATATATAATACATCCACATAATCCATAATGCACGTATATATACATATCTACACTACAGAGATCCATGGCAGAGGTGACGACTTTTCGTACATTCTAACCAAAAACCACACTTAAAACCAAAAAAAAAATTTAAAAACATCATACCCCTTTCGGGTTTTGTTTATTTTACCTATCAAACCTCATTACAAGTAGCAAGTACCATTGTTATCAACCTAAGGCTCTGATACCAACTCTGTAACACCCCAAATCCACGAGACTCGGGATGTCACATTGGGCTAGGATCTCACAATGGATCCTGGCCCTAGCCTGACAACAAATTCACTGGACCTTTCAGCATGGCACTGACAGATATAAAACCAATACATAAAACCGTATAAACTGTACAACCAAAGGTAAAAAACAACATAGCCGAGTATGAAACGACATCCTCACACAGGAGGTAAACAAGACATCATCCTCACACAGGAAGGAAATAAAAACAACCCCAAAACCAACCACCTAATGTACGAGAGTCCTCGGCTGTCACTCCGCCAGATCACCCAGCAGCGCCTATCCTGCAACATCTACAACACCGTATGAAACCGTTAGCTAACCATACATATATGAGGTAATGCATAAGCACAAGCACAATCATGAAAGATAAACACATCAGCATGATATCACACATTTACCCATTTATTATCTTTATATAATAGTCATTCACTCAAATCGCGTATATATAGATAGATGAAACTATGTGACACGAGGACCGTATCATCCCCGCCTTTGAGTCCTATGTCCAGTTGTAGGAGTATCGGTCACACAATCCGTGTACCCTATGGGAGTGGATTAAGCCCCTCTTGTAAACCAGTCTAGTCTGACGTCAAAGAACCTCCCAGACTCCATGACAGGATGAAAGGGAAAGGTTATCACAGCCACGCAACGGGGCAGTCAATAAAATATAGGTCAGTATAAACGATAGCTCATGCTATCATAGCAAACATGTAACACACACCACTCATGAAAACACCCAATATAAGGATGGTAGCTAAGTAAGTCCTACGGACTTACCTCAACCTCGTACACAACCCAAACACGATCAACCTCCAATCCTGAGAGATGGGCACTGCTTAATAACAAGGCATATAAAGATATCAACCTCAATTCATCAAAGGGGTCACACCTAGACCCAAGGGATCCATAGGATCATCCTCAACTTTAACCTCACAACCTATAATCCTCAAAAGCCGTATAAGGCATAACATGATCATATATCATCCAAATACCCTCATCTAGCCCTAGCACGCTACTACACTCTCACATGAGGAAAGGAAGAGGCAATGTCATCCATAGGCAAGCCTAGAAACAAGACACACCTGCAGAACCAAGTGCAACACCAAGCTGGTGCAGCTGGCCGCAGGGGCGGCTAGGAGGTAGCGCAGGGGCGGCTCACTGTCGGCGCTGGGGCGGTCCATGAGTGGCGCAGGGGTGGCTGGTGTCTGCAGAAAGTGCACCTACGGTTGTCCTTTGCTTCTTCACTCGATCTTCTTCACTCCTCCATCCAGCAGCCATACACATACATATACATACATATATACATCAATAAAAGCCAATCAAGGCTGCCACAAGATCAAACTTGTGGAACCTAAGCTCTAGATGAAGAAAACAAGGAAAGATGCAAGAAAGAAAGAAGATAGAAAGAGATGGGAGATAGACTCACCAAGATGAACCCAATCAAGATCAGAACACCATCAAAACCTCAAGGCTGGCTATCAACAAGCACAACAACATCCACAAGCATCAACCTCAAGCAAAGCGAAGCTTATAAGCTTCCAATCTAACACAACTCAAACATGGATTAAGAACAGATCCAAAGGAAGAAGAGAGGAGAAGATGAGCATAGGGAGAGAGATGGGTTGCAAATGGGGAACCCTCATCAGAAGGAAAGAGAAGAAGCTTATAAAGGAAGCAAAAGGGTAAAGCACTAGGTCAAAGGGGTCTAGAAAGACGGTTGCAGCCACACAGAGCCACAGGGGCGGACTTTGTGAGCCGCAGGTGCGATCTAGGCAAACCGTAGGGGCGGCCTCTAGGCCTTGCAGGGGCGGTTTAAGCTAGATCCAAGTCCTCAGCTCACATACTCAGCAACCCAGCAACTAGGCTCTTACAATATCTCTTTTTTCCATCTTTTTATCTAGTTTTCTTTTAACTTCACTTAAGGGTATGACTTCTAGATCTTTCAGTTTGATTCATCCCATTTATTGATACAGTTCTTCTTCATCAGTGTGGTAATCAGATTCGTCACTACTCACGAAGTTATTTCTTTATCAGGCATATCAAGTGTCTCCTTGATTTTCGGATTCTTCTTCTGGTTTTTCTTTCATATTGGGTTGTTTAGTTAAACTTGATACTGAAAATTTCTTTTGGGGATTTTCATTTTGAAAAGGATACTTATAAGGAAAATCGACTTGTTTTTTTGTTGGAGGGTTTAGGAAAGGTGTTGCTCCCAAATGTCTAATTTCATTGGTAATTTGAATAACTAATTATTTACTTTCTTCTTTAACATATAAATAGGGTAGTAGATATTTCCTCCCTATATTTTGCAAGAGTTGTTCGCAACTTAATTAATCTCACAATTAAATTTGTATTATCGTCAATTTTAGTATTTAAAATAGCTTCATGATGACCTTGTCCAACGCTTAAATGTTTTGCATGTGGTATTGACTTATGTGAACAATTTTCGGAAAACACTTCAGTTTTACTTATTTTTTTAGATTTTTTTTATTAATTTTTTAGATTTACTTAAACACTTGGCTTTGATACCAAATGACAAGATCACACTGTAATTACAAAATGACTTAAAATTTTAAATAAGGATATAAATATAACTCATTATAAGCTAAGTACCAATAAATATAAATTCTAGAAAGTTATAAGTAAAAATAAATAAAAATACAAAAATATAAATAATTGATGGAACTAATATGGGATGAAAATAAGTTATCCCTAATTATTAACATGTTAGATATATACTTACAAATGTTGGGTTGTGAAACATAACACCACTGTAACACCCCGAATTCTCAGAACTCGGAACGTTACTGGTTAGGACCTCACAATGGGTCCCGACCTCAGTTTGACAACAATATTACTAGGATCTTGCAACAAGACACAAATAAAGAAAACCGAAATTTATGAAATAGTATTTTTAAGGTAATGAATGCAACACGATCTAGTAGCCTATAGTACTTAAACAAGGAAAAAATGAACAACTGTCTTAACAAAAGAAAGAACGACAATCAACAACCCCAACCCCCACTCTAAGGAGTACGGAGACCTGACTGACCACTACTTCCGGATCACTCAACTGCTGGTCTAACCTGCGGTAAATCTAAAAACACAACAAGAGAAACCATTAGCTAGTTATCTAAATATTAAGAGAGTAATAATAGCACACACACACATAAAAGAATAAACACCCAACATACTGTCAAACAAGTCCATTTATTATCTTAAGTTAAGTTACTCATTCACGCTAATGATACTTATTTTGTGACACGAGAGATTCCCAAACCTTGCCTCCGCCCCCGTGTAACCATCAGGAATGGATCCGATGCATCTCACCTTGTAACTGCTTGGTCTGGGTATAGAGAACCTCCCAGTCTCCTGTCAGAGCTGGGCGGTGATGTCACGGCCCGTTATACATACACTTGGACCTTAAACATAATAATAACGGTCGTCCTAACAAGTTATTATTAATTTAGTCACACACATTACACACACACAACCACTATCACTCAATTAATACCTAGAAACTGGCTAAGTAAGTCGCAAGGACTTACCTGAGTCAAATCGCACTCTAACAAGTCTCAAATCGGTCCGTACTCGTGGTAACACAAACGCCTGTCAAATAAGGCATGTGGATCAATATCACATCCAGATGTCCAACCTCATGCGAAGGGATTACGGAAAAAGCTCTCTTACGGTAAAAGACCATTTTACCCTTAGTGCCGAACATTCTCAAAGTTTACTCTTGAATTCTACTAATTCTTTTAGAATTTGGTTTCCATAAATTGTTTCTCTCTGATAGTTCTTATAATTTAAAGTTACACTCGGAACTACTCCTCAAAGAACAACATTCCTCCTCTTTCCCGATTACCACTCTACTCTTCCACATGTATATATATATATATATATATATATATATATATATATATATATACGCATGTACATACTCTAACTACCTCTAACTCTTATACTTCCGTAACTACTCGGTATTCAAATATATATCTACATACTTTCATAACTCCAAACTCGTACTTATATACGTAACCCATATATCTATTTACACTATACTTATACCCACAACTATATTCCTACATAATTTACAGTGCCTACTATCCTTATGCTTCTATATAGATTACACATACTCCGACTTATACATCTATATATATACCCGTATCACCGTACATCTACATTACAATTCGACCCTCCTCGCATTCGCATCCTCAAATATATATATACTTATACACGTCCGTATATATATACTCTGACACATACACCTATATATCCATAACTCTACGCATATATAATATATATACACAAAGATTTCATTCTACCCATTACTCCTACATGTGTAATATACGTATAAATATACAGGTGAGGGATGAACGCACCGTCCTACACACTCGTCACGTACTCGAAGGAGAGCCTAGTCCGGTTCGATTCTGCAGGATGGCTCACAGGGGTCTCAACCGGCTCGTCGTTGCACCGCTCCTCCTACCTTGGACTTCTGCAGCGTACTCGACGAGTTCAGCGTCCTGGTTAGCACCGGAAGACCGAAGGAAAACAAAACAAGGGAAAAGGGCGGCGACTTACTCACTGCAGTACCGGCGACCTTGGTTGCGATATCGGTTTGTTCCACCGCTGCACTTCTCCGGCGTCCCGTGTTGATGCTGCACGGTTTAGATTCGGCGATGAGATCCGGAACCAGGAAGAAGGGCGGTGGCAAGGGTAGTGACGTACTTGGAGTCGGCAAGGTCGGCGGGAAGGAGATCCGGCGGCTGTTGGTTGGGGTCGGGCTCACTGTTGAATCGGAATTGCCGCCTTCGTCGATTGCGTTGAAGATGGAAGCGGCAGTATGAGGAGGGTGAGATAGGATTAGAGCGTCATTTGATTAGGTTAAGCTAATTAGGTTAAGGTTAAATTTTTGGGTTAAGATTAGGCTAACATGGGTGGGCTGACAGTAAGATAAATGGGCTTAGAGGTGGGCCAGATCCGGCCTTCTATCTCATTAAAATAAGGATACGAAACTCGTTACTCGCCCCGGATTGCTGGTTATGTGCGGAAATATTTACGGGAAATTTTTACTGTATTACATAAGTTATTATTTTATTTTAAAAGGTACGAAATTCTTTCCGGTTACATAGTTTCATCATTTTATGTGAATTAAGGTCACATAAAATGATAGAAATTAAAACTCGTCTTATTTTATTTATTTATTTATTTATTTATTTAAGATTGAAGTATCGGAATTCAGTTAAATTCAGTATTAAACGGAATTTAAAATTTTCGGTTATTACATCAGTGCCTCCTTAAAAGAGGTTTCGTCCCGAAACTTAAAATAATCTTCTTAGTCACATGGTTTCTTTGGTATCTTTTAGTTTCTTCACAATTTTCGTTTTCTAGCATGCAACTACTCAATCATCAGAATCAGACATGCATCACATAAACGTAATCACCCAATCCAATATAAAAACCTGAATGATCAAATAACATACATCCGAGTACTAACTCGTCAATACAGAAGTAACATCTAACCCTGCAAAGAACTCGGGATAGTTACGTCTAATACTCTCCTCGGTCTCCCAAGTGGCCTCATCAACTCCTCGTCTAGACCACTGGATCATCCACATAGGTATCTCCTTGGACCGTAGAGGTCTAGTACTGCGCTCTAGGACAGCCATTGGGTACTCTACAAAAGTATGATCGGGCTCAATTATCAAATCCTCATGGCTGATGACGTGTCTCGGATCTGGGATGTACTCTCTCAACTGAGATACATGAAAGACCGGATGGACACCCTCTAGTCTTGGCGGTAATGCTAATCTGTAAGCCACCTCTCCAACTCTCTCCAAAATCTCAAAAGGTTTGACATATCGGGAACTCAGCTTCCCTTTAATGCCGAAACGCCTGACTCCTCTCGTAGGTGACACTCTCAGCCACACCTGAGCACCCACTCTAAACTCCAAAGGTTGACACCTTTTGTCGGCGTAGGATTTCTGACGTCTCTGAGCTGCTAACCTCCGCTCTCGGACTAGGCAATCCGAGCGATGTCATCCTGTATCTGATCTGGAACTACTCCATCAGCTCTGCTGGGCTCATCCCAACATAATGGCGTACGACATCTCCGCCCGTAAAAAGCCTCATAGGGAGCCATCTCAAAAGACGTGTGTCAGCTGTTATTATATGAAAACTCTACCAGTGGGAGATGATCTGGCCATACCTGTCCCCAATCTAGTACACACGCCCGCAGCATGTCCTCTAAGGTCTTAATGGTCCTCTCAGACTGACCGTCTGTCTGTGGGTGATAGGCAGTGGTAAAGTGGAGGCTCGTCCCCAAAGCAGTATGTACCTACTGCCAAAATCTCGAGGTAAAACGTCCATCTCTGTCAGAGACGATAGTCCTCGGTACCCCGTGGAGTCTCACAATGTGTTTGGTGAACTCCTCAGCTAGACGACTTACCGGCCACGTTTCCTTAATCGGAATGAAACGTGCGGTCTTCGTCAGACGGTCTACTGCTACCCAAATAGCATCAAAACCTCTACTGAGCCTCAATCCGGTGACAAAATCTATAGATATATCCTCCCACTTCCACTGTGGTACTAGAAGTGGGTGGAGTTCTCCACCGGACCTACGATGCTCAATCTTGACCTGTTGGCAGGTCGCACACTGAGTTACATACCGAGTCACATCGGGCTTCAAACCACCCCACCAGAAGGACTGTCTCACATCCTTGTACATCTTACTCGCTCCAGGATGTACAGAGTATGGGGTAGCATGAGCCTCACCTAGTATCCTCTGTCTCAACTCACTGTCTGACGGCACACAAACGTGGTTCTGACGTCTCATCACTACATCAGCACCAATAGTGAACTGTGGGGCCTCATCTCGAGACATCCTGTCTCGGATCCTGATCAAAGTCGGGCAAGTCTCCTGCTTTTGTCGGATCTCATCCAACAAATCAAGAAGTAACTCCAAAGTAGACAACTGACTATCTGTATCGGGAAACTGAATCTCTATCTCCAACCAAGCCAAGTCTCTCTGTAACTGTGGCTATACTGTCAATTGGGCTATCGCCCTCTCCCTAAGCGTCTTCCGGCTCAAAGCGTCAGGTACTACATTCGCCTTCCCGGGGTGGTAAAGAATCTCAAGGTCGAAGTCCTTGATCAACTCTAACCACCGCCTCTGGCGGTTATTCAACTCCCGCTGAGTGAATATATACTTCAGACTCTTATGGTCTGTGAAGATCTGATAGGTCGCTCCATAGAGATAGTGACGCCAAATCTTAAGAGCATGGACTACTACAGCCAACTCCAGATCATGTGTGGGGTTCTCCTCATACGTCTTCAACTGTCGAGACGCATATGCTATGACCTTACCCCTTTGCATCAAAACACACCCTAAGCCTAGCTTGGATGCGTCACTGTATACCACAAAGTCATCCGTACCCTCAGGCTGTGCCAAGATCGGAGCAGACGTCAATCTCCTCTTCAGCTCCTCAAAACTCTGCTGGCACGGCTCAGACCAGACAAACCTAGTAGTCTTCCTCAGAAGACAAGTAAGTGGTCGGGCAATTAAGGAGAACCCTTCCACAAACCGGCGGTAATAACCTGCCAAACCTAGAAAGCTGTGAACCTCCTTCACATTCTTAGGAGGCTGCCAAGAAGATACTGACTCGATCTTCGTCGGATCGACTTTAATACCCTTAGCAGTCACCACGTGACCTAAGAAAGCCACCTCTGACATCCAAAACTCACACTTGGATAGCTTAGCATACAGCTGGCTATCTTGTAGAATCTGCAATACTGTCCTCAAGTGTCCGGCATGCTCCTCTCAACTCCTAGAGTAAACTAAGATGTCGTCAATGAAGACCACTATAAACTGGTCTAAGAAGTCAATGAATATCCCATTCATCAACTCCATAAACACCGTTGGTGCATTAATGAGCCCAAATGGCATCACTATGAACTCATAATGACCATACCTAGTCCGGAATGCCGTCTTAGGTATGTCCTGATCTCTCACCCTCAACTGGTGGTAACCTGACCTCAAGTCTATCCTCGAGATCACAGACACTCCATACAACTGGTCCAACAGATCATCTATGCGCGGCAGTGGATACTTGTTCTTGATGGTGACTTTATTCAGTTCTCTGTAGTCTATGCATAACCGCATCGATCCGTCCTTCTTCTTCACAAATAATAATGGCGCCCCCCCCCCAAGGAGACACACTAGGGCGTATGAAGCCCTTCTCTGCTAACTCCTCTAATTGCTTCTTCAACTCAAGCAATTCTATCGGTGTCATACGGTACGAGGCCTTCGAGATTGGTCTCGTGCCCGGCTCGAACTCCATGCTGAAATCAACACTCCTCTGTAGGGGTAGCCCTGGCAAGTCGTCATTGAATACTTCTATAAACTCACATGCAACTGGTATCTCCTCTACTGTTAAGCTCTTCCCCGAAAATTTTAATTAGAGTTATTGACTTTGAACCTATTAAGTTTTACTAGCACTCGTATCAGTTTGACTTCACCATTGTCTTCGTTGATCTCTGGGAGAATTTCTCCAGATGTCGATAAAATTCTTTTATAACCTTGTGATTATTCTTCTTATTTGCCAACCAACCATCCCTAGTTAACCAGCACGTGTAAATTCTCTGTTGTTACCAATTAGTGTATAGTTGACCTTCTATAAGATCGTAGACTTACTTTTCTTCTATCTCTTTTGAGGTTTGAGATACCAGGTGAAAATATATTTCTTCCATTTATTCCTTTAGCTCCTTCTTACACTCCTATAAGGGCACTATACCCTTACGAGTCTAGTTGTATCTTCATCTTCCGCCAATAACCTTATCACTTTTCCTAATATATCTTGTAGGCATTTCTCCATGATTCTTTTTACCCGAGTTATTGTCTTTGTTATTCTCTGTTATGACCTGCTACTCTTATTAACTTAAATCCCTTCGTGAGTGAGAAATTATTAGAGACCCTCTTTTTCACCCCGACTATTCTCCTACACCCTCCTTCCTTGGGTGCTACTTGTACTTCCGCCTTCATAGGAATCCGGTCTTTGTTGTATTCCGATCCTTGTTGAATTTCTTGTGTGTTCTAGGAGGTCACCCCACTTCCCTATTGGTGAAATCTGCCTTCCACTTTCTAGCAACCTGTAAACTTCCCTTTTTTTTTGGCTCTTTTATTCTTCGTATTTGGGTGGACAAGGTATCTCATCTTGACTCCTACGTTTATGATTGTCTCGGTTTCCCATCTTGATTGTGGTGTCCCGTAGCTTGTCGAGAGTGATCATCTTCCGCTTTGCTTCTAGCCTCAAACTCTCACCTTCTGATCCGTCAGTAAGCTTAGATTCAATGTCTCTTGTCTGGATCGCTACTATATTTCACTTTGACTTTCATGCCCATGTGTGTTTCAGAAGGTATCCACTTTGTTTGTAACGTTACTTTACACCACACTTGAAAGAACCTAGGTGATGTCGCTCCCAATTTGCATAATTGTCGATCATTCAATGTCCTTCCGGGACTACTCTCATGTATAACCTTCATTTGCTTCCGTTAAATTGACTCGGGATCCCTTGCTTGCCATGTTCGTTGATGTTATCCTTCAGTCCTCACTTTCCCGCCTCGACGTTCCTCATCAAGCTCGAAGGAGTTGCCCGCCATTCGCCTACCCTAATGCACATAAGATGTGCATATTAATCCTCACGTTGACACCCTTCAAAACTTAGGTGTGTCAACTGAATGAGGATCTCATACTGTTATCTCCATTAAGGCATAATATAACTATAAATTCTACAAATCTTCGGCATCTGCTTATCTACATCACCTATCATTATAATCAAGCTAATAAGTCCAACTAAAGTAACCCTAAATTCCATACTAAGCATACTGAGATCCGCGGTAGTAGTGGTGGTCAGCCGTCCTTTTCTATTCCCAACCAGACTATGCATGCATTTGAAAACCAAAATTTCTTTTTAAACTCAGATCCCTTTTCGGGTTCTGCTCAAGTACTTATTCGGTCTTTCAAAAGATTTCAAGTGCCATTGTTGCCAACGTGGCTCTGATACCATGTTGTAACACCCCGAATTCTCTGAACTCGGAACGTTACTAGTTAGGACCTCACAATGGGTCCCGGCCTCAATTTGACAACAATATTACAAGGATCTTGCAACAAGACACAAATAAGGAAAACCGAAATTCATGAAATAGTATTTTTAAGGTAATGAATGCAAAACGGTCTAGCAGCCTATAGTACTTAAACAAGGGAAAAACGAACAACTGTCTTACCAAAAGAAAGAACGACAATCAACAACCCCAACCCCCACTCTAAGGAGTACGGAGACCCGGCTGACCACTACTTCCGGATCACTCAGCTGCTGGTCTAACCTGCGGTAAATCTAAAAACACAACAAGAGAAACCATTAGCTAGTTATCTAAATATTAAGAGAGTAATAATAGCACACACACACACATAAAAGAATAAACACCCAACATACTGTCAAACAAGTCCATTTATTATCTTAAGTTAAGTTACTCATTCACGCTAATGATACTTATTTTGTGACACGAGGGATTCTCAAACCTCGCCTCCGCCCCCGTGTAACCATCAGGAATGGATCCGATGCATCTCACCTTGTACCTGCCTGGTCTGGGTATAGAGAACCTCCAAGTCTCCTGTCAGAGCTGGACAGTGATGTCACGGCCCGTTATACATACATTTGGACCTTAAACATAATAATAACGGTCGTCCTAACAAGTTATTATTATTTTAGTCACACACATTACACACACACAACCACTATCACTCAATTAATACCCAAAAACTGGCTAAGTAAGTCGCAAGGACTTACCTGAGTCAAATCGCACTCTAACAAATCTCAAATCGGTCCGTACTCGTGGTAACTCAAACGCCTGTCAAATAAGGCATGTGGATCAATATCACATCCAGATGTCAAACCTCATGCGAAGGAATTACGGAAAAAGCTCTCTTACGGTAAAAGACCATTTTACCCTTAGTGCCGAACATTCTCAAAGTTTACTCTTGAATTCTACTAATTCTTTTAGAATTTGGTTTCCATAAATTGTTTCTCTCTGATAGTTCTTATAATTTAAAGTTACATTCGGAACTACTCCTCAAAAAACAACATTCCTCCTCTTTCCCGATTACCACTCTACTCTTCCACATGTATATATATATATACGCATGTACATACTCTAACTACCTCTAACTCGTATACTTCCGTAACTACTCGGTATTTAAATATATATCTACATACTTTCATAACTCCAAACTCGTACTTATATACGTAACCCATATATCTATTTACACTATGCTTATACCCACAACTATATTCCTACATAATTTACAGTGCCTACTATCCTTATGCTTCTATATAGATTACACATACTCCGACTTATACATCTATATATATACCCGTATCACCGTATATCTACATTACAATTCGACCCTCCTCGCATTCGCATCCTCAAATATATATATACTTATACACGTCTGTATATATATACTCTGACACATACACCTATATATCCATAACTCTACGCATATATAATATATATACGCAAAGATTTCATTCTACCCATTACTCCTACATGTGTAATATACGTATAAATATACAGGTGAGGGATGAACGCACCGTCCTACACACTCATCACGTACTCGAAGGAGAGCCCAGTCCGGTTCGATTCTGCAGGATGGCTCACAGGGGTCTCAACCGGCTCGTCGTTGCACCGCTCCTCCTACCTTGGACTTCTGCAGCGTACTCGACGAGTTCAGCGTCCTGGTTAGCACCGGAAGACCGAAGGAAAACAAAACAAGGGAAAAGTTCAGCGTCCTGGTTTGTTCCACCGCTGCACTTCTCCGGCGTCCCGTGTTGATGCTGCGCGGTTTAGATTCGGCGATGAGATCCGGAACCAGGAAGAAGGGCGGTGGCAAGGGTAGCGACGTACCTGGAGTCGGCAAGGTCGGCGGGAAGGAGATCCGGCGGCTGTTGGTTGTGGTCGGGATCACTGTTGAATCGGAGTTGCCGCCTTCGTCGATTGCGTTGAAGATGGAAGCGGCAGTATGAGGAGGGTGAGATAGGATTAGAGCGTCATTTGATTAGGTTAAGCTAATTAGGTTAAGGTTAAATTTTTGGGTTAAGATTAGGCTAACATGGGTGGGCTAGTAGTAAGATAAATGGGCTTAGAGGTGGGCCAGATCCGGCCTTCTATCTCATTAAAACAAGGATACGAAACTCGTTACTCTCCCCGGATTGCTGGTTATGTGCGGAAATATTTACGGGAAATTTTTACTGTAATTCATAAGTTATTATTTTATTTTAAAAGGTACGAAATTCTTTCCGGTTACATAGTTTCATCATTTTATGTGAATTAAGGTCACATAAAATGATAGAAATTAAAACTCGTTTTATTTTATTTATTTATTTATTTATTTAAGATTGACGTATCGGAATTCGGTTAAATTCAGTATTAAACGGAATTTAAAATTTTCGGTTATTACAACCACAATATTTCCTCCCTATACAATATCAATGCACGGCTTCAACACAAAATAGCTATGTTGCCATAAAACAAATTGTAACATGTTGCACGCATTAGTTGATCATGCAGCAACAATTTTTGAGAAAACTAGACGAAATCATCCATAATAATCACTATTTTGGAAAGAACCACCCTTTATAAAAAATTTAGCATGAAATCACCCATAATTTTCATCCATGTGCAATAAACCACCCGTATAATATTTTTTTTATATAAAACCACCCATAATTTTTAAACGTTTGCAACTAACCACCCTATACTACTTAAAATTAAATAAAATAATTCAAAATTGAAGCATAGACAAGATATATTTACATTATTAACATTAATACCATTAATAGTTTCGCTAATTTGATTAAATATTACAATTTATAATAGAAAATAATCAAAAATAATAATATAAGTTATTACCTATGTACAAAAAATAATTTAATTTAAAAAATTATTAAACTACATACAAACTAACGAATACAAAATCAATTCTATTACAACGTCAATTCCGACTAAATTGATGAGTAATTACCGGATTTAGTTTATATTTAAAAAAATTTCACTTGTTTAGTTGACCAATAATCACGTTGTTTCCATTATTTTCATTTAAAAAAACTGAAAAAAAACTATACGTTAAAAAATTTCCAAAATGGTAATGAAAATTTTAAAATGAAAAGGTTTTAAACTATTGAAAGTTTGAAACTAACTATGATATTAATATTAATTTAAAATAATAATGAAAATTTACCTTGTCAATGCTTAAATTTTAAATTATTTGATGTAATTTAAAACATTATAGGGTTGTTAGTTGCAAACCCGTAAAATTAAAGGTGGCTTTATACCAAACAATTTATAAGGGGTGGTTTATTGCAAATATATGAATATTAAGGGTGATTTTATGCCAAAAAATTTATAAAGGGTAGTTCTTCGCAATAAAAAAAGAAAAAAAAAAGGGATTATTAAGGGTGATTTTGTGTAGTTTCCTCTAAAAATTTTTAAAAAAAAAAAACTCAACCGAGGCATTGACTATTGAAAAATCATTAACCCTCATAACTCACAAGACAGACAAAACTGCATGTGCCTCAATGCTCAATATGGCACAAACAGAAAATTGAACATTTCACATTTGTTAGCACAATTCCAACAGATTCCCACAGTTGAAAACTCGAGAAACTTCCCATATGTCAAATTGAAGCACTGTCTAGTCTATATTTGGACTCATCTGCTACGTGACTTCTTTTGGACAAGCTGAGGACATGTGACCTCTCTCCCCACACAAATAGCAGTTCCTCCTTCTCATCTTCCCTGTGATCACCGTGCCATTATTATCAGCATTGCCTTGAGTGGTGGATTGCTTGTCATCCTCAGTTCCTGTGCTTACTGCAGCATTGTCTTGAGTGGTGGATTGCTTGTTATCCTCAGTCCCTGTGCTCACTGCAGCATTGTTATCGACGCCGCCCTGAGAGGCGGATTGCTTGTTATCCTCAGTACCCTTAGAAACAGACACACTGGACTGAGGATTTCTTAAGGCAACTGCACGAGTAATCCGCACAGGTCTTCCACAAACAATTTCCTGATCTAATTTCAATGCCTTCTCCAAAGAGGTGCTATCTGAGAAGTCAACATGAGCATAGCCTTTAAAATTTCCAGTCACTTTATCCTCTCCAAAACGAATGGAGGATATGCTGCAATCTGAGAAGAGGACCTTCAAGTCATCCTCTGTGATGTCCCATGACAAGTTTCCAGCATAGATCCTATTGTAGCCTTGTATCACTGGAGGGGTGAAGGCAGGTATTTTGGACAACTGAGGTGTCTTCTTTTTGTAATGCTGGATTTTGAGGAAAAACTCACCCCTAGACACAGAAAATTCAAGCTTATAATGAAATATGACACAGTGCAACAAGAGCGAGCTGGATATGAATACACTCACATGTTAGATGCATCAAGGGAAAGTGCTCTTTTAGCCGCCTCTTCGGTCTGTACACAACAACACATAATGGAATCGTGTGAGACATCAGACTAGAGTCTCAGCAAGAGAAATTGAGTGCAAAGTTTTAAACTAGCATGTTCACCAAAGACACATGTTTTCGTTGCTTTTTTGCCTAAATACAATTTTCATTCAAACACAAGTAAAAAAAATGTCAGTGCCCATTTACAGTTACATAAAAATCAAATTAATTAGCAGGTGACAGAAAATAGGGTATTGCCTTGGATTACACATAGTTTACAATTAGTATATAGGATTTCTGAAAGATAGTACAGCTAGAGCTGGATCATTGTCAGTAAAAAGCAACGATGGCAATGAGTAAGCCATTTCAAACAGATGCTTTAAGTACAAAATCAAAGTGTTACACACGCCAATGGTAACAACTTATTGACTGCAACTTGTAAGTTGTAACAGTCAGTAGTCTAGTAGCCTAGTGTGCTGGAAGTGGATACTGTATAGAGAGAATTCCATCAGTTCTCATAAGAATTCGACAATTTACTCATGAGCTGGCCTAATTCTTCCAAAATTGGAAATACAATCCGCCAGGGGAAAAGAAGCTTTTATCATCATCATCTAAAGGCAATCTCAAATAGAATTTCACTCGCACATGAATTCATTAGAGTATCAAGAACCCTGTGTTAAATTAAACAGGCATACGTAGAAAATTGCTTTCAGAACTTCTGAAAAAGAGATGATGCTATTGCACTTCATTTAGTAAGGACTAGAAACAAGATATACTATTCTGCCTTCTTCATAGATTTGGTACAAGATATTCTAGCATCTATGTCATTGCCACAAGGGAGGCCAATTCACATGTCCAACATAATAAATTCATTTTCACTCAGGGGGTACAGATGCAAATGCTATATTCTCAGCAGCAGAACTCGAGAGCTAACCCATGGGGTGCTAATTTCTCTGGAGATGCTTAGTGATGTAGACCTACTAACACTATTTTAGAGAACTCAAAACAACATCATGTTCGTGTTTTATAATATTCCCCACTACAAGGTCGACTTTCACCACACTTGTTTGCAACAATGCCCATTGGCAGTTTTTGTTTACTGTTTAATTAAAACTGCTCTAAAATGAACATACAGTAACAGAAAAGCGTCCACCTCCAAAGCAAATATGATCCATTCATAAACATATTGTCCAACAGTTTCTTCTGAATATCATATAACACATAACTTTAAGTTGTATAACCAAGAAAACATATACTACTCAAGTATATAGAGCTCCAAAAGGTATGAGTAGAATAAAAAAAAAAAAAAAAAGAATTTTACCTTGAAACTGAGAATGGCAATCCCTCTAAACTTGCCAGTTTCAGGAAACTTCAAGCAATCAACTTCAGTTATCGTACCACAGTGGTCAAAGAAACTCCTGATATCATCCTCTGTCGAATAATATGGAATTCCTCCAACATAAACCTTCTTAGAGAACATTTCGTTCACTTGTCTGTAGATCAGCAATACATGAAGCAAATCCATATCAACAAGCGCATAAACACAAACCACGTAAACTAGATATTCAACCTAAACAATTAGTTCCTATTTCCTAAAATAGGGGTTCACTTCTTAAAGATGGGTATTTAACCTACACCGCAATTTTCAAATGCCGTACCTTAGTCTGCCTACAAAGCTAAATTTGTTCACTTGGTATAAATATATTTTAAAATTTAAATGGCCATCTCTTCCACTAATCAACAAATTTGAGGGCCATGAGACAAAAAGCAGTACTTACCCGTCACTCATTTCATCCTTCTGGACACCAATTTGACCCCCTTTTGTTGCAGTCACAATCTCCGATCCTTCACCTGGTTCACCCTTCTGATCATTTATCTTCATCTCGTCTTTCTTTTCTTCCTTTTTCAAATCCATTTTGTTATCACCTTTACCTCTCTTCCTCTTCTTTTTTGCAATCCCAACCCTAACTTCTGCATTGCCGCCATCAACCCTGCTTCGGTCAGTCGAGTTACGATCATCCGGCTGTCCCATAGAGCCATCCTCGCCATCCTTTGTCTCAGTTAAGGAACTAGGGGTATCCAATGGCGCATTTTGTCGGCGCTTCTCCCGCTTCGATAGTCTGGGTTTGTGAGCGGCAGCTCCAAGGAGTTGGCTGAGAGATTGGGAATTTGTTGAAGAGGGAGGAGTGATGGTAGCGGAAGGCTTTGACTCCGAGGAGATAAGTGATTGGGAAAGCTTCTCTCTCAGCTTCTGCTTGAGCTTCTTGTTCGACAGAACCATCTTCGGTTTGGAGTATCTGCGGGCGAGGGCAGATAGAGGCTTGCCTTAACCCTAACTTGAACGAAAAATAAGCGCGTCCGCCTGGTTGACGACCTCCTTCAGCTAATTATTTTCATCTCTCGACCAAGATAAATTATATTTACACACTAGTCAGTTTTGTTCTAAATAAAACATTATACTATTATTTTTATATATTATATTAATTTATATCAAACTTAATTATAGCTATAATCAATTAAAAATTAAACAATAATTATACATTTTTTATTTTAAAACAAAACAGTGAAAGCCTTAGGATAATTGATCTAGGGCCCGTTTACCAAACGTTTGTGTTTTTATGGGTTTATAAACTAAATGGGTTTAATGAGGGTTTATGGTTTATTTTCGGGTGTATAAATCCGTTAAGTTTATATATATTATTTCGATAAGGACGTTTATTAAAGGTTTTTTTGTGGGTTTATTTTAGTGCAAAATACATTTTTACCCCTAAAACATTAAATAATAATCCAAGCTAGATATGAGTCGGAGGGTAATCGAAGAATCCAATCTCAAAAGTATAGTTGTGGACAACAATGATGGGGTTGTTTTGAAGGAAATGTACTTCACGGTGTGAATGTTACGGTCAGATTTGTAAAGAAGCGAACGAGAGCAATTTCGGATATAAAGAAAAAATAAACCTATCAATAAAAAATAATTTTAAATTGAGGAGGTAATTTTTTAGAGGTTTATAAACCCGTATAAACTAGTTCAAAAATAAACTCAATCACAAGTAAACACGTACCAAAAAATAAACTCGGATTTATAAACTAAATGAAAGGTTTATAAACCTTTGGAAAACATACCCCTAGTTTAGTCCTAGATATTGTGTAAAAATACCAAACAAATAATTATTTTTAGATAAAAAATATTACGAAATTATTTTTCACTAATAGTTGATGATAACTCCAAAATAAAAGTATATATTTTAAATAATAATTTAAATTTAAAATTTTCAAGATCCGCTTAACCATTTTTACATAAAAAGTAGGTTTTTCGTAAAACTATGTCATATCCTCTTATAATTTTCATTTTTCCACTACGTATATTTTTTTCCCAGATTTCTTATTCGTTATGAATATCAATTTGTTTTTCAATTAAAAGTTCAGTTTTAAATCGAGTTATGTAGTTTTTCAATAGGACGAGCGCGTGTGCGTAGCACGGGCGTGATTAGTTTTGCAATGTATTTTGTTTCGTTACGTTGGTTGAAACGTCGACAACGGTGTTTTATTTTCGATGATTTATGAAGTGCTTGATTTTGGATTTATTGTTATGATAGAGTACAATGAAATATGGGGGATGCTTTTAGTAAAAGCAGGTATTGTACTATTCTAGTAATGCAAAAAATGAAATTACATTCTACTTGTGAAAAATGTAATGTAGTTGGTAAACGATAGGATTGTATCTTTAGGCACTCCTTGTCGTCTTCGAAGGAATTGACTCTTTTACAACTTTTGTAAAGGACTTTATCTCTATAGTTGTGGTGTTGTTGTAGGGGTTTTGCTCGTATCTACATTGAAGAAAATACGGATTAAAATAAATTAAAAAGTAGATGGTAATTTAAGTTATAATGTAAAGTAATTTAAATTTGTTTCTATGTTACGTGAGGTAAATTAAGAAGTGAACGTTGAAACATTCTATCGATCCGTAAATAAGTTTAATTGTACACATATATTGATCAGGTGTCAATGCGAGTTGTAATCAAGGAAAAGGGAGTGTTGGCTTAGTTTTATTTAATCGTTATGTGCGAGGAATTAAATTTTTTCGTTAGAGTAATTTACAATGAAAAACTATTTCTTTTTCTCGATTTTATTTAATTGCTATCCTCTTGTAAGTTACTTGCGGAGAAGTTTTTTTTTTGCCTTTTTGCGTATATTTTTTGGAGTTATCGACATAAAAAAAATATAAGCGACTAAAAAGAAGTTATAGTTAGTCATACAACCCCGTAGTGTTTCTTAAAGGAGAATTTGCTTCTATCTACAATCACTTGAACCTTAAGGAGAGGCAACCCCTTGGCTCCAAACTTCATAGTTTCGTTGTAGATATCACCTTTCTTCAAAGTTGTATTAGAGAAGACTTTTGCACCTAAGGGCACAGTCAGTGCCTTTATCACTTCCCCCTTTGACAAAGCATCAATGAAGACCTTGAATGAAGAATCTAAAAAGATATCAAAAATATGGAGAGCGAGAAAAGCACATAAAGTCAGCAAATGCGTGATACTTCGCTAATGATGCAATAACAAGATGAACTTGATCATCATTTACTATTATAAGGCGTGGTGCCTATGGTTGTCTTGAAAGTTGTTCTATATGCCCACAAAGCGTCATCCAGCTTCATAAACCAATCCTTCCTTGTTCTAGAGATGGTTTTCTCTAGAATGCCTTTGATTTCTCGATTGGATATCTCTACTTGGTCGCTTGTTTGAGGATGGTAAGGAGTGGCTATCTTGTGTGTTACCCCATACTTCGATAGAAGTGCTTTGAATTTCCGGGATGTGAAGTGTGTTCCTCCGTCACTAATGATAATTCTGGGCATCCCAAACCTTAGGAAGGTAGTTCGGTTAAAGAACTTCACTACCACTGAAGCATCATTAGTAGGAGAAGCAATAACTTCCACCTATCTAGAAGCGTAATCTACCGCCCACGAGATGTACATGTTTTCGCATGATGATGGGAATGGTCCCATAAAATCCACTCCCCATACGTCAAAGATCTCTACTTCTCGGATGTTGTTAAGAGGCATTTTGTTCCTCCTAGATATGTTCCCTATTCTTTGACAAGCATCACAAGAAGCAACAAACTTTTGAACATCTCTAAATAAGCTAGGCCAAAAGAAACCGGATTGAAGTACCTTTGCACCTGTCTTGTGGGAACTAGCATGTCCGCCACAAGGCAATGAATGACAATGTCGTATAGCTCTTTCTACTTCAGATTTCGGAATGCATCTTCTTGTCATCCCGTCCGGACCTCTTTTGAAAAGAAGATGTTGATTTCAATAGTAATGTTGCACATCTTTAACGGACTTCTTCCTTTGTGCGTAGGACAACCTTGAGGTATTTCTTGACAAACCAAATAATTTACAAAATCAGCAAACCATGGTTCATTACCTCTTGAGAATTGGTTAAGGCATTCCTCGATCTCGTGCAGTTGCTCGTCCGGAAAGGAACAATCTATGGGCATATACTCATTATTTCTTGCAATAGGAGGAAGTCGGCTAAGATGGTCCGCCACCAAGTTCTCGGATCCTTTCTTATCACGGATCTCTAAGTCAAACTCTGGTAGAAGGAGGATCCATCTAATGAGTCCCGGCTTTGCATCTTTCTTGGTGAGCAAGTACCAGATTGTTGTGTGGTCGGTGTAGACAATAACTTTCTCTCCCACAAGGTAAGAGTGAAACTTCTCAAAAGCATAGACCACTGCCAATAACTCTTTTCCATTGTAGCGTAATTCAGTTGAGCTTCATCTAGCGTCTTGCTAGCGTAGTAGATGACATAAGTGCATACATCCTTCTTTTGTCCAAGCACAGCTCCTACGGCTACATCGCTAGCATCACTCATGATCTCAAAAGAGAGATTCCAATCCGGTTGCTGAATGATAGGAGCAGATATCAAGGCGTCCTTAATCTTGTAAAATGCCTCTAGACAATCCTTTGAAAACTCAAAAACCACATCTTTCATTAGTAGGTTAGTCAATGGTTTAGAAATTTTAGAATAGTCTTTAATGAATCTCCTATAGAAACCTGCGTCACCTAAAAATCTTCTTACCCCCTTTACCAAAGATGGTGGAGGTAACTTCTCAATCTTTGCTCTATCCACTTTGCGGTTTGAAATCATATGACCTAAAATAATGCCTTCGCTAACCATAATGTGACACTTCTCCCAATTCAAGACAAGGTTAATGTCTTCACATCTTTGTAAAACTAGAGAAATGTTAGCTAAGAAATCATCAAAAGAAGAACCATAAATTGAAAAACCATCCATAAAAAGCTCCATGATGTTCTTTATGTATTCGGGGAATATGGCCATCATGTACCTTTGGAAAGTATCTGGTGCATTCCAACGTCCGAAAGGCATCCTCCTATAAGCAAACGAACCCCAAGAGCACGTGAATGTAGTCTTCTCTTGATCGTCGGGGTGCACGGGGATTTGGAAGAAACCGTTATGCCCATCCAAATAGAAAAAGTGTGAGTGTTGTGCCAATTTCTCAAGCATTTGATCGATGAAAGAAAGAGGGAAGTGATTCTTCCTCGTTGCAACGTTCATCTTCCTATAATCGATGCACATCCTCCATCCCATTACTGTTCTTGTGGGAATGAACTCGTTGTTTTTTTGGTTACAATGGTCATTCCTCCCTTCTTTGGAACCACATGAACAAGACTCACCCACTTGCTATTAGAAATCAGAAAGATAATACCTGCATCAAGTAGCTTAAGAATTCCCTTCTTCACAACCTCTTTCATGATCAAGTTTAACCATCTTTGAGGTTCTTGTGAAGGCTTATGATTATATTCCATCAAAATCTTATGCTTGCATAAAGAAGGCTTAATACCAACAAGATCATCAATAGTATATCCCAAAGCTTTCATAT
Organism: Fagopyrum homotropicum; assembly: GCA_033239125.1. NCBI lineage: Eukaryota > Viridiplantae > Streptophyta > Magnoliopsida > Caryophyllales > Polygonaceae > Fagopyrum > Fagopyrum homotropicum. Next base: position 89,038,085 of record BSWB01000003.1, on the reverse strand, counting down.
GCAATCTTAACTCATGCATTAGACTACAGAGTTCATCTTCATTTAATTTAACGCTAACTATGACTGGATATGTACAGTTAGGTCCTAGAAATGCGTACATTAAGTGTGAAAGGAGAGGTTTCAACTCCAAGGTAGGAGGTTCTTTGGTTGATGAGTTTTGACCCTGCAACGTGATTTGTGATGCTTCTGCAGTTGAGGAAGATGTGTGATTGCATCCAAGAACACTTGCATTCGACTCAGAAAAGTTTCTTGAGTATCAAGAAAATCGACCCTTCTGGGAGAAATTCGGCCGATTTTTTTGTCGATCTCGCAATTGACATGGAAAATTTCGGATGAATTAATTAAATTAATAGAAAAATCGGTCGACTTTTCTGTCATTGACCGATTTTTTCTAAGCTTTTCCGTAGCTTCCTCTAGCACTTCAAACCTCGCCTTGGGGTCTTCCTCCAATGTTTTTTGATGCTCGGATGTCATTGTTGCAGTCCTCTTCTACTCCTTCTTCATCAATGCTCAAGCTTATGACCTTTTCAAGCGGATGTTTGAGCAAAATTGAACTCACCTCTTCCCTTGATTATTCTTCATCATAGATGTTGAAAATATCTTCTCCAAGGGCTGGCCCTTTAACCATCGCAGCCAACTGGAACTCTATATTCTCCTCACCAATGTTGAGGTAGAGTGTGACATTCTTGCAATCCACCATGCAACCGGAAGTTGCAAGGAACGGTCTTCCAAGTATAATTGGAACGAGATAATCTATAAGTATGTCCAGAACAACAAATTCAATGGGAATGTAGAACTTACCTAGCAATACGGGACTGTCTTCGAGAATTCCCACGGGATACGTTATGGACCTATCCACCATGTAAAGCCTCATCTTGACGGGTTTTGGCGCTCCAAGTCCAACTTTCTCACATAATGCTAGTGGTATTATGCTCACGCTTGCTCCAAGATCACATAAGGCTTCATAAGTCACCTTTTCGATGCCTATGGGAACACAAAAGGATCCGGGATCCCTTAGCTTCGGCGGCATCTCCTCTCTCATGGTTTGGATTAGTTTGGATGACCTCTTGGTCATCCTTACTTTCCCAACATCTTCTAATTTCCTCTTGTTGGAGAGGATTTCCTTTAAGAACTTCCCATATGCGGGCATACCTACGATGGTATCCATGAATGGAATATTAATATGTAATTTACCCATGAGTTCAAGGAACTTACCAAGTTTTGCCGAGGCGTGCTCTAGCGCGAGATTGCTGGAATGGAAGTGGTGGTTTGTATGTTGGAGGAGGTGCATAAACTGTTTCTTTTTCCTTCTCCTTCTCCTTCCCTTTCTCGCTTGGCGCCGGATCTTCCTCAATCATAATTTAATTTCCTTTATCACCGTTCTTTGTCAATGGCTCATTAATCTTAACTCCGCTTCGAGTGGTGATAACCATTACTTTTCCCTTTGGATTATTCTCAGTTCTTCTCAAAAGCCGTCCTTGATCTCTAGGAACCTCTCTGGCCTTGCTAAACACCTAATTTTCCAAGGCTTTTTGAGCCTTACAAATAGAAGTCAAGTTGCTTTTCAGCTCGTTCATATCTCTTACTAATTTTTCCAGCATCATCTCCATCCGATCCTTTGGAGGTTGGTTTAATCCCGGTGGGGGATTTTGAGTCTTTGGTGGAGCTTGACAGTAGAAGCTGGAGGGTTCAAGGCTCCATTCGAATTAGAGAATGCCGAATAATTATGATTGGCCCTATAACTATTCCTTCCATTGTAGTTATTGTTGTTGTAATTGTTATTCCGGGGTCCTTGATAATTCCCTCGTCCCGTGTAGTTCACGTCTTGCTCCTTAGGTGACAAGTTTGCTCGTTCCAACGCTTGAGATCTTTGGATTTCCTTAACCACATTTTTAAGGCTATCAATTTCAACATATAGAGTGGTATTAATACTTACCTCATGGACTCCGGGTCGCCGAGTTTTGTCATCATTTCTTTGTTGGTAGTACTTCTCTTGCAACAAAGCTTGTTTTTCATAGTAAAAACATTAATTTTACCTCTAAATTCCGCTGTCTTAGAAGGTGGGAAGAATTTTATAGGGAATTCGGAGGTCATCTCCTCCCATGTGTTTACTCTTCTTTTCGGTAAAGATTGAAGTCATGCAAGCGCCATGTCTTTCAAATAAAAAGAAAAACCTCGCAATTTATGATTGTTAGTTTCCAATTTATGGGGCCTCAATGTTTCCATAAGAATTTCATAATTTTGTAAATGTAAATGAGGAGACTCCCCTTCGGATCCTCCAAAATGACTTTGGCGGATGATAGTAATAACTTGAGTGCGGAACTCATTATCATGATCGGCTGGGTTTCCAAAATCTATTCCGATAGTGTGTGTACGTCGCGTTGTGTCCATTCTTTGTCCAAGGGTTTGTGGTTATGCCACAATTGGATCAACTCGAGCATTCCTCACCGGAGGGTGAGGTACCACAACTTGTGGTTGAGGATGAGATGAATTATGAGGTGGATTTGGTGGAGGTATCTCAACTCGGACATGTCCTCCTCTTTCAAGGAGGATGTTCCTCATATCGTCGTTCATCTCATCGACTCTTGCTTGAAGTGCTTCTTCTCTCTCACACGCAAGCCTTATTTTTTCTAAGGCTTCTTCCAACTCAGCTTGAAGGTCTCTATCAACCATCTTCTTTCTACTAGCTTCTCTTAACCTTCGTCGAATGGTTTGTTCCGGTTCAGGATCGTAAGGAACGAGTTCTTTACCGGTACGAGTTCTTCGCACAAACCTAAGAGGAAAAGGGAATTCCTGCAAGTCCTTGGGAACGGCGCAAAAAACTTGTTCGCTCCAAAACGTGTATGTATATAAGGGAAAATAGCTTTAAATTTATACCAAGAATAAAAGCAAATAGCGAACTTACAATGTACAGATCGATCCCAATAAAAGCAAGTATTCTAGGGTCGAACACAAAGATTATGGTGAAACCAAGAAATGAAGAAATCTAGTTAGACAATTTTTGCAATTGATAAAAGACAAGATCGTATGTAAATATTAGGAAAACGCAGTTCTAAAGATCAAGGTATCCAATTGTGGTTTTCGATTCAAGACTTCTAAATATCTATGAACAAATTTGAGGATTGCAATGGAAAGGTGTTCCTAAGGTGGGATAGATCACGGGGGAGGTCTCACTATCCACTATCCCAAATCAAAGGTCCTATCACCGGGTAAGTCTCAAGGATCTAAGGAAAGGAACTATAGTCTCAAACCAACTACTCAACCTAAGGGAATACAACTAATTAACCATCACCGGGTAAGTATCAGGTTAAATCACAAAGGTAAGGGGAAGACACACTCAAACCTAATAAAGGGTGTTGAGTCCTCTATTACCTAGAACTCATCATTGTTGGCAATCAAGAAAGGGAATCACCGGATAAGTCTCATCTCAGGCTTGGATATAGGCTAGAAAAGTTCAACAAGGCTAGAATTTAAAAAATCTTTAACCTAGGCTCAAAGATAAAACATCAAAGTTACGACAAAAGAAAACTCGGGCAGTTCTTGTATAAAAATCGGTCGATTTTTCACCAAGAACAACCCGATTTTTCTTCTCTGCAAAGGTAAATGCAACTCTCAGGATCCAATCTAAACGTGAGGCTCAGTCTTTCATCATTTAAACCACAACCTTCAACCAATCACCTAAAATCGTTAGGGTTTTAGCCAATAACACACATTATCAAATCAAGATTGAAAATATGAATCAAGAAAATAAAGAAACTGATGAAACTTTAATAAAAGCAAGAAATCCTTAAAAAAGGTTCTCAATATCTAAAACTAAATAAAAGCAATAGGAAACTCTGAATCTTGCTTTCAAAAAGCAAAAGAATCTAAAAACTAGAACAAATCTCAAAGAATTTCACTAATTATCTCAAATCCTGAATCTTGAATGTGGAATGTTGTTTCTCCTCTCCTTCCTGCTGTCTTCTAGGGTTTCTTGAGTGAATCTCAATGCCTTAGGTGTTGCTAGACGTCCCTTATTTATATAAGAAATCTAGGGTTTTGAAACTTTATCTTTGGACGATTTTATGTAAAATCTCGTGTGATACTTATAAAAATCGGCCGATTTTCCCTTGATCGACCCAATTTTTCTTCTCTGAGGCATGTTATCTTTTAGCTCCATCTTCTATCCTTCTTTATGATATCTTTTCCTATCTTTTGGGATCCTTAGTGATCCACCATGCTGCTTAGTCCAGTATTGATCCATTTCCCGCTCCAAACTCCACCAAATTAACTACAATTACAACAAGATATCGTGTAGACCTCTATTCTCACAATGTATATGAACATAAGCTTAAAGGCTATTGATTCTTGTCAAATGTATGCAAAACTGAAGGGAAATACTCGCAATATGCATGAATATGATAGTACATAATTCATGTCATCTAGGAGTTACACATGTATGGAGGATGGTATACGTATAAAGAAGGTCAGAATAGGAGAGAGAGAGACGGAGTTTACTGCGCATAAGGAAGAGCGTACACCTATGAAGACTCCCTCTTGCTGGGCCCTGATTGTAAGAGATAGGATTTTCGAATTCTAATTAATGATGATTAATGTTGATTAGATGATACCTCCTTGAGAGGTTTGAGGAATTGTGAGATGTTAAGTTTATGGATTGACAATTATGATCTTTGAGGATATTGATATTGTGGATTATGTTATGGTTATGATCTTGCGAGATCTTAAAGACTAGGAGGTGGAATCTCCTAGCCTATGGATAGTGATTGATATTTGTGTGCCTTATTTATACAGGCACTCATCGTTTCCTCGAGGGAAAACCGTGACCACTGTTTAGGACTACCTTGTGACAGGTAAGTCCTTCGGGCTTATTTGCATCTATGGGTTTGAGTGATTGTGATAGTGGCATTTGTGCATATGAATGTTGCATTGATAACCTAACCGGACTAGGACGATCATATATGTATATTAAATGGCCCAAGTGTATTATAACGGGTCGTGAAAACTTGCCTGAAGCTCGTCGAGAGTGTGAAGGTTCTTTGCGACTGGTACTCCAGGTGGGGAGGCTTGATCCCCGATTCTAATCCTGTGTGAAAGGGGACAAAGGCGAGGTTTTGGGAGTTCCTCGTGTCATAAAATAATTTGAATTAATAATGGTATAACATAATGAAGATAATAAACGGATATATGTGTGAGCATTGCATATTGTGATGTGATGATGTGTTGTATGTGCTATTACTATTATTCTTATTCATGGACTGTTAGCTAACGGTTTTATACCGTGTTGTAGATATTCTGCAGGATAGGAAGACTGTAGAGTAATCCAGATGGGTGATCAACCGAGGGATACCGTACAATAGGATGCGTTGGGTTTTGGGATGTTTATGTACACAAAGGTTTATGTTGTTGCCGTTTTGTACTCGGCTGTGACTTTGTATATGTTTTGATATATGATCATACAATTTTATGTATTTGCTTTTATATTTATTTGTGCCTTGTTGTAAGATCCAATTAACTTGTTGTTAGGCTAGGGTCGGAGCATTGTGAGATCCTAGCCCGTAACGCTCCGAGTCTAGAGGATTCGGGGTATTATAAAGTTGGCTGAATAGATAATAAACAGAACTCGAAAGGGGTATGACTTTCCAAAAGATTTTGGTTTTGAAATGTATATAGTGAATTGGGATAGAATGTACGGGAAGCCATCACCCCTTCTAAGGATCTCGGCGGTATATATATATACATATATATGTATATATATATATACATATATATGTATATATATATATATATATATACATACATATTAGATGTTGGCTTGTGCATGCTTGTATGGATTTGAGTATTATATATATCTATACATATGGCATTATATAGCCTTTTACGTAGCTATGCTATTATCGCTGATAACTCAGACTATAGCAACATTTGCTATAGGAAGGGGAAGAGGTAGATGATAGGTAATGGAATCACTATCAATTAGGATAGATTTTAGCGTCTTTTTAGTGTCTTAGAGTCGGTTTGTGTTACTAATATATTAATCCAGATGAAGAAATCCAAATGAAGCAAAAGAATATATTAGCAACACTTGGGAGTTGAAGAACATTCACGAAGACATGTTTCTGGTGCCACACCGCCCCCGCGGAGCAGTGTCACCGCCCCTACGGTGGCACTGCACTACCGGAACGCAGATTGCGCCTTTTCCAGCACCCGAAACAAGCCTGTCACCCTGAAGAAGCGAAGCCGGCGCCCCTGCGCCTCTACCTGCGGACCATCCTGCGGACCTGTGAAGCCAAAGAGCTAGTGTCACCGCCCTTGCGGTGACATTGGGCCGCTCCTGCGGCTCGACATCAAAAATGACACGAAGATAAAGAGTCAGACGTTCAAGGAGCATTAAAAACCCGCCCCTGCGGGATTGCCAAGCCTCCCCAGCGGCCAAGAAGAAGTCTAGCATTTTGGTCTAAACCGCCCCTGCGGCCCTACAACCCGCCCCCGCGGTTTAGTGTCAAAAGACTTACTTTGGCTGTTTGCACCACCTTTATGGCATTAAAGGTGGCTGTTTAGCATGGCCAATTTACTCCCATTTACTGTCTTTTTGTAGTATAGATAGAGCCCTGGCTGATTGTTAAAATCATCCATCATTTTCCCACAAAAGCTCTATTCTCCTTATTTCTAAGTTGTAATGAGTTTCTAAGTTTCCTTGCTACATTGAGTTGTTTTGAAGCTGCATTGCTGCTTGGTTGTAAGTCTTTATTAATATGAGTTTATTCAGTCAAATATGTGTTATATTCCTTGTGCTTTAACTTATGTTTGCATGTTTCTTGGTTCGGGTCCTTAATCTAGTAGTAACCCTTTAGGTAAAAGCTGGTTGTAATTGCTTAAAGGAAAAGGAATAAAACTATAAAGAAAAGTTTAACGGTGTTTATTCATTTCTTTATATCTCTTTGTCATTGTAGGAAAGTTAACTTGTGCTTTGATCTTGTAGGTCTACGGATCACTAATCTTGTGAAGTTGTGTTGATGCCGGTTGGCTCAACACATACCTAAGATCAAGACGAGAACAGTGATGAATAACTTGTAAAAAAGAACCAACCAAGTAGTGTGTATGCTAAGACTCAACCTAGTGTAGCTTTTCATTCGATTATTACCATCTTTGCTTATTCTTATATGTTTTTGTCTTTCTTCGTTACAATCCAAACCCCCCCCCCCATTTGGTTACTTATCGATAATTGAATCCAATTAATACTTGAAAATACTCTCTTGGGATGGACCCTTACTTACACTATACAAACCGGATAGTGTAACGTTAGGTAATTAACTTTGACTTAAGCTAAAAGACAACGACCATAGGTTTATAGCCTCGTCAAATTTGGCGCCGTTGCCGGGGAGTCTTTCTTTCTGTTTTGATTTACCTTTGATTTTTATTGGTTTGGACCATTTTCATGGTTCAAACCCGTGCTACTAACTCCGATTTTGCTCCCTTTGATACAAAAATTGAAAGAACGCACAATCGACAACGTAGGCAGCAACGAACCCGTGAAGAGATAGCCAACCAAACTCTCCGCCAACTCACGCAGCCAGATATGACTCAACACCCTCTTGCGGTCACCCATATTATTGTTTCTTGGATGGACATTCGGGCTACTTCCAAATAGCCATCGCTCCGGAGGATCAAGAGAAGACGACCTTCACATGTCCTTTTGGCACTTTGGCATACCGTAGAATGCCATTTGGACTTTGCAATGCTCCCGGCACCTTCCAACGGTGCATGATAAGCATTTTTTCGGAGTATATTGAGAATTTTATTGAAGTTTTTATGGATGATTTCAACGTCCATGGAGATAGTTTTGATGCATTCTTAGGACATTTAAAACATGTTCTTAAAAATGCGTAGAAACCAATCTAGTTCTTAATTCCGAAAAATGTCATTTCATGGTTGAACAAGGAATTGTGTTAGGACATGTAATATCATCAAAAGGAATAGAAGTGGATAAGGCAAAAATTGATGTAATTCAAAGTTTACCTTACCCTACTAATGTGCGTGAAATTCGTTCCTTTTTAGGACATGCAGGGTTCTTTAGGCACTTTATCAAGGACTTCTTCAAGATTTCAGCACCTTTATGTGAGGTCCTCAAGAAAGATGTAACTTTCATTATTAATGAAGATTGCAAGAAGGCGTTTGACACCTTGAAAGCTTGTCTCACTAGCGCACCCATCTTCCGATCTCCCAATTGGGAGAAACCCTTTGAAATCATGTGTGACACAACGACTATGCTGTAGGAGCCGTCCTAGGACAAAAGGACGGAAGAGCATCACATGTCATCCATTATGCATCCATGCCGGTGAATGAAGCTCAAAGAAACTACTCCACCACCGAGAAAGAGATGTTAGTGGTGGTGTTTGCGCTACAGAAATTCAGACAATACCTCCTTGGCGTGAAGGTAATAGTGTTTACTGACCATGCTGTCCTCCGGTACCTCATGACAAATAAGGAAGCAAAGCCAAGGTTGATCCGGTAGGTGCTTCTTCTAAGCAAATTCAATTTGGAAATCCGAGACAAGAAGGGAGCAGGGAACCTTGTGGCAGACCACTTGAGTAGGATGGTAAAGGAAGAGGAAGATCCAACAAGAGGAAAGGCCATACTTGGGAGTTTTCCAAACGACACATTCTACACAACTCTTTGTTGTGTAACCGCCCTTGTGCATCCAGAGTCCCACCCCCGCGCACAACCGCCCCTGCAGCTCGTGGCTGGCGCCCTTGCGCCTTCTGCGCCCCTGCGTGATGCTTTGGCTGCCCCTTCGGATCACACCACAGAGGTTTTATTTAAGCTTCACTCTTTTAAACCTTGGTTTGCTGTGTAACACCCCAAATTCTGAGAACTCGGGGAGCTACTGGTTAGGACCTCACAATGGGTCCCGACCATAGTTTGACAACAATTTTACTTGGATCTTACAACAAGGCACAAAGGTATTTAAAACATTCGAAAACTTTAAACAATATATACATGAAGAATATGTATCAGCCTTACAAAGCAAAGGTAATAAAACGACGCATATGAAGAATAAAAGACATCCCCGTCCCCAACTAAATGAGTACGTGGACCCGGCTGACCATTCCCTCCGGATCTCTCTACAACTGTCATAACCTGCAAGGCATCTACAAGCGGTATAAAACCGTTAGCTAACATTCTATGCATAAGTATAAAGGTAAAAGCACAAACACACACATACACAATCAACATGCAACACTGAATCATTTTATTATCTTTAATAGGTGTAGGTTATTACTAATGATACTTATTTTGTGACACGAGGGATTCCCAAACCTCGCCCCTGTCCCCGTTTACCAACGCGGAATGGTACTAATGCATTTGACCGTCTACCGGACTGGGCTGGTCGCAGGGAACCTCCTATACTCTCGCAAGAGCTAGGCAGATGATGTCACGACCCGTTATCATACACTTGGGTCAATTACGTAAATAATAAAGTCGGCCTAATCCGGTTTCGTTATTTATCATAACTAACAAACACCACTCATACACATTACAGTCATACAAGAAGCCAGCTAAGTAAGTCCGTGGACTTACCTGAATCAGATCTTGACTTTCTAATTCGCAAATCGATTCGTACAGTAGGAATTCAGTGGCCTGTCAAATGGGCAAGTGTGTCAGCACACTTTGTAGGTGATTAGAAGTCTAAGACTTCTAAGATAGTAGGTCTTAATAGAACGGAATTGGTTACAATATTAATTTATGGTAAAATGACTATTTTACCCTTGGTCTCGAAACTTCCAAAAATTCCCTAATTCATGCCTAAACTCTTATTTGAGACTAGAGAGTCATATTCTAACTCCTAAAGATGAGTTTGGTTACAAACTGGCAATTTACCCATTTCCCTATTTTCGAAAAGATCGTTAAGGACTAACTTCGACTTCAAATATAAAATTCGAATAATCTTATAAAAATTCCAAAATAATTCCCTAGATCATCTATGATATCTCATCTACTCCTAGGAGCAAGAATTTCTTAAAACTGTTAAAGCATCACTTCTACAAAAAAAAATTTACAAAGTTGGTTACAACACTTAACAAACAACACATTGTCTTAACTTTGAAAAATCATAACTCCTAAACTACTCGCTGAATTTATCCCAAATTTTGATACGTTCTACTATAAAATCTTATCTATAATATATCCAAAATTCAGCCGCAAAGGAGATCAAAATCCTATTTAAAACTATCTCACAAAACCGAATTTCAGCACAACAGAAAAACTGCTTACGACATCATCTTTGAAAACTCCTAAATCCCAAACCACTCGTTGGATGCCTCTCAAATTTTAATATGTTCTACAACAGTATGTCCACTATATCATATCCAAAATTCAAGCCCAACGGAGATCAAGAGCTTATTCAAAACCATCTCACAGACAGCATCACTTGCTGTTTTCCCCAACACTCAGCACATATATAAAAACTGCATGAGGAGTCCACTTTGCAACATCATAACTCTCAAACCGTAACTCCGATTCTTCCCAAATTTTAGTATGATCTACTATATACTACTGACTACAACATATCCAAAATTCAGCAGCAAAGGAGGAGTAAAACTTACTCAAATCTGGCCCTGAAGTTGACTGCTCGTCAACTCTGAAAACTCAGAAATGTAACAGCTCTTCTAGTCATCTTTCATGGCTGTTATGGAGGTCTAAAGACATAGATGGGTGTTCTTATCAGCCCAACACAAAGAGGGTAATGTAAGGAAGAGGGTTGAGGTCCTTACCGGACGTGTGAGACTTGATGTGTTCACATGTACGGAAGCAAAGACGAAGACGAGATCCGGTCACAAAAGCACCCCAGTGGCAGGAGGGATGCACACCTGCGGCCCAAGGAACTGCCGCCCTACGGCTGGGACACGCCGCACCTGGGGTCCTGAGCCCGCCCCCGGTTTAGGGTTGTTGGTGCGATCCGACAGTGAGAAACGCTGTTGAACTAGGGCTGCGATCTCCCCACGCGACGCACCAGCAGCTGCGTCTCTTGGCGGTTGCAACCACAAGGGAGAGGTCTCCCGTTGAGTCTCTCCTGTGCAGAGGGAAGGAGAAGATTGCGCCGCCTTGATGGTTCCGGGAAGAGGACGTCCGTGCACTGAGAATGCCGACAACGTGTAGGAAAGGGAAGGAGGTTGTTGTTGTGTCCAGGGGCCGGTTGTTGTGGCGATGCGTGCAGGATGGAGCGGTAGCGGTGCTGCTAATGTCGACGGAGAGGAAGGCTCGGTTGTTGCTACTGCACATGGACGGCTGCAACATCGAGGGGAAGAGAGAGCGACATGGGTAGCGTAAGAGATAGGAGGGGTTTGACGTACGGCAACTGTAGGAGGCTGCTAGGGTTAGGCTTCCCGTAAGAGCAAGGAGGAGAAGGGAAGCTGCTATACGTGGGCTGGACGTCTCACTGGGCTGCTTGGCTAGCTCCCGGCTGGGCTGAAACAAAGAGTGTGGGCTGAGGTAAGGCAAGGCTGGCTGAAAACAAGAGAGAAAGTGGGCTGAGGTAAGGCAAGAAAGGTGGGCTGAAATGTTTGTAAAAAATCTGTCAAAACTCGTCATGGCCTTGTCAGGCCCATGAATGAGTTTGTCACAGATTTGTCGGGCTTTGTCATGGCCTCGTCTCAGCTTACTCATGATCTCGTCACAGCTTGTCATGATCTCGTCTAAAGTCATCGATAAGAATGAATTATAATAACTAGGGTTTGATATAAATCTATCATTTTATGTGAATTAAATTCTACATAAAATAATACATAATTATAAGAATTAGAGCTTGATATAGTTTTATCATTTTATGTGAATTAAATTCTACATAAAATAATAAAATTTGTGAAGAAAGAAATACTAGATAGAATGGGGAAACCGTCAACGGCTCAAAGTCCGATTTGATTCGAAATTAAACGGAATAAAAATTCCGGATATTACATCAGTACCCCCTTAAAATAAGTTTCGTCCCGAAACTTAGGACAATGTACTTAATTAAACGACTTCTATAAATAAACTAGTATGTCCTAGTCTCACTAAATTTTTATTCGTTTTCCTAAACTTCTCTAACCCTATCAAAGCGTTTAGGAGGAAAAAAAAACTGGTCGTTACATCAGATCTTCCTCAAAATAAGTTTCCTCCCGAAACTTAGGGTAAGACACTCCTGATCGGCCTTTAAGGCACCAAATGGGTGTGTTTGATCGCTACACAAAAGTCTCGTCGTTTCCACATCCAAGTATCCCGCACATCAAGGTTATCAAAAGCACACATCACTGACTAAGCACTCGATCATGAAATAAACAAGTAGTCAAACAATATCACATATACAAGGTCATGCCCTAACTAGTCACTCCCGAGGTTACAACTATCGCTACATAGGTCTTTGAAAGGTTACGTCTCTTACTATCTCCAATCTTAGGTAGCCTTATCGGATTTTCTTAAAACCTCTAAATCTTAAATCTTTTCAGGTAGTTAGATCACAAGCGTATGTTACCACGTTCTAGAGTGGTTACCGGATATCTCACCGGTATCATCCGACTCAACTGTCTAATCCTCTAATCAGATGACCTAACTCGTGTCTGGTAGGTATCTCTCCAACTGAAATTCTCAAACTCAGTTCCCAAACTTAGTCTCCGTGAAAAACTGAAGTTCTAGATTCTTTGATGACCCTACGGAAAATGATCTATTCAACTTTCTTCCCTTTGTTATGACCACTTGCTTCGGGCCTTCTAAAAATGTTCCGTCTACACAATCAGGTCAAAGGTCTTGGACATCCACCAACACTTACCAAGTGCTCAATGCTCTTCGTATCACGACACACTTGGTCTTGTCTTTTAATATTACTCAATCATCTTATTCCTCAGGTAAGGAATTGTCACCTTTACCCTTTTCAGGTCTAACACTCGAGACAAAAAAAAAATCAAATCTAGTGGTCATCTTCTTTGTTCACTTGGCATTATTATATTATTTATAGATCTCTAATATATCGTTAACTCAACCTTAGGCTTCTCACGAATTTTACAAGATCTTAAGTGACATAGAATATGTCCGAAATGACGGCATGTGATAATAACTACTCAATAAATGTTAACATACCATCATCAATGCGCCTTTTATCCACCATTGTTACCAGCCCGATAGTATTCCTCTGACTCAAAATGCAACTCGGATCCGTTCTGCTATAACATTACTCGTAAAATCTACTCCGAGATTACGCTTTCTTTAAGCACGGTTACTGGGTTGTAAGTATACTCCCGTTGCTTCTCTTTCTTATGTATCTTTGACTCAGACTGGTAGTTACTCACTTTGGGCTTTCTAGTTCATACCATGCACAATACTTTTATTACATCGTTAATTCTTCTCTCAATCCATCCAGAAACCCACTCTAACGTACTCCGTTAGGTATAAAATTCCATAACTACTTGCCTAGCAACATGCAACAACGCCATCACTCTGCACTCGGATCCATAATAGGGTACCAGTCTCTTTCTATTACCTCTACATGCACATAAGTTTCCGTACAACATTTTCAGTACTCCACATAGCCTATCTCACGTTCCTTCCAACTAGAATGCATTTCACAAACTATCACCATCTTAAACTCGACACGACATCCCTCAACGCCCTTGAGCTTCTTGCTCTGTGGGTTAGGATCCACCACGCTTCCGCTGCGCTACTCTGATTATGTTGTTGTCACCCCGTAATCATAAGGACGTGTTCTGTCAGTCCAAAATGATTAACCGGATGAAGTACCAAGTACTTTCCTTACTTTGTCTTCTTGAAATAAAATCATGATGGGAAAACAACCATCTTCCATTTATTTCCTTAATTCTTTTAACACGGATCCAAACTACTAGACTCGACCGGAGGTTGATCTTACTCAGCCAAGAAGTAACCTCTAACATGATTCTCTATACCCTTAGTTGTCTAAGAAGATTGTTGTTGCATACTTGAGGAAATCCTTCCAGGCGTCGATAAAACTACCCCATAAATCCATAATCGCAATTATCCTTTCTTAACGGTATATAACTCGTCAATACCAAACAACACTTACACATCCTCAGCTGACGTCGGTCAGTCTATAGTTGACTCATCTCAGTATCCCTAATTTACTCTTCTCATACCCCGTCTGGTATTAAAATTCTTTGGTAAGCATCACCTACTCAATTAATCCTTTTATACTGCTTTAGTTTGTTCAATCATTCACACTTTTCTAGCGTACATAGTTCTTTCCAGTCTTCCATGATAGCTTGTAAGCACTTCCTTGCGGTTCCTATGACCTTAATTATCCTCTATTTACCGTTCTTCTAGTATGGATTGCGGGTGTTTATGACTTAAGACCTGTTATAATTTTCGAGGTTACCCCGGACTCTTGAGTCCACCACACTATTCTCACATACACATGTTCCTTAATCGGCGTTGTTTGTAATACTTCCTTCAAAACTCTGTTGACTATGTTTCAAGGTTTCAATCCTTTCGACACTAGCGTTGTGATTCCTCTTAGAATTCTTATCTTTAAAGAAGACAAAATGTCTCCAGGCTTGTGAAGTCTACCCTTCGCTCTTACATTAAGTTGTATCTCTCCATTCCGTGTAAATTGTGATTTGTCAAAATTTCCTTAGCTAGTAGGTAAACAGTTGCTCACAACAATCCTTTTATACTTCTTTAGTTCGTTCTACCTTCCACTGTTCCGCTTCTTATAGGCTAACTCCATTTCTCTAGTCCGATTATGTCATTCATCTGGCATAAATAGTCGTTTCAAGTTTTCAAGATAGCTTGCAAACGTCTTTGAAATTCTTATGGCCGTAACGATCATCCACTTGCAGTTCCTTTTGCATGGACCATATGTGTTGATTGCTTAGGTCCCGTGATAATTCGGGTTACCTTGGACTCTCGAGTCTATCAAGGCCGTTCTCCCATACCAATTTCTTCACTAGTGTTGGTGATAATATCGCCTTCCTGAAACTCCGTTGACTTTGCTACAGGCTTCCATTCTTTGGACATTGGCGTCGCGGTTTCTTTCAAACTTCTTATATTGCTGAGGAGGTCAAAACCTCCCCACGCTTGTGGGGTCTGCCTTTTTGCTTTTACACTCAATTGTAGGTCTTCATTCCGTGCACCTTAGATTCTCACACCCGGATTAACACATTGTCTCTTCTGGTTTCTCATGCCCCTAATGGTCTATGGGGCATCTGTCTCGATTATAATGTCCTTGATTCCGCAAAGCTTGGTTGTACTCAATTCTACTAGTCTCGTTCCAATATTGTTATCTCCACTCCGCACTCTTGTAGTCTCTTGTATGATTCTTCTAATTCCATATCTCGGCCTCGTATGCCCGAGTTCCTTGTACGACCTTCTATTCCTTCTAACTAAACTGACTCAAGAATTTCTTCCTCATCTGATTATGCTTGTGGTAACAATTATCTTCACAACTTTTACTTACTGGTTCGCTTGTTCTTTGGATGATTTGTAAGGATCACCAAACGGCCTACACGAGTATAATACTCAATTCAAGGTCCGATTCCATTGCCTCGTGCTGGAGATTCTTCAAGTCCGAAGTTGATTTATCATGAGGCGACAATCGCTTCGTGATAACACGACTAAAGGATATAAAATATCCTTTAGGATACTAACAACTAAGCATTCACATGTATATAACATATAATAAGAAACATCATAAAAAGTCTCTATACTAACTCCTATCGATCCAAGTTGCAGAGATCCACGGAGAGCGATGGTGGTCTAACGTACTACTAACCCAACAACCCGACTATGCGTGCGTGTAAATACATAAATCCGGTTTAAAACTTTAGACCCCTTTCGGGTTCTAATTATTTTATACATTCGGTCTTTCAGAAGATTTCAAGTGCCATTGTTGCCAACCCAGAGCTCTGATACCACATTGTAACACCTCAAATTCTGAGAACTCGGGGAGCTACTGGTTATGACCTCACAATGGGTCCCGACCATAGTTTGACAACAATTTTACTTGGATCTTACAACAAGGCATAAAGGTATTTAAAACATTCGAAAATTTTAAACAATATATACATGAAGAATATGTATCAGCCTTACAAAGCAAAGGTAATAAAACGACGCATATGAAAAATAAAAGACATCCCCGTCCCCAACTAAATGAGTACGTGGACCCGGCTGACCATTCCCTCCGGATCTCTCTACAACTGTCATAACCTGCAAGGCATCTAAAAGCGGTATAAAACCGTTAGCTAACATTCTATGCATAAGTATAAAGGTAAAAGCACAAACACACACATACACAATCAACATGCAACACTGAATCATTTTATTATCTTTAATAGGTGATAGGTTATTACTAATGATACTTATTTTGTGACACGAGGGATTCCCAAACCTCGCCCCTGTCCCCGTTTACCAACGCAGAATGGTACTAATGCATTTGACCGTCTACCGGACTGGGCTGGTCGCAGGGAACCTCCTAGACTCTCGCAAGAGCTAGGCAAATGATGTCACGACCCGTTATCATACACTTGAGTCAATTACGTAAATAATAAAGTCGGCCTAATCCGGTTTCGTTATTTATCATAACTAACAAACACCACTCATACACATTACACTCATACAAGAAGCCAGCTAAGTAAGTCCGCGGACTTACCTGAATCAGATCTTGACTTTCTAATTCGCAAATCGATCTATACAGTAGGAATTCAGTGGCCTGTCAAATGGGCAAGTGTGTCAGCACACTTTCTAGGTGATTAGAAGTCTAAGACTTCTAAGATAGTAGGTCTTAATAGAACGGAATTGATTACATTATTAATTTATGGTAAAATGACTATTTTACCCTTGGTCTCGAAACTTCCAAAAATTCCCTAATTCATGCCTAAACTCTTATTTGAGACTGGAGAGTCATATTCTAACTCCTAAAGATGAGTTTGGTTACAAACTGGCAATTTACCCATTTCCCTATTTTCGGAAAGATCGTTAAGGTCTAACTTCGGCTTCAAATATAAAATTCGAATAATCTTATAAAAATTCCAAAATAATTCCCTAGATCATCTATGATATCTCATCTACTCCTAGGAGCAAGAATTTCTTAAAACTGTTAAAGCATCACTTCTACAAAAAAAAATTTACAAAGTTGGTTACAACACTTAACAAACAACACATTGTCTTAACTTTGAAAAATCATAACTCCTAAACTACTCGCTGGATTTATCCCAAATTTTGATACGTTCTACTATAAAATCTTATCTATAATATATCCAAAATTCAGCCGCAAAGGAGATCAAAATCCTATTTAAAACTATCTCACAAAACCGAATTTCAGCACAACAGAAAAACTGCTTACGACTTCATCTTTGAAAACTCATAAATCCCAAACCACTCACTAGATGCCTCTCAAAGTTTAATATGTTCTACAACAGTATGTCCACTATATCATATCCAAAATTCAAGCCTAACGGAGATCAAGAGCTTATTTAAAACCATCTCACAAAACAGCATCACTTGCTGTTTTCCCCAACACTCAACACATATATAAAAACTGCATGAGGAGTCCACTTTGCAACATCATAACTCTCAAACCGTAACTCCGATTCTTCCAAAATTTTAGTATGATCTACTATATACTACTGACTACAACATATCCAAAATTCAGCAGCAAAGGAGGAGTATAACTTACTCAAATCTGGCCCTGAAGTTGACTGCTCGTCAACTCTGAAAACTCAGAAATGTAACAGCTCTTCTAGTCATCTTCCATGGCTGTTATGGAGGTCTAAAGACATAGATGGGTGTTCTCATCAGCACAACACAAAGAGGGAAGGAGGTTGTTGTTGTGTCCAGGGGCCGGTTGTTGTGGCGATGCGTGCAGGATGGACAACAATTTTACTTGGATCTTACAATGGGTCCCGACCATAGTTTGACAATGGGTCCCAACCATAGTTTGAGTTTGCCTTTATTTGTGCCTTTTTGGAAAGGTCTAGTGACATTGTTGTCAGGCTAAGGGTCGGGACCCATTGTGAGGTCTCGCCCGTAGCATTCCCGAGTCCCGCAGATTTGGGTTGTTACAAGTTTTACTCAACAACGATTGAATAACTACCAGACTTGATGGCTTGAGTTGATTAAGGAATGTAACCTGGAATTCTTGTGTCATTCGGTAGAACAAATGTAATTGCAGATGCCGTAGCAGGAAGAGGCCTCAAGAGAAGGCAATTACACGACTGATGATTCAACCCCAGTTACAGAGAGATCCAGTGTGGCTAGAGACGGATATTCGGTTCCCTGATGAGGACTGTCAATTGTTTTGCTCTAGAGGTTCTACCTGATGTGTGGAGAAAGATCCAACAAAAACAAGAGACTTGCCCGACGTTGAGACATATCCGAGACAAGATGTCTCGTGGTGAAGCGTCACAATTCTCCATAAGAGTAGATGGAGTAATGGGATGCTGCGAGCGCATCTGTGTATCCGTTGATGTAGAGTTGAGACAGAGGATTCTGCAAGAGACCCACACCATTCCTTACTCAATGCACCCAGATGCAAGTAAGATGTATCAGGATGTGAGCCGCTCGTTCTGGTGAGATGGTTTGAAGCACAACATGGCCGGTTTGTGGCCTAGAAAGCAACCTGTCAGTAGATCAAGATAGAACATTATATATCCGGATTAGAACTCCATCAACTGCCACCAGTGCTGCAGTGGAAGTGGGAGGTTATCTCCTCAAACTTTGTTATCGGTTTGAGACCGAGCAAGAACTTTATTATTTCAGTTGTGGGAGATAGATTGGCTAGTACGGCACATGTTATTTACACAAAGGAGACGCGTGGTTGGTGATTAGGCTAGTTGAGGGATTCAATGGACATTTAATGAGATTTCATGGGATAATGTGATTTATTATCTCGGATAGAGATGAATGAGATCCTTAAAGATTTTGCAGTTGATGCATGCAATCGTAAGTACGAGTTTACTTATTATGATAACCGGTCATCCTTGGAAGGATGGTTATACTAGTGAGATCATATTTATACCGACTTGAAGAAGAATTTTAAGAGCTTACACACTAGTATGGATATTGGTATGGTCAAATTACCATTTGTGGTTAAGACCGTATATCGGTAATTGACATTTGTTGGTCAGAGTGCTAATAGTGTAAACCTAAGAAACTACATGATGATGTGATCCAAGAGTGGACACTGATAACATAGAACTACATGTAGTCATGAACTATTAAGAGGAGTCGACCTCTAGAGTTCGGTATTAAGGGAAATGGAATCCTTATACACCACATTGTGTGTGGTTATGAAGCGAGTTGAAGTGATAGTATACCGACTTGTGTTGCCACTAGATTAGAGGATGTTTACCTTGTTGTTCATGTGTTTCAACTAGAGGAGTTTACGCCAGATCCGAGACACATTATTAGTTATAAGGAATTAGTGGTTGAATAAAACTACATGTTTGTTGAGCATCCAATAGCGGACATAGAGCAGATATTAGATGATTATGCTCGAAGGATGTTCCGATGGCGAGGATTCAGTGGTTTTGATTGATGGTCATTGTGGCCATATGGGAGATGAAGAGTAGTATCCGGTGGAGCTTGTTACGCTAAGATCGTGATGTGCAAATGAGTTTTAAATTTATAACTCGAACTAAATCCAAACTACCTAGCGAAACCCGCAGTGTACGGGACGTTTGTAGAAGGGATAGTATTCCGAGGTCGAACACAAAGACTAAGGTGAAATTGAATCGATTTGTGATTGAGTTTAGTAAAGATCTAGGTTGAAAGAAAAGAAGAAATAAAGAAATGAAAATCTCAAATGTTTTTAGTTGGTTTTTGGTGATCAATCCAAGATCACAATTCATGCAAAGTAAACAATCAAACTAAACTAAGAATCAACACAAATAAACAAGCTAAACAAGATAATGATCAAGGAAAGAAAAGACGGATTCTAGGGGTTGGAAGTTCCGGTTTTGGCATAGGACTCAAGTTATCTATTCATTTCTTGGATTAACTATGATATGTTGGGATTAGGCGTTTCTAGATTGGAATCAATTACCGGGTAGGTCTCATGGTCCAACTAGTCCACTCCTAAGGTCTCATCACCGGGTAAGTCTCTAAGAACCTAAGGATAGGAATTCTACACAAACCGGATTGTTAGCTAGGGGTCTAACCTATCCTTACCGGGTAAGTCTTGGAAAGGGAAGTCCTAAACAACTATCCTAGCACACCTAATCCAATGGCGGCTTATTAGGCTCACCACTACCTAAGGGTTGTTATCTTTGGAATCTAAGAGTAAGGATTACCGGGTAAGTCTCTCCTAACACTTAGTTACTAACACTAGGTCACCCTAGGGTAGATTAAACTCAACAAACACTTAGGATTTCAACATTCTATAGATCTAAGACAAGATCCATCGAGCCAGGGAAAATCACGGTTTGTTGTACCTAAACCACGGCCGTGGTCAGAGAAGAACTACCCGTGATTTCTAACAGCAGCTACGTTCATACACACTAGTCATCCAAAGGTAAATCTAAGTCCGTCCTATCATAGCCCTAGCCATAACCATCCTTTCCTTACCCTAGAACCTCATCAATTTAGCCAACAACGTTCATAATCGAAATCGAAACAAACAAACATAAAATCATAACATCCATTGCAAATGATGAAGGAAAAGAGATGAACAAGTGAACTTAAAACAAACCAAGCTGAAAATAGAATTAGAGCAACTTACAATCCTTCCAAAAGAAGGTTCAATGATTCATACAACTCTTAGAAATAAAATCCGGAATTCTTCAATACAAAACTATCAAGTGTGGTGATGGTATGTGTTCTTCTCCTCCTCTTCAATGGAACTCTTCTTCTTCCTCTTTGACACTTTCCTTCCTAGAAAAACTTCTTGTTGAGAGAATATTTTTGTTAGAGAGTCATGGATAATGGAGAGCTGCTCCCAGATGCCTCTCACAGCCCATGAAGGACCACTTTTATAACAAACTTGCATGAGCTGGCCATGAGAGTCGTGGCACAACTGTCACAAGAATCTGGCAAAATCCACGGGTGATTCCACGGCCGTGGAGTGTCAGAGAACCGTGATTCTGTGCAGAAACTTCGCATTGGATCATTAAGCTGTGATTTGGTGCATGGCTTGTATTGGCAAGGCTCCATGAGTCCTTCTTAGCCTTTAGCTTGTGTGCTAATGAGTCCGAGGGTGTGTCATCTAGATGAACGATCCTCAAACGTATCGTTTAAGCTCCTAAATCTCCCGAAATACCTATAAAACATGCACAAGTCCGCGTAGACGTCTATCTCGGCAAAATACATGAATTGAGTGCAAAACGCCGTGGACTAGTGCTAAACCATGCATAAATGAGTGAGAAATGTATCTAAATGATTACCTAAAACTAAGTCATAAATTGTGTTATCAAAATACCCCATACTTAAGGTTTGCTCGTCCCCGAGCAAATTCCCAATTATAGATTAAGAGATGACATGATTTATGTATGCAGAAAAATGGCAAAATCTTTTTGGGTTTGTGCTTCTATTATTGGATCACCTTCAAAGTCATGTTTCGTGGCAAAGGATAAGCAATCATGCATCAAACAAATGAAAGCATGGAAAGACAATTGTACTTAACTCAAAAGTATGCATGAAATGTAAAGATGAAGAAGATCAAGAGTTCATCCAATCTAAATCACTAAGTCTTACAAACATGCAAATAGGTCATAAGGTCTTGTGAGATAAAAGGGCCAAGAAATGTAGTGATTGGGTGGGGATTTCTAGGTTATGTGATGCTAATCCGGAAACGGAACTAACTCCACATTCTTGTCCTCGATCAACTTCCCTCAAGTGTATATTTTCCTCTATCTTTTCTTTCTTTTCTTTTTCTTTGACTTATTTTTGAGACAATGGCATTGGTGTACAAAAGCCGAAACCTTGGTGATTAGCCGTCCTCGGGCTTTTTCTTAGTTTTCGAGGTGCATCCACACCGGGCACACATACCAAAGCTCGTTAGGACTATTGGTTCATCTGACTTTGGCAAGGCACCAACACCCGATTATGTGAAGTGTACCGAGTTACTTGTCATTTAAATCAATGTCCCCAAACCTATATTATTGGCTACACTTTTCACAACAAATTCAGCATTTTATGCATGATGTTCTCTTCATCAACAACTTCACCTCACACTTGCTTTTCACACACATCAACACACTAGCATGCTCCTATTCCCGGATGGGTTAAAAGAGGTCAAATTTATCTCAATTGAGGTGCTCAAGGAATCATGATTAAGATGAGAAGTAGAGAAAGATTGAATTGCCTCATTCATTCCTAGATGGTATGCAAGAACTATCATGTAATTTCGATCTTCACTACTCAATCCTTTCTAGGCAAACATCATGGTCACAAATCATTCATAGTATTTCAAGAGAAGTACTTCAAGTCCACATATGCGTTCATTAATCCTAACACATGAGGCCATCCATAGCCAATTCACAAGACAAGATTCATCATTAGGATCATATCCAAGCCTAGAAAGCACAAAAATTTTTAAATTTTCTGAATTTTTATGGGATTTTCGATTTAAGTATGTACAATGCAAGACATGTGAAGATTTTAAACTATCCTAGATGCTCATCATGCAAAGGATCATGCAAACCCCACCCCATACTTATAAACACATTGTCCCCAATGTGGTATACAAGTAAAGAGAGTGAAAGAAGGTTCTCACAATGTAAAAATGGTTTGTTATGGTAGTTGGGATTGCTCAATAGTGAATTGACGTTTGATGATCCTATCAACCATGGTAGAGAGCTCTAAGCATCCATCAAAGCTTCAGGACCCGCGCTAGGCACCGCTAGCCGTCCAAGGTCCGCGTCCGCTCCACCCATAATTGATGAGGGTTTCATCATCATCATTCCTATGTCAAGCAAGGCCTCCAATGCCACTAATGTTCTAGCACACACACAAAGTAGACAAAACACACACAAAGATAGAAAAATCTAGAAACAAAAGCAAATCAAGAAAGGAAAAAATGTTACCAATGGGTTGCCTCCCACCAAGCGCTTCTTTAAGGTCATTAGCTTGACCAAACTCGGGGGCGTCTACTCAAGGTGAAGTGGGGCAATTATCTCCACCGGAGCTCCCGGGATATACTTCTTCAACCGGTGCCCATTCACCTTAAAGTTCCCACAATATTCCCCTCCTATCTCAATGGCTCCATGGGAAAAGATCTTCTTCACCACATATGGCCCGGTCCATCTTGATTTGAGCTTTCCGGGAAAGAGCCTTAGCCTTGAGTTGAAGAGAAGGACAAGATCTCCTTCACTCAACTCCTTGGGGATGATCTTCTTGTCATGCCATCTTTTGGTTCTCTCTTTGTAAATCCGGGCATTCTCATAAGCGTCCAACCGGATCTCCTCGAGGGCATTCAATTCAAGCAATCTCTTTTCTCCCGCCGCCTTGAGATCAAAATTTAGCCACTTAATGGCCCAATAAGCTCTATGCTCCATCTCTACCGGAAGGTGGCAAGACTTGCCATAGACCAACTTGTAAGGAGTGGTGCCAATCGGTGTCTTGAAGGCAGTTCTATATGCCCATAAGGCATCATTGAGCCTCATAGCCCAATCCTTTCTAGTCCTAGACACCGTCTTCTCAAGGATGGCCTTGATCTCCCGGTTGGAGATCTCCACTTGGCCACTAGTTTGGGGATGGTAAGGTGTTGCCACCTTGTGAGTCACCCCATACTTGGCCAAAAGCGCCCCAAAATTCCTATTGGTGAAGTGCTTTCCTCCATCACTAATGATCACCCTTGGTGTTCCAAACCTAGGGAAGATTACCCGGTTGAAGAACCGCACTACCACCTTGGCATCATTTGTAGGAGAGGCGATTGCCTCCACCCATCTTGACACATAGTCCACCGCCAATAGGATGAAGAGATTCCCACATGAAGAAGGGAATGGTCCCATGAAGTCCACACCCCACACATCAAATATTTCGACTTCTTGGATGTTGTTTAAGGGCATCTCATTCCTTCTTGAGATGTTGCCCGTCCTTTGGCAAGCATCACATGCCGCTACAAAACCTTGCACATCTTTAAACAAGTTAGGCCAATAAAAACCGGATTGCAATACCTTTGCACACGTCTTGTGTGAGCTAGCATGGCCTCCACATGGTAAGGAGTGACAATGCCGGATCACACTCTCTACTTCATCTTCCGGTATGCATCTTCTAAACATTCCATCCGGGCCTTTCTTGAACAAGAGTGGCTCACTCAAATAGTAATGCCTCACATCGTTGAAGAACTTCTTTCTTTGTGCATACGTCAATCCGGAAGGCACTTCCTCACACACTAAGTAGTTCACAATGTCGGCATACCATGGCTCATTTCCTCTAGAGACTTGGAACAAGCATTCCTCCACCATTTGCAATTGCTCATCTCGGAATGAGTCATCAATTGGAATGTCATCTCTTCCAAGCTCTAATTGAGGCAATCTACTAAGGTGATCCGCCACGGAGTTCTCGGATCCCTTCTTATCTCGTATTTCCAAATCAAACTCTTGAAGAAGAAGGATCCACCAAATCAACCTTGGTTTGGCATCCTTCTTTGTAAGTAGATAACGGATCGCAGCAATATCCGTATAAACTATGACCTTCGCTCCAACAAGGTATGAGCGGAACTTCTCAAATGCATACACCACCGCTAGCAACTCCTTCTCGGTGGTAGCATAATTGAGTTGGGCATCATCTAGCGTCTTGCTAGCATAATGAATTGCATGAATGCGCCCATCTTTCCTTTGCCCCAAAACAGCCCCTACGGCTACATTGCTTGCATCACACATGATCTCAAATGGTAGACTCCAATCCGGAGGTTGCATGATAGGTGCGGAGATCAAGGCGTTCTTCAACCTACAAAAAGCCTCAAGACAATCTTTGGAAAAGACAAAATCAACATCCTTCATTAGTAGGTTAGTGAGAGGCTTAGAAATTTTAGAGAAATCTTGGATAAACCTCCGGTAAAAACCGGCATGCCCTAAGAAACTCCTTACCCCCTTCACCGAGGTAGGTGGCGGCAACTTCTCTATCGTTTCAATTTTGGCCCTATCAACCTCAATACCACAGTTAGACACCAAGTGTCCTAACACAATGCCTTCACTTACCATGAAGTGGCATTTTTCCCAATTCAAGACAAGATTTGTCTCCTCACATCTTTGCAATACTAATGACAAGTTAGCCAAGCAATTATCAAAGGAAGAACCATAAACAGAGAAATCATCCATAAACACTTCCATGATATTTTCTATGTATTCCGAAAAGATAGCCATCATACACCTTTGGAAGGTGGCGGGTGCATTACACAACCCAAATGGCATTCTCCTATATGAAAAGGTACCCCATGGACATGTAAAGGTTGTTTTCTCTTGGTCATCGGGGTGGATAGAGATTTGGAAGAATCCGCTATAGCCATCTAGATAGCAAAAATGAGAGTGTTGAGCTAACCTTTCTAGCATTTGGTCAATGAAGGGGAGAGGGAAGTGATCTTTCCTAGAGGCCATGTTCAATTTCCTATAATCAATGCACATCCTCCACCCCGTAACCGTCCTAGTCGGGATTAGTTCATTGTTCTCATTAGTTCCTACGGTCATCCCACCCTTCTTAGGAACTACATGAACGGGACTAACCCACTTACTATCCGAGATAGGGTAGATAATTCCCGCATCTAGCAACTTAATGATTTCCTTTTTGACTACCTCTTTCATTATAGGATTCAATCTCCTTTGATGTTCTATAGAGGGTTTGTGGTTATCTTCCATCATTATCTTATGCATGCACAAAGAAGGCTTAATGCCAACCAAATCATCAATAGTGTACCCAATGGCTTTCCTATGCAATCTTAGTTCATGCAACAACTTAGCAAGTTCATCATCACTCAAGCATGCATTAACAATCACAGGATATGTAGAGTTTTCACCAAGAAAAGCATACTTCAAATGAGAGGAGAGGGGTTTAAGTTCAAGTGAAGGAGGACCTTTATCGGTTGAAGATGATCCAAATAAGGTTGGATGAGATGAATCCAAAGCAAATGAAGACTCCTCATGACTTCTAAAAGCTTGACCATTATCAAGGACTGGTCCAGGGAAAACCACGGCTGGAATCACGGTTTGCTCAACTTCCACGGCCGTGGTTCTTGCCAAGCTTGCTTCCCGGAGTTGTCCAGAAAGTTTGACGGCCGTGGAACTTAAATCTCGACCGTGGAACTTGCAGCTGTTCAACACCTCTTCGTGGCTTTCAAATCCAACTCTTGGCTCCTCTTCCAATGCTTCCAAGGCCTTGATCTCTTCATTGCAAGCCTCCTCAACACCTTCCTCCATCATACTTAAGGTAAGAACCTTCTCCAAGGGATCCTTGATCAAGATCGAGCTCACAACTTCCCTAGATTCCTCTTGCTCGACTATGTTGAAGAGATCCTCATCAAGGGCTGGCCCTTTCGTCATTGTGGACAACTTGAACTTGATGTTCTCTTCTCCAATGTTGAAGGAGAGAGTTCCATTCTTGCAATCCACTAGGCATCCGAAGGTGGCTAGGAAGGGTCTTCCTAAGATGATGGGAACCGGATAGTCCGCCGGAATGTCCAAGACTACAAAATTAATTGGCACATAGAATCCTCCTAGTTGCACCGGGATGTCTTCTAAGATCCCAACCGGATGAGTGATAGAACGATCCGCCATATAGAGGGTCATCTTGACCGGTTTCGGCTCTCCTAGCCCAACCTTGTTGCAAAGTGCAAGCGGTATGATGCTTACACTCGCTCCAAGATCACAAAGGGTTTCGTACTTCACATCTCCCACTCCAATTGGGACACAAAAAGAGCCCGGATCTCTTAGCTTGGGAGGCATCTCCTCCTTCATTGTTTGGATCAATTCCGAGGATCTCTTGGTCATTCTTATCTCCCCATACTCCTCCAACTTCCTTTTGTTGGAGAGTATTTCTTTCAAAAACTTGCCATATGCCGGCATTCCTAAAATGGCATCCATGAACGGAATGTTAATATGTAATTTGGACATTAGTTCAAGGAACTTACCAAAGTGATTGTCCAAACGAGCTCTTGCTCTTGATTGTGGGAACGGTAGTGGTGGCTTGTATGGAGGTGTTCGCCCATAGAGGTGTGTGCAAATAAGTTTTAAATTTATAAAACTAGAATCAAGCAGCGAACCCGCAGTGTACGGATCGATATAGTTAAGCAAGAATTCCAGAGTATCGAACACAGGGATTTGGGGGGTTAAATCCAGTTGTAGGTTATCAAGCGAGTAAATATAAGAGCTTTTCGAATTATTGGGAAAACAACAATCCTAAAGATCCAGGTATCCAGCTGTGGCAATCGATTCAAGATATACTTAATAATGTAAAGACAGAGTTGAGATATGCAAAGGTATACTAATGTAAGGAAATCGTACGGTGAAGTTCCAAAAACCTTATATAACTCACCTACAAGGCACTCTCTATACAGGTTGTTGAGGCTCAATATAGAAGGATTCCAGAGATGAGAATTAGTGTCAAATACCCAAACTTATAACCCAAGGATCAAGACTAACTTAACCGATTGAGGTTGTGACACCCACAATCGAGGTAGAGGTTGTTGAGGCTTCACTACCACCTAGAAAAGGCAAGCCAAGACTAAGTTAAAGAAAATCTTTAACTTTGGATTAAAGTAAAAGCAAGTTCGTAAACTTAAGGGAAATCACGGTTGGATCTTGAGGTTCCACGGCCGTGGACTCAAGAACAGACCGTAATTTAGGGTTGTCGGCGAGTCTCTCTAACTCTCAGGGTCTAATCTGTTTGCGATCGATCTATCATCATCTAAGCCACAACTATCAACCCTTCACCTTAGAATTGTTAAGGGTTTTTAGCCAATAACAGTCATGTTGATATCAATTCAAGAATTAAAAGATAAAAAGATGAAAACTTTCAAGAACTTTCAATAATCTTCAATTCAATCTCAAAGTCACAAAGAGAACAAGTAATGTCAAAAGATTCAAAGTAAAACAAACAATCACCACCTTAGGAAAGAAGAGAAAACGGGATGTCAATCCGTTTTCCAAATCAAACCTAAACAAGAAGAGAGATCTTCTTGCAAAATCTTCCAAGAACTTCGATCTTCCGCCAATCCGGAGATCTCAACAACAATCTCCACCAAAAGTGCGAGATTCGAGGAATTGCCTAACACGAACTTCGATCTCCCAAAGAGATGTCAATGATACCAAGCAAGCTAAGCGAAGTGTAAGCGTGTATAAGCGATGATGAATGAGGGTAAGCGGGGGTAAGCGAAGGTTAAGCGAACCTCGCTTCGTTCTTCTTTTTATAGGGTAGGGCAAAATGTCGGCCCGGCCCAATCTTTAAAAGATCGTGGCTTCAAAGTGTGGCGAAAAGATTCGCCAAGATCACGGTCGTGGAAGTGTTCCACGACCGTAATTTAGAGCGTGGAAACAAATACGGTTTGCACCATATGTTCCACGGCCGTGTAATCCTCTGGAATGAACATGAATTTCTGACTCCAAATCCACGGTCGTGGAATTGAACGTGGAACGTAATACGGTCGTGATTTAGAGCGTGGTTTAGGGCAAGAACGTGATTCTTCCCTAAACTCGTGCATTCCTCAAGCTAAAACTCCAATTTGCTTCCAAAGAATGTCCTCAATCCATGGACATATCAACTCAACTCTCCTTTGCTCGATTCCGTTCGGAAATAGCTCCAAATCACCTATAATCAACATAGAACTAGTGTAGACATCCATATTGACAATATAGGTAATACTAGCTCACATATGCACAAAGTTCAATCAAAGACTATCAATATGAATCAAATACGTTTAGAAAACGTGCCTAAAATATCACAATATTTCATGCTAACAAATAACCCCATACTTAACACTTGCTTGTCCCTAAGCAAGGTCTTTCAAAAAGCTTTAAACAAGAGTTAGGATGAAATATGTGTACCTTCTTTCGGATGAATGTGACTTCTAAAGAATAGATCATTCTCAAACCTTGCTTCAATCGTTTTTTCAAACTTTCACACACTTAATCAAAGAGAAAAAGGCAAAGAAAATTCATGAACCAACTTAACTTCTAAACAAGCATTATAACCTTCAAACATTATCAAAATCAATCACAAGAAACTTCAATTTAGATCACCAAGTCATATAACATTCTTTTGATCTTAAGGACTTTCAAAGAAAAGGTCTAGAATATGGAAGGGAAGGGAAAACTTTAAGGGAAAGTGGTGCATAAATCCGGGAAAGTGGACAACTACCTTCTTCTTCTTATGTGGTTTCCGCAACACTTCAACTTAGAGCTTCGCTCTCTTCTTTTCACTTTTCGACTTTACTTTTGGAGTTATGGATAGAGGTGCACAAAAACCGAAGCCTAGGAGATCGGCGTTTCTCAAATTTTTCAAGAGATGCCTCAAACCCTTAGCGCACATACCATAATCCGCTAGGAATATCGCTCAATCCGACTTTGGCAAGACACAAACACCCGGCTATGTGAATGGTGCTGAGTTACTCATCGTCATGATTGACTTCCCCAAACCTATAATTTCTTTCTATTCAATTGATTGCAAATAATTGCTCTCATGGCCCTCCCACATCAAACATGCCTTTTTCTCATTCACTTCTCCAAATTCCCGGATAGGTAAAAGAGGCTAATATTTCAACGAGGAGCTAGATGATCAAAGAAAGAAGAAAGAAGGTATTGAATTGCCTTAATCATTTCAACAAGAAGTATAGGAACTTATAACGTGATTTCAACTTCAATTTCCTATCATGATTTAGGTAACATTTCCACATTATAAAACTTGCAAAAGAGGTGAAGTTCATTCATTCAAATTCTTTTCAATTCACAATCCTTCTAAGCATGCAATTGTCATCAAACTCAATTCACAAGTAGTGATTATCATGGAAATCATCTCAATTCATTAGAAGCACAAAATTTTCAAAATTTTTCAAATTTTTATGGGTTTTTCAAGTTATTTTTCATGCAATGCAATAAGGAAACGTGTAACACATAATGAATATGCAACGATAGTCTCGAATGAAAGCAAACATAGAGAGTAGAGTTATTACAAACTTTTAGTACATCCCACCCCATACTTAGGACGAACATTGTCCCTAATGTTCAAAAGAAATAAAGAAAAGAAGAAAAGAAAAAGAAACTCACAAAATGGTGGCGGGAATGTCTAAAACAAACGATCATGCGTCCAATCACTGCGGCGGCGGTGGAGGTGGGAATGGAGAGAAACTCGGATCATAGAACCACCCAAACTGCTGACGGTAGACGTCCCTCATCATGTGGTCGAGGTCGTCTAAGCGTCCGTCTCTAGCATCCGCCCGAATCTCTAGTGCTCCTACTCTCTCTGAAAGTCCGGTAGCCCAATCCGGCATATGCTCGTACCATCCCGGGGCGTGACTGTACCATGATGGGGCATCGGATGGTGCTGGTGCTGGTGGCGGTGGTGGTGCTGCTGGCTGCTCCGTAGACCAAGGAGGTGGGGTGGTTGCCCTTTCTTTTCTTATTCTGCTCTCCCTTCTTCTCCTTTATCCTTCCTGACACTCTCCTTACGAAATCCATTTTTCACCAAAAATTACGGTCTGTTCTTCAGGTTCCACGGCCGTGGTTTACCCAGAGACCGTGATTCGTCTCAGAATCTTGCGAATCTCAGCAAATTCACCAACAATCACCACAACAAGCAGTCCTAATCTAATTCCTTCCAGTCTTTGTCAGTTCTTCCTAAAAATCTATAGCAAAAACGAACCAAATCCGCGAAAATCAAGAAGAAAGAATAAACCTCTTTTTCGGATTGAAAAACCCGAAATGCACGTTTGTTGATGGATTTCCGCTCGGTTTGTCGCTTGATCTTGTTCGTGGTTGGATTTGCTGCAGTTTAGGATGAAGAATCGTTGAAAACGATTAGAAAACGAGGAATTGGAGGAGGTCGTGGGGTTTCGGCGTTTAGGGCGTGGAAAGGGGTAAGTTTTTGGGAAATTTTGTGAAGAATGTGGCTTATATAGTCGCAGGCAAATTTTTGAAAATCACGGTCTGTCGGGGTGATCCACGGCCGTGGAAGTGTACGGACCCGTGGTTTTGGTGATTTTTCAAAGGCTTTTGAGAATTACGGCCACTGTAGCTATGACGACCGTAATTTAGACCGTGGAACCTTCTGTAAAGCTTCAAAGTCCAAATTTCGTCGCTCTTCTTCGACATTATTCTCCCTTTCTCCTTTTCCATCGCTCCTACAACCAAAAACACGAACATACCGGAAGAAATCGAGGCAAAATAAAGCGAAAACGTCTATTCTAAGCTAAACTATGAATCGAAAACAAAAACAAAAATGCAATACCTTGGGTTGCCTCCCAAGAAGCGCTTTGTTTAAGGTCCGTAGCTAGACCAGTCTCGCACTTATTCGAGTGCGGTAGGCGCAAACTCCTCAGCTTGGAGTTCCGGTGTGTACTTCTTGAGTCGTTGACCGTTCACCTTAAAACTTCCGCTAGCTTCACCCCATACTTCAACTGCACCATGGGAGAAAATACGTTTAATTAGAAAAGGTCCGGTCCAACGGGATTTAAGCTTACCTGGAAAGAGGCGAAGTCTTGAATTGAAGAGGAGAACTTGATCCCCTTCTTTGAAGTCCTTTGGAATGATATGCTTATCATGCCAACGCTTTGCTCTTTCCTTGTAGATCTTAGCGTTTTCATAGGCGTTCAAGCGAAGTTCATCCAGCTTGTTGATGTCTAGGAGACGCTTCTCTCCCACTTCCTTCATGCCGAAATTCAGCCACTTGATAGCCCAAAACGCTTTGTGCTCCAGCTCTACCGGCAAATGACAAGACTTCCCATACATAAGGTTGTATGGTGTGGTTCCTATGGGAGTCTTGTACGCAGTCCGGTACGCCCATAATGCATCATCTAGTTTCAAGGACCAATCCTTCCTTGTCCTTGAAACCGTCTTCTCTAGAATTCCCTTGATCTCCCTATTTGAGATCTCAACTTGTCCACTCGTTTGTGGATGGTAAGGGGTAGCGATCTTGTGAGTAACCCTATACTTAGCTAGAAGAGCTTCAAAGCGACGGGCTATGAAGTGAGAACCTCCATCACTAATGATTGTCCTTGGTGTTCCAAATCGCGGAAAGATGGTCTTGTTGAAGATCTTAACCACCACCATGGCATCATTTGTGGGAGAGGCAATTGCTTCCACCCATCTAGAAACGTAGTCTACCGCCAATAGTATGTATTGGTTTCCACAAGAAGATGGGAATGGTCCCATGAAATCGACTCCCCAAACGTCGAAAATCTCCACCTCTTAGATGTTGTTGAGGGGCATCTCGTTTCTTCTAGAAATATTGCCTGTTCTTTGACAAGCATCGCAGCAAGAGACAAAGGATTGCACATCTCTAAATAAAGTAGGCCAATAGAATCCAGATTGCAATACCTTTGCGCTAGTCTTGTTCGAACTAGCGTGTCCTCCACAAGGTAGTGAATGACAATGGCGGATGACACTTTGCATCTCATCTTCCGGCACACATCGCCGGATGATGCCATCCGGACCTCTCTTAAAGAGGAGAGGCTCGTTCCAATAGTATTCCCGGACGTCCTTAAAGAACTTCTTCCTTTGTGCGTAGGATAGTCCGGGCGGTATCTCCTGGCAAACCAAATAGTTAACAAAATCAGCAAACCATGGTTCGTTACCTTTGGAGATCTTGTTGATGCACTCCTCTATGATGTGTAGGTGTTCGTCCGGAAAGGAGTCATCAATGGGTAGATGGTCGTCCTCTAGATGTGTGAGGCGACTCAAATGATCCGCAACAGAATTTTCTGAACCTTTCTTGTCGCGGATCTCAAGATCGAATTCTTGTAGGAGAAGAATCCATCTAATTAGCCTTGGCTTCGCGTCTTTCTTCGCAAGAAGGTACCGGATCGCGGCATGATCCGTGTAGACAATCACCTTTGCACCTACAAGATAAGAGCGAAACTTGTCAATAGCGTAGACAATGGCTAGAAACTCTTTCTCTGTAGTGGCGTAGTTAAGCTGAGCTTCGTCTAGCGTCTTGCTAGCGTAGTATATGGCATGAGTTCGCCCTTCCTTTCGTTGTCCAAGAACAGCTCCAATGGCTACGTCACTAGCATCGCACATAATCTCGAAGGGAAGAGTCCAATCCGGAGGTTGGATAATAGGTGCTGAAATTAGAGCTTGCCGAATGGTGTTAAACGCATCTAGACATTCCTGCGAAAACTCAAAAACCGCATCCTTCATCAATAGATTAGTGAGAGGTTTTGATATCTTAGAAAAGTCCTTAATGAAGCGTCTATAAAATCCAGCATGTCCTAGGAAACTTCTTATCCCTTTCACCGAAATTGGGGGAGGAAGTTTCTGTATGGTCTCTATCTTAGCCTTGTCTACTTCTATCCCTCTACTAGAGACTAAGTGACCTAATATGATTCCTTCCTTAACCATGAATTGACACTTCTTCCAATTAAGAACTAGGTTAGTGTCCTCACAACGTTGTAAAACAAGAGAAAGGTTAGAAAGGCAATCGTTAAAAGAGGAACCGTATACGGAGAAGTCGTCCACGAAGACTTCCATGATTTCCTCTACGTACTCGGAGAAGATGGCCATCATGCACCGTTGAAAGGTGGCTGGAGCGTTGCAAAGCCCGAACGGCATTCTCCTATAGGCGAACGTACCCCAAGGGCACGTGAATGTGGTCTTCTCCTGATCGTCCGAATGTATCGGAATCTGAAAGAAGCCACTATAACCGTCAAGGTAGCAAAAATGTGAATGTTGTGCTAACCTTTCAAGCATTTGATCGATGAATGGCAAGGGAAAGTGATCCTTCCGCGTCGCGTTGTTGAGCTTGCGATAGTCTATGCACATTCGCCATCCAGTCACGGTTCGGGTAGGAATGAGTTCGTTGTTCTTGTTGGTGATGACCGTCATTCCTCCCTTCTTCGGAACTACTTGAATTGGACTCACCCGTTTGCTATCGGAGATAGGATAGATGATACCTGCATCAAGAAGTTTAAGAATTTCCTTCTTGACAACCTCCTTCATGGTCGGATTCAACCGCCTTTGAGGTTGTCTTGAAGTTCTAAAATCCTCCTCCATTAGTATCTTATGCATACATAGGGAGGGTTTAATTCCTACTAAGTCCTCGATAGTGTAGCCTATGGCTTTTCTATGTTTCCTAAGGACTATCATGAGCTGTTCATGTTCATCTATGCTTAGTTCGGAGCTAACAATGACCGGAAAGGTAGAATTAGATCCAAGAAAAGTGTACCTTAGATGAGTAGGAAGTGGTTTGAGTTCCATCACTTTTGGAGCTTCCAATGGTCCTTGAGGGGCATCCGACGTTTCCTTAGAAGTTTCTAAGGTTGTTGAGTGGTTTGGAGAAGAATCAAAAGAAGTTGAAGAAGTAAGCCGATCACCCTCTTCCACGGTCAGAATTACGGCCTCTCCATGTGTTCCACGGCCGTGTAATCCCCTGGAATGGAGGTCGATTTTGGTTGTGAAATCCACGGTCATGGAATACAGGGTATGACCGTGGATTCTTACATTCTCAGCCTCATCGTGGAGTTTCTCAAACTCCACTTCATGCATCTCTTCTTGTGCTCCTAAGGCTTCAATTTCCTCTTTGCACTCTTCTTCTTCCCCTACATTGGTTAGACTCATAGTGATAACCTTTTGTAAAGGATCGTTAAAGAGAATCGCACTTACCTCCTCCCTAGACAAACCTTCTTCATCTTGGATATCGTAAATATCCTCGTCAAAGATTGGCTCCTTTACTAGAGTGGAAAGAACGAACTCTACTTTCTCTTCTCCAATATCGAAAGCGAGTCTTCCATTCTTGCAATCGACCATGCAGCCGGAAGTTGCAAGAAACGGTCTTCCGAGTATGATCGGGACCGGACTATCTGCAGGAATGTCAAGCACGACAAAATCAATGGGGACAAAGAATTTACCTAGCTTGACCGGGACGTCTTCTACAATACCGACGGGGCGAGTGATGGATCGATCCGCCATGTATAACGTCATCTTGACCGGTTTAGGATCGCCTAAACCGATCTTCCTACATAATGCAAGTGGTATGATGCTCACACTTGCTCCCAAGTCACATAAAGCGTCGTATGTGACATCTCCCACTCCAATGGGAATGCAAAATGACCCCGGATCCTTCAACTTTGGGGGCATTTTCTCCTTCATAGTCTTGATGAGATCCGAAGAATCCGAACACATCTTGACCTCTCCGAAATCTTCTAGCTTCCTCTTGTTAGAGAGGAGCTCTTTCAAGAACTTGCCATAAGCCGGCATACCTACAATAGCATCAATGAAGGGTATATTAATATGCAGCTTGCTCATGAGTTCTATGAACTTACCGAATTGTTTGTCTAGGCGCGCTCGCGCTCTAGATTGAGGGAACGGTAGGGGAGGTTTGTAAGCTGGAGGAGGAACATAGACATCTTCCTTCTCCTTCCCCTTTCCTTTGTCCTTCTCTACGGGGACTTCAATGAACGTAGGCTGCGGATCGGTGGTAGTCACTCCGCTCCTAGTTGTAATCGCCATTACTCTTCCCTTACGGTTGTCCTCCGTCTTTCCTGGAAGTTTCCCTTGATTTCTAGGGACTTCCTCCGCGTGGTTGAACAATTGGTTTTCCAAAACTTTTTGAGCTTTGTCAACCTTAGAGACTTGGTCATCAACCTTGATGAGGCGGTTCTCCAATCCTTGAAGCTTTCCCAAGATTGTTTCCAACATGGGATCGGACTTCTCCTTTCCCGTATTGTTTCCTCCATTAGATGATTGCCCCTGGCTTTTCAAAGGAGTAGAGGAAGAGGAAGGTGGAGTTAGCGAATTAGAATTGGAAGGATAGGAGTTACCGGAATTTTGTTGATTTGAGCGCCAATTGTTGTTGTTTGAACCCCTATTGTTGTTCCAATTGTTGTTGTTCCGGTTGTTGTTGTTTCCATTCCAATTGTTATTCCGGTTATTGTTCCGGTTATTGTTGTTGCGGTTGGTGTTATCACCGCCATTGTTGTTGCCCAAATAGCCAACATCCTTCTCTTGTTGCTTTGGGAAGTTGGTCTTGATAGTCTCCTTCAACTCTTTGATCTCATTGTTGAGGGAGAAAATTTGATTTTGAGCTTCATGTGTGAGCTTCGCTCCTTGCTCCACGCGATTTCCCTCCGCTTTCCGGTGGGAATACTTCTCTATGACTCTTGTTTGCTTCTCAATGAAGTCCCAAGCGTCATCTTCTCTCATGTCCATGAACGTTCCGCATGAGAGGGATTGGAGGTTGAATTGCGTTCCCGCATCCAGCCCCTTGTAATAGATCTCCAGCAAGGCAAGCTTGGATATGCCATGATGAGGGCAATCCAAGAGCAAGTCCTGAAACCTTTCCCAAGATTGAAACAAGCTTTCGTTAGGTCTCATTGAAATGGCATTAATCTTACCACTAAGTTCCGCCGTTTTGGAGGGCGGAAAGAATTTGGTGAGGAACTCCGCGGAAAGGTCTTCCCACGTGTCTAGTTTCCCATTGGGAAGAGCTTGATACCAAGACAACACTTTCCCTTTCAAAGAGAAAAAGAAAGGTTTGAGCTTATAGCTGTTGGTAGTAGCGTTCTTCGGTCTCATTGTCTCCATCATACACTCAAAGTTTTGCAAGTGTTGGTGTGGAGATTCAGCGCTTGTACCGCCAAATTGGCTTTGGCGAACAAGAGTGATAACTTGAGGGTTAAAGCTAAACCCTTGCACATCTTCAGCATCAAATTTCACACCCAAGCGGCGTGGTTGTTGTGTTGGATCCATCCGCTGGCCAAGAGTTCTTGGCTCATTATCCACACGTTCGACTCTCACATTCCTAGGTGGAATGCGGCGATTAGCAGCTCCTTGTGGATGGAAAGGATTCATATTGATCGTGGGATCAATCTCTTCTAACGGTGGCATGGAAGAGTCACTATCATCAGCGGATGAGTGGCTTTTTCTTCTAGACCTTGATCTCCTTCTCGAGGATTTCTTGCTTCCCTTATTCTTAAGGCCGCTCATCTCTATCCTCATTTGGAAGATCATGTCTTGTAGACTGTTAACTTGAGATTGATGACGATCCATCTCATCCTGGCGGAGAGTCTCATTCCATCGGAGTTGAGCTTCCTTCTCCGCCAACTCCGTTTGAAGATCACGTTCGTGTTCTTCAGCCATCTTCTTTTCTTTGCGCTTTTGCCTCAAGGTTTTCTCTAGCTCTTGATCAAGAGGTAAGAGATCTTCGGTGTTCCTAGACCTGCGCATGCACTCAAAGAGATATCAAATAACGAGAGCAAGCTCCCAAGCTTGACAACCGGCTACCGGATTCGGCCTAAACCAAATCCCCGGCAACGGCGCCAAAAACTTGTTCGCCCCTAGAGGTGTGTGCAAATAAGTTTTAAATTTATAAAACTAGAATCAAGCAGCGAACCCGCAGTGTACGGATCGATATAGTTAAGCAAGAATTCCAGAGTATCGAACACAGGGATTTGGGGGGTTAAATCCAGTTGTAGGTTATCAAGCGAGTAAATATAAGAGCTTTTCGAATTATTGGGAAAACAACAATCCTAAAGATCCAGGTATCCAGCTGTGGCAATCGATTCAAGATATACTTAATAATGTAAAGACAGAGTTGAGATATGCAAAGGTATACTAATGTAAGGAAATCGTACGGTGAAGTTCCAAAAACCTTATATAACTCACCTACAAGGCACTCTCTATACAGGTTGTTGAGGCTCAATATAGAAGGATTCCAGAGATGAGAATTAGTGTCAAATACCCAAACTTATAACCCAAGGATCAAAACTAACTTAAACGATTGAGGTTGTGACACCCACAATCGAGGTAGAGGTTGTTGAGGCTTCACTACCACCTAGAAAAGACAAGTCTAAACTAAGCTAAAGTAAATCTTTAACTTTAGATTAAAGTAAAAGCAGGTTCGTAGACTTAAGGGAAATCACGGTTAGTTCTTGAGGTTCCACGGCCGTGGACTCAAGAACAGACCGTAATTTAGGGTTGTCGGCGAGTCTCTCTAACTCTCAGGGTCTAATCTGTTTGCGATCGATCTATCATCATCTAAGCCACAACTATCAACCCTTCACCTTAGAATTGTTAAGGGTTTTTAGCCAATAACAGTCATGTTGATATCAATTCAAGAATTAAAAGATAAAAAGATGAAAACTTTCAAGAACTTTCAATAATCTTCAATTCAATCTCAAAGTCACAAAGAGAACAAGTAATGTCAAAAGATTCAAAGTAAAACAAACAATCACCACCTTGGGAAAGAAGAGAAAACGGGATGTCAATCCGTTTTCCAAATCAAACCTAAACAAGAAGAGAGATCTTCTTGCAAAATCTTCCAAGAACTTCGATCTTCCGCCAATCCGGAGATCTCAAAAACAATCTCCACCAAAAGTGCGAGATTCGAGGAATTGCCAAACACGAACTTCGATCTCCCAAAGAGATGTCAATGATTCCAAGCAAGCTAAGCGAAGTGTAAGCGTGTGTAAGCGATGATGAATGAGGGTAATCGGGGGTAAGCGAAGGTTAAGCGAACCTCGCTTCGTTCGTCTTTTAATAGTGCAGGGCAAAATGTCGGCCCGGCCCAATCTTTAAAAGATCGTGGCTTCAAAGTGTGGCGAAAAGATTCGCCAAGATCACGGTCGTGGAAGTGTTCCACGACCGTAATTTAGAGCGTGGAAACAAATACGGTTTGCACCATATGTTCCACGGCCGTGTAATCCTCTGGAATGAACATGAATTTCTGACTCCAAATCCACGGTCGTGGAATTGAACGTGGAACGTAATACGGTCGTGATTTAGAGCGTGGTTTAGGGCAAGAACGTGATTCTTCCCTAAACTCGTGCATTCCTCAAGCTAAAACTCCAATTTGCTTCCAAAGAATGTCCTCAATCCATGGACATATCAACTCAACTCTCCTTTGCTCGATTCCGTTCGGAAATAGCTCCAAATCACCTATAATCAACATAGAACTAGTGTAGACATCCATATTGACAATATAGGTAATACTAGCTCACGTATGCACAAAGTTCAATCAAATACTATCAATATGAATCAAATACGTTTAGAAAACGTGCCTAAAATATCACAATATTTCATGCTAACAGGAGGCGGTGCCACGTAGGTTGGCTCTATATCCTTGCTCTTGCCTCCATCTTCTTGCAACTTTCCCTCTTCTACCACTACTTGCTTTCCCTTAGCATTGTCCTTGGGCAAAGGATCTTTCATACTCAACCCACTCCTTGTTGTAATAGCCAACACTTGGCCTCTTGGGTTGTCTTCGGTTCTTCCGGGAAGCTTTCCCGGATCTCTATGGGCTTCACCCGCTTTTTGGAACACTTGTGCTTCCAAAACTTTTTGAACTTTTGAGATTGAAGTCACCGTGCTCTCAAGACCACTCAACCTTCCAAGCAATTGCTCAAACATTATTTCGGTTCTATCCTTTGGAGGTTGAGTAAATCCGGGTGGAGGTTCTTGTGAAACTCTTGATGGTGGTGTTGTGCTTGTGGAGGAGGAGGGGTTCAAGGCTCCATCCGAGTTAGAGTAAGAAAATCCGGGATGGTTGTGGTTGGGCCGGTAATTGTTGAATTGCCGGTTATTGTTAAAACTCCTTGGGCCTTGGTAATTGTTGAAGTTGCCCCTTCCCATATAATTCACATCCTCCTCCTTGGAAGACAAGTTGGCTTGTGGAAGCACTTGAGGAGTTGCTTGGTTCTTCAAAGTTGTAGCACACAACTCCCTCAAGGACTTCAACTCGTTGTTGATGGCGTCAAGTTTGAAATTGCTCATGGTGACTTCACTCACCTCATATGCTCCCGCCTTTCTTCCTTCACTCTTCCTATGGGAGTATTTCTCAATCACTAGAGCTTGCTTCTCCACAAACTCCCAAGCTTCATCCACATGCTTCTCCATAAATGTCCCACCGGAAAGAGATTGGAGCTTGAATTGGCTATCTTCATCAAGTCCTTTGAAGTAGATCTCCAATAGCTCAATTTTCGGTATGCCATGGTGCGGACAATCAAGGAGAAGATCTTTGAACCTCTCCCAAGACTTGAATAAACTCTCTCTATCCTTCATCACGAAGGCATTGATCTTCCCTCTTAACTCGGTAGTCTTGGAAGGTGGGAAGAACTTAGTCAAAAACTCGGTTGTCATCTCCTCCCAAGTACCAACTCGCCCTTGTGGAATAGATTGATACCAAGCTAAGGCTTTATCCTTAAGAGAGAAGGAGAAAACCCTTAGCTTATGGTTGTTGCTCTCCAATCTTGGTGGTCTAAGAGTCTCCATCAAGATCTCATAATTCATCAAATGTTGATGAGGAGACTCTCCTTCCATCCCTCCAAATTGATTATGCCGGATCATTTGTAGAACTTGAGGGCGGAGCTCATAGTTGTGTGCTGCGGGATCTCCTAAGTTCACACCTGGACGGTGTGCTCTTTGTGCCGGATCCATACGTCTCCCTAGGGTTTGTGGCTCTTCAATGGCAATGGGCGCAACCCTAACATTAGCCGCCGGCTGCGGTTGTGGTGGAGGAGGTGGAGGTTGTCGGCGATTAAGCTCTCCTTGAACAAGGGCTTGCCTAATCTCCTCAATCTCCCTCCTACTTTCCTCTTGCCTCTCATTGGCAAGTCTCCTTTCTTCCTCCAAGAGTTCATCTCTTAGCCTTATTTGCTCTAAGGCTTCATCCAACTCATCTTGGAGATTTCTACCGGCCATCTCTTTCTCTTTTCGGATGCTCTTGGATCTAGATCGAAGGGTTTTCTCCGGTTCGGGATTGAATGGAGCTAAATCCTTGCCACGAGATCTTCGCATACACCTAAAGAGTAATAGATGTCCTGAAAAGCAAAGACACAAACCAAAAAGAGATCAAAAGTAACAAGAAAGATCTATACTAGAAATAATCACAAAATAGACTCAATCTAGACCTAGTCCCCGGGAACGGCGCCAAAAACTTGTTACACTAAGATCGTGATGCGCAAATGGGTTTTAAATTTATAACTCGAACTAAATCCTAACTACCTAGCGAAACCCGCAGTGTACGGGACGTTTGTAGAAGGGATAGTATTCCGAGGTCGAACACAAAGACTAAGGTGAAATTGAATCGATTTGTGATTGAGTTTAGTAAAGATCTAGGTTGAAAGAAAAGAAAAAATAAAGAAATGAAAATCTCAAATGTTTTTAGTTGGTTTTTGGTGATCAATCAAAGATCACAATTCATGCAAAGTAAACAATCAAACTAAACTAAGAATCAACACAAATAAACAAGCTAAACAAGATAATGATCAAGGAAAGAAAAGACGGATTCTAGGGGTTGGAAGTTCCGGTTATGGCATAGGACTCAAGTTATCTATTCATTTCTTGGATTAACTATGATATGTTGGGATTAGGCGTTTCTAGATTGGAATCAATTACCGGTAGGTCTCATGGTCCAACTAGTCCACTCCTAAGGTCTCATCACCGGGTAAGTCTCTAAGAACCTAAGGATAGGAATTCTACACAAACCGGATTGTTAGCTAGGGGTCTAACCTATCCTTACCGGGTAAGTCTTGGAAAGGGAAGTCCTAAACAACTATCATAGCACACCTAATCCAATAGCGGCTTATTAGGCTCACCACTACCTAAGGGTTGTTATCTTTGGAATCTAAGAGTAAGGATTATCGGGTAAGTCTCTCCTAACACTTAGTTACTAACACTAGGTCACCCTAGGGTAGATTAAACTCAACAAACACTTAGGATTTCAACATTCTATAGATCTAAGACAGGATCCATCGAGCCAGGGAAAATCACGGTTTGTTCTACCTAAACCACGGCCGTGGTCAGACAAGAACTACCCGTGATTTCTAACAGCAGCTACGTTCATACACACAAGTCATCCAAAGGTAAATCTAAGTCCGTCCTATCATATCCTTAGCCATAACCATCCTTTCCTTACCCTAGAACCTCATCAATTTAGCCTACAACGTTCATAATAGAAATCGAAACAAACAAACATAAAATCATAACATCCATTGCAAATGATGAAAGAAAAGAGATGAACAAGTGAACTTAAAACAAACCAAGCTGAAAATAGAATTAGAGCAACTTACAATCCTTCCAAAAGAAGGTTCAATGATTCATACAACTCTTAGAAATAAAATCCGGAATTCTTCAATACAAAACTATCAAGTGTGGTGATGGTGTGTGTTCTTTTCCTCCTCTTCAATGGAGCTCTTCTTCTTCCTCTTTGACACTTTCCTTCCTAGAAAAACTTCTTATTGAGAGAATATTTTTGTTAGAGAGTCATGGATAATGGAGAGCTGCTCCCAGATGCCTCTCACAACCCATGAAGGACCACTTTTATAACAAACTTGCATGAGCTGGCCATGAGAGTCGTGGCACAGCTGTCACAAGAATCTGGCAAAATCCACGGGTGATTCCTCGGCCGTGGAGTGTCAGAGAACCGTGATTCTGTGCAGAAACTTCGCCTTGGATCATTAAGCTGTGATTTGGTGCATGGCTTGTATTGGCAAGGCTCCATGAGTCCTTCTTAGCCTTTAGCTTGTGTCCTAATGAGTCCGAGGGTGTGTCATCTAGATGAACGATCCTCAAACGTATCGTTTTAGCTCCTAAATCTCCCGAAATACCTACAAAACACGCACAAGTCCGCGTAGACGTCTATCTCGGCAAAATACATGAATTGAGTGCAAAACGCCGTGAACTAGTGCTAAACCATGCATAAATGAGTGAGAAATCTATCTAAATGATTACCTAAAACTAAGTCATAAATCGTGTTATCAGAGCTACCCAAAGTATTATGCAAAAATATCTGCCCTTACGGGATCGACGAGAGAGTTTTGGTAGTTCTTGTGAAACTTATGTGCTTATGTGATTCAATATGTGTTTTTATTGTCGTGCTAGACTGTGATGTGTGATCTTAGTAGTTCTGGTTGTGCTAGCATGATTTGCGATTATAGCTAGAGATGGTTCTACCTCTATGCTATTGAGTTATGATACTAGTCTAGCTGGAGATTGTTCTACCTCCATGCTATAGAGCGAGATTAGGATAGTTGATAGCATGAAATATGACTATATTTTAGGCTCTTGTTTTGATTGTTTTTCCCTCTTAGATGTGTACATGGATATGAGTTTGAAGCATTTATGAGCTCTTCCACCTATTTTAACGATATAGAGATCTACACTAGCTTTGTTTTGTTTATAGGTGAATAAAGGCTTGAATTGGAGCATAATGTGGAGGAATAGGAGCATTTGATCATGCTAGATGTCAAGGAGATGCCTTGGAGAAGCTAAGGAAGGAGCATGAGTGAAGAACATCACGAAACAAAGGCTTTCACGAAGGTCAGAGAGTTCCACGACCTAAACCACGACCGTGGTTATGGGTTGGGTTCGTAGAAAGTGATTTTGGAGAACATCATAGAGTTCCATGCCCTAAACCACGGCCGTGGAATCTTGTAATAGGCCGTAATTTCAATGATGAAGTGACGTGTCATATTTTCCATGTCAGCGACGGTTATTGAGCTTTTCTCGTAACCCTATTTCGCTCTATAAGAAGGCTTGAGAAGGGAGTTTCGAGGATGGTCGCTTAGGGATTCATTTTACCTTCACTTACAATTCCGCGCTTAGGGTTGATACGAAGGATTGGAGATTTCGGATCGTGGCTTGGGAAAGGCGCAATATTGAAGATTGTGTACTTCGAGATCTTCTTAGGGTTTGATTTTGGAGACGGATTGACACTCCGTTCTTCGTTATTGCTTAAGATTGTTGTGAGGATTGCTATTCCATATTCTGAATTCATTAAACACGTACTTTGGTTTCTCGGATTTGAGATTGTATTTGATAGTTTATTGAGTTTTCGAGGGTTTTTACCTTTTTCTCTTCTCAATTTGATATTTGATTCAATGACTATGATTATTGGCTAAAACCCTTTAGCAATTCTAAGGTGAAGGTTTGATAGTTGTGTCTTAGATGGTGATAGATCGA
The DNA here is from genome assembly GCA_033239125.1 of Fagopyrum homotropicum. Lineage (NCBI taxonomy): Eukaryota > Viridiplantae > Streptophyta > Magnoliopsida > Caryophyllales > Polygonaceae > Fagopyrum > Fagopyrum homotropicum. The sequence goes on along the minus strand of BSWB01000003.1, from coordinate 88,994,052 downwards.
TCATAAATCGATTGGACCCTGAGAGTGTGAGAAACCTCGTCGACAACCTAATCCACAGTCTGTTCTTAAAAACCACGGCCGTAGTTCTTCAAGATCCAGCCGTGATTTTCTCTGTTTTACGGCTTTTGCTTTTGCTTTAATCCAAAGTTAGAGATGTGCTTTAACCTAGCATTGGCTTGCCTTTTCTAGGTAGTAGTGAGTCTCAACATCCTCTATTTCGGTTTCGAGTGTCACAACCTTAACCGTTTTTGATTTCTTTGGTTTAGGCATGGGTATTTGAGAGTAATTCTTATCCTTAGATCCTTTCTATACTGCAGCCTCAACAACCTTTATAGAGAGTGTCCTTGGGTGAGTTATATAAGGTTTTGGAACTTAACCGTACTCAACCTTACATTAGTTATACCTTTGCAATCTCAAACTCTGTCTTTATATTTATAGAATATCTTGAATCGATTGCCACAGTTGGATACTTGGATCTTTAGGATTGTTGTTTTCCCAATATTTGCAAAGCTTCTATACTTTACTTGCTCGATAATTTGTGAACTGAATTTGATCCCCAAATCCCTGAGTTCGATACTCTGAAATTCTTGCTTTACTACGCCGATCCATACACTGCGGGTTCGCTTGCTTTGATTTCAGTTTTATAATTTAAAACTTATTTGCACGCACACTTTGAGGCGAACAAGTTTTTGGCGCCGTTGCCGGAGATTTTGTTTAGGCCAATTTCGGTTTTCGGTTGTCGAGCTTGGGAGCTTTTGCTCTCTTGATTTGACTAGTCTACTTGAGTGATTTTTGCAGATTCTTTAGGTGTATGCGAAAGACTAGATCTACCAAAGATCTAGTTCCTTTTGATCCAGAACTTGAGAAAACTTTGAGAAGAAAGTTGAAAGAGAAAAAGATGGCTGAAAATAATGAGAGAAACATCCAAGAGGAGTTGGATGAAGCTAGAGCTCAACTCAAATTGAGTACGAAGGCTCGTATGGAAGAACTATAGCGTCATCAATTCCAAATAGATGAGCTCAAGGCTATGATGCTAGACATGAAGTTTAAGATGAATGACTCTAAGAAGAAGAAAGTCAAGAAACCTAAGTCCATTAGAGTTGAATCATCCGACGATGATGACATGCCGGACCTAGAGGATATTACACCACTAGTCGGTCTAGTTCGTGATAATCCTAGACCACAAGTTAATCCTCATGTTCCCGTTGGAGATGTGAGAGTTGCTGATGGAGGGTATGAACCACGAACTCTTGGACAAAGGATGGATCCAATTCAGCAACCACGCTGTTTAGGTGTGAATTTCGGATGTGAAGACGTCTAGGATTTCGGGTTTAGCCCGCAAGTTATTACCATGGTTCGCCAAAGTCAGCTTGGTGGAACGAGTGCTGAATCTCCACACCAACATTTACAGAACTTCGAGATTCTTATGGAGACATTGAAGCCGAAGAGGGTTGTCAACAACCACTACAAGATCAAGCCGTTTTTCTTCTCTTTGAAGGACAAGGCTTTGTCTTGGTATCAAGATCTTCCTGCTAGAAGACTTAATACTTGAGAGGATTTATCTTCGGAGTTCCTCACCAAGTTCTTTCCGCCATCCAAAACGGCGGAGTTGAGAGGTAAGATTAATGCATTTTCTATGAAACCTAATGAAAATTTATTTCAATCTTGGGAAAGGTTTCAGGATCTCTTATTGGATTGTCCACACCATGGCATTTCAAAGCTGGAGTAATTGGAGATCTACTACAAGGGGATGGATGTGGAAAAACAATTCAAGTTCCAATCTCTTTCTTGTGGTACATTTATGGACATGAGAGAATATGACGCTTGGGACTTCATTGAGAAGCAAGCCCAAGTGATTGAGAAGTATTCCCACCAGAAAGTGGATCCGAATAACCGGAATCAAGGAGATCCAGGAGCTAAGTTGACTCAAGCTGCACAAACTCAAATATTCTCCCTCAACAATGAGATCAAAGAGTTGAAAGAAGTCATAAAAACTAGCCTTCAAAAGACGAAGGAGCAAGAGGCCAACTACCTAGGGAGAGACAGCCACCAAGGCAATAGGAATGACTACCGGAACAATAATCGGAACAACAACTGGAACAATAACAGGAACTCCAACAACAACAATTGGAGATCCAACCAACAAAATCCCAGTAATCCCTATTCACATGCTGAAAATGCTTAAACACCTCCATCTTCTTCTACTCCTTTGAAAAGCCAAGGTAAAACATCGAATGGCTCGGGCAAGCCGGAGAAGGACAAGCACGATGCTATGATGGAGACAATCCTAGGAAAGCTCCAAGGATTAGAGAATCACATCACTTCGGTTGATAAGGCACAAAAAGCCTTAGTAAACCAAGTGTTCAACAGGGCCGGAGAAGTTCCTAGAGATCAAGGAAAGCTTCCCGGAAAGACGGAGGACAACCCAAAAGGAAGGGTGATGGCAATCACTACTAGGAGTGGTGTAACAACCACCGATCCGCAGCCTAAGTTTGTAGAAGTCCCAGCTGAGAAAGGAAAAGATAAGGAGAAGGAGAAGGAAGATGTCTATGTTCCTCCTCTAGCTTACAAACCTCCTCTACCATTCCCGCAACCTAGAGCAAGAGCGCGTCTAGACAAGCAATTCGGTAAGTTCATTGAACTAATGAGCAAACTGCATATTAACATACCTTTTATTGATGAAATTGAAGGTATGCCCGCTTCCGGGAAGTTCTTGAAAGAGCTACCCTCTAAGAAGAGAAAGCTAGAAGACTTTGGAGAAGTCAAGATGAGTTCGGAATCTTCGGAGCTCATCAAAACGATGACGGAGAAGATGCCCCCAAAGCTGAGAGATCCGGGGTCATTTTGCATTCTAATAGGAGTTGGAGAAGTCACATATGACGCTCTTTGTGACTTGGGAGCAAGCGTAAGCATCATCCCGCTTGCTTTGTGTAGGAAGATCGATTTAGGTGAACCTAAACCGGTGAAGATGACGTTGTACATGGCGGATCGATCCATAACTCGACCCGTAGGTATCATTAAAGACATCCCACTCAAGCTCGGTAAGTTCTATATTCCCATAGATTTTGTTGTGCTTGAAATTCCTGCAGATTGTCCAGTCCCGATCATACTCGGGAGACCATTTCTTGCAACCTTCGGTTGTATGGTGGATTGCAAGAACGCTAGACTAGCCTTCGATGTAGGAGAAGAGAAGGTTGAATTTGTTCTCTCAACTTTGGTGAAAGAGCCTACACTTGGAGAGGATATGCTCAACATCTATGACGAAGAGCTGTCTAGAGAAGAAGTAAGTTCGATCCTATTCAAGGATCCATTGCAAAGGGTCATAACCATGAGCATCATGGAAAAGGGAGAAGAAGAGGATTGCAATGTTGAGATTAAAGCCTTGGAGGAGCTAAAAGAGGTACATAATGAAGAGTTCAAAAAATTCTATGATGGCTCGGAAAACAAAAGAAATCACGGTCAGTCGTGCTATTCCACGGCCGTGGTTTCACCAAAACATCCCGTAGAGTGTTATTTTGAGAACAACAGAGACTTCCACGCCCTAAACCACGGCCGTGGAAGTAACAAGTGTGCCGTAATTTTGGAAAATTCAGAGAATAATTCCGTCTTTCCTACAACCACTCTTGAGTCTCCTTCCACAGCTCCCACACCCTTAGAGACTTCTAAGGAAGCATCAAGCACGCCTCAAGACACATCAAAGGCACCAATTACTTTGGAATTGAAGCTGCTTCCTACACATCTTTGGTATGTTTTTCTTGGAACTAATTCTACCTTTCCCGTTATTGTTAGTTCCGATTTAAAGGAAAATGAACATGAGAAACTTATGAATGTGTTGAGGAAACATAGGAAAGCTTTAGGCTATACCGTAGAGGATATTGTAGGAATTAAACCATCTTTATGTATGCACAAGATTCTAATGGAGGAGGATTACAAGCATTCACGACATCCTCAAAGTTGGTTAAACCCGGTCACGAAGGAGGTCGTGAAGAAAGAAATCCTTAAGTTACTTGACGCAAGTATCATCTATCCTATCTCCGATAGCAAGTGGGTGAGACCCGTTCAAGTCGTTCCCAAGAAGGGAGGAATGACCGTTGTGACCAACAAGAACAACGAGCTCATTCCAACAAGAACCGTGACGGGCTGGAGGATGTGCATTAACTACTGGAAGCTGAACAATGCAACTAGGAAGGATCACTTCCCACTACCATTCATAGATCAAATGCTTGAAAGTTTAGCACAACACTCCTATTTTTGTTACCTTGACGGTTATAGTGGTTTCTTTCAGATTCCGATTCACCCGGATGATCAAGAGAAGACCACATTCACGTGCCCGTGGGGTACGTTCGCTTATAGGAGGATGTCATTCGGACTTTGCAACGCTCCAGCCACCTTTCAAAGGTGTATGATGGCCATCTTCTCGGAGTATATTGAGGAAATCATGGAGTTTTGTATGGATGACTTTTCAGTTTATGGTTCCTCATTTGACAATTGTCTTGCTAACCTTTATCTTGTGTTGCAAAGATGTGAAGACACTAACCTAGTTCTTAATTGGGAGAAGTGTCAATTCATGGTTAAGGAAGGCATTGTGCTAGGATACTTGATCTCTAATTGAGAGATCTAAGTTGACAAGGCTAAGATAAAGACTATAGAGAAACTTCTTTCTCCATCTTCGGTGAAGGGTTATAAGAAGTTTCCGAGGACATGCAGGATTTTATAGGAGATTTATCAAAGACTTCTCGAAAATTTCGAAACTTCTAACTATAAGATTAGAGAAGCTCTCATCTCAGCCCCGATAATCCAACCTCCAGATTGGAATCTTCCATTCGAGATTATGTGTGATGCGAGTGACGTAGCTGTTGGAGCGGTGCTTGGAAAAAATAAGGAAGGTCGCACTCACACCATCTACTATGCTAGCAAGATGCTAAATGAAGTGCATCTCAACGAGCCATGGATAGGATTTCAAAGAGACCGATAATAGGACCTAGGTACCTTGTCTTAGAGGAACTTGAAGAGGTGACTGTAGTGAATGACTTGACTTGGCTTTTGGATAGAGCCAGATTGATCATCTTCTCCACCATTAGGGAAGATGCTTATCAGGAGATAACAAGGGAGTTTATAACTTCTTTTGAGCATAACACCGTTATCCGAACGGTGTCTTTTAGGTTGATGGAGCAAAACTATGAATTCTCTATAGTGCAATTTGAAACCTTCTTTGGGTTTCATGAGAGTTTCAATGGAAGGTTTCCTGGAGGAGTGAATGCCGCGGATTGTTGGCAACCGGCCTTAAAGATAGCCCATAAAGTCCTATCGGAATGCCTTTTCCCTAGGACAAGAAACACCACAAAAGATTAAGGCCGATGAACTCTTCATCCTCTATGGCATGCTTACGGGCCTTCATGTAGATTGTGCCACTCTACTTGCCTCTACCCTAAGTAAGTTGAAGAACAAAAAGGCCGGGAATATAGGTTATGGAGGTATGGTGACTCACATCGCCAACCAGCTGGGCATTGACTACTCTACTTGCACTAGGATAGGTGCGAGACCTTTGGGTCTCAATGGACTTATGACTAGAGGCCTCATCTTTCCCCGCCACCGTGCTTCACCTACCGCCACCATGCTTTTGGAGGAGAGAGGTGGTAGGGGCATCCCTTGGCTTCCGGAGTACTCTATCATGGTGGGCCGTCACAACTGGAAGGAGACTTTCATACCGATGTATTCCAATAGACTAGTAGCTCCTCCATATGTGCCTGATGAGGTTCTAGCTGAGGATGATGAGGAGATGGGAGGAGGAGATGATTAGGATGCAGGAGGGGCTGAGCATGACTTTGGCTCATTCCCGGACCAGCCGGCCGACTTCCCGGAGCCGCCTAGGAGATCTCCCCATTAGTCTAGACCGTCCGGATCTTCTTCCTCACGCCGGGATAGTGTGAGTGAGCAGCCGACATGGATGGAGACTCCACCTGCTTGGTATGGACAGCAACCATCTTGGATGGGAGCTCCACCTCCTTGGTATGATCAGCCACCAGTTGCACCCACACCTATCCAACAGCAGCAGCCGGAGTGGTTACAGCAGCCTCCAACTTGGTACGGACAGCAACCAGCATGGGCGAGCGATCTTTCTAGTAGAGTTGGAGACCTGGAGATACACCAGCAGACTCATGATGTGGAGCGGCAGGAGAATGCCAAGATATTACGAGATGTGTACCGACAACAGTTTGGGCGTCCCTTCAGCTCCGACTTCTTTCCATACCCGCCACCTCCTTTACAGTGATCTTGTCGGATGCTTTGAGCCACTCTACCACCATTAGTGAGTTTTCTTTGTTTCTTTTCGTTTCTTTATTTTTCTTGAACATTGAGGACAATGTGTATGTCAAGTATGGGGTGGGGTGTGACTCTCGTTTGTAATAACTCGATACACTTGCTTGCTTTTAATTCCATGAACATTTGCATCTTTCAATTATTTGTCACACGTTTCATTATTGCATTGCATTGAAAAGCTTTGAAAAATCCATATAAATTTTGAAAATTATTGTGCTTCTAAGATTAGAGATGATTTCTATGATGAATCTACTTGTGGAATGAGTTTTTGATGACATTTGTATGCTTGAATTGAATTATGAATTGTGAAGAGATTGAGTATGTTGTTTATCCTTTCTTGCAAATTTCATAATGTGAAAGTTTTATCTAAATCATATTGAGAAATGAAGGTTGAAATTACAATATAAGTTCTTATACTTCTTTATGAGATGACTAAGGCACCTCGATTTTATTACTTCTTTCTTTGATCATTTAGCCCCTCAATGAAAAATATTTGCCTCCTTTACCTATCCGGGATTTAGGAAAAGTTGATTTTGGCATATTTTATGTGGGAGGTCCATGAAAGCAATTGTTTGAATTCAAAGTGTAGGAATATAGATTTGGCGAAGTCAATCATGATGATGAGTAACTCGGCACCATTCACATAGCTGGGTGTTTGTGTCTTGCCAAATTCGGATTGAGCGATATTCCTAACGGATTATGGCATGTGCATCAAGGGTTTGAGGCATCTCGAAATTGAGAAATGCCAATCTCCTAGGCTTCAGTTTTTGTGCACCACTGTCCATATTTCCAACAGTAAAGTCGAAAATTATGTGTAAAAAGTCTAGAGCAAATCTCTAAGTTGGTGGTTAGTTCAAATGGTGAAAAGAAAAGAGTTTGTGTGTGCCTTCTTCCCGGATTCATACACTACATTACTTTACAAGTTTCCCACCCTTTCCATATTGTTTACCTTACTTGAAAGTCCTTGAGATCATAAGAATGCTATTTGACTTGGTGATCTAAATTGAAGTTTCACATGCTTGATTTTGACAATGCTTGAAGGTTATGATGTTTGTCTTAAAGTTTAGGCAATTTATGATGTTCCTTTGCTTTGCATATTTTGGTTTATGTATATGAACGTTTTCAAGGATGAACGAAGCAAGATTTGAGGATGATCTATTGATTAGAAGCACATTACCAAAAAGATTGTTTTGTTTTGTTATGCATTCATGTTTCATTCTACCTTATGTTCTAAGCTTTTGAAAACCTTGCTTGGGGACAAGCAATTGACAAGTATGGGGTATTTTGATAGCATGAAATATGATTATATTTTAGGCATTTGTTTTGATTGTTTTTCCCTCTTAGATGTGTACATGGATATGAGTTTGAAGCATTTATGAGCACTTCCACCTATTTTATCGATATAGAGATCTACACTAGCTTTGTTTTGTTTATAGGTGAAGAAAGGCTTGAATTGGAGCATAATGTGGAGGAATAGGAGTATTTGATCATGCTAGATGTCAAGGAGATGCCTTGGAGAAGTTATGAAAGGAGCATGAGTGAAGAACATCACAAAACAAAGGCTTTCACGAAGGTCAGAGAGTTCCACGACCTAAACCACGACCGTGGTTATGGGTTGGGTTCGTAGAAAGTGATTTTGGAGAACATCAGAGAGTTCCACGCCCTAAACCACGGCCGTGGAATCTTGTACTAGGCCGTAATTTCCACGACGAAGTGACGTGTCATATTTGCTACGTCAGTGATGGTTATTGGGCTTTTCTCGTAACCCAATTTCGCTCAATAAGAAGGCTTGAGAAGGGAGTTTCGAGGATGGTCGCTTAGGGCTTCATTTTACCTTCACATACAATTCCGCGCTTAGGGTTGATACGAAGGAATGGAGATTTCGGATCGTGGCTTGGGAAAGACGCAATATTGAAGATTGTGTACTTCGAGATCTTCTTAGGGTTTGCTTTTGGAGACGGATTGACACTTCATTCTTCGTTATTGCTTAAGATTGTTGTGAGGATTTCTATTCCATATTCTGAATTCATTAAACACGTACTTTGGTTTGTCGGATTTGAGATTGAATTTGATTGTTTTTAGAGTTTTCGAGGGTTTTACCTTTTTCTCTTCTCAATTTGATATTTGATTCAATGACTATGATTATTGGCTAAAACCCTTTAGCAATTCTAAGGTGAAGGGTTAATAGTTGTGGCTTAGATGATGATAGATCGATCGCAAATCGATTGGACCTTGAGAGTGTTAGAAACCTCGTCGACAACCTAATCCACGGTCTGTTCTTGAAAACCACGGCCGTGGTTCTTCAAGATCTAGCCGTGATTTTCTCTGTTTTACGACTTTTGCTTTTGCTTTAATCCAAAGTTAGGGATGTGCTTTAACCTAGCCTTGACTTGCCTTTTCTAGGTAGTAGTGAGACTCAACATCCTCTATGTTGGTTTCGAGTGTCACAACCTTAACCGTTTTGGCTTATCTTTGATTTCTTGGGTTTAGGCATGAGTATTTGAGAGTAATTCTTATCCTTAGATCCTTTCTATACTACAGCCTCAACAACCTTTACAGAGAGTGTCCTTGGGTGAGTTATATAAGGTTTTGGAACTTCACCGTACTCAACCTTACATTAGTTATGATGAAGGATCATCCAAGATAAGTCTAGGTCCCTTAACAAGGGCTCAAGCTAAACTACAAGCTAAGATGGATGTATTTCTTCTAACCATGAACCATGAACCATGAACCACCTAACTCACCTTCCATGAGCCAACAAGCCTTGATGATGATCATGGTCCACCAAGGAACAAGCTGCACACCTAAGGGTTCTACATAAGGCTGAAATGTTCAAATTGGTTGAATAAGCTTATTTGGCTGTTTTAAGTGTTTTTAAGTCTTTTTAGAATAAAAGCCCAAACTTATGTCTTGACGGGCCTTTAGTTAATTATTTCAGTTCATTAAAATATTAAACACTATATATATGTTATTAGGCGTGCTAGGTCAGGGGGAGATCCAGAAGATACACGTTAAACATAGTTTTTGTGTTGTTGTTGCAGATTGGCGATTTCCAGCCTGTTGGAGAGCTTTGTGATTGTGATTTTGGCTTAACTCTTCTTGTCTGAGTTAATCTCCTTAGGGATTAGTGTTGCAAGTTGTTTATAAGCATCCTCTTGGTGCTTTCAATCTCCATATTGATTGTGTCAAGTTGTAGAAGCAGGGTTGATTAGTCTTTTGGATTGGTTCTTGAATTTGTTGTTCAAGGGTTCTTCCATAGTTCTATTCGGTCTTCTTAATTATCTATCTTTATATTTGCGTGCTTATCATTCCTCCATATCTAAGTTTCATTCCATTGTTTCCAGGTTGTTCGTCTAGATCATTAAACGGGCTAATCCCCGTATCAATTGGTATCAGAGATTTGAGGACATTCAACCATCATCAAAAGAGTCATAAAATCACAAAAAGAGTTTGTTTTGATCATTGCAATTGATCATTGTCTTTTGTTAGTCTTTTATTTTCTTCGGTTTTTCTCTCTTCTATTCACAGTTGATTGAATTCTAACTTGTTTGTTGTTCTTGATCAGCGAATTGAGCATTGAAGTCATCAACAAACACCAACACCACCACGCCAGCCCCACCACTGTAATAGCTAGGATTTCCGAATTCTAATTAATGTTGATTAACTTAATCGTTTATAGTAATTAACATATAACTCGCAAAGATTTCGCAAGTGATGAGTATGAGTCCCACCATTATGTTCCTAGCGTAATTTTGGACGTTTGGGGAAATTTTTACTTATTCCCCCGGGTACTTATTTTTACCCTCCGGTGTTATTTGGAGCATTTGGGAGCTCCAATTAATAAAAATGCAGTTGAGTGAAATGATCAGGACATCGGATATGTCCTAGATATGAAATAACATGGAGAGGCGAAATGGACAAAAGAGTCGCTATTTCGTTTTTTAACGGCTAAGAAACACGGCTTAGCAATACACGTTTTCCGAGGCAGTTGTGGAATAATTATCCCTACAATATTCCAGATTTAATATTCCAATCTCGAGAAATTTGGAGAAGGAGGTTCGACCCGCCTTTGGATCGGTTAAAGAATAATTATCGACTTCGCTAAAGGATAATTATCGTCTTCACTATAAATAGCGGAAAATCCTTTATTAATTAATTTCTTTTCACGTTTCCTCGTAAAAGCTCTAATTTCTCTCAACCTTCAAACTCAGATCTACTCTCCGTTTCTAATCCGATTTCAATTCCGTTTGAGTTTCTGGATTCCTCTCTTCATTCTCTTCATATCGGTACCGAGTTTCTGCATTTCCGAGTATATGGAGGGCTGGTCGAGCATATAGTCACCAGGACGGTTCCGTTGCTCAGATTCCGGTGAATTTGATGGTGTCCATGCGTAGCCTGCGTCGTTTTGATTCCGAATCTTCTTTCAGATCGTCAATCGGGTTAGTAACGAATAAGTTATGAATTTATTCGTTTTACGTACTGCGATTTGGCCTAAATTGACTTTAGGCTTGTCAAAATGGATAATTAGAAATTCCACTATGGTCGTTATATTAGGATTAGAATTGAGATTGAGGAATGTTGATTAGATACTACCTTGAGATTTGAGGAATTGTGAGTTATGCTGAGATATTGAGGTTTAGTTGGTTGTGAGGCTTATAGATTGAGTATAATCTTCATGGATCTCTTTGGGGCTAGGTGTGACCCCTTTGATGAATAGAGTTTGATATATCTTTATGCCTTGTTATTAGGCAGTGCCCTCTCTCAGGATTGGAGGTTGTTGTGGTTGAGCTGAGTACGAGGTTGAGGTAAGTCCGTAGGACTTACTTAGCTACCATCCCTATATTGGGTGTTTGCATGAGTGGTGTTTGCTTTATATGTTTGCTATGATAGTATGAGTTGTCGTTTTTATCGACCTATGTTCTATTGACTACCCCACTGCGTGGCTGTGATAACCTTTCCCTTTTATCACGCCGTGGAGTCTGAGAGGTTCTCTGATGTCGGGCCAGACTGGTTTACAGGAAGGGCGCAATCCACTTCCACAGGGTACACGGATTGTGTGACCGATACTCGTACAGCTGGACATTGTACTCAGAGGCGGGGATGTATCGGTCCTCGTGTCACATACTTTCATCTATCTCTATATATACGATTTGAGTGAATGACTATTATATAAAGATGATAAAATGGGTAAATGTGTGATAGCATGCTGATGTGTTCATCTTTCATGATTGTGCGTGTGCTTATGCATTACCTTATATATGTATGGTTAGCTAACAGTTTCATACCGTGTTGTAGATGTTTGTAGGATAGGCGCTACTGGGTGATCTGATAGGGTGACAGGCCGAGGACTCTCGTACATTAGGTGGTTGGTTTTGGGGTTGTTTATGTTTTCCCTCCTGCGTGAGGATGATGTCTTGTTTTCCCTCTTGTGTGAGGATGTCGTTTCATACTCGGCTATGTTGTTGTTTACCTTTGGTTATACAGTTTATACGGTTTTATGTATTTGTTTTTATATCTGTCAGTGCCATGTTGTAAGGTCCAGTGAACTTGTTGTCAGGCTAGGTTCAGGATCCATTGTGAGATCCTAGCCCAATGTGGCACTCCGAGTCCCGCGGATTCGGGTTGTTACAGAGTTGGTATCAGAGCCCAGGTTGATAACAATGGCACTTGCTACCTGCAATAAGGTCTGATAGGTAAAATAAATAGATTCCGAAAAGGGTCTGACGTTTTAAAACGTTTTTGGTTTTAAGTGTGGTTTGGGGTTAAAATGTACGAGAAGTCGTCACCTCTGCCATGGATCTCTGCAGCGTAGATATGTATATATATATATATATATATATATGTGTGTTTATTATGGATTATGTGGATGTTTTATATATATATCGATACATATTGAATATATATAGCCTTGTAAACTTAGGTGCGTATATCCTACAGATGGCTCAGACTAGAGCAGTATCTATAGTGGGACGAGGTAGGGGTACACCCCCTCTTCCTCCGGTAACGTCAAGTCAGGGACCAGTTTCTGATGTTGTTTCGCCTATGGTAGAGAACGAGTTTGAAGAGAATGATCATGTCTCCATGAGCAGATCCGAGTTTCAAGAATATATGCGCCAAGTATATGAGGCTGTAAAAGTGGTTAGACCTACACCGGATCTACCAACATCTGTGGGACCAAAGGAAGCTTCTTGATCAAAGAAGAAACAACGAGTTGAACTAGCGAAAGATGAGGTAGGCCTTCCAAGTGGTAAGCAGAATCCGGCTTGTGGACGTTTGAGTAGTCCCCATTCTAAACGGACTTCTGGTGAGAAGAGAACTTGTTATAATTGTGGGAAGCCTGGACACATAAGACCACACTGTGCAAAACCGCCGGTGATTTGCTTCACCTGTGGTAGACCAGGTCATAAAGCTGACTTTTGTAGGCAAGGTAGAGTTGTATCACGACAGGGTTCTTCTTCTACCAATATGACGGGAGGTGGTCAAAAGACCCCTTAGCAGTAGATACACTGACAATATAGAATCCCAGATCGTCAGCCTACTCAGGGATCCGTTCCTAGACCGAGTAGAGATAGAGGTCGTGGTGGGAGTGCCATAGACACTAGAAGAGTTCAAGGTAGAGCCTTGGAGCTGAGAAGTGTAGAGGAGTCATCCGTACCAGTTACAGTTATGGGACGTTTATGTCTCATCTGTTGCTATCCAGATCATTTGCGCTCTGAGTGTCCGTTGGCACCGATAGCTTGCTTCACCTGTGGTGAACTAGGCCATCTGTCCCCTTCTGTCAGCAAGGTGGTGTTTTTTCTCAGCAAGACCTTCCTCTTTCCGGTGTAGAAAGAGTGGAAGTGGAGGCTATGGCGATGACCTCAGTGATACCTGAGGAGCATAGACCCGAGATTTAGTGATGATATGCAGTGGAGCTTCTGGTGTTAGTTGTACGGGTACCATTCTTGCTAGTGGTTTACCTAGTGGAGTTTTGTTTGTTGTGACAGCTATGCACTTCATGTCTTTCGATATGCGTTAATAGTTGACTGTGGAAACAATAGAATATAGACTTTCCTTTACATGATTAATAGTTAGGGGTCTGAGGTAACCGCGAGATTGTGATTGTCCCATTCATTTAGGGACTTGTGAATGATTTATAGACTTCTTTGTCATGCCTTAGGTGCATGAGGAAGTCACTATGCGTATGGTTTGGATGAATAAATATCATGTCATGTTAGATATCAGTTGGAAGGTTGTTACAATCTCTACTGAGACCGATTAGACAAAGGTCTTCCGAGGTTACGACCTTTGAAGAGATGAGTATTGTCATTAGTGCCGTATGAGGAACGAAGTTGATAACACAAGGAGGTGATGTTTCTGATGTTATGATATGAAGAAGGAGGTTCCACGTTGGAGGATATTCCAGTGGTTTATGAGCTTATAGACGTGTTACTGAACCGTCTAGTTGCCACCTCAACGGAGTGTGGACATTGTTATCAAGTTGAAGTGTGATACGAACTGATTGGGAAGGCCCATATCATATGGTGCTTGTTGAGATGTTGTAACTGAAGGATTGATAAGTGGGCTGAGATGAGCTTCCTTCGCCCTAATGTATCCAATGTCTCGTATTGACGACCTGATGAATCAGCTTCAAGGAGCAATCGTGTTTTTCAGGATTTCCTTGTGCTCAAATTACCACCAATTGAGGGTGAGAGAGCAGGATGTGCATAGGATAGTTGTTCATACCCGTTATGGACACTACAAGTATGTAGTGATGTCATTTGGGTTGACGAATGCCTTAGCAGTCTTTATGGAGTTGATGAATAGTATTTTCGTCGACTTCTTTGAATAGTTTGTGGTGGTCTTCATTGAGGACATTTCGATATACTCTCGTAGTAGAGAAAAGCAGACCGATCATCTGAGGACAGTTTTGCTGATGTCGAGAGATAGAGGGTTGTATACTACGCTCTCTAAGTACGAGTGGGATGCCAATGGTAGCCTTCTTAGGCCATGTTGTCTCCGCTAGTGGGATCTTTGTTGATCTAACCAGGATTGAGTATGTTGCAACATGGACGATATTGATGAACATTAAGGGAATGCATAGTTTTCTCGGCTTAGCCGATTACTACCCACGCTTATGGAAGGGTTTTGTGAATATGTATCCCTTTACGAGGCTTCTGAGGAAGACCCTTAGAATTGCGTGGTCAAAGCAATATGCCAGAACGTTGAAGAGTGGAGGAGATATTTAATCTCTACTTCGATTTTGTTATAGTCCGAAGGTTTTGGGGATTCCATAATATACGGTGATATATCTCAGCTAAGTTTAAGACGCGTATTAATACAGAGGAGTGGAGTTATGGATATGTGGGTCTACAGTTGAAGACGTGTGAGGAGAACTACCCGACGCCTGATTTAGAGTTAGCAGCGGAGTTGAATAACCACCAGCGTTAAGGACTCGTTTTGATCAAGACTTTAACCCAGATATTCCGTACTATTCAGAGAAGTTGAATGTTGTCGCCAACAACTTGAATAGAAAGACGCCTCAAGAGAAGACAAGTGCGAGGCTGACAGTTCAGCCTCAGTTTTAAAGAGATCCAACTTGGCTAGAGTTGGACAATCAGTTTCTTGATGAGGATATCCAGTTATGCCTTAAAGGTTCTACCTGGTCTATTGGAAGAGGACCGAACAGAAGCAGGGGACCTGCCCGACCTTGTTAAAGATGGGAGAGAAGATGTCTCGTAATGAGGCACCACAGTTCTCCATGAGAGTAGATGGAATGATGAAGAGTCATGACCGCTTTTGTGTACTTACTGATGTAGAGTGAGACAGACAATTTTACAGTACATTCACTGTATACCTTACTCAGTACATTCAGGTACGAGTAGAAGGGTACCACGAGGTGAGACGATTATATTGATGGAGAAGATGGAAACTGATGTAATCAGATTTGTGACACAGTGTGTGACCTGTCAGCAAGTCAAGATAGAACATTTCCGACCTAGAGATGAGCTCCATCCACCACCAGTGCAGTAGTGGAAGTGGTAGGACATCTTTATGGACTTTGTGATGGGATTGAGGCCCAGTGGGAATTTTGATGTATCCGGATTGTTGGTGACAGATTAACGGAGCCGGCACGTTTCGTTCCTATTAGAGAGACGTGGCCAGCGAATGCATTGGTTGAGGAATACACTAGACAGATAGTGAGACTCCATGGTGTACCGAGAACGATCATCTCTGATCGAGATGGACGTTTTACCTTGAGAATTTAGGCAGCAGATACAGACTACTTTGAGGGACGAGTTTACACTTTATGACGGCGTTTCACCCCCAAATAGATGGTCAGTCAAAGAGGACCATCCAAACCCTTGAGATATGTTATGAGCTTATGTATTGAACTGGAAACATGGATGGTTAGATTACCTCCATTAATGGATTTATTATGTGATAATGATTGACGCACATCTTTTGGGATGCCCCCTATGAGGCATTATACATATGTAGACGCCGTATACCTTTATGCTAGAATTGACCTAGCAGTATTAGTAGAATAACACCTGATCCGATTCAGGATTTTATACTTCAAGTAACGCTGATTAGAGGAAGAATGTTGGTTGTACAAATTCGCCATATATCATATGTAGACGAGAGGCGTCGACCTCTAAAGTTCAAGTGAGAGTTCATGACCGGCTTAGAGTATCTTTGCTATGAAATGTTAGATGTGTTGGCATAAAAGGGAAACCGAGTTTTCAATATGTCGGTTTACTTGGGATCTTGACCAGAATTGTGAAGGCAACATGATGTTTAGTTTTGCCTTTGAGGTTAGAGGGTGTTTACCCAGTGTTCATATGTCTCAACTGAGGGAGTATATACCAGGTTCGAGACACCTAGTGAGTTATGATGATCTAGTGGTTAAGCCGAACCACATCCTTGTTGAGCATTTGGTTACATTCTTGGAATGAGATATGAGACGCTTGCATTCGAAAGACTTTTCCATTTTAAAGGACGTAGTGGTCGAGGTGAGGACCTAAAGAGACCACATGAGAGACTGAGGATAGGATCCTGAGGAACTATCCAGAGTTTATGTCTAGACAGGTCCATCTGTGGGAGCACGAGTAGATTTTAGTGCTATCTTGATGAATGTTGTGCTTATGTGATTATATGACTTGATGTGTTTATTCCATGCTAGCTGTGATGTGATTTATGATCTTAGTAGATCTTGTTGTGCTAGCGTAATGTATGTCATAGCTGGAGATGATTATTTCCTCCACACTATCTGAGTATGATTTATATTTATAGCTGGAGATGGTTCTTTCCTCCAAGCTATTTGAGTGTGATTAGGATTCAGCCGGAGATGGTTCTTTCCTCCATGCTACCTTGATGGACATAGTTTCAGTGGAGATGTGTGTCACGCTCAAGATGTGTGCACAATAAGCTTTAAATTTCAACTCGTTATATTTCTCCTAACTCCTAGTTCACCCGCAGTGTACGGGACGTTCATAGTATGGATAGTATTCCGAGGTCGAACACAAAGACTAAGGTGAGATTGATTCGGTTTATGATTAAGTTTAGTGAAGATCTAGGTTAAGAAAAGAGAGAAATAAAGAAATGAAAATCGCAAATGTTTTTGGTTGGTTTTTAGGTGATCAATCAAGGATCACAATTCATGCAAAAGTAAGCAATCAACTAAGTTAACGAATCAACACAAAGAAACAAGCTAAACACGAGATATGAATCAAAAGAGAGAAATGGATTCTAGGGGTTGGAAATTCCAATTATGGCATAGGACTTAAGCTATCTAATCATTCCTCGGATGATCTATGATATGTCGGGAGTAAGTGTTTCTAGAGTGGGATCAATCACCGGGTCAGTCTCATGGTCCACTAATCCATTCCTAAGATCTCATTACCGGGTAGGTCTCTAAGAATCCTAAGGATTGGAATTCTACACATACCGGATTTGTTGCCTAGAGGTCTAACCTATCCTTACCGGGTAAGTCTCGGAAAGGGAAGTTCTAAACAACTATCCTAGCACACTTAGTCCAATGGCGGCTTGTGAGGCTCACCACTACCTAGGGTTTGTAATCTTCGAAATCTAAGGGTAAGAATCACCAGGTAGGTCTCTTCTAACACTTAGTAGCTAACACTAGGTCACCCTAGGCTAGATTAACTCAACAAACACCTAGGATTTCAACGTTCTAACAATCTAAAACTAGAATTATCGAACCAGGAGAAACCACGGGCTGTTCTACACATCCACGGCCGTGGAATGGGAAGATCCACCCGTGGACTTCAACAGAGAGTTCGTTCTTGTAAGTTACTCATCCAAAAGTAAATCTAAGTGCATCCTATCATAGTCCTAGCCACAATCATCCTTTCCTTACCCTAGAATCACATCTATTTAGCCTACAACATTCATCATAACAATCGAAATCATCATACATAAACTCATAGCATTCATTTACAAGATAGTGAAGGGGGGAGAGATGAACAAGTAAAGTAACGAAACCAAGCTGAAGTTTAGATAAGAATGACTCACAACCCTTCCAAAAGAAGGTTCAAATGGTTCATATAACTCTAGAAATCAAAACCGAAACTCTTCACTACGAAAGCTATCAAAGTGTGGCAATGGTGTGTTCTTCTTCTTCTCCAACAAGCTCCTCTCCAATGGTGGTTTCCTTCTACTTCCTTCTACAAGAATCTTCTTGTTGAGAGATTGTTTTTGATTGGATGATGGTGGATAATGGAGAGCTGCTCCAAGATGCTTCTCTCAGTCAATAAAGGACCACTTTTATAACAAATTTTGCATGAGCTGGCTATGAGAGTCGTGGCACAGCTGTCACAAGAATCTGGCAAAATCCACGGGTAGAATCATGGCCGTGGAATGTGCCAGTGAACCGTAGTTTGCTCCAGAAACTTCGCTTTGGATCATTAAGCTGTGATTTGGTGCATGGCTTGTGTTGGCAAGGCTCCATGAGTCTTCCTTAGCCTCTAGTTTGCATCCTTATGAGCCCGGAGGTGTGTCATCTCGAGGATTGATTCTCTAATGCATCAATTAAGCTCCTAAATCTCCCAAAATACCTATAAAACACGCACAAGTCCGTGTAGACGTCTATCTCGACAAAATACATGAATTGAGTGCAAAACGTCGTGAACTAATGCTAAACCATGCGTGAATGAGTGAGAAATCTATCTAAATGACTACTTAAACCTAGCTCATAAATCGTGTTATCAAAATACCCCATACTTAAGGTTTGCTCGTCCCCGAGCAAATTCCCAACTATAGACTAAGAGATAACACGATTTATGTATGCAGAAAAATGGCAAAATCTTTTTGGGTTTGTGCTTCTACTTTTGGATCACCTTCATAGGCATGCTTCATGGTAATGGATAATCAATCATGCATCAAACGAGTGAAAGCATGGAAAGACAATTGTACTTAGCTTGAAAGTATTCATGAAATGTAAAGATGAAGAAGTCAAGAAGATCAAGAGCATATCCAATCTAAATTACTAAGTCTTACAAACATGCAAGTAGGTCATAAGGTCTTATGAGCTCAAAGGCCAAGAAATGTTGTGATTAGGTGGGGATTTTTCTAGGCTATGTGATGCTAATCCGGGAGTGGAACTAACTCCACAATCTTGTCCTCGATCAACTTCCCTCAAGTGTATATTTTTCTCTATCTTTTCTTTCTTTTCTTTTTCTTTCGCTTATTTTTGAGAAAATGGCATTGGTGTACAAAAGCCGAAACCTTGGTGATTAGCCATCCTCGGGCTTTTTCTTATTTTTCGAGGTGCATCCCCACCGGGCACACATACCAAAGCTCGTTAGGAATATTGGTTTATTTGACTTTGGCAAGGCACCAACACCCGATTATGTGAAGTGTACCGAGTTACTTGTCATTTAAGCCAACGTCCCCAAACCTATATGTTTGGCTACACTTTCACAACAAATTCAGCATTTAATTTATGACATTCTTTCATCAACATCTTCACCCCACACTTGCTTTTTACACACATCAACACACTAACATGCTCCTATTCCCGGATGGATCAAAAGGGGTCAAATTTATCTCAATTGAGGTGCTCAAACAATCATGATCAAGATGAGAAGTAGAGAAAGATGAATTGCCTCATTCATTCCTAGATGGTATGCAAGAACTATCATGTAATTTCGACCTTCAATACTCAATCCATTCTAGGCAAACATCATGATCACAAATCATTCATGGTTTCAAAAGAAGTATTTCAAGTCCACATATGCTATCATCAATTTAACACATAAGGCCATCCATAGCCAATCCACAAGACAAGATTCATCATTAGGGTCATATCCAAGCTTAGAAAGCACAAAATTTTTAAATTTTCTGATTTTTATGGGATTTTGAAATGAATATATACAATGCAAGACATGTGAAGATTTTAAACTATCCTAGATGCTCATCATGCAAAGGATTATGCAAACCCCACCCCATACTTAGAAACACATTGTCCCCAATGTGTAAATGAAGTAGAGAAGAGTGAAAGAGGGTTCTCACAATGTAAAAATGGTTTGCTATGGTATTTGGGATGACTCAAATGGATTGATGGCGGATGATCCTATCAAGAATGGTAGAGAGCTCTAAGTGTTCATCAAAGCATTGGAACCCGCGCTAGGCACCGCTAGCTGTCCAGGTTCCGCGTCCGCTCCACCCATAGTTGATGAGGGGTTCATCATCATCATTCACATGCCAAACAAGGCTTCCCATGCTACTAAGGTTCTAGCACACATAAAACACACCAAACACGCAAAGCACACAAAAATAGAAAAAATCTAAGAAAAAACGAAAAATGAAAAGGGAAAAACGTTACCAATGGGTTGCCTCCCACCAAGCGCTTCTTTAAGGTCATTAGCTTGACCAAACTCGGGGGCGTCTACTCAAGGTGAAGTGGGGCAATTATGTCCACCAGAGCTCCCGGGATATACTTCTTCAACCGGTGCCCATTCACCTTAAAGTTCCCACAATGTTCCCCTCCTATCTCAATAGCTCCATGGGGAAAGATCTTCTTCACCACATATGGCCCGGTCCATCTTGATTTGAGCTTTCCGGGAAAAAGCCGCAGCCTTGAGTTGAAGAGAAGGACGAGGTCGCCTTCACTCAACTCCTTGGGGATGATCCTCTTATCATGCCACCGCTTGGTCCTCTCCTTGTAGATCCGGGCATTCTCATAAGCATCCAACCGGATCTCCTCAAGGGCATTCAATTCAAGCAATCTCTTCTCTCCTGCCTCCTTGAGATCAAAATTTAGCCACTTAATGGCCCAATAAGCTATATGCTCCATCTCTACCGGGAGATGGCAAGACTTGCCATAAACCAACTTGTAAGGAGTGGTGCCAATCGGTGTCTTGAAAGTGGTCCTATATGCCCACAAGGCATCATTGAGCTTCATAGCCCAATCCTTTCTCGTCCTAGAGACCGTCTTCTCAAGAATGGCTTTGATCTCCCGGTTGGAGATCTCCACTTGGCCACTAGTTTGGGGATGGTAAGGTGTTGCCACCTTATGAGTCACCCCATACTTAGCCAAAAGCGCTCCAAAGTTCCTATTTGTGAAGTGCTTCCCTCCATCACTAATAATCACCCTTGGTGTACCAAACCTAGGGAAGATCACTCGGTTGAAGAACCGCACCACCACCTTGGCATCATTTGTAGGAGAAACGATTGCCTCCACCCATCTTGACACATAGTCCACCGCCAATAGGATGTAGAGATTTCCACATGAAGAAGGGAATGGTCCCATGAAGACCACACCCCACACATCAAATATTTCCACTTCTTGGATGTTGTTCAAGGGCATCTCATTCCTTCTCGAAATGTTGCCCGTCCTTTGGCAAGCATCACATGCCGCTATAAAACCTTGCACATCCTTAAACAAGTTAGGCCAATAAAAACCGGATTGCAATACCTTTGCACACGTCTTGTGTGAGCTAGCATGGCCTCCACATGGTAAGGAGTGACAATGCCGGATCACACTTTCTACTTCATCTTCCGGTATGCATCTTCTAAACATTCCATCCGGGCCTCTTTTGAACAAGAGTGGTTCACTCCAATAGTAATGCCTCACATCATTGAAGAACTTCTTCCTTTGGGCATATGACAAACCGGGAGGCACTTCCTCACACACAAGATAGTTCACAATGTGGGCATACCATGGCTCACTTCCTCTAGACACTTGGAACAAGCATTCCTCCACCATTTGTAATTGCTTATCCCGGAATGAGTCATCAATCGGGATGTCATCTCTCTCAAGCTCTAATGGAGGCAATCTACTAAGGTGATCCGCCACTGAGTTCTCGGATCCCTTCTTGTCCCGTATTTCCAAATCAAACTCTTGTAGAAGAAGGATCCACCGAATCAACCTAGGCTTGGCATCCTTCTTGGTAAGGAGATAACGGATCGCAGCATGATCCGTGTACACTATGACCCTCGCTCCAACAAGATATGAGCGGAACTTCTCAAAAGCATACACAACCGCTAGCAACTCTTTCTCGGTGGTAGCATAATTGAGTTGGGAATCATCTAGCGTCTTGCTAGCATAATAAATGGCATGAGTGCGCACCTCTTTCCTTTGCCCCAAAACAGCCCCAAAGGCTACATCGCTTGCATCACACATGATCTCAAATGGTAGATTCCAATCCGGAGGTTGCATAATAGGTGCGGAGATCGATGCATTCTTTAACCTACAAAAAGCCTCAAGACAATCTTTGGAGAAGACAAAATCAACATCCTTCATTAGTAGGTTAGTGAGAGGCTTAGAAATTTTAGAGAAGTCTTTAATAAACCTCCAGTAAAAACCGGCATGCCCTAAGAAACTCCTTACCCCTTTCACCGAGGTAGGTGGCGGCAACTTCTCTATAGTTTCAATCTTGGCCCTATCAACCTCAATGCCACGGTTGGACACCAAGTGTCCCAACACAATCCCTTCACTTACCATGAAGTGGCATTTTTCCCAATTTAAGACAAGATTTGTCTCCTCACATCTTTTCAATACTAATGACAAGTTAGCCAAGCAATTATCAAAGGAAGAACCATGAACAGAGAAATCATCCATGAACACTTCCATGATATTTTCAATGTACTCAGAAAAGATAGCCATCATACACCTTTGGAAGGTGGCGGGTGCATTACACAACCCAAATGGCATACTCCTATATGCAAAGGTTCCCCATGGACATGTAAAGGTGGTTTTCTCTTGGTCATCGGGGTGGATAGGGATTTGGAAGAATCCACTATAGCCGTCTACGTAGCAAAAATGAGAATGTTGAGCTAACCTCTCTAGCATTTGGTCAATGAAGGGAAGAGGGAAGTGATCTTTCCTAGAGGCCATGTTCAACTTCCTATAATCAATGCACATCCTCCATCCCGTAACCGTCCTAGTTGGGATTAGTTCATTGTTCTCATTAGTCACTACGGTCATCCCACCCTTCTTAGGAACTACATGAACGGGACTAACCCACTTACTATCCGAGATAGGGTAGATAATTCCCGCATCTAGCAACTTAATGATTTCCTTTTTGACTACCTCTTTCATTATAGGATTCAATCTCCTTTGATGTTCAATAGAGGGTTTATGATTATCTTCCATCATTATCTTATGCATGCACAAAGAAGGCTTAATGCCAACCAAATCATCAATAGTATAGCCAATGGCTTTCCTATGCAATCTTAGCTCATGCAACAACTTAGCAAGTTCATCATCACTCAAGCATGCATTAACAATCACCGGATATGTAGAATCAACACCAAGGAAAGCATACTTCAAATGAGAGGGGAGGGGTTTAAGTTCAAGTTTAGGAGGACCTTTATCGATTGGAGACGATCCAAACAATGTTGGATGAGATGAATCCAAAGCAAATGAAGACCCTCCAAGGCTCCTTGGAGATTGATCATCATTAAGGGCTGATTCAGGGGAAACCACGGCTGGAATCACGGTCTGCTCCAAGTCCACGGCCGTGGACCTTGCCTGGCTCCATTTTTGTGGCTTTACAGAGAGTTTGACGGCCGTGGAACTCATTCCACGACCGTGGTTCCTACAGCTGTTCAACACCCCTTCGTTTTCTTCAATTTGAGCCTTTGTCTCCTCTTCTAATGCTTCTAAGGCCTTGATCTCTTCATTGCAAGCCTCCTCAACACCTTCCTCCATCATACTCAAGGTAAGAACTTTCTCCAAGGGATCCTTGATCAAGATCGAGCTTACAACTTCTCTAGATTCCTCTTGCTCAACTATGTTGAAGACATCCTCATCAAGGGTTGGCCCTTTCATCATTGTGGACAACTTGAACTTGATGTTCTCCTCTCCAATGTTGAAGGAGAGAGTCCCATTCTTGCAATCCACTAGGCATCCGGAAGTGGCTAGGAAAGGTCTTCCTAAGATGATGGGCACCGGGTAGTCCGCCGGAATATCCAAGACAACAAAATCAATTGGCACATAGAATCCTCCTAGTTGCACCGGGATGTCTTCTAAGATCCCAACTGGATGTGTGATAGAACGGTCCGCCATATAGAGGGTCATCTTATACGGTTTTGGCTCTCCTAGCCCAACCTTGTTGCAAAGTGCAAGCGGTATGATGCTTACACTTGCCCCAAGATCACAAAGGGCCTCATACTTCACATCTCCCACTCCAATTGGGACACAAAAAGAACCCGGATCTCTTAGCTTGGGAGGCATTTCCTCCTTCATCGTTTGGATCAATTCCGAGGATCTCTTGGTCATTCTTATCTCCCTATACTCCTCCAACTTCCTTTTGTTAGAGAGTATCTCTTTCAAGAACTTGCCATATGCCGGCATTCCTAAAATAGCATCCATGAACGGAATGTTAATATGGAATTTAGACATTAGTTCAAGGAACTTACCAAAGTGATTGTCCAAGCGAGCCCTTGCTCGTGATTGTGGGAACGGTAGTGGTGGCTTGTATGGAGGTGGTGCCACATAAGTTGGCTCTACATCCTTGCTCTTGCCTCCATCTCTTTGCAAAGTTTCTTCCTCTATCACCACTTGTTTCCCTTTAGCATTGTCCTTGGGCAAAGGATCTTTCATGCTCAACCCACTCCTTGTTGTGATGGCCAACACTTGCCCTCTTGGGTTGTCTTCGGTTCTTCCGGGAAGCTTTCCCGGATCTCTATGGGCTTCACCCGCTTTTTGGAACACTTGTGCTTCCAACACTTTTTGAGCTTTGGAAATAGAAGTCACGGTGCTCTCTAGACCACTCAACCTTCCAAGCAATTGCTCGAACGTCATTTCGGTTCTATCCTTTGGAGGTTGAGTAAATCCGGGTGGAGGTTCTTGTGAAGCTTTTGGTGGTGGAGTTGTGCTTGTGGAAGCGGGAGGGTTCAAGGCTCCATCCGGGTTAGAGTAGGAAAATCCGGGATGGTTGTGGTTGGGCCGGTAATTGTTGAATTGCCGGTTGTTGTTGAAATTCCTTGGGCCTTGATAATTGTTGTAATTGCCCCTTCCCATGTAACTCACATCCTCCTCCTTGGAAGATAAGTTGGCTTGTGGAAGCACTTGAGGGGTTGCTTGGTTCTTCAAAGTTGTAGGACACAACTCCCTCAAGGACTTCAACTCGTTGTTGATGGCGTCAAGCTTGAAATTGTTCATGGTGACTTCACTCACCTCATATGCTCCCGCCTTTCTCCCTTCACTCTTCCTATGGGAGTATTTCTCAATAACTAGAGCTTGCTTCTCCACAAACTCCCAAGCTTCATCTACATGCTTCTCCATGAAAGTCCCACCGGAAAGAGATTGGAGCTTGAATTGGCTATCTTCATCAAGTCCTTTGCAGTAGATCTCCAATAGCTCAATTTTCGGTATGCCATGGTGTGGACAATCTAGGAGAAGATCCTTGAACCTCTCCCAAGACTTGAATAAACTCTCTCTATCCTTTATCACGAAGGCATTGATCTTCCCTCTTAACTCGGTAGTCTTGGAAGGTGGGAAGAACTTGGTCAAAAACTCGGTTGTCATCTCCTCCCAAGTACCAACTCGCCCTTGTGGAATAGATTGATACCAAGCCAAGGCTTTATCCTTAAAAGAGAAGGAGAAAGCCCTAAGCTTATGGTTGTTGCTCTCCAATCTTGGCGGTCTAAGAGTCTCCATCAAAATCTCATAGTTCATCAAGTGTTGATGAGGAGACTCTCCTTCCATCCCTCCAAATTGATTATGCCGGATCATTTGTAGAACTTGAGGGCGGAGCTCGTAATCATGGGGTGCGGGATCTCCTAAGTTCACACCCGGACGGTGTGCTCTTTGTGCCGGATCCATACGTTGCCCCAACGTTTGTGGTTCTTCCATAGCAATGGGCACAACCCTAATATTCACCGCCGGCTGCGGTTGTGGTGGAGGTGGAGGAGGTTGTTGACGATTAAGCTCTCCTTGCACAAGGGCTTGCCTAATCTCATCAATCTCCCTCCTAGTTGCCTCTTGCCTCTCATTGGCAAGTCTCCTTTCTTCCTCCAAGAGCTCATCTCTTAGCCTAATTTGCTCTAAAGCTTCATCCAATTCAGCTTGGAGGTTTCTTCCGGCCATCTCTTTCCCCTTTCGAATGCTCTTGGATCTAGATCTAAGGGTTTTCTCCGGGTCGGGATCGAATGGAGCTAAATCCTTTCCACGAGATCTTCGCATACACCTAAAGAGTAAGAAATGTCCTGAAAAGCAAAGACACGCACCAAAGAGAGATCAAAAGCAACAAGAAAGATCTACACTATAAACAATCACAAAATAGACTCAATCTAGACCTAGTCCCCGGCAACGGCGCCAAAAACTTGTCACGCTTAGGATGTATGCACAATAAGCTTTAAATTTATACTCGTTATATTTCTCCTAACTCCTAGCGCACCCGCAGTGTACGGGACGTTCGTAGTATGGATAGTATTCCGAGGTCGAACACAAAGACTAAGGTGAGATTGATTCGGTTTATGATTAAGTTTAGTGAAGATCTAGGTTAAGAAAAGAGACAAATAAAGAAATGAAAATCACAAATGTTTTTGGTTGGTTTTTAGGTGATCAATCAAGGATCACAATTCATGCAAAAGTAAGCAATCAACTAAGTTAACGAATCAACACAAAGAAACAAGCTAAACACGAGATATGAATCAAAAGAGAGAAATGGATTCTAGGGGTTGGAAATTCCGATTATGGCATAGGACTTAAGCTATCTAATCATTCCTCGGATGATCTATGATATGTCGGGAGTAAGTGTTTCTAGAGTGGGATCAATCACCGGGTAAGTCTCATGGTCCACTAATCCATTCCTAAGATCTCATTACCGGGTAGGTCTCTAAGAATCCTAAGGATTGGAATTCTACACATACCGGATTTGTTGCCTAGAGGTCTAACCTATCCTTACCGGGTAAGTCTCGAAAAGGGAAGTTCTAAACAACTATCCTAGCACACTTAGTCCAATGGCGGCTTGTGAGGCTCACCACTACCTAGGGTTTGTAATCTTCGAAATCTAAGGGTAAGAATCACCGGGTAGGTCTCTTCTAACACTTAGTAGCTAACACTAGGTCACCCTAGGCTAGATTAACTCAACAAACACCTAGGATTTCAACATTCTAACAATCTAAAACTAGATTCATCGAACTAGGAGTAACCACGGGCTGTTCTACACATCCACGGCCGTGGAATGGGAAGATCCACCCGTGGACTTCAACAGAGAGTTCGTTCTTGTAAGTTACTCATCCAAAAGTAAATCTAAGTGCATCCTATCATAGTCCTAGCCACAATCATCCTTTCCTTACCCTAGAATCACATCTATTTAGCCTACAACATTCATCATAACAATCGAAATCATCATACATAAACTCATAGCATTCATTTGCAAGATAGTGAAGGGGGAAGAGATGAACAAATAAAGTAACGAAACCAAGCTGAAGTTTAGATAAGAATGACTCACAACCCTTCCAAAAGAAGGTTCAAATGGTTCATATAACTCTAGAAATCAAAACCGAAACTCTTCACTACGAAAGCTATCAAAGTGTGGCAATGGTGTGTTCTTCTTCTTCTCCAACAAGCTCCTCTCCAATGGTGGTTTCCTTCTACTTCCTTCTACAAGAATCTTCTTGTTGAGAGATTGTTTTTGATTGGATGATGGTGGATAATGGAGAGCAGCTCCAAGATGCTTCTCTCAGTCAATAAAGGACCACTTTTATAACAAATTTTGCATGAGCTGGCCATGAGAGTCGTGGCACAGCTGTCACAAGAATCTGGCAAAATCCACGGGTAGAATCACGGCCGTGGAATGTGCCAGTGAACCGTGGTTTGCTCCAGAAACTTCTCTTTGGATCATTAAGCTGTGATTTGGTGCATGGCTTGTGTTGGCAAGGCTCCATGAGTCTTCCTTAGCCTCTAGTTTGCATCCTAATGAGCCCGGAGGTGTGTCATCTCGAGGATTGATTCTCGAATGCATCAATTAAGCTCCTAAATCTCCCAAAATACCTATAAAACACGCACAAGTCCGTGTAGACGTCTATCTCGACAAAATACATGAATTGAGTGCAAAACGTCGTGAACTAATGCTAAACCATGCGTGAATGAGTGAGAAATCTATCTAAATGACTACTTAAACCTAGCTCATAAATCGTGTTATCAATGTGATTCCTTCATGCGATATATATGCTTATGTTTTGGCTAGAGATGTGCTTCCTCTATGCCTTGTGATGTGGTATGGCGAGAGACGTGATTCCTCTACGCCTTTGGGTAGCGTTATGGCCCTGTTTTCTAGAGTTGATGATTCCTCCATGGTGACATTGAGGTTATGGATTGTTATAGGTGATGACCTTCTGAACGGAGATGTCATACCTCCGATAGAGAGAGTGAGAGTTATACCTCGGCTTATGGGTCCGAGATGACTTTGGGATTTTGCAAGTTTCGGGACAAAACTTTTTTTAAGGGGTGTGTGATGTAATAGCTAGGATTTCCGAATTCTAATTAATGTTGATTAACTTAATCGTTTATAGTAATTGACATATAACTCGCGAAGATTTCGCAAGTGATGAGTATGAGTCCCACCGTTATGTTCCTAGCGTAATTTTTGACGTTTGGGGAAATTTTTACTTTTTCCCTGGGTAATTATTTTTACCCTCCGGTGTTATTTTGAGCATTTGGAAGCTCCAATTAATAAAAATGCAGTTGAGAGAAATGATCATGACATCGGATATGTCCTAGATATGAAATAACATGGAGAGGCGAAACGGACAAAAGAGTCGCTATTTCGTTTCTTAACGGCTAAGAAAGACGGCTTAATACACGTTTTACGAGCCAGTTGTGGAATAATTATCCCTACAATATTCCAGATTCAATATTCCAGATTCAATATTCCAATCTCGAGAAATTTGGAGAAGGAGGTTCGACCCGCCTTTGGATCGGTTAAAGGATAATTATCGACTTCGCTAAAGGATAATTATCGTCTTTACTATAAATAGCGGAAAATCCTTTATTAATTCATTTCTTTTCACGTTTCCTCGTAAAAGCTCTAATTTCTCTCAACCTTCAAACTCATATTTACTCTCCGTTTCTAATCCGATTTCAATTCCGTTTGAGTTTTTGGATTCCTCTCTTCATTCTCTTCATATCGGCACCGAGTTTCTGCATTTCCGAGTATATGGAGGGCTGGTCGAGCATATATGTCCCAAGGACGGTTCTGTCGCTCAGATTCTGGTGAATTTGATGCTGTCCATGCGTAGCCTGCGTCGTTGTGATTCCGAATCTTCTTTCAGATCGTCAATCGGGTTAGTAACGAATAAGTTATGAATTTATTCGTTTTACGTACTGCGATTTGGCCTAAATTGACTTTAGGCTTGTCAAAATGGATAATTAGAAATTCCATTATGGTCGTTATATTATTCTGGTGATTATGGGTTGTTTGTTTGATGAAGTCTGATGATAGTGGGTTTAGAAATTGCTTGCGGGCAAAACGTTATTCTGGCGAAATCTAATTAATTAATTAAAGGTCAATTAATTAAATTAGGATTAGAATTGAGATTGAGGAATGTTGATTAGATACTACCTTGAGATTTGAGGAATTGTGAGTTATGCTGAGATATTGAGGTTTAGTTGGTTGTGAGGCTTATAGATTGAGTATGATCTTCATGGATCCTTTTGGGTCTAGGTGTGACCCCTTTGATGAATAGAGTTTGATATATCTTTATGCCTTGTTATTAGGCAATGCTTTCTCTCAGGATTGGAGGTTGTTGTGGTTGAGCTGAGTACGAGGTTGAGGTAAGTCCGTAGGACTTACTTAGGTACCATCCCTATATTGGGTGTTTGCATGAGTGGTGTGTGCTTTATATGTTTGCTATGATAGCATGAATTGTCGTTTTTATCGACCTATGTTCTATTGAATACCCCACTGTGTGGCTGTGATAACCTTTCCCTTTTATCCCGCCGTGGAGTCTGGGAGGTTCTCTAATGTCGGGCCAGACTGGTTTACAAGAAGGGCGCAATCCACTCCCACAAGGTACATGGATTGTGTGACCGATACTCGTACAGCTGTACATTGCACTCAAAGGCGGGGATGTATCGGTCCTCGTGTCACATACTTTCATCTATCTATATATGTACGATTTGAGTGAATGACTATTATATAAAGATGATAAAATAGGTCAATTTGTGATAGCATGCTGATGTGTTTATCTTTCATGATTGTGCGTGTGCTAATGCATTACCTTATATATGTATGGTTAGCTAACAGTTTCATACCGTGTTGTAGATGTTTGTAGGATAGGCGCTGTTGGGTGATCTGATAGGGTGACAGGCCGAGGACTCTCGTACATTAGGTGGTTGGTTTTGGGGTTGTTTATGTATTCCCTCCTGCGTGAGGATGATGTCTTATTTTCTCTCCTGTGTGAGGATGTCGTTTCATACTCGGCTATGTTGTTGTTTACCTTTGGTTATACAGTTTATACGTTTTTATGTATTTGTTTTTATATCTGTCAGTGCCATGTTGTAAGGTCCAGTGAACTTGTTGTCAGGCTAGGGTCAGGATCTATTGTGAGATCCTAGCCCAATGTGGCACTCCGAGTCCCGCGGATTCGGGGTGTTACAACCACCACTTTCATGCCGCCAAATCCTACACTAACCTACTTTTTCGTAAACCCTAATCCTGCAACAGCATTATCTTTCCATATCTTTCCATATCTTTCCTTAATCCTGACCCTATTCCATAGGACTCTGTTTATTTTACCTATCAAACCTCATTGCAGGTAGCAAGTGCCATTGTTGTCAACTTGGGCTCTGATACCAACTCTGTAACATCCCGATTCCACAAGACTCAGAGTGCTACATTGGGCTAGAATCTCACAGTGGATCATGACCCTAGCTTGACAACAAGTTCACTGGACCTTACAACATGACACTGATAGATATAAAACAAATACATAAAACTGTATAAACAGTACAACTCAAATATAAAGACAACGTAGCCGAGTATAAACAACATCCTCACATAGGAGGGGAAACATAAACATCCCCAAACCAACCACCTAATGTACGAGATTCCTCGGCCTGTCACCCTGCCAGATTACTCAGCAGCGCCTATCCTGCAAACATCTACAACACGGTTTGAAACCGTTAGCTAACCTAACATATATGGAGTAATGTATAAGCACAAACACAATCATAGAAAGATAAGCACATCAGCATGATATCACACATTTACCCGTTTATTATCTTCATATAATAACCATTCACTCAAAAACCATATATATATATATATATATATATATATATATATATATATATATATATATATATATATGAAAGTATGTGACACGAGGACCGATACATCCTCGCCTCTGAGTGTAATGTCCAGCTGTACGAGTATCGGTCACACAATCCGTGTACCCTATGAGAGTGGATTGCGCCCTTCCTGTAAACCAGTCTGGCCCGATATTAGAAAACCTCCCAGATTCCACGGCGGGATGAAAGGGAAAGGTTATCACAGCCACGCAGTGGGGCAGTCAATAGAACATATGTCGATAAAAACGACAACTCATGCTATCATAGAAAACATATAAAGCACACACCACTCATGCAAACACCCAATATAGGGATGATAGCTAAGTAAGTCCTACGGACTTACCTCAACCTCGTATGTCACTAAACCACAACTCGATCACCTCAACTCTGGAGGAACAACACAGCCTAAAAACAAGGCATAGAGATATATCAATCTCCTATCAATCAAAGGGGTCACACCTAGACCCAAGGGATCCATAAAGATCATAATAATCCTATAAACCTCGAATAATATGCTAAACCTTAAAGCAACATCAAGGCATATATCCAACTCATGATAGCATCATCAAACTAAAAAATCCCATAATTACCAGAATAATATAACGAGCATAATGGAATTTCCAATTATCCATTATAACAAAGTTAAGGTCAATTTATACTAACCCGCAATACTGAAAACGAATAAATTCATAACTTATTGTTACTAACCCGATATACGATCCGGAAGAAGATACGGACTCCTGGCAACGCAGGGAGTAAGAGCACGGTAAGAAACTCCGCGTCCGATGACTTGCGGTGGTCGTCGGTGTTCCGATAGCGGTAAACGAAAGTTTTACCAAAAAGCTAACAAACGGGAAATAAGTTGGTACCACGTTGAAGAGAACAAGATAAGGGACTCGTTGGTACAAAAGGATTTGAAAATGGATCAAAGATGAAGGATGTAGAAGAGATTGAAGCAGGGTCGAAGGTTCGCTTCTTCACTCACTTTCTTTTCTCTGTAATGAATTGAATTGCAACTGAAATTGGGATAGGAAGAAGATACTGCAACCGCCTCTCTCTGCAATATATATCAACATACACTTATATATATAATATATATATATATATATATATATATATATATATATATATATATATATATATATATATATATATATATATATATATATATATATATATATATATTATATACGTAGGTACATGTAAGAAGCATCTGACGCTTCTTCTTTTGCTTTTGATTTATATATATATATATATATATATATATATATATATTATAATGATGTTTATCTAACACATTTAATTAAAACGCGGTTATAATTTCAGGTCTTTAAATTTTATCAAATTAGAATAGAAATTCCGGAATCTTATCGGGATAGTTAATCCATAACTATCTCTTAAAAGGGACATTCCTAAGCCGCATTTCTTAACCGCTAAGAATCGGAATAGCGACTCTTTTGGCCGTTTTGCCTTTCCATATTATTTCATATCTAGGACATATCTGATGTCCCGATCATTTCTCTCAACTGCATTTTTATTAATTAGGGCTCCCAAATACTCCAAATAACACTGGAGGGTAAAAATAATTACCCGGGGAAAAAAAAAGTAAAAATATCCCCAAACGTCCAAAATTATGCCAGGAACATAACGGTGGGACTCATACTCATCACTTGCGAAATCTTCGCGAGTTATATGTCAATTACTATCAACGATTAAGTTAATCAACATTAATTAAAATTCGAAAATCCTAGCTATTACAGTTTTGTAAGACTCTCTTAGATTCCCTTCTTGTTGATTGTCTTGTTAGATTTGTGATCCAAGGAACGCTTATTTGTTTGATATTTGATTCAGTTATTGAAGCCTTGTTCTTAAGGTTTTTGTGTTCAAATATTCATTCTCTTCCCATATATTTGATTATTGCTTTCATGATGATGAGTGGCTAATTTCTTTGTGTGATTCTAGGGTGATTGGCTGAAGGTTGTGGGAAAAACAATGATAGAATAATCTTAAATTCCAGTAGGACCCTGAAAGCTCGAGTCTTTATCCTTAACCTTAGAACATCTCGTTCAGTCAATGAACATCTCGGCCGGGGTGGAATTCGTCTGACCGAGGTGACTTATCTGATCCGAAACTGAGAGTTAAGTGTTAGAGTTTGCCAAATCCTATTCTTATTACACCTTTCCTAGTTCAATGCAAGCCTAGGATGAGACTTACCCGGTAATTCCTTTGTTTGTTTATCCACGATCATAAGTGTAGGTAATAAAGGTTCATCCTTTATTGGGGTTTGAGTGTGTCTTCATTCCATCTTTGTGAGTTAGCCTGAGACTTACCCGGTAAAGATTGATTCTATTACCTTAGTTGGTTTGTTGGTTTGAGATTATAGTTCCTTTCTTTAGTACCTTGAGACTTACCCGGTGATCTATTCCACTTTCGTAACACCTTCCCTTTGCAAAATCTCAGCTTTGTCCGCTTATCTTTAGATCTTGAGTTGGAACCACAACTAGATGCTTTAATCCCGAGAATTGCATATTCCTTTAATTGACTTTTTATCATCCTTGATTGCTTTAATTACTTTTGTGGTTAGTTGCAATATTGACTACCTATATTGGTTTTGTTTCACCTAAGTCCCTGAGATCGACACCCCAAAATTCTTTCTTTTACTACGATTGACCCGTACACTGCGGGTTCGCATCCTTGTTTTAAGCATACATCTTGGGTTATAAATTTAAAGCTTGCACACACCATTTGGAGCGAATAAGTTTTTGGCGCAGTTGTCGGGGACTTGGTCAAGACCGAGCCGGTTGCGGTAGTCTTTCGGGGCACTTGCCCCTGTTGCTACTAACCACTCTACTTGAGTGACTTTTGCAGGTTCTTTCTTGTAGTTTTATGCGAAGAACCCGTGCTGGGAAGGAAATCGTTCCTTACAATCCCGAACCAAAAAAGACTTACAAAATATGCTTGAAAGAAGCTAAGATGGCCAATCAAGAGAATCGCGATGTTGAGGCCGAATTGAAGGAGGCATTGGAATAACTACACCTTAGTAAAGAAGAACTACGACTCAAAAAGGAAGAAACTCGCGCAAGGACAGAAGCGATAGAAGCAGATATGGCGACTTTACGGGACCAATATCTACCCCGACCAGTTCCAGATCCTCGACCGAGGCAGGACCCAGCTCCAGCTGCCCCGGCCGAGATACTTCCACCTCAGATGCCAGTCCAAAATGTTCTTTTTGCAGGTATCCCATAGACCCTAGGGCAGAGGATGGACCCCAACTAGCAACTGAGGCGTCCAGGAGTCAACCTAGGTGATCCAGCGGACCATGACTATGAACTTCGACCGCAAGTTCTTTCCATGATTCGCCAATGCCAGTTTGGAGGGCTAGAGAGAGAGTCTCCGCATCAACATCTGCAAAACAATGAGATCTTGATGAAGACCTTGAGACCTTCAAGGCTGGAAAACAACAATTACAAGCTAAGACCTTTGGACTTCTCTTTGAAAGATAGGGCGCTTACATGGTATCAATCTCTCCCTCCAGGAAAAAGTAACACTTGGGAGGAGATGACGACGGAGTTCTTGACTAAATTCTTTCCCCCCTGAAAGACCGCTGAAATGAGAGGGAAGATCAATGCATTCATCATGAAGGACAAGGAGAGTTTTTCCAAGTCATGGGAGAGATTTAAAGACATCTTTTTGGATTGCCCACATCATGAGATTCCAAAGATAGAGTTGTTGGAGATATACTTCAAGGGACTGGACGGAAATACCCAGTTCAACCTTCAACTACTATCCGCCGGCACATTCATGGATATGCCGATTGACGAAGCTTGGGAGTTCATAGAGAAGCAAGCTTTGCACATGGAGAAATACTCCCACCAAGGAGCTGAAGGTGGAGTTAAAAGAGTCAACTTCCAAGAAGCTCCATCAAACAATGATCAACTCACCTCTTTGAAGAATGATGTGAAGCAATTGAAAGACCTTTTGGTTGCTCAAACCCAAAAGGAAGAGGGAGGAAATCAAGGATCAAGGAACAACAACAACGGTTCCCGAAACAACAACTACAACAACAATAGAGGATCCAACAACAACAATTGGATGTCCAACAATCAAAAATCGGGTAACTCTTACTCTAACTCAAATTCAAACAATTTTTCTAATCCTTTCCTCTCTTCTTCTTCTTCTTCTTCTACTCCGTTGAAGAGCCAGGAACAAGGACCATGTTCGTCCCAACCAAAAAAGAAAGATGCAGTGTTGGAGGCCATCTTGATCAAACTAAACTCTTTGGAGACATCCATGACTTCATTTTCGAAGGCACAAAAATCTTTGGAACAACAATTCTTTAATAAGGCGATTGAAGCGCCAAGAGATCTAGGGAAGCTTTCAGCAAGGACGGAAAGAAACCCTAAAGGATAGATGATGGAAATAACGACGAGAAGTGGACTGAAAACTGCAGATCTAGTGCCTCGGTCGATGCTAGTACAGACGAAGAACACCTCGGCCCAAGCACAGTCGAAGAACACTTCGGCCGAGGTGCCAACCGAGGTCGAGCCTTAGAGAGCGTCGGACAAAACTGAAGTTTATGTTCCACCTCCTGCATATAAACCACCACTTCCATTCCCCCAGTCAAGGGCTAGAGCACATCTAGACAAGCACTTTGGTAAGTTCCTTGACTTGATGAATAAACTACATATTAACATCCCTTTCCTTGATGCTATTCTAGGGATGCCCGCCTATGGGAAGTTCTTGAAATAAATTCTATCAAGGAAGTGGAAGTTGGAAGACTTTGGTGAAGTAAGGATGACATCTAAATCCTCGGAGCTTATTCAAATCATGAAGGAGAAGATGCCACCCAAATTACGGGATCCCGGCTCATTTTGCATTCCCATTCAAGTTGGGGATGTCACTTGTGAGGCGTTGTGTGATCTAGGATCCAGCGTGAGCATCATCCCGCTGGAGCTATGTGTGAGGATCGGACTTGGAGAGCCAAAGCCGGTAAAGATACGGTTGTACATGGCGGATCGCTCCATTACCCATCCCGTGGGCATTTTGGAAGACGTTCCGGTCAAGTTAGGTAACTTCTATTTACCTATAGACTTTGTTGTGATTGACATTCCCGCAGATTACCCCGTTCCTATCATTCTTGGGAGACCATTTCTAGCAACTTCGGGTTGCAATGTGGATTGTAAGAACGCCAAGTTGCAATTTAACATTGACGGTGATCAAGTTGAGTTTGAATTGCTTGCGGCAATGAAAGGAGAGCTGATGGGAGATGATATTTTCAACATCTACGATGAAGAAGAATCAAGAGAATTGGTGAGCTCTATCCTTATTAACGATCCACTTGAAAAAGTTATTAGCTTTAGCTTAATGGAGGAAGGTATAGATGCTTCTTGTGATGCAGATATACAGAGCTTAAAGGCGCTGGAAGAAGATCCAGGAGCTAAATTTGAAAAATTAATCCACGAGAAGAAGATCTCCAGTTTCGGTCCCAGTTGCAGTATCTCGACCGAGGCACTTTCTGGACCAAGCGAGATGTTCTTGACTGAAGAACATCTCGGTCACCCACTCTGGACCTCGACCGAGGTCAAAAGCGAGATGATGTCAACTGAGACTTCTGAAAGTCGAGTTCTTCGATCTACTCCACTGGAAGGAGGAAGCAAAGATCCACCTCAGAAAGCACCCCCAGTTGTGGAGCTTAAACAACTCCCAAGTCACTTGAGGTATGTCTTTCTTGGACCGGATTCTACTTATCCCGTCATCGTTAGTGCTTCCCTCTCCAAATCTGAATTATCTAAACTAATGCATGTCCTGAGGAAGCATCAAAAGGTTTTGGGTTATACCCAACCAAAAATATCATGATTTTCATTTCTTTATTTCTTTCTCTTTTCTTAGACTAGATTCGCACTATCTATGATCACTTGTTTGATTTGATTTCAGCTTAGTCTTTGTGTTCGACCTCGGAATACTATCCTTGCTACAAAACGACCCATACACTGTGGGTTCGCTATGAGTTAAGAAAATATATCGAGTGATAAATTTAAGACTTTTGTGCTATACGTTTCTAGCGTAACAAGTTTTTGCCGCCGTTGCCGGGGATAAGGTCTAGATTGAATCATTTTGTGTGATTGTTTATAGTGTAGATCTTTCTTGTTTCTTTTGATCTTGTTTGGTTTGTGTCTTTGAATTTTCAGGACATCTCTTATTCTTTAGGTGCATGCGAAGATCTCGTGCCAAGGATTTAGCTCCATTCCATCCCGAACCGGAGAAAACCCTTAAGACTAGATCCAAGAGCATTAAGAAGAAGAAGAAGGAGATGGCCGGAAGAGATCTCCAAGCTGAGTTGAATGAGGCTTTAGAGCAACTTAGGCTATGGGATGAGGCCTTGGAGAATGAGAGGAGACTTGCCAATAAGAGGCAAGAAGCAACTAGGAGGGAAATTGAAGAGATTAGGCAAGCTCTTGTGCACAGGGAGCTTAATCGTCAACAACCTCCACCACCACCACCACCACCGCAGCCGGCGGTTAATGTTCGGTTCGAGCCGATCATGATTGAGCAGCCACAAATGCTAGGGCAACGTATAAACTTAGGAGATCCCGCAGCCCATGACTATGAGCTCCGCCCTCAAGTGCTACAAATGATCCAGCATAATTAATTTGGAGCGATGGAAGGAGAGTCTCCTCATCAACACTTGATGAATTATGAGATGTTGAGGTAGACTGTAAGGCCACTTAGATTGGAGAAAAAAAACCATAAGCTTAGGGCTTTTTCCTTCTCATTTGCGGATAAGGCCTTGGCTTGGTACCAATCCATTCCACCAGGGCGTGTGGGTACTTGGGAGGAGATGACAACTGAGTTCTTGACAAAGTTCTTCCCACCTTCCATGACAACCGAGCTAAGAGGGAAGATCAATGCCTTCATGATGGAGGATATACAGAGCCTATTCAAATCTTGGGAGAGGTTCAAAGACCTCCTCCTAGATTTTCCACACCATGGGATATCGAAGGTAGAGCTATTGGAGATTTATTTTAAGGGGCTTGATGAGGATAGTCAACTAAAGCTCTAATCGGTTTCCGGAAGAACATTCATTGAGAAGAATGTGGATGAGGCTTGAGTGTTTGTAGAGAAGCAAGCCTTGGTGATAGAGAAGTACTCCCATAGGAAGAGTGATGGGAGGAAACCGGGAGTATATGAAGTGAGTGAAGTCACCATGAGAAACTACAAGCTTGATGCAATCAACAATGAGCTTAAGTCTTTGAGGGAGTTGTGTGCTACCACCTTAAAGAATCAAGCAAGTCCTCAAGTGCAAGTGCAAGCCAATTTGGCTTCCAAAGAGGAGGATGTTAACTACATGGGAAGGGGTAACTTTAACAATTATCAAGGCCCTAGGAACTTCAACAACAACAGCCGGCAATACAACAATTACCGGCCTAATCACAACCATCCCGGGTTCTCCTATTCTCACCCGGATGGTGCCTTGAACCCTCACGCTTCCACAAGCGCAACCCCACCACCTAAGGCTTCACAAGAGACTCCACCCGGTTTTGCTCAACCTCCAAAGGATAGAACCGAAATGATGTTTGAACAATTTCTTGGACGGTTGAGTGGACTTGAGAGCACGGTGACATATATTTCAAAAGCTCAAAAGGTGCTAGAAGCACAAGTGTTCCAAAAAGAGGGTGAGGCACAAACGGATCCGGGAAAGCTTCCCGGAAGGACCGAGGACAACCCAAGAGGCCAACTGTTGGCTATTTACCACAAGGAGTGGGCTGAGCATGAAAGATCCCTTACCCAAGGAGAATGGCAAGGGAAAGCAAGTGGTAGTGGAGGAAGAACCATTGCAAGAAGAAGGAGGCAAGTGCAAAGATGATGGGCCAACGTATGTGCCACCTCCTCCATACAAGCCACCACTACCATTCCCTCAATCACGAGCAAGAGCTCGTTTGGAAAAACATTTCGGTAAATTCCTTGAACTAATGTCTAAATTGCATATTAACATTCCGTTCATGGATACTATTCTAGGTATGCCGGCCTATGGAAATTTTTTGAAAGAGATACTCTTCAACAAGAGGAAGTTGGAAGATTATGGAGAAGTTAGGATGACAAAGAGGTCATCCGAGTTGATTCAAATAATGAAGGAGAAGATGCCTCCTAAGCTGCGGGATCTGGGCTATTTTTATGTGCCAATTGGTGTAGGAGAAGTCCAATATGAGGGCCTTTGTGACCTTGGTGCTAGTGTAAGCATAATCCCGCTTGCACTTTGCAAAAAGGTAGGGCTAGGAGAACCGAAGCCGGTCAAGGGACTTAGGTGAGGCTTAGGTGAGGCTTGCACTTTCCTGAGTCTTTTGAGCATCATCCAAATGTTTGTGAGCAATCATCAAGGGACTTAGGTGAGGCTTCCATGGATTTGGAATCATCTCAACCTACATTGTTTGGATCATCTCCAACCGATAAAGGTCCTCCTAAACTTGATCTAAAACCTCTTCCTTCTCATTTAAAGTATGGTTTCCTTGGTTATAATTCTACTTATCCGGTGATTGTGAATGCATCTTTGAGTGATGATGAGCTGAATAGATTGTTGACTGAATTGAAACTGCATAGAAAGGCAATAACACCATTGAGGACGTTGTTGGCATTAAGCCCTCTTTGTGCATGCATAAGATATTGATGGAAGATGACCATAAACCCTCTATTGAATATCAAAGAAGATTGAATCCTATAATGAAAGAGGTAGTAAAGAAATAGATCATTAAGTTGCTAGATGCGGGAATCATCTACCCGATTTCGGATAGTAAATGGGTTAGTCCCGTACATGTGGTTCCTAAGAAGGGTGGTATGACCGTAGTAACTAATGAGAACAATGAACTTATCCCTACTAGGACGGTTACGGGGTGAAGAATGTGTATTGACTATAGGAAACTAAATGTGGCCTCTAGGAAAGATCACTTCCCTCTCCCCTTTATTGACCAAATTCTAGAAAGGTTAGCTCAACATTCACACTTTTATTACTTAGATGATTATAGTGGGTTTTTCCAAATTCCTATTCACCCGGATGACCAAGAGAAAACAACATTTACATGTCCTTGGGGAACATTTGCATATAGGAGAATGCCATTTGGGTTGTCTAATGCACCCGCCACCTTTCAAAGGTGTATGATGGCTATCTTTTCTGAATATTTTGAAAACATCATGGAAGTGTTTATGGATAATTTCTCGGCGTATGGATTTTCATTTGATGATTGCTTAGCTAACTTGTCTTTGGTGTTGAAGAGATGTGAGGAAACTAACCTTGTGTTGAATTGGGAGAAATGCCATTTCATGGTGAGTGAAGGCATAGTATTGGGACATTTGGTTTCCCACCGTGGCATTGAGGTTGATAGAGCAAAGATAGAAACGATAGAGAAGTTGCCACCACCCACCTCGGTGAAGGGGGTAAGGAGTTTCTTAGAGCATGCCGGTTTTTACCGGAGGTTTATAAAAGATTTCTCTAAAACTTCTAAGTCTCTCACTTACCTACTAATGAAGGATGTTGAGTTTGTTTACTCCAAAGATTGCCTTGAAGCATTTTGTAGATTGAAGGATGCTTTGATCACCGCCCCTATCATGCAACCTTCGGATTGGAGCTTACCATTTGAAGTGATGTGTGATGCAAGTGATGTGGCCGTTGGGGCTGTTTTAGGACAAAATAAAGATGGGCAAACACATGCCATCTATTATGCTAGCAATACGCTAGATGATGCCCAACTTAACTATGCCACAAACGAGAAGGAGTTGCTAGCGGTGGTGTATGCATTTGAGAAGTTCCGGTCATTTCTTGTTGGAGCAAAGGTCATTGTGTATATGGATCATGCTGCGATCCGTTACATCCTCACAAAGAAGATGCCAAGCCCCTCCTCATTCGGTGGATCCTTCTCCTCCAAGAATTTGACTTGGAAATTCGGGACAAGAAGGGTTCCGAAAATTCAGTAGCGGACCATCTTAGTAGGCTAACATCATTGGAGATTGAGAGAGATGAGATCCCGATTGATGACTCATTCCGGGATGAACAATTGCAAGTGATGGAGGAGTGCTTACTTCAAGTGTCTAGAGGGAGTGAGCCATGGTATGCAGATATAGTGAACTACCTTGTGTGTGAAGAGGTGTCACCCGGTTTGTCATATGCCCAAAGGAAAAAGTTCTTCAAGGTTGTGAGGCGTTATTATTGGAGTGAGCCTCTCTTGTTCAAGAGAGGACCGAATGAAGTCTTTAGGAGGTGCATTCCGGAGGATGAGATGGAGAGTGTGATCCGCCATTGCCAGTCCTTGCCATGTGGAGGCCATGCTAGCTCACACAAGACGTGTGCAAAGGTATTGCAATCCGGTTTTTATTGGCCTAACTTGTTTAGGGATGTGCAGAATTTTGTAATGGCATGTGATTCTTGCCAAAGGACGGGCAACATCTCAAGGAGGAATGAGATGCCCTTGAACAACATACAAGAGGTTGAGATATTTGATGTTTGGGGTGGGGACTTCATGGGGACATTACCCTCTTCATGTGGCAACCTATGTATTGTCTTGGTGGTGGACTATGTGTCAAGATGGGTGGCGGCGATCGCCTCTCCCACAAATGATGCCAAAGTTTTGGTGCGGTTCTTCAACCGAGTCATCTTCCCTAGATTTGGAACACCTAGAGTGATCATAAGTGATGGAGGGAAGCATTTCACCAATAGGAACTTTGGGACACTTTTGGCTTAAGTATGGGGTGACTCATAAGGTGGCCACACCTTACCATCCCCAAACTAGTTGCCAAGTGGAGATCTCCAACTGGGAGATAAAAGGAATACTTGAGAAGATGGTTTCTAGGACGGGAAAAGATTGAGCTATGAAGCTTGATGATGCTTTGTGGGCATATAGAACCGCTTTCAAGACATCAATTGACACCACTCCCTACAAGCTAGTTTATGACAAGTCTTGCCACCTTCCGGTGGAGATGAGCATAGGGCGTATTGGGCCATAAGGTGGCTGAATTTTGACCTCAAAGAAGCCGGTGAGAAGAGGTTGCTAGACATGAATGCTCTTGAGGAGATCCGGTTGGATGCTTATGAAAATGCCCGGATTTACAAGGAAAGGACCCAGCGTTGGCATGACAAGCGTCTCATCCCAAAGGAGTTGAGTGAGGTTGACTTAGTGCTTCTCTTCAAATCAAGGCTGCGGCTCTTCCCCGGAAAGCTCAAGGCAAGATGGACGGGTCCTTTTGTTGTGAAGAAGATCTTTCCTCATGGAGCGGTGAAGATAGGAGGAGATCATGGTGGTAACTTTAAGGTGAATGGGCACCTTTTGAAGAAGTACATCCCGGAAGCTCCGGTGGAAGTAATTGCCCCACTTCACCTTGAGTGAAAAGCTCCTGAATTTGGTCAAGCTAATGACCTTAAAGAAGCGCTTAATGGGAGGCA
Source organism: Fagopyrum homotropicum (assembly GCA_033239125.1). Classification (NCBI taxonomy): domain Eukaryota; kingdom Viridiplantae; phylum Streptophyta; class Magnoliopsida; order Caryophyllales; family Polygonaceae; genus Fagopyrum; species Fagopyrum homotropicum. The sequence goes on along the minus strand of BSWB01000003.1, from coordinate 88,951,561 downwards.
ACCCATTGGTACATATCTTTCCCTTTTATTTTTCTTGTTTTTGTTTGATTTTGTTCTTGGTGTGCTTTGTTTCTCTTTTGTGTTTTTGGGTGCTAGATCTTGTTGTTGTCATGTGTGATGAGATGCTGGAGGTCATGTGAAAACCTCATGAAACTGTCGAAGGTAGAAGATCCGAGCACATGGACGAGGAAGAAAGCACCCAGGAAGATCGGATTGTTCTTGCACAGAAATCAGCCGATTTTCTTGGGAAGATGGTCCGATTTTTCCTTTTGTCAAGGAAAGTGATGATCTCTAATCAAGCATGGGTCGAGCGGACGTGGAACTTGGACGGCTTGCGGTGCCAACCGCGGGTTCCGACACCATAATTAACATGAAGAGCTCTCTACCATCCTTGATCGATCATCAACCATCATCATTCGATGCGAACCGAAATACCAAAGCATCACCAATTTTACATTGTGAGGACTCTCTTTCACTTATTTAATTTGCACATTGGGGACAATGTGTTTTTAAGTATGGGGTGGGGTTTTCATAATCATTTGCATGATTGCATCTAGGATAGTTTCATATTATTGTCAAATGTTTCATTATGTTTTGCATTGTACATATTTTTCTCAAAAATGCAAAAAAATCAGAAAATTTTAAAATTTTTTAAGTGCTTCTAAATTTGTATATGACCCTTATGATGAGATTGTTTTGTGAATTGGCTATGGATGATCTTATGTGTTGAATAGATGTATGCATATGTAGACTTGAAGTACTTCTCTTGAATCCTATGTTTGAAGGACAAGGAGAGTTTTACCAATTCATTGGAGAGATTTAAAGACATCCTTTTGGATTGCCCACATCATGAGATTCCAAAGATAGAGTTGTTAGAGATATACTTCAAGGGACTGGACGGAAATACCCAGTTCAACCTTCAACTACTATCCGCCGGCACATTCATGGATATGCCGATTGACGAAGCTTGGGAGTTCATAGAGAATCAAGCTTTGCACATGGAGAAATACTCCCACCAAGGAGGTGAAGGTGGAGTTAAAAGAGTCAACTTCCAAGAAGCTCCATCAAACAATGATCAACTCACCTCTTTGAAGAATGATGTGAAGCAATTGAAAGACCTTTTGGTTGCTCAAACCCAAAAGGAAGAGGGAGGAAATCAAGGATCAAGGAACAACAACAACGGTTCCCGAAACAACAACTACAACAACAATAGAGGATCCAACAACAACAATTGGATATCCAACAATCAAAAATCGGGTAACTCTTACTCTAACTCAAATTCAAACAATTTTTCTAATCCTTTCCTCTCTTCTTCTTCTTCTTCTTCTACTCCGTTGAAGAGCCAAGAACAAGGATCAAGTTCGTCCCAACCAAAAAAAAAGATGCAGTGTTGGAGGCCATCTTGATCAAACTAAACTCTATGGATACATCCATGACTTCATTTTCAAAGGCACAAAAAGCCTTGGAACAACAATTCTTTAATAAGGCGATTGAAGCGCCAAGAGATCCAGGGAAGCTTCCAGCAAGGACGGAAAGAAACCCTAAAGGATAGATCATGGAAATAACGATGAGAAGTGGACTGAAAACTGCAGATCCAGTGCCTCGGTCGATGCTAGTACAGACGAAGAACACCTCGGTCCAGGCACAGTCGAAGAACACTTCGGCCGAGGTGCCAACCGAGGTCGAGCCTTAGAGAGCGTCGGACAAAACTGAAGTTTATGTTCCACCTCCCGCATATAAACCACCACTTCCATTCCCCCAGTCAAGGGCTAGAGCACATCTAGACAAGCACTTTGGTAAGTTCCTTGACTTGATGAATAAACTACATATTAACATCCCTTTCCTTGATGCTATTCTAGGGATGCCCGCCTATGGGAAGTTCTTGAAATAAATTCTATCAAGGAAGTGGAAGTTGGAAGACTTTGGTGAAGTAAGGATGACATCTAAATCCTCGGAGCTTATTCAAATCATGAAGGAGAAGATGCCACCCAAATTACGGGATCCCGGCTCATTTTGCATTCCCATTCAAGTTGGGGATGTCACTTGTGAGGCGTTGTGTGATCTAGGATCTAGCGTGAGCATCATCCCGCTGGAGCTATGTGTGAGGATCGGACTTGGAGAGCCAAATCCGGTAAAGATACGGTTGTACATGGCGGATCGCTCCATTACCCATCCCGTGGGCATTTTGGAAGACGTTCCGGTCAAGTTAGGTAACTTCTATTTACCTATAGACTTTGTTGTGCTTGACATTCCCGCAGATTACCCCGTTCCTATCATTCTTGGGAGACCATTTCTAGCAACTTCGGGTTGCAATGTGGATTGTAAGAACGCCAAGTTGCAATTTAACATTGGCGGTGATCAAGTTGAGTTTGCATTGCTTGCGGCAATGAAAGGAGAGCTGATGGGAGATGATATTTTCAACATCTACGATGAAGAAGAATCAAGAGAATTGGTGAGCTCTATCTTATTAACGATCCACTTGAAAAAGTTATTAGCTTTAGCTTAATGGAGGAAGGTATAGATGCTTCTTGTGATGCAGATATACGGAGCATAAAGGCGCTGGAAGAAGATCCAGGAGCTGAATTTGAAAAATTAATCCAGGAGAAGAAAATCTCCAGTTTCGGTCCCAGTTGCAGTATCTCGACCGAAGCACTTTCTGGACCAAGCGAGATGTTCTTGACTGAAGAACATCTCGGTCACCCACTCTGGACCTCGACCGAGGTCGAAAGCGAGATGATGTCAACTGAGACTTCTGAAAGTCGAGTTCTTCGATCTACTCCACTGGAAGGAGGAAGCAAAGATCCACCTCAGAAAGCACCCCCAGTTGTGGAGCTTAAACAACTCCCAAGTCACTTGAGGTATGTCTTTCTTAGACCGGATTCTACTTATCCCGTCATCGTTAGTGCTTCCCTCTCCAAATCTGAATTATCTAAACTAATGCATGTCCTGAGGAAGCATCAAAAGGTTTTGGGTTATAACCAACCAAAAATATCATGACTTTCATTTCTTTATTTCTTTCTCTTTTCTTAGACTAGATTCGCACTATCTATGATCACTTGTTTGATTTGATTTCACCTTAGTCTTTGTGTTCGACCTCGGAATACTATCCTTGCTACAAAACGACCCATACACTGTGGGTTCGCTATGAGTTAAGAAAATATATCGATTTATAAATTTAAGACTTTTGTGCTATACGTTTCTAGCGTAACAAGTTTTTGGTGCCGTTGCCGGGGATAAGGTCTAGATTGAATCATTTTGTGTGATTGTTTATAGTGTAGATCTTTCTTGTTGCTTTTGAGCTTGTTTGGTTTGTGTCTTTGAATTTTCAGGACATCTCTTATTCTTTAGGTGCATGCGAAGATCTCGTGCCAAGGATTTAGCTCCATTCCATCCCGAACCGGAGAAAACCCTTAAGACTAGATCGAAGAGCATTAAGAAGAAGAAGAAGGAGATGGCCGGAAGAGATCTCCAAGCTGAGTTGAATGAGGCTTTAGAGCAACTTAGGCTATGGGATGAGGCCTTGGAGAATGAGAGGAGACTTGCCAATAAGAGGCAAGAAGCAACTAGGAGGGAAATTGAATAGATTAGGCAAGCTCTTGTGCACAGGGAGCTTAAACGTCAACAACCTCCACCACCACCACCACCACCGCAGCTGGCGGTTAATGTTCGGTTCGAGCCGATCATGATTGAGCAGCCACAAATGCTAGGGCAACGTATAAACTTAGGAGATCCCGCAGCCCATGACTATGAGCTCCGCCCTCAAGTGCTACAAATGATCCGGCATAATTAATTTGGAGCGATGGAAGGAGAGTCTCCTCATCAACACTTGATGAATTATGAGATGTTGAGGGAGACTCTAAGGCCACTTAGATTGGAGAAAAAAACCATAAGCTTAGGGCTTTTTCCTTCTCATTTAAGGATAAGGCCTTGGCTTGGTACCAATCCATTCCACCAGGGCGTGTGGGTACTTGGGAGGAGATGACAACTGAGTTCTTGACAAAGTTCTTCCCACCTTCCATGACAACCGAGCTAAGAGGGAAGATCAATGCCTTCATGATGAAGGATATACAAAGCCTATTCAAATCTTGGGAGAGGTTCAAAGACCTCTTCCTAGATTTTCCACACCATGGGATACCGAAGGTAGAGCTATTGGAGATTTATTTCAAGGGGCTTGATGAGGATAGTCAACTAAAGCTCCAATCGGTTTCCGGAGGAACATTCATTGAGAAGAATGTGGATGAGGCTTGAGTGTTTGTAGAGAAGCAAGCCTTGGTGATAGAGAAGTACTCCCATAGGAAGAGTGATGGGAGGAAACCGGGAGTATATGAAGTGAGTGAAGTCACCATGAGAAACTACAAGCTTGATGCAATCAACAATGAGCTTAAGTCTTTGAGGGAGTTGTGTGCTACCACCTTAAAGAATCAAGCAAGTCCTCAAGTGCAAGTGCAAGACAATTTGGCTTCCAAAGAGGAGGATGTTAACTACATGGGAAGGGGTAACTTCAACAATTATCAAGGCCCTAGGAACTTCAACAACAACAGCCGGGAATACAACAATTACCGGACTAATCACAACCATCCTGGGTTCTCCTATTCTCACCCGGATGGTGCCTTGAACCCTCACGCTTCCACAAGCACAACCCCACCACCTAAGGCTTCACAAGAGACTCCACCCGGTTTTGCTCAACCTCCAAAGGATAGAACCGAAATAATGTTTGAACAATTTCTTGGACGGTTGAGTGGACTTGAGAGCACGGTGACATATATTTCAAAAGCTCAAAAGGTGCTAGCAGCACAAGTGTTCCAAAAAGAGGGTGAGGCACAAAGGGATCCGGGAAAGCTTCCCGGAAGGACCGAGGACAACCCAAGAGGCCAACTGTTGGCTATTACCACAAGGAGTGGGCTGAGCATGAAAGATCCCTTACCCAAGGAGAATGGCAAAGGAAAGCAAGTGGTAGTGGAGGAAGAACCATTGCAAGAAGAAGGAGGCAAGTGCAAAGATGATGGGCCAACGTATGTGCCACCTCCTCCATACAAGCCACCACTACCATTCCCTCAATCACGAGCAAGAGCTCGTTTGGAAAAACATTTCGGTAAATTCCTTGAACTAATGTCTAAATTGCATATTAACATTCCGTTCATGGATACTATTCTAGGTATGCCGGCCTATGGAAATTTTTTGAAAGAGATACTCTTCAACAAGAGGAAGTTGGAAGATTATGGAGAAGTTAGGATGACAAAGAGGTCATCCGAGTTGATTCAAATAATGAAGGAGAAGATGCCTCCTAAGCTGCGGGATCTGGGCTATTTTTATGTGCCAATTGGTGTAGGAGAAGTCCAATATGAGGGCCTTTGTGACCTTGGTGCTAGTGTAAGCATAATCCCGCTTGCACTTTGCAAAAAGGTAGGGCTAGGAGAACCGAAGCCGGTCAATATGACCCTTTACATGGCGGACCGATCCATTACTCACCCCGTGGGGATCCTAGAAGACATACCGATTTTCTTCACAGAGGGTCGATTTTCCTGAGTCTTTTGAGCATCATCCAAATGTTTGTGAGCAATCATCAAGGGACTTAGGTGAGGCTTCCATAGATTTGGAATCATCTCAACCTACATTGTTTGGATCATCTCCAACCGATAAAGGTCCTCCTAAACTTGATCTAAAACCTCTTCCTTCTCATTTAAAGTATGGTTTCCTTGGTTAAAATTCTACTTATCCGGTGATTGTGAATGCATCTTTGAGTGATGATGAGCTGAATAGATTGTTGACTGAATTGAAACTGCATAGAAAGGCAATAACACCATTGAGGACGTTGTTGGCATTAAGCCCTCTTTGTGCATGCATAAGATATTGATGGAAGATGACCATAAACCCTCTATTGAATATCAAAGAAGATTGAATCCTATAATGAAAGAGGTAGTAAAGAAATAGATCATTAAGTTGCTAGATGCGGGAATCATCTACCCGATTTCGGATAGTAAATGGGTTAGTCCCGTACATGTGGTTCCTAAGAAGGGTGGTATGACCGTAGTAACTAATGAGAACAATGAACTTATCCCTACTAGGACGGCTACGGGGTGAAGAATGTGTATTGACTATAGGAAACTAAATGTGGCCTCTAGGAAAGATCACTTCCCTCTCCCCTTTATTGACCAAATTCTAGAAAGGTTAGCTCAACATTCACACTTTTATTACTTAGATGATTATAGTGGGTTTTTCCAAATTCCTATTCACCCGGATGACCAAGAGAAAACAACATTTACATGTCCTTGGGGAACATTTGCATATAGGAGAATGCCATTTGGGTTGTCTAATGCACCCGCCACCTTTCAAAGGTGTATGATGGCTATCTTTTCTGAATATATTGAAAACATCATGGAAGTGTTTATGGATAATTTCTCGGCGTATGGATCTTCATTTGATGATTGCTTAGCTAACTTGTCTTTGGTGTTGAAGAGATGTGAGGAAACTAACCTTGTGTTGAATTGGGAGAAATGCCATTTCATGGTGAGTGAAGGCATAGTATTAGGACATTTTGTTTCCCACCGTGGCATTGAGGTTGATAGAGCAAAGATAGAAACGATAGAGAAGTTGCCACCACCCACCTCGGTGAAGGGGGTAAGGAGTTTCTTAGGGCATGCCGGTATTTACCGGAGGTTTATAAAAGATTTCTCTAAAATTTCTAAGTCTCTCACTTACCTACTAATGAAGGATGTTGAGTTTGTTTACTCCAAAGATTGCCTTGAAGCATTTTGTAGGTTGAAGGATGCTTTGATCACCGCCCCTATCATGCAACCTTCGGATTGGAGCTTACCATTTGAAGTGATGTGTGATGCAAGTGATGTGGCCGTTGGGGCTGTTTTAGGACAAAAGAAAGATGGGCGTACACATGCCATCTATTATGCTAGCAATACGCTAGATGATGCCCAACTTAACTATGCCACAACCGAGAAGGAGTTGCTAGCGGTGGTGTATGCATTTGAGAAGTTCCGGTCATTTCTTGTTAGAGCAAAGGTCATTGTGTATATGGATCATGCTGCGATCCGTTACATCCTCACAAAGAAGATGCCAAGCCTCGCCTCATTCGGTGGATCCTTCTCCTCCAAGAATTTGACTTGGAAATTCGGGACAAGAAGGGTTCCGAAAATTCAGTAGCGGACCATCTTAGTAGGCTAACATCATTGGAGATTGAGATAGATGAGATCCCGATTGATGACTCATTCCGGGATGAACAATTGCAAGTGATGGAGGAGTGCTTACTTCAAGTGTCTAGAGAGAGTGAGCCATGGTATACAGATATAGTGAACTACCTTGTGTGTGAAGAGGTGTCACCCGGTTTGTCATATGCCCAAAGGAAAAAGTTCTTCAAGGTTGTGAGGCGTTATTATTGGAGTGAGCCTCTCTTGTTCAAGAGAGGACCGGATGAAGTCTTTAGGAGGTGCATTCCGGAGGATGAGATGGAGAGTGTGATCCACCATTGCCACTCCTTGCCATGTGGAGGCCATGCTAGCTCACACAAGACGTGTGCAAAGGTATTGCAATCCGGTTTTTATTGGCCTAACTTGTTTAGGGATGTGCAGAATTTTGTAATGGCATGTGATTCTTGCCAAAAGACGGGCAACATCTCAAGGAGGAATGAGATGCCCTTGAACAACATACAAGAGGTTGAGATATTTGATGTTTGGGGTGGGGACTTCATGGGGACATTCCCCTCTTCATGTGGCAACCTATGTATTGTCTTGGTGGTGGACTATGTGTCGAGATGGGTGGAGGCAATCGCCTCTCCCACAAATGATGCCAAAGTAGTGGTGCGGTTCTTCAACCGAGTCATCTTCCCTAGATTTGGAACACCAAGAGTGATCATAAGTGATGGAGGGAAGCATTTCACCAATAGGAACTTTGGGACACTTTTGGCTAAATATGGGGTGACTCATAAGGTGGCCACACCTTACCATCCCCAAACTAGTGGCCAAGTGGAGATCTCCAACTGGGAGATAAAAGGAATACTTGAGAAGATGGTTTCTAGGACGGGAAAAGATTGAGCTATGAAGCTTGATGATGCTTTGTGGGCATATAGAACCGCTTTCAAGACATCAATTGACACCACTCCCTACAAGCTAGTTTATGGCAAGTCTTGCCACCTTCCGGTGGAGATGGAGCATAGGGCGTATTGGGCCATAAGGTGGCTGAATTTTGACCTCAAAGAAGCCGGTGAGAAGAGGTTGCTAGACATGAATGCTCTTGAGGAGATCCGGTTGGATGCTTATGAAAATGCCCGGATTTACAAAGAAAGGACCAAGTGTTGGCATGACAAGCGTCTCATCCCAAAGGAGTTGAGTGAGGTTGACTTAGTGCTTCTCTTCAAATCAAGGCTGCGGCTCTTCCCCGGAATGCTCAAGTCAAGATGGACGGGTCCTTATGTTGTGAAGAAGATCTTTCCTCATGGAGCGGTGAAGATAGGAGGAGATCATTGTGGTAACTTTAAGGTGAATGGGCACCTTTTGAAGAAGTACATCCCGGAAGCTCCGGTGGAAGTGATTGCCCCACTTCACCTTGAGTGAAACGCTCCTGAATTTGGTCAAGCTAATGACCTTAAAGAAGCGCTTAATGGGAGGCAACCCATTGGTACATATCTTTCCCTTTTATTTTTCTTGTTTTTGTTTGATTTTGTTCTTGGTGTGCTTTGTTTCTCTTTTGTGTTTTTGGGTGCTAGATCTTGTTGTTGTCATGTGTGATGAGATGCTGGAGGTCATGTGAAAACCTCATGGAACTGTTGAAGGTACAAGATCCGAGCACAGGGACGAGGAAGAAAGCACCCAGGAAGATCGGACTGTTCTTGCAAACAAATCATCCGATTTTCCTGGGAAGATGGTCCGATTTTTCCTTTTGTCAAGGAAAGTGATGATCTCCAATCAAGCATGGGTCGAGCGGACGTGGAACTTGGACGGCTTGCGGTGCCAACCGCGGGTTCCGACACCATAATGAACATGAAGAGCTCTCTACCATCCTTGATCGATCATCAACCATCATCATTCGATGCGAACCGAAATACCAAAGCATCACCAATTTTACATTGTGAGGACTCTCTTTCACTTCCTTATTTAATTTGCACATTGGGGACAATGTGTTTTTAAGTATGGGGTGGGGTTTTCATAATCATTTGCATGATTGCATCTAGGATAGTTTCATATTATTGTCAAATGTTTCATTATGTTTTGCATTGTACATATTTTTCTCAAAAATGCAAAAAAATCAGAAAATTTTAAAAATTTTTAAGTGCTTCTAAATTTGTATATGACCCTTATGATGAGATTGTTTTGTGAATTGGCTATGGATGACCTTATGTGTTGAATAGATGTATGCATATGTAGACTTGAAGTACTTCTCTTGAATCCTATGTTTGAATTGTGATAATGATGTTTGCCTTGATTGGATTGCGGATTGATGGTCGAAATTACATGCTTGTTCTTGCACATCATCTAGGAATGACTAAGGCAATTCATCCTTCTCTACTTCTCATCTTGATCATGTTGTTTGAGCACCTCAATTGATATAAAAATTTGACCTCTTTTGACCCATCCAGGAATAGGAGCATGCTAGTGTGTTGAGTGTGTGAAAAGCAAGTGTAGGGTGAAGTTGTTGATGAATGAATGTTGTGAATGAAGTGCTGAATTTGTAGTGAAAAGTGTAGAAAAAAAAAGGTTTGGGGACTTTGGTTTTGATGATGAGTAACTCGACATCATTCACATAATCGGGTGTTTGTGCTTTGCCAAAGTCTGATAAACCGAATGTCCTAACGAGCCTTGGTATGTGTGCCCGGTGTGAGGCACCTCGGAAAAATCCCGAGGTCCGCAAATCACCAAGGTTTCGGCTTTTGTACACCTATGCCATTGTCTCAAAAATAAGTGAAAGAAAAAGAAAATGAAAAAAAAAGAAAAGAAAGAAAAGATGGAGAAAAATATACACTTGTGGGAAGTTGATCAAAAGCAAAATTGTGGAGATACTTTCATTCGTGGATTAGCATCACATGACCTAGAAAATATTCCCACCCTATCACAACGTTTCTTGGCCTCTTCTTTCCTAAGTCCTTGTCACCTATTTGCTTATGTGTAGGACATAGTGATCTAGATTGGACATTCTCATGATCATCTTGACTTCTTCATTTTCACCTTTCATGCATGCTTTCGAGTTAAGTATAATTGTCTTTCCATGCCTTCATTCATTTGATACATGATTGCTTTTCCATTTCTATGAAACATGACTATGAAGGTGATCCAATTCTAGAAGCACAATTCCAAAAATATATTTTGTTTTTTGTTACGCTAAAAAGTGTGCACGCAATAAGCCTTAAATTTATACTCGTTATAATTATCCTAACTTCTAGCGCACCCGCAGTGTACGGGACGTTTGTAGTATGAATAGTATTCCGAGGTCGAACACAAAGACTAAGGTGAAATTGATTCGGTTTTTGTGATTAAGTTTAGTGAAGGTCTAAGGTTAGAAAAGAGGGAAACAAAGAAATGAAAATCTAAATTGTTTTTGGTCGGTTTTTGGTGATCAATCAAAGATCACAATTCATGCAAAGTAAACAATCAAACTAGACTAAAAATCAGCACAAATGAACAAACCAAACAAGATAATGATCAAGGAAAGAAAAGACGGATTCTAGGGGTCGGAAGTTCCGGTTATGGCATAGAACTCAATTTATCTATTCATTCTTTGGATTAACTATGATATGTTGGGATTAAGTGTATCTAATTTGGGATCAATTACCGGGTAGGTCTCGTGGTCCAACTAGTCCACACCTAAGGTCTTATTACCGGGTAAGTCTCTAAGAGCCTAAGGATAGAAATTCTACACAAACCGGATTGTAAATTAGGGGTCTAACCTATCCTTACCGGGTAAGTCTTGGAAAGGGAAGTCCTAAGCAACTATCCTAGCACATCTAATCCAATGGCGGCTTATTAGGCTCACCACTACCTAAGGTTTGCTATTTTAGATTCTAAGGGCAAGGATTACAGGATAAGTCTCTCCTAACACTTAGTCACTACACTAGGTAGGTTAAACTCAGCAAACACTTAGGGTTTCAACATTTTATAGGTCTAAGGCAAGATCCTTCAAACCAGGGAAAATCACGGGTTGTTCTTCCTAAACCACGGCCGTGGTTCTTCAAGAACTACCCGTGATTTCTAACAGCAACTACGTTCATAAGCAAAAGTCATCCAAAGGTAAATCTAAGTCCATCCTATCATAGTTCTAGCCATACCCATCCTTTCCTTACCCTAGAACCACATCAATTTAGCCTACAACATTCATAATGGAAATCGAAGCAAACAAACATAAAATCAAAACACTTTCCTTCCTAGAAAATCTTCTTGTTTTTGAGAATATATTTGTTAGAGAGAAATGGATAATGGATGAGCTGCTCCCAAACTACCCCAGCTGCTTCAAACAACCCATGAAGGACCACTTTTACAACCATCTTGCATGAGCTGGCCATGAGAGTCGTGGCACAGCTGTCACGAGAATCTGGCAAAATCCACGGTCATTTCCACGGCCGTGGTTCGTCAGAGAACCGTGATTCTATGCAGAAACTTCGCCTTGGATCATGAAGCTGTGATTTGGTGCATGACTTGTGTTGGCAAGGTTCCATGAGTCCTCCTCAGCCCTTGGCTTGTGTCCTAATGAGTCCGAGGGTGTGTCATCTAAATGAACGATCCTCAAACGCATCGTTTAAGCTCCTAAACTTCCCGTAATACCTACAAAACGCGCACAAGTCCGTGTAGACGTCTATCTCGACAAAATATGTGAATTGGGTGCAAAACGTCTTGAACTAATGCTAGATCATGCATGAATGAGCGAGAATTCTATCTAAATTGTGTGCTATGGTATTTGGGAATTCTCAAGTGAATTGATGTTGGATGATCCTTTCAACCATGGTAGAGAGCTCTAAGCATCCTTCAAAGCTTCCGAACCCGCGCTAGGCACCGCTAGCCGTCCAAGTTCCGCGCCCGCTCCACCCATAATTGGTGAGGGTTTCATCATCATCATTTTCATCGCCAAGAAAGGCTTCCAATGCTACTAATGCTCTAGCACACACACGAAAGTAGACAAAACACACACAAAGCACACAAAAACAGAAAAATCTAAGCAAAAATGAAAATGGAAAAATGTTACCAATGGGTTGCCTCCCACCAAGCGCTTCTTTAAGGTCATTAGCTTGACCAAACTCGGGAGCGTCTATTCGAGGTGAAGCGGGGCAATCATGTCTACCGGGGCTCCCGGAATATACTTCTTCAAGCGATGCCCATTCACCTTGAAATTTCCACAATGCTCCCCTCCTATTTCAATAGCTCCGTGGGGAAAGATCTTCTTCACCACATATGGCCCGGTCCATCTTGATTTGAGCTTTCCGGGAAAGAGCCTTAGCCTTGAGTTGAAGAGAAGGACAAGATCCCCTTCACTCAACTCCTTTGGGATGATCCTCTTGTCATGCCACCTTTTGGTTCTCTCCTTGTAGATCCGGGCATTCTCATAAGCTTCCAACCGGAGCTCCTCAAGGGCGTTTATATCAAGCAACCTCTTTTCTCCCGCTTCCTTGAGGTCAAAATTTAGCCACTTAATGGCCCAATAAGCTCTATGTTCCATTTCCACCGGAAGATGGCAAGACTTGCCATAGACCAACTTGTAGGGAGTGGTTCCAATTGGTGTTTTGAAGGCGGTTCTATATGCCCATAGTGCGTCATTGAGCTTCATAGCCCAATCCTTCCTTGTCCTAGACATCGTCTTTTCGAGGATGGCCTTGATCTCTCGGTTGGAGATCTCCACTTGACCACTAGTTTGGGGATGGTAGGGTGTTGCCACCTTATGAGTCACCCCATACTTGGCCAAAAGTGCTCCAAAGTTCCTATTTGTGAAGTGCTTCCCTCCATCACTAATGATTACCCTTGGTGTTCCAAACCTAGGGAAGATCACCCGGTTGAAGAATCGCACTACCACCTTGGCATCATTCGTAGGAGAGGCGATTGCCTCTACCCATCTTGACACATAGTCCACCGCCAATAGGATGTAGAGATTGCCACATGAAGAAGGGAATGGTCCCATGAAGTCTACACCCCACACATCAAAAATCTCAACTTCTTGGATGTTATTCAAAGGCATTTCATTCCTCCTTGAGATGTTTCCCGTCCTTTGGCAAGCATCACATGCCGCTACAAAACCTTGCACATCTCTAAACAAGTTAGGCCAATAAAAACCGGATTGCAATACCTTTGCACACGTCTTGTGTGAACTAGCATGGCCTCCGCATGGTAAGGAGTGGCAATGCCGGATCACACTCTCCACTTTATCCTCCGGTATGCATCTTCTAAGCACCCCATCCGGGCCTCTCTTGAATAGAAGTGGCTCACTCCAGTAGTAATGCCTTACATCGTTGAAGAACTTCTTCCATTGTGCATATGTAAATCCGGGAGGCACTTCCTCACACACTAAGTAGTTCACGATGTCGGCGTACCATGGGTCACTTCCTCTAGCCACTTGGAACAAGCATTCCTCCACTATTTGCAATTTTTCATCCCGGAATGAATCATCTATCGGGATGTTGTCTTTCCCAAGCTCCAATGGTGGGAGTCTACTAAGGTGATCCGCCACGGAGTTCTCGGATCCCTTCTTATCTCGTATTTCCAAATCAAATTCTTGAAGAAAAAGGATCCACCGAATCAACCTTGGTTTGGCATCCTTCTTTGTAAGTAGATAACGGATCGCCGCATGATCCGTATAAACTATGACCTTCGCTCCAACAAGGTATGAGCAGAACTTCTCAAATGCATACACCACCGCCAACAACTCCTTCTCGGTGGTAGCATAATTGAGTTGGGCGTCATCTAGTGTGTTGCTAGCATAGTAAATAGCATGAGTGCGCCCTTCTTTCCTTTGCCCTAAAACGGCCCCAACGGCCACATCACTTGCATCGCACATGATCTCAAATGGTAGACTCCAATCCGGAGGTTGCATGATAGGTGCGGAGATCAAGGTGTTCTTCAACCTACAAAAAGCTTCAAGACAATCCTTGGAAAAGACAAAATCAACATCTTTCATTAGTAGGTTAGTGAGAGGCATAGAAATTTTAGAGAAGTCTTGAATAAACCTTCGGTAAAAACCGGCATGCCCTAAGAAACTCCTTACCCCCTTCACCGAGGTAGGTGGTGGCAACTTCTCTATCGTTTCAATCTTAGCCCTATCAACCTCAATGCCACGGTTAGACACCAAGTGTCCTAACACAATCCCTTCACTTACCATGAAGTGGCATTTTTCCCAATTTAAGACAAGATTTGTCTCCTCACATCTTTGCAACACTAATGACAAGTTAGCCAAGCAATCATCGAAAGAAGAACCATAAACAGAGAAATCATCCATGAACACTTCCATGATATTTTCTATGTATTCCGAAAAGATAGCCATCATACACCTTTGGAAGGTGGCGGGTGCATTACACAACCCAAATGGCATTCTCCTATATGCAAAGGTACCCCATGGACATGTAAAAGTCGTTTTCTCTTGTTCATCGGGGTGGATAGGGATTTGGAAGAATCCACTATACCCATCTAAATAGCAAAAATGAGAGTGTTGAGCCAACCTTTCTAGCATTTGGTCAATGAAGGGGAGGGGGAAGTGATCTTTCCTAGAGGCCATGTTCAATTTCCTATAATCAATGCACATCCTCCACCCGTAACCGTCCTAGTCGGTATTAGTTCATTGTTCTCATTAGTTACTACCGTCATCCCACCCTTCTTAGGCACTACATGAACGGGGCTAACCCACTTACTATCCGAGATAGGGTAGATAATTCCCGCATCTAGCAACTTAATGATTTCCTTTTTGACCACCTCTTTCATTATAGGATTCAATCTCCTTTGATGTTCAATAGAGGGTTTGTGGTTATCTTCCATCATTATCTTATGCATGCACAAAGATGGCTTAATGCCGACCAAATCATCAATAGTATAACCAATGGCTTTCCCATGTAATCTTAGTTCATGCAGCAATTTAGCAAGTTCATCATCACTCAAGCATGCATTAACAATCACGGGATATGTAGAATTATCACCAAGAAATGCATACTTTAAATGAGAGGGAAGGGGTTTAAGTTCAAGTGAGGGAGGACCTCTATCGGTTGAAGACGATCCAAATAAGGTTGGATGAGATGAATCTAAAACAAAGGAAGACTCGCCATGGCTCCTAGAAGCTTGATCATCATCAAGAGCTGATTCAGGGAAAACCACGGTTGGAAACACGGGTTGCTCATCTTCCACGGCCGTGGTTCTTGCCAAGCTTGCTTCTCGGAGTTGTCCAGAAAGTTTGACGGCCGTGGAACATAAATCTCGACCGTGGAACTTGCAGCTGTTCACCACCTCTTCGTGGCTCTCAAATCCAACTCTTGGCTCCTCCTCCAAGGCTTCTAAGGCCTTGATCTCTTCATTGCAGGCCTCTTCAACACCTTCCTCCATCATGCTTAAGGTGAGAACCTTTTCCAAGGGATCCTTGATCAAGATCGAGCTCACAATTTCTCTAGATTCTTCTTGCTTGACTATGTTGAAGATATCTTCATCAAGGGCTGGCCCTTTCATCATTGTGGACAGCTTGAACTTGATGTTCTCTTCCCCGATGTTGAAGGAGAGAGTCCCGTTCTTGCAATCCACTAAGCATCCGGAAGTGGCTAGGAAAGGTCTTCCTAAGATGATAGGGACCGGATAATCCGCCGGGATGTCCAAAACTACAAAATCAATAGGCACGTAGAATCCTCCTAGCTGCACCGGAATGTCTTCTAGAATCCCAACCGGATGAGTGATAGAACGGTCCGCCATATAGAGGGTCATCTTGACCGGCTTTGGCTCTCCTAGCCCGACCTTGTTGCTAAGTGCAAGCGGTATGATGCTTACACTTGCCCCAAAATCACAAAGGGCCTCGTACTTCACATCTCCCACTCCTATTGGGACGCAAAAAGAGCCCGGATCCCTCAACTTGGGAGGCATCTCTTCCTTCATGGTTTGGATCAATTCTAAGGACCTCTTGGTCATTCTTATCTCCCCATACTCCTCCAACTTCCTTTTGTTGGAGAGTATTTCTTTCAAGAACTTCTCATATGCCGGCATTCCTAAGATGGCATCCATGAACGGAATGTTAATATGTAACTTGGACATTAGTTCAAGGAACTTACCAAAGTGATTGTCTAAACGAGCTCTTGCTCTTGATTGTGGGAATGGTAGTGGTGGCTTGTATGGAGGCGGTGCCACATAAGTTGGCTCTACATCCTTGCTGTTGCCTCCATCTTCTTGCCTTCTTCCCTCTTCTACCACTACTTGCTTTTCCTTAGCTTGGTCCTTGGGCATAGGATCCTTCATACTCAACCCACTCCTTGTTGTGATAGCCGACACTTGGCCTCTTGGGTTGTCTTCGGTTCTTCCGGGAAGCTTTCCCGGATCTCTATGTGCTTCACCCGCCTTTTGAAAGACTTGTGCTTCCAAGACCTTTTGAGCTTTAGAAATTGAAGTCACGGTGCTCTCAAGTCCACTCAACCTTCCTAGCAATTGCTCAAACATGACTTCGGTTCTATCCTTTGAAGGTTGAGAAAAACCGGGTGGAGGTTCTTGTGAAGCTCTTTGTGGTGGAGTTGTGCTTGTGGAGGCGGGAGGGTTCAAGGCTCCATCCGGGTTAGAGTAAGAAAATCCGGGATGGTTGTGGTTGGGCCGGTAATTGTTGAATTGCCGGTTGTTGTTGAAATTTCTTGGGCCTTGGTAATTGTTGAAGTTGCCCCTTCCCATTTAATTCACATCCTCCTCCTTGGAAGACAAGTTAGCTTGTGGAAGCACTTGAGGAGTTGCTTGGCTCTTCAAGGTTGTAGTACACAACTCTCTCAAGGATTTCAACTCGTTGTTGATGGCATCAAGCTTGAAATTGCTCATGGTGACTTTGCTCACCTCATATGCTCCCGCCTTTCTTCCTTCACTCTTCCTATGAGAGTACTTTTCAATCACTAGAGCTTGCTTCTCCATAAACTCCCAAGCATCATCTACATGTTTCTCCATAAATGTCCCACCGGAAAGAGATTGAAGCTTGAATTGGCTATCTTCATCAAGTCCCTTGAAATAGATCTCCAATAGCTCAATTTTCGGTATGCCATGGTGTGGACAATCTAGGAGAAGGTCTTTGAATCTCTCCCAAGACTTGAACAAACTTTCTCTATCCCTCATCACGAAGGCATTGATCTTCCCTCTTAATTCGGTGGTCTTGGAAGGTGGGAAGAACTTGGTCAAGAACTCGGTTGTCATCTCCTCCCAAATACCAACTCGCCCTTGTGGAATAGATTGATACCAAGCCAAGGCTTTATCCTTAAGAGAGAAGGAAAAAGCCCTAAGCTTATGGTTGTTGCTCTCCAATCTTGGCGGCCTAAGAGTCTCCATCAAAATCTCGTAGTTCATCAAATGTTGGTGAGGAGACTCTCCTTCCATCCCTCCAAATTGATTGTGCCGGATCATTTGTAGAACTTGAGGGCGGAGCTCATAGTTGTGCGTTACGGGATCTCCTAGATTCACACCCGGTCGGTGTGCTCTTTGTGCCGGATCCATACGTCTCCCTAGGGTTTGTGGCTCCTCGATAGCAATGGGAACAACCCTAACATTGGCCGCCGGCTGCGGTTGTACCACCGGTGGTGGAGGAGGTGGAGGTTGTCGGCGATTAAGCTCTCCTTGAACAAGGGCTTGCCTAATTTCCTCAATCTCCCTCCTTGTTTCCTCTTGCCTCTCATTGGCAAGTCTCCTTTCTTCCTCCAAGAGCTCATCTCTTAGCCTTATTTGCTCTAAGGCTTCATCTAACTCAGCTTGAAGATTTCTACCGGCCATCTCTCTCTCTTTTCGGATGTTTTTGGATCTAGATCGAAGGGTTTTCTCCGGTTTGGGATCGAATGGAGCTAAATCCTTGCCACGAGATCTTCGCATACACCTAAAGAGTAATAGATGTCCTGAAAAGCAAAGACACCAACCAAAGAGAGATCAAAAGCAACAAGAAAGATCTACACTAGAAACAATCACAAAATAGACTCAATCTAGACCTAGTCCCCGGCAACGGCGCCAAAAACTTGTTACGCTAAAAAGTGTGCACGCAATAAGCCTTAAATTTATACTCGTTATAATTATCCTAACTTCTAGCGCACCCGCAGTGTACGGGACGTTTGTAGTATGGATAGTATTCCGAGGTCGAACACAAAGACAAATGTGAAATTGATTCGGTTTTTGTGATTAAGTTTAGTGAAGGTCTAAGGTTAGAAAAGAGGGAAACAAAGAAATGAAAATCTAAATTGTTTTTGGTCGGTTTTTGGTGATCAATCAAAGATCACAATTCATGCAAAGTAAACAATCAAACTAGACTAAAAATCAGCACAAATGAACAAACCAAACAAGATAATGATCAAGGAAAGAAAAGACGGATTCTAGGGGTCGGAAGTTCCGGTTATGGCATAGAACTCAATTTATCTATTCATTCTTTGGATTAACTATGATATGTTGGGATTAAGTGTATCTAATTTGGGATCAATTACCGGGTAGGTCTCGTGGTCCAACTAGTCCACACCTAAGGTCTTATTACCGGGTAAGTCTCTAAGAGCCTAAGGATAGGAATTCTACACAAACCGGATTGTAAATTAGGGGTCTAACCTATCCTTACCGGGTAAGTCTTGGAAAGGGAAGTCCTAAGCAACTATCCTAGCACATCTAATCCAATGGCGGCTTATTAGGCTCACCACTACCTAAGGTTTGCTATTTTAGATTCTAAGGGCAAGGATTACCGGGTAAGTCTCTCCTAACACTTAGTCACTACACTAGGTAGGTTAAACTCAGCAAACACTTAGGGTTTCAACATTTTATAGGTCTAAGGCAAGATCCTTCAAACCAGGGAAAATCATGGGTTGTTCTTCCTAAACCACGGCCGTGGTTCTTCAAGAACTACCCGTGATTTCTAACAGCAACTACGTTCATAAGCAAAAGTCATCCAAAGGTAAATCTAAGTCCATCCTATCATAGTTCTAGCCATACCCATCCTTTCCTTACCCTAGAACCACATCAATTTAGCCTACAACATTCATAATGGAAATCGAAGCAAACAAACATAAAATCAAAACATCCATTGCAAGATAATGAAAGAAGAGAGGTGAACAAGTGAACTTAATTCAAAACTAAGCTGAAGATTAGAATAGAGCCACTTACAACCCTTCCAAAAGAAGGTTCAAAGGTTCATACAATCTCTAGAAAACGAAATCCGAAATACAAGAAAGCTATGGTGTGTGTTCTTCTCCTCCTTTTCAATGGAACTCTCCTTCTTCTCTTTGACACTTTCCTTCCTAGAAAATCTTCTTGTTTTTGAGAATATATTTGTTAGAGAGAAATGGATAATGGATGAGCTGCTCCCAAACTACCCCAGCTGCTTCAAACAACCCATGAAGGACCACTTTTACAACCATCTTGCATGAGCTGGCCATGAGAGTCGTGGCACAGCTGTCACGAGAATCTGGCAAAATCCACGGTCATTTCCACGGCCGTGGTTCGTCAGAGTACCGTTATTCTATGCAGAAACTTCGCCTTGGATCATTAAGCTGTGATTTGGTGCATGGCTTGTGTTGGCAAGGTTCCATGAGTCCTCCTCAGCCCTTGGCTTGTGTCCTAATGAGTCCGAGGGTGTGTCATCTAAATGAACGATCCTCAAACGCATCGTTTAAGCTCCTAAACTTCCCGTAATACCTACAAAACGCGCACAAGTCCGTGTAGACGTCTATCTCGACAAAATATGTGAATTGGGTGCAAAACGTCTTGAACTAATGCTAGATCATGCATGAATGAGCGAGAATTCTATCTAAATGTACACCTAAAACTATGTTATAAATCGTGTTATCATTTTTCTACATTCATAAATCATGTCATCTCGTAGCCTATAGTTGGATCTTGCTCGGGGGCGAGCAAATCTTAAGTATGGGGTATTTTGCTAACGTGATTTATGACGTTAGTTTAAGCATTCATTTAGATAGTTTCTCCTGTTATTCATGCACGGTTTGGCACTAGTTCATGACGTTTACGCTTAATTCATGCATATTTCAAGAAAAGACTTCTACACGAGCTTATGTCGGTTTTGTAGGTATTTCGGGGATCTTTTGGACATTAATCGATATATTTGAGGTTCAAGCCTCATGGTGGTACACATCCAAGGCTTTGAAGGAACATAATTGGAGCAATGAAGAACACAAGGACCCTTATTGGTGTAAGCAATGGAGCAACTCATGACTAGACGATCATAACAAGCCCCTGTTGAAGAAAATCAACCCAACACTCAGGAAAATCGGACGATTTTTCTGTCCAGGTCGATTTTCTAGCTTTTGACAGCTTGTGCCATGTGTCGCACAATCTCTTTGTCTGGCCCTTGCTCTTGATGGAGAATATAAGTGGTCCTGCAAGCTGTGGCTAAAGGACACTCTCCCACATTCTCTCATACACAACTCATTCCATTTGGAGGATAGATTTCAAGAAGAAAAACTCTATCATTTGGGAGAGTAAGAAGAACACCAAAACTTAGAGTGAAAGTGAGTTTTTGAGAGCTTTTGAGTGATTTTTAGAGATTTTGGTTGAAGAACTCTTTGAAGGATTGTTAGAAACGTTTTGGAACTTCTTTTAGAGGGTTGTAAGTCTTGCTTAAACTTATATTCAGCTGAGATTTTTTGTTTTTACTTGCTTATCTTTCATCATCTACATATGAAAACTACGTATGCTTGTGTGATGATTTTAGATCTTTAAATTTATGTTATTGGCTAGTTTATTGTGATTCTGGAGTGATAGATTGATGGTTATGGCTTGGGTGATGATGGAATGGACTTATATGTTAGTTTAGGATGAGTCGTATGCACAAAACCTAACCCAGAAGGAAAAATAGACCTGTTCTTCACGCAGATTGTCCGATTTTTGCTATGATCCACCCGATTTTTTCTCTTTTTCTCTATAATTGATGAATCTGTATGTTAGGATGTTAGATTGTTGAAATCATAGTGTTTGTTAAGCATAATATAGCTTAGGGTGACCTAATGCTAGCAAACTAAGTGAGAGAAGAGACCTATCCGGTGATTTCCGATCTTAGATACCTAAGATGATGAACTCTAGGTAGTAGTGAGCCAAAAAAGATGCTATTGGATTGAGTGTGCTAGGATTGTTGCTTGAGACTTGCCTTTTCCGAGACTTACCCGGTAAGGAGAGGTTTGTCCCTTAAGTAGAGTCCGGTTTGTGTAGAATTCCCAACTTTAATCCCTTAAGACCTACCCGGTAATAGGAGTTTGGTGCGGGATTAGTGAAGCATGAGACTTACCCGGTAATTGCTTCCATTAGAGAAACACCCTTTCCCAATACCGCAACCTTGTCCTTAGAATCTTTAGGAGCTTGAGTCCAATGCCATAACCGGAAAATCTTGACCTCTAGAATCCACTTTTCTCTCTTTGATCACATATCTTGTGTTTGTGTTGCTTGTTTGTTTTGCTAGCTTGAGTTGTTAGTTTGATTTATTATCTTGCTTGATTTGTGATCTTTTCTTGATCACCACAAAAACCCAACCAAAAATATCATGATTTTCATTTCTTTATTTCTTTCTCTTTTCTTAGACTAGATTCGCACTATCTATGATCACTTGTTTGATTTGATTTCACCTTAGTCTTAGTGTTTGACCTCGGAATACTATCCTTGCTACAAAACGACCCATACACTGTGGGTTCGCTAGGAGTTAGGAAAATATATCGAGTTATAAATTTAAGACTTTTGTGCTATACGTTTCTAGCATAACAAGTTTTTAGCGCTGTTGCCGGGGTAGGTCTAGATTGATTTATTTTGTGTGATTGTTTATAGTGTAGATCTTTCTTGTTGCTTTTGATCTTATTTGGTTTGTGCCTTTGAATTTTCAGGACATCTCTTATTCTTTAGGTGCATGCAAAGATCTCGTGGCAAGGATTTAGCTCCATTCAATCCCGAACCGGAGAAAACCCTTAAGACTAGATCCAAGAGCATTAAGAAGAAGAAGGAGATGGCCGGAAGAGATCTCCAAGCTGAGTTGAATGAGGCTTTAGAGCAACTTAGGCTAAGGGATGAGGTCTTGGAGAATGAGAGGAGACTTGCCAATGAGAGGGAAGAAGCAACTAGGAGGGAAATTGAAGAGATTAGGCAAGTTCTTGTGCAAAGGGAGCTTAATCGTCAACAACCTCCACCACCACCACCACCGCAGCCGGCGGTTAATGTTCGGTTCGAGCCGATCATGAATGTGGAGCCATAAACGCTAGTGCAACGTATGGATCCAGCCCAAAGAGTGCACCGCCGGGTGTAAACTTAGGTGATCCTGCAGCCCATGACTATGACCTCCGCCCTCAAGTGCTACAAATGATCCGACATTATAAATTTGGAGGGATGGAAGGAGAGTCTCCTCATCAACACTTGATGAATTATGAGATCTTGATGGAGTCTCTAAGGCCGCCTAGATTGGAGAACAACAACCATAAGCTTAAGGTTTTTTCCTTCTCACTTAAGGATAAGGCCTTGGCTTGGTACCAATCCATTCCACAAGGGCGTGTGGGTACTTGGGAGGAGATGACAACCGAGTTCTTGACAAAGTTCTTCCCACCTTCCAAGACAACCGAGCTAAGAGGGAAGATCAATGCCTTCGTGATGAAGGATAGAGAGAGCCTATTCAAATCTTGGGAGAGGTTCAACGACCTCCTCCTAGATTGTCCACACGATGGGATACCGAAGGTAGAGCTATTGGAGATTTATTTCAAGGGGCTTGATGAGGATAGTCAATTAAAGCTCCAATCGCTTTCCGGAGGAACATTCATGGAGAAGAATGTAGATGAGGCTTGGGAGTTTGTAGAGAAGCAAGCCTTGGTGATAAATAAGTACTCCCATAGGAAGAGTGATGGGAGGAAACCGGGAGTATATGAAGTGAGTGAAGTCACCATGAGCAACTACAAGCTTGATGCAATCAACAATGAGCTTAAGTCTTCGAGGGAGTTGTGTGCTACAACCTTAATGAATCAAGCAAGTCCTCAAGTGCAAGTGCAAGCCAATTTGGCTTCCAAAGAGGAGGATGTTAACTACATGTGAAGGGGTAACTTCAACAATTATCAAGTCCCTAGGAACTTCAACAACAACAGCCGGCAATACAAGAATTACCGGCCTAATCACAACCATCCCGACTTCTCCTATTCTAACCTGGATGGTGCCTTGAACCCTCCCGCTTCCACAAGCGCAGCCTCACCACCTAAGGCTTCACAAGAGCCTCCACCAAGTTTTGCTCAACCTCCAAAGGATAGAACCAAAATGATGTTTGAACAATTTCTTGGACGATTGAGTGGACTTGAGAGCACGGTGACATCTATTTCTAAAGCTCAAAAGGTGCTAGAAGCACAAGTGTTCCAAAAACAGGGGGAGGCACAAAGGGATCTGGGAAAGCTTCCCGGAAGGACCGAGGACAACCCAAGAGGCCAAGTGTTGGCTATTACCACAAGGATTGGGCTGAGCATGAAAGATCTCTTACCCAAGGAGAATGGCAAGGGAAAGCAAGTGGTAGTGGAGGAAGAACCATTGCAAGAAGAAGGAGGCAAGAGCAAAGATGATGAGCCAACATATGTGGCACCTCCTCCTTACAAGCCACCACTACCATTCCCTCAATCACGAGCAAGAGCTCGTTTGGACAAACATTTCTGTACATTCCTTGAACTAATTTCTAAATTGCATATTAACATTCCGTTAATGGATGCTATTCTAGGTATGCCAGCCTATGGAAATTTTTTGAAAGAGATACTCTCCAACAAGAGTAAGTTGGAAGAGTAAGGAGAAGTTAGGATGACAAAGAGGTCATCCGAGTTGATTCAAATAATGATGGAGGAGATGCCTCCTAAGCTACGGGATCCGGGCCCTTTTTGTGTGCCAATTGGAGTAGGAGAAGTCCAATATGTGGCCCTTTGTGACCTTGGTGCTAGTGTAAGCATAATCCCGCTTGCACTTTGCAAAAATGTTGGGCTAGGAGAACCGAAGCCGGTCAAGATGACCCTTTACATGGTGGACCGATCCATTACTCACCCCGTGGGGATCCTAGAAGACATACAGGTTCAACTTGGGAAGTTCTATGTGCTAATAGATTTTGCTGTTTTGGACATCCCGGCGGACTACCCGGTTCCTATCATTTTTGGGAGACCTTTCTTGGCCACCTCGGGATGCTTGGTGGACTGTAAAAATGCAACCCTCTCATTCAACATTGGAGAGGAGAACATCAAGTTTAATTTTTCCACAATGGTGAAGGGTCCAACCCTAGGTGAAGATGTGTTCAACCTTATTGAGGAAGAGGAGTCTAGAGAAGTTGTGAGCTCAATCTTGCTCAATGATCCACTAGAGAAGGTTCTTAGCTCGAGTTTGATGGAGGAAGGAGTAGAGGAGAGTAGCAATGAAGTGATCAAAGCTTTGATAGCATTGGAAGAGCTACCAAGTGTTGGATTTTAAGTACAAGAGGAAGGGACAAATACCTGTAGGAAAATCGGACCAGAGGGGCAGAAATCGGCCGATTTTTGTATAAATCCTGAATTTTCATCCGATTTTGCATCGTCCGATTTTCTTCACAGAGGGTCGATTTTCCTGAGTCTTTTGAGCATCATCCAAGTGTTTGTGAGCAATCATCAAGGGACTTAGGTGAGGCTTCCATGGCTTTGGAATCATCTCAACCTACATTGTATGGATCCTCTCCGACCGATAAAGGTCCTCCCAAACTTGATCTAAAACCTCTTGCTTCTCATTTAAAGTATGCTTTTCTTGGTTCAAATTCTACTTAACCGGTGATTGTGAATGCATCTTTGAATGATGATAAGCTGAATAGATTATTGACTGAATTGAAACTGCATAGAAAGGCAATAGGATACACCATTGATGACCTTGTTGGCATTAAGCCCTCTTTCTGCATGCATAGTATTTTGATGGAAGATGACCATAAACCCTCTATTGAACATCAAAGAAGATTGAATCCTATAATGAAAGAGGTAGTAAAGAAAGAGATCATTAAGTTGCTAGATGCGGTAATCATCTACCCGTCGGATAGTAAATGGGTTAGTCCCGTACATGTGGTTCCTAAGAAGGGTGGTATGACCGTAGTAACTAATGAGAACAATGAACTTATCCCTACTAGGACAGTTATGCGGTGGATCCTTCTCCTCCAAGAATTTGACTTGGAAATTCGGGACAAGAAGGGTTCCGAAAATTCAGTAGCGGACCATTTTAGTAGGCTAACATCATTGGAGATTGAGAGAGATGAGATCCCGATTGATGACTCATTCCGGGATGAACAATTGCAAGTGATGGAGGAGTGCTTACTTCAAGTGTCTAGAGGGAGTGAGCCATGGTATGCAGATATAGTGAACTACCTTGTGTGTGTGAAGAGGTGCCACCCGATTTTACATATGCCCAAAGGAAAAAGTTCTTCAAGGATGTGAGGCATTATTATTGGAGCGATCCTCTCTTGTTGAAGAGAGGACCGGATGGAGTCTTTAGAAGGTGCATTCCGGAGGATGAGATTGAGAGTGTGGTCCGCCATTGCCACTCCTTGCCATGTGGAGGCCATGCTAGTTCACATAAGACGTGTGCAAAGGTATTGCAATCCGGTTTTTATTGGCCTAACTTGTTTAGGGATGTGCAGAATTTTTTAGTGGCATGTGACGCTTGCCAAAGGACGGGCGACATCTCAAGGAGGAATGAGATGCCCTTGAACAACATACAAGAGGTTGAGATATTTGATGTTTGGGGTGTGGACTTCATGGGGCCATTCTCCTTTTCATGTGGCAACCTATACATTCTCTCCCCACAAATGATGCCAAAGTAGTGGTGCGGTTCTTCAAACGAGTCATCTTCCCTAGATTTAGAACACCAAGAGTGATCATAAGTGATGGAGGGAAGCATTTCACCAATAGGAACTTTGGGACACTTTTGGCTAAGTATGGGGTCACTCATAAGGTGGTCACACCTTACTATCCCCAAACTAGTGGCCAAGTGGAGATCTCCAA
Organism: Fagopyrum homotropicum; assembly: GCA_033239125.1. Classification (NCBI taxonomy): domain Eukaryota; kingdom Viridiplantae; phylum Streptophyta; class Magnoliopsida; order Caryophyllales; family Polygonaceae; genus Fagopyrum; species Fagopyrum homotropicum. The sequence goes on along the minus strand of BSWB01000003.1, from coordinate 88,925,451 downwards.
CCGGGAGATAAAAGGAATACTTGAGAAGACGGTTTCTAGGACGAAAAAAGATTGGGCTATGAAGCTTGATGATGCTTTGTTGGCATATTGAACCGCTTTCAAGAAACCAATTGGCACCACTCCCTACAAGCTAGTTTATGGCAAGTCTTTCCACCTTCCGGTGGAGATGGAGCATATGGCGTATTGGGCCATAACGTGGCTGAATTTTGACCTCAAAGAAGCCGGTGAGAAGAGGTTGCCAGACATGAATGCTCTTGAAGAGATCCGGTTGGATGCTTATGAAAATGCCCGGATTTACAAGGAAAGGACCAAGCGTTGGCATGACAAGGGTCTCATCCCAAAGGAGTTGAGTGAGGGTGACTTAGTGCTTCTCTTCAACTCAAGGCTGCGGCTCTTCCCCGGAAAGCTCAAGTCAAGATGGACGGGTCCTTATGTTGTGAAGAAGATGTTTCCTCATGCAGCGGTGGAGATAGGAAGAGATCATTGTGGTAACTTTAAGGTGAATGGGCACCGTTTGAAGAAGTACATACCGGAAGCTCCGGTGGAAGTGATTGTCCCACTTCACCTTGAGTGAAACGCTCCTGAATTTGGTCAAGCTAATGACCTTAAAGAAACGCTTAATGGGAGGCAACCCATTGGTACATATTTTTCCCTTTTATTTTTCTTGTTTTTGTTCTTGGTGTGCTTTGTTTTTCTTTTGTGTTTTTGGGTGCTAGATCTTGTTGTTGTCATGTGTGACGAGATGCTGGAGGTCATGTGAAAACCTCATGAACTGGTTAAGGTACAAGATCCGAGCACATGGACGAGGAAGAAAGCACCCAGGAAAATCGGATTGTTTTTGCAAAGAAATCGGCCGATTTTCCTGGGAAGATGGCCCGATTTTTCTTTCTATCAAGGAAAGTGATGATCTCCAATCAAGCATGGGTGGAGCGGACGTGGAACTTGGACGGCTTGCGGTGCCAACCGCGTTTCCGATATTTTAATGAACATCAAGAGCTCTACCATCCTTGATCGATCATCCACCATCATCATTCGATGCGAACCGAAATACCAAAGCATCAACAATTTTACATTGTGAGGACTTTCTTTTACTTCCTTATTTAATTTGCACATTGGGGACAATGTGTTGTGTTTTTAAGTATGGGGTGGGGTTTTCAGAATCATTTGCGTGATTGCATCTAGGATAGTTTCATATTATTGTCATGTAACGACCAATTTTTTTTCGTTACGCTTTGATAGGGTTAGAGAACTTTAGGAAACAAATAAAAATTTAGTGAAACTAGGACATACCGGTTTATTTATGGAAGTCGTTTAATTAAGTACCTTATTCTAAGTTTCAAGACGAAACTTATTTTAAGGGGGTACTGATGTAATATCAGGAATTTTTATTCCGTTTAATTCCAAATCAATTCGGACTTCGAGCCGTTGACGGTTTCCCATTCTATCTAGTATTTCTTTCTTCACAAATTTTATCATTTTATGTAGAATTTAATTCAGATAAAATGATAGAATTATATCAAATTCTAATTCTTATAATTATTTATTATTTTATGTCGAATTTAATTCACATAAAATGATAGAATTATATCAAATCCTAATTCTTATAATTATTTATTATTTTATAAAATGATAGAATTATATCAAACCCTAATTCTTATAATTAATCCTTAACGACGACTTTAGACGAGAATGTGACAAAGCTGTGACGAGAATGTGACAAAGCTGTGACGAGAATGTGACAAAGCTGTGACGAGATCATGACAGAGCTGAGACGAGGTCATGACGAAGCCCGACAACTCTGTGACGAAGTCATGCATGGTCTTGACAAAGCCATGACGAGTTTTGACAACTTAGCCCACCTTTGTTTTTACAACTTCAGCCCATCTCTTGTGCTTACCTTGTCCAGCCCATGGCTTTGTCCCTTGCTGGTGGATTGGAGCAGCCCAAGAAGCCAGCTAGAAGCAGCCCAACAGTGAAGCGTTGCAGCCGTTCAACCTTACCCTTGCAAACCCTTTCTTTCTCTCTCCCACGTAAATCGGCTCCTCTCTTCTAACCCTTGCCTTTATCTCCTCGTCATTCAGCACGCAACAGCAGCGGACCCTAGCTCTTCATCTCCTCGTCATTCAGCACGTAGCAACAGCGGACTCTAGCCCTTCATCTCCTCTTCTTTCAGCACGCAACAACATCAGAGATGGAGGATCGGTCTTGCGATTTCTCCCACGCGGTGACAGCAACGCAACAGTAGGTTACGGCTTGCTTCCTTGCAACTCTGTCGACGCAGAAGCTACTCAAGACTCCATTGCCTTCAGCCAAAAATGCAGTAACCGTCCCTGCCCCTCCTTCAACTACACCGGACGTTCAGAGGACAACCTTCTACAGGCGGTCACCCTTGCGAGCTTGGTTGCCGAGGAAGAAAACTTATCCACCACGAGCAGCCTCCTGGAGTCAGCACCAGTCTTCCCCTTCGTCTTCAAATAGTAGCAGCAACGCCAAGGCTAATGGATAGTCCTCGCCGCTCTCATGGTTGCACTCAGGAGCTCACGCAGGCCTCATCATGAGAGCCTTGTAGATATGTAAGACCTCACTCCTTCTTCCTTGCTTTATGTTAGCATGAAATATTGTGATATTTTAGGCACGTTTTCTAAGTGTATTTCATCCATATTGGTAGTCATTGATAAAGGGTTGAAGTATTTGTGAGTTAGTTTATCTATTTTGTCGATATAGAGGTCTACATAAGCTTTGTGTTGATTGTAGGCAATTAAGAGCTAATTCCGAATGGATTGAGAGAGAATGGAGTTTGATTGAGCATGTCCAAGGATTGAGGACATCTCTAAGAGCTAAGGATGGTGCTAACTTGAAGAATAGCACGAGACTAAGGAAAATTACGATCTACCTCTAAACCACGCTCTAAAATACGGCCGTACTAGATTCCACGTTCTAGTCCACGGCCGTGGAACCTTGGCAAGAGAAGTGTGGTGCATTCCAGCAACTTACACGGCCGTGGAGGGTTGTGACAAACCGTGACCAAATTCCACGCTCTAAATTACGGGCGTGGAACCCTTCCACGACCGTGATCTTGGCGATCTTTTAACGCACACTTTGAAGCCACGATCTTCTACGCAATGGGCCGGGGCAATATTTTATCTTACCCTATAAAAGGACGGAAGAAGAGAGATTCCGTCACCTTCGCTTACACTTTGGCTTACCCTAGTTTTACGCTTTTGCGGAGATCGTCATTGAGATTTTTGCGCTTTGCTATTGAGATTTCCGGCTTGACGGAAGGAGTGAAGATTTGGAAGACTTGTTCGTAAGGAGATTACGCTTCATCTTTAGGTTTGATTAGAAGACGGATTGACATCCCGTTCTTCGTTCCTCTCTAAGATTTATGATTGGTTGTGTTATTCCGAATCTATTGACATTATTGTTCTTGATTTGTGGATTTGAGATTGATTTGAGATTTATTCAAGGTTTTCGGAAGTTTCCATCTTTCACTCTTTTAAATCTTGAATTTGATATCAACATGACTGTTGTTGGCTAAAACCCTTTAGCAATTCTAAGGTGAAGGGTTGATAGTTGTGGCTTAGGTGATGATAGATCGATCGTAAACAGATTGGACCCTGAGAGTTAGAGAGAATCGCCGACGAACCTAATCCACGGTCTGTTCTTGAGCTTCCATGGCCGTGGAACTCAAGAACTACCCGTAATTTTGTGTCAGTTTACGAAATTGCTTTTACTTGAATCCAAAGTTAAAGATTTGCTTTAACTTAGTCTTGGCTTGCCTTTTTTAGGTGGTAGTGAAGCCTCAACAACCTCTACCTCGATTCTGAGTGTCATAACCTTAATCTGTTAAGTTAGTCTTGATCCTTGGATTACAAGTTTGGGTATTTGATGGTAATATTTATCTTTGGAATCTTTCTATACTAAAGCCTCAACAACCTTTATAGAGAGTGCCTTTAGGTGAATCATATAAGGTCTTGGAACTTCACCGTACATTGCTTTACATTCGTATACCTTTGCATACCTCAACTCTGTCCTTATATTTTTAGTATATCTTGAATCGATTGCCACAGCTGGATTCCTGGATCTTTAGGATTGTTGTTTTCCCAATAATTTGAAAAACTTCATACATTTACTTGCTTGATAATCTATAACTGGATTTAACCCCCCAAACCCCTGTGTTCGATACTCTGGAATTCTTGCTTAACTATATCGATCCGTACACTGCGGGTTCGCTTGCTTGATTTCTAGTTTTATAATTAAAGCTTATTTGCACGCACGCTAAGTGGCGAACAAGTTTTTGGCGCCGTTGCCGGGGATTTGGTCTAGGCCGAATTCGGTGATCGGTTGTCAAGCTTGGGAGCTTCTCCCTTGTTATTTGATATCTTTTTGAGTGCATACGCAAGTCTAGGAATAACGAAGACCTCTTACCTCTTGATCAAGAGCTTGAGAGGACTTTAAGGAGAAAGCGTAAGGAAAAGAAAATGGCTGAAGAAAGAGAACATGATCTTCAATCATAGTTAGCGGAAAAGGAAGCTCAACTCCAATGGAGTGAGAAGACTCGTAGAGAAGAAACGGATCGTCACCAAATGAAGGTTGATGATCTAACGGACATGATGTTCCAAATGAGGTTGGAAATAAACAACCTTAAGGAGAAAAAGAAAAGGAGGAGACCGGGAAGATCGGTTAGAGCCAACTCATCCAATAAGGATAGCGACTCCTCCATGCCACCACTAGAGGAAATTGATCCCACGATCAATGTGAATCCATTCTATCCACGGCCAGCTGCAAATCGCCGTGTTCCACCTAGGAACGCAAGGATCGAACGCGTGGATGAGGAGCCAAGAACTCTTGGCCAAAGGATGGATCCAACGCAGCAACCACGCCGTTTAGGTGTGAACTTTGATGCTGACGATGCACAAGGGTTTAGCTTCAACCCTCAAGTTATTACCATTGTTCGCCAAAACCAATTTGGTGGAACAAGCGTTGAATCTCCACATCAACATCTACAAAACTTTGAGATTATGATGGAGACAATGAAGCCTAAGAACGCAACTACCAACAGCTACAAACTCAAGCCTTTCTTCTTCTCCTTGAAGGGGAAAGCATTGTCTTGGTATCAAGCTCTTCCAAGTGGAAAGCTTGAGACATCGTAGGATTTTTCCGCGGAGTTCCTCACTAAGTTCTTTCCGCCATCCAAAACGGCGGAGCTAAGAGGTAAGATTAACGCATTTTCCATTAGATCTAACGAAAGTTTGTTTCAATCTTGGGAAAGATTTTAGGATTTGCTATTGGATTGCCCTCATCATGGCATATCCAAGCTTGCACTATTGGAGATATATTATAAGGGGCTGGATGTGATGACACAATTCAAGCTCCAATGCCTCTCATGTGGTACATTCGTGGACATGAGGGAAGATGACGCTTGGGACTTCATTGAGAAGCAAGCGCGAGTTATAGAGAAGTATTCTCACCGGAAAGTGGAGGGGAATCGTGTGGATCAAGGAGCAAAACTAACACACGAAGCTCAATCTCAAATCTTTTCTCTCAAAAACGAGATTAAAGAGTTGAAGGAAGCTATCAAGACCAACTTTTCAAAGCAACAAGGAAAAGATGTCGGTTATTTAGGCAACAACAATAACCACAACGGTGGTGAGAATACAAACCGCAACAACAACAACAACCGGAACAACAAACGGAATAATTGGAACAACAACAACAACCGGAACAACAATAGGGGTTCAAACAACAACAATTGGCGCTCCAATCAACAAAATTCCGGTAATTCTTATCCTTCCAATTCAGGAAATTCACTAACTCCACCTTCCTCTTCTTACACTGCTTTGAAAACCCAGGGGCAAACATCTAATGCTGGAAACACTTCGGGGAAGGAGAAGCCCGATCCCATGTTGGAAACGATTTTGGGGAAGCTTCAAGGGTTGGAGACTCGCATCATCAAGGTTGATGATCACATTACTAAGGTTGATAAAGCCCAAAAGGTTTTAGAAAACCAAATGTTCAGCCATGCGGAGGAAGTTCCTAGGAATCAAGGGAAACTTCCGGGAAAAACGGAGGACAACCCAAAAGGAAGGGTGATGGCAATCACAACTAGGAGCGGAGTCACAACTACCGACCCGCAGCCCAAGTTTGTAGAAGTCCCCATTGAGAAAGAGAAAGAAAAGGGGAAGGAGAAAGATGATGTCTACGTTCCTCCTCCAGATTACAAACCTCCCCTACCGTTCCAACAATCTAGAGCAAGAGCGCGTCTAGACAAGCAATTCGGTAAGTTTATAGAACTCATGAGCAAATTGCATATTAATATACCTTTCATTGATGCTATTGTAGGTATGCCGGCTTATGGCAAATTCTTGAAGGAAATCCTCTCCAACAAGCGAAAGCTAGAGGATTTTGGTGAGGTTAAGATGAGTTCGGATTCTTCGGATTTCATCAAGACCATGAAAGAGAAGATGCCCCCAAAGCTAAAGGATCCGGGGTCATTTTTCATTCCCATAGGAGTGGGAGATGTCACATATAATGCATTATGTGACTTGGGAGCAAGTGTGAGCATCATCCCAATTGCATTATGTAGGAAGATCGGGTTAGGTGACCCTAAACCAGTGAAGATGACGTTGTACATGGCGGACCGTTCCATAACTCGTCCCGTCGGTATTGTTGAAGACGTCCCGGTCAAGCTAGGTAAGTTCTATGTTCCTATAGATTTTGTTGTGCTTGACATTCCTACAGATAGTCCGGTCCCGATCATTCTCGGAAGACCGTTTCTTGCAACATCCGGCTGCATAGTCGATTGTAAGAATGCTAGACTCGTCTTTGACATAGGAGAAGAGAAGGTAGAGTTCGTTCTTTCCACTCTAGTGAAGGAACCAATCTTTGATGAGGATATATTCAATATCCAAGATGAAGAAGGGTTGTCTAGAGAAGAGGTAAGTGCTATTCTCTTCAAAGATCCTTTGCAAAAGGTTATTACTATGAGTCTAATGGACATAGGGGAAGAAGAGGAGTGCAATGAGGCAATTGAAGCCTTAGAAGCACAAGAAGAAGTGTGTGAAGAGGAGTTTGAGAAACTCCACGACGAGGCAGAGAACGTGCGAATCCACGGTCATACACTATATTCCACGGCCGTGGATTTCACCAACAAAAGCGTGGAGCACTCCAGAGGGTTACATGGTCGTGGAGAGAATAGAGCAACCGTATTTCCTTTCCACGCCCAAAATCACGGCCGTGGAGAAGTCCGAGAGGCCGTAATTTTGGGTGATTCCGAAGGTAATTGTGTCTCTTCCTCAACTTCTTTTGATTCTTCTCCCATACCTTCTACAACCTTAGACACTTCTAAGGAAGCATCGGAGACTCCTCAAGAACCATTGGAAACTCCGATAGTCATGGAACTAAAGCCACTTCCTACTCATCTAAGGTACGCATTTCTTGGACCTAATTCTACCTTTCCGGTAATTGTTAGTTCCGATTTAAGCATAGATGAGCATAGTAAGCTCATGGTTGTCCTTAGGAAACATAGAAAAGCTTTAGGATATACTATAGAGGACTTAGTTGGAATTAAACCTTCCCTATGCATGCTTAAGATCTTAATGGAAGAGGACTTTAGGACTTCGCGACAACCTCAAAGGCGGTTAAATCCGACCATGAAGGAGGTTGTCAAGAAAGAAATTCTTAAACTTCTGGATACAGGTATCATCTACCCTATCTCCGATAGCAAGTGGGTGAGTCCGGTACAAGTGGTTCCGAAGAAGGGAGGAATGACGGTCATCACCAATAAGAATAACGAACTCATTCCTACCCGAACCGTAACAAGATGACGGATGTGCATAGACTACCGCAAGCTAAACAACGCGACGAGGAAGGATCACTTCCCGCTACCCTTCATCGACCAAATGCTTGAAAGGTTAGCACAACATTCGCATTTTTGCTATCTTGACGGTTATAGTGGTTTCTTTCAAATTCCGATACACCCGAATGATCAAGAGAAGACCACGTTCACGTGCCCGTGGGGTACGTTTGCCTATAGGAGGATGCCGTTCGGGCTTTGCAACGCCCCAGCCACCTTTCAAAGGTGCATGATGGCCATCTTCTCCGAATACATTGAGGATATCATGGAGGTTTTTATGGATGACTTCTCCGTTTATGGTTCCTCTTTTGACAATTGTCTTTCTAACCTTGCTCTTGTGTTACAAAGGTGTGAAGACACTAACCTAGTTCTTAATTGGGAGAAGTGTCAATTCATGTTGAAGGAAGGCACTGTATTAGGACACTTAATCTCTAGTAGAGGATTGAGGTAGATAGAGCTAAAATAGAGACTATAGAAAAGCTTCCTCCCCCAACTTCGGTGAAAGGGATAAGAAGTTTTCTAGGGCATGCTGGATTTTATAGACGCTTCATAAAAGACTTCTCTAAAATATCAAAACCGCTCACTAATCTATTGATGAAGGATGCAGTTTTTGAGTTTTCGCAGGAATGCTTAGATGCGTTTAACATGATTCGGGAAGCTCTAATTTCAGCCCCTATTATCCAACCTCCGGATTGGAATCTTCCCTTTGAGGTTATGTGCGTTGCAATTGATGTAGCTATAGGAGCTGTTCTTGGACAAAGAAAAGAAGGGCGAACCCACGCCATATACTACGCTAGCAAGACGCTAGATGAAGCGCAGCTCAACTACGTCACTACGGAAAAGGAATTTTTAGCCATTGTTTATGCAATTGACAAATTTCGCTCTTATCTTGTAGGTGCAAAGGTGATTGTGTACACGGATCATGCTGTGATCCGGCATCACCTTGCAAAGAAGGATGTGAAGCCAAGGCTAATTAGATGGATTCTTCTCCTACTAGAATTCGATCTAGAGATCCGCGATAAGAAGGGTTCGGAAAATTCTGTTGCGGATCATTTGAGTCGCCTAACACATCTAGAGGACGACCATCTACCTATAGATGACTCCTTCCCGGACGAGCATTTACACATTATAGAGGAGTGCATCGATGTAATCTCCAAAGGTAACGAACAATGGTTTGCTGATTTTGTTAACTATTTGGTTTGTCAGGAAATACCGCCCGGATTGTCCTACGCACAAAGAAAGAAGTTCTTTAACGATGTTTGGGAGTACTTTTGGAATGAACCTCTCCTCTTTAAGAGAGGTCCGGATGGCATTATTCGGCGATGTGTGCCGGAAGATGAGATGCAAAGTGTCATCCGGCATTGTCATTCACTACCATGTGGAGGACACGCTAGTTCGAACAAGACTAGTGCTAAGGTATTTCAATCTGGATTCTTTTGGCCTACACTATTTAAAGATGTGAAAACCTTTGTTTCCTACTGCGATGCTTGCCAAAGAACAGGAAATATCTCTAGGAGGAATGAGATGCCTCTCAACAACATCCAAGAGGTGGAAATCTTTGACGTTTGAGGAGAAGACTTCATGGGACCATTCCCATCATCTTGTGGTAACCAATACATACTTTTAGCGGTTGATTACGTTTCAAGATGGGTTGAAGCGATTGCCTCTCCCACCAATGATGCCATGGTAGTGGTCAAGTACTTTAACAAGACCATCTTCCCACGATTTGGGACACCATGGACCATCATTAGTGATGGAGGCTCTCACTTCATTGCCCGGCGTTTTGAAGCTCTTTTAGCTAAGTATGGGGTGACTCACAAGATCGCCACCCCTTATCATCCACAAACTAGTGGACAAGTTGAGATTTCAAACCGGGAGATCAAAGGAATCCTAGAGAAGACAGTTTCAAGGACTAGGAAGGATTGGTCTTTGAAGCTAGATGACGCATTGTGGGCATACCGGACTGCGTATAAGACTCCCATCGGAACCACACCATACAACCTTGTGTATGGGAAGTCTTGTCACTTACCGGTAGAGTTGGAGCACAAGGCGTTTTGGGCAATCAAGTGGTTGAATTTCAGCATGAAGGAAGCGGGAGAGAAGCGTCTCTTGGACCTAAATGAGCTTGAAGAGCTTCGCTTGAACGCCTATGAAAACGCCAAGATTTACAAAGAAAGAGCAAAGCGTTGGCATGATAAGCATATCGTTCCAAAGGACTTCAAAGAAGGAGATCAAATTCTCCTCTTCAATTCAAGGCTTCGTCTCTTTCCAGGTCAGCTTAAATCTCGTTGGACCGGACCTTTTCTAGTCAAACGTATTTTCCCCCATGGTGCAGTTGAAGTATGGGATGAAACGGGCGGAAGCTTCAAGGTGAACGGTCAACGACTCAAGAAGTATACTCCGGAACTCCAAGCTGAAGAGTTCGCGCCCACCGCACTCGAATAAGTGCAAATATGGTCTAGCTACGGACCTTAAACAAAGCGCTTCTTGGGAGGCAACCCAAGGTATTGCATTTACGTTTTCGTTTTTTATTCATAGTTTAGCTTAGTTTAGACGTTTTTGCTTTGTTTTGCCTTCGATACCTTCTGGTATGTTCGTGTTTTTGGATGTAGGAACAGTGGAAATGGAAAGGGGAAGAGAAAGTTTGAAGAAAAGTGACAAAACTTGGACTTTGGAGCATTACAGAGAGTTCCACGGCCTAAACCACGGCCGTGACATCTACAGTGGCCGTAATTTCCAAAAGCCTGAGAAAAATCACCAAAACCACGGTTCCGTACATTTCCACGGCCGTGGAACCCCCCGACAGACCGTGATTTTCAAAAATTTTTACGGCCACTATATAAACCACTTTCCTTCACAAAACACATCTCACAAACCCAATTCCACGCCCTAAACGCCGATTTGCTTCCTCTCACCTCAAATCTTCATTCGTTAATCGTTTTTAACGATTCTTTAGCCAAAATAGAAGCAAATCCGATCACCAACAAGATCCAAGCAACAATTCGAGTGGCAAATCACCGAGGAAAGCAGAATTCGGCTTTAAAAATCCGAAAACCTAGGTTTTTTCGCTCTTCTCTATCTTTGTCGATTCGGACTTGCATTTGCTAGAATTTTTAGGAATAACTGATTGGAATTGGAAGAGAATTAGTCTAGGACTGCTGTTGTGAAATTTGGTGAGATTCTGTTGAGATTTGCAAAATTACGTGCCGAATCACGGTCACTGGCATTTCCACGGCCGTGGAACTCCAAGAACAGACCGTGATTTTCGACAGAAAATGGATTTTGTGAGGAGAGTGTCCGGTAGGAATAAGGACAAGAATAAAGATAAGGATAAGAGTAAGAAAAGGAAGGGTAACCCCTCCTCCTCTTCTAGAGCACCACCACCTTCATCCCCTTCACCTCCATCATCATCATCATCACCATCACCACCTCCACCTAGGATCCCTACCATTCACGAGGATCATCTCGAAGCCTTAGAGAGGATCCATAAGAGGACGGTCATAGGACCTAGATACCTACTGTTGGAGGAGTTAGAGCCTCTACATGTCATAGGGGACATCACTTGGCTCTTGGATAGAGCCAGATTAGTCATCTTCTCCGCTATTCGGGAAGATGCATATGAGGAGATTACGAGAGAGGTTGTGGTTTCCTTTGAGCACAGCCATGTTGACAGGACAGTTTCTTTCCGGCTAATGGAAAGAAACTATGATTTCTCCATCCGGGAGTTTGGAGCCTTCTTTGGGTTCCACGAGACCCTTAATGGTCGTTTCCCCAGTGGCGTATACGCCAAGGATTTCTGGGAAGAGATCGCTATGATCTATGCCAGCGAGGACCGTTGGCAGCCAGCTGATACCAAGGCTAAGTTGATGTATCACTTAGCCTTGAAGATTGCTCACAGGGTACTTTCTGAGTGTCTCTTCCCTAGTACGGAGACACCTCAGAAGATCAAGACAGATGAGCTCTTCCTTCTCTACTGTATGCTGTACGGTAGACCTGCTGACTGCGCCACCCTCTTAGCTGCTACCATGAGCAAGCTAAAGAATAAGAGGGCTGACAACATTGGATATGGTGGGATAGTCACCCACCTTGCTAGGGCATTAGGGTAGATTTCTCCGCTTGCACACGTATTGCCGCTGTACCCCTAGGACTTCAGGCCCTTATGAATAGAGGCCTCATTTTCCCCACCCATAGAGGTCCACCATATGCTACTATGACCCCAGCATCTCTCCGTTTCCACCACCACCTCCACCGCAGTGACGACTTTGATGATCGACAGTTTTAGTCGCCCCACCACCGTTTTGTGAGTTCTTTTTCTTTCTTTCTTTTCTTCTTTTTCTTTTCTTTAAACATTAGGGGCAATGTTTGTTCCAAGTATGGGGTGGGTTGTGACTAATAGTTTGTAATAACTTTTACTCACTTTGTATGCTCTATCGAGACTATCTTGCATGTTTCATTCTATTGTTACACGTTTCATTATTGCATTGCACGAAAAAGAATTTGAAAAACCCATAAAAGTTGAAAAATTTTGAAAATTTTGTGCTTCTAAGGATAGAGATGAATTCTATGATAATCACCACTTGTGAATTGAGTTTTGATGACAATCGCATGCTTAAACGAATAGTGAATTGAAAAGAAATTGAATGAGTTGATTATCTCTCTTTTGCAAATGAATGTTAGTTAAATCATGTTGAAGAATTAAGGTTGAAATCACATAATAAGTTCTTATGCTTCTTTTTGAGATGATTAAGGCAATTCGATTTCCTTTCTTCTTTCTTTGATCATTTAGCCTCTCATTGAAATATTGACCTCCTTTACCTATCCGGAAATTTGGAGGAGTTGAATGAAAAAGACATGTTTGATGTGGGAGGGCCATGAAAGCAATACTTTGCATTCAAAGGAATAGAAAGAAATTATAGGTTTGGGGAAGTCAATCACGATGATGAGTAACTCGGCACCATACACATAGCCGGGTGTTTGTGTCTTGCCAAAGTCGGATTGAGCGATATTCGTAGCAGATTATGGTATGTGCGCTAAGGGTTTGAGGCATCTCATAAAAATTGAGAAACGCCAATCTCCTAGGCTTCGGTTTTTGTGCACCTCTATCCATAACTCCAAAAGTAAAGTCGAAAAATGAAAAGAAGAGAGCGAAGCTCTAAGTTGAAAGTGCTGCGGAAACCGCAAGAGAAGAAGAAAAGAGTAGTTATCCACTTTCCCGGATTCATGCACCACATTCCTTAAAGTTTTCCTTCCCTTTCCACATTCTAGACCTTGTTTGAAAGTCCTTAAGATCAAAAGAATGTTATATGGCTTGGTGATCTAAATTGAAGTTTCTTATGATTGATTTTGATAATGTTTGAAGGTTATGATGTTTACATGGAAGTTTAATTAATTCATGAGCTTTCTTTACTCTTTACTCTTTGATTATGTATGTGAAAGTCTTATAAACGAATGAAGCAAGATTTGAGAATGATCTATTGATTAGAAGGCACAATCATCCAAAAGAAGTTTTGCTTTGAGAAGGTACACATATTTCATCCTAACTTGAGTTTTAAAGCTTTGAAAGACCTTGCTTAGGGACAAGCAAGTGGAAAGTATGGGGCTATTTGTTAGCATAAAATATTGTGATATTTTAGGCACGTTTTCTAAGTGTATTTCATCCATATTGGTAGTCATTGATAAAGCGTTGAAGTATTTGTGAGTTAGTTTATCTATTTTGTCGATATAGAGGTCTACATAAGCTTTGTGTTGATTGTAGGCAATTAAGAGCTAATTCCGAATGGATTGAGAGAGAATGGAGTTTGATTGAGCATGTCCAAGGACTGAGGACATCTCTAAGAGCTAAGGATGGTGCTAACTTGAAGAATAGCACGAGACTAAGGAAAATTACGATCTACCTCTAAACCACGCTCTAAAATACGGCCGTACTAGATTCCAGGTTCTAGTCCACAGCCGTGGAACCTTGGCAAGAGAAGCGTGGTGCATTCCAGCAACTTACACGGCCGTGGAGGGTTGTGACAAACCGTGACCAAATTCCACGCTCTAAATTACGGGCGTGGAATCCTTCCACAACCGTGATCTTGGCGATCTTTTAACGCACACTTTGAAGCCACGATCTTCTACGCAATGGGCCGGGGCAATATTTTATTTTACCCTATAAAAGGACGGAAGAAGAGAGATTCTGTCACCTTCGCTTACACTTTGGCTTACCCTAGTTTTACGGTTTTGCGGAGATCGTCATTGAGATTTTTGCGCTTTGCTATTGAGATTTCCGGATTGACGGAAGGAGTGAAGATTTGGAAGACTTGTTCGTAAGGAGATTACGCTTCATCTTTAGGTTTGATTAGAAGACAGATTGACATCCCGTTCTTCGTTCTTATCTAAGATTTGTGATTGGTTGTGTTATTCCGAATCTATTGACATTATTGTTCTTGATTTGTGGATTTGAGATTGATTTCAGATTTATTCAACGTTTTCGGAAGTTTCAATCTTTCGCTCTTTTAAATCTTGAATTTGATATCAACATGACTGTTGTTGGCTAAAACCCTTTAGCAATTCTAAGGTGAAGGGTTGATAGTTGTGGCTTAGATGATGATAGATCGATCGTAAACAGATTGGACCCTGAGAGATAGAGAGAATCGCCGACGAACCTAATCCACGGTCTGTTCTTGAGCTTCCACGGCCGTGGAAGTCAAGAACTACCCGTAATTTTGTATCAGTTTACGAAATTGCTTTTACTTTAATCCAAAGTTAAATATTTGCTTTAACTTAGTCTTGGCTTGCCTTTTTTAGGTGGTAGTGAAGCCTCAACAACCTCTACCTCGATTCTGAGTGTCATAACCTTAATCGGTTAAGTTAGTCTTGATCCTTGGATTACAAGTTCGGGTATTTGATGTTAATATTTATCTTTGGAATCTTTCTATATTCAAGCCTCAACAACCTTTATAGAGAGTGCCTTTAGGTCAATCATATAAGGTCTTGGAACTTCACCGTACATTGCCTTACATTCGTATACCTCTGCATACCTCAACTGTGTCCTTATATTTTTAGTATATCTTGAATCGACTGCCACAGCTGGATTCCTGGATCTTTAGGATTGTTGTTTTCCGAATAATTTGAAAAACTTCATACATTTACTTGCTTGATAATCTATAACTGGATTTAACCCCCCAAATCCCTGTGTTCGATACTCTGGAATTCTTGCTTAACTATATCGATCCGTACACTGTGGGTTCGCTTGCTTGATTTCTAGTTTTATAATTAAAGCTTATTTGCACGCACGCTAAGTGACGAACACTTTACTTCAGCCATATATGCGCTTATAACTGGTGTCAAACCCTCTAGGAATCCAAATACTCCAGCCAAAGGAGCAGCTGCAGAGGGGCTGTTACATCTTTCAATTTTCCAACTGTGACGAACAGCCAATTTTGGACTCCGATTTGGGTAAGCTAAACTCCTCATTTATTTCTGCACTTTGGATATGTTACAGTTGACCTTGCATAGTATAACATACTGAAATTTTAGATTATTCCGAGTTATAGTTTAGGAGATATAGTTGCCCAAAGTTGGCTCCTCATGCAGTTTTATAAATGTGCTGAGTTGAGAAAAACAGCATGGGATGCTGTTTTGTGAGATAGTTTTGAATAGGCTTTCGATCTCTGTTGGTCTTGAATTTTTGATATGATATAGTTGACATATTGTTGTAGAATATATTAAAATTTGAGAGGCATCCAGCGAGTGGTTTGGGATTTATGATTTTTCCAAGATTGAGTCGTAAGCAGTTTTTCTGTTGTGCTGAAATTCGGTTTTGTGAGATAGTTTTAAATAGGATTTTGATCTCCTTTGCGTCTGAATTTTGGATATATTAGAGATAAGATTTTATAGTAGAACATATCAAAATTTGGGATAAATCCAGCGAGTAGTTTAGGATTTTTGATTTTTTCAAAGTTAAGACAGTGTGTTGCTTGTTAAGTGTTGTAACCAACTTTAGAAATTTTTGTAGAAGCGATGCTTTAACAGTTTTAAGAAATTCTTTCTCCTATGAGTAGATGGGATATCATAGATGATCTAGGGAATTATTTCGGAATTTTAATAAGATTATTCGAATTTTATATTTGAAGCTGTAGTTGGACTTCAGTGACTTTTCGGGAAATAGAAAATGGGTAGTTTTTCTAGTTGTTACCTAAAATCATCCTAGGGAGTAGAATATGGTTAGTTAGCCTCAATTTATACTTTAAGTACATATTCCGAGTTTTTGGAAGTTCTGGGACTAAGGGTAAAATAGTCATTTTACCTTAAATAAACACTATAATAACTTCTACACATAGAATCGTATATCTCAAGAGTTTTAGACTTATAAGTATCCAGGGAAATGTGTTGACCCACGTGCCTCCTCTGACAGGCAACTGAGTTCTACACTTACGGATTTAGTGGTGGTTAAGAGAGAGTCGAGATATCATTCTGGTAAGTCCATGTACTTAGTTAGCTGGCTTCTTGTATGAGTGTAATGTGTATGAGTGGTGTTTGTTAGTTATGATAAACAATGAAACCGGATTAGGCCGACTTTATTATTTACGTAATTGACCCAAGTGTATGATAACGGGTCGTGACATCATCTGCCTAGCTCTTGCGAGAGTCTAGGAGGTTCCCTGCGACCAGCCCAGTCCGGTAGACGGTCAGATGCATTAGTACCATTCCGCGTTGGTAAACGGGGACAGGGGCGAGATTTGGGAATCCCTCGTGTCACAAAATAAGTATCATTAAAATGACCTATCACCTAATTAAAGATAATAAAAGGATTGAGTGTGCATGTTGATTGTGTATGTTGTGTGTTTGTGCTTTCACCTTTATACTTATGCGTAGAATGTTAGCTAACGGTTTTACAACGCTTGTAGATGCCTTGCAGGTTAAGACAATTGTAGAGAGATCCGGAGGAAATGATCAGCCGGGTCCACGTACTCATTTAGTTGGGGACGGGGATGTCTTCTGTTCTTCATATGCGTCGTTTTAATATCTTTTCTTGTAAGGCTGATACATATTTCGATGTATATATTGTTTACAGTTTTCAAATGTTTTAAATACTTTTGTGCCTTGTTGTAAGATCCAAGTTAAATTTTTGTCAAACTAAGGTCAGGCCCCATTGTGAGGTCCTAACCAGTAGCTCCCCGAGTTCTCAGAATTTGGGGTGTTACATGTCAAATGTTTCATTATGTTTTGAATTGTATATATTTTTCTCAAAAATCCAAAAAAATCAGAAAATTTTAAAAAATTTTAAGTGCTTCTAAGTTTGGATATGACCCTTATGATGAGATTGTTTTGTGAATTGGCTATGGATGGCCTTATGTGTTGAATAGATGTATGCATATGTAGACTTGAAGTACTTCTCTTAAATCCTATGTATGAATTGTGATCATGATGTTTGCCTTGATTGGATCGAGGATTGATGGTCGAAATTACATGCTAGTTCTTGCACATCATCTAGGAATGACTAAGGCAATTGATCCTTCTCTACTTCTCATCTTGATCATGTTGTTTGAGCACCTCAATTGATATAAAAATTTGACCTCTTTTGACCTATCCGAGAATAGGAGCATGCTAATGTGTTGAGTGTGTGAAAAGCAAGTGTGGTGTGAAGTTATTGATGAATGAATGTTGTGAATGAAGTGCAGAATTTGTAGTGAAAAGTGTAGAAAAAAAAAAGGTTTGGGGACTTTGGTTTTGATGACGAGTAACTCGGCACCATTCACATAATCGGGTGTTTGTGCCTTGCAAAGTCGGATAAAACGAATGTCCTAACGAGCCTTGGTATGTGTGCCCGGTGTGATGCACCTCGGAAAAAGCCCGAGGTCCACTAATCACCAAGGTTTCGGCTTTTGTACACCTATGCCATTGTCTCAAAAATAAGTGAAAGAAAAAGAAAATGAAAAAAAAGAAAAGAAAGAAAAGATGGAGAAAAATATACACTTGTGGGAAGTTGATCAAAAGCGAAATGGTGGAGTTACTTCCATTCCCGAATTAGCATCACATGACCTAGAAAATATTCCCACCCTATCACAACGTTTCTTGGCCTCTTCTTTCCTAAGTCCTTGTGACCTATTTGCTTATGTGTATGACTTAGTGATCTAGATTGGACATTCTCATGATCATCTTGACTTCTTCATTTTCACCTTTCATGCATGCTTTCGAGTTAAGTATAATTGTCTTTCCATGCATTCATTCATTTGATACATGATTTCTTGTCCATCGCTATGAAACATGACTATGAAAGTGATCCAATTCTAGAAGCACAATTCCAAAAATATTTTCTGTTTTTCTGCATTCATAAATCTTGTCATCTCGTAGCCTATAGTTAGATCTTGCTCGGGGACGAGCAAGTCTTAAGTATGGGGTATTTTGATAACGTGATTTATGATGTTAGTTTAGGCATTCTTTCAGATAGTTATTCATGTTATTCATGCACGGTTTGGCACTAGTTCATCACGTTTACGCTTAATTCATGCATATTTCTAGAAAAGACGTCTACACGAGCTTTTGTCGGTTTTGTAGGTATTTCGAGGATCTTTTGGACATTAATCGATACATTCAAGGGTCAAGACTCATGGTGGTACACATCCAAGGCTTTGAAGGAACATAATTGGAGCAATGAAGGACACAAGGACCCTTATTGGTGCAAGCAATGGAGCAACTCATGGCTAGACGATCATAATAAGCCCCTGTTGAAGAAAATCGACCTAACACTCAGGAAAATCGGACGATTTTTCTGTCTGAGGTGATTTTCTGGCTTTTGACAGCTTGTGCCACCTGTCCCACGATCTCTTTGTCTGGCCCTTGCTCTTGATGGAGAATATAAGTGGTCCTGCAAGCTGTGGCTAAAGGACACTCTCCCACATTCTCTCACACACACCTCATTCCATTTGGAGGATAGACTTGAAGAAGAAAAACTCTCACATTTGGGAGAAGAAGAAGACACCAAAACTTAGAGTGAAAGTGAGTATTTGAGAGCTTTTTAGTGATTTTTAGAGATTTTGGTTGAAGAACTCTTTAAAGGATTGTTGAAAACGTTTTGGAACTCCTTTTGAAGGGTTGTAAGTCTTGCTTAAACTTATATTCAATTGAGATTTCTTGTTTTTACTTGTTTATCTTTCATCATCTACATATGAAAACCATGTATGCTTGTGTGATGATTTTAGATCATTAAATGTATGTTATTGGCTAGTTTATTGTGATTCTGGAGTGATGGATTGATGGTTATGGCTTGGGTGATGAAAGAATGGACTTATATGATAGTTTAGGATGATTCGTATGTACAAAACCTATCCCAGAAGGAAAAATCGACTTGTTCTTTTGGCAGATCGTCCGATTTTTGCTATGATCCACCCAATTTTTTCTCAGTTGCTCTATAATTGATGAATATGTATGTTAGGATGTTAGGTTGTTGAAGTCCTAGTGTTTGTTAAGCATAATATAGCTTAAGGTGACCTAATGCTAGCAAACTAAGTGAGGGAAGAGACCTATCCGGTGATTTCCGATCTTAGATACCTAAGATGATGAACTCTAGGTAGTAGTAAGCCAAAAAAGCCGCTATTGGATTGAGTGTACTAGGATTGTTTCTTGAGACTTGCCTTTTCCGAGACTTACCCGGTAAGGAGAGGTTTGCTCCTTTAGTAGAGTCCGGTTTGTGTAGAATTCCCAACTTTAACCCCTTGAGACCTATCCGGTAATAGGAGTTTGGTGCGGGATTAGTCTAGCATGAGACTTACCCGGTAATTGCTTCCATTAGAGAAACACCCTTTCCCAACACCGCAACCTTGTCCTTAGAATCTTTAGGAGCTTGAGTCTAATGCCATAACCGGAAATCTTGACCTCTAGAATCCACTTTTCTCTCTTTGATCACATATCTTGTATTTGTGTTGCTTGTTTGTTTTTCTAGCTTGAGTTGTTAGTTTGATTTATTATCTTGCTTGAATTGTGATTTTTGCTTGATCACCACAAAAACCCAACCAAAAATATCATGATTTTCATTTCTTTATTTCTTTCTCTTTTTTAGACTGGATTTGCACTATCTATGATCACTTGTTTGATTTGATTTCACCTTAGTCTTTGTGTTCGACCTCGGAATACTATCCTTGTGATAGCATGATAGTCTATATTTTGGGACTTGTTTAGACGTTTTATCTTCAATAATCTACATGTTTTGATGTATATTATGTGATTATATTGTCATTTCATCTACCTTTACGGGAATCGAGGTCTATACCTAGTTTCGTTGTAATCGTAGGTAAAATGGCACGTTTTGCATCAAAATGGAGCTAAGGGAGCTAATGAGTCATTGGAGCTACATTCAAGAGCTTAAGGAAGAATCCAGGAAGCATGGAAATGGATTAAAGATTCACTTTGGACCAGATTTGAGAGATTTCACATTCAGTTTAGAGTCACCTCGGTCAGCTACAGTACCATCTCGACCGAGGTGATCTCGAGGAGCATCTCGACCGAGGCAAATACCCTGACGCGGTGAGATCGTTTATTCTTGGCTGAGATCTTTTATTTTTGGAAGGAGAGATCTTATATTTTTGGGCTGGATTTCTAGAAGGAATATTACATATTTTGGAGATCTATTTTAGAGATTAAGATATATTTATTAGGATAATATCTTTTCAACGGTTGTATTTTCCATAAATTCGACACCCCGCTACCATCGAATGCTTATACATGCTTAGAGGGCTGATAGCATCCAGCAATTAAGGGATTTTCTCCAGGGTTTTGAAGGAAGGAAGATTGAAGATCAATCTAGGAAGGATTCATAGCTTTTTATAGCTTTTGTGAAGGGTTTTGTAAGACTCTCTTAGATTCCCTTCTTGTTGATTGTCTTGTTGGATTTGTGATCCAAGGAACGCTTATCTGTTTGATATTTGATTCAGTTATTGAAGCCTTGTTCTTAAGGTTTTTGTGTTCAAATATTCATTCTTTTCCCATATATTTGATTATTGCTTTCATGATGATGAGTGGCTAATTTCTTTGTGTGATTCTAGGGTGATTGGCTGAAGGTTGTGGGAAAAACAATGATAGAATAATCTTAAATTCCAGTAGGACCCTGAAAGCTCGAGTCTTTATCCTTAACCTTAGAAAATCTCGTTCAGTCAATGAACATCTCGGCCGGGGTGGAATTTGTCTGACCGAGGTGACTTATCTGATCTGAAACTGAGAGTTAAGTGTTAGAGTTTGCCAAATCCTATTCTTATTACACCTTTCCTGGTTCAATGCAAGCCTAGGATGAGACTTACCCGGTAATTCCTTTGTTTGTTTATCCACGATCATAAGTGTAGGTAATAAAGGTTCATCCTTTATTGGGGTTTGAGTGTGCCTTCATTCTATCTTTGTGAGTTAGCCTGAGACTTACCCGGTAAAGGTTGATTCTATTCCCTTAGTTGGTTTGTTGGTTTGAGATTATAGTTCCTTTCCTTAGTACCTTGAGACTTACCCGGTGATCTATTCCACTTTAGTAACACCTTCCCTTTGCAAAATCTCAGCTTGTCCGCTTACCTTTAGATCTTGAATTGGAACCACAACTAGATGCTTTAATCCCTAGAATTGCATATTCCTTTAATTGACTTTTTATCATCTTTGACCAGATCCAGCTCCTCGACTGAGGCAGGACCCAACTCCAGCTGCCCCGGACGAGATACTTCCACCTCGGATGCTAGTCCGAGATGTTCTTTTTGCAGGTAATCCACAAACCCTATGGCAAAGGATGGACCCCAACCAGCAACTAAGGCGTCCAAGAGTCAACCTAGGTGATCCGGCGGACCATGACTATGAACTTCGACCGTAAGTTCTTTCCATGATTCGCCAATGCCAGTTTGGAGGGCTAGAGAGGGAGTCTCCACATCAACATCTGCAAAACTATGAGATCTTGATGGAGACCTTGAGACCTTCAAGGCTGGAAAATAACAATTACAAGGTAAGGCCTTTCTACTTCTCTTTGAAAGATAGGGCGCTTACTTGGTATCAATCTCTCCCTCCAGGAAAAATCAACACTTGGGAGGAGATGACGACGGAGTTCTTGACTAAATTCTTTCCCCCCTCAAAGACCGCTGAAATGAGAGGGAAGATCAATGCATTCATCATGAAGGACAAGGAGAGTTTGTCCAAGTCTTGGGAGAGATTTAAAGACATTCTTTTGGATTGCCCACATCATGGGATTCCAAAGATAGAGTTGTTGGAGATATACTTAAAGGGACTGGACGGAAATACCCAGTTCAACCTTCAACTACTATCCGCCGGCACATTCATGGATATGCCGATTGACGAAGCTTGGGAGTTCGTAGAGAAGCAAGCTTTGCACATGGAGAAATACTCCCACCAAGGAGCTGAAGGTGGAGTTAAAAGAGTCAACATCCAAGAAGCTCCATCAAACAATGATCAACTCACCTCTTTGAAGAATGATGTGAAGCAATTGAAAGACCTTTTGCTTTCTCAAACCCAAAAGGAAGAGGGAGGATATCAAGGATCAAGGAACAACAACAACGGTTCCCAAAACAACAACTACAACAACAATAGAGGATCCAACAGCAACAATTGGAGATCCAACAATCAAAAATCGGGTTATTCTTACTCTAATTCAAATTCAAACAATTCTTCTAATCCTTTCCTATCTTCTTCTTCTTCTTCTTCTACTCCGTTGAAGAGCAAGGAACAAGGATCAAGTTCGCCCCAACCAGAAAAGAAAGATGCAGTGTTGGAGGCCATCTTGATCAAACTAAACTCTATGGAGACATCCATGAATTCATTTTCGAAGGCACAAAAATCCTTGGAACAATAATTCTTTAATAAGGCGAATGAAGCACCAAGAGATCCAGGGAAGCTTCCAGCAAGGACGGAAAGTAACCCTAAAGGACTGATCATGGCAATAACGACGAGAAGTGGACTAAAAACTGCAGATCTAGTGCCTCGGTCGATGCCAGTACAGACGAAGAACACCTCGGCCAGGCACAGTCGAAGATTACTTTGGCCGAGGTGCCAACCGAGGTCGAGCCTTAGAGAGCGTCGGACAAAATTGAAGTTTATGTTCCATCTCCTGCACATAAACCACCACTTCCATTCCCCCAGTAAAGAGCTAGAGCACATCTAGACAAGCACTTTGGTAAGTTCCTTGACTTGATGAATAAACTACATATTAACATCCCTTTCCTTTATGCTATTCTAGGGATGCCCGCCTATGGGAAGAGCACATCAAGACAAGCAATTGAAAGACCTTTTGGTGAAGTAAGGATGACATCTAAATCCTCAAAACTCATTCAAATCATGAAGGAGAAGATGCAACCCAAATTACGGGATCCCGACTCATTTTGCATTCCCATTCAAGTTGGGGATATCACTTTTGAAGCCTTGTGTGATCTAGGGGCCAGCGTGAGCATCATCCCGCTGGAGCTATGTGTGAGGATCGGACTTGGAGAGCCCAAGCCGGTGAAGATACGGTTGTACATGGCGGACCGCTCCATTACCCATCCCGTGGGCATTTTTGAAGACGTTCCAGTTAAGTTTGGTAACTTCTATTTACCTATAGACTTTATTGTGCTTGACATTCCCGCAGATTATCCCGTTCCTATCATTCTCGGGAGACCATTTCTAGCAACTTCGGGTTGCAATGTGGATTGCAAGAACGCCAAGTTGAAGTTCAACATTGGCGGAGATAAAGTGGAGTTTGCATTGCTGGCGGCAATGAAAGGAGAGCCGCTAGGAGATGATATCTTCAACATCTACAATGAAGAAGAATCAAGAGAATTGGTAAGCTCTATCCTTATTAACGATCCACTTGAAAAAGTTATTAGCTTTAGCTTAATGGAGGAAGTTATAGATGCTTCTTGTGATGCAGATATACGGAGCTTAAAGGCGCTGGAAGAAGGTCCAGGAGCTAAAGTTGAAAAATTAATCTAGGAGAAGAAGATCTCTAGTTTCGGTCTCAGTTGCAGTACCTCGACCGAGGCACTTTCTGGACCAAGCGAGGTGTTCTTGACTAAAGAACATCTCGGTCACCCACTCTGGACCTCGACCGAGGTTGAAAGCGAGATGATGTCAACTGAGAATAACAAACTTCTTACTCCCTTTTCTAACATTCATCCTCAGTTGGTGGAACACTTTCTCCACCAAATTTATGATAATAAAGGGCCTTGGTATGGTGACATTGTTAATTATCTTGTTTGCCAGGAAATACCGCCCGGATTGACGTACGCTCAAAGGAAGAAATTCTTTAAAGATGTACGCCATTACTATTGGGATGAACCTTTACTATTTAAGAGAGGTCCGGATGGGATGCTTCGAAGATGCATTCCGGAAGATGAAGTTACTAGTCTCATACGGCATTGTCACTCACTTCCTTGTAGAGGGCATGCTAGCGCTCACAAAACGTGCGCCACGGTATTACGTTCCGGTTTCTTTTGGCCTACATTATTTAAGGATGTGCAAACGTTTGTTGTCTCTTGTGATGCATGACAAAGAACAGGAAACCTATCTAGGAGGAACGAGATGCCACTCAATAACATACAGGAGGTTAAAATCTTTGATGTATGTGGAGTTGATTTCATGGGACCTTTCCCATCATCCGGAGGAAACCTCTACATCCTCCTAGTTGTCGATTATGTCTCCAGATGGGTTGAAGCCATTGCCTCTCCCACTAATGACGCCATGGTGGTAGTGAAGTTCTTTAACAGGACTATCTTTCCACGTTTTGGGACTCAACGCATCATTATCAGCGATGGGGGGACACATTTTATCAACCAGAAGTTTAAAGCACTTCTATCAAAGTATGGGGTAACCCACAAGGTAGCAACCCCTTACTACCCTCAAACTAGTGGACAGGTCGAGATCTCAAATAGAGAAATTAAAGCAATCTTGGAGATGACCGTCTCTAGAACGAGGAAGGATTGGGCCATGAAGTTGGACGACGCTCTTTGGGCTTACATGACCGCGTTCAAGACTCCCATTGGTACCACACCTTATAATTTGGTATACGGGAAGTCTTGTCACTTGCCCGTTGAGCTGGAGCACAAAGCATATTGGGCGGTCAAATGGTTGAACTTGGACATCCAAGAAGCCGGTGAGAAGCGACTATTGGACATTAACGAGCTGGAGGAGTTGCGTTTGAACGCTTATGAGAATGCCAAGATCTACAAGGAAAGGACAAAGAAATGGCCTGACAAGCGTATCATCCCTAAGGAGATTTAGTTCTACTCTTCAACTCCCGCCTTCGCCTCTTTCCAAGTAAGTTAAAGTCTAGATGGACAGGAGCTTACGTTTTGAAACATGTTTTCCCTTATGGTGCAGTTGAGATCTGGGAAGAAACAAGTGGAAGATTCAAGGTCAATGGTCATAGACTCAAGAAATACAAACCGGAAGTCCTGGTTGAGGAGATTGCACCACTATACCTTGTTTAGAGACACCGTATGGTCCAGCTAGCGACCTTAAATCAAGCGCTTCTTGGGAGGCAACCCAAGGTATTGCTTTCTTGAAGAGCCGGCTGGAGCTGTAACTCCCTCGACCTTGACTTCTCCGGACCAAGGTGAGTCTAGGCTTCCTTCTTCTTCTGCCCTTGCCTCTATCCTCCCTCTGTATGACTCAACCGATGGTCTCTTCTGGATCTAACCCTTTTGCACACATGTTTCCGGAACCAGTAGATAGGAATCGGAAGGGGGCTGAGTTACTCCTTTTCCGGTGTGGACAAAAGGACGATCTTCCAGAATAGATCCCAGCGGCTGTGCATCCAACCTGCGAGCCAGCATCCTCCCTTCCGGATCTAGCAATTTTCTACAACCTTAGTACTTGGTGAGTGTTCCCATTCTTAGCCCAATGTCTATGAAAGGAGAGGATAGATGTTGATTATGTGTTGATTGTTTGGTCGAGTGTAGGACTCGAGTTTGACCTTGGTATGGAGCAGCTATCCAGGAAAAACGTAGGAGGTAAAACACATAAAATCATATAGTTTATACATGCAGTTTGGAATTTCAGAAACCGTGTTCATCAGTCAAGTTTGAGCATAATGTTCGATGCCTTAGAGATAGAATCCACCGTTCAAATTTTAGGATGTTATAGAGTGATATGCATACTGTAAGGTATCAAAAATTGGAACTTAACCAAAGGTTAGATTTAGATCTGTGAAGGTGCAAAATGGACTAGTTAGGCTGTTTTGGAAATGATCCTAGAAAAATGCTAAGTATAGATTTTGGTTTGATTTCAACTTTAAAGATTTTTGTAGAAGTAACGATTAAACAGTTTTAAGAAATTTTTGCTCCTATGGATAGATTAGATATCATAGATGTTTTAGAAACTTATTTTAGAATTTTTATAAGTTTATTTTAATTTCATATTTGAAACTATAGTTGGACTTTAGCGACTTTTCGGGAAATAGGAAATGGGTAGTTTTTCTAGTTGATACCTAAAAACATCCTAGGGAGTAGAATGTGGTTAGTTAGCCTCAAAGTAGAGTTTAAGTACGTATTCCGGGTTTTGGAAGTTGTGGGACCAAGGGTAAAATAGTCAATTTACCTTAAATAAACACTGTAATAACTTCTGCACATAGAATCGTACATCTTAGGAGTTTAGACTTCTAAGTATCCAGGGAAATGTGTTGACCCAAGTGCCTCCTTTGACATGCAGCTGAGTTTCTGCAGTTACTAATTTAGTGGTGGTTAAGAGATAGTCAAGATTTGATTCTGGTAAGTCCACGGACTTACTTAGCTGGCTTCTTGCATGTGTGTGATGTGTATGAGTGGTGTGTGATAGTTAAGATAGATAACGAAACCGGAATAGGCCGACTGTAGTATATTGTATAATTGACCCAAGTGTTTGATAACGGGTCGTGACATCATCTGCCTAGCTCTTGCGAGAGTCTAGGAGGTTCCCTGCCACCAGCCCAGTCCGGTAGACGGTCACATGCATTAGTACCATTCCGCGTTGGTAAACGGGGACAGGGGCGAGGTTTGGAATCCCTCGTGTCACAAAATAAGTATCATTAGTAATGATGTGTCACTTAATTAAAGATAATAAAAAGGAATGAGTGTTGCATGCTGATTGCGTATGTTGTGTGTTTGTGCTTTTACCTTTATACTTATGCAAAGAATGTTAGCCAACAGTTTTATACCGCTTGTAGATGCCTTGCAGGTTAGAGAGGCGATCGAGTGATCCGGCGGTAGTGGGCAGCCGGGGTTCCGTGCATTATAGGACAGGACTGTTATATTTTATTTTATGACTGTTGAGACTGATGTTGGTATTTTTGGTTTTGAGACTTGGCTGTATTGTTTTCAGATTTGGATTTTCATTTCGCTCATGAAATAAAACTCTATGTTTTGCCTTTTTATTTGTGTCGTGTTGTAAGGTCCGATGAAATTGTTGCCAGGCTAAGGGTCGGGACCCATTGTGATGTCCCAACTCGTAGCATTTCGAGTCCTCTAGGATTCGGGGTGTTACAATATGGTATCACAACCCTAGGTTGGCAACAACGGCACTCGCCATCTTCAAAAAGGCCGAATAAACAAGTATACGGAAACCGCAAGGGTTCCGAACTTTTAAAATGAATTTTTGTTTTCCAAACCATGAGCATAAACGGGTTGGGATAGAATGCACGGACCGCCACTACCTCCGCTAAACTCGATAGCATAGTTTATTGGACTTCTGTTATAACTTGTAATTTTAGTAACATTGTGACCTTTAGAACTGACCTAAAGTAATAAGATAGTTATGTCCTTACTAGGAGCTAAAGTAGTCTTATATTGATCACTTCTCTACCAGATGGCACGTACGAGAGCGACAACTTACGTTGGACGAGGAGAGGGCCGACCTCCCCTTCCTCTTAGAGCTCCAAGACAGGGACGTGTGGGCATGCCTCAGAGGGGCTGAAGTCGAGGACGTGTTCCAGTTGTAGATCCCCCGGCTGTGGATGTACGTGCTGAGGAGGTGGCTGAGAGTATTGTTCCAGAGGTTAGGGATGGGACCGCAACTAGGTCCGCAGTACGGAGTGCAGGGCTTGCTGATTCTGGTCGTGTATCGATTGGAGCATTGGAATATCGGGCCTATGTCTAGTAGGTGCAAGAGGCATACAGGGCCGGAGCTCCACCTCCAGCACCACCAGTGCCAGCTAGGTCAGCAGAGGTGTCTCAGAGGGTGACTCAAGTGGTAGTCCCACTAGTGATAGCTGCACCAGTGAGGGTTGTCGAGGATGACCGAGTGAGAGACGAGTTGGGGGTACCGAGACCAGATCAATGGTTGAAGACATTCAACCATCAGCGAGTTCCCACCTTCGACGGAAACGTTGGACTTGAGGTGGAACATTGGATCAGTCATGTGGAGTCCGTGCTAGAGGCGATTCGGTGCCGTGAGAGTCGTAAGGTGGAGCTGGTTCAGACATTGTTTAGGGACCAGACATAGTACTGGTGGAGGACAGTGAGGGGCGGAGTGTCCCGATTTGAGCAGTTGCTGAGTCTCGTGAGAGAGACCTTTTGTCCTACCTCACTGAGAAGGGATCGAGTGCAGGACTTCTTGGAGGCAGGTTTTGAGGATGTTCCGATGGCTGAGGCTATTAGGAGGTTCCGGGAGGAGCTTTCACTGT
This sequence comes from Fagopyrum homotropicum, assembly GCA_033239125.1. Lineage (NCBI taxonomy): Eukaryota > Viridiplantae > Streptophyta > Magnoliopsida > Caryophyllales > Polygonaceae > Fagopyrum > Fagopyrum homotropicum. Next base: position 88,897,003 of record BSWB01000003.1, on the reverse strand, counting down.
TGGGTCCTGCTGTACCACCTGTGGACCAACACGTGTACTTGTTCTCCCGGAGACTGAGGGAGACTACCCGCTCCTATCTAGCAGGGTTCCGTTGTGATTCCTTAGCTGATTATCAGGATCGGGCTTCAGCGTATGAGAGGGACCAACTGGGTCACAGGAGAGCTATGCAGTCTGGAGGGTCAGACAAGAGACAATGGACCGGACCAGTCAGCATTGGAGTAGGAGGGTCAGGTCATAGGCGTGGTCAGTCCCAGGGCCGTTCTAGTTACTAGGTGGTACCGCCGATGGGATCTAGAGTACGTCAGTGCTACAATTGTGGGGAGCAGGGACACATTAAGCCGGAGTGTAGGAGGCCACCAGTTACATGTTTTACTTGCGGCCAGCTAGGCCACAGAGCTACCTTCTGCCGATAGGGCAAGGTAACATCACAGCAGGGGTCCTCACCTACTCGTACCTCATGAGGAGGACAGAGGCAGTCTTAGTATCAGGCTCGGGGTCAGCAGCAGCGAGCTCCTGGTCAGGTATATTCACAGGGTTCTACTCAGATTCCAGCTAGAGGTAGAGGGCGTGGTGGAGGCACTTCAGAGACTAGTGGTACTCAGGCTCGAGTCTTCGAGTTGAGGAGTGCCGTCGAGCCAGCAGCGCCCGCAGCCACAGGTATTATCACGATTCATGGCTTTCTAGTCCGAGTACTTTTTGATACAGGTGCGACGCACTCTTTCATATCTGATGATTGCATAGATAGGTTGAACTTACATACAGTAGAGGGGGAACCTTTTGCTTATAAGGTTACCCGATGGGAGTAGGGTTCGTGGTACTCGGGAGATTCATGATTGTCCCATCCACTTGGGATGTCGTGACTGGCTAGCCGACTTTCACGTCATGCACTTGGTGCATGAAGAAGTCATACTCGGGATGGACTGGATGGACTGCCATAGAGTTGTTCTAGACGTCAGGAGGAGGACACTGACGGTCACTACGGAGTCTGGGCAGGAGGAAGTCTTTTGAGGGTGGGACCTCGGAAAGATCGGGACAATCATTAGTACGGTGCGAGCCGCAAGCCAATAGGTCAGGGATGTGAGGCCTTCTGGTGTTACGCCATGAAGGAGGAGACGAGTTCATCATTAGCAAAGACCCCGGTAGCTTGTGAGTTCGAGGATGTCTTTGGCGAGCCGCCTACCTTACCACCGCAGAGGAGCGTAGATTTTGGGATTGAGTTGGAGCCCGGCACGAGGCCGGTCTCCAAGGCTCCATACCGCATTGCACCAGTCGAGATGCTTGAGCTTAAGAAGCAACTCGAGGATATGGCAGAGAGGGGGTTCATTCGACCTAGTGTGTCTCCCTGGGGGGCACCAGTCCTCTTCGTCAAGAAGAAGCACGGATCCATGAGGCTTTGTATTTACTATCGGGAATTGAACAAAGTCACCGTCAAGAACAATTATCCGTTGCTGCGTATTGATGATTTGCTGGATCAGTTACAGGGCGCTACGGTGTTGTCACGTATTCACTTGAGGTCAGGATATCATCAGCTGAGGGTACGGGAGGAGGACATACCGAAGACAGCATTTCGGACCAGATACGATCATTATGAATTCGTGGTGATGCCCTTCGGGCTCACCAATGCTCCTGTTGTCTTCATGGAGTTGATGAATAGCATCTTCATTGGCTTCTTTGATCAGTTTGTGGTAGTTTTCATCGACGACATCTTAGTATAGTCCTGGAGTAGGGAGGAGCACGCCGGACACCTGAGGACGATGTTGCGGGTTTTACAGGATAGAGAGATTTATGCTAAGCTCTCTAAGTGTGAGTTCTGGATGCCTGAGGTTGCCTTCCTTGGCCAGATTGTCTCCGCCGAAGGAGTCAAGGTGGACCCGGCAAAGATAGAGTCAGTTGCATCACGTCCGCCCCCTAAGATGGTCAAGGAGGTACGTAGTTTTCTAGGTCTGGCCGGATACTACCTTAGGTTTGTAAAGGGTTTTTCTGTGATTGCCAGGCCACTCACTTCCTTGTTAAGGAATTCCATCAGATTTGCATGGACCGAGCCCTGTCAGCGGAGCTTTGAGGAGTTGAAGGAGAGATTGACTTCTGCTCCGGTGTTAGCACATCCAGAGGGCGTTGAGGACTTTGTCGTTTACAGTGATGCATCCAAGCTAGGCTTGGGATGCGTCCTGATGCAGAGGGGTAGGGTCATTGCGTATGCGTCTCGACAGCTGAAGACGTATGAGGAGAATTACCCTACCCACGACCTTGAGATAGCTGCAGTCATTCATGCCTTGAAGATCTAGCGTCATTACCTCTACGGGGCCACCTGTCAGATCTTCACAGACCACAAGAGTCTGAAGTACATATTCACTCAGCGGGAGTTGAATAACCGCCAGAGGAGATGGCTAGAGCTGATTAAGGATTTTGACTTAGAGATCCTTTATCATCCGGGAAAGGCGAATGTGGTCGCCGATGCCCATAGTAGGAGGACACCTCACGAGGCCGCGATAGCTAGATTGACTGTTCAGACCCAGTTGCAGAGAGATTTGAATTGGTTGGAGGTAGACATCCGGTTTCCGGATACTGACGGTCATCGGTCAGCGTTAGAGGTTTCACCGGATCTGACAGGAGAGATCCGGCAGAAACAGGAGGGTTATCCAGTACTGACGAGGATCAGAGATAGGATGTCAAGAGGGGAGGCACCATAGTTTATGGTGGGTGCGGATGGGATTTTGAGGCGCCAGGAGCGCATATGTGTACCCTTTGACAGAGAGTTGTGGCAGCGTATACTGCAGGAGGCCCATTCTACACCTTACTCCGTCCACCCCGGCGCGAGTAAGATGTATTAGGATATACGACGATCTTATTGGTGGGGTGGGCTCAAGCCCGATGTTGCTAGATATGTAGCCCAGTGTGCGACCTGTCAGCAGGTTAAGATTGAGCACCACTGGCCCGGAGGAGAGCTCCAACCACTTCCGGTTCCACAATGGAAGTGGGAGGACATTTCCATGGACTTCATTATTGGCTTGAGGTTGAGTAGAGGCTTTGATGTGATATGGGTTGTAGTGGATCGGTTGACGAAAATGGCACGATTCATTCCTATTAAGGAAACGTGGCCGGTGTCTCGTTTAGCCGAGGAGTTTACCCGACATATTGTGAGGTTCCATGGAGTGCCGAGGACGATCATTTCAGATAGGGATGGGCATTTTACCTAGAGGTTTTGGCAGCAGGTACACGCCGCCTTAGGGACGAGCTTACAGTTCACCACGGCATACCATCCTCAGACGGATGGGCAGTCTGAGAGGACTATTTAGACCCTTGAGGACATGTTGAGAGCATGTGTGCTTGATTGGGGGCAGGGATGGCCCGACCACCTCCCTTTGGTGGAGTTTTCTTATAACAATAGTTGGCACGCGACTATTGGGATGGCTCATTACGAGGCACTATATGGGCAGAGGTGTCGTACACCTTTGTGTTGGGATGAGCCTGGGAGGATGAGTGGTGTAGCGCCCGAGCAAGTGCAGGATGAGATGGCTCGGGTAGCATTGATCCAAGAGTGGATGTTGATCGCACAGAGCCGTCAGAGATCTTATGCTGATAAGAGGCACATGCCTTTGGAGTTCAGGGTCGGCGCCCAGTTATGGTTGAAGGTGTCACCGACGAGGGGCCTTCGACGTTTCGGCATTAAAGGGAAGTTGAGTCCCCGATATATCGGGCCCTTTGAGATCCTAGAGTGGATAGGAGAGGTGGCCTATAGATTGGCATTGCCACCCCGACTGGAGGGAGTCCATCCAGTTTTCCATGTATCTCAGTTGAGAGAGTATGTGGATGACCCAAGACACATAGTGAGCCATGACGACCTAGTGGTCGAGCCGGATCATACATTTCCCGAGCACCCGATAGCAGTTTTGGAGAGAGGTATGAGACGCCTTCGATCGAAAGTAATACCCATGTTGAGAGTACAGTGGTCGAGACGAGGGATTGATGAAGCCACTTGGGAGACGGAGGATAGTATCCGGCGGAACTATCCCGAATTTTATGCGGATCTAAAGAAGTCTATAGGACCATCACGTAGTTCTACACCCTTGTTTGTTTGATTTTAGTGATTGTATGTGTGATAAGGTTGATGTGCTTGTGTGTGAACCATAGGTGGTCTGGATGTAGTAACTTGTTAGTCATAGGGCTTGCTTATGTTTTATGTTCTTAGGAACTACCCTAAGTTTCGGGACGAAACTTATTTTGAGTGGTGTTCGTTCCAAACGGTGTGTGCAAGCTTTAAATTTATAACCCTAGATGTAAGCTTAAAACAAGGATGCGAACCCGCAATGTACGGGTCAATCGTAGTAAAAAGCAAGAAATTCCGGGGTGTCGATCTCAGGGACTTGGTGAAACAAAGCAAGTATAGGTTGTCAATGTAATTACTAACCACGAAAACGATTAAAGCAATCAAAGATGATAAAAAGTCAATTAAGAAATATGCAATTCTAGGGATTAAAGCATCTAGCTGGGGCTCCAACTCAAGATCGAAAGATAAGCGGACAAAGCTGAGATTTTGCACAGGGAAGGTGTCACTAAAGTGGAATAGATCACCGGGTAAGTCTCACTACTCACTAATCCCAAACCGTAACTCCAATTACCGGGTAAGTCTCAAGGAATTAAGGAAAAGAACTATAACCTCAAACCAACACACCACCTAAGGGAATAGAATCAACCTTTACCGGGTAAGTCTCAAGCTAACTCACAAAAATGGGATGAAAGCACACTCAAACCCCAATAAAGTATAAACCTTTATTACCTATACTTATGATCTTTGGTAAACAAACAAAGGAATTACCGGGTAAGTCTCATCCTAGGATTGCATTGAACCAGGAAAGGTGTAATAAGAATAGGATTTGGCAAACTCTAACACTTAACTCTCAGTTTCGGATCAAATAGGTCACCTCGGTTAGCCGAATTCCACCCCGGCCGAGATGTTCATCAACTGAGCGAGATGTTCTAGGGTTAAGGATAAAGACTCGAGCTTCCAGGGTCCTACTGGAATTTAAGATTATTCTATCAATGTTTTCCCCACAACCTTCAGCTAATCACCCTAGAATCACACAAAGAAATTAGCCACTCATCATCATTAAAGCAATAATCAAATATAAGGGAAGAAGGTGAATAATTGAACACAAAAACCTTAAGAACAAGGCTTCAATAACTGAATCAATTATCAAACAAATAAGCGTTCCTTGGATCACAATCCAATAAGACAATCAACAAAAAAGAAATCTAAGAGAATCTTACAAAACCCTTCACAAAAGCTATAAAAGCTATCAACTTCCTTCCTTAAATCTTCCTTCAACTTTCCAAAAAGGTTCTTCAAATCTCCCAGCTGTTATGATGGTAGCAGGTTGTAGCGGATCTTGTAGCGGATCTTGGATTTGTGGAAAATCCAACCCTTTATATAGGAAAACTACCCTCCAAATATAAGAGATCTTAAAAAGATATTTTCCTCATAAAATTTATCTACCTCTCATAAATAAATCCCTAAAATATATGATCTTCCTTCCAGAAATCCAACCTAAAAATATAAGATCCTTCCTTCCAAAAATAAAAGATCTCAGCCACGAATAAAATATATCTCGCCGCGTCCAAGGTGTTCGCCTCGGTCGAGCAGCTCCTTTGGATCACCTCGGTCGAGATGGTATGTAGCTGATCGAGGTGGCTCTAAACTGAATGTGAAATCTCTCAAATCTGGTCCAAAGTAAATCTTAATCCATTTCCATGCTTCCTGGATTCTTCCTTAAGCTCCTGAACGTAGCTCCAATGACTCCTTAGCTCCTTTAGCTCCATTTTGATACAAAACGTGCCATTTTACCTACGATTACAACGAAACTTGGTGCAGACCTCGATTCCCGCAAAGATAGATGAAACGACAATATAATCACATAATATACATCCAAACATGCAGATTATTGAAGATAAAACGTCTAAACAGGTCCCAAAATATAGACTATAATTCATGCTATCAAAATACCCCATACTTAGCCCTTGCTTGTCCCCAAGCAAGTTCCAAATCTTAGATATAAGATAGAATGGATTATAAGTCATAAAGATCAATGAAAAAGTCTTTCAAAACATTTTAATGGTGTGCTACAATCATAGATCACTCTAAGAGAATGCTTTATGGAATTTAAAATCAAAATATGCTCAAAACATTTTATTAATATAAGAAAGTCGTTCATCTTTGCATAAAATCATAGAATGTATAATAAATCATAATCATCGAAATTAATCATGTATAATCTAGTTTAAACCACTAAGTCAATGAACAAGCTCGAGGTCTCAAGGTCTTTCAAAAGAAGGTCAAGAAACGTGTGAGGGTGAGATGTATATAGGGATTGTGGTGCTAGAATCCGAGAAAAGGATCTTTACTTCACTTCCTTTGAACTTCCACATCTTCCACCAATAAGCTTTGCTTATTTACTTTTTACTTTAGTTTTTCGGATGCATGGACAGAGGTGCACAATAACCGAAGCCTAGGAGATCAGCAATCATCAATTTCTCGAGATGCCACAAACCCTTGATGCACATACCATGACCCGTTAGGAATATCGCTCAATCCGACTTTGGCAAGACACAATCACCCGGCTATGTGAATGGTTCCGAGTTACTCATCATCATGATTGACTTCCCCAAACATATTTGTTTCTTTCTAACTTTCAGCCAACATCTCAACTTTTCTTTCACTTGCTTTTCACTTTTGCTTGCTTCCAAATTCCCGGATAGGTAAAGAGAGGCAATTATGTATATGAAGGGCTAAAGCATGATCAAGAAGAAGAAGAGAAGAGCATGAATTGCCTTGGTCTTTCCAGGAAGAAAGTGAGAGAACTCATCATGTGGTGTCAACCTTCAAATTCAACATAATTTGGATAAAAACAAAGTATTAAACATGCCACAAATTTCAAACAAAGAATTTAGCAACTTAAACATATGATAAAACCTTTCAAACATATAAAGATTTCAAAACCAGTCAACAAACAAAATCATCACTGAAATCATATCCAGATAAGAAGCACAAAAATCGTTTCGAAAACTGTTCCAATTAAGCCACATCGGTCGAGATGTTCTAAGCAACCGAGGTGCTGCACCTCGATTGGTCAGAGTCACATCGGTCGAGGTCATAAAAAAAATTTTCAAACCATTTTTTGACGTTTTTCTCAATCAAATAACCGGTATGCATGCATGTAGTCACAGAGAAGCACATAGAGCAAAATAAAACAGTAGATATCCATCAAGAGTCAAGTCATACATCCACATAAGTCAAATAAATACATCCAAATACCCCATACTTGGACACATTGTCCCAATGGGTCAAATAATTCTAAGAAAACAGAGTACTCACCGGATAAAGCTGAGCTGCATAATAAATAAATAAAGAAAATCATACAAGCTCTCAAGCATCTAATCCCGATCCGGTGGTGGTGGTGGTGGCACGTACGGGTACATAGATGGGTCGAATGGGTAGCCCATGACATGCTGAAAGTGAATCTCAGCCATCGTGTGCTGGTAGTGTAGTCTCTCCTGCATTTCTCTAATGTCCAGGGATAAGGCAGCGTAAGTATCTATCACTTGATCCGTCAGATCATCGATCCGTCCGTGAGCAATTGGGTCCCTCTACCTGCGTACCCTACACCTGGCAGGACGTGTTGGTGCTGCAGCTGGCTCCTCCTCTGTCTCGTCCTCGTCCAGATCGATGATCGGCGCACTAGTCCCAACTGTATCTGTGCCCGTATCCATGGCAGCACCGCCATCCTCATCCTCATCCTCCTGCTCCTCAGCCTCGTACTCGTCATCCTGTCCCTGCGCTGCTGCATCTTTGGCATCCTCCATAAGTGGAATCCATGCGGTCTGCCAGTGGTGCGGGTCGTAAACATAGAACTAAGATGACAACCTAATACCTTGAGGTGCAGTATGCTCCCAAGGCATCGCCACATATGGCGTAGTAAGACCGCGAGGAACTAGTATCCTCTGAGTGATCATCTCCTGAAGCCCGAGCGGCTTGGCAGTCGCCACCATAGTGCCCGCACTCAAGTCAAGATCCATGTAACTCGCTATGTGAGTCATTATACCTCCGCAGCAGATGTCTCCCTTCGCCTTGGCCTTTATCTTGTGCAAATCCTCTACCAGCATAACTCCAAAATACGGAACTCCTCCGGTCACCATCCAATATAGACTCAGTAGCTCACCCTGTCTGATCTTCTGGGGTGTCTTAGTACACGCCAAAAGAGTCTCGCTAAAGATCCTGTGAGCAAGTCTAAAAGCCAGGTGAAATATAATCTTCTCCCTGGAGTCTCCAGGTCTCCACCTATCAGCGTGCTCAACCACGTGAGCTATCTGGCCCCAGAAATCTCGAGCTACGGCTCGAGAAGGAAAATCAGCAACTGTGGGGGCCGGGAAACCGAAAATGTCCCTCTAGTGGTCCATGGGAAATAAATAGTTCCGGTTCATCAACCCGTACTTGATGGCGCGCTCAGTTGGCAAGTAGGTGACGGAGCTAACAAACTCCATGGTCGGCTCAAGATAGGCTGGAGCTCTGATCTCAGTAAACTGCTCCAGCCCCACCATAGGATTCATCCACCTCAGATCATCATCGACGTGGAGGCAATCAAAAGTAGAAATGTCCAGGAACCGTGGTGCAAGCACTAGACATGCCGCTATGAGGTCATATTCGACCTGGTGATGCTCGTGAATCACCGGTCTAGAGCGGCGTGAAGAAGAAGAAGGGGAAGGAGAAGATCTGTCTCTCAGAACTAACTGTCTGTCAGAACTCATCTTCTCTGTACTCTGTCAGACCACCTCGGTCTCTTTGACAACTCTCATGAACACCTCGGCCGAGGCAAAGCGTTGTGCGATTGTTACTATCAAAAATCCAGTTCTTTTCCCCCAATAACACTACCAATGGTTCCTATGGGGTACATAATCCTTTTCAAGTACAATGCAGGGGCAACAAAAGCCCAAATCGAATGAAATCAGTGGAAGAAGAGGGAGTTAGGGTTTTTTTGATTTTACCCCAAACTTGGTCGATTTGGAGCGTTTTTGTTGAAGATTGATGGTTGCAAATTGATCCTCTATCCTTTCCTTGCAGTTTGGAAGCGATAATTGTCGAAAACGAGCGAAGAACGAAGAAGTGAGGCGAGATGTGCGCCGCGGTCGAGAAGGGGGTAGAGGGAAGAGAGAGAAATCAATCTCCCTTTTATACCCTTTTCTAGAACTGCTGTCACCTCGGTCGAGATGGTATCGACTGGATTGAGGTGGTACGGACCGAGGTGGATCTTCAGCAACCCTAATCGCCTCGGTTGCTCAAGAATCATCTCGGTCGAGGTGCTGTGACAACAACCGAGATGTGTCTCAATCAGACTCCGTCTTCTCAAATTCTCGAACTTCTTTCCATCCAGTGTTGCTCCTGGGTTGTATTCTTTCCTTAGATGTCACCTGTTGTCTGTCTAAGACACCAAAAACAAAACAAAGCAAAGCAAAAGCGAACTAACTAAAGCTAGACTAGAAAAAGGGAAAAGAAAGCAATACCTTGGGTTGCCTCCCAAGAAGCACTAGATTTAAGGTCGCTAGTTGGACCGTACGGTTTCCCTAAACGTGATGGGAGGTATCCTCACCCCATACTTCACCTTCATCATGGGGCGAGATAAGGAAGTCTATCGAACGCTCCAACAAGTGCAAGTGCTCATCGGGGAATGAATCGTCTATGGGTGGGTCGTCCTTCTCGCGTGAAGAGGAAGATAGCCGGCTGAGGTGATCCGCAACAGAATTTTTGGATCCCTTCTTATCGCGGATCTCTAAGTCAAACTCTTGAAGCAAGAGAATCCATCGAATAAGACGTGGCTTGGCATCCTTCTTGGCAAGCAAGTAACGAATAGTTGCATGGTCGGTGTAGACAATAACTTTCGCCCCTACTAAGTAAGAGCGAAACTTCTCGAAAGCATATACAACTGCCAACAGCTCCTTTTCGGTGGTGGCTTAGTTACGTTGGGCTTCATCTAGCGTCTTGCAAGCGTAGTAAATGGCGGTGGTCCGCCCATCCTTCTTTTGTCCAAGCACCGCTCCTACTGCCACATCACTCGCATCGCACATGATCTCAAAGGGCAAGGTCCAATGCGGAGGCTGGATAATGGGAGCGGAGATCAACGCTTCCTTAATCCTGTAAAATGCATCAAGACACTCCTGGGAAAACTCAAAAACAACATCTTTATTCAGGAGGTTAGTTAGTGGTTTAGAAATCTTGGAGAAGTCCTTGATGAATCTCCTATAGAAACCTTTTACCTACCATTACAACGAAACTTGGTGTAGACCTCGATTCCCGCAAAGGTAGATGAAACGACAATATAATCACATAATATACATCCAAACATGCAGATTATTGAAGATAAAACGTCTAAACAGGTCCCAAAATATAGACTATAATTCATGCTATCAAGGGGGATCTGATGAACGACCAGTTTTTTTTCGTTATGCTTTGATAAGGTTAGAGAAGTTTAGAAAAAGAAATTAAAGTTGAGTGAGACTAGGACATACAGTTTATTTATGGAAGTCATTTAATGAGGTACCTTGTCCTAAGTTTCGGGACGAAACTTATTTTAAGGGGGTACTGATGTAATATCCGGAATTTTTATTCCGTTTAATTCCGAATCAAATCGGACTTCGAGCCGTTGACAGTTTTCCATTCTATCTAGTATTTCTCTCTTCACGAATTTTATCATTTTATGTAGAATTTAATTCACATAAAATGATAAAATTATATCAAGCTCTAATTCTTATAATTATTTATCATTTTATGTAGAATGTAATTCACATAAAATGATAGAATTATATTAAACCCTAGTTTTTATAATTCATTCTTAACGATGACTTTAGACGAGATCATGACAAGCTGTGACGAGATCATGACTAAGCTGAGACGAGGCCATGACAAAGCCCGACAACTCTGTGACAAACTCATTCATGGGCCTGACAAGGCCATGACGAGTTTTGACAGGTTTTTGACAAACAAATTCAGCCCATCTTTCTTGCAATTTTTTCAGCCCATCCCTTTGCTATGATGGCCTAGCTACCCATAACCATCCATCCCACACGGACCTGTTTTCGCCCAGCCATCCTCGCACAGCAGCCCAGCCTGTTTACGAGCCTAGTAGTAAACGCTCAGGAGTTACGAGAGCTGTAACTCCCGTATTGAACGCCCCTCTTTACTCCCTCTTCTGTTCCGCCTTCACATGAGACCTTACCTCTCTGCAGATGTACAACCGAATCCTCAGGCGCAGGAGAAACGCAAGAACGCAGCCAGCAACAACAACACTTGAAGAGCCGGCTGGAGTTGCTACTCCCTCGACCCTGACTGCTCCGAACCAAGGTGAGTCTAGGCTTCCTTCTTCTTCTGCCCTCGCCTCTATCCTCCCTCTGTACGACTCAACCGACTGTCTCTTCTAGATCTAACGCTTTTGCACACATGTTTCCGGAACCAGTAGATAGGAATCGGAAGGGGGCTGAGTTACTCCTTTTCCGGTGTGGATAGAAGGACGATCTTCCAGAATAGATCCCAGCGGCTGTGCATCCAACCTGCGAGCCATCATCCTCCCTTCCGGATCTAACAATCTTCTGCAGCCTTAGTACTTGGTGAGTGTTCCCATTCTTAGCCCAATGTCTATGAAAGGAGAGGATAGATGTTGATTATGTGTTGATTGTTTGGTCGAGTGTAGGACTTGAGTTTGACCTTTGTGTGGAGCAGCTATCCAGGAAAAACGTAGGAGGTAAAACACATAAAATCATATAGTTTATACATGCAGTTTGGAATTTCAGAAACCGTGTTCATCAGTCAAGTTTGAGCATAATGTTCGATGCCTTAGAGATAGAATCCACCGTTCAAATTTTAGGATGTTATAGAGTGATATGCATACTGTAAGGTATCAAAAATTGGGACTTAACCAAAGGTTAGATCTGTGAAGGTGCAAAATGGAATAGTTAGGCTGTTTTGGAAATCATCCTAGAAAAATGCTAAGTATAGATTTTGGTTTGAGTTCAACTTTAAAGATTTTTGTAGAAGTAACGATTAAACAGTTTTAAGAAAATTTTGCTCCTATGGATAGATTAGATATCATAGATGTTTTAGAAATTTATTTTAGAATTTTTATAAGTTTATTTTAATTTCATATTTGAAACTTGATAGCATGAATTATAGTCTATATTTTAGGGTTTGTTTGGACGTTTTATCTTTCATAATCTGCATGTTTGTATGTGCATTATGCGATTTTACTACCATTTCATCTACCTTTGCGAGAATCAAGGTCTACACCTAGTTTCGTTGAAATTGCAGGTAATATGGTACGTTTTGCATCAAAAAGGAGCAAAAGGAGTCATGAGTCATTTGGAGCTACATCCAGGGAGTATAGCCATGGATTAAAGATTTACTTTGGACCAGTTTTGAGAGATTTCACATTCAGTTGTGAGTCACCTCGGTTGACCACAGATTCACCTCGACCGAGGTGATCCAGAGACGCCGACTCGACCGCGGCGAACACCTAGGACGCGGCGAGAATATTTTATTCTTGGAAGAGATCTTTTAAACTTGGAAAGTAATCTTATATTTTTGGGCTGGGCTCCTGGAAGGAAGGAGATATGCAGAATCATATATTTTACCTATATTTATGGGAGAATATCTTTCTAAGATTTATTATCTTTGGAGGGTTATTTTCCTATAAAAAAGGGTTGGATTTTCCACAAATCCGATCATGCTAAGATCCCGCTTACAGTCGCAAATTACGCAGCAGCAGCAGCCTTCCCCAAGTTGGAAGATTTGAAGAACCTTTTTGAAGGTTGAAGGAAGATTGAAGTCCATAGCTTTCATAGCTTTATTGAAGGGTTTTGTAAGATTGTCTTCAATTCCCTCAATTGTTGTCTTGTCTTTTTGGATTGTTATCCAAGGAACGCTTTGTTGTGATAATTTGATTCAGTTATTGAAGTCTTTTCATTAAATTCTTCTTTGTTCAAATATTCACCTTCTTCCCATATATTTTAATACTTTCATAATGATGATGAGTGGCTAATTTCCTTGTGTGATTCTAGGGTGATTGGCTGAAGGTTGTGGGAAAAACAATGATAGAATAATCTTAGATTCCAGTAGGATCCTGAAAGTTCGAGTCTTTAACCTTAACCCTAAGCATCTCGTTCAGTCGATGAACACCTCGGCCGGGGTGGAAACTGGCTGACCGAGGTGACTTATCTGATCCATAACTGAGAATTAAGTGTTAGAGTTTGCCAAATCCTATTCTTATTACACCTTTCCTGGTTCAATGCAAGCTTAGGATGAGACTTACCCGGTAATTCCTTAGTTTGTGTATTGACGATCATAAGTGTAGGTAATAAAGGTTTATCCTTTATTAGGGTTTGAGTGTGCTTCCATCCCATCTTTGTGAGTTAGCCTGAGACTTACCCGGTAAAGGTTGATTCTATTCCCTTAGATGGTGTGTTAGTTTGAGGTTATAGTTCTTTATCTTGATTCCTTGAGACTTACCCGGTAATAGGAGTTACGGTTTAGGATTAGTGTGTAGTGAGACTTACCCGGTGATCTACTCCACTTTAGTAACACCTTCCCCACGCAAAAATCTCAGCTTTGTCCGCTTATCTATAGATCTTGAGTTGGAACCACAACTAGATGTTTTAATCCCTAGAATTGCATGTTTGCTTTGTTGACTTCTTATTCATCTTTGATTGTGTTAATTGCTCTTGTGGTTAGAATTGATATAGCACACCGTATTGACTTTGTTTCACCGAGTCCCTGTGATCGACCCCTGGAATTTTCTTGCTTTTACTACGATTGACCCGTACACTGCGGGTTCGCATCCTTGTTTTAAGCTTAAGTCTAGGGTTATAAATTTAAAGCTTGCACACACCGTTTGGAGCGAACAAGTTTTTGGCTCCGTTGCCGGGGACTTGGTCTAGACCGAGCCGGTACGGTTTGCTCTTGGGGCATTTGCCCCGTTTTGTCTAACCACTCTACTTGAGTGACTTTTGCAGGTTCTTTCTTAGGTACATGCGAAGAACCCGTACTGGGAAGGAAATCGTTCCTTACGATCCCGAACCAGAAAAGACATACAAGCGACGCTTAAGAGAAGCGAAGATGGCCCAACAAGACGATCGCGATCTTGCGGCCCAATTGAGAGAGACGCAGGAGCTGCTGCGCCTCAGCAAGGAAGAACTCATGCAAGAGAAAGAGGAGAATCGAACCAGGACTGCAGCAATCGAAGCTGAGATTGCGGTCATCCGGAACCAGATTCTACTTCGACCGAGGGAGGATCCTCCTGTTGATCCTCGACCGATGCAGGATCCAGTAGTTGATCCTCAACCGAGGCAGATTCCAGTACCCAACGCCCCGGCCGAGGTACTTCCACCTCGGATACCAGTCCGAGATGTTCTTCTTGCAGGAATTCCGCAAACCCTAGGTCAAAGGATGGACCCTAATCAACAACTGAGGCGTCCAGGAGTGAACCTAGGAGACCCAGCAGATCATGACTACGAACTTCGACCGCAAGTTCTAGCCATGATTCGCCAATGCCAATTCGGAGGGCTAGAGAAGGAGTCGCCGCATCAACATCTTCAAAACTACGAGATCTTGATGGAGACCTTGCGACCTCCCAGAATTGAGAACGACAACTACAAGCTAAGACCTTTTTACTTTTCTTTAAAAGATAGAGCTCTTACTTGGTATCAATCTCTTCCTCCAGGAAAAATTAGCACATGGGAGGAGATGACTACGGAATTCTTGACCAAATTCTTTCCACCCTCAAAGACCGCTGAAATGAGAGGGAAGATCAATGCTTTCATCATGAAGGATAAGGAGAGCTTGTCCAAGTCTTGGGAGCGGTTCAAGGATATCCTTTTGGATTGCCCACATCATGGGATTCCAAAGATCGAGTTGTTGGAGATCTACTTCAAAGGGCTCGACGGAAGCACCCAGTTCAATCTCCAACTACTCTCCGCCGGTACCTTCATGGACATGGCGATTGATGAGGCTTGGGACTTCATTGAGAAGCAAGCCTTACACATGGAGAAGTATACCCACCAAGGAGCTGAAGGTGGAATTAAAAGAGTCAACTTTCAAGAGACTCAACCCAACAACAATCAACTCACGTCTTTGAAGAACGACGTGAAGCAATTGAAGGAGCTCTTGATGGCTCAAACTAAGAAGGAAGAGCAAGGGCAAGGAACAACAACAATAACGGGTACCGTAACAACAACAACAACAACGGTTCCCGAAACAACAACTACAACAACAACAATAGAGGATCCAATAGCAACAACTGGAGGGTGAATAACCAAAATCACGGTAACACCCATTCAAACTCCAATTCTAATGATTCCTCTAACCCTTTCCTCCCCCCCCCTCTTCTTCTTCCTCTACTCCATTGAAAAGCCAACGGCAAGGATCAAGTTCGTCTCAGCCAGAAAAGAAAGACGCAGTTCTGGAGGCAATCTTGATCAAGCTCAGCGCTATGGAGAATTTTATGACTTCGTTTTCGTGGGCCCAAAAGTCCTTCGAACAAAAACTTGCTAATAGGGCGAATGAAGCACCAAGAGATCCAGGGAAGCTTCCAGCGAAGACGGAAACTAACCCTAAGGGCCAGTGCATGGCCATAACGACGAGGAGTGTACTCAAAACTGCAGATCCAGTACCTCGCTCGACGCAGACCACCTCGGTCCAGATCCAGCCGAAGAACACCTCGACCGAGATGCCAACCGAGGCGGAGCAACAGAAAGCAGGAGGGACGACAGAAACTTATGTTCCACCTCCTGCATATAGACCACCACTTCCATTCCCTCAGTCCAGAGCCAGAGCACATCTAGACAAGCACTTTGGTAAGTTTCTTGACTTGATGAATAAGCTACATATTAATATTCCTTTCCTTGATGCTATTTTAGATATGCCCGCCTATGGGAAGTTCTTAAAAGAAATCTTATCAAGGAAGAGGAAGCTGGAGGATGTTGGTGAAGTTAGGATGACATCTAAATCTTCGGAGCTTATCAAGATCATGAAGGAAAAGATGCCGCCTAAGTTGAGAGATCCCGGCTCATTTTGCATTCCCATTAAAGTTGGGGATGTCACTTGTGAAGCCCTTTGTGATCTTGGAGCCAGCGTGAGCATCATCCCGCTGGAGTTGTGCACTAAGATCGGTCTTGGAGAGCCCAAGCCGGTCAAGATTCGACTCTACATGGCGGATCGCTCCATTACCCATCCCGTGGGCATCTTGGAAGACGTTCCGGTCAAGTTAGGTAACTTCTATCTACCTATAGATTTTGTCGTACTTGACATTCCCGCAGATTATCCAGTACCTATTATTCTCGGGAGACCGTTTCTAGCAACTTCGGGTTGCAACGTGGATTGCAGGAACGCCAAGTTGAAATTCAACGTTGGTGGCGATGAGGTGGAGTTTGCACTACTTGCAGCCATGAAGGGGGAGCAACTAACTGATGATATCTTCAACATCTACGATGAAGAAGAATCAAGAGAATTGGTGAGCTCTATCCTTATTAACGACCGACTCGAAAGAGTTATAAGTTTCAGTTTAATGAAGGAAGGTATAGATGCTTCTTGTGATGCAGATATACGGAGCTTGAAGGCACTGGAAGAGGATCCAGGAGCTATAACTGAGAAGCTGATCCAGGAGACGAAGATCTCCAGCCTCGGACCCAGTAGCAGTACCTCGACCGAGGCACTTTCTGGACTGAGCGAGGCGACCGAAGAACATCTCGGTCAACGCCTATGCGCCTCGACCGAGGTCAAAGGCGAGATGATTCAAACTGAGACTTCATCAAGTCCAGTTTCTGATACCACTCCACTGGAAAGAGGAAGCATGGATTCCCCCCAGAAAGCACCCCCAGTCGTGGAGCTTAAGCAACTCCCCAGTCACTTGAGGTATATCTTTCTTGGACCGGATTCTACTTATCCCGTTATTGTTAGTGCTTCCCTTTCCGAATCTGAATTGTCTAAGTTAATGCATGTCCTGAGAAAGCATCGAAGGGCTATAGGTTACACTACGGATGATCTTATTGGCATTAAACCTTCTTTCTGCATGCATAGAATTCTAATGGAAGATAATCATAAGACTTCACGGGAACCTCAAAGACGGTTAAATCCGATCATGAAAGAGGTTGTGAAGAAGGAAGTTCTTAAGTTGTTGGATGTAGGTATTATTTATCCTATCTCGGACAGCAAGTGGGTTAGCCCGGTGCATGTCGTTCCGAAGAAAGGAGGGATGACCGTTGTGACGAATAAGAACAACGAGTTGATCCCAACAAGGACCGTTACGGGCTGGAGAGTTTGCATCGATTATAGGAAGCTGAACACGGCGACTCGGAAGGATCATTTTCTGCTTCCCTTCATTGATCAAATGCTCGAGCGGTTGGCCCAGCATTCACACTTTTGCTACTTGGACGGCTATAGTGGATTCTTCCAGATTCCTATCCATCCGGATGATCAGGAGAAGACCACTTTCACTTGTCCTTGTGGGACGTTTGCCTATCGGAGGATGCCATTCGGATTGTGCAATGCACCCGCTACCTTCCAGCGATGCATGATGGCTATCTTTTCTGAGTACATAGAGGAGATCATGGAGGTATTTATGGATGATTTTTCTGTATATGGTTCCTCTTTTGATGATTGCCTATCTAACCTTTCTCTAGTACTTAAAAGATGTGAAGACACTAACCTTGTTTTGAATTGGGAGAAGTGTCATTTTATGGTTAATGAAGGCATTGTGCTAGGACACCTCGTTTCTAATCGAGGTATTGAGGTTGATCGAGCTAAGATCGAGACTATTGAGAAACTCCCTCCTCCTTGTTCTGTTAAAGGTGTGAGGAGTTTTCTCGGGCATGCAGGTTTCTACAGGAGATTCATAAAGGACTTCTCTAAAATTTCTAAACCTCTAACTAACCTCTTGAATAAAGATGTTGTTTTTGAGTTTTCGCAGGAGTGCCTTGATGCTTTTTACAGGATTAAGGAAGCGTTGATCTCCGCTCCCATTATCCAGCCTCCTGATTGGACCTTGCCCTTTGAGGTCATGTGTGACGTTAGTGATGTAGCCGTAGGAGCGGTGCTTGGACAGAAGAAAGATGGACGGACCACCGCCATTTATTATGCTAGCAAGACGCTAGATGAAGCACAACGCAACTACGCTACCACCGAGAAAGAGTTATTGGCGGTTGTATATGCTTTCGAGAAGTTTCGTTCCTATCTAGTAGGGGCGAAAGTCATTGTCTACACCGACCATGCAGCCATTCGTTACTTGTTGGCTAAGAAAGATGCAAAGCCGCGCCTTATTCAATGGATTCTCTTACTTCAAGAGTTTGACCTAGAGATCCGCGATAAGAAGGGATCCGAGAATTCAGTTGCGGATCACCTCAGCCGGCTACCGGAATCCTCCCGCGAGGCGGACAACCCACCCATAGACGATTCATTCCCCGATGAGCACTTGCACGTCTTGGAGCGTTTGATGGATCTACTTACTTCACCCCACGATGGAGGTGAAGTACGGGGTGAGGGAACCTCCTACCTTGTTTGAGACGCATCATGGTCCAGCTAGCGACCTTAAATCAAGCGCTTCTTGGGAGGCAACCCAAGGTATTGCTTTCTTTTCCCATTTTCTAGTCTAGATTAGATAGTTCTTGTTTTTGCTTTGCTTTGCTTTGTTTTTGGCGTTCTGGACAGACAACAGGGAATATCTAAGGAGGAGCACAACTGGAAGGACAGAAGTTCGAGATTCTGAGAAGACAGAAACACATCGGTTACTGTCAGAGCACCTCGACCGAGTTGATTCTTGAGCAACCGAGGCGACTAGGGTTTCTGCAGAACCGCCTCGGTCCGTACCACCTCGGTCCAGTCGAGACCATCTCGACCGAGGTGACAGCAGATCCAGTAACAGTATAAAAAGGAAAAAAATTTACTTTTCACCTTTTTTTATCCTCCTCGACCGCGGCGAACAGACGCACCTCGCTCATCTCAAATCTTGCTCGTTTTCGACGTTTTCTGCTTCCAAACCGAGATTGAAGGGTAGAGGAGTCGATTGCAACAACGAATCTGCAAGAAATTTGAGTGAATCAGCCGGAACGAGGTAAAAACGATCGAAACCCTAAACTCGTTCGTTTACTTCAATTTGGGCTTTGGTTGCCCCTGAATCTGTTGAGGAAAAGCTTAAGTACCCCTTAGGAAGCATCGGTAGTGATTTTTGGGGGAAAAGAACTGAAATTCAGAGAGTTGAAATCGCGACTGTCTTCGCCTCGGTCCAGTCGATCTGCACCTCGGTCGAGGTGATTCTTGGAGTTTGTCAGTCGACCGAGGTAGTCTGACAGTGTTGTTTGAAGATGAGTTCTGACAGATTGTTAGCCCTTAGAGATAGATCCTCTCCTTCCCCTTCTTCTTCCTCATCCCGACCTTCTATCCCGGTGATCCATGAGAGACACCGGGTAGATTATGAGCGTATTGCTAGCCGTCCAGTGATCGCACCTATATTCCTGGACATTTCTGCTTTTGACTGTCTCCACGTTGATGGAGAGCTTAGGAGGATGATCTCCACTGTCGGGCTGGATCAGTTTACTAAGATCCGAGCCCCAACCTACTTAGAGCCGACCCTTGAGTTTGTCAGCTCCTTCACTTACCTCCCCACAGAGAGGGCTGTGAAGTACCGGTTGATGAACCGGAACTTCTTAGTACCTCTAGACCACTGGAGAGACATTTTTGGCTTCCCTACCCCCACTGCCGTAGACTTCCCGACCCGAGCTGTAGCTAGAGAGTTCTGGGGTCAGATCGCCCACATTACAGAGCATGCAGATAGGTGGCGCTATGGTGATTCCAGGGAGAAGCTTATCTTCCATCTTGCTTTTCGTTTAGCTCACAGGATCTTCAGCGAGACGCTTCTGGCGCGTACTGAGACGCCCCAGAAGGTCCGACAGGGGGAGCTCTTTGCTTTGTACTGCATGGTCACAGGTGGATACCCTAACTTTGGATTGATGCTGGCAGAGGATCTGCACAGGATGAAGGCCAAAGGGAAGGGAGATATATGCTGTGGAGGGATAGTGACCCATATCGCTACTTATCAGGATATGGATCGGAGTAGGTGTACTATGGTGGCGGCTGCCAAGCCGCTCGGACTTCAGGAGATGATCACACGGAGGATTCTAGTTCCCCGTGGTTTGACTACACCTTACGTCGCTATGCCATGGGAGCTGACTGCACCTCAGGGCATCAGATGGTCTGCACAGTTCTCTGTCTTTGATCCACATTTTTGGCAGACTGCTTGGGGTCCACTTATGGAGGATTACAGAGAGGGAGCAGCTGCCCCTGCTGCAGCTGAGGAGGAGGAGGAGGCTGAGGATGAGGACGACGATGAGGACACAGTAGATGAGAGAGGAGGTGGCGTCCCGATGGACACAGGGACAGATACAGCTGGGACGAGCGCGCCACCTATTATAGATCT
Organism: Fagopyrum homotropicum; assembly: GCA_033239125.1. Lineage (NCBI taxonomy): Eukaryota > Viridiplantae > Streptophyta > Magnoliopsida > Caryophyllales > Polygonaceae > Fagopyrum > Fagopyrum homotropicum. The sequence goes on along the minus strand of BSWB01000003.1, from coordinate 88,876,505 downwards.
GGACGACGAGGAGGACACTGAGCCGGCGCACGCTGAGACTTCTCCAGTCAGACCTGCTAGACGCAGGAGGCATGGAGTGAGGGATAGAGCTGCTCACCGACGGATTGATGACCTGACGGATCAGGTTATCGACACATATGCTGCACTTTCGCTGGATATCCGCGAGATGCAGGAGCGGCAGCATCATCAGCACATCATGGCTCAGCTGCAGTTCGAGCGGATCATGGGCCATCCTTACGATCCTACTCAGTATCCTTACATACCACCACCACCACTGGATCGAGACTACTGAGGAGCTGCAGGATTTTATTATTATATTTTTATGCAGTTCGGCTTTTATCCGGTGAGTTCTCTCTTGTTTAGACTTTTATTATACCCACTGGGACAGTGTGTCTCAAGTATGGGGTGTTTGTTATTTGACTACGTGACTACGTGATGTATTTGACACCTTTGATGTATTTTATTTATCGGATAATTTCGTATTTATGCTTCATTGCCTTTATATGATTATCTGATATTACATGCATACCTACAGGTTATTTGATTGAGAAAAACGTCGAAACCGAAAAAAAAATGGTTTTAAAAAAAATTTTTTGACCTCGACCGGGGAGATTCTGGCCGAACGAGGTGTTTCACCTCGGTTGAACCAAGAACACCTCGACCGAGGTGTGTTAACTGAGAGTTTTCGAAAACGATTTTTGTGTTACTTATCTGGATATGATCTTAGTGAAGATTTTGTTTACCTACTGGTTTTAAATTCTTTATGTGTTTGAAAGGTTTTATAATATGTTTAAGTTGCTAAATGCTTTGTTTGAAATTAATGGCATGTTTAATACTTTGTTTTTATCCAAATTATGTTGAATTTGAAGGTTGACACCGCAGGTTAAGTTCTCTCACTTTCTTCTTGGAAAGACCAAGGCAATTCATTCTCTTCTTTCTTCTTCTTCTTGACCATGCTTAGCCCCTCATATACATTTTGCCTCCCTTACCTATCCGGGAATTTGGAAGCAAGCGAAGTGGTGAAAGCAAGTTAAAGTTGAGAAGTGGCTGGAAGTGAAAGTGTTAGAAAGCAATAATAGGTTTGGGGAAGTCAATCATGAAGATGAGTAACTCGGCACCATTCACATAGCCGGGTGTTTGTGTCTTGCCAAAGTCGGATTGAGCAATATTCCTAACGGGTCATGGTATGTGCATCAAGGGTTTGATGCATCTCAAGAAATTGATGATTGCTAATTTCCCAGGCTTCGGTTATTGTGCACCTCTGTCCATGCATCCCAAAAAGTAAAGTAAAAAAAAAAAAAAGGGAAAAAGTGTGAAATAAGCAAAGCTTATTGGTGGAAGATGTTGCAAGTCAAAGTGAAAGTGAAGTTTATCCTTTTCCCGGATTCTAGCACCACATTACCTTACATACATCCCTACCCTACACGTTTCTTGACCTTTTCTTTTGGGAAGCCCTTGAGACCTTGAGCTTGTTGATTGACTTAGCGGTATAAACTGGATTATACATGATTAATTTTGATAATTATGATTTATTATGCATTCTATCATTTTATGCAAAGATGAACAACTTTCCTATATTTATAAAATGTTTTGAGCATATTGAGTTTTTAAATTCCAGGAAGTATTCTCTTAGAGTGATCTATGATAGTTGCACACCATAAGATGTTTTTGAAAGACTTTTTCATTGATTTTCTTGACTTATAATCCATTCTATCTTGTCTTCTATATGCGGAACTTGCTTGGGGACAAGCAAGGGCTAAGTATGTGGTATTTTGATAGCATGAATTATAGTCTATATTTTAGGGTTTGTTTGGACGTTTTATCTTTCATAATCTGCATGTTTGTATGTGCATTATGCGATTTTACTACCATTTCATCTACCTTTGCGAGAATCAAGGTCTACACCTAGTTTCGTTGAAATTGCAGGTAATATGGTACGTTTTGCATCAAAAAGGAGCAAAAGGAGTCATGAGTCATTTGGAGCTACATCCAGGGAGCATAGCCATGGATTAAAGATTTACTTTGGACCAGTTTTGAGAGATTTCACATTCAGTTGTGAGTCACCTCGGTTGACCACAGATTCACCTCGACCGAGGTGATCCAAAGACGCCGACTCGACCGAGGCGAACACCTAGGACGCGGCGAGAATATTTTATTCTTGGAAGAGATCTTTTAAACTTGGAAAGTAATCTTATATTTTTGGGCTGGGCTCCTGGAAGGAAGGAGATATGCAGAATCATATATTTTACCTATATTTATGGGAGAATATCTTTCTAAGATTTATTATCTTTGGAGGGTTATTTTCCTATAAAAAAGGGTTGGATTTTCCACAAATCCGATCATGCTAAGATCCCGCTTACAGTCGGAAATTACGCAGCAGCAGCAGCCTTCCCCAAGTTGGAAGATTTGAAGAACCTTTTTGAAGGTTGAAGGAAGATTGAAGTCCATAGCTTTCATAGCTTTATTGAAGGGTTTTGTAAGATTGTCTTCAATTCCCTCAATTGTTGTCTTGTCTTTTTGGATTGTTATCCAAGGAACGCTTTGTTGTGATAATTTGATTCAGTTATTGAAGTCTTTTCATTAAATTCTTCTTTGTTCAAATATTCACCTTCTTCCCATATATTTTAATACTTTCATAATGATGATGAGTGGCTAATTTCCTTGTGTGATTCTAGGGTGATTGGCTGAAGGTTGTGGGAAAAACAATGATAGAATAATCTTAGATTCCAGTAGGATCCTGAAAGTTCGAGTCTTTAACCTTAACCCTAAGCATCTCGTTCAGTCGATGAACACCTCGGCCGGGGTGGAAACTGGCTGACCGAGGTGACTTATCTGATCCATAACTGAGAATTAAGTGTTAGAGTTTACCAAATCCTATTCTTATTACACCTTTCCTGGTTCAATGCAAGCTTAGGATGAGACTTACCCGGTAATTCCTTAGTTTGTGTATTGACGATCATAAGTGTAGGTAATAAAGGTTTATCCTTTATTAGGGTTTGAGTGTGCTTCCATCCCATCTTTGTGAGTTAGCCTGAGACTTACCCGGTAAAGGTTGATTCTATTCCCTTAGATGGTGTGTTAGTTTGAGGTTATAGTTCTTTATCTTGATTCCTTGAGACTTACCCGGTAATAGGAGTTACGGTTTAGGATTAGTGTGTAGTGAGACTTACCCGGTGATCTACTCCACTTTAGTAACACCTTCCCCACGCAAAAATCTCAGCTTTGTCCGCTTATCTATAGATCTTGAGTTGGAACCACAACTAGATGCTTTAATCCCTAGAATTGCATGTTTGCTTTGTTGACTTCTTATTCATCTTTGATTGTGTTAATTGCTCTTGTGGTTAGAATTGATATAGCACACCGTATTGACTTTGTTTCACCGAGTCCCTGTGATCGACCCCTGGAATTTTCTTGCTTTTACTACGATTGACCCGTACACTGCGGGTTCGCATCCTTGTTTTAAGCTTAAGTCTAGGGTTATAAATTTAAAGCTTGCACACACCATTTGGAGCGAACAAAACTGTATTTGGACTTTAGCGAACTTTTCGGGAAATAGGAAATGGGTAGTTTTTCTAGTTGATACCTAAAAACATCCTAGGGAGTTGAATGTGGTTAGTTAGCCCCAAATTAGAGTTTAAGTACGTATTCCGGGTTTTGGAAATTCCGGGACCAAGGGTAAAATAGTCAATTTACCTTAAATAAACACTGTAATAACTTCTGCACATAGAATTGTACATCTTAGGAGTTTTAGACTTCTAAGTATCTGGGGAAATATGTTGACCCACGTGCCTCCTTTGACAGGCAGCTGAGTTTTTGCAGTTACTGATTTAGTGGTGGTTAAGAGAGAGTCGAGATTTGATTCTGGTAAGTCCACGGACTTACTTAGCCGGCTTCTTGCATGTGTGTGATGTGTATGAGTGGTGTGTGATAGTTAAGATAAATAACGAAACCGGAATAGGCCGACTGTAGTATATTGTATAATTGACCCAAGTGTATGATAATGGGTCGTGACATCATATGCCTAGCTCTTGCGAGAGTCTAGGAGGTTCCCTGCGACCAGCCCAGTCCGGTAGACGGTCACATGCATTAGTACCATTCCGCGTTGGTAAACGGGGACAGGGGCGAGGTTTGGGAATCCCTCATGTCACAAAATAAGTATCATTAATAATGACGTATCACTTAATTAAAGATAATAAAAAGGAATGAGTGTTGCATGTTGATTGCGTATGTTGTGTGTTTGTGCTTTTACCTTTATACTTATGCATAGAATGTTAGCTAACGGTTTTATACCGCTTGTAGATGCCTTGCAGGTTAGGGAGGCGATCGAGTGATCAGGCGGTAGTGGGCAGCCGGTGTTCCGTGCATTATAGGACGGGACTGTTATATTTTATTTTATGACTGTGAGACTGATGTTGGTATTTTTGATTTTGAGACTTCGTTGTGTTGTTTTCAGATTTGGATTTTCATTTCGCTCATGATATTAAACTCTATGTTTTGCCTTTTTATTTGTGCCGTGTTATAAGGTCCGATAAAGTTGTTGCCAGGCTAAGGGCCGGGACCCATTGTGAGGTCCCAGCTCGTAGCATTTTGAGTCCTCTAGAATTCAGGGTGTTACACATACCACGTATTCCTCCTGTTATCATGTTGATATTTTTAATGATGAGTGAGTAGTTCCCTTACTAGGTTATGGGGTGAAAATCCCCAAACCATGGTAGATTAGTATTTTTGTAATGTTGTCTATATGAATTTAAGGGATACTAAAATCCTGTTAGTAGCATATAGGAGAAATCGAAACTAATTATCATTTATTCTATATTGGACTTATTTTGAATGTCGAATGCTAGACTATCGTTAGTTTAGATTGTTCTCATAGCACATTGTATATTTTCAAGCATGAATGAATGATAAGTAGATTAGTCATCCAAATTGATACGATAAGTAATATGAGGATGACTGACCAATGTTGAGATGCTTATCATGCTAGAGTAGAATGGTTAGGGGCGAAAGAATATCATCCTACTTGTGATGTTAATGTCCAAATTATGATTATGTTGGATAGTATAAGCAAATATAAAACACCATGTGATTCTTATGTTGTCTATGATGATCATAATTATTCCCAAGCTTAATCAACTAGTGTGAAAATAGCAAACACCATATGATGCATACTAGATGAATCAAAGCCAAATGTAGTGACAAAGCTCACTTAATATACACGTACCTTTGTACTTGCGACCTTCATATCTACCTTCATTGATTAAACACAACATGCTTAAGCATGCTACTATCTATTATTTGGGAGTAATAGCCCCAAACCTAGTGTTTTTCTCATACTTGATCTTGTTACTTGCCTACTTGTTACCACAAACTCAAAAAAGTTGATCACTTAATTACCCTTTTTCTTTATTTTATACACTTAAACCTTGCTTATTGAATTTGAAATACTTCAAACTGTACATATTTCTTTGGTTTCTCGACCTTGATACTATATCATATACTCACTTTTACGTGGTCGTGTACTTGCGGTAATAAGTGATTTTGAGTGTGTTCTCACCTCATATCAAAGTTTTTGGTGCCGTTGCCGGAGACTATTGATGGTTTTATTATTTTAGAAGAGTTCTTTAGAACTTTAAGTGTTTTTGTTACTTTTGTTGCACTTGTGTGTGTGTGTTTTTGTGACTTGTGTGTGTTCTTATGTATTCCAAGAAGTGTCGACAAGAAGTTTGAGCCGTTTGAATTCGAGCCAAAAAAGAATTTGAAAAGGATCCGGAAGCTAAGAAAAGAAAGACTACCTATGGAGGACCAAGAAGGAAGAATTGATATGAACATGGACCAAGCTAGAGAGAGAAGAACTTCAAAGGCAAATAAAACTTGATCTTGAGGCTAGGTTTTTAGCTTAAAAAGATCTTGCTAGAGATGCGATTCACCATGAGGAGATGCATAGAGGAATGCCTAGAAGAAGCAACAATGGAAAAGTCTAAGGTGTAAGAGCTCTTGGATTGAGGATAGACCGGATAACCATATACCACCACCCGGGGTTATCTTTGGCAATAACTTGCCTCGAAACTTGGAGTTGAAGAGTGACTTGATTCAAATGGTGATGTAAAATCAGTTTGTATGAAGAACATTTGAGAATGAACACCTTCACCTAGATACTTATAGTGAACTCCTAAAAATGTGAAGATGAGAAGAGTGAAGTCAAGTGAGCTCAAGCTTAGACCGTTATCGTTTTCTTTGAGAAGAAAGGCCAAGAAATTGTATTAAAGAATCTCATCCAGAAGTGTCACTTTGTGGGAGGATCAATCTCATGAATTCCTAAACAAGTTAATTTCACCAAATAGGATTGCGGAGATGGGGAGAAAAGATAGCATCCTTCAAGATGGAGTGTGGAGACAACTTATATCAAAGTTGAGAGAAGCTCAAGGAGATGTTGCTATATTTGTAACACCCCAAATCCACAGGACTTGGAATGCTACATTGGGCTAGGATCTCACAATGGATCTTGACCCTAGCCTGACAACAAGTTCACTAGATCTTACAACAAGGCATAAGTAGAGGAAAACCACATACATAAAAGCTGTATATGATACATCAAAAGTGTTTACAATCACAAAGCCAAGTACAAAACATCAAACATAAACATCTCATACAAAAGATCCCAACCCACACATCCTAATGTACAGAAGTCCTCGGTTGGTCACACCATCTGGCTCACTCTGCAGTCATCCTAACCTGCAGATCATTTACAACACGGTATACACCGTTAGCTACAACAATAGATAAGCATGAAGGTAATAGCACAAACACACATCAACATCTGATACATGCAATGCCACACACATTCATTTATTATCTTTCATTACGTTATTCCACTACTAATTCAACTTCTTTTGTAACACGAGGAGCCTCAAGAACCTCGTCCCTTCCCCCGTTAACACATGGGTTTTGCATGGGGGCGATCATCACTTGTCCCCCCTGTGTTACTGGCTTTCAGGCTCCTCCACCTAACCCGCAGGCGGAGACCGGTGGTTACATACCTATTATAATACACTTGGGCCATTTAAATGTAATAAATGGTCATCCTAGTTCGGTTTAGGTTATAAATGCACAATCATATGAACACACATAACCATCACAATCACACAAATCCATAACTGAATGCTAAGTAAGTCCTATGGACTTACCTCATACACTCGTATCCTATACCACGTCACAGCTTCCCCTTGGGGAAGAAACCAACGCCTGCAATAACAAGGCACACAACATCATACACTGCAAGGGTTAGGAGCCTCGTCTCCATCACCATAACCAACCTACAACCTCAATCTAAACCTCAAGATCACAACAAGCTCACATATGCCTACAACATAACCTCAACATAAACACAAGTGCCTAAGGCACATCTCTATCATATAACTCATCCTAACCACACTAGCCTAGCAATCAACTAAGCCAAGGCCAAAGGAAAGGAAGGAAGGAAGGAAGGAAGACATACTAACCAGGTATGCACCAACAGAAGAAAGAACACAAGGCTGACCCTGTGAGGCGCATGGGCGGCTCACACCAAGCGAAGGGGCGGTCCACAGCAGGCGCAGGGGCAGCTGGAGTTAGGCGCAGGGGCGGCCAGTTGTGCAAAGAGTTCGTCCCGACTTCTCTTCGATCCCTTTCTCGAGTCTCTTCACTTCTTCGACAAACTATAGCAACATATATGAACATACACACATATATGATCATCAAAAGGCTGGGAAAGGATCCACACAAGCTCACCTTGTGATCCTAAGCTAGAAAGAAGAAGAAAGAAGCAAGAAGAGGAAAGAAAGAAGATGGAAGCTGAAGAACTTACCACAACAACCCTAGACAGCAACTATGGAGCACTCAGCACGTCTACCATCTCAACACAACATCAACAACAATTAGAAACAACTACTTGATCAACCAAGGCCAAAACCACACTCAAACTCTCAAGAACTCACTCACAAGAACAAGAAGAGATCAAAGAAGATCAAGGAGGATGAGAGGAGAAGATGAAGAACGTGGAGAGGATGAAGAAGATGGAATGAGGTAAGAAACCCCTCATTTGAAGCAAGGCAAAGCTTATAAGAGAAGCCAACCGCAAAGCACGGGTCAAACAGTCAACAAAAGTGGCTACACTCATACAAAGCCGCAGGGGCGGCTAGCCCAGAGCGAGGGGCGCCTAGCCGCTGGGGCGGCCCACGCGGTGTGCAAGGGCGGCTAACTGGGTCAAGGCAAGGCTCACTAAGGCTCAGCAAGACTCCTAAGCTCCAAAGACTAAGGCTCTTACATCACACCCCCCTAAAAACAAGTTTTGTCCCGAAACTTGCAAAATCCTAAAGCCTCTCGGACCTATAAGCCGAGGTAAACTCTCTCCTCAAGAACATCAGGTCATAACCTATAACATTCTATATCCTCGACATAGCATGGAGGAATCACAACTCCAGCATAACAACTCTACACAAGGCCTAGGGGAAGATCATCTCTAGCCAAACACTAACCACATCACACTGGCATGGAGGAAAGCCGTCTCCAGCCAAAACGTACACATAACACTACTATGTGGAGGAAAACAATCTCCACTCACACTATGTCCATTGAAGGTAGCGTGGAGGAAAGAACCATCTCAGCTAGTCCTAACACATATCATAGCGTGGAGGAAAGAACCATCTCCAACTATACCTATCTCGTACTAGCAAACAAGATCTAACACATCATATGCGCATATCACAACTAGCACGAAAACACAATATATCACATAAGCATATAACATGCACTCACCAAGAAGGCACTAAGATCTACTCGTGGATCCTACTGGTGCATCTATCCCGGCATAGAACTCTGGATAGTTCCTCTGGATACTATCCTCTGTCTCCCAGGTAGCCTCATTAGGTCCTCGTCTAGACAACTGTATCCTCAACATAGGAATGTCCTTCGAACGCAGGCGTCTCACACCTCGCTCTAGGACTACAATGGGGTGCTCTGCAAACGTGTGGTCCAGCTTAACCACCAAATCATCATAACTCACGATGTGCCTCGGATCTGGTATATACTACCTCAGCTGAGACACATGAAACACAGGGTGAACACCCTCTAACCTCGGAGGCAAAGCTAATCTGTAAGCTGCTGATAGGTGATGGAATCACTATCATTTAGGATAGTTTTTAGAGTCTTTTTATTGTATTTGTGTCGGTTTATGCTACTAACTCCTTGGTCCAGAAGAAGAAGACTAAAAGAAGATAAAGAAGGAGTTATAAGCACTTAGGAGTGAAGACCGTTCACGAAGCGAAGCTTCTGTTGCTTCACCGCCCCCGCGGAGCAGTGTCACCGCCCCTGCGGGTGACACCATACTCCGGAGCGCAGCCTGCGCCTTCGCCAGCGCTAGGAACGAAGACTGTTACCACACCTGCGTCAAACCTTGACGCCCCTGCGGTGACTTGCCCTGAAGAAGCGAAGACCAGCGCCCCCGCGCCTCTTCTTGTGCCACTGCCTGCGCCTCAACCTGGGAGCTGGAAGATGAAGAGTCAATGTCACCGCCCCCCGCGTTGACACTGGGATGCCCCTGCGGCTCAACATCTGAAGCGACAGAAAGTTGAAGAGTCAGACATTTGAAGAGCATTAAAAATCCGCCCCTGCGGAATGTCTAGCCGCCCCTACAGAAATGAAGAAGATCATGCATTTTCGCCTGCACCGCCCCTGCGGATCTGAAGGCTACCCCTGCGGTTCAACGACAAAGCTTTACTCCGGCTATTTATACCACCTTTATGGCATTAAAGGTGGTTGTTTTGGGACCGGCCATTTTATCCTATTTAGTGTCGTTTGTAGTATAAATAGTCCCTGGCTGATTGCTAGAAGGATCGACTTATCATCCAATTTAGAATTCACTTTTTCCATTAAAACTATCTTGCTACCTTTGTAATGAGTTGCTTACTCCCTTGCTACATTAGGTTGGTTTGAAGTTGCATTGTTACTTTTGTTGTAAGTTCTTTCTAATATAATTTTTCATTCAGTAATACTTTGTGTTTCTTTGATCTTCATTGTCTAATTGCATGTTTTACTATCACTTGAGATTGATCACCTTAGGTCCTTAAGTGCATGCAAACAACTCGGATTAATAGATTCCGGGTTCGGGTCTTTAATCTAGTAGTAAACTTTAAGTAATAACGGGTTGTAATTGCTTAAAGGAAAGGAACACAAATATAAAGATAAGTTTAACGGTTTTAATCTTTTCTTTATATCCCTTAGTCTTTGTTTGAAAGCTAAGTTGTTAATTGTTCTTGTAGGTTTACGGAACACTAACTTGTTAAGTTGTGTTGATGCCGGTTGGCTCAACACATATATACGATCGAGACGGGAGATTACTTGAAAACTTGTAAAAGGAACTCACCAAAGTAGAAATCGCATGCTTAGAATCAACCTAGTGTAGATTCACCCATCATTGTCTTACTTGTTGCGTTATTTGTTTTCATAAGTTTTGTGTGCATCAATTCAACCAAACCCCCCCTTGTTACTTTTTTCTATAATCAATAACTGAATTTAATAAAAATAACAAACTCTCTTGGGTTCGACCCTTACTTAACCACCAGCTGGGTTGGCAAGCCAGCTTTGAGACTTCATATAGGCAAAGGATGGACGCGCAGGAGGATCATATCGACACGCTCTACCACCGGCAGGAGCACTTCTTCAGCCACTTCCCCTACCCACCGGAGGAGGGTCCAGATGGTCCAGCCGAACCATCCCACTAGTGGTATCATCATTTCTTCCTTTCCCATATTTATCTTTGCTTCATTTCCACTTTTTAGGCAAAGTGTACTTCAAGTATGGGGGAGAGACATATCATTGCATGCATAGTCTTTTTGAGTTGTCTTTGATTGTGTTTACATTGAGTCTTTTGTAGTTTGAATTCAATTTGAAATTCAGAAAAAAAAAACAAAAAAAAAAGAGGAAGAAAAAGCCAAAGAAAATGCAAAAAGTCACGAAAATCCTTGGATAAACTGAAAACCCGAAAGGGCGGTTTAGGATAAAAGAAAGTAGTCCGACCAACATTAGCTTGGTGCAAAAATAGACTTGAGGGATGTGAGTTCAAAGTGAGATCATCAAAGAAAAGAAAAAGAGTTGCAAGGTGAAAACCCGAAAGGGCACCTTGGCCAAACGAGCGACACCGAGTGTAGGTTTCCCTTCCGGCGATTGGCGACATAAGAAGGGGAGTCATAAGGAGGTTGTCCGGGTAGGTCAATCTTGGAGCAATAAGGATGGTAGTTTTCTCACCTTTTTTCACATTTCCTTTCTTTTACTTCTTTCTTTCTTGGCTTTTCTTTTGTTTTCATTGTCTTTTCTTCTTGCCCTTGCTTCCTGAGGTCTTTGAGTTTACAAAATGCTGTCATTTGTTTTACTCGGGACGAGTAAAAGGTCTAAGTATGAGGGAGTTCGATAGGTGATGGAATCACTATCATTTAGGATAGTTTTTAGCGTCTTTTTATTGCATTTGTGTCGGTTTTATACTACTAAATCCTTGGTCCAGAAGAAGAAGACTAAAAGAAGATAAAGAAGGAGTTATAAGAACTTAGGAGTGAAGACTGTTCTCGAAGCAAAGCTTCTATTGCTTTACCGCTCCCGCGGAGCAGGGTCACCGCCCCTGCGGGTGACACCATACTCCGGAGCGCAGCCTGCGCCTTCGCCAGGAACGAAGACTATCACCGCACCTGCGTCAACCCTTGGCGCCCCTCCGGTGACTTATCTTGAAGAAGCGAAGACCAGCGCCCCCGCGCCTCTTCCTGCGCCTCAACTTGAGAACTGGAAGATGAAGAGTCAGTGTCACTGCCCCTGCGTAGACAATGGGACGCCCCTGCGGCTCAGCATCTGAAGCGACAGAAAGTTGAAGAGTCTGACGTTTGAAGAGCATTAAAAATCCGCCCCTGCGGAATGTCCTAGCCGCCCCTGCGGCCATGAAGAAGATCAAAAGTTTTCGCCTTCACCGCACCTACAGATCTGAAGGCCGCCCCTGCGGTTCAACGAAAGAAGCTTTACTCCGGCTGTTTACACCACCTTTATGGCATTAAAGGTGGCTGTTTTGGGACCGCCCATTTACTCCTATTTAGTGTCGTTTGCAGTATAAATAGTCCCTTGCTGATTGCTAGAAGGATCGACTTATCATCCAATTTAGAATTCACTTTTTCCATTAAAACTATCTTGCTACTTTGTAATGAGTTGCTAACTCCCTTGCTACATTGGGTTGGTTTGAAGCTGCATTGTTACTTTTGTTGTAAGTTCTCTCTAATATAAGTTTTCATTCAGTAATACTTTGTGTTTCTTTGATCTTCATTGTGTAATTGCATGTTTTACTATCACTTGACATTGATCACCTTAGGTCCTAAAGTGCATGCAAAGAACTTGGATTAATATATTCCGGGTTCGGGTCTTTAATCTAGTAGTAAACTTTAAGTAATAACGGGTTGTAATTGCTTAAAGGAAAGGAACACAAATATAAAGATAAGTTTAACGGTTTTAATCTTTTCTTTATATCCCTTAGTCTTTTTTTAAAAGCTAAGTTTTTAATTGTTCTTGTAGGTTTACGGAACACTAACTTGTTAAGTTGTGTTGATGCCGGTTGGCTCAACACATATATATGATCGAGACGGGAGATTACTTGAAAACTTGTAAAAGGAACCCACCAAAATAGCAATCGCATGCTTAGAATTCACCTAGTGTAGATTCACCCATCATTGTCTTACTAGTTGCGATACTTGTTTTCATAAGTTTTGTGTGCATCAATTCAACCAACCCCCCCCCTGTTACTTTTTTCTATAATCAATAAGTGAATTTAATAAAAATAACAAACTCTCTTGGGTTCGACCCTTACTTAACCACCATACTCATTTTAGTGCTAAGTCGGGATTATACTTTGATAAGATAAAAACGACCGAAGAATAAAGTCTTGTCAAATTTTGGCGCCGTTGACGGGGAGTTTATTTGTTTTTATTTTATTGTTATTATTGATTATTGGTTTGAACCATTTTTTATGGTTCAAACCCGTGATACTAACTCCGACTTTGCTGCCTTTGATCCAGAAATTGAGAGAACGCATACCCGGCAACGCAGACAACAACAACTTCAATATGAAATGGATGATCGTACTCTTCGTCAACTCACTCACCCACTTTGGCTCAAAACCCTTTTGCGGTTACTATACCGGCATTAGGGGAAGGAAACAACTTTGAGCTCAAACGGGCCTCATTCACTTGCTTCCATCTTTCCATGGGCAAAGTGGTGAAGACCCCATCGAACACCTTGGGAAGTTCCGTACCGTGTGAATGAGCATGAAGCCGGGCAACATTACCGAAGAGAAAATCAAGATGAGGGCATTCGGCTTCACACTCAAAGATGCAGCGGATGATTGGTTACCACCTTCTATCCGGGAGTATCGACACTTGGGAGAACCTCGACATGGCGTTTTTGGAGAAATACTTCCCAGCCAAGAAGGCAAATAGCTTGAAGAAAGGTATAAGCAACATCGAGCAAGAGGCGGACGAAACCCTCTATGAGTACTTTGAAAGATTCCCACGCCTCCGATCCAGCTGTCCTTTCCACGGATATTCAACTCAAGATCTAGTCTTGTACTTGTACAATGGCTTGCTAGACAATGAAAGGAGGATCGTCGATGCGGCTTATGGAGGTAACATTCTTAACTCTACCTCTGACCTTGCTTTGGAAAAGATACAGGAACTAGCTGAAGGGACCCGGAACTTTGGAAGGACTCCTTCCAACAGAGGTGTTCATGCTGTGAATTCCGGGAAGAGTGAGATCTCCACTGAGCTAGCGGAATTGAAAAAAATGGTGAAGAGATTAACACTTATGGGAACCCACATCAGTTGAAGGCATGTGGAGTGTGTGCTGACCCATATCATCCAATAGATATGTGTCCCCAAGTCCAGGATGACGATTGTGAGGTAAATGCAATGGGTTATGGACAGCCACAACAGCAAAGGCCTAGCAACGATCCGTATGCATAGAATTTCATGCCCAACTGGCGTGATCAACAAAACTTTCGTTGGAGGGATCAACAAAGCCAACTACAACAGCCCCGACAAGGTAATTATCAAAAAACTGAAGATATGTTGTTGGTTTTGATTAAACATTTTGCTACTCATGTCCAAACAACAGAATCCAGCATCAAGAACCTTGAAAAACAGGTTGGGTAAATGGCAGAAGTCATAACAAGGAGGCCCAATCAGAAAGGTAGAGTCCTTACGTCGACCCAACGACGTAAAACAAAGGCACTGCTCGGGAGGCAACCCGAAGGAATAAGAAGAGGATTCTCTGTCAAAAAAACCGCCCCTGCGGCCCCATGTTACCGCCCCCGCGGTGACACCCATGCCAGCGCCAACCCCGGCGTTGGGCCTGCGTTTGTAATAGGTTGGTCATCGCCCCCGCGGTGTCTCCCCTAAGCCCCTGCGGCGGCCAACCTTGACACACATTCTCAGCGCTGCCCCGGCGCTGAGTCTGTGTGCCTCCTCTCCCTTGTAACCGCCCCCGCGGAGACAAGCCCCCGCCCCTGCGGTTTCATTAAGGAAAGAAAAAAAAAACACTTCCCAAAAATAACCTACAATTACCCACCTCTCTCCTCACTCTTCGAACCCTAATTCCATCTATCACTCACGCCCATGCGCCCTCCGCGAGCTATCACACGCCAACTTGTGCAACACCCCTGCGCAAAATCCGGCGACCTAGCCACACCCTCCCCCTGCGACACCAGCCCTCGCTACCACCACACACTTCCCTCATCCTCCCAAAACTGTAACCCTACAAAACCCTTGCCCCTCAAACACTCTTCCCTCCACCGCTCACCACCGCCGGCGACATCTCCACCAACAAGAAGCAGCAAAAACACCCTTTAGCAACACCACCTTCGCAGCTGTCGGAAATCGCCATCTGCAATTCTCCCGCCCCTGCGCCTGCAAGCTGCCGCCTCTACGCCACGCCGCCCCTGCGCATCCTTCAGCCGCCTCTGTGGATATAATAATAGAGGGTTCATTTTCTAAATCCAGTTTCCGAACTTTCTAATTCCCTTACTTTGTTAATTGCAAGAAATGGAAAAACAGAAGAAATACAAGTTGTCGGAAGCTGAGAAGGAGCGGTATAGGATTGTGCAAAATCGGGATGTGTATGTAACTCGGTTTCTGCACGTTCCTACTTTGGAAAAATTGGGCATGTTGGAGAGCATGCAGGCATTCCTCGACAATGTTGGGCTCGGCGATTTTCTGGAAATGAATGCACCTACATACCCTGAGCTCAGCCGCCAATTCATTGCCACATTCACCATGGAAAAGGAGGACCATATTTGTGTTGGACTTTCATTTAAGTTCAACAAGAGGAAGTACACTTTGGACTACACCCAACTGCAGGAGGCATTCAGGGTAACTACTTGCGCCTCCGAAGACTGGTAGGAACCCATCCCAACACCCGACTTGTGTGAGTTTTGGCAGGCCGCCACCAGATCCGAGTTTCATGTAGGGGGTGAGTATTCCTACAAACTCACTCACCCTTGTTTGATGCTCATCTCCAAGATCTTCATGAGTGTCTTCTGTGGACACAAGGAGGAGAACAAGGTCGCTATCATGGACCTTCCACTGTAATATGCCTGCTTCCACACGAACGACAAGATACCAGATTGGCCTTACCTCTTCCTTACCGCTTTGAAGCGGATTAGGAAGAACGAACCACGAGACATTGTGGGAGGTGGGTGATCTCCTTGATCGCTGCACAGCGTATGGACCTCCCCGACTTGGAGGATGGGTTAGAGGCCCCACTGTACACGGAAGGGATGTTGAGGAGGAGCAGGCTCCTCAAGAGAGAAGGGGAGAACCTCTTTTAGCTCTCGTTGGCAGATGGGAGTCACATCACATACCTCCCCCGGCCACTTCCACTTGAAGACGAACTCTCCGAGTTATACATACCAGATGACCCCTTTGCTTCGAGACGGCCTCAGGGGGACATTGTTGAGAGATATGCGGCGGGCTCTAGCCGGGCTCCTGTTGCTGACCATATGCCCATACCGGATGATGAGGAGATGCCTACTGCAGCACCGGACGAAAGTCCTTCCATGGAGAGCCTTCAGGCTCAGATGGCAGCCTTGACTACCCAGCATCAGGCATGGAAGACCGAGTACCAACGGTCCATGCTTGAGCAGCAGCAGGCGTGGTAGTCCAGTTTCGCCTCCTCTATGACCACCCATTTTAACCGCCGGCAGGATGCTTGGCTGGCGGTTCATCAGCAGCAGCTAGAGGTTCAACAGCTGGGTTGGCAAGCCAGCTTTGAGACTTCATATAGGCACAGGATGGACGCTTAGGAGGATCATATCGACACGCTCTACCACCGGCAGGAGCACTTCTTCAGCCACTTCCCGTACCCACCGGAGGATGGTCCAGATGGTCCAGCCGAACCATCCCACTAGTGGTATCATCATTTCTCCCTTTCCCACATTTATCTTTGCTTCATTTCCACTTTTTGGGCAAAGTGTACTTCAAGTATAGGGGAGGTACATATCATTTCATGCATAGTCTTTTTGAGTTGTCTTTGATTGTGTTTACATTGAGTCTTTTGTAGTTTGAATTCAGTTTGAAATTCAGAAAAAAAAACAAGAAAAAAGAAGAAGAAAAAGCCAAAGAAAATGAAAAAAGTCATGAAAATCCTTGGATAAACTGAAAACCCGAAAGGGCGGTTTAGGAAAAAAGAAGGTAGTCCGACCAACATTAGCTTGGTGCAAAAATAGACTTGAGGGATGTGAGTCCAAAGTGAGATCATCAAAGAAAAGAATAAGAGTTGCAAGGTGAAAACCCGAAAGGGAACCTTGGCCAAACGAGCGACACCGAGTGTAGGTTTCACTTCCGGCGATGGGCGACATAAGAAGGGGAGTCATAAGGAGGTTGTCCGGGTAGGTCAATCTTGGAGCAATAAGGATGGTAGTTTTCTCACCTTTTTTCACATTTCCTTTCTTTTACTTCTTTCTTTCTTGGCTTTTCTTTTGTTTTCATTGTCTTTTCTTCTTGCCCTTGCTTCCTGAGGTCTTTGAGTTTACAAAATGCTGTCATTTGTTTTACTCGGGACGAGTAAAAGGTCTAAGTATGCGGGAGTTCGATAGGTGATGGAATCACTATCATTTAGGATAGTTTTTAGCGTCTTTTTATTGCATTTGTGTCGGTTTTATACTACTAAATCCTTGGTCCAGAAGAAGAAGACTAAAAGAAGATAAAGAAGGAGTTATAAGAACTTAGGAGTGAAGACCGTTCTCGAAGCAAAGCTTCTATTGCTTCACCACTCCCACGGAGCAATGTCACCTCCCCTGCGGGTGACACCATACTCCGGAGCGCAGCCTGCGCCTTCGCCAGGAACGAAGACTATCACCGCACCTGCGTCAACCCTTGGCGCCCATCCGGTGACTTATCTTGAAGAAGCGAAGACCAGCGCCCCCGCGCCTCTTCCTACGCCTCTGCCTGCGCCTCAACTTGGGAACTGGAAGATGAAGAGTCAGTGTCACTGCCCCTGCGTTGACACTGGGACGCCCCTGCGGCTCCCCATCTAAAGCGACAGAAAGTTGAAGAGTCTGACGTTTGAAGAGCATTAAAAATCCGCCCCTGCGGAATGTCCTAGCCGCCCCTGCGGCCATGAAGAAGATCAAGAGTTTTCGCCTGCACCGCCCCTACGGATCTGAAGACCGCCCCTGCGGTTCAACGAAAGAAGCTTTACTCCGGCTGTTTACACCACCTTTATGGCATTAAAGGTGGCTGTTTTGGGACCGCCCATTTACTCCTATTTAGTGTCGTTTGTAGTATAAATAGTCCCTTGCTGATTGCTAGAAGGATCGACTTATCATCCAATTTAGAATTCACTTTTTCCATTAAAACTATCTTGCTACCTTTGTAATGAGTTACTAACTCCCTTGCTACATTGGGTTGGTTTGAAGTTGCATTGTTACTTTTGTTGTAAGTTCTTTCTAATATAAGTTTTCATTCAGTAATACTTTTTGTTTCTTTGATGTTCATTGTGTCATTGCATGTTTTACTATCACTTGACATTGATCACCTTAGGTCCTAAAGTGCATGCAAAGAACTTGGATTAATATATTCCGGGTTCGGGTCTTTAATCTAGTAGTAAACTTTAAGTAATAACGGGTTGTAATTGCTTAAAGGAAAGGAACACAAATATAAAGATAAGTTTAACGGTTTTAATCTTTTCTTTATATCCCTTTGTCTTTGTTTGAAAGCTAAGTTTTTAATTGTTCTTGTAGGTTTACGGAACACTAACTTGTTAAGTTGTGTTGATGCCGGTTGGCTCAACACATATATATGATCGAGACGGGAGTTTACTTGAAAACTTGTAAAAGGAACCCACCAAAATAGCAATTGCATGCTTAGAATCAACCTATTGTAGATTCACCCATCATTGTCTTACTAGTTGCGTTACTTGTTTTCATAAGTGTTGTGTGCATCAATTCAACCAACCCCCCCCCCCCCTTGTTACTTTTTTCTATAATCAATAACTGAATTTAATAAAAATAACAAACTCTCTTGGATTCGACCCTCACTTAACCACCATACTCATTTTAGTGCTAAGTCGGGATTATACTTTGATAAGATAAAAACGACCGAAGAATAAAGTCTTGTCAAATTTTGGCGCCGTTGACGGGGAGTTTATTTGTTTTTATTTTATTGTTATTATTGATTATTGGTTTGAACCATTTTTTATGGTTCAAACCCGTGCTACTAACTCCGACTTTGCTGCCTTTGATCCAGAAATTGAGAGAACGCATACCCGGCAACGCAGACAACAACAACTTCAAGAAGAAATGGATGATCGTACTCTTCGTCAACTCACTCACCCACTTTGGCTCAAAACCCTTTTGCGTTTACTATACCGGCATTAGGGGAAGGAAACAACTTTGATCTCAAACGGGCCTCATTCACTTGCTTCCATCTTTCCATGGGCAAAGTGGTGAAGACCCCATCGAACACCTTGGGAAGTTCCATACCGTGTAAATGAGCATGAAGCCAGGCGACATTACCGAAGAGCAAATCAAGATGAGGGCATTCGTCTTCACACTCAAAGATGCAGCGGATGATTGGTTACCACCTTCCATCCGGGAGTATCGACACTTGGGAGAACCTCGACATGGCGCTTTTGGAGAAATACTTCCCAGCCAAGAAGGAAAATAGCTTGAAGAAAGGTATAAGCAACATCGAGCAAGAGGCGGACGAAACCCTCTATGAGTACTTTGAAAGATTCGCACGCCTCCGATCCAGCTGTCCTTTCCACGGATATTCAACTCAAGATCTAGTCTTGTACTTGTACAATGGCTTGCTAGACAATGAAAGGAGGATCGTCGATGCGGCTTATGGAGGTAACATTCTTAACTCTACCTCTGACCTTGCTTTGGAAAAGATACAGGAATTAGCTGAAGGGACCCGGAACTTTGGAAGGACTCCTTCCAACAGAGGTGTTCATGCTGTGAATTCCGGGAAGAGTGAGATCTCCACTGAGCTTGCGGAACTGAAAAAAATGGTGAAGAGATTAACACTTATGGGAACCCACATCAGTTGAAGGCATGTGGAGTGTGTGCTGACCCATACCATCCAACAGATATGTGTCCCCAAGTCCAGGATGACGATGGTGAGGTAAATGGAATGGGTTATGGACAGCCACAACAGCGAAGGCCTAGCAACGATCCCTATGCACAAAATTTCATGCCCAACTGGCGTGATCAACAAAACTTTCGGTTGAGGGATCAACAAAGCCAACAACTACAGCCCCGACAATATAAGTATCAAAAATCTAAAGATATGTTGCAGGTTTTGACTAAACATTTTGCTACTCATGTCCAAACAACAGAATCCAACATCAAGAACCTTGAAAAACAAGTTGGGTAAATGGCAGAAGCCATAAAAAGGATCAAAGCCTGATCCTCCAGTGGATTGCCTTCCCAAACAGTCATAAACCACAAGGAGGCCCAATCAGAAAGGTAGAGTCCTTACGTCGAGCCAACGACGTAAAACAAAGGCACTGCTCGGGAGGCAACCCGAAGGAATAAGAAGAGGATTCTCTGTCAAAAAACCGCCCATCAAGCCCTATGTTACCGCCCCCGCGGTGACACCCATGCCAGCGCCAACCCCGGCGTTGGGCCTGCGTTTGTAATAGGTTGGTCTTCGCCCCCGCTGTGTCTCCCCTAAGCCCCTGCGGCGGCCAGCCTTGACACACATTCTCAACGCTGCCCCGGCGCTGAGTCTATGTGCCTCCTCTCCCTTGTAACCGCCCCCTCCCCTGTGGTTTCATTAAGGAAAGAAAAAAAAATACACTTCCCAAAAATAACCTACAATTACCCACCTCTCTCCTCACTCTTCGAACCTTAACCCCATCTATCACTCATGCCCATGCGCCCTCCGCGAGCTATCACACGCCAACTTATGCAACACCCCTGCGCCAAATCCGGCGACCTAGCCACACCCTCCCCCTGTGACACCGGACCTAGCTACCACCACACACTTCCCTCATCCTCCCAAAACTGTAACTCTACAAAACCCTTGCCCCTCGCACACTCTTCCCTCCACCGCTCACCACCGCCGGCGACATCCCCACCAACAAGAAGCAGCCAAAACACCCCTCATCCCAACCACCTTCACAGGTGTCAGAAATCGTCGTATGCAATTCTCCCGCCCCTGCGCCTGCAAGCTGCCGCCCCTACGCCACGCCGCCCCTGTGCATCCTTCAGCCGCCCCTGCGGAAATAACAACAGAGGGTTCATTTTCTAAATCCAGTTTCTGAACTTTCTAATTCCCTTACTTGGTTAATTGCAAGAAATGGAAAAACAGAAGAAATACAAGTTGTCGAAAGCTGAGAAGGAGCGGTATAGGATTGTGAAAAATCGGGATGTGTATGTAACTTGGTTTCTGCACGTTTCTACTTTGGAAAAATTGGGCATGTTGGAGAGCATCCAGGCATTCCTCGACAATGTTGGGCTCGGCGATTTTCTGGAAATGAATGCACCTACATACCCTGAGCTTAGCCGCCAATTCATTGCCACATTCACCATGGAAAAGGAGGACCATATTTGTGTTGGACTTTCATTTAAGTTCAACAAGAGGAAGTACACTTTGGACTACACCCAACTGCAGGAGGCATTCAGGGTGACTACTTGCGCCTCCGAAGACTGGCAGGAACCCATCCCAACACCCGACTTGTGTGAGTTTTGGCAGGCCGCCACCAGATCCGAGTTTCATGTAGGGGGTGAGTATTCCTACAAACTCACTCACCCTTGTTTGATGCTCATCTCCAAGATCTTCATGAGTGTCTTCTGTGGACACAAGGAGGAGAATAAGGTCGCTATCATGGACCTTCCACTGTAATATGCCTGCTTCCACACGAACGACAAGATACCAGATTGGCCTTACCTCTTCCTTACTGCTTTGAAGCGGATTAGGAAGAACAAACCACGAGACATTGTGGGAGGTGGGGTGATCTCCTTGATCGCTGCATAGCGTATGGACCTCCCCGACTTGGAGGATGGGTTAGAGGCACCACTGTACACGGAAGGGATGTTGAGGAGGTGCAGGCTCCTCAAGAGAGACGGGGAGAACCTCTTTTGCTCTCGTTGGCAGATGGGAGTCACATCACATACCTCCCCCGGCCACTTCCACTTGAAGACGAACTCTCCGAGTTATACATACCAGATGACCCCTTTGCTTCGAGACGGCCTCAGGGGGACATTGTTGAGAGATATGCTGCGGGCTCCAGCCGGGTTCCTGTTGCTGACCATATGCCCATACCGGATGATGAGGAGATGCCTACTGCAGCACCGGACGAAAGTCCTTCCATGGAGAGCCTTCAGGCTCAGATGGCAACCTTGACTACCCAGCATCAGGCATGGCAGACCGAGTACCAGCGGTCCATGCTTGAGCAGCAACAGGCGTGGTAGTCCAGTTTCGCCTCCTCTATGACCACCCATTTTAACCTCCGGCAGGATGCTTGGCTGGCGGTTCATCAGCAGCAGCTAGAGGTTCAACAGCTGGGTTGGCAAGCCAGCTTGGAGACTTCATATAGGCAAAGGATGGACACTCAGGAGGATCATATCGACACGCTCTACCACCAGCAGGAGCACTTCTTCAGCCACTTCTCGTACCCACCGGAGGAGGGTCCAGATGGTCCAGCCGAACCATCCCACTAGTGGTATCATCATTTCTCCCTTTCCCACATTTATCTTTGCTTCATTTCCACTTTTTGGGCAAAGTGTACTTCAAGTATGGGGGAGGGACATATCATTGCATGCATAGTCTTTTTGTGTTGTCTTTGATTGTATTTACATTGAGTCTTTTGTAGTTTGAATTCAGTTTGAAATTCAGAAAAAAAAACAAGAAAAAAGAAGAAGAAAAAGCCAAAGAAAATGAAAAAAGTCATGAAAATCCTTGGATAAACTGAAAACCCGAAAGGGCGGTTTAGGAAAAAAGAAGGTAGTCCGACCAACATTAGCTTGGTGCAAAAATAGACTTGAGGGATGTGAGTTCAAAGTGAGATCATCAAAGAAAAGAAGAAGAGTTGGAAGGTGAAAACCCGAAAGGGCACCTTGGCCAAACGAGCGACACCGAGTGTAGGTTTCCCTTCCGGCGATTGGCGACATAAGAAGGGGAGTCATAAGGTGGTTGTCTGGGTAGGTCAATCTTGGAGCAATAAGGATGGTAGTTTTCTCACCTTTTTTCACATTTCCTTTCTTTTACTTCTTTCTTTCTTGGCTTTTCTTTTGTTTTCATTGTCTTTTCTTCTTGCCCTTGCTTCCTGAGGTCTTTGAGTTTACAAAATGCTGTCATTTGTTTTACTCGGGACGAGTAAAAGGTCTAAGTATGAGGGAGTTCGATAGCTGATGGAATCACTATCATTTAGGATAGTTTTTAGCGTCTTTTTATTGCATTTGTGTCGGTTTTATAAAACTAAATCCTTGGTCCAGAAGAAGAAGTCTAAAAGAAGATAAAGAAGGAGTTATAAGAACTTAGGAGTGAAGACCGTTCTCGAAGCAAAGCTTCTATTGCTTCACCGCTCCCGCGGAGCAGTGTCACCGCCCCTGCGGGTGACACCATACTCCGGAGCGCAGCCTGCGCCTTCGCCAGGAACGAAGACTATCACCGCACATGCGTCAACCCTTGGCACTCCTCCGGTGACTTATCTTGAAGAAGCGAAGACCAGCGCCCCCGCGCCTCTTCCTGCGCATCTGCCTGCGCCTCAACTTGGGAACTGGAAGATGAAGAGTCAGTGTCACTGCCCCTGCGTTGACACTGGGACGCCCCTGTGGCTCAGCATCTGAAGCGACAAAAAGTTGAAGAGTTTGACGTTTGAAGAGCATTAAAAATCTGCCCCTGCGGAATGTCATAGCCGCCCTTGCGGCCATGAAGAAGATCAAGAGTTTTTGCCTGCACCGCCCCTACGGATGTGAAGGCCGCCCCTGCGGTTCAACAAAAGAAGCTTTACTCCGGCTGTTTACACCACCTTTATGGCATTAAAGGTGGCTGTTTTGGGACCGTCCATTTACTCCTATTTAGTGTCATTTGTAGTATAAATAGTCCCTTGCTGATTGTTAGAAAGATCGACTTATCATCCAATTTAGAATTCAATTTTTCCATTAAAACTATCTTGCTACCTTTGTAATGAGTTGCTAACTCCCTTGCTACATTGGGTTGGTTTGAAGCTTTACTTTTGCTACATTGGGTTGCTAACTCCCTTGAGCGGATAGGAGAGGTGGCGTATAGATTGCCATTGCCACCCCGACTGGAGGGAGTCCATCTAGTTTTTCATGTGTCTCAACTGAGAGAGTACGTTCATGACCCGAGACACATAGTGAGCCACGACGACCTAGTGGTCGAGCCAGACCATACATTTGCTAAACACCCGATAGCAGTTTTGGAGAGAGGTGTGATACGCCTTCGATCAAAGGTAATACCCATGATGAGAGTGCAGTGGTCGAGACGAGGGATTGACGAGGCCACTTGGGAGACGGAGGATAGTATCACGCGGAACTATCCCGAGTTTTATGCAGGTCTAGAGACGTCTATAGGATTGTCATGTTAGTTCTACATTCATGCCTTGGTTGCTTTCAAAGATCGTATGTGTTGTATGCATGATGTGCTTGTGTTAGACCGTAGGTGGTCTTGATGATGTAACTTGTTTAGTCATAGGGCTTGCCTATGTCTTATGATCTCGGTTAGTAGTCCCTAAGTTTCAGGACAAAACTTATTTTGAGGGGGATCTGATGTAACAACCGGATATTTCGTTACGCTTTGATAGTGTTAGAGGAGTATTAGAAGCCGTGCACTAGGGCTCACGCCATTGCAGCTTAGGTTGCACAGTCGAGCAGGCCGCAGGTGAGGCTAGGAGTCCCACAGGGGCGGTGACACGGGAGGGCTGGGTAGTAGAGTTTTGATCAATCTTTCTCCTTCCTATCTTTTTAAACCATCTCTTAAATGTTTGGGGAGTTGGTTTGAGGGTCCTTTGAGATTCCTCTTCTTTTATGCAGCCACTTCTCCTCTTCCCCTCATTTCATTCACGTAACTTTGTTTCCCTCTTCTAAACATCACCCTCTTACTTTCTTCACCTCCATCCTTCTACTTCATTCTTCTCCTTGCTAGCTCCAGCTTTGATCCACCTTCTTTGAGGCCGGAACTGTAGTGAAGTGACAAGGGTAAGTCTTCTTCCTCTTCTATGTTAGAGGAGTATTGGAAGCTGTGCAGTAGGGCTCGCGTCCTTGCAGCTTAGGTTGCGCAGTCAAGCAGGCCATAGGTGCGGCTAGGAATCCCGTAGGGGCGGTGACACGCGAGGGAGGGGTAGTAGAGTTTTGATCAACCTTTCCCTTCCTATCTTTTTAACCCATCTCTTAAATGTTTGGGGAGTTGGAGGTTGAGGCTCCTTTGACATTCCTCTGCTTTATCCAACCACTTCTCCTCTTCCACTCATTTCAGTCACGTAACTTTGTTTCCCTCTTCTAAACATCACCCTCTTACTTTATTCTCCTCCATCCTTCTCCTTCATTCTTCTCCTTGCTTGCTCCAGCTTCAATTCACCTTCTTTGAGGCCGGAACTGCAGTGACGTGACAAGTGTAAGTCTTCTTCCTCTTCTGCGTTCCTTCTTCGTTCTTCCATCCTCTTCCATGGCTTGTATGGGAGTTCTTCAAGAATCTATCCCAACGATCTATTGTTGTCTCGATTATGTGGTGATGAAGCTAGACCTTAGAGGAAGGATAATACCTAGTGTGAGGGGTGGGAAGACGTCCATAGCACCAAAGAAGACTCGAATGGACTGGCTGCACAATCGAAGAACTCAACAGACGGACGTTCTATACAATTAGGCGCAGGGGCAGATTCACACAAGCGCAGGGGTGGGTCCAGTCAAGCGCAGCGGCGGACCCAGTCAAGCGTAGGGGCAGACCTAGATAGGCGCGGGGGCGGCTCAGTCAGGTGCGGGGGCGGTTCTACACCAGTGAGTCCCGAATCTTGTTCCTTCTTCTGTTCCTTAGTTTTGATATATCTTAGAGGCATGCTAGGCTGGCTTAGAGTAGTTGAACTAGAATGCCATATAGTTGCTGGACTTTAGAGGTCTTGTGTGAGTTGTGTACGTATCGTTGATGGCTTGTTGTTGTGTTTGATTAGAGCGTTATGAGAGTAGCCCTTGTGTGAGTTTTTATGTTGAGAGTTAGAAAGGTTATGGACTAAGAGTGTAGCCTTCTTATACTACGTTTTGGTGAGGAGGTTGAGCCTAGAAGTCTAAAGACTTCTAGTGGACTAGAGTGTGGTTTGATTCGTGTGCCTTAGCTTGAATAGACGTTGCGTGTTTTCCCGAGGGAACTTGAGAGTTTTGTGATCGTTTGCGCTTCAGAGACTGCTAAGTTCACGGACTTACTTAGTTGGCTTCTTGTATGAGTGTAATGTGTATGAGTGGTGTTTGTTTTGTTATGATGAACAACGAAACCGGATTATGCCGACTTTATTATATTACGTAATTGACCCAAGTGTATGATAACGGGTCGTGACATCACTTCCTAGGTCTTGCAAGAGCTAGGAGGTTCCCTGCGACCATCCCAGGTAGGTAGATAGTCAGATGCATTAGTACCATTCCTCGTTGGTAAACGGGGGCAGGGACGAGGTTTGGGAATCCCTCGTGTCACAAAATAAGTATCATTTGTAATGGCATATCACCTAACTGAAGATAATAAACGGACTTGAGTGTTGCATGTTGATTGTGTATGTTGTGTGTGTACTTTCGCTTTCGCTCATGGAATAAAACTATGTTGTTTTGCCTTTTTATTTTTTCCGTGTTGTAAGGTCCGATGAAGTTGTTATCACGCTAAGGGCTGGGACCCATTGTGATGTCGCAGCTCGTGGCATTCCGAGTCCTCCAGGATTTGGGGTGTTAAAAGGACTACTAGTCCATCAATCACTTCCAAACTGCTTTAAAAGCTCAAATGGTCGCCTTACCCAATTCACCTCAGATCCTTTGATAACTTTATTGAGGATAATTCATCCAACTTTCTTCCTTTCGTTGTTACCACTTCCTTCCGGTTTTCTAAAAAGGTTTTGTGTATCAGATCTAGAACAACGCTCTTGTACGTCTGTCGACACTTTACTAAATGCCTAATGCTCTTTGTCTCACGACCCACTTGGTCTTGTCTCCTAATATGAATCAGTCATATGATTCCTCCATTAAGGAATCACCATCGGGTCCTTTTTTGGTCTTAAACTTGATATAACTCAAAAATCAAAATCCGGTGGTCATTCTCCGCGTTCTATTGACATCATCATATTATTTTATGGATCTCTAATATATAACTAACTCAACTCAAGCTTCTTACACAATTTCCAAGATCTTAAGTGACATAGAATATGCCCAAAATGACGGTACTAGACACAAGGTGATCTCCCATCACCGTCGTTTGATCATAACTACTCAATTAATGCTAGCACACCATCAACATTGCACTCTTATATCCACCACGTTTATCGGACCGATAATACCCCTCTAACTCAAACAAAACTCGACTCCGTTCCGATATAACATTCCACGTATACTCTACTATAAGATTATGCTTCCTCTATGCACGGTTATTAGGTTGCAAGTATAATCATGTGTCTTCTTTGTCTTAAATGTCTTCCGACTCAGTCTGAGAGTTACGCACCATGAGCTTTCTAGTGCAGACCTTGTACAATACATTTATTACATCGTTAATTCCTTTTTCAATCCATCAAGAAAACTCACTCTAGAATACTCCGTTAGGTATTAAATTCCAAAACTACTTGTTTGACAACATGTGACGAAGCGTTCATGCTTCACTCGGATCCATAATAGGGTAACACTCTCTTTCTATATCCTCTATATGCCCATACCTTCCTTGTCTACCTTGTTGTTGATATAGTTCTCATACAATATTTCTAGTCACTCCGCGTAGCCTATCTCATGTTTGCTCCCAAATGAAATGTATTTCTCCAACTATCATCATCTTAAACTCAACACGTCATTTTTCTATACCATTGAGCTTCTTGTTCTCTGGTTAGGACCCACCATGCTACTGTTGCGCTGCTCTGACATTTCTGTTGCCACCCATTAATCATAAAGACATTTCCTACGAGTCTACCTTGTTGTTGATACAATTCTCATACAATATTTCCACTCACTCCGCGTAGCCTATCTCATGTTTGTTCCCAAACGAAATGTATTTCTCCAACTATCATCATATTAAACTCAACACGTCATTTTTCTGTACCATTGAGCTTCTTGCTCTGTGGGTTAGGACCAACCATGCTTCTATTGCACTACTCTGATTATTCTGTTGTCACCCATTAATCATAAAGACATTTCCCGCGAGTCCAAAATGATTAAAGATAGCATGTATTATAGTCTATATTTTGGGACTTGTTTAGGCGTTTTATCTTCAATAATCTGCATGTTTGAATGTATATTATGTGATTATATTGTTGTTTTATCTACCTTTACGGGAATCGAGGTCTACACCAAGTTTCGTTGTAATCGTAGGTAAAATGGCACATTTTGGATCGAACTGGAGCTAAGGAGCAAAGAAGTCATAGGAGCTACATTCAGGAGCTTAAAAGAGAACTCAGGGAGCAAGGAATTAACGGAGAAGATTTACTTTGGACCAGATTTAAGAGATTTCACATTCAACTGAGATTCACCTCGGTCAGCTACAGTATCACCTCGACCGAGGTGATCTAGAGGAGCGCCCCGACCGAGGCGAACACCCGGATGCGGCGAGATATATTTTATTTGGATGAGATCTTTTATGTTTGGAAGGAGAGATCTTATATTTTTGGGCTGGATTTCTAGAAGGAAGATCATATATTTAGGAGATCTATTTTGGAGATAAGATATATTTTATTACGAAATTATCTTTTTAAGATATTATTATCTTTGGAAGATAATTCTCCTATATAAAGGGTTGGATTTTCCACAAATTCAGCATCCGATATACCATACAATATTCTCCTAGCTGCAGGAAGGAAGGATTTCTGGAAGTTTTGAATGAAGGAAGGAAGATTGAAGATTAATCAAGGAAGGATTGATAGTTCGGATATAGCTTTTGAGGGGATTTGTAAGACTTTCTTAGATTCCCTTTTGTTTGATTGTCTTGTTGGATTTTGTGATCCAAGGAACGCTGATTTATTTGATATTTGATTCAGTTATTGAAGCCTTGTTCTCCAGGTTTTTGTGTTCAAATATTCATTCCCTTTCCATATATTTGATTATTGCTTTCATGATGATGAGTGGCTAATTCCTTTGTGCGATTCTAGGGTGATTAGCTGAAAGTTGTGGGAAAGACGATGATAGAATGATCTTAAATCCAGTAGAACCCTGAAAGTTCGAGTCTTTATCCTTAACCCTAGAACATCTCGTTCAATCGATGAACATCTCGGCTGGGGTGGAACTTGACTGACCGAGGTGACCTTTTCTGATCCGTAATTGAGAGTTAAGTGTTAGAGTTTGCCAAATCCTATTCTTATTACAACTTTCCTGGTTCAATGCAAGCATAGGATGAGACTTAACCGGTGATTCCTTAGTTTATTTACCCATGATCATAAGTATAGGTAATAAAGGTTCATCCTTTATTGGGGTTTGAGTGTGCCTTCATTCCATCTTTGTGAGTTAGCTTGAGACTTACCCGGTAAATGTTGATTCTATTCCCTTAGTTGGTGTGTTGGTTTGAGATTATAATTCCTTTCCTTAGTACCTTGTGATCTATTCCACTTTAGAAAACTTTCCTGGTGATCTATTCCACTTTAGAAAACTTTCCCTTTGCAAAATCTCACCTTTGTCCGCCTATCTTGAGATCTTGAGTTGGAACCACAGCTAGACGCTTTAATCCATAGCATTTGCATATTTCCTTTAATTGACCTTATTATCATCAGTTTGATTGCTTTAATTGCTTTTGTGGTTATTAGTTACATTGACAACCTATACTTGCTTTGTTTCACCTAAGTCCTTGAGATCGACACCCCGGAATTCTTGCTTTTACTAGAATTTATCCGTACACTACGGGTTCGCATCCTTGTTTTAAGCATATTTCATGGGATATAAATTTAAAGCTTGCACACACCGTTTGGAGCGAACAAGTCTTTGGCGCCGTTGTCGGGGATCGAATCTAGACCAAGCCGGTTGCGGTTGCTTTCGGGGCAATTGCCCCTGTTGCTACTAACCACTCTACTTGAGTGACTTTCGCATGTTCTTTTTCTTAGGTTTATGGAAAAAACCCGTTCTGGGAAGGAAATTGTTCCTTACAATCCCGAAAAAGAAAAGACATACAAAAGACGCTTGAAAGAAGCGAAAATGGCCAACCGAGACGATCGCGATCTTGAGGCCGAATTGAAGGAGGCGATGGAACAGTTGCACCTCAATATGGAAGAACTGCAGCGCGAGAGGGAGGAAACTCGCACCAGAGCTGTAGGGATTGAAGCAGATATGGCTGCGCTACGAGCTCAAATTCTGCATCGACCAGACCCTCGACCGAGGCAGGACCTCGCTCCAGTTGCCGCGGCCCAGATACTTCCACCTCGGATGCCTGTCCGAGATGTTCTTTTTTCAGGAATTCCACAAACCCTAGGACTGGGGATGGACCCAAACCAACAAGTGAGGCGTGCAGGAGTCAACCTAGGTGATCCAACGGAGCATGATTACGAACTTTGACCGCAAGTTCTATCCATGATCCGCCAATGCCAGTTTGGAGGTTTAGAGAGGGAGTCTCCGCATCAACATTTACAAAATTATGTGATTTTGATGGAGACCTTGAGACATTCAAGGCTGGAAAATAATAATTACAAGCTAAGGCCTTTTTACTTTTCTTTGAAAGACAAGGTGCTTACTTGATATCAGTCTCTTCCTCCCGAAAAGATATACAGTTAGGAGGAGATGACGACGGAGTTCTAAACAATATTTCCCCCTCCCCCTCCAAAACCGCTGAAATGAGAGGAAAGATCAATGCATTCATCATGAAGGACAAGGAGAGTTTGTTCAAGTCATGGGAGAGGTTTAAAGATGTTCTTTTGGATTGCCCAAACCATGGGATTCCAAAGATAGAGTTGTTGGAGATATATTTCAAAGGATTGGATGGAGCTAACCAATTCACCCTTCAACTACTATCCGCGGCACATTTATGGACATGTCGATTGATGAAGCTTGGGAGTTCATTGAGAAACAAGCTTTGCACATGGAGAAATACTCCCACCAAGGAGCTGAAAATGGAGTTAAGAGAGTTCATTTTCAAGAAGCTCCATCAAATGACAATCAACTCATCTCCCTCAAGAATGATGTGAAGCAATTGAAGGACCTTTTGGTTGCTCACACCAAAAACGAGGAGGGAGGATATCAAGGGTCATGGAACAACAATCAAGGTTCCAGGAACAATAACTACACCAATAATAGAGGCTCCAACATCAACAATTGGAGATCTAACAATCAAAATTCGGATAACCCTTACTCTAATTAAAATTCTAATAATTCCTCTAACCCTTTCACTTCTTCTTCTACTCCATTAAAGAGTCAAGAGCCTGAATCAAGTTCGTCCCAGCCAGAGAAGAAAGATGCAGTGCTGGAGGCCATCTTGATCAAGCTCAACGCTAAGGAGACATCCATGACTTCATTTTCGAAGGCACAAAAAGCCTTTGAGCAACAATTCTTGAATAAGGCGAATGAAGCGCCAAGAGATCCGGGGAAGCTCCCAGCAAGGACAGAGAGCAACCCTAAAGGACAGATCATGGCAATAACAACGAGAAGTGGACTGAAAACTGCAGATCTAGTGCCTCGGTCGATGCTAGTACAAATGAAGAACACCTCGGTCCAGGTACAGACGAAGAACACTTCGGTCGAGGTACCATCCGAGGTGGAGTCTCGGAAAGCGTCGGACAAAACTGAAGTTTATGTCCCACCTCCTGCATATAAACCCCCACTTTGGTAAGTTCCTTGACTTGATGAATAAATTACATATTAACATCCCTTTTCTTGATGCTATTCTAGGGATGCCCGTCTATGAGAAGTTCTTAATAGAGATTCTTTCAAGGAAGAGGAAGCTGGAAGACTTTGGTGAAGTAAGGATGACGTCTAAATCCTCGGAACTCATTTAAATCATGAAGGAGAAGATGCCACCTAAGTTGAGAGATCCCGGCTCATTTTGCATTCCCATTCAAGTTGGGGATGTTACTTGTGAAGCATTGTGTGATCTAGGAGCCAGCGTGAGCATCATCCCGCTGGAGCTATGTGTGAAGATCGGACTTGGAGAGCCCAAGCCGGTGAAGATAAGATTATACATGGCGGACCACTCCATTACTCATCCCGTGGGCATTTTGGAAGATGTTCCGGTTAAGTTAGGTAACTTCTATTTACCTATAGACTTTGTTGTACTTGATATTCCCGGAGATTATCCCGTTCCTATCATTCTCGGGAGACCAATTCTAGCAACTTCGGGTTGCAATGTGGATTGTAAGAACGCCAAGTTCAAATTCAACATTGGTGGTGATCAAGTGGAGTTTGTATTGCTTGCTGCAATGAAAGGAGAGCCGCTAGAGGATGATATCTTCAAAATCTATGATGAAGAAGAATCAAGAGAATTGGTGAGTTCCATCCTTATTAATGACCCTCTTGAAAGAGTTATTAGTTTTAGCTTAATGGAGGAAGGTATAGATGCTTCTTGTGATCCAAATATACGGAGCTTAAAGGCACTAGAAGAATATCCAGGAGCTAAGATTGAAAGACTAATCCCGGAAAAGAGAATCTCCAGTTTCGGTCCTAGTTCCAGTACCTCGACCGAGGCACTTTCTGGACCAAGCGAGTTGTTCTTGAATGAAGAACATCTTGGTCACCCACTCTAGACCTCGACCGAGGTCGAAAGCGAGATGATGTCAACTGAGACTTCCGAAAGTCCAATCCTTTGATCTAAATCTACTCCACTGGAAGGAGGAAGCAAGGATCCCCCTCAGAAAGCACCCCTAGTTGTGGAACTTAAACCGCTTCCAAGTCACTTGAGGTATGTTTTCCATGGACCGGATTCCACTTATCCCGTTATTGTTAGTGCTTCCGTTTTCAAAACTAAATTATCTAAACTGATGCATGTCCTGAGAAAACATCATAAGGCTTTGGGGTATACTATTGATGATCTTATTGGTATTAAGCCTTCTTTCTACATGCATAGAATTTTAATGGAGGATGATAATAAGACTTCACGGGAACCTCAAAGACGGTTAAATCCGATCATGAAAGAGGTTGTGAAGAAAGAAATTCTTAAATTGTTGGATGCAGGTATCATATTTCCTATCTCGGATATCAAGTGGGTGAGCCCAGTGCATGTAGTTCCGAAGAAAGGAGGGATGACCATTTTGACGAATAAGAACAACGAGTTGATCCCAACTAGGACAGTTATGGGCTGGAGGGTGTGCTTCGATTGTAGGAAGCTGAACGTGGCCACTCGGAAGGACCATTTTACACTTCCCTTCATCGATCAAATGCTCGAACGGTTAGCCCAACATTCACATTTTTGCTATTTAGATGGTTATAGTGGCTTCTTTCAGATTCTTATCCATCTGAATGATCATGAGAAGACCACCTTCACTTGTTCATGGGGGACATTCGCTTATAGGAGGATGCCATTTGGATTATGTAATGCACCCGCTACCTTCCAGCGATGCATGATGGCTATCTTTTCCGAGTACATAGAGGAGATCATGGAGGTATTTATGGATGACTTTTTAGTATATGGTTCCTCGTTTGATGATTGCCTATCTAACCTTTCTCTAGTGCTACAAAGATGTGAAAACACTAATCTCGTTTTGAATTGGGAGAAGTGTCATTTTATGGTTAATGAAGACATCGTGCTAGGACACCTCATTTGCAACCGAGGTATTGAGGTCGATCGAGCTAAGATCGAGACTATTGAGAAACTTCGACCCCTTGTTCTGTTAAGGGTGTGCGGCGTTTTCTCGGACATCCAGGTTTCTATAGGAGGTTCATCAAGGATTTCTCGAAGATTTCTAAACCACTAACTAAACTCTTGAATACGGATGTTGTTTTTGATTTTTCGCAAGAATTTCTTGATGCATTTTACAAGATTAAGGAAGCGTTGATCTCCGCTCCCATTATCCAACCTCCGGATTGGACCTTGCCCTTTGAGATCATGTGTGATGCGAGTGACGTGGCGGTAGGAGCGGTTCTTGGACAAAAGAAAATGGCCAGATCAACGCCATTTACTATGCTAGCAAGACGCTAGATGAAGCTCAACTAAACTATGCCACTACCGAAAAGGAGATTTTGGCGGTTTTATATGCTTTTGAAAAATTTCGTTCTTACTTAGTGGGAGCGAAAGTTATTGTTTACACTGACCATGCAGCTATTCGTTACTTTCTCGCTAAGAAGGATGCTAAGCCACGTCTTATTCGATGTATTCTCTTACTTCAAGAGTTCGACCTAGATATTCGCGATAAGAAGGGATCCGAGAATTCTGTTGCGGATCACCTCAGCCGGCTACCTCCCTCTTCACGTGAGAAGGACGACCCTCCTATCGATGATTCATTCCCCGATGAACACTTGAAATTGCTGGAACGTTTGATGACTTCTTTATCTCACCCCATGATGAAGATGAAATATGGGGTGAGGACACCTTCCAGCATGTTTATAGATGTCGTACGGTCTAGCTAGCGACCTTAAATCAAGCGCTTCTTGGGAGGCAACCCAAGGTATTGCTTTCTTTTTCCCTTTTTTTTAGTCTAGCTTTAGATAGTTTGCTTTTGCTTTGCTTTGCTTTGTTTTTGGCCTCCTAGACAGAAACCAGGTACTTTCTAAGGAAGGATTATAACTCAGGAGCAACACTCGACCGAGGTGATAGCAGAATCAGCGAGAGGTATAAATGGGGAACAATTTCTCTCTCTTTCCCTCCCATCTCTCTCTCGACCGCGGCACCCAAATCACCTCGTTTCCCCGTTTCTCGATCGTTTTCTACGATTCTTGCCCCGATCTCGCAAGGAAAGGCCAGAGGAACAGATTGCAAGCGAGAAACTGCAACAAAAACGCTTCCAATCGGCTGAATCTGGGGTAATAAAATCGAAAACCCTAACTTCTCTATTTTCGCCGATTTCAGAAATTAGTGGTTTTGGTTGCTATAGATTTGTATTGAAAAAGGCTCAAGCACCCCATAGGAACAATCTGTAGTGATATTGGGGGAAAAGAACTGGAAATCAGAGAGTTAGATTCGAGTAGTTTATCGCCTCGGTCCAGTCGACCTGTGCCTCGTCCGAGGTGTTCTTGAGACCTGTCAGAGCAACCGAGGTGATATGTCAGAAAGAGAAAAATGAGTTCCACATCTTAGTTTTGAGGGATAGATCCTCACCTTCTTCTTCTTCCCGACCTTCTATTCCAGTGATCCACGAGCGTCACTAGGCTGATTTTGACCGCATATGCGCACGTCCCGTGATTGCGCCGCATTTTCTAGATATTGCTGCTTTTGATTGCCTCCATGTTGCTGAGGATCTTAGGAGGATGGTTTCTATGGTGGGGCTGGAGCAGTTCATCGAGATTAGATCTCCAGCCTACCTCGAGCCCACTTTAGAGTTTGTGAGTTCTGTGACTAAGTTTTCTGAGGAGAGAGCCATCAAGTACCGGTTGCTGAACCGGAACTACCTAGTTCCTATGGACCAGTGGAGACACATTTTTGGCTTCCCAACCCCCACAGTTCCCGACTTCCCTTCTCGAGCCGTAGCTCGACAGTTTTGGGGACAGATTGCTCACGTTGTAGAGCATGCTGATAGGTGGAGACCTGGAGACTCTAGGGAGCGCATCATATTCCACCTTGCTTTCCGACTTGCCCACCGTATATTCAGTGAGACCCTTCTGGCGCGTACTGAGACGCCCCAAAAGATTAGACAGGGGGAGCTTCTGAGTCTTTTTTGTATGGTGACTGGGGGAGTGCCTGATTTTGAGGCGTTGCTAGCTGAGGATCTGCACAGGATCTAACTCCTCAAGAATTATTAACTTAGCTAAGGACTCTCTACCCTCATCTTGATTTAGAACCCAACTTTTGACATTATATCCTCTATTTTCATCGATTTGCTCTAAGATTAGTTTAGCTTGGGTAACTTTGGTTTTGTTGACAAGGTTCTCTATACATTTCTCAAAATGGAAGCTCAAGTTCCACGTGCCTTTGATTTTTGGATCAGCTGCAAATGTTTTCTTTCAATGGATCTTTCAACCCTTATCTTATCATCCTCATCCAAGTACCTCCTGTAAAAATCCCAAAATTGTTACCTTGCTTTTTTTCCCTTCTTTGATTCATTGTATGCTTTATTCAAAATGCATCATATTTAGTAGCTTTCTTGTTTTCTGCCACTACTAACTCCTTATCATTCTCTTCAATCAATTAAATGGGTTTGTATACTTCCATATCATCCGCTTCTTCATTTATATCAGTTTGACATTGTGATACTCGGGTCCACTTACTAGACTTCGTTTGGAGTTTAGAGCTCGACATCTAAAATAACAACACAAAGTAGCAAACATTAGTAGTTTAGTACAACATAGAAATGCAGAAATGGCGGCAACATAATGCCAATATTGACATGAACTCGGCAACAAACAACATGAAAGAAACTCACCAACTTAGAAATGCAGAAAACTCAACAATTTACAAATGCAGAGACTCAGCAACAACAACAACATGAAAGAAACTCAACAACATGGTAGAAACTCAACATGACATGTACTCACCATGACAGAAAGTCAAAAACTCACCAACTCAACATGGAAAACTCAGAAATGTAGAATATGAACTCAACAACTCATAAAATAACAAACAAATCAAGAGAGTAAAAGAAGAGAAACATATTGAAGCTTTATATGTCAACAACTCAACAAGCCCTATGTAACAACCCAAATCCGCGGGACTCGGGGCGTCAAATGGGCTAGGATCTCACAATGGATCCTGACCCTAGCTTGACAACAAGTTCACTGGATCTTACAACAAAGCACAGATAGATTAAACCAAATACATAAAACTGTATATTGTATACATCAAAAGGTTTACAAAAAAAAACATAGCAGAGTACAAAACAGCATCCATAAACATCCGAGTTCAAAACTTCTCATATCCCACGAACAACCTAGTGTACGGAAGCCCTCGGCTGATCACCCATCAGGCTCACTTTGCAGTCTTCCTAACTTGCAGATCAACTACAACACGGTATAAACCGTTAGCTAACAGAAATGAATAAGGATGAAGTAATATGACAAACACACACCAAACACATCACAATATGCAATGCCACACACACATCCATTTATTATCTTTACATAAGTTATTCCATTACTAATTCACCTTATTTTGTGGCACGAGGAGCCTAAAGAACCTCGGCTCTTCGCCCTTTATCACAGGGTTTTGCGTGGGGCTGGAATTACCACATGCCCCTTGTGCTACTGGCTTCCGAACACCTCCTCTTCTCAGCGAGCTTTGGCAAGTGGTCACTGCCCGGTTATCATACACTTGGGCCATATAATGATGTAATGAAGTGGTCATCCTAGTCCGGTTTAGGTTATAAATGTAGCTATCATATGCACACACACACACACAACCATCACAAACACTCAAATCCACAACTTCACACTAAGTAAGTCCTATTGACTTACCTGAAACTCTCGTAAACCTGTACCACGTCACAATTTCCCCTTGATGAAATGATCAATGCCTGCATAAGCAAGGCACACACAATATCAAATGCTGCAAAGGTTAGGAGACACATCTCCTACACCTCATAACCACAACCAATTATAACCCACATCTAAACCTCAGAATTCTCAACATTCATACAGGTGCCTAAGGCACAACCCAACATAAAACTCATCAAGCTCATCCTCAACCACACAAGCCTAGCCATATCTAAAGCCAAGGCCAAAGGAAAGGAAGGAAGGAAACATATCAACTAGGTATGCCCTGGATACGGACCAGCGGAATCAAGAGACACAGGGGCGCTGAACCAGTGAGGTGCAGGGGTGGCTCACTCTAAGCGCAGGTGCGGCTCAACCCAAGGCGCAGGTGGGGCTCAGCTCAAGCGCAAGAGCGGCTGGTGTGCAGAGGGTTGGTCTTCGACTTCTCTTCGATCCATCTCTCGATCTCTCTTCACTTCTTCACCATGCAACAAGCATATACACACATATATACACATGTATGAACATCAAAACGTCCAAGAAAGATCCACACAAGCCTATGCTTGTGAATCCTAAGCTAAAGAGGAAAATAAGAAGCAAAGAAGAAAGGATGGAAGGAGAGATGAAGAACTTACCATAGCTTGGGCTAAAACAAAAGAAGGATCAACTACAACACTCTACAACTAACTCTCTCAACTTAACAACAACAACAAATATCATCCTCATCCAAAGCAAAACTCAAAACTATCACAAGCTCACACAAGATCAAAGAAGATCAAGAAGAAGATCCAACGGGAAATAGGAAGAGAAGAAGATGAACGTGATGTAACATCCGGAATTTTTTGTGTCGAGACGTTTCCGAACTTCCCACATCAGCGGCCTACATTTCCCGCAGGCACGTGTGCTGAGTACAGGGATTTGTTTCCCAAAATCCCGCGTTGACCCCTCGTTCCCCTTAATCCGCTTTTGGACATTTCGTTTCCAGCTTAGGTGACAAGGGGCCAGCTGACCCCTTTTTTCCCTCCCACCTTTTAAGCTTTGTGGATCTCTCTCTCTCCTCTTTTAATTCTCTCTCACGCTAGTCATTATTTCCCTCCACTCTCTTATGTGCTCTTCCTCTCTTCCCTTGGAGATTGCTTGTGGATGAGCTCCATTGAAGAAGGATTTCAGTGGTTGGTAAGTTCTTCCCCTTTTTCCCCTTCTCTTTCCATGCTGAATTTCCTTTCCTTCCTTCCCCTTCATCCATGTCCATTGATGAAGCTCTTTGGGAAGCATTTCCTTAGATCCGTTGCATGTGTGTGTTCTTGGCTCGATTAGGTCGTGGAGAGGAGCCTAAGATCATAGGTTTGTGTTTGGAGAAGACCTAGCAAGAAGAGGAAGATATTGGAACTAAGGATCCATAGTCGCAAACGAAGAAGACGACTTTCTATTGCTGAAACCGCGGGGGCAGATCTTCAGAGGCGCGGGGGTGGACCAGGGCCACCACAAGGGGCGGCCAGAGCCACCGCAAGGGCGGCAACCAGGCGAAGGGGAGGATCCAAGGTGCCGCTAGGGCGGTGACAGCTTTCCGCTGGGGGCGCCAGCTTGCTTCCGCGGCGGCGTTTTCTTCACCAATAGGCTTCTCCCTTCCTTCCTCTTCGTTCTTTCCTTAGCCTTATGGTTATACTAAGCACGCTTAGGTTGGGCCTAGGACTCATGTGAATGCCATCTAGTGGTTGCTATCCTTGGAGACCTTATGGCTTGATGTGATTGTTGACCTTAAGTTGTTTAAGCATGTTGGATCTTTCTAAGCTAGTTAGCTCTCCTAGGTTGTTGTTGATGATCATGTGAGCTATAGGTTGTTGTGAGTTTCCTTGGCTTGTTGAGAGTGTTATGAGTACCATGGATCCCTGGATGCTTTCCTAGCTTGAGAGTTGGGTGATCTTGCTTAGATCACTAGAGTGAAGTCTAAGACTTCTTGAGCATGAGCTTGTGTTGATGAGTGTATTCTTTTATGAGCAGGATGTGTCCTTCCTCTATAAGGAAGTTAGAGTGTTGTGAGTTTAGAGCCGAGGTAAGTCTCCGGATTTACTTAGCCGTATTCGACGTATTAGATTCATTGTGTGTTTGGTGGTGTGTGATTTATCGCTTTTGTTATAACAACTAAACTGGTAATAGGACCACCGACCATATATTGTTTTGGCCCAAGTGTATGATAACGGGCGGTGACATCATCTTCCTATCTCTTCCCAGAGTCTAGGAGGTTCTTGACGACTAGCCCGTGCTGGTTAGACGGTCGGAGGGATCCGTACTGTGCCATGCCAGTCAGTAGGGAGTGAGGCCGGACCACGGTGGTCCCGTGTCACAAAACTAAGTTCAATTAGAACGGGATATGACCTAATAAAAAAAGATAATAAACCGGACTTGTTTGTTGAGCATTATTATGTGATATTATGAGGTATGAGTGTGCATGTGCCTTCACCATGTTTCTAATGCTTCGAATTGAGATAACAGTTTTAAACCACTTGTATAGATGCCCTGCAGGTAAGGGACGCCGCCGAGTGAGATGGAGGAGTGGACAACCGGGGGTCGCCGTACATTACATGACGGGGGCATTTTTGGGATTATTATCATTATTATTGTTATGTTGGATTATGGATTGATGTACGGTTTTCGGATTTATGTTTCGGGAGTTTTTTCTTGTATTGTTTTGAGGACTAGGTTGAGTTTCCACATTGTACCCCTTTACTTTTCATTCTTGCATACATTACAAACGTTTTGAGTTTTACGCCTTTATTTGTGCCATGTTGGAAAGGTCCGGTGAGGTTGTTGTCAGGCTAAGGGTCGGAACCCATTGTGAGGTCTCGCCCATAGCATTCCGATATTATGGGATTCGGGGTGTTACAAAGTTGTATCAGAGCCCTAGGATGACAACAATTGCACTCGCAACCTTCTAAATGCCGAATGAGAAATAAACAGAACCCC
Organism: Fagopyrum homotropicum; assembly: GCA_033239125.1. Taxonomy (NCBI): domain Eukaryota; kingdom Viridiplantae; phylum Streptophyta; class Magnoliopsida; order Caryophyllales; family Polygonaceae; genus Fagopyrum; species Fagopyrum homotropicum. The sequence goes on along the minus strand of BSWB01000003.1, from coordinate 88,836,325 downwards.
ACTGGTTTTGACTTTTTTGTTTTAAAAATTCATAGTCATGAGTCGGGATTTGGTTAGAATGTATGGGACCACCACTCCTCACGCAAACCTCGGCGACATAGATTTCTCGATTTGATGTATGTAAGTATATATATATATTTACCTAGTTATCTATATATATGTATATGGCCTTAGGATTGTTTTTGGACTTGCATGTGACCTTAGGATGATTGGGATTTTATGGCTCATTTCTTTTCTGCATTATAATTTCCTTTCATATTTAATATTACAGGTACAATATATATACCGATTTAAATAAATACAAAACAAACGCGAAACGATATCAGATGGCACGTACGAGAGCTGCAGTGTATGTAGGACCAGCCGGGGGTAGACGACCTCTACCTCCTACCGTCCCGAGACGGGGACGAGTAGGGAGACCTCCAGGCACGAGAGGTCGGGGACGCATCCCCATTGCGGACCCACCCATTGTGGATCCGCCAGCAGCTGAGGTTCCCGTAGAGGACGTGATAGAAAGCATTATTCCCAGGGCTAGAGATAGGACAGTCGTGAGCTCCTGGGCACATAGTTCCCCATCTGCTAGGACCGAGGGAGCATCGATTGGAGCTAATGTATTTGATGATTACGTACGTTGAGTTGAGAGGCGTTTAGGACTGGAGTACCACCTCCGGTGCCACTGGTGCCGGTACCTGCACCTTTAAGATCATCTGAGGTCTCGCAGAGGGTTACTCAGATTAGGCCCGCACCAGAGGTCGTTGAACCGGTGATAGTAGTGCCCGAGCTGGAAGTGGAGATTGCTAAAGATAGAGACGAGTTGAGGTCTCCTAGACCCGATTCATGGTTGAAGGCTTCAACCAGCAACATGTACCCTAATTCGACGGGAAGGTGGGATTAGAGGTAGAGCATTTGATTGGGCACGTGGAGTCGGCATCAGAGGCGATCCGTTAACCGGAGGAGAGGTGGGTGGAGATAGTCCGGACTTTGTTTAGAGAGGAGGCCCAGTTTTGGTGGAGGTCGGTGAAGGAGGTGTGACTAGGATGGACCAGCTACTTTGTCTCGTGAGAGAGACATTTTGCCCGGATTCACTACGGAGAGACAGAGTAAGAATTTCTTAGAGGCAGGTTTTAAGGATGTCCCCGGCATTGAGGCGATCCGACGTTTTTGAGCGGAGCTAGCATTGTTGGGGCCTGCTTCACCTCCAGCGGACCAACATGTCTATATCTTTTCCAGGAGACTGAGGGAGTCTACCCATGCTTACTTGGCGGGATTTCGCTGCGATTCGTTGGCAGAGTACCAGGATCGAGCTTCGGCTTACAAGAGGACCGACCCGGGTTGAGGAGGGCAGCACAGTCCGGAGGACCGGACAAGAGACAAAGGACCGTACCAGCAACTTCAGGGGAAAGAGTGGTAGGGCAGGGACGTAGCCAGACTCCGGGATGTCCCGGTCCTCAGTCATCGAGGCATATACCAGAGGGGGGACGTCGGTGCTACAGTTGTTGAGAGTTTGGGCTCATGAGGAACACATGTAGGAGACCACCCGTGGCTTGTTTCTCTTGTGGTCAGATGGGTCATCGAGCTACTTTTTGCCGTCAGGACAAGTCATAGTCTCTGCAGTGTTCTTCGCTTGCTGGAGTAGGAGGAGGTAGTCAGACGCCGCCACAGTTTGAGCGACAAGGCTCTCAGCAGAGGATTCAGGGTCAAACTCGTACACAGGGATCAGCCCAGGATCAGGGCAAAGGTAGAGGCCTTGGTGGGGGTACCTAGGAGACCAGAGGCACACAGGTCAGGGTGTTCGGGTTAAGGAGAGTTATTGATGCAACAGTACCGGCGGCTACAGGTACTACGCACTCTGATATATCCGATGACTGTGTAGCTAGGCTGTCCTTAGTTACGGTAGAGGGGAGACCCTTTGTTGTCGGGTTACCCAATGGGGTAGGGTTAGTGATACCCGAGAGGTACACGGTTTTTCCATACGTTTGAGAAACCGTGATTGGTTAGCTGACCTCTATGTCATGCACTTGGTGCATGAAGAAGTCATCTTGGGGATGGATTGGATGGACCGCTGTCGAGCCGTGTTGGGTATCAGCCGGAGGACCGTGACGGTTAGCACATAGACGGGACATGAGGTGATTTTCCGAGGTTGGACTTTGGAAAGGCCGGTATAGTCATTAGCGTGGTCCGAGCCGCGAGACTTATCAGGAAGGGATGCGAGGCCTTCTGGTACTATGCCACGAAGGAGGAGACAAGACCATCGTTGGAGGAGATTCCCGTGGCATGTGAGTTCGAGGATGTATTCGGGGAGCCACCCGGATTACAACCGCAGAGGAGTGTGGATTTTTCTATTGAGTTGGAGCCCGGCACGAGGCCGATCTCCAAGGCTCCATACCGCATGGCGCCGATCGAGATGCTGGAGCTGAAGAAGCAGCTCGAGGAGTTAGCCGAGAGGGGTTTCATACGCCCGAGTGTTTCCCCTTAGGGTGCACCGGTCCTCTTCGTCAGGAAGAAGGACGGATCTTTGAGGCTCTGGATTGTTTACCAGGAGTTAAACAAAGTCATCATCAAGAACAAGTACCCCCTATCGCGCATTGATGATTTGCTAGACCAGTTGTAGGGAGCCTCTGTGTTTTCGCATATCGACTTGAGGTTGGGATACCATCAGCTGAGGGTGAGAGAGGAGGATGTGCCGAAGATGGCATTCAGGACGAGATATGGTCATTATGAGTTTGTCGTGATGCCGTTCGGGCTCACAAAAACACCCGCCGTCTTCATGGAGTTGATGAACGACATCCTCATCGACTACTTGGACTAATTTATGGTAGTGTTTATAGATGATATCTTAGTATACTCGCGGGGTAAGGAGGAGCATATAGGACACCTGAGGACGGTTCTTCGAGTCCTATAGGATAGAGAGATTTATGCAAATCTCTCTAAGTGCGAGTTTTGGATTTCCGAGGTGGCATTGCTAGGTCATATAGTTTCCGCCGAGGGTGTCATGGTTGGCTCGGCAAAGATAGAATTTGTCTCTTCGTGGCCGCCTCCTAGGACGGTCAAGGAGGTACGTAGATTCTTGGGATTAGTGGGATACTACCGCCAATTTGTTGAGGGTTTCTCCGTGATTGCACAGCCACTTACTTCCTTGCTGAGGAAGTCTACTAGGTTCGTTTGGTCCGAGCCTCGTCAGCGCAGCTTTGAGGAGCTGAAGAGAAGGTTGACCTCCGCTCTTGTGTTAGCGCAGCTTGAAGGCGTAGAGGATTTTGCTGTATATAGTGATGCCTCGAAGTTAGGCTTGGGGTGCGTTTTGATGCAGAGGGGTAGGGTTATTGCGTACGCTTCTTTGCAGCTGAAGCTATACGAGGAGAATTATCCCACCCATGATCTTGAGCTAGCGGTAGTGATTCATGCCTTGAAGATCTGGCAACACTACTTGTACGGGGCCACGTGCCAGATCTTCACAAACCATAAGAATCTGAAGTATATATTCACTCAGTGGGAGTTGAATAACCGCCAAAGGAGATGGTTACACCTGATTAAGGACTTCGATTTGGAGATTTTGTACCATCCGGGGAATGAGAACGTAATCGCCGATGCTTTGAGTAGGAGGACTCCTCGAGAGGAGCCTATAGCTCGACTTACGGTTCACCCACAATTGTAGAGGGATTTGGCGGAGTTAAAGTTGGATATCCGGTTCCCGGATACGGTCGGCCGTTTGTCCGAGTTAGAAGTATTACCTAACCTGTCCGGGGAGATCCGGAAGAAGCAGGAGTGATGTCCCGTGTTGAAGAGGATTCGGGACAGGATGACCAGAGGAGAGCACCGCTGTTTATCACGGGAGCAGACGGGTTATGGAGACGCCAGGGACGTATTCGTATACCGTCAGACCCGGAGTTGAGAGATTGGATTTTGCATGAGGCACACTCTACACCTTACTCGGTGCATCCAGGCACGATTAAGATGTACCATGACTTTAGGAGATCTTATTGGTGGGGCGGGCTCAAGCCCGATGTGGCTAGATATGTGGCCCGATGTGCGACCTGCCAGCAGGTCAAGATCGAGCACAAAAGACACGCAGGAGAGCTTCATCCACTATCCGTGCCGCAGTGGAAGTGGGAGGATATATCCATGGACTTTGTTACCGGTTTGAGGCCGAGTAGGAGCTTTAACGCGATATGGGTAGTAGTAGATCGGCTGACGAAGACCGCACGTTTCATCCCCATTCGGGAGACGTGGCCGGTGAGTCGTCTAGCTGAGGAGTTTACTCGTCACATTGTGAGGTTACACAGAGTACCGAGGAATATCATCTCGGATAGGGACGGGCGTTTTACCTCGAGGTTCTGGCAGCAGGTACACACCGTCCTAGGTTCGAGTCTCCATTTCAGCACCTCATACCATCCATAGACCGACGGCTAGTCAGAGCGGACTATACCGACCTTGGAGGACATGTTGAGGGCATGTGTACTAGACTGGGGCCAGGTATGGCCAGACCACCTCCCATTGAAGGAGTTTTCATATAATAACAGCTAGCACGCGTCGATTAGAATGGCACCGTATGATGCATTATATGAACGGAGATGCCGTACTCCCTTATGCTGGGACGAGCCGGGGATTTATAGCGATGTAGCTCCGGATCTGGTACCGGATGACATGGCTAGAGTTGCTTTTATACGAGAGAGGATGTTGACCGCACAAAGTCGTCAGAGATCGTATGCGGATAGGAAGCGTTGACCTCTCCAGTTCAGGGTAGGAGCTCAGGTGTGGCTGGAGGTATCACCGACTCGGGGCGTCAGACGATTCGGCGTTAAGGGGAAGTTAAGCCCCCGATGTGTCGGTACATTCGAGATAGTGGAGAGAGTTGGTGAGGTGGCATACCGACTAGCGTTACCGCCGTGGTTGGAGGGGATAAATCCGGCATTCCATGTGTCTCAGTTGAGGGAATACATCCATGACCCGAGGCACATCATTGACCACGAGGACCTTGTGGTCGAGCCGGACCATACTTTTGCAAAGCATCCGATAGCAGTTTTAGAGCGGAGTACGAGACGCCTTCGATCGAAGGAGATATGCTGAGGGTGCAATGGTCAAGGCGAGGATCTGACGTGGCTACATGGGAGATGGAGGATAGTATCCGGAGGAACTATCCTGAGTTTTACGCAGGTCTAGAGACACCAATAGGACAGTCGGGTTAGTCCGGAGCTTTTTCCTTGATTATTACCTATGTGCTTTGTGATGTGATATGCCTTGTGTGCTTGTTCACCACTTAGCGTGCGTGCAAATAAGCTTTAAATTTATAAAACTAGAATCAAGCAAGTGAACCCGCAGTGTACGGATCGACGTAGTCAAGCAAGAATTCCACAGTATCGAACACAGGGATTTGGGGGGAACAAATTCAGTTGTAAATTGTCAAGCTTTTCAAGTATGGGGAAAACAACAATCCTAAAGATCCAGATATCCAGTTGTGGCAATCGATTCAAGATATACTAAAGGTATAAGGACAGAGTTGAGGACGCAAAGGTATACTAATGTAAGGTAATCGTACGGTGAAGTTCCAAAAACCTTATATGACTCACCTAGAAGACACTCTCTATAAAGGTTGTTGAGGCTTCAGTATAGAAAGGTTCTAAAGGTAAGAATTAACGTCAAATACCAAAACTTTTAATCCAAGGATCAAGACTAACTAAACCGATTAAGGTTGTGACACTCACAATCGAGGTAGAGGTTGTTGAGGCTTCACTACTACCTAGAAAAGGCAAGCCAAGACTAAGTTAAAGCAAATCTTTAAATTTGGATTAAAGTAAAAGCAAGTTCGTAAACTGACACAATATTACGGGTAGTTCTTGAGTTCCACGGCCGTGGAAGCTCGAGAACAGACCGTGGATTAGGGTGTCGACGATATTTCTCTAACTCTCAGGGTCCAATCAAATTACGATCGATCTATCATGATCTAAGCCACAACTATCAACCCTTCACCTTAGAATTGCTAAAGGGTTTTGGCCAACAACAGTCATATTGATATCAAATTCAAGGTTTAAAAGAATAAAAGATGAAAACTTCCGAAAACTTTCAATAACTTTCAAATCAATCTCAGATCCACAATCAAGAACAATAATCGGCAATAGATTCGGAATAACACAAACAATCACAAATCTTAGATAAGAAGGAAGAACGGGATGTCAATCCGTCTTCAAATCAAACCTAAATGAGAAGCGAAATCTTCTCACGAACAATCTTCCGAATCTTCAAATCTTCCGTCAATCCGGAAATCTCAATGGCAAAGCGCAAATCTCTCAATCACAATCTCCGCCAAATGCGAAATTAGGGCAATTCCAAGCGTAAGCGAAGTGCGTCTAAGCAGAGGTGACGGAATCTCTCTTCGTCCGTCCTTTTATAGTGTAAGATAAAATATCGGCCCGGCCCAATTGCGTATGAGATCGTGGCTTAAAGTGTGGCGAAAAAGATCGCCAAGATCACGGTTGTGGAAGGGTTCCACGACCGTAATTTAGAGCGTGGAAATCATCACGGTTTGTCTCAATCTTTCCACGGCCGTAGAAGTTGCTGGAATGAATCACGCTTCCCTTGCCAAGGTTCCACGGCCGTGGACTTGAACGTGGAATGTAGTACGACCGTATTTTAGAGCGTGGTTTAGGGCAAAACCGTGATTCATCCTTTCCTCGTGCATATTCTTCAAGCTAGCACATTCCTTAGCTCCTAGAGATGTCTCAATCCTTGGACATGCTCAATCAAACTCCATCATTGCTCAATTCGTTCGGAATTAGCTCTTAATTTCCTACAATCAACATAAAGCTTGTGTAGATCTCTATATCGACATTATAGACAAACTAGCTCACAAATGCATCAATGCTCAATCAATGACTATCAATATGGATGAAATACACTTCGAAAACGTGCCTAAAATATCACAATATTTCATGCTAATAAATAACCCCATACTTGCCACTTGCTTGTCCCTAAGCAAGGTCTTTCAAAAGCTTTAAAACATAAGTTAGGATGAAATATGCGTACCTTCTCAAAGCAAAACTTCTTTTGGATGAATGTGCCTTCTAATCAATAGATCATTCTCAAATCTTGCTTCATTCGTTTATGAGACTTTCATACACTTAATCAAAGAGTAAAGAGTAAAGGAAGCTCATGAATTAATCAAACTTCCATGTAAACATCATAACCTTCAAACATTATCAAAATCAATCATAAGAAACTTCAATTTAGATCACCAAGTCATATAACATTCTTTTGATCTTAAGGACTTTCAAACAAGAAAGGTCTAGAATGTGGAAAGGGAAGGAAACTTTAAGGAATGTGGTGCATGAATCCGGGAAAGTGGATAACTACTCTTTTCTTCTTCTCTTGAGGTTTCCGCAACACTTTCAACTTAGAGCTTCGCTCTCTTCTTTTCATTTTTCGACTTTACTTTTGGAGTTATGGATAGAGGTGCACAAAAACCGAAGCCTAGGAGATTGGCGTTTCTCAATTTTTATGAGATGCCTCAAACCCTTAGCGCACATACCATAATCCGCTAGAAATATCGCTCAATCCGACTTTGGCAAGACACAAACACCCGGCTATGTGAATGGTGTTGAGTTACTCATCATCATGATTGACTTCCCCAAACCTACAATTTCTTTCTGTTCCTTTGAATGCAAAGTATTGCTTTCATGGCCCTCCCACATCATACATGCCTTTTTCATTCAACTCCTCCAAATTCCCGGATAGGTAAAAGAGGTCAATATTTCAATGAGGGGCTAAATGATCAAAGAAAGAAGAAAGAAAAAATCGAATTGCCTTAATCATCTCAAAAGGAAGCATAAGAACTTTTAGTGTGATTTCAACCTTAATCTCTCAACATAATTTAAGTAACATTCATCACATTATGAAATTTGCAAAAGAGGTATAATCAACTCATTCAATTTCTTTTCAATTCACTATTCGTTTAAGCATGCGATTGTCATCAAATTCAATTCACAAGTAGTGATTATCATAGAAATCATCTCCATCCTTAGAAGCACAAAATTTTCAAAATTTTTCAATTTTTATGGGTTTTTCAAACTCTTTTTCATGCAATGCAATAATGAAACGTGTAACAATATAATGAACATGCAAGATAGTCTCAATAGAAGCAATCAAAGTGAGTAAGAGTTATTACAAACTTTTAGTCACACCCCACCCCATACTTGGAACAAACATTGTCCCTAATGTTCAAATAAAAGAAAAAGAAGAAAAGAAAGAAAGAAAAAGAAAGAAAAAGAAACTCACAAAATGGTGGTGGAGCGGCTAAAGCTGTCGTTCATCATCATCGTCACTGCGGTGGAGGCGGGAATGGAGAGAAGCTAGGGTCATAGTACCGCCCAAACTGCTGGCGGTAGCCATCCCAAATCATATGGTCGAGGTCATCCATGCGTCCATCTCTAGCGTCGGCTCGGATCTCCAAAGCTCCCACTCTATCAGAAAGGCTGGTAGCCCACTCTGGCATCTGCTCAGACCAACCTAGAGCCTGGCTGTACCACCCCGGTGCATCTGACGGTGCTAGTGTTGGTGGTGCTGGTGGTGCCTATGCAGACCATGGAGGTGGAGCTCCGTACCATGCAGGAGGGGTCTCCATCCAAGTGGGTCTCTCGCTCACGCTGGCGCGGCGAGAGGATGATCTTGAAGCTCTGGCGGGACGTCGAGAACGTCTGGGCATGTCAGGGACCACATCCGGCTGATCCGGGAATGTGCCAAAGTCATCAGCTCCTCCTCCTCCTCCCTCATACTGGTCTCTCATCTCCTCCTCCTCAACTACAGGTGGTGGTGGAACATATGGAGGGGCTGCAATCCTGTTCGCATGCATAGCAGCGAACGTCGCCTTCTAGTTATGGCGTCCAGCCATAATGGAATACTCTGGAAGCCACTCAATGCCCCTCCCCGTCCTGCTCTCCCATGGCATAGCTGCGTAAGGTGGACCTCTATGGGTGGGGAAGATGAGACCTCTAGTCATAAAGGCCTGGAGTCCTAGGGGTACAGCAGGGATACATGTACAAGCAGAAAAATCTACCCCTAATGTCCTAGCAAGGTGGGTGATTATCCCACCATATCCAATGTTGTCAGCCCTCTTGTTCTTTAGCTTGCTCATGGTAGCAGTTAAGAGGGTGGCGCAGTCAGTAGGTCGTCCATATAGCATGGAGTACAGAAGAAAGAGCTCATCCGTCTTGATCTTCTGAGGTGTCTCCGTCCTAGGGAAGAGACACTCAGAAAGCACCCGGTGAGCAATCTTCAAGGCTAAGTGATACATCAACTTAGCCTTGGTATCAGCTGGTTGCCAGCGGTCCTCGCTGGCATAGATCATGGCTACCTCCTCCCAGAAATCCTTGGCGTAAACGCCGCTGGGGAAACGACCATTGAAGGTCTCTTGGAACCCAAAGAAGGTTCCAAACTCCCGGATGGAGAAATCATAGTTTCTTTCCATCAGACGGAAAGAAACTGTCCTATCCACATGGCTGTGCTCAAAAGATGTCACAACCTCTCTCGTGATCTCCTCGTAGGCATCTTCTCGGATAGCCGAAAAGATGATAAGACCGGCTCTATCCAAGAGCCAAGTAAGGTCATCTATGATATGTAGAGGAGATAAATCCTCCAACAGTAGATACCTAGGTCCTATAACAACCCTCTTATGGATCCTCTCTAAGGCGTCGAGATGATCCTCGTGAATGGTGGGTACCCTAGGGCTAGAAGGTGATGGTGATGAAGGTTATGATGGAGGTGAAGGGGATGAAGGTGGTGGTGCTCTAGAGGATGAAGAGGAAGAGGGGTTGCCCTTCCTCTTTTTATTCTTATCCTTCTCCTTGTTCTTATCCTTATTTCTCCCGGAAACTCTCCTCACAAAATCCATTACTATTGAAAACCACAGTCTGTTCTTGGTGTTCCACGGCCGTGGAAGTGAAAGAGACCGTGGTTCGTCTCGACTTTTCTCAAAACTCAGCAGATAATCACCAAACTCAACAGTCAATCAGTCCTATGCTAATTTCTTCCAATTTCAATCAGTTCTCCTAAAAATGCTAGCAAAAACGAAGCCGAATTGACAAAGATAGGGAAAGAACCAAAAACCTAGGTTTTCGGATTTTAGAATCCGAATTGTGCTTTCTCCGGTGGTTTGCCGCTCGAATCGTTGCTTGGATCTCGTTGGTGGTTGAATTTGCTTCAGTTTGGGTCGAAGAATCGTTGAAAACAATTAACGAACGAAGAATTTAGGTGAGGGGCGTGATTTCGGCGAAATAGGGCGTGGAACTAGGTTTGTGGTGTGTTTTTGTGAAGAACGTGGTTTATATAGTGGCCGGCAAAATTTTTGAAAACCACGGTCTATCGGGGGGTTCCACGGCCGTGGAATTGTACGGAACCGTGGTTTTGGTGATTTTTCAAAGGCTTTTGGAAATTACAGTCACTATAGCTGTCACGGCCGTGGTTTAGGCCGTGGAACTCTCTGTAATGCTCCAAAGTCCAAGTTTCGTCACTTTTCTTCAAAATTACTCTTCCCCCTTCCTTTTCCACTGTTCCTAAATCCAAAAACACGAACATACCGGAAGGAATCGAAGGCAAAACAAAGCAAAAACGTCTAAACTAAGCTAAACTATGAATCGAAAACAAAAATGTAAATGCAATACCTTAGGTTGCCTCCCAAGAAACGCTTTATTTAAGGTCCATAGCTAGACCATATTCGCACTTATTCGAGTGCGGTGGGTGTGAACTCTTCAGCTTGGAGTTCCGGCGTATACTTCTTGAGTCGTTGACCGTTCACCTTAAAGCTTCCGCCCGCTTCACCCCATACTTCAACTGCACCATGGGGGAAAATACGTTTGATTAGAAAAGGTCCGGTCCAACGAGATTTAAGCTTACCAGGAAAGAGACGAAGCCTTGAATTGAAGAGGAGAACTTGATCTCCTTCTGTGAAGTCCTTTGGAATGATATGCTTATCATGCCAACGCTTTGCTCTCTCCTTATAAATCTTGGCGTTTTCATAAGCGTTCAAGCGGAGTTCTTCAAGCTCATTAAGGTTCAAGAGACGCTTCTCTCCCGCTTCCTCCATGCTGAAATTCAACCACTTGATGGCCCAAAACGCCTTGTGCTCTAACTCTACCGGTAAGTGACAAGACTTCCCATACACAAGGTTGTATGGTGTGGTTCCTATGGGAGTCTTATACGCAGTCCGGTACGCCCATAATGCATCATCAAGCTTCAAGGACCAATCCTTCCTAGTCCTTGAAACCGTCTTCTCTAGGATTCCTTTGATCTCCCGGTTTAAGATCTCAACTTGTCCACTAGTTTGTGGATGATAAGGGGTGGCGATCTTGTGAGTAACCCCATACTTAGCTAGAAGAGCTTCAAAGCGCCGGGCAATGAAGTGAGAACCTCCATCACTAATGATAGTCCTTGGTGTTCCAAATCGTGGGAAAATGGTCTTGTTAAAGAACTTAACCACCACCATGGCATCATTGGTGGGAGAGGCAATTGCTTCCACCCATCTAGAAACGTAATCCACCGCCAACAGTATGTATTAGTTTCCACAAGATGATGGGAACGGTCTCATAAAGTCAACTCCCTAAACATCGAAAATCTCCACCTCTTGAATGTTATTGAGAGGCATCTCATTCCTCCTAGAGATATTTCCTGTTCTTTGACAAGCATCGCAGCATGAAACAAAGGTTTGCACATCTCGAAATAAAGTAGGCCAAAAGAATCCAGATTGCAATACCTTAGCGCTAGTCTTGTTCGAACTAGCGTGTCCTCCACATGGTAGTGAATGACAATGGCGGATGACACTTTGCATCTCATCTTCCGGTACACATCGCCGAATGATGCCATCCGGACCTCTCTTAAAGAGGAGAGGTTCATTCAAAAAGTATTCCCGAACATCCTTAAAGAACTTCTTTCTTTGTGCGTAGGATAATCCGGGCGGTATCTCCTGGCAAACCAAATAGTTAACAAAATCAGCAAACCATGGTTCGTTACCTTTGGAGATTACTTCGATGCACTCCTCAATGATATGTAAGTGTTCATCCGGGAAGGAGTCATCTATAGGTAAGTGGTCATCCTCTAGATGTGTTAGGCGACTCAAATGATCCACAACAGAATTTTCCGAACCCTTCTTGTCGCGGATCTCTAGATCGAATTCTTGTAGGAGAAGAATCCATCTAATTAGCCTTGGCTTCGCATCCTTCTTTGCAAGGAGATACCGGATCGCAGCATGATCCGTATACACAATCACCTTTGCACCTACAAGATAAGAGCGAAACTTGTCAATAGCATAAACAATGGCTAAAAATTCCTTTTCCGTAGTGGCGTAGTTGAGCTGCGCTTCATCTAGCGTTTTGCTAGCGTAGTAGATAGCGTGGGTTCGCCCTTCCTTCCTTTGTCCAAGAACAACTCCTATGGCTACGTCACTAGCATCGCACATAACCTCAAACGGAAGATTCCAATCTAGAGGTTGGATAATAGGTGCTGAAATTAGAGCTTCCCGAATCATGTTAAACGCATCCAAGCATTCCAGTGAAAACTCAAAAACTGCATCCTTCATCAATAGATTAGTTAGCGGTTTTGATATTTTTGAGAAATCCTTTATGAAGCGCCTATAGAATCCAGCATGTCCTAGGAAACTTCTTATCCCTTTCACCGAAGTTGGGGGAGGAAGCTTCTCTATAACCTCTATTTTCGCCTTATCCACCTCAATCCCTCTACTAGAGATTAAGTGTCCAAAAACAATGCCTTCCTTAACCATGAATTGACACTTCTCCCAATTTAGAACTAGGTTAGTGTCTTCACACCTTTCCTCTATGTATTCAGAGAAGATGACCATCATGCACCTTTGAAAGGTGGTTAGGGCGTTGCAAAGCCCGAACGGCATCCTCCTATAAGCAAACGTACCCCATGGGCACGTAAATGTGGTCTTCTCTTGATCATCCGGGTGTATCGGAATCTGAAAGAAACCACTATAACCGTCAAGATAGCAAAAATGAGAATGTTGCGCTAACCTTTCAAGCATTTGATCGATGAATGGCAATGGGAAGTGATCCTTCCTTGTCGCATTGTTAAGCTTTCGGTAGTCTATGCACATCTGCCATCCCGTTAGGGTTCGGGTAGGAATGAGTTCGTTATTCTTGTTGGTGATGACCGTCATTCCTCCCTTCTTCGGAACTACTTGAACCGGACTCACCCACTTGCTATCGGAGATAGGGTAGATGATACCTGCATCAAGAAGTTTAAGAATTTCCTTCTTGACAACCTCTTTCATGGTCGGATTCAACCGCCTTTGAGGTTGTCTTGAAGTCCTAAAGTCCTCTTCCATTAAGATTTTATGCATGCATAGGGAAGGTTTGATTCCTACTAAGTCCTCAATATTATATCCTAAAGCTTTTCTATGTTTCCTAAGGACAACCATGAGCTTACTATGTTCATCTATGCTTAGATCGGAACTAACAATAACCGGAAAGGTAGAATTAGATCCGAGAAATGCGTACCTTAGATGAGTAGGAAGTGGCTTTAGTTCCATCGCTTTCGGAGCTTCCAATGGTTCTTGAGGAGCATCCGATGCTTCCTTAGAAGTGTCTAAGGAAGTAGAAAGTGTAGGAGAAGAATCAAGAGTAGTTGAAGAAGAGGTACGATCACCTTCTTCCACGGCCAGAATCACGGTTTCTCTGCATCCTCCACGGCCGTGGTTTAGGGCGTGGAATGTGGTTACGGGTGCTCTGTTTCCTCCACGACCGTGTAACCCTCTGGACTGAGCCACGCATTGGTTGGTGAAATCCACGGCCGTGGAATATAGTGTATGGCCGTGGATTCTCACGTTTTCTGCTTCGTCGTGGAGTTTCTCAAACTCCTCTTCACATACTTCTTCTTGTGCTTCTAAGGCTTCAATTGCCTCATTGCACTCCTCTTCTTCCCCTACGTCCATTAGACTCATGGTAATAACCTTTTGCAAAGGATCTTTGAAGAGAATAACACTTACCTCCTCTCTAGACAACCCTTCTTCATCTTGGATATTGAATATATCCTCATCAAAGATTGGTTCCTTCACTAGAGTGGAAAGAACGAACTCTACCTTCTCCTCTCCTATGTCAAAGGCGAGTCTAGCATTCTTGCAATCGACTATGCAGCCGGAAGTTGCAAGAAACGGTCTTCCGAGTATGATCGGGACCGGACTATCTGCAGGAATGTCAAGCACAACAAAGTCAATGGGAACAAAGAATTTACCTAGCTTGACCAGGACGTCTTCTACAATATCGACGGGGCGAGTGATGGATCGATCCGCCATGTATAACGTCATCTTCACCGGTTTAGGGTCGCCTAAACCGATCTTCCTACATAATGCAAGTGGTATGATGCTCACACTTGCTCCTAAGTCACATAATGCATCATATGTGACATCTCCCACTCCTATGGGAATACAAAATGACCCCGGATCCTTTAGCTTTGGGGGCATCTTCTCCTTCATGGTCTTGATGAGATCCGAAGAATCCGAACTCATCTTAACCTCTCCAAAATCCTCTAACTTTCTCTTGTTAGAGAGGATCTCCTTTAAGAACTTGCCATAAGCCGGCATACCTACAATAGCATCAATGAAAGGTATATTAATATGCAGCTTGCTCATGAGTTCTATAAACTTACAGAATTGTTTATCTAGGCGCGCTCTCGCTCTAGATTGAGGGAATGGTAGGGGAGGTTTGTAAGCCGGAGGAGGAACGTAGACATCTTCCTTCTCCTTCCCCTTCTCTTTTCTTTGTCTTTCTCAACGGAGACTTCAACAAACTTAGGCTGCGGATCGGTAGTAGTCATTCCGCTCCTAGTTGTGATTGCCATCACCCTTCCCTTTGGGTTGTCCTCCGTTTTTCCTGGAAGTTTCCCTTGATTCCTAGGAACTTCCTCCGCATGAGTAAACATTTGGTTTTCTAAAACCTTTTGGGCTTTATCAACCTTAGTTATGTGATCATCAGCCTTGATGATGCGAGTCTCTAACCCTTGAAGCTTTCCCAAAATTGTCTCCAACATGGGATCGGGCTTCTCCTTCCACGAAGTGCTTCCTCCATTAGATGTTTGCCCCTGGCTTTTCAAAGGAGTAGAGGAAGAGGAAGGTGGAGTTAGTGAATTTGAATTGGAAGGATAAGAGTTACCGGAGTTTTGTTGATTGGAGCGCCAATTGTTGTTGTTTGAACCCCTATTGTTGTTCCAATTATTGTTCCGGTTGTTGTTGTTGCCATTCCAATTATTCCGGTTGTTGTTCCGGTTATTGTTGTTGTTGCGGTTTGTATTCTCACCACCGTTGTTATTGTTGTTGCCCAAGTAGCCAACATCTTTTCCTTGTTGCTTTGGAAAGTTGGTCTTGATAGCTTCCTTCAACTCTTTAATCTCATTGTTGAGGGAGAAAATTTGATTTTGAGCTTCATGTGTGAGCTTTGCTCCCTGCTCTAAGCAATTTCCCTCTACCTTCCGGTGAGAATACTTCTCTATGACCCTTGCTTGCTTCTCAATGAAGTCCCAAGCGTCATCTTCCCTCATGTCCATGAATGTACCACATGAGAGGGATTGGAGCTTGAATTGTGTCTCTACATCCAGCCCCTTGTAGTATATCTCCAAAACTACAAGCTTGGATATGCCATGATGAGGGCAATCCAAGAGCAAATCCTGAAACCTTTCCCAAGATTGAAACAAACTTTCGTTAGATCTCATGGAAAATGCATTAATCTTACCTCTTAGCTCCGCCGTTTTGGATGGCGGAAAGAACTTAGTGAGGAACTCCGCGGAAAGGTCTTCCCACGTGTCTAGTTTCCCACTAGGAAGAGCTTGGTACCAAGACAATGCTTTCCCCTTCAAGGAGAAGAAGAAAGGCTTGAGCTTATAGTTGTTGGTAGTCACGTTCTTCGGTCTCATTGTCTCTATCATACACTCAAAGTTTTGTAAGTGTTGGTGTGGAGATTCAGCGCTTGTTCCGCCAAATTGGTTTTGGCGAACAAGTGTAATAACTTGCGGGTTGAAGCTAAACCCTTGTACATCATCAGCATCGAAGTTCACACCTAAACGGCGTGGTTGCTACGTTGGATCCATCCTTTGGCCAAGAGTTCTTGGCTCCTCATCCACACGTTCGATCCTAGCATTCCTAGGTGGAACACGGCGATTTGCAGCTGCCCGTGGATGGAATGGATTCACATTGATCGTTGGATCAATTTCCTCTAGCGGTGGCATGGAGGAGTCGCTATCCTCATTAGATGAGTTGGCTCTAACCGATCTTCCCGGTCTCCTCCTTTTCTTTTTCTCCTTAAGGTTGTTTATTTCCAACCTCATTTGGAACATCATGTCAGTTAGATCATCAACCTTCATTTGGTGACGATCCGCCTCTTCTCTACGTGTCTTCTCACTCCATTGGAGTTGAGCTTCCTTTTCCGCAAGCTCCGATTGGAGATCACGTTCTATTTCTTCAGCCATTTTCTTTTCCTTACGCTTTTGCCTTAAAGTCCTCTCAAGCTCTTGATCAAGAGGTAAGAGGTCTTCGGTGTTCCTAGACCTGCGCATGCACTTGAAAAGATATCAAATAACAAGGGAAGAGGTCACAAGCTTGACAACCGTGAACCGAATTCGGCCTAGACCAAATCCCCGGCAACGGCGCCAAAAACTTGTTCGCCACTTAGCGTGCGTGCAAATAAGCTTTAAATTTATAAAACTAGAATCAAGCAAGCGAACCCGTAGTGTACGGATCGACGTAGTCAAACAAGAATTCCAGAGTATCGAACACAGGGATTTGGGAGGAACAAATTCAGTTGTAAATTGTCAAGCAAGTAAATGTGATAAGCTTTTCAAGTATTGGGAAAACAACAATCCTTAAGATCCAGATATCCAGTTGTGGCAATCGATTCAAGATATACTAAAGGTATAAGGACAGAGTTGAGGATTGCAAAGGTATAGTAATGTAAGGTAATCGTACGGTGAAGTTCCAAAAACCTTATATGACTCATCTAGAAGACACTCTCTATAAAGGTTGTTGAGGCTTTAGTATAGAAAGGTTCTAAAGGTAAGAATTAACGTCAAATACCCAAACTTGTAATCCAAGGATCAAGACTAACTAAACCGATTAAGGTTGTGACACTCACAATCGAGGTAGAGGTTGTTGAGGCTTCACTACCACCTAGAAAAGGCAAGCCAAGACTAAGTTAAAGCAAATCTTTAACTTTGGATTAAAGTAAAAGCAAGTTCGTAAACTAACACAAAATTACGGGTAGTTCTTGAGTTCCACGGCCGTGGAAGCTCAAGAACAGACCGTGGATTAGGGTGTCGACGATATTTCTCTAACTCTCAGGGTCCAATCAAATTACGATCGATCTATCATGATCTAAGCCACAACTATCAACCCTTCACCTTAGAATTGCTAAAGGGTTTTAGCCAACAACAGTCATATTGATATCAAATTCAAGGTTTAAAAGAATAAAAGATGAAAACTTCCGAAAACTTTCAATAACTTTCAAATCAATCTCAAATCCACAATCAAGAACAATAATCGTCAATAGATTCGGAATAACACAAATAATCACAAATCTTAGATAAGAAGGAAGAACGGGATGTCAATCCGTCTTCAAATCAAACCTAAATGAGAAGCGAAATCTTCTCACGAACAATCTTCCGAATCTTCAAATCTTCCGTCAATTCGGAAATCTCAATGGCAAAGCGCAAATCTCTCAATCACAGTCTCCGCCAAATGCGAAATTAGGGCAATTCCAAGTGTAAGCGAAGTGCGTCTAAGCAGAGGTGACGGAATCTCTCTTCATCCGTCCTTTTATAGTGTAAAATAAAATATCGGCCCGACCCAATTGCGTATGAGATCGTGGCTTAAAGTGTGGCGAAAAAGATCGCCAAGATCACGGTCGTGGAAGGGTTCCACGACCGTAATTTAGAGCGTGGAAATCATCACGGTTTGTCTCAATCTTTCCATGGCCGTAGAAGTTGCTGGAATGAATCATGCTTCCCTTGCCAAGGTTCCACGGCCGTGGACTTGAACGTGGAATGTAGTACGGCCGTATTTTAGAGCGTGGTTTAGGGCAAAACCGTGATTCATCCTTTCCTCGTGCATATTCTTCAAGCTAGCACATTCTTAGCTCCTAGAGATGTCTCAATCCTTGGACATGCTCAATCAAACTCCATCCTTTCTCAATTCGTTCGGAAATAGCTCTTAATTGCCTACAATCAACATAAAGCTTGTGTAGATCTCTATATCGACATTATAGACAAACTAGCTCACAAATGCATCAATGCTCAATCAATGACTATCAATATGGATGAAATACACTTAGAAAACGTGCCTAAAATATCACAATATTTCATGCTAACAGTGCTACTTATGTGTATATGTGATTACCTTGTGAGGTGTTGTCATGGTTATGAGTGTGATGTTTTGTTTGAGATCGATGGTTAGCTTGACGAGTTCCTTGCGTTTCTCGAGTGTGCGGTTTGCGTGTACCTTTAGCAAGTTTCGGAACGAAACTTGTTTTTAGGGTGGTTAGTTGTAACATCCGGAATTTTTATTCTGGATGTCGAGACGTTTCCGATCTTCCCGCGTCAACGGCCTAATTTTCCTGCAGGCACGTGTGCTGAGTACCGGGATTTGTTTCCCAAAATCCTGCGCTGACCCCTTGTTCCCCTTAATCCGCTTTTGGACCTTTCGTTTCCACCTTAGGTGACAAGGGGTCAGCTGACCCCTTGTTTCCCTCCCACCTTTTTAGCTTTGTGGATCTCTCTCTCTCTCTCCTCTTTTAATTCTCTCTCATGTTAGTCATTCTTTCCCTCCACTCTCTCATGTGTTGTTCCTCTCTTCCCTTGGAGATTGCTTGTGGATGAAGCTCTTTGGGAAGCTTTTCCTTAGATCCGTTGCATGTGTGTGTTTTTGGCTCGATTAGGTCATGGAGTGGAGCCTAAGATCATAGGTTTGTGTTTGGAGAAGACCCTACAAAAAGAGGAAGATATTGGAACTAAGAATCTATAGTGGCAAACGAAGAAGACTACTTTCTGCTGCTCAAACTGCGGGGGCGGATCTTTAGAGGCGCGGGGGTAGATTAGAGCCACCGCCAAGGCGGCCACCAGACGCAGGGGCAGCTCCAGGGTGCCGCTGGGGCGGTGACAGCTTTCCGCTGGGGGAGGGGCAGCTTGTTTCCACAGCTGCGTTTTCTTCACCAGTAGGCTTCTACCTCCCTTCGTCTTCGTGCCTTCCTTAGCCTTATGGTTATACTTAGTTAGAAGCATGCTTAGGGTGGGCCTAGGGCTCATGTGCATGCCATCTAGTGGTTGCTATCCTTGGAGCCCTTATGGCTTGATGTGATTGTTGACCTTGAGTTGTTTATACATGTGGGATCTTTCTAGGCTAGTTAGCTCTCCTACACTGTTGTTGATAATCATGTGAGATATAGGTTGTTGTGAGTTTCCTTTGCTTTTTGATAGTCTTATGTATACCATGGATCCTAGGATGCTTTCCTAATTTGAGAGCTGGGTGATTGACAATACTCTGAATCTAGAGGTCGTTTTTTTCTTATCACAATTAATCCCGACTTAGCACTAAAGCGAGTATAGTGGTTAAGTAAGGGTCGAATCCAAGAGAGTTTGGTATTTCTATTAAATGCAATTATTGATTGTGGAAACAAGTAACAAAGGGGGGGGGGGTTGATTGAATTGATGCACACAAAACTTATAAAAACAAATAACGCAACAAGTAAGACAATGATGGGTGAATCTACACTAGGTTGATTCTAAGCATGTGATTGCTACATTGATGAGTTCCTTTTACAAGTTTTCAAGTAATCTCCCGTCTCGATCATATATATGTGTTGAGCCAACCGGCATCAACAATACTTAACAGGTTAGTATTCCGTAAATCTACAAGAACAATTGACAAGCTAGCTTTCAAACAAAGACTAAGGGATATAAAGAAAAGATTAAAACCGTTAAACTTATCTTTATATTTGTGTTCCTTTTCTTTAAGCAATTACAACCCGTTATTACTTAAAGTTTACTACTAGATCAAAGACCCGAACCCATAATCTATTAATCCTAGTTCTTTGCATACACGTTAGGATCTAAGGTGATCAATCTCAAGTAATAGTAAAACATGCAATTAGACAATGGAGATCAAGGAAACACAAAGAATTACTGAATGAAAACTTATATAAGAAAGAACTTACAACCAAGGTAACAATGTAGCTTTAAATCAACTCAATGTAGCAGGGGAGTTAGCAACTCATTACAAAGGTAGCAAGAAAGTTTTAATGGAAAAGTGAATTCTAAAATTGGATGATAAGTCCATCAAACCTAAGTCTATTTATACTACAATTGGCACTAAATAGGAGTAAATGGCCGGCCCAAAACAACTACCTTTAATGCTATAAAGGTGGTGTAAACAACCGGAGTAAAGCTTCTATCGTTGAACCGCAGGGGCGACCTTCAGCTCCGCAGGGGCGGTGAAGGCAAAAACGCTTGATCTTCTTCTTGGCCGCAGGGGCGGCTAGGCAATTCCACATGGGCGGATCTTTAATGCTCTTCAAACGTCTGACTCTTCAACTTCCTGCCGTTTCTAATGCCAAGTCACCAGGGCGTCCCAGTGTCAACGCAGGGGCGGTGACACTGACTCTTCATCTTCCAGTTCCCAGGTTGAGGCGCAGGCAGAGGCGCAGGGGAAGGCGTAGGGTCGCTGGTCTTCGCTTCTTCAAGGCAAGTGACCGCAGGGGCGCCAAGGGTTAACGCAGGTGCAGTGACCGTCTTCGTGGCTGGCGCTGGCGAAGGAGCAAGGAGCGCTCTGGAGTAAGGTGTCACCCGCAGGGGCGGTGACACTACTCCGCGGGGTCGATGAAGCAACAAAATCTTTGTTTCGTGAACGATCTTCACTCCTAAGTGCTTATAACTCCTTCTTTATCTTCTTTTTGTCTTCTTCTTCTGGACCAAGGAGTTAGTAGCATAATCCGACACTAATGCAATAAAAAGACTCTAAAAACTATCCTAAATGATAGTGATTCCATCACCTATCAAACTCCCCCATACTTAGACCTTTTACTCGTCCCGAGTAAAACATATGATAACAAACTATACTCAAAGGCCTCAGGAAGCATGGGCTAGCAGAAAAGACAATGAAAACAAAAGAAAAGCCAAGAAAGAAAGAAGGAAGAGAGAAAATGGGAGAAAAGGGTGAGAAACTACCATCCTTATTGCTCCAAGAGTGACCTACTCGGACAACCTCCTTATGACTCCCCTCCTTATGTCGCCAAACGCCGGAAAGGGAACCTACACTCGGTGCCGCTCATTTTGCAAAGGTGCTCTTTTGGGTTTTCACCTTGCCACTATTCTTCTTTTCTTTGATGATCTCACTTTGAACTCACATCCCTCAAGTCCAATTTTGCACCAACCTAAGGTTGGTCGGACTACCTTCTTTTTGCCTAAACCGCCCTTTCGGGTTTTCGGTTTATCTAAGGATTTTTCATGCCTTTTTTCATTTTCTTTGGCTTTCTTTTTTTAGAATTTCAAACTACAAAGGACTCAATGCAAACTAACTCAAATCAAAACAACTATACATGCAATGATATGTCCCTCCCTCATACTTGAAGTACACTTTGCCCTCAAAGTCGAAATGAAGCAAAGATAAATGTGGGAAAGGGAAAGAGAATGATACCACTAGTGGGATGGTCCTGCTGGACCATCCGGACCCTCCTCTGGTGGGTATAGGAAGTGGTTGAAAAAGTACTCCTGCCGGCGGTAGAGCGTGTCTATATGATCCTCATGAGCGTCCATCCTATGTCTATATGAAGTCTCAAAACTGCTTTGCCAAGCCAAATGTTGAGCCTCTAACTGATGTTGATGAGCCGCCTGCCAAGCATCCTACCGGCGGTCAAAATGGGTGCTCATAGAGAAAGCAAAACTGGACTGCCACGCCTGCTGCTGCTCAAGCATGGACCGTTGGTACTCGGTCTGCCATGCCCGATGCTGTGTAGTCAAGACTGTCATCTGAACCTGAAGGCTCTCCATGGCCGGACTGTCGTCCGGTGTTGCAGTAGGCATCTCCTCATCAGCAACAGGAGCCCTACTAGAGCCTGCAACAAATCTCTCAACAATGCCTCCCAGAGGCCGTCTCAGAACGAGGGGTCAACTGGTATGTATAGCTCGGAGAGCTCGTCTCCAAGTTGAAGTGGCCGGGGGACGTATGTGATGTGACTCCCATCTGCCAACGAAAGCCAAAAGAGGTTCTCCCCGTCTCTCCTAAGGAGCCTGCACCTCCTCAGCATCCCTTCCGTGTATAGTGGGGCTTCTAAACCTTCCTCCAAGTCAGGGAGGTCCATCACCTGTGCAGCTATCAAGGATATCACCCCACCTCCCACAATATTGCGTGGCTCGTTCTTCCTAATCCGCTTCAAAGCGGTAAAGAAAAGGTAAGGCCAATTTGGTACCCTGTCGTTCGTGGGGAGGCAGGAGTATAACAATGGAAGGTCCTTGAGAGCAACCTTGTTCTCCTCCTTGTGTCCATAGAAGACACTCATTAAAGTTCTTCGAGATGAGCCTCAAACAGGGATGAGTGAATTTGTTGGAATACTCACCCCCTGCATGAAACTCAGATCTGGTGACGGCCTGCCAAAACTCAACCAAGTCGGGTGTCGGGACGGGATCCTGCCAGTCGTCGAAGGCACAAATAGTCACCCTGAATACCTCTTGCAGTTGGGTGTAGTCCAATGTATACTTCCTCTTGTTGAACTTAAATGAAAGTCCAACACAAATATTGTCCTCCTTCTCCATGGTGAATGTGGCGATGAATTGGCGGCTGAGCTTGGGGTATGTTGGAGCATTCATTTCCAGAAAATCGCCGAGCCCAGCATTGTTGAGGAATGCCTACATGCTCTCCAACATGCCCAATTTTTCCAAAGTAGGAACGTGTAGAAATCGAGTTGCATACACATCCCGACCTTGCACAATCCTATACCGCTCCTTCTCAGCTTCTGACAACTTGTATTTCTTCTGTCTTTCCATTTCTTGCAGTTGAACAAACAAAGGAAGTAGAAAGTTCAAAAATTAGAGTTAGAGATGAACCCTCTATTGCTATTTCCGTAGGGGCGGCTGAAGGATGCCCAGGGGCGGCAGGGCACAAGGGCGGCAATCTTGCAGGCGCAGGGGCAGGAGAAGTGTAGAAGGGCGATTTCTGATAGCTGCGAAGGTGGCGGTGCATGGGCGTTTTGGCGGCTTCTTGTCAGTGGGGATGTCGCCGGAGGTGATGAGCGGTGGAGGGACGAGAGTGTGAGGGGCGAGAGTGTTGTAGAGTGAGAGGTTTGAGAGGATGAGGGGTGTGTGTGGTTGTGGTGAGGGCCAGTGTCGCAGGGGGCGGTTGTGGTTTGGTCGCCGGAGGTGACGCGGGGGCGTTGCACAAGGCGGTGTGAGAGAGCTTGCGGAGGGCGCAACGGCGTGGGAGGCGAGGAGGTGTAGGGTTCAAAGAGTGATTGGAGAGGGAGGGGAGGAGGGCGGTAATTGTAGGTTATTTTTGAGAAGTGTAATTTTTTTCTTTCCTTAATAAGACCGCAGGGGCGGGGGCTTGCCACCGCAAGGGCGGTGACAAGGAAGAGGGGGCACGCAGACTCAGCGTCGGGGGTGGCGCTGAGGATGTGTGTCAAGGATAGCCGCCGCAGGGGCGTGGGGGTAACCGCGGGGGCGGTTACCAGTATGTTACAGACGTTGTCCCGGCGTCGGGGGCGGCGCTGGGCATGGGTGTCACCGCGGGGGCGGTGACACTGAGCCGCAGGGGCGGTTTTTTTGATAGAGGCTCCTATTCTTATTCCCTCGGGTTACCTCAAGAGCAGCGCCTTTGTTTCACGTTGTTGGCTCAACGCAAGGACTCTATGTCTATGATTGATCCTCCTCCAGCATCACCTTGGGGTTTATGACCATTTGTGAAGGTAATCCTCCGGAGGAACTAGTTTCAATCCTTGTAATGGCTTTCTCCATTTGACCAACCTGTTTTTCAAGGTTCTTGATGCTGGATTTTGTTATTTGGACATGAGTAGCAAAGTATTTAGTCAAAACCTGCAACATATCTTCAGTTGTTTGATACTTACCTTTTCCGGGCTGTTGTTGTTGGTTTTATTGATCCCTCCAACAAAAGTTTTGTTGATCACGCCAATTGGGCATGAAATTCTGTGCATAGGGATTATTCCTAGGCCTTTGTTGTTGTGGCTGTCCATAACCCATTACATTTACCTCTGCATCGTCATCATGGACTTGGGGACACATGTCCGTTGGATGGTATGGGTCAGCACACACTCCACATGCCTTCAACTGCTGTGGGGTTCCCATAAGTGTTAATCTCTTCACCATTTCCTTCAGTTCTGCAAGCTCAGTGGAGATCTCACTCTTCCCGGAATTCATAGCATGAACACCTCTCTTGGAAGGAGTCCTTCCAAAGTTCCGGGTCCCTTCAGCTAGTTCTTGTATTTTTTCCAAAGCAAGATCAGGGGTAGAGTTAAGGATATTACCTCCACAAGCCGCATCGGCGATCCTCCTTTCATTGTCCAGCAAGCCATTGTACAAGTACAAGACTACATCTTAAGTCGAATATCCGTGGAAAGGACAGCTGGATCGGAGGCGTGCGAATCTTTCGAAGTACTCATAGAGAGTTTCGTCCGCCTCTTGCTCGATATTGCTTATAGCTTTCTTCAAGCTATTTGCCTGCTTGGCTGGGAAGTATTTCTCCAAAAATGAATTGTGGAGGTTCTCCCAAGTGTCGATACTCCCGGATGGAAGGTGGTAATACCAATCATCCGCTGAATCTTTGAGTGTGAAGCCGAATGTCCTCATCTTTATTTTCTCTTCGGTAATATTGGCCGGCTTCATGCTCATACACACGGTATGGAACTTCCCAAGGTGTTTGATGGGGTCTTCACCACTTAGCCCATGGAAAGTGGGAAGCAAGTGAATGAGACCCGGCTTGAGCTCAAAGTTGATTCCTTCCCCTAATGCCGGTATGGTAACCGCAGGAGGGTTTTGTGCCAAAGTGGGTTGAGAGAGTTGACGAAGAGTGTGATCAGCCATTTCTTGGTGGAGTTGTTGTTGTCTTCGTTTCCGGATGTGCGTCCTCTCAATTTCTGGATCAAAAGAAGCAAAGCCGGAGGTAGTAGCACGGGTTTGAACCATAAAATTGGTTCAAACCAATAATCAATAATAACAATAGAATAAAAACACTAAACTCCCCGGCAACGGCGCCAAAATTTGACAAGACTCTGAATCTAGAGGTCGTTTTTATCTTATTAAAATTAATCCCAAGTTAGCACTAAAGCGAGTATAGTCGTTATATAAGGGTCGAACCCAAGAGAATTTGGTATTTCTATTAAATGCAATTATTGATTGTAGAAAAAAGTAAGACAATGATGGGTGAATCTACACTCGGTTGATTCTAAGCATGCGATTGATACTTTGGTGAGTTCCTTTTACAAGTTTTCACGTAATCTCCCGCCTCGACCATATATATGTGTTGAGCCAACCGGCATTAACACAACTTAACAGGTTAGTGTTCCGTAAACCTACAAGAACAATTGGAAAGCTAGCTTTCAAACAAAGACTAAGGGATATAAAGAAAAGATTAAAACCGTTAAACTTATCTTTATATTTGTGTTCCTTTTCTTTAAGAAATTACAACCCGTTATTATTTAAATTTTACTACTAGATCAAAGACCCGAACCCGGAATCTATTAATCCTAGTTCTTTGCATGCACTTTAGGACCTAAGGTGATCAATCTCAAGTAATAGTAAAAAATGCAATTAGACAATGGAGATCAAGGAAACACAAAGAATTACTGAATTAAAACTTATATTAGAAAGTACTTACAACCAAGGTAACAATGCAGCTTCAAATCAACCTAATGTAGCAAGGGAGTTAGCAACTCATTACAAAGGTAGCAAGAAAGTTTTAATGGAAAAGTGAATTCTAAAATTGGATGATAAGTCCATCAAACCTAAGTCTATTTATACTACAATTGGCACTAAATAGGAGTAAATGGCCGGCCCAAAACAACCACCTTTAATGCTACAAAGGTGGTGTAAACAACCGAAGTAATGCTTTTGTCGTTAAAGTGCAGGGGCGGCCTTCAGCTCCGCAGGGGCGGTGAAGGCAAAAACGCTTGATCTTCTTCATGGCCGAAGGGGCGGCTAGGCAAGCTCTTCAAACGTCTGACTATTCAACTTCCTGCCGTTTCTGATGCCAAGCCGCCGGGGCGACCCAGTGTCAACGCAGGGGCGGTGACACTGACTCTTCATCTTCCAACTCCCAGGTTGAGGCGCAGGGGCGCTGGTCTTCGCTTCTTCAGGGCAAGTCACCGCAGGGGCGCCAAGGGTTGACGCAGGTGCGGTGACCATCTTCGTGGCTGGTGCTAGCGAAGGCGCAGGGAGCGCTCCGGAGTAAGGTGTCACCCGCAAGGGCGGTGACACTGCTCCGCGGGGGCGGTGAAGCAACAGAAGCTTTGCTTCGTGAATGATCTTCACTCGTAAGTGCTTATAACTCCTTTATCTTCTTTTAGTCTTCTTCTTCTGGACCAACGAGTTGGTAGCATAAACCGACACTAATGCAATAAAAAGACTCTAAAAACTATCCTAAATGATAGTGATTCCATCACTTATGATTGATCTTGCTTAGATCACTAGAGTGAAGTCTAAGACTTCGTGAGCGTGAGCTTGTGTTGATGAGTGTATTCTTGTATGAGTAGGTTGTGTGCTTCCTCTCAAAGGAAGCTAGAGTGTTCTGAGTTGAGAGACGAGGTAAGTCTCCGGACTTACTTAGCCGTATTCGACGTATTAGATTCATTGTGTGTTTGGTGGTGTGTGATTTATCGCTTTTGTTATAACAAGTAAACCGGTAATAGGACCACCAACCTTATATTATTTTGGCTCAAGTCTATGATAACGGGCGGTGACATCATCTGCCTAGCTCTTGTGAGAGTCTAGGAAGTTCTCGGCGACTAGCCCGTGTTGGTTAGATAGTCGGAGGCATCCGTACCGTTCCATGTCGGTAAGTAGGGACCGAGGCGGGACCACGGTGGTCCCGTGTCACAAAACTAAGTTGAACTAGAACGGGATATGACCTAATAAACAAAGATAATAAACCTGACTTGTTTGTTGAGCATGTTTATGTGATATTATGATGTATGAGTGTGTATGTGCCTTCACCATGTTTCTAATACTTCGAATTAAGCTAACGGTTTTAAACCACTTGTGTAGATGCCCCGTAGATTAGGGATGCTGTAGAGTGAGGTGGAGGAGTGGACAGATGAGGGTCACCGTACATTATAGGATGGGGGCGTTTTTGTGATTATTATCATTATTATTGTTATGTTGGATTATGGGTTGATGTACGGTTTTTGGATTTATGTTTTGGGAGTTTTTTTTGTGTCGTTTTGAGGACTCGGGTGAGTTTCCACATTATACCCCTTTACTTTTCAGTCTCACATACATTACAAACGTTTTGAGTTTTACACACAATATAAATCCACCTAGATAGCACTAAGATCTACTCGTGGATCCTATAGGTGCATATATCTCAGCATAAAATTCTGGATAGTTCCTCTGGATACTATCCTCGGTCTCCCATGTAGCCTCCTCAGGTCCTCGTCTCGATCACTGTATCCTCAGAATATGAATGTCCTTCAAACGCACGCATCTCATACCTCGTTCTAAGACTGCAATCGGGTTCTCAACAAAAGTGTGGTCTGGCTTAACCACTAAATCATCATAACTGACGATGTGTCTCGGGTCTAGTATGTACTCCCTCAGCTGAGACACATAGAATAAAGGATGAACACCCTCTAATCTCGGTGGCAAAGCCAGTCCGTATACTGCTATCCCAACTCTGTCCAGTATTTCGAAAGGACCGATATATCGGGGACTCAGCTTCCCCTTTATGCCAAAATGTCTTACGCCTCGTGTCGGAGATACTCTGAGACAAACATGAGCTCCTACCCGGAACTCTAGAGGTCGACGCCTCATGTCTACTTATGACTTCTGGCGACATTGTGCAACTAGAATCCTCTCACTGATCAGTGCTACTCGAGCCATATCATCCTGAATCTACTCTGGCGCTATACCACTAACACTACTAGGCTCATTCCAGCATAACGGTGTACAACATCTGCGCCCATACAGTGCCTCATATGGGGCCATCCTAATCGATGCATGCTAGTTGTTGTTGTATGAGAACTCAACTAGTGGGAGGTAATCTGACCATCCATGTCCCCAATCCAACACACAAGCACGCGGATTGTCCTCTAGTGTCTGAACGGTACTCTCAGACTGACCATTTCTCTGAGGATTAAACGCAATCGTGAAGTGTAAGATTGTCCCCAAAGCTGTCTCACTATCTGCTTAGTGAACTCCTCGAGGTGAATCATCCATTTCTATATGAGATGATCGTCCTCGGTACACCATGGAGTCTCACTATCTGCATAGTGAACTCCTCAGCCAATCTGCTCACAGGTCACGTCTCTCTGGTAGGAATGAAACGTGCAGTCTTCATTAGTCTGTCAACCACAACCTCAATAGCATCAAAGCTCCTGCTCGGTCTCAATCCTATCACAAAGTCCATGGAGATGTCCTCCCACTTCCATTGTGGTACTGGTAGTGGATGGAGCTCTCCTCCTGGTATGCAATGCTCTATCTTGACTTGTTGACAAGTCGCACACTGAGCTATAAATCTGGCCACATCGGGCTTCAGCCCTCCCCAGCAGTAGGAGCGTCTCACATTTGGATACATCTTACTCGCACCTGGGTGCATTGAGTAAGGTGTGGAGTGAGCCTCTTGTAAAATCCTCTGTCTCAGATTCACATCAGCAGGTACACAAATGCAGTCGCACCATCTCATCACTCCATCTGCTCTTATGGAGAACTGTGGGGCATCATCACGAGACATCCTATCTCGTAACCTCATCAGTTTCGGGCAGGTCTCTTGCTTCTGTTGGATTTCACCCAACAAATCATGTAGAGCCTCTAAGGTACTCAACTGGGCATCCTTATCAAGAAACTGAATGTCCATCTCTAGCCATGGTAGATCCCTCTGTAGTTGGGGCTGAATTGTCAATCTTGAAATCTCCTTCTCTTGAGGCGTCTTCCTACTAAAGGCATCGGCGACAACATTCGCCTTCCTTGGATGGTACAAAATCTCAAGGTCAAAATCCTTGATCAACTCAAGCCATCTACGTTGGCGGTTATTCAATTCCCGTTACGTGAAAATATGCTTCACACTTTTATGGTCTGTGAAGATTTGACATGTATCACCATACAAATAATGTCTCCAAATCTTCAATGCATGAACTACCGCTGCCAACTCCAGATCATGAGTCAAGTAGTTCTCTTCATATGTCTTCATCTATCTAAACGCATATGCGATCACTCTTCCACGCTGCATCAACACACATCCCAAGCCTAGATTCGATGCATCACTGTAGACCACAAGGTCCTTTGTGCCCTCCGACTGCACTAAGATAGGAGCGGAAGTCAAACGTCTCTTTAGCTCCTCAAAACTCTGAGTACACGGCTCGGACCATACAAACCAGGTAGTCTTCCTCAACAGACTCGTAAGTAGACAAGCAATAACAAAGAATCCCTCCACAAAGTGTCGGTAATAACCGGCTAAGCCAAGAAAATTGCATACTTCCTTGACATTCGTCGGTGTCGTCTATGCTGCAACTAACTCAATCTTCGCCGGATAACCCTTGATCCCATCGGCGGAGACCACATGACCCAGAAATGCTACTTTTGGCATCCAGAACTCGCACTTAGAGAACTTGGCATACGGTTCTCTATCCCTCAAAAATCGCATCGCTGTCCTCAGATGTCGTGCATGTCCCTCTCTGCTACGAATATACACCAGGATATCATCTATGAAGACCACCACAACTGATCTAGTAAGTCGATGAATATGCCATTCATCAGCTCCATAAAGACGGAGGGTGCATTCGTGAGCCTGAATGGCATCACTACAAACTCGTAGGGCCATACCGAGTCCGAAATGCCGTCTTACGTACCTCCTGCTCTCTCACCCTTAGCTAGTGATATCCCGAGCGGAAATCAATCCTGGAGAACACAGTTGCTCCCTAAAGTTGATCTAACAAGTAATCAATACGAGGCAATGGATATTTGTTCTTGATGGTCACCTTGTTCAGCTATCTGTAGTCAATGCACAGTCTTAACGATCCATCCTTCTTCCGCACGAATAGGACAGGTGCTCCCCACGGGGTTACACTAGGGAGGATGAAGCCCTTCTCAGCCAACTCCTCAAGTTGCTTCTTCAGCTCTAACAACTCGATAAGCGCCATGCGGTATGGGGCCTTCGAGATCGGTCTCGTACCAGGCCCTAACTCGATACTGAAGTCTACACTCCTTTGAAGGCGGCAAACTGGATGGTTGACGAGGATATTTTCGCAGGTCGTTTATATCCTATCAAAGTAATTTCCGAACTCAATACTAAAGCAAGTATAGTGATAAGTAAGGGTCGAACCAAAGATAGATAGAGAGTAAAATAAAGCACAAATGCAATTAGACTATCAATTCTATGTAACCAAGGGGGATATTTGATTGTTAAAGTGACAAATAGGCAAAGAAAACAAGAAGTTGATTTCAACGATTTTAAGAAAAGGTTGCACTTGACAAATATCTGCTTCAACATAAGATATGGTCGATCATTGTTTTCATGAAGTTTATTCCAAAGTTTGTTCTCATCTCGATCGTATTTAAATACGGATTCAACCAGCCCCGATATTACTTATTGTTAATCCTAACTCGTAAACCTACAAAATCAGATTTTAACAATAGCATTGAAATAAAGATAGAGAGACACATGAATTAGAAACAACCCGTTACTAAAATCATGTGGTTACGCTCCACTCACGAATTACACTTGCAACCCGCTTATGTAAACGTGTTTGCTACTAGAATGATGACCCGAACCCGGAACCACAATTCCTAGCACATTGGATAAGACCCAAGTACCTAGATGATCAAGTTAGATAAAGGGTGAGATACAATCAACAAGTTAAGAACAAGAACATAACACAAATCATTATGGAATAACAACTTCAATTATAAGACATACAACCAGATCTATGTCGAGAGGTTCCAATGTCAAGCACAACTAAAGGTGCTTAGCTCTCCATAAAGAACAAAACAAAACAAAGAAAATACAAGTGTTTTAGATGTGATGAGGTGAAAAATGAGATGATTCTAACACCATCCTAGCATCTCTATTTATACTAATTTGGACACTAAATTGAAGTAAATAGGCAGCCTAAACCGTCACTTTAAATGTCATAAAGTGAGAGTCTAAACAGCCAAACTTATTACGACTGTTGCATAACCGCGGGCGCAGATCTGGGAGCCGCGGGGCGGCATGGCAGGGCCGCGGGGGCGACTCTATGTCACCACGGGGGCGGCACCGTGTCGCCATGGGTGTCATGACAGGGTGCTAGTGCAAGAGCCTAGTTGTTGAGAGTGTGAGCAGAGGACCTATTTTTAGCCTGGATCGCCCCAACGTGACCCAGTGGCCGCCCCTGCGGTTTGCCTGGGCCGCACATGCGCCTCATAGAGTCCGCCCCTATGGCTTTGTGTGGTTGCAGCCGTCTTTGTTGACCCTTTGACCCGTGCTTTACCCTTTACCTCCCTTTATAACCTTCTTCTCTTTCCTTTTGATGAGGGTTCTTCATCTACAGCTCCATCTCTCTCCCTACGTTCATCTTCTCCTCTCATCTCTCCTTGGATCATCTTTGATCTTCCTTGAGTTTTATGTGAGTTTGAGAGCTTATGCTTGGCTTTGCTTGCTGATTGTTGATGGCTGATGTTGTTGTGCCTTGTTGGCCCTGCTTGGAGGTCTTCCAAGGTTTCCTTCCTATCTTTCTTCTTTCCTTCATCTTTTCCTCTCTTTCCTTAGTCTAGCTTAGATTCCTTTAGGATGAATCTTGTTGTTAGCATGAAATATTGTGATACTTTAGGCACGTTTTCTAGATGTATTTCATCCATTATAGTGTTCATTGATAAAGCATTGAAGCAATTCTGAGCTAGTTTGTCTATATTGTCGATATAGAGGTCTACATAAGCTTTGTGTTGATTGTAGGCGAATAAGAGCTAAAACCGAACAGATTATGAGAGGATGGAGATGGATTGAGCATATCCAAGGATTGAGGACACCACAAAGAAGCCAATGAAGATGCTAGGATGAGGAATGACACGAAACAAAGGGGATTACGAGCAACCTATGCTTCCACGCTCTAAAATACGGCCATAATGAAGTCCACAATCTAAACCACGGCCGTGGAACTTGGCAACATGAGCGTGGAGCGTTCCAGAGAGTTACACGGTATAAAGTACGGTCGTGGAAGTTGTGAAGAACCATAATCCAATTCCACGCTCTAAACCACGGGCGTGGAATTCCATA
Source organism: Fagopyrum homotropicum (assembly GCA_033239125.1). Taxonomy (NCBI): domain Eukaryota; kingdom Viridiplantae; phylum Streptophyta; class Magnoliopsida; order Caryophyllales; family Polygonaceae; genus Fagopyrum; species Fagopyrum homotropicum. The sequence continues at coordinate 88,803,885 of BSWB01000003.1, read as the reverse complement.
AAACCGTGATTTAGGCAATCTTTTGACGAATAAAATACAGACACATTGTCTACACACATCGGCCGGACACTTATTCTATCTTTCCCTATAAAAGGACTGAAGGAGGGAGATTTCGGCACCTGCGCTTACGCTTGCTTGCACGTGCCTAGGGTTTCAGTTGGACGTGCGGAGATTGTCATTTTGCAACGGAGATTTGCGAAGTCTTGAAGATTTGGAAGTTGCACTTTGTCCTTAGGTTTGATTAGAAGACGGATTGACATCCTACTCTTCGTTCTTATCAAGGATTGTGATTGGTTTGTGTTATTCCAAATCTGATATACATCATTACCTTTGTTTGTAGATTTGAGATTGATTTGAAGTTTATTGAAGGTTTTCGAAGGTTTTCATCTTTCATTCTTCTTAATCTTGAATTTGATATCATGATGACTGTTGTTGGCTAAAACTCTTTAGCAATTCTAAGGTGAAGGGTTGATAGTTGCGGCTTAGATGATGATAGATCGATCGTAAACAGATTGGACCCTGAGAGTTAGAGAGATTCGCCGACAAACCAAAATCACGGTGTGTTCTTGAGTTCCACGGCCGTGGAATCTCAAGATCCACCCGTAATTTACCCCAGTTTACGAACTTTGCTTTTACTTTGATCCAAGGTTAAAGATTTGCTTTAATCTAGTCTTGGCTTGCCTTTTCTAGGTAGTAGTGAAGCCTCGACAACCTCTACTTCGATTTCGAGTGTCACAACCTTAATCGGTTTAGTTAGTCTTGATCCTTGGGTTACAAGTTTGGGTATTTGATATTAATTCTTGTCTTTAGATCCTTTCTATACTGAAGCCTCCACAACCTTTATAGAGAGTGTCCTTAGATAAGTCATATAGGGTTTTGGAACTTCACCGTACATTACCTTACATTCGTATACCTTTGCAAACCTCAACTTTGTCCTTATATCTTTAGTATATCTTGAATCGATTGCCACAATTAGACACCTGGATCTTTAGGGTTGCTGTTTTCCCAATATATTTGAAAAGCTTTACCCTTTTACTTGCTTGACAACTTTATAACTGAATTTGTCCCCCCCAAATCCCTGTGTTCGATACTCTGGAATTCTTGCTTAACTACGTCAATCCGTACACTACGGGTTCGCTTGCTTGATTTCTAGTTTTATAAATTTAAGACTTATTTGCACGCACGCTCAGTGGCGAACAAGTTTTTGGCGCCGTTACCGGGGATTTGGTTTAGGCCAAATTCGGTTATCGGTTGTCAAGCTTGGGAGCTCTTCCCTTGTTATTTGATATCTTTTTCGAGTGTATGCGCAGGTCTAGGAACAACGAAGACCTCTTACCTCTCGATCAAGAGCTTGAGAGGTCTTTTAGGAGAAAGCTCAAGGAAAGAAGGATGGCTGAAGAAAGAGAACGAGACTACCAAACGGAGTTAGCGGAATCCGAAGCTCAACTTAGATGGAGCGAGAAGACTCGCAAGGAAGAATCGGATCGCCATCAATCAAAAATCGAATATCTAACGGATATGATGTTCCAAATGAGGCTGGAAATAAGCGACCTCAAGAAGAAAAAGAGAAGAAGGAGACCGGGAAGATCGGTTAGAACCAACTCATCCAATGAGGATAGCGACTCTTCCATGCCACCACTAGAGGACATTGATCCAACGATCAATGTAAACCCATTCGTTCCAAGAGCAACCGCAAATGGTCGTGCTCTAGCTGGAGGTGCGAGAGTCGATCGTGTGGATGAGGAGCCAAGAACTCTTGCCCAAAGGATGGATCCAACGCAGCAACCACGCCGTTTGGGTGTGAACTTTGATGCTGATGATGCACAAGGGTTTAGCTTCAACCCGCAAGTTATTACCATCGTCCGCCAGAATCAATATGGGGGAACGAGCGCTGAATCTCCACATCAACATTTACAAAATTTTGAGATCATGATGGAGACAATGAAGCCAAAGAATGCAACTACCAACAGCTATAAGCTCAAGCCTTTCTTCTTCTCCTTGAAAGGGAAAGCATTGTCTTGGTATCAAGCTCTTCTAAGTGGGAAACTCGACACATGGGAGGATCTTTCTTCGGAATTCTTCACTAAGTTCTTTTCGCCATCCAAGACGGCGGAGTTGAGAGGTAAGATTAATGCATTTTCTATGAGATCTAACGAAAGTTTGTTCCAATCTTGGGAAAGATTTCAGGATTTGCTATTGGATTGCCCGCATCATGGCATATCCAAGTTGGCGCTATTGGAGATATACTATAAGGGGCTGGATGTGGAGACACAATTCAAGCTCCAATCCCTTTCATGTGGTACATTCATGGACATGAAGGAAGATGACGCTTGAGACTTCATTGAGAAGCAAGCGTGAGTCATTGAGAAGTATTCTCACCGGAAAGTAGAAGCGAATCATGTGAAGCAAGGAGCAAAGCTATCACAAGCAGCTCAAACTCAAATCTTTTCTCTCAATACGGAGATTAAAGAATTGAAGGAAGCCATCAAAACCAACTTTCCAAAGAAAAAGGGACAAGATGTAGGTTATTTGGGAAACAACAATAACCACAACGGGAATGAGAATACAAACCGCAACAGCCGGAACAATAACCGGAACAATTGGAACAACAACAACCGGAACAACAATTGGAACAACAATAGGGGTTCAAATAACAACAATTGGCGTCCCAACCAACAACATTCCGGTAATTCTTATTCCAATTCAGGAAATTTACTAACTCCACCTTCCTCTTCTTCCACTCCTTTGAAAAGCCAGGGGCAAACATCTAATGGTGGAAGTACTTCGGGGAAAGAGAAGCCCGATCCCATGTTGGAAAAAATTTTGGGCAAGCTTCAAGGATTGGAGAGTCACATCATCAAGGTTGATGATCACATTACTAAGGTTGATAAAGCCCAAAAGGTTTTAGAGAACCAAATGTTTAGTCATGCGGAGGAAGTTCCTAGGAATCAAGGAAAACTTCCAGGAAAGACGGAGGATAACCCAAAGGGGAGGGTGATGGCAATCACAACTAGGAGCGGAGCAACAACCACCGACCCGCAGTCTAAGTTTGTAGAAGTTCCCGTTGAGAAGGAGAAAGAAAAGGGGAAGGAGAAGGAAGACGTCTACGTTCCTCCTCCAGCTTTCAAACCTCCCCTACCATTCCCACAATCTAGAGCAAGAGCGCGTCTAGACAAGCAATTCGGTAAGTTTATTGAACTCATGAGCAAACTGCATATTAATATACCTTTCATTGATGCAATTGTAGGTATGCCAGCTTATGGAAAGTTCCTAAAGGAGATCCTCTCTAACAAAAGAAAGTTAGAGGATTTTGGAGAGGTTAAGATGAGGTCGGATTCATCGGATCTCATCAAGACAATGAAGGAGAAGATGCCCCCAAAGCTGAAGGATCCGGGGTCATTTTGTATTCCCATAGGAGTGGGAGATGTCACATATGATGCATTATGTGATTTAGGAGCAAGCATGAGCATCATTCCGCTTGCCTTATGCAGGAAGATCGGTTTAGGCGAACCTAAGCCGGTAAAAATGATGTTATACATGGCGGATCGATCCATAACTCGTCCCGTCGGTATAGTTGAAGACGTCCCGGTCAAGCTTTGTCTGTTCTATGTTCCTATAGATTTTGTTGTGCTTGACATTCCTTTAGATAGTCCGGTCCCGATCATACTCGGAAGACCGTTTCTTGCAACATCCGGTTGCATAGTTGATTGCAAGAATGCTAGACTCGCCTTCAACATAGGAGAAGAAAAAGTAGAGTTCGTCCTCTCCACTTTAGTGAAGGAACCAGTTTTCGATTAGGATATATTCAACATTCATGACGAAGAGCTATCTAGAGAAGAGGTAAGTTCAATTCTCTTCAAAGATCCCTTACAAAAAGTTATTTCTATGAGCATTATGGATGTAGGGGAAGAAGAGGAATGTAATGAGGAAGTAGAAGCTTTAGAAAAGCAAAAAGAAGTGTATGAAGAAGAATTTGAGAAACTCTATGATGGGTCAGAAAACGTACGAAATCACGGCCAATCGTGCTATTCCACGGCCGTGGAACCTACCAATATGACCGTAATCAGCTATTCAGAGGACTTCAGTAAGTTACACGGCCAAAACCACGGCCGTGGAACAAACAGAGGTCCCGTAATTGACTTCCACGCCCAAAACCACGGCCGTGGAAGGAACAGAGTAGCCGTAATTTTGGGTGAATCTGAAGAGGATTGTATCCTCTCCGCCACTTCTCTTGATTCTTCTCCAACACCTTCTACATCCTTAGACACTTCTAAGAAAACATCGGATACTCCTCAAGAGACATTAGAGACTCCTATAGTAATGGAATTGAAGCCACTTCCAAAACATCTAAGGTACGCATTTCTAGGACCTAATTCTACCTTTCCGGTAATTGTTAGTTCCGATTTGAGTATTGATGAACATAGTAAGCTCATGGTTGTTCTTAAGAAACATAGGAAATCCCTAGGGTATACGATAGAGGATCTAGTAGGAATCAAACCCTCACTATGCATGCATAAGATCCTAATGGAAGAAGATTTTAGAACTTCGCGACAACCTCAAAGGCGGTTAAATCCGACCATGAAGGAGGTTGTCAAGAAGGAAATTCTTAAACTACTTGATGCAGGTATCATCTACCCTATCTCCAATAGCAAGTGGGTGAGTCCCGTACAGGTGGTTCCAAAGAAGGGAGGAATGACGGTCATCACTAATAAAAACAATGAACTCATACCCACACAAACCGTAACCGGATGGAGGATGTGCATAGATTACCGGAAGCTAAACAACGCAACGAGGAAGGATCACTTCCCACTACCCTTCATCGATCAAATGCTTGAGAGGTTAGCACAACACTCACACTTTTGCTATCTTGATGGTTATAGTGGTTTCTTTCAGATCCCGATACATCCGGATGATCAAGAGAAGACCACATTCACGTGTCCGTGGGGAACGTTTGCGTATAGGAGGATGCCGTTTGGGCTTTGCAATGCCCCAACCACCTTTCAAAGGTGCATGATGGATATCTTTTCGGATTACATAGAGGAGATCATGGAGATCTTTATGGATGATTTCTCCGTTTATGGTTCTTCTTTTGATAATTGTCTCTCTAACCTTGCTCTGGTGTTACAAAGGTGTGAAGACACTAACCTAGTTCTTAATTGGGAGAAGTGTCAATTTATGGTGAAAGAGGGTATTGTATTAGGACACTTAATCTCTAGTAGAGGGATTGAAGTGGATAAGGCTAAGATAGAGACTATAGAAAAGCTTTCACCCCCAACTTCGGTGAAAGGGATAAGAAGTTTCCTAGGACATGCTGGATTCTATAGGCGTTTTATAAAGGATTTCTCCAAGATATCAAAACCGCTTACTAATTTATTGATGAAGGATGCAGTTTTTGATTTCTCGCAGGAATGCTTAGATGCGTTTAATATGATTTGGGAAGCTCTAATCTCAGCCCCGATTATCCAACCTCCGGATTGGAATCTTCCATTTGAGGTTATGTGTGACGCAAGTGACGTAGCCATAGGGGCTGTGCTTGGGCAAAAGAAGGAAGGACGAACCCATGCTATCTACTACGCTAGCAAGACGCTAGATGAAGCGCAGCTCAACTACGCCACTACCGAAAAAGAATTTTTAGCAATTGTATATGCATTTGAAAAGTTTCGCTCTTATCTTGTAGGTGCTAAGGTGATTGTGTACACGGATCATGCTGCGATCCGGTATTTGCTTGCGAAGAAGGATGCGAAACCAAGGCTGATTAGATGGATTCTTCTCCTACAAGAATTCGATCTAGAGATCCGTGACAAGAAAGGTTCGGAAAATTTTGTTGCGGATCATTTGAGTCGTCTACCACATCTAGAAGACAACCATCTACCTATAGATGACTCCTTTCCGGACGAGCATTTACACATCGTAGAGGAGTGCATCGACGTGATCACCAAAGGTAACGAACCATGGTTTGCTGATTTTGTTAACTATTTGGTTTGCCAGGAATTACCACCCGGATTATTCTACGCACAAAGAAAGAAGTTCTTTAAGGATGTTCAGGAATACTTTTGGAACGAACCTCTCTTGTTTAAGAGAGTTCCGGACGGCATCATTCGGCGATCTGTACCGGAAGATGAGATGCAAAGTGTCATCCGTCATTGTCATTCACTACCTTGTGGAGGACACGCTAGTTCGAACAAGACTAGCGCTAAGGTATTGCAATCTGGATTCTTTTGGCCTACTTTGTTTAAAGATGTGCAAACCTTTGTTTCCTGCTGCGATGCTTGTCAAAGAACATGGAACATATCTAGGAGGAACGAGATGCCTCTTAACAACATCCAAGAGGTGGAGATCTTTGACGTTTGGGGAGTAGACTTCATGGGACCTTTCCCATCATCTTGTGGAAACCAATACATACTTTTAGCGGTGGATTATGTTTCAAGATAGGTTGAAGCAATTGCCTCTCCCACCAATGATGCCATGGTAGTGGTTAAGTTCTTTAACAAGACCATCTTCCCACGATTTGGGACACCACGGACTATCATTAGTGATGGAGGTTCTCACTTCATTTCCCGACGTTTCGAAGCTCTTTTAGCTAAGTATGGGGTGACTCAAAAGATCGCCACCCCTTATCATCCACAAACTAGTGGACAACTGGAGATCTCAAACCGGGAGATTGAAGGGATCCTAGAGAAGACGGTTTCAAGGACAAGGAAGGATTGGTCTTTTAAGCTAGATGACGCATTATGGGCATACCGGACTACATATAAGACTCCCATCGGAACAACACCATGCAACCTTGTGTATGGGAAGTCTTGTCACTTGCCGGTAGAATTGGAGCATAAGGCGTATTGGGAAATAAAGTGGTTGAACTTCAGCATGAAGGAGGCGGGAGAAAAGCGTCTCTTGGACCTTAACGAGCTTGAAGAACTTCGCTTGAACGCCTACAAAAACGCTAAGATCTATAAAGAAAGAGCGAAGCGTTGGAATGATAAGCATATCATCCCAAAGGACCTCAAAGAAGGAGATCAAGTTCTCCTCTTCAATTCAAGGCTTCGTCTCTTTCCAAGTAAGCTTAAATCTCGTTGGACTGGACCTTATCTAATCAAACGTGTTTTTCCCCATGGTGCAGTTGAAGTATGGGGTGAAAAGGGCGGAAGCTTTAAGGTGAACGGTCAACGACTCAAGAAGTATTCACCGGAACTCCAAACTGAAGAGTTCGCGCCCACCGCACTCGAATAAGTACGAATATGGTCTAGCTACGGACCTTAAACAAGCGCTTCTTAGGAGGCAACCCAAGGTATTGCATTTACGTTTTTGTTTTCGATTCATAGATTAGAATAGTATAGACGTTTTTGTTTTGTTTTGCCTTCGATGCCTTCTAGTATGTTCGTGTTTTTGGATGTAAGGTCAGTGGAAAAGAAAGGGAGAAGGAAATGTTTGAAGAAAATTGACGAAACTTGGACTTTAGCACATTACAGAGAGTTCCACGGCCAAAACCACGGCCGTGACAGCTACAGTGACCGTAATTTGCAAAAGCCTGAGAAAAATCACCAAAACCACGGTTCCGTACATTTCCACGGCCGTGGAACCCCCCGAGTGACCGTGATTTTCCAAAATTTTTACGGTCACTATATAAACCACGTCTCTTCACAAACACAATCAAATTACCTAATTCCACGCCCCTATTTCGCCGATTCAATCCCCTCCTTCTCAAATTTCCGTTCGTTAATCGTTTCGAACGATTCTTTGACCCAAACTAAAGCAAATCCAATCACCTACAAGATCCAAGCAACGATTCGAGCGGCAAATCACCGGAGAAGGCAGAATTCGGATTTTACAATCCGAAAACCTAGGTTTTTCACCTCTTCTCTTACTTTGTCGATTTGCCTCAGTTTTTGCAAGAAATTTTAGGAGAACTGATTGAAAGTGGATTGGAATTAGTCTAGGGCTGCTTGCTGTTGAATTTGGTGTAAATCTGTTGAGTTTTGAGAAATTTAGAGCCGAATCACGGTCTCTGGAAGAACCACGGCCGTGGAATTGCTAGAACAGACCGTAATTTTCAAACTGAAATGGATTTGGTTAGGAGAATGTCAGCTAGGAATAAGAAGAGGAAAAGTAATGCTTCCTCCTCCTCCCAGGCACTCCCTACTGAGCCACCATCACCACCATAACCACCTTCCCCTAGAATTCCTAAAATCCATGAGGATTATCTCGATGCCTTAGAATGGATCGAGAAGAGAGCAGTCATAGGACCTAGATATTTGTTGCTTGAGGACTTAGAGCCACTGAATGTGGTAGGAGACTGATAACGTGATTTATGACGTTAGTATAGGCATACAAGACCTTGAAGGAACATAATTGGAGCAATGAAGGACATAAGGACCCTTATTGGTGCAAGCAATGGAGCAACTCATGGATAGACGATCATAACATGCCTCTGTTGAAGAAAATCGGACCATCACTCAGGAAAATCGGCCGATTTTCCTGACTGGGTCGATTTTTGGCCTTTCAGCTTAAGCCACGTGTCCCACGATCTCTTGTCCGGCCTTGCTCTTGGTGGAGAATATAAGTGGCCCTGCAAGCTGTTGCTGAGCACCCTCTCTCACACATTCTCTCATACACAGCTCATTCCATGGGGGGATAGACTTGGAGAAGAAGAAAAACTCTCTCAATTTGGAGGAAGAAGAGGAACACCAAACTTAGAGTGAAAGTGAGATTTTGAGTGATTTTGAGTGATTTTTGGAGTCTTTGATTGAAGAACTATTGGAAGGATTGTTAGGAACATTTTGGAACTTCATTTGAAGGGTTGTAAGTCTTGCTAAAACTTAGATTCAGCTGATATTTATTGTTTTTACTTGCTTATCTTTCATCATCCATCTATGAAAACCATGTATGCTTGTGTGATGATTTTGGATCTTGATATGCATACTATTGGCTAGTTTATTGTGATTCTGGAGTGATGGATTGAAGGTTATGGCTTGGGTGATGATAGAATGGACTTATATGTTAGTTTAGGTTGATTCGTATGCACAAAACCTAAACCAGTTAGAAAAATCGACCTGTTCTTCAGGGTAGATCGTCCGATTTTTGTATGATCCACCCGATTTTTCTCTCTGTTGCTCTTTAATTGATGAATCTGTATGTTAGGGTGTTAGGTTGTTGGAATCCTAGTGTTTATTAAGCATAATATAGCTTAGGATCACCTAATGCTAGCAACCTAAGTAAGGGAAGAGACCTACCCGGTGATTTCCGGCCTTAGATACCTAAGATGATGAACTCTAGGTAGTACTGAGCCTCACAAGCCGCTATTGGATTGAGTGTGCTAGGATTATTGCTTGAGACTTCCCTTTTCCGAGACTTACCCGGTAAGGAGAGGGTTGCCCCTTAAGTAGAGTCCGGTTTGTGTAGAATTCCCTACTTTAACCCCTTGAGACCTACCCGGTAATAGGAGTTTGATACGGGATTAGTGAAGCGAGAGACTTACCCGGTAATTGCTTCCATTTGAGAAACGCCCTTTCCCAACACCGCAGCTTTGTCCTTAGAATCTTTAGAATCTTGAGCCCAATGCCATAACCGGAAATCTTGACCTCTAGAATCTACTTTTCTCTCTAAATATATACTTTGTGCTTGTGTTGCTTGTTTGTTTGCTAGCTTGAGTTGTTAGTTTGTTTATTATCTTGCTTGATTTGTGATCTTTGTTCGATCACCTCAAAAATCCAACCAAAAATATCATGATTTTTTATTTCTTTATTTCTTTCTCATTTCTTAGACTAGATTCACACTATCTATGGTCACTTGTTGATTCGATTTCACCTTAGTCTTCGTGTTCGACCTCGGAATACTATCCTTGCTACAAAACGACCCATACACTGTGGGTTCGCTAGGAGTTAGGATAAATATAACGAGTATAAATTGTAAAGCTTTTGCGTGCATCAATTCCTAACGTAACAAATTTTTGGCGCCGTTGCCGGGGACTAGGTCTAGATTGAGTCATATTTTGTGATTGTTTATAGTGTAGATCTTTCTTGTTGCTTTTGATCTCTTTTGGTTTGTGTCTTTGCTTTTCAGGACATCTCTCACTCTTTAGGTGTATGCGAAGATCTCGTGGCAAGGATTTAGCTCCATTCAATCCCGAACCGGAGAAAACCCTTAGATCTAGATCCAAGAGCATTCGAAAAGGGAAAGAGATGGCCGGCAGAGATCTCCAAGCTGAGTTGGATGAGGCTTTAGAGCAAATTAGGCTAAGAGATGAGCTCTTGGAGGAACAAAGGAGACTTGCCAATGAGAGGCAAGAAGCAACTAGGAGGGAGATTGAAGAGATTAGGCAAGCTCTTGTGCAAGGAGAACTTAATCGTCAACAACCTCCACCTCCTCCACCACAACCGCAGCCGGCGGTGAATGTTCGGGTTGTGCCCATTGCTTTTGAGGAGCCACAAACATTAGGGAGACGTATGGATCCGGCTCAAAGAGCACACCGTCCGGGTGTGAACTTAGGAGATCCCGCAACCCATAATTACGAGCTCCGCCCTCAAGTTCTACAAATGATCCGGCATAATCAATTTGGAGGGATGAAAGGAGAGTCTCCTCATCAACACTTGATGAACTATGAGATCTTGATGGAGACTCTTAGACCGCCTAGATTGGAGAGCAACAACCATAAGCTTAGGGCTTTCTCCTTCTCACTTAAGGATAAAGCCTTGGCTTGGTATCAATCTATTCCACAAGGGCGAGTGAGTACTTGGGAGGTGATGACAACCGAGTTTTTGACTAAGTTTTTCCCACCTTCCAAGACTACCGAGTTAAGAGGGAAGATCAATGCCTTCATGATGAAGGATAGAGAAAGCTTGTTCAAGTCTTGGGAGAGGTTCAAAGACCTTCTCCTAGATTGTCCACACCATGGTATACCGAAAATTGAGCTATTGGAGATCTACTTCAAGGGACTTGATGAAGATAGCCAATTCAAGCTTCAATCTCTTTCCGGTGGGACTTTCATGGAGAAGAATGTGGATGAAGCTTGGGAGTTTGTAGAGAAACAAGCTTTGGTAATTGAGAAGTACTCCCATAGGAAGAGTGATGGGAGGAAAGCGGGAGCATATGAGGTGAGTGAAGTCACCATGAGTAACTTCAAGTTTGATGCAATCAACAATGAGTTGAAATCTTTGAGGGAGTTGTGTGCTACAACTTTGAAGAGTCAAGCAAGCCCTCAAGTGCAAGTGCAAGCAAACTTGTCTTCCAAGGAGGAAGATGTGAACTACATGGGAAGGGGCAACTACAACAACTATCAAGGCCCAAGGAACTTCAACAACAACCGGCAATTCAATAATTACCGGCCTAACCACAACCATCCCGGGTTTTCCTATTCTAACCCGGATGGAGCCTTGAACCCTCCCGCTTCCACAAGCACAACTCCACCACCAAAGGCTTCACAAGAACCTCCACCCGGATTTAGTCAACCTCCAAAGGATAGAACCGAAATGATGTTTGAGCAATTGCTTGGAAGGTTGAGTGGTCTTGAGAGCACGGTGACTTCAATTTCTAAGGCTCAAAAGGTTTTGGAAGCACAAGTTTTTCAAAAGGCGGGTGAAGCTCATAGAGATCCGGGGAAGCTTCCCGGAAGAACCGAAGATAACCCAAGAGGCCAAGTGTTGGCTATTACAACAAGGAGTGGGCTAAGCATGAAGGATCCCTTACCTAAGGAAAATGATAAAGGGCAGCAAGTGGTGATAGAGGAAGAGCCATTGCAAGAAGATGGAGGAAAGAGCAAGGATGATGAGCCATCATATGTGGCGCCACCTCCATACAAGCCACCACTACCATTCCCTCAATCACAAGCAAGAACTCATTTGGACAAACACTTTGGTAAATTCCTTGAACTTATGTCTAAATTGCATATTAACATTCCGTTCATGGATGCTATTCAAGGTATGCCGGCATATGGCAAGTTCTTGAAGGAAATACTCTCCAACAAGAGGAAGTTGGAAGAGTATGGGGAAGTAAGGATGACAAAGAGGTCCTCGGAGTTAATTCAAACGATGAAGGAGGACATGCCTCCTAAGCTAAGAGATCCGGGGTCCTTTTGTGTGTCAATCGGAGTGGGAGAAGTGAAGTATGACGCCCTATGTGATCTTGGGGCAAGTGTAAGCATCATCCCGCTTGCACTTTGCAACAAGGTTGGGCTAGGAGAGCCAAGGCCGGTCAAGATGACCCTTTACATGGCGGACCGTTCAATCACCCACCCGGTTGGAATCTTGGAAGACATACCGGTGCAACTAGGGAAGTTCTATGTGCCCATAAACTTCGTTGTTTTGGACATCCCGGCGGATTATCCGGTTCCTATCATCTTGGGGAGGCCTTTCCTAGCTACTTCCGGATGTTTGGTGGATTGCAAGAATGGAATCCTCTCTTTCAACATTGGAGAAGAGAACATCAAGTTTAATTTGTCCACAATGGTGAAGGGGTCAGCCCTAGGTGAAGATGTCTTCAACATTGTTGAGGAAGAGGAGTCTAGAGAAGTTGTGAGCTCAATCTTGCTCAAGGATCCTCATGAGAAGGTTCTTAGCTCAAGTTTGATGGAGGAAGGAGTTGAGGAGAGTAGCAATGAAGTAATCAAGGCATTGAATGCATTGGATGAGCTACTAAGTGTTGGATTTGAAGTACTAGAGAAAGAAAGGAATACCTGTAGAAAAATCGGACCAGAGGGGCAAAAATCGGCCGATTTTTGCACTTATCCTGAATTTTCATCCAATTTTGCAAATGTAGAAACTAAGATCGACCCCCAAATCGGCCGATTTTTCTCACAGAGGGTCGATTTTCCTGAGTCTTTTGAGCATCATCCAAGTGTTTGTGAGCAATCATCAAGGGACTTAAGGGAGGCTTCCATGGCTTTACAATCATCTCAACCTACATTGTATGGATCATCTCCAACCGAAAAAGGTCCTCCTAAACTTGATCTAAAACCTCTTCCTTCTCATTTAAAGTATGCTTTCCTTGGTTAAAATTCTACTTATCCGGTGATTGTGAATGCATCTTTGAATGATGATGAGCTTAATAGATTGTTGACTGAATTGAAACTGCATAGAAAGGTAATAGGATACACTGTTGATGACCTTGTTGGCATTAAGCCCTCTTTGTGCATGCATAAGATATTGATGGAAGATGACCATAAACCCTCTATTGAACATCAAAGAAGATTGAATCCTATAATGAGAGAGGTAGTCAAGAAAGAGATCATTAAGTTGCTAGATGCGGGAATCATCTACCCTATTTCGGATAGTAAATGGGTTAGTCCAGTACATGTGGTTCCTAAGAAGGGTGGGATGACCGTAGTAACGAATGAGAACAATGAACTAATCCCAACTAGAACGGTTACGGGATGGAGGATGTGTATTGACTATAGGAAACTAAATGTGGCCTCTAGGAAAGATCATTTCCCTCTTCCTTTCATTGACCAAATGCTAGAGAGATTAGCTCAACACTCTCAATTTTGTTACCTAGATGGCTATAGTGGATTCTTCCAAATCCCTATCTACCCCGATGACCAAGAGAAAACCACATTCACATGTCCTTGGGGTACATTTGCATATAGGAGAATGCCATTTGGGTTGTGTAATGCACCCGCCACCTTTCAAAGGTGTATGATGGCCATATTTTCTGAATATATTGAGAACATCATGGAAGTATTTATGGATGATTTTTCTGTTTATAGATCTTCTTTTGATGATTGCCTAGCTAACTTGTCTTTGGTGCTTAAGAGGTGTGAGGAGACAAATCTTGTCTTAAATTGGGAAAAATGCCACTTCATGGTAAGTGAAGGTATTGTGTTAGGACACTTGGTGTCCAACCTTGGCATTGAGGTTGATAGAGCCAAGATTGAAACGATAGAGAAGTTGCCACCACCTACCTCGGTGAAGGGGGTAAGGAGTTTTCTAGGACATTCCGGTTTTTACCGGAGATTCATTAAAGACTTCTCTAAGATTTCTAAGCCTCTTACTAACCTACTAATGAAAGATGTTGAGTTTGTTTTCTCCAAGGATTGCCTTGAGGCTTTTTGTAGGTTGAAGGACGCTTTGATCACCGCTCCCATCATGCAACCTCCGGATAGGAGCTTACCATTTGAAGTGATGTGTGATGCAAGTGATGTGGCCGTTGGGGCTAGTTTAGGACAAAAGAAAGAAGGGCACACACATGCCATCTATTATGCTAGCAAGACGCTAGATGATGCCCAACTTAACTATGCCACAACCGAGAAGGAGTTGCTAGCGGTGGTGTATGCCTTTGAGAAATTCCGGTCATATCTTGTTGGAGCAAAGGTCATTGTGTATACGGATCATGCTGCGATCTGTTACCTCCTCATAAAGAAAGATGCCAAGCCTCGCCTCATTCGGTGGATCCTTCTCCTTCAAGAGTTCGACTTGGAAATCCGGGACAAGAAAGGTTCCGAAAACTCTGTAGCGGATCATCTCAATAGACTACCTCCATTAGAGATTGAGAGAGATGACATCCCGATTGATGACTCATTCCAGGATGAGCAATTGCAAATGATGGAGGAGTGTCTATTTCAAGTGTCTAGAGGAAGTGAGCCATGGTATGCCGACATTGTGAACTACCTTGTGTGTGAGGAAGTGCCACCCGGTTTATCCTATGCCCAAAGGAAAAAGTTCTTCAAGGATGTGAGGCATTACTATTGGAGTGAGCCTCTCTTGTTCAAGAGAGGGCCGGATGGAGTTTTTAGGAGATGCATACCAGAAGATGAGGTGGAGAGTGTGATCTGGCATTGTCACTCTTTGCCATGTGGAGGCCATGCTAGCTCACACAAAACGTGTGCAAAGGTATTGCAATCCGGTTTCTATTGGCCTAAATTATTTAGAGATGTGCAGAATTTTGTAGTGGCATGTGATGCTTGCCAAAGGACGGGCAACATCTCAAGGAGGAACGAGATGCCCTTGAACAACATACAAGAGGTGGAGATATTTGATGTGTGGGGGTAGACTTCATGGGACCATTCCCTTCTTCATGTGGCAACCTCTACATCCTATTGGCGGTGGATTATGTGTCAAGATGGGTGGAGGCAATCGCCTCTCCCACAAATGATGCCAAGGTTGTGGTGCGGTTCTTCAACCGAGTGATCTTTCCTAGGTTTGGGACACCAAGGGTGATCATAAGTGATGGAGGAAAATACTTTACTAATAGCAACTTTGGGGCACTTTTGCCTAATTATGGGGTGACTCATAAGGTGGCAACACCTTACCATCCCCAAACTAGTGGCCCAGTGGAGATCTCCAACCGGGAGATAAAGGGAATTCTTGAGAAGACGGATTCTAGAACAAGAAAGGATTGGGCTATGAAGCTCGATGATGCTTTGTGGGCTTATAGAACCGCTTTCAAGACACCGATTGGCACCACTCCCTACAAGCTAGTTTATGGCAAGTCTTGCCACCTTCTAGTGGAGATGGAGCATAGAGCATATTGGGCCATAAGGTGGCTGAATTTTGACCTCAAGGAGGCCGGTGAGAAGAGGTTGCTAGACATGAACGCCCTTGAGGAGATCCGGTTGGATGCTTATGAAAATGCCCGGATTTACAAGGAAAGGACCAAGCGTTGGCATGACAAGCGCCTCATCCCAAAGGAGTTGAATGAGGGTGACTTTGTGCTTCTATTCAACTCAAGGCTGCGGCTCTTCCCCGGAAAGCTCAAGTCAAGATGGACGGGTCCCTATGTTGTGAAGAAGGTCTTTCCTCATGGAGCGGTGGAGATAGGAGGAGATCATTGTGGTAACTTCAAGGTGAATGGGCACCGTTTGAAGAAGTACATCCCGGAAGCCCCAGTGGAAGTGATTGCCCCACTTCACCTTGAGTGAAACGCTCCTGAATTTGGTCAAGCTAATGACCTTAAAGAAGCGCTTAATGGGAGGCAACCCATTGGTACATATTTTTCCCTTTCGTTTTTCTTGTTTTTGTTTGATCTTACTCTTGGTGTGCTTTGTTTTTCTTTCATGTTTTTGGGTGCTAGATCTTGTTGATTGTCATGTGTGATGAGATGTTGGAGGCCATGTGAAAACCTCATGGAATTGTTGAAGGTACAAGATCCAAGCACATGGACGAGAAGGAAAGCACCCAGGAAAATCAGACTGTTCTACATCCAAATCGGCCGATTTTCATGGGTTATGGGCCGATTTTTCCTTCTGCCAAGGAAAGTGATGATCAAGCATGGGTGGAGCGGACGTGGAACTTGGACGGCTTGCGGTGCCAAGAGCGGGTTCCGACACCATGATGAACATCAAGAGCTCTCTACCATCCTTGATCGATCATCCACCATCATCATTCGATGTGAACCGAAATACCAAAGCATCACCAATTTTACATTGTGAGGACTCTCTTTCACTTCTTTATTTAGTTTCCACATTTGGGACAATGTGTTTCTAAGTATGGGGTGGGGTTTTCATGATCACTTGCATGATTAACATCTAGGATAGTTTCCTTTAGTCACATGTTTCATTATGTCTTGCATTGTACATACATATTTCGAAAAATCCAAAAAAATCAGAAAATATAAAAATTTTAGTGCTTCTAAAGCTTGGGAATGACCCTTATGATGAGATTGTCTTGTGAATTGGCTATGGATGGCCTTATGTGTTGAATAGATGAATGCATATGCTAGCTCACACGTTTTGTGTGAGCTAGCATGGCCTCCACTTGGCAAAGAGTGACAATGCCGGATCACACTCTCCACCTCATCCTCCGGTATGCATCTCCTAAAAAATCCATCCGGCCCTCTCTTGAACAAGAGAGGCTCACTCCAATAGTAATGTCTCACATCCTTGAAGAACTTTTTCCTTTGGGCATAGGATAAACCGGGTGGCACTTCCTCACACACAAGGTAGTTCACAATGTCGGCATACCATGGCTCACTTCCTCTAGACACTTGAAATAGACACTCCTCCATCATTTGCAATTGCTCATCCTGGAATGAGTCATCAATCGGGATGTCATCTCTCTCAATCTCTAATGGAGGTAGTCTATTGAGATGATCCGCTACAGAGTTTTCGGAACCTTTCTTGTCCCGGATTTCCAAGTCGAACTCTTGAAGGAGAAGGATCCACCGAATGAGGTGAGGCTTGGCATCTTTCTTTGTGAGGAGGTAACGGATCGCAGCATGGTCCGTATACACAATGACCTTTGCTCCAACAAGATATGACCGGAATTTCTCAAAGGCATACACCACCGCTAGCAACTCCTTCTCGGTTGTGGCATAGTTAAGTTGGGCATCATCTAGCGTCTTGCTAGCATAATAGATGGCATGTGTGCGCCCATCTTTCTTTTGTCCTAAAACAGCCCCAACGGCCACATCACTTGCATCACACATCACTTCAAATGTTAAGCTCCAATCCAGAGGTTGCATGATGGGAGCGGTGATCAAAGCGTCCTTCAACCTACAAAAAGCCTCAAGGTAATCCTTGGAGAAAACAAACTCAACATCTTTCATTAGTAGGTTAGTAAGAGGCTTAGAAATCTTAGAGAAGTCTTTAATGAATCTTCGGTAAAAACCGGCATGCCCTAGAAAACTCCTTACCCCCTTCACCGAGGTAGGTGGTGGAAACTTCTCTATCGTTTTAATCTTGGCCCTATCAACCTCAATGCTACGGTTGGACACCAAGTGTCCTAACACAATACCTGCACTTACCATGAAGTGGCATTTTTCCCAATTTAAGACAAGATTTGTCTCCTCACACCTCTTAAGCACCAAAGACAAGTTAGCTAGGCAATCATCAAAAGAAGATCCATAAACGGAAAAATCATCCATAAATACTTCCATGATGTTCTCAATATATTCATAAAATATGGCCATCATACACCTTTGAAAGGTGGCGGGTGCATTACACAACCCAAATGGCATTCTCCTATATGCAAATGTACCCCAAGGACATGTGAATGTGGTTTTCTCTTGGTCATCGGGGTGGACAGGGATTTGGAAGAATCCACTATAGCCATCTAGGTAACAAAATTGAGAGTGTTGAGCTAATCTCTCTAGCATTTGGTCAATGAAAGGAAGAGGGAAATGATCTTTCCTAGAGGCCACATTTAGTTTCCTATAGTCAATACACATCCTCCATCCCGTAACCGTTCTAGTTGGGATTAGTTCATTGTTCTCATTCGTTACTACGGTCATCCCACCCTTCATAGGAACCACATGTACTGGACTAACCGATTTACAATCCGAAATAGGGTAGATGATTCCCGCATCTAGCAACTTAATGATCTCTTTCTTGACTACCTCTTTCATTATAGGATTCAATCTTCTTTGATGTTCAATAGAGGGTTTATGGTCATCTTCCATCAATATCTTATGCATGCACAAAGAGGGCTTAATGCCAACAAGGTCATCAATAGTGTATCCTATTGCCTTTCTATGCAGTTTCAATTCAGTCAACAATCTATTAAGCTCATCATCATTCAAAGATGCATTCACAATCACCGGATAGGTAGAATTTTAACCAAGGAAAGCAAACTTTAAATGTGAAGGAAGAGGTTTTAGATCAAGTTTAGGAGGACCTTTTTCGGTTGGAGATGATCCATACAATGTAGGTTGAGATGATTATAAAGCCATGGAAGCCTCCCCTAAGTCCCTTGATGATCCATACAATCGGATCATAACATGGCTAGACGATCATTATAAATTGTAAAGTTTTCTCTACTCATTATATTTAGGATCGAGAAGAGAGCGGTCATATGACCTAGATATTTGTTGCTCGAGGACTTAGAGCCACTGAATGTGGTAGGAGACCTCACTTGGTTGTTGGATAGAGCCGGATTGATCATCTTCTCCGCTATTCGGGAAGATGCATATGAGGAGATCACTAGAGAGTTTGTGATCTCATTTGGGCATAGTCACGTTGATAGGACTGTTTCTTTCCGACTGATGGAGAGAAACTATAAGTTCTCGATTCGGGAGTTTGGAGCCTTCTTTGGGTTCCAAGAGACCTTCAATGGTCGATTCCCTAGTGGCGTGTACGCCAAGGATTTTTGGGAGTACATTGCTATGGTATACGCCAACGAGGACCGCTGGAAACCTGCTGATACCAAGGCTAAGTTGATTTATCACTTAGCCTTGAAGATTGCCCACCGAGTGCTTTCTGAGTGTCTCTTCCCTAGGATGGAGACTCCTCAGAAAATCAAGACCGATGAGTTGTTTTTGCTTTATTGCATGTTGCATGGTAGGCCGGCTGATTGTGCCACCCTCTTAGCTTCTCTTATGAGTAAGCTAAAGAATAAGAGAGCCGGCAATATTGGATACGGTGGGATGGTCACCCACCTTGCTAGGCAGCTTGGTATCGACTTCCCTGCATGCACCAGGATAGCTGCTAGACCTCTAGGACTCCAGAGCCTCATGACTAGAGGCATTATCTTTCCGAGACATAGAGGTCCACCTACCGCTGCCATGCCTTGGGAGGGTAGAGGAAGTAGAGGGGTTACATGGCTTCCCGAGTATTCCATTATGGCTGGACGCCATAATTGGAAGGAGACATTCGCTGCTATGCATACGAATAGATTAGTAGCACCCCCTTACGTTCCCCTTGAGCCACCGGTTGTAGATGAGAGGGGATGATGAGTTTGAGGGAGGAGGTGAGGAGCACGATTATGGTACCTTCCCGGATCAGCCGGATGCAGTTCCCGACTTCCCTAGACACTCTCCCCGCCTTGCTAGAGCTTCAGGCTCTTCCTCTCGCCGCGCCAGCGTGAGTGAGAGGCCGACATGGATGGCGACCCCTCCTCAGTGGTACAGCAATCATCCGGATTGGATGGGAGCTCCACCAGCTTGGCATGCCCAGCCACCATATGCACCAGCACCGTCAGATGCACCAACATGGTATAGCCAGCCGCCGGGATGGTACGAGCAGCTGCCGGATTGGGCCACCGACCTTTCCAGTAGGGTCGGAGCCTTGGAGATCCGCGCGGATGCTAGGGATGCACGAGCCGATGCGCATGACCGGATGATG
Source organism: Fagopyrum homotropicum (assembly GCA_033239125.1). Classification (NCBI taxonomy): domain Eukaryota; kingdom Viridiplantae; phylum Streptophyta; class Magnoliopsida; order Caryophyllales; family Polygonaceae; genus Fagopyrum; species Fagopyrum homotropicum. The sequence goes on along the minus strand of BSWB01000003.1, from coordinate 88,783,904 downwards.
AGAGACATTTACCGCCAGCAGTTTGGGCGGAACTATGATCCCGGCTTCTTCCCATTTCCACCACCACCGGCACCCCAGTGAGGATGATGATGATCTACCAAATTAGTCACTCCACCGTTTTGTGAGTTCTTTTTCTTTCTTTCTTTTCTTTATTTTCTTTTTGAACATTAGGGACAATGTTTGTCTCAAGTATGGGGTGGGGTGTGACTATTCGTTGTAATAACTCTACTCACTTTGCTTGCTTTGATCGAGAACACCTTGCATGTTTCATTCCGTTATTACACGTTTCATTATCGCATTGCATGAAAAAGCTTTTGAAAAACCCATAAAAATCGAAAAATTTTGAAAACTTTGTGCTTCTAAGGATTGAGATGATTTCTATGATAATCACTACTTGTGAATTGAGTTTTGATGACAATCGCATGCTTAAACAAATAGTGATTTGAAAAGAAATTGAATGAGTTAATTATTCCTCTTTTGCAAGTTTCATAATCTGAAGAATGTTACCTAAATCATATTGAGAAATCAAGGTTGAAATCACATGATAAGTTCTTATACTTATTATTGAAATGATTAAGGCAATTCGATTTTCTTTCTTCTTTCTCTGATCATTTAGCCCCTCAATGAAATAATGGCCTCCTTTACCTATCCGGGAATTTGAAGGAGTTGATATTTGGCATGTTTGATGTGGGAGGGCCATGAAAGCAAAATTTTTGCATTCAAAGAATAGAAAGAACTTATAGGTTTGGGGAAGTCAATCATGACGATGAGTAACTCGGCACCATTCACATAGTCGGGTGTTTGTGTCTTGCCAAAGTCGGATTGAGCGATATTCCTAGCGGATTATGGTATGTGCATCAAGGGTTTGAGGCATCTCGCAAAATTGAGAACCGCCAATCTCCTAGGCTTCGGTTTTTGTGTACCTCTGTCCATAACTCCAAAAGTAAAGTCGAAAAATTATGTGCAAGAGAAGAGAGCAAAGCTCTAAGTTGAAAGTGTTGCAAAACCGCAAGAGAAAAAGAAAAGAGTTAGTTATCCACTTTCCCGGATTCATGCACCACATTCCTTATAATTTCCTCTCCCTTTCCGCATTCTAGACCTTACTTGAAAGTCCTTAAGATCAAGAGAATGTTATATGACTTGGTGATCTAAATTGAAGTTTCTTATGATTGATTTTGATAATGTTGAAGGTTATGATGCTTTTATAGAAGTTTGATCAATTCATGAGTTTTCTTTCCTCTTTACTCTTTGGTTATGTATATGAGAGTCTTATGAATGAATGAAGCAAGGTTTGAGAATGATCTATCGACTAGAAGCACATTTACTTAAAATATGTTTTGCTTTGAGAAGTGCATCCATATTTCATCCTAACTTGAGTTTTAAAGTTTTTGAAAGACCTTGCTTGGGGACAAGCAAGTGGCAAGTATGGGGTATTTTGTTAGCATGAAATATTGTGATACTTTAGGCACGTTTTCTAGATGTATTTCATCCATTATAGTGTTCATTGATAAAGCATTGAAGCAATTGTGAGCTAGTTTGTCTATATTGTCGATATAGAGGTCTGCATAAGCTTTGTGTTGATTGTAGGCGAATAAGAGCTAAAATCAAATGGATTATGAGAGGATGGAGATGGATTGAGCATATCCAAGGATTGAGGATACCACAAAGAAGCCAATGAAGATGCTAGGATGAGGAATGACACGAAACAAAGGGGATTACGAGCAACCTATGCTTCCACGCTCTAAAATACGGCCGTAATGAAGTCCACGCTCTAAACCACGGCCGTGGAACTTGGCAACATGAGCGTGGAGAATTCCTGAGAGTTACACGGTATAAAGTACGGTCGTGGAAGTTGTTAAGAACCATAATCCAATTCCACGCTCTAAACCACGGGCGTGGAATTCCATAAAACCGTGATTTAGGCAATCTTTTGACGAATAAAATATAGAAACATTGTCTACACACATGGGCCGGACACTTATTCTATCTTTCCCTATAAAAGGACTGAAGGAGGGAGATTTCGGCACCTTCGCTTACGCTTGCTTGCACGTGCCTAGGGTTTCAGTTGGACGTGCGGAGATTGCCATTTTGCAACGGAGATTTGCGAAGTCTTGAAGATTTGGAAGTTGCACTTTGTCCTTAGGTTTGATTAGAAGATGGATTGACATCCTGCTCTTCGTTCTTATCAAGGATTGTGATTGGTTTGTGTTATTCCAAATCTGATATACATCATTACATTTGTTTGTGGATTTGAGATTGATTTGAAGTTTATTGAAGGTTTTCGAAGGTTTTCGTCTTTCATTCTTCTTAATCTTGAATTTGATATCATAATGACTGTTGTTGGCTAAAACCCTTTATAATTCTAAGGTGAAGGGTTGATAGTTGCGGCTTAGATGATGATAGATCGACCGTAAACAGATTGGACCCTGAGAGTTAGAGAGATTCGCCGACGAACCAAAATCACGGTGTGTTCTTGAGTTCCACGGCCGTGGATCTCAAGATCCACCTGTAATTTACCCCAGTTTACGAACTTTGCTTTTACTTTGATCCAAGGTTAAAGATTTGCTTTAATCTAGTCTTGGCTTACATTTTCTAGGCAGTAGTGAAGCCTAGACAACCTCTACTTCGATTTCGAGTGTCACAACCTTAATCGGTTTAGTTAGTCTTGATCCTTGGGTTACAAGTTTGGGTATTTGATATTCATTATTGTCTTTAGATCATTTCTATACTGAAGCCTCAACAACCTTTATAGAGAGTGTCCTTAGATAAGTCATATAGGGTTTTTGAACTTCACCGTACATTACCTTACATTCGTATACCTTTGCAAACCTCAACTCTGTCCTTATATCTTTAGTATATCTTGAATCGATTGCCACAATTAGACACCTGGATCTTTAGGGTTGCTGTTTTCCCAATATATTTGAAAAGCTTTACCCTTTTACTTGCTTGACAACTTTATAACTGAATTTGTCCCCCCCCAAATCCCTGTGTTCGATACTCTGGAATTCTTGCTTAACTACGTCGATCCGTACACTGCGGGTTCGCTTGCTTGATTTCTAGTTTTATAAATTTAAGACTTATTTGCAGGCACGCTAAGTGGCGAACACTTGTTCCAGCCATGATTTGCCTATGTTGATGTATGTATATATATATATATATATATATATATATATATATATATATATATATATATATATATATATATATATATATGTATGTTTGGTGTTGGAGTGAAGGAGTGAAGGAAGCGAAGGAAAAAGTGAAGAAAGGGCTGAAGTGGTGTCTTTTGTTGTCCAGTCGTCCCTACGCCACCTTGCAGCCGCCTCAACGCCGGTAGTGAGCCGCCCCTGCGCCACCTGTGAGCAGCCTCTGCGCCACCTGCACCAGTTGGTGTTTCCACTTGGTTCTGCATGTGTGTGTTACTTCTAGGCTTGCTTTAGGATGCCTTTGTTCCCTCCCTTCCTAGTATGAGTGTATAGGATCATGCTAGATGTGTGAGGATGTGTTTTGTTGAGGTTATGATCGGTATATGCCTTGTACGGATTTTGAGGTTTATTAGGTTGTGAGGTTAGGTTGAGGATGATCCTATGGATCCCTTGGGTCTAGGTGTGACCCCTTTGATGAATAGAGGTTGATATCTTTCTATGCCTTGTTATTAGGCAGTGCCCCTCTCTCAGGAGTGGAGGTTTATTGTGGTTCAGCTTGTATGAGGTTGAGGTAAGTCCGTAGGACTTACTTAGCTACCATCCCTATATTGAGTGTTTGCATGAGTGGTGTGTGCATTATATGGTTGCTATGATAGCATGAGATGTCGTTTATACCGACCTATACGTTATTGATTGCCCCGTTGCGTGGCTGTGATAACCTTTCCCTTTCATCCCGCCGTGGAGTTTGGGAGGTTCTCTTATGTCAGGTCGGACTGGCTTTATAGGAAGGATGCAATCCACTCCCATCGGGTACAAGGATTGTGTGAACGATACTCGTACAGTTGGCTATCAGGCTCAGAGGCGAGGATGCATCGGTCCTCGTGTCACATACTTTCATCTATCTATATATATACGATTTGAGTGAATGACTATTGTATAAAGATGATAAAATAGGTAAATGTGTGATAGTATGTTGATGTGTTTATCTTTCCATGATTGTGCTTGTGCTTATGCACTACCTTTTATATGTATGATTAGCTAATGTTATATTACCATGTTGTAGATGCCCTACAGGATAGGCGTGTTGTTGGGTGATCTAGCAGAGTGGCAGGCCGAGGACCTCTCGTGTATAGGATGGTTGTGGTCTTTTGGGGTTGTTTAGTTTTTCCTCCTGCGTGAGGATGATCTTTTATTACCTCATGTGTGAGGATGTTGTTGTTTATACTCGGTTATGTTGATGTTACCTTTTGGTTGTACAATTTATACAGTTTTATGCATTTGTTTTTATATTTACGAGTGCCATGTTGTATGGTCCAGTGAAATTATTGTCTAGCTAGGGTCAGGATCCATTGTGAGATCCTAGCCCAATGTGGCATCTCGAGTCCCGCAGATTCGGGGTGTTACAAAGTTGGTATCAGAGCCTTAGGTTGACAACAATGGCACTTGCTACTTGCAAAGGGGTTTAATAGGTAAAATAAACAAAACCCGAAAGGGGTCTGATGTTTTAAAAAGATTTTTGGTTTTAAGTGTGGTTTTGGGTTAGAATCTACGAGAAGTCGCCACCTCTAATATTGATCTCTGCAATATAGATATGTATATATATGTATTGTGAATGATGTTTGTATATGTGTTATATATATATATACCTATACATATGGCCTATATAGATCCTTATAAGTTAGGTGTGCATACCCCGCAGATGGCTCGGACTACAGCTACTGCTGCTGTAGGCCGAGGTAGAGGTAGACCACCTCTTCCTCCGGACGTGATAGAAGACGGACCAGTTTCCGCTATTGATCTACCAGTGGGAGAGGAGGTACATGAGGAGATCACTGAGAGTATCGTCCCAAAGACGAGGAGTGGTGGATCGAGGAGACATCATTCACATCGAGTCCAGTTTGATGACTCGGATCGTGTCTCCATGAGAGGGCCAAAGTTTAGAGAGTACATCCGACATGTAGAGGAGGTTGCCAGAGCTGGCAGACGGGCCCCATACCTACTAGGGCATGAGGGATCATCTGAGATATCTCAAGGAGCCATACGGGTGTCAACTATACCGGCACGTGCTGTTGAGACTGTTCGAGTTACGGAGGAGATTTGAGCACCTCGACCAGATACCTGGTTGAAGGCATTTCACCATATGGGTGTACCACCTTTCTAGGGAAAGATAGGGTTGGAGACCGATGTATGGATAGGACTTGTAGACTCGCCTTTGGAGTCTATCAGATGTCTAGAGGATAGACGGATAGAGTTAGTTCAGTCTCTATTACGTGACCTTGCACACCAGTGGTGGGGGACTGTACGAGCTAGAGCCACCCGTTATGACCGCATGAGGAGCATGATCAAAGAGCAGTTCTGCCCTGCCTCACTGAGGAGGGAGAAGCTGAAGAATTTTGTGGAAGCCAGCTTTGAGGATGTGCCTATTGTAGACGCCATTAGCCGCTTCCAGACTGAGTTAGCTTTGTTGGGTCCAACTGCACCTTCTGAGGACCAACACGTATACCTATTCTCCCGTCGTCTGAGGGAGAGATCACACTCATATATCGCGGGATTCCATTACGAGTCCCTAGCTGATTATCAGGACCGGGATTTTCCTTATGAGAGGGAGCGAGCCAGTCAGAGGAAGGCTTCTCAGATGGGACGGTCTGAGAAGAGGCAGCGCACTAGGCAGACCAGTGGAGTTGGGGGAGCATCTGGGTCTAGACGAGAACGAAGACGTCAGAATTACCCCTCGTCTGCACTAACTGCAGATAAGGGATGACATTGTTACAATTGTGGTGATCATGGACATTTGAAGCCAGATTGTACCAGGCCAGTTATGACTTGATTCACCTGTGGTAGACCTGGACATCGAGCTACCTTCTGTAGGCATGGTATAGTTGCATCTCAACAGGGTTCTTCCCCTACCAGTGTGGCGGGATGTGGTTAGAGGACACCTCAACAATAGACACAGGGACAGCAGAGAGTCCCACATTGTCCTTCTACTCTGGGATCTTCTCCCGGGCCGAGTAAAGGTAGAGGTCATGGTGGGAGTGTCACTGACACTAGAGAAGTTCAGGGTAGAGCCTTTGAGTTGAGGAGTGTAGAGGAGCCGCCTGCACCAGCTACTACAGGTACCATTCTGCTTCATGGTTTACTTGTTAGAGTTTTGTTTGATACGGGTGCTACGCATTCCTTTATTTTTGATACATGTGTTGAGCGTCTGAGTTTAGCTAATATAGAGGGGATACCCTTTACTATAGGATTACCTGATGGTAGCTGCGTCAGAGGTACCCGTGAGATACGTAGTTGTCCCCTTCGTTTAGGGACTCGTGTTTTACTTGTTGACTTCTTAGGCGTGCCATTGATGCATGAAGAAGTCATATTAGGTATGGATTGGATGCGTAGACACCGTGTAGTTGTAGATGTTGGTAGACGGACTATTATAGTCTCTACCGAGGTTGGTTAGATTGAGGTCTTACGAGGTTGGGACCTTGGGAAGACGAGTTTTGTTATCAGTGGTGTACGAGCAGCTAGACTGATAGCACAGGGATGTCATGCCTTCTAGTGCTATGCCATGAAGGATGGAGAGAGTCCAACATTGGAGGAGATACCAATGGTCTGCGATTTTGTAGACGTATTTGTTGAGCCGTCGAGTTTTCCGCCTCAGAGGAGTGTGGATTTCAGTATCGATTTGGAGCCTGGTACGAGAACCATCTCGAAGGCCCCATATCGTATGGCGCCTGTCGAGATGTTGGAGCTGAAGAAGCAACTCGAGGAGTTGGCTGAGAAAGGCTTCATCCGCCCTAGCGTTTCACCATAGGGTGCACATGTCCTCTTCGTGCGGAAGAAGGACGGATCGTTGAGATTATGTATTGATTACAGAGAGCTGAACAAGTGACCATCAAGAAAAATTATCCACTGCCTCGTATTGATGATCTACTTGATCAGCTTCAAGGAGCGACAGTATTCTCCCGGATTGATTTACGCTCAAGATATTACTAGCTGAGGGTGAGAGAGCAGGATGTACACAGGACGACATTTCGTACCCGTTATGGACACTACGAGTTTGTAGTGATGCCATTTGGGTTGACGAATGCCGCAACGGTTTTCATGGAGTTGATGAACAGTATCTTCATCGACTTTCTTGATCAGTTTGTAGTGGTCTTCATTGATGAAATTTTAGTATATTCTCGTAGCTGAGTGGAGCATGCCGGTCATCTGAGGACGGTTTTGCAAATTTTGAGGGATAGAGAGTTGTATGCCAAGCTCTCTAAGTGCGAGTTTTGGATGTCTGAGGTTGTTTTTCTTGGACACATCGTCTCCGCCGGTGGGATTATGGTTGATCCGACGAAGATCGAGTTTGTTGCTGCATGGACGACACCGACGAACGTCAAGGAAGTGCGTAGCTTTCTTGGCCTAGCCGGTTATTACCGACGCTTCGTGGAGGGATTTCTGTGATTGCTCGTCCACTTACGAGTCTTCTGAGGAAGACTACCAGATTTGTGTGGACTGAACAGTGTGCCCAGAGTTTTGAGGAGTTGAAGAGGCGTTTGACTTATGCTCTTGTCTTGGCACCGCCAGAGGGTTTTGATGATTTTGTGGTCTACAGTGATGCATCCAAGCTAGGCTTGGGATGTGTATTGATGTAGAGGGGTAGAGTGATTGCTTATGTATCTAGACAGCTGAAGACGTATGAGGAGAACTACCCAACTCATGATCTGGAGTAGGCAGCGGTAGTTCATGCTTTGAAGATCTAGAGACATTACCTGTATGATGCTGCATGTCAGATCTTTACAGACTATAAGAGTCTGAAGTAACATTTTTACGCAGCGGGAGTTGAATAACCGCCAGCGTCGATGGCTTGAGTAAATTAAGGGCTTACCATCCTGGGAAGGCGAATGTTGTAGCTGACGCATTGAGTAGGAAGACACCTCAAGAGAAGGCGATTGCAAGATTGACAGTACATCCTCAGCTTCAGAGGGATCTAGCTTGGCTAGAGTTGGACATCCAGTTTCCTGATGAGGATGCCCAATTGTATGCTTTAGAGGTTTTACCTGGTCTGGATAAGATCCAGTAGAAGTAGGGGACTTGCCCGACCTTGATGAGGATCAGAGAAAGGATGTCTCGTGGAGGGGAACCATAGTTCTCCATTGGAGCAGATGGAGTGATGAGGCAACATGACCGTATCTGTGTACCTCCTGATGCAGGGTTGAGACAGAGGATCTTACAGGAGGCTCATTGTACACCTTACTCAATACATCTAGGTACGAGTAAGATGTACCATGATGTGAGACGTTCATATTGGTGAGGAGGGTTGGAGCCCGATGTAGCCAAATTTGTGGCACAGCGTGCGACCTGTCAACAGTCAAGATAGAGCATTGCAGACCTGGAGGTGAGCTCCATCCACTTTCAGTGCCGCAGTGGAAGTGGGAGGACGTCTCCATGGACTTTGTGACTGGTTTGAGACCCAATAGGAGTTTTGATGCCATCTAGATTGTTGTGGATAGACTGACGAAGATGGCACGTTTCATTCCTATCAGAGAGACGTGACTAGTGTGTAGATTGGCTGAGGAGTACACTAGACAAATAGTGAGACTTCATGGAGTACCGAGGACGATCGTCTCTGATCGAGATGGAGGGTTCACCTCGAGATTTTGGCAGCAGATTCAGACTACATTGGAGATGATTCTACACTTTACGACTACGTTTCACCCCCAGACAGATGGTCAGTCAAAGAGGACCATACAGACCCTGGAGGATATGTTGTGAGCTTGTGTGTTGGATTGGGGACAGGGATGGTCTGATTACCTCCCACTAGTTGAGTTCTCATACAACAACAGCTGGCATGCATCTATTGGGATGGCTCCTTTTGAGGCACTGTATGGACGTAGGTGTCGTACACCTTTACGTTGGGATGAGCCTAGCAATATCAGTGGGATTGCGCTAGAGCAGATTCAGGATGATATGGCATAAAGGGGAAACTGAGTCCCCGATATGTCGGTCCTTTTGAGATACTAGATAGAGTTGGGAGGGCAACCTACAGATTAGCATTGCCTCTGAGATTAGAAGGTGTTCACCATGTGTTCCATGTGTCTTAGCTGAGAGAGTACATACCAGATCCGAGGCACATTGTGATTTATGATGATTTGGTGGTTGCGCCGGACCACACCTTTACTGAGCACCCTATTGCAGTCTTAGAACGAGGTGTGAGACGCTTGCGTTCGAAGGACATTCCTATGTTGAGGATACAGTGGTCTAGACATGGACCTCAGGAGGCTACCTGGGAGACTGAGGATAGTATCCAAAGGAACTATCCAGAGTTTTATGCTGAGATAGATGCGCCTAGGTTCGATGAGTAGATCTTAGTGCTATCTTGGTGAGTATATGATTATGTGCTTACGTGCTTATATGCCTTGATGTGTTTACTCGATGCTAGCTATGATGTGATTTATGATCTTATTAGATCTTGATGTGCTAGCGTGATGTATGATTATAGCTGGAGAAGGTTCTTTCCTCCACGCTATCTGAGTGTGATTAGGATTTAGCTGGAGATGATTCTTTTCTCCATGCTACCTTGATGGACATAGTTTATTGGAGATGTTATTCCCCCATGCGTTGTATATTATTATGATCTGGCTAGAGATGTGCTTCCTCTATGCCTTGTTATGTGATATGGAGCGAGATGTGACTCCTCTACGCCTTTGGGTAGCGTTATGGCCTTGTTTTCTAGAGATGATGATTCCTCCATGTTCATGTTTGAGGTTATAGACTAATATATGTTATGACCTTCTGAGCGAAGATGTGATACCTCCGATAGAGAGAGAGAGAGTTATACCTCGGCTTATGGGTCCGAGAGGATTTAGGATTTTGCAAGTTTCCGGACGAAACTTGTTTTTAGGGGGTGAGATGTAAGAGCCTAGTTGCTAAGTTGCTGAGAGTGTGAGTTGAGGACCTATTTTTAGCCTGGACCGCCCCTGCGTGACCCAATGGCCGCCCCTGCGGTTTGCCTGGGCCACACCTGCGCCTCACAAGATCCGCCATTGCGGCTTTGTGTGGCTGCAGCCATCTTTGTTGACCCTTTTACCCGTGCTTTACCCTTTACCTCTCTTTATAACCTTCTTCTCTTTCCTTCTGATGAGGGTTCTTCATCTACAGCTCCATCTCTCTCCCTACGTTCATCTTCTCCTCTTATCTCTCCTTGGATCATCTTTGATCTTCCTTGAGTTTTATGTGACTTTGAGAGCTTATGCTTGGCTTTTCTTGCTGATTGTTGATGGTTAATGTTATTGTGCCTTGTTGAGCCAGCTTGGAGGTCTTGGGAGAGTTTTGAAGTTGCATAGGTTCAGCTTGGTAAGCTTCCATGGCTTCCTCCTGCGTGAGGATGATTTTTTGTTACCTCCTGTGTGAGGATGCTGTTGTTTATACTCGGCTATGTTGATGTTACCTTTTGGTTGTATAGTTTATATTGTTTTATGCATTTGTTTTTATATCTGTCAGTGCCATGTTGTAAGGTCCAGTGAACTTGTTGTCAGGCTAGGGTCATGATCCATTGAGAGATCCTGGCCCAATGTGGCATCCCGAGTCCCGTGGATTCGGGGTGTTACAACCAGTGTCACCGTGGGGGCGGCACAGTGTTGCCGCGGGTGCCGTGACAAGGTTCCTCTGGACTCAGTGTCTCCGAGGGCGCCGTGATAGGGTTCCTCTAGATTCAGTGTAGCCGCGGGGTGGCATAGTGTCATCGCGGGTGCTGTGACAGGGTGCCTCTGGACTTCTCTTTGCTTCCCTTCTGCTTCCAATTGTTGCTAAATCTTTGGATTTCTTCATTGCTTAATTCTTCAGCTTGATGTACACAGTTGGCAACAAAATACAACCATTTGACTCTAAAAACATACTTAAACTACCTTAATAAAATAGTGATTCCATCACCTATCAATGGTTCAGCAAACACATCCATAAACTCGCAGATCACTGGGATGTCCTCTAATGATGGACTCTCGCCCTCCTTCATGGCATAACACCAGAAGGCCTCACAACCTTGTGCAATCAGTCTCAGTGCTTGTACTGCACTAATAATCATACCCGGCTTCCCAAGGTCTCAATCTCGGAAGACTTCAATCTGACCTCAACTCGGTAGAGACCGTTACGGTCCTCCTACCAACGTCTAACACATCACAAAGTCTAACCATCCAATCCATACACAGAATGTCTTCCTCATGCACCAACGGCATGACAAAGAAGTCCACAACCCAATCATGGTCCTAAATGTATAGGACAACCATGTACCTCTCGGGTACCTCTAACCTGACCTCCCCTCTGGTAACCCTATCTAGGAAGGTCTACCTTCTATTGTATCTAAGGTTAGTCTATCAACGCATACATCAAAAAGCAAAGAGTGTGTAGCACTTACATCAAACAAAACTCCAATAGGTAAACCATTAACAAAGATGGTACTTGTAACCGCTAACGCCAGCGGCTCCACTGCATGTGATTACTCAAAACTCGAACCTATGCTCCTGAGGTCATCACCATAGTCTCTGCCTCTACTCCTTCTACACCGGAAAGAGGAGAGTCTTACTGAATAGGAACAATGCCTTGTTGACAAAAGGGAGCCAGATGACCTAGTACACCACATGTAAAGCAAGTTATCGGTGCCAAGGGGTACTCAGAGTGCAAATAGCCTAGATCACCATAGTTGACACACAATCGTCCCGTCTTCGCAATCTGTGCGAATAAAGGGTAACTCGATCTTCTTCGTTTACCCTTAGTAACCTTAGCATGGGAAGAAACTTGCTGATGCGATATCCTGTTTCGTCGGTAGAAAATCGATCGTTGTCCAATCTTACCACACGTAAAGAACGTCACTAAAGATCTCTTACACTTCGGTCGCAGGTGTCCAGACTCCCCATAGTTGTAACAGGATCTCATCCCACCAGAATTCCGTGTGGACAGGGGATCACTCGAACGTCTATGTTCCAGACTCTGTCTAACACCTAAAGGATTTGCTTCATTACTCACTAGTTCGGTCCGTTGTTTCTTCTTTGATATGGAAGCTTGTGTCAGTCCCACCGATGTTGGTAAACCCGGTGTAGGTCTACCTGCTCTTTCAGCCTTTTGTACTTGGTGTATATATTCTCGAAACTTGGGTCCACTCATCGAGACATAGTCAGTCTCCTCATATCCGTCCTCTTCTATAGGCGAAACAACAACGGAATTTGGTCCGTGACCTATCGCTATTGGAGGAAGAGGGGGTATACCCCTTCCTCGTCCTACTACAAATGTTGCTCTAGTCTGAGTCATCTACAGGGTATGCACACCTAATCTTATAAGGCTATATATGCCATATATATATATGGCTCACTCTACAGTCTTCCTAATCTGCAGATCAACTACAACATAGTATAAACCGTTAGCTAACAGAAATGAATAAGGATGAAGTAATAGCACAAATACACACCAACACATCACAATATGCAATGCCACACACACATCCGTTTATTATCTTTACTTAAGTTATTCCATTACTAACTTATTTTGTGGCGCGAGGAGCCTAAAGAACCTCGGCTCTTCCCCCTTTAACATAGGGTTTTGCGTGGGGGTGGAATTACCACCTGCCCCCTATGTTACTGGCTTTAGAGCACCTCCTCCATTCATCGAGCTTTGGCAAGTGATCACTACCCGGTTATAATACACTTGGGCCATATAATGTAATGAAGTGGTCATCCTAGTCCGATTTATGTTATAAATGCAGCAATCATATGCACACACACAACCATCACAAACACTCAAATCCACAACTTCACGCTAACTAAGTCCTATGGACTTACCAGAAAATCTCGTAAACTTGTACCATATCACAGTTTCCCCTTGAGGAAACGATCAACGTCTACATAAGCAAGGCACACACAATATCAAACGCTGCAAAGGTTAGGAGACGCGTCTCCTACACCTCATAACCACAATCAACTATAACCCACATCTAAACCTTAGAATCCTCAACATTCATACATGTGCCTAAGGCACAACCCAACATACAACTCATCAAGCTCATCCTCAACCACACTAGCCTAGCCATAAGCCAATGCCAATGGAAAGGAAGGAAGGAAACATACCAACTAGGTCTGCCTTGGACACGCACCGGCGGAAGCAAGAGACGCAGGGGCGTTGAATCAGTGAGGTGCATGGGTGGCTCGACCCAAGGCGCAGGTACGGCTCAGCTCGGGCGCAAGGGCAGCTGGTGTGCAGAGGGTTGGTCTTCGACTTCTCTTCGATCCTTCTCTCAATCTCTCTTCACTTCTTCACGATGCAGCAAGCATATACACGCATATATAAACATGTATGAACATCAAAACGTCCAGGAAAGATCCACACAAGCCTATGCTTATGAATACTAAGCTAAAGAGGAAGAAAAGAAGCAAAGAAGAAAGGATGGAAGGAGAGATGAAGAACTTACCACAATTGGGGATAAAATAGAAGAAAGATAAATAACAACACTCTACAGTTAACTCTCTCAGCTCAGCAACAACAACACTAACATCCTCATCCAAAGCCAAACTCAACACTCTCACAAGCTCACACAAGATCAAAGAAGATCAAGAGGAAGATCCAAAGGGAGATAGGAAGAGAAGAATATGAACATTAGGGGTAGAAGGCTGGAGAAGATGAAGCAAACCCTCATTAGGAAACAAGGGAAGCTTATATAGGAAGTCAGTCAAAAGCATGGTCAAGAGTCAAAGGTGGCTGCAGCCGCACAAATCCGTAGGGCGGATCTAGTAAGGCACATGGGAGGCCCTCATGATGCGCAGGGGTGGCTCAGTCAGACTCAGCACCATCCAGAACCTAAAAGACTAAGGCTCTTACACCCTAGTTAGATCTTCATAAATCATATCAACAAAAACAAAAAGGTGTTGCCTTTGGTCCTTTATTGAGTCTGGGCCGTCTGGCTGTAGAAGGAGACCGGAGTCTAGAGAACAAGAGAACAAGAGACGGCGCAGATTGCAGATGACTGAGATGAGAGCCTGTAAAAAGGGACATGCACGGAAAGGGTTATCTTTGTTTTTTCTAGAAGGGATAACAAGAGAATGAGAGTGAAAGAGAAGTGGAGAATTAGAGAAGGAGACCGGAGAAGCAGACCGAAGAAGGAGACCAGAGAGGGAGAAACTCAGTGACCGGAGAAGGAGACCCGACACTTCCCTTGACACGCCTCCGTTGCCTCATTGCGTAGAACTCCAAAAGGGAAAAACTCAGAGGGAACTCAACCGACGTAGAGAGCAAGATACTGTCACGCAAAAACAAAAAGAGAAACATAATGGGCATGCAAGCGGCAAACTGTTATATCCAAATCCAGGTTTTTTTATTAAATTGAATTAGGTTTTCGGTTTTTCCGGTTTTTGAACAAAACCGAACCGAAACCGATTTCATAAAAATACAGACCAAAGACCGAACCTAAATTTTCGGTTTAGGTTCGGTTTGGACCGGAATCACTCAGTTCGGTTCGGTTTACCTGAACCAAACCAATTATGCTCAACCCTACTTTTTTTCATTTGTGAAGACCTTTCCAAGTGAATCAAGATTGTTCACAATCTCAGTGAATCGTGTGAACATCTCGTTTGGAGTCATCTTGAATAATTCATATTGCCTGAGGAAGATGCTTATCTTTGTGTCCTTGACTTGACTTGTTCCTTCGTATGTAACTATTAACTTGTCCCATATTTCCTTTGCACTCTTGCATGATGAGACATGATTGAGTTCATTTGCATCCAATCCACAATAGAGCAAGTTCATGGCTTTTTAATTCTTTGACACGCTATCTAACCGTGGTGGTTGGGATTTTTGGACTAGTTTGAATAATGCTCCATAGTTCCATATCTTGATCAATAATAAAAATTTGCATTAGTGCTCTCCAATGGGAAACGTTGTTACCACTGAAGAGGGGTGGTCGAGATGTGGATCTTCCTTGAGTGAAGCCTCCATCACCTACAGAGTTCATGATTAGTCTCACTAATGGTTAAATCAATATACGTGAGTATAGCCCTGATATCAATTGAAGAACCGAATAGGTGAATAAAAAGGATATAAATACTTTAGAAGGGGGGTTGAATACGGTATGGAAACTTTTTGCAATATCGTATATCAAGGCTTTAAAACTAATCTCAAGGCCTTGAAGTCGATCTCTGCGCTTAGTGACAAAACTGTTTCTCAAGGCTTTGAAGTGAATTTCAATGCCTTAACTTCGAAACCTGCATAAAGTTGTTAGTCAAAATAAAACGCGATAATAAGTGCAGAATGTAAAAGATCGATGCAACGATATGTTTACGAAGTTCGGCCCTAACAACCTACTCTCCGCCTAGGGTTTCCGACCCTAGGATTCTAACTATCTATTATCTGCTTTTTGTGAGTCCTAGATATAATCTAGAAGAACTTATCATCTTCTCTCAATGTAGCCTCAATGCTACGATCTACCCAACTCTATTCTAGCAATAATAGCCTAGTTACTTCGTAGAGTAACACACTCGAGCATAACACTATAATGAGATGCCAATGGAGCTCTTGTGTTTATCTCACTCTAAGGAAGTAAACTAATGTAAGCTTAAGAGGAAGATAAACTTTTGGATCGATGAAGATGTTCTTGGTTTATTGCTTGAAGACTTGGTTTCCTTCACTTGTAAGCTCTTGTTGTTCTTCATCTTCAATCGTCATCTTTATTTATAGTCTTTTGTGGAGATCTTCTTTTAGCTTTTGTCCCATAGCCATTGTAACGTCTATATTTCTCCATAGAATACGCTGCTTGGTTGAACAAGATCTTGTTTGAGAAGTAGCCGTTGCAAGATCTTCATCTTTAAAGTTGTTGCAAGTTGTTGAAGATCTTCAAGCCCTAGATCTTCTCTTGAAAGCAGTTGTAGATCTTCTTCACCGTGATCTTCTTTTCTAGCCGTTGAAGATCTTCTATTATCTTCTAACCCATTGAGTCGAGATCTTTCTCGTTGGTTGGATCGAATCTTTGAAAGTCATTGTCCGAGATCTTCTCTCCTAGATTGTTGGTTAAGATCTTATCTACGAATGCGTTCAGCTGAGATCTTCCAAGATCTTCTTGTTTGGTTAGTTAGCCTTTGAAGATCTTCTCCTAGATCTTCTCTCTTGGTCGTTGTAGATGTGCGTGTGTTATAACAAATCCCTTAGTCGAGTTCTTCCCTTCTAATGTTTTTCAAGACCTACACACTTTAACAAACAAACCAAGACATGCAATCTAGAAATATAATTGATATTTATTAGTTTATAAAACCACATTTTATACTTAAGTCTTCCATCATTTAAATAAAAACAATTCATATCAAAGGAGGAGTTATCAAAGAGGTTGAAGCTTGATTAATACTTGTTTGTGCAGGAACTTGACCTTAATTATCAATTTGAGAGAAGCTCAGTTACTTTAAAAATGTTGTGGGGTCTAGAGCATTAAACATTATAATTTTGTTGTTGTCTACAATGAGACGACATTGCCTATAGAAATTGATTCCATTCAAATGATTATGCAAAAAAGTGATATTCAAAGTAGTTTAGGTGCCATCTCAAGCAACACAATAATGGTGATGTAAAAGATACAAGTTGACATCTTCCTAAGAAGAAGGAAAGGGTAGTAGAATGAGGGATGCAACTTCTCGTGCTAGCATGATTGGTATCAAGGATCAAACTCAATTGGTTTGTACCATATCTAGGTTCAGAGGCCCTCAAAATTTTGATGTTGACGACAATGAGTGTAGGGTCAGGAAGTGATGGCGAGAAGGCATTGTGGACAGGAAGTGAAGGTGATGACGATGATGATATACCTACAATGGCAGACCCGAATGACAAGAGTGGTGATATATAAATAAGTTAGTTCACGGTTTTCTTTGATTCGATGGAAAGACGTTTGTGTAAGGATCAAAAATATGAAATTTTGTTTGGATGAAGAAATGAAAGCTTTTGTGAAAGTGAATTTTGATCCAAGAAGAGGGATTTTAAGTACACGGTGGTGGATTTACAACATATCAACCATATACGCATTTCGAATGCATCATGCATCCGGCTTCAAAAACTGTGAAGAAAAAGGATTTGTTTCCTGACATGTTGATACAGTCACGCACTTTGTAACAGTGTCAGTTTTAGTTTTTTAGTATAGTCAACAAAGAAAAATTATCACATTTCAGAACCCGTAACCGTGGTACTTACGGTTACAGATTTTGAAACTGTGATTTTTTTTTCTTTCATGCATTCGCAATGCGGCCGCGGTTATGTATTGCGAATCCGGTTGGCATTTGTAAAATCCATTGTCGTGCCTTTATACCTTCCATCCAAAAATGATGTGGATGAACATGTAATATGTGTTCGTGAAATCCATAGGCTTAAAGAATTAAATTTGGTCTCCAAATGATGCCTTTAATAGATTGATAAAATGCTCTTGGTTCATTTGTAAATAGATTGGTTCAAAAAAAATAAAATGGTGATGCAATAACAAAAATGGCGAAGTAAATAGCCAATTTCAATGGAATGTAGATGCATCTAATGAATTTTGCATGGGATATATTAGGGTACATACCCTGGCATGCATACATACGTCGGTTATGAGTCCATAAAATTAAGATAGGGTTTGTACGAGCCCAAAAACTGTTATTCAAACTGTTAGGATGGAGTTTAGTAGAGAAAGATTACAAATTATGATTTTATGTTGTTTAAACTTTTATTTCTGGAATTTGATTTCAATCCATACAAGAAGTATAAAACTTTGAAATCAGTGCTCTAGTATGTAGATCAATAAGGAAAACGAAGAACAAGCTTGAAAGGTTGTTGAAAGCATATGAGGACTTGCTTTAGGAATTAGAAGGGAAATTGATCATTAAATTGTATTAAATCTTATAGGCATGCGTACTATCAGAAGGATGAGATATAGAAAATGGTGGATAGGTATGGAGCTCAATTAGACATGTTTATATTTAGGTTTGGGCTAGACTCTGGTTGGGCTTTATAAAAGTTATGCCTATTTATCCGGACCCGGGCCGGTTCAAGTATGATTGGTAGGCCAATAGTGGTTGTCGTACTTGCCCGGCCCGGCGGGCAAAGTGGGCCTGTGATACCCATTTAGAAAATGAATTAGCTCGAGTCGAGCTTTTAATGAGCCGAAGGTGAGCCGAGCCTAGATAGCTTGTCTCATATTACCTAAATAAAATAGGTTGTGCTAAGTTGTTTTCTACTATTACTAGTAATCAAATAATAGTGGCAAAGAAGACGCACAATAAACTACTTTCAAAAAATTATAGTGGCAGAGAAAATGCACAAAAAATTACTTTCAAAACTCACACAAGATATCTTGCTATACAACAAGGGTCGGGAAGACCACGTGGTTCAACTAGAAATGACCCTCGTTAGCCAAATTACCGTCAGTATAGTATTATGAGACGGTCCATGAGAAGTATATATCTCATTGGGTATTATTAGTAACATCACATTGAGTCCCCGTTTGGTTGTAACTTCGAAAACGGAAACGAAATGAACTTAGTCCATATGCGTACCTTGTTCATGAATTTTTTTGAAATCATTGCTCCGCCATTTTGTTTTCCTATAGGGTATCAAAAGTAATTAAATTCTATACCAATTACTTCAAATCACAAGGAATGATTCCAAAAAATTTCATGAAAAAGGATATACATATAAACTAGAATCGTTTTCATTCCATTTTCGTTTTCGGAGTTAACCAAACGAGCCTAAGTATTATCACTTATTTCAAAAACGTTTCCTTTTGTATTGACCCTCCCGCATATTCCTCTTTTAGTCCACAACTGAAAATGCTAGAATATATTTTTCCTAAGTTTTCCAAATTTTGCATCTTATCATGAAAAACAACCGGCAATTTTATACAATATATCATATCAAAGAATTTTGCTGTATGGCCAGGGCATCTCTAAACTCCATAGGTCTTCATATGAATATGTTGAGAGTTCAGCATATTGGTATCACTTTCCTCCACAAACTCCATCCGATTTGGATCATCTTTCACCTTCACCATTCTCCTCGTGCAAGAATTCCGTGATGTTGCCACAACTACTGCATCTTTGGCCATCTTCAATATGTGATCTGCTAAGACCATCTCATCTTCCTCATTCTTAAAACCCTCCAATTTAACCATATTCAGATTATGTAATCGTCCATCCAGTGAAGCCTCACTCTGACATTCGTTTATGTACTTGTTTGTGAAAGAGGAGCACGTAGGATCAATCTACAAATACTTGAAAATCAATCATAGGTGGTACACAATCATTCCAACTATGTAAATAAGATGAAAGAGAAGCCAACCTACCGTCACAAAAAGATTCTTTACATTAGGGCAAACTTTCAAGAAGGTGACAAGAGAATTTATGTTCTCCTCTTCCATGCACCTATCGATCCACCATAACTCTTTCAAGTATCTGAAACCGGGGAATGAGTATAGTGTTGGCCTGATCAACGCCTGTGTATAAATAAATATTGGCTAGTATTCAATTAATTGTTATCTCAAAATTCCAGTGTAAGGGCAAACATAAGTAAGAACATATATAAGGCTGACCTCGAATGCCCATTGACAGATGGTGATATTCTTTGCTCGTTCAATGTATGAGTTTTTCCATAAGAGGTATCTACTGGGACCATTCATACTCATAGCCACAGGGAGATCTCTGAAGTGCAACATAACATCCGTGAAGCTACAAGATGGCGCGAAAATAAACACAGCAGGGCATTTCCCACGATAGTGAAGAGATTTAAGAGTTCCAGCAAATACATGGATTGATTCAACCTGCAGGCAGTCTATAATTGATACATGCCTTAGATTCAAATGGCCATACACGCTTACATCAGATAGAACTTCAGACTTCCTAATTTCAATGCTTTCCAGGTCCTGGATGCCCGACAACAATGATGCAACAATGTCGTAATACAGATTACCAACCGCTGTCAGTCGAACAAAGCTTATAGGAATCTCAGAAGGGGAAGGTAGATACTTAAGCATCAGGCTCAAACAGATCTTCCAAACAGATAAGTCACGGAGAACTCCACGGGAGAAATCAAGGTGAAGCTTTCCAGTGCGTGGACCCACGGTTGCAACAAAGATGTTTCCCGATTTGAGAGATCGGAATTTGAGGTTAAATGGGTAGCTGAACCCTACTAATGTTGTGGCTGTGATGCTAATGTTTCCATGATCATGTTGCATTGTATGGAGATCTCGCCATTTAGTTGAGAGGAGCCTTGTTTGTGCCAACGATTTGCTGTTTAGCAAGCAAATTATGCTTTGCAGCACTTCAACCGGAAGATCACTTATTCTATCTTCTTCCATTGAAAGCCTAGAGTACAAAGGGTAGTAAGTAATTGATGAGATTCTAATTTAAGCTAGATTAATGATTTCATGTTCTAACAACACAGAAGTAAGGATATTAACTTGTGGATTTTCATAGGCAGTGTATCAAACTCAACAACCTCTACTTCATCCTCTTCTTTCGACAAAGTACAATTCTATTCAATCATCTAAAGGAATGCTGCTTTCTTGATTAATCAGTCCAATAAATTGGAAGGATAATATAATGTACACGGCCTTTAAATCTGATCGTGTTCTGAAATGTCAAGGACAATTCAACAGGGAGGCTATCAAACTGAACAACTGTATGCTCTACTTCATCCTCGTCTTTTGACAAAGTACAATTCTATTCAATCATGGGAGTATTGTTTTCTTGATCATTCAGTCAGATAATTGTAAGGATAATACATGTACACACAACTACTGCCATTAATTCCAACCGTGTTCTGAGTTTTTCAAGGACAATTCAACCACAATAATAGGGGTATCAAACTCAACAGCGACTGCAAGCTCTACTTCATCCTCTTGTTTGTGCAAAGTACAAGTCTATTCAAACATCGATCTGAGTATTGTTTTCTTGATTAATCAGTCAAATCAATTGGAAGGATAATATATGTGCATCGCTACTATCCTCATTTCAGATCGTGTTTTGAGTTTGCCAAGGACAATTCAACAGCAATAAATCAACTACAATAGACACTTTGAAATCAACTCATTGGATGATTCAACAGGTTTGGGATGAAGAAGAATAGCTAGCTAATTCAACACAATTCAGAAACAAACCTCCCAATTACGCCTGTGAATTAGTCGAATGATGGAAGGGGGTGATGGTGGACTTGGCTGTTCTCGGCGGCGCATTCCCAGTTAGGTTTCGCTAGGCGGCCAGGTCATTGCAACTTCTGTTGTTGCTTTCACGAGTGAGATGATGTTGGCGAAATAGGCAGATTAGAACCCGGTGAATTTTAATTGTAATAGAATTAGGGGTAATTAATTAACAAAAAAAAAAAAAAGAATTAGGGGTAGTTATGCAATAATCCGCTCCAACAAATTTTGGGCGAAACATATCTTATGTTGGGCCGCTTTTATTTTTCTTTTGGTGTGAATGTTGGGCCGCTTTTATTATTCCTTCTTTTAAGGTAAATAGTGTTCGAGCTTATGTTTGTTTTCTTCAATAAAAAATAAGTATTCGAGCTTATGCTTCTTCTAGTACTTTTACCCGGAAAAATATTGTTCAAAATTAAATATTATATGTAGTGTTATAATGATAAAAAAAAAAGAATAAGTATTCGAGCTTATGCTTCTTCTCGTACATATAAAAAATAGTACATCAAAATATAATTTATAACAATAGATAATAGCTCGATCTATTAAGTCATTTATCTTATCTATTTTTTGTTTTAAATTTAAAATTATATTGTATTTAGATATGTA
Organism: Fagopyrum homotropicum; assembly: GCA_033239125.1. Taxonomy (NCBI): domain Eukaryota; kingdom Viridiplantae; phylum Streptophyta; class Magnoliopsida; order Caryophyllales; family Polygonaceae; genus Fagopyrum; species Fagopyrum homotropicum. The sequence continues at coordinate 88,761,992 of BSWB01000003.1, read as the reverse complement.
GATATAGATTCTATAGTTTAAGTTATATAGATATTATATGTAGTGTTATAATGATAAAAAAAAAAAGATGCAACTTCTTTATGGGAAGTGTTCAAGTAAGGCCCATTATTCCGGTACGGCCGTGCGGCCGTCTGTACGGCCGACAAGTGTCCCGAAAAAAAAAAAAAAAAAAAAATTTTTTTTTTTTCTGAACGATTTTTTTTTTTTTAAAACGAGTAAAAGTAATAGTTCAAAACTTATTATGGAATAGTTCATAACTTATAAAAGGATAGTTCATGAATTATAATAGAATAGTTCATAGTGTAAAATTTATAAAGGATTGAAAGTAATAGTTCAAAACTTATTAAGTAATAGTTCATAACTTCTAAAAGGATAGTTCATGAATTATAATAGAATAGTTCATAGTGCAAAATTTATAAAGAAGTGAAAGTAATAGTTCAAAACTTATTATGGGATAGTTCATGAATTATAATAGAATAGTTCATGAATTATAATAGAATAGTTTAAAGTGCAAAAATTTATAAAGGAGTGAAAGTAATAGTTCAAAACTTATTATGGGATAGTTCATGAATTATAATAGAATATTTCATGAATTATATTAAAAAGTAATAGTTCATGGATTATATGGGAATAGTTCAAAGTTTATAGGATAATAGTGCATAAATTATAACATGGTAGTTCAAATAAATTTTCATTAGTTTCCGGAAAAAAAAAAAAAAAAAATTTTTTTTTTCGGGACACGTGTCGCCCGTACGGTCGGCCGTACGACCGTACCGCAATAAAAGGGTCGTGCCTGAACATTTATCACTTCTTTATTAATAAATTTGTGAAATAATTAAGATTTTTATTCTCAAACTATTATATATTATTTGTTGAATAGTTATTGTCTTTGTTCTCAAATTAGATAAAAAGAATAACTTTTTTAATCTATTCAATTAAAAATATAGAGGATTAAAATAAATTTTACATTTAAAACTTGTCACACTCTTAACTAACTATCATTAAATAAAAGAAAATTGTCTAATTATAGTGACATATGTTTATTTGTATATACAATACAAAATAAATAAATAAATAAATAAAATATATTCGGCGATCAATGTTTTAAAAAAATAGTCCATCAATTTACGATTTGTCAAAATAGACAAAATATATGACCTTTTAATTTATGCATTTTTAAAATAAAATAAAATATAGTGTAGTTAGATAGTCAATCAAAATTGAAAACAAAGTGACATTATAAACCAAATATTAAATAAACGATTTTATCCGGTTTAGATCTTAACATCTAATATGGTCCGAACAAAAACATGGATCCGAAATATCGCACAAAGTTTCAAAATATAAAATGTAAAAGTGGGCAAACCAAAATCAATTAGCATTACACAAAGTATCTTCAACTCTTATCAAAATTTCAAAGTGGATATTAGTGGCGGTGTTGGGGGTATGGGAGGGGCCACTGCCCATGTTGACATTTCGGAGACCAAGGGGTAAGGTAGGGCACTGGGTTCAAGGGGCGCAAATCTTCGCCATCGACCACTGTGAACCGTCATGGATTGTGGAGGAGAAACTGGAAAATGAAGATGCAAGTTGAAATTGAAACGAAGGTGGACGAAGGACTGAAGGAGAAGGTCCGAACTCCGAAGGAATCGGTGGAACTCTAGCACTGGAAGCCGGCTAGAACGAAGAGTCGAAGACACAAAGAAGAGGCAGAAGAAACCTAAAAACAATTTCTGTTTTTCATAGCCCATAGTCCTATCTTTTAAAATAAAGAAGTCCAACCTAATACATAACAAATGGCCAAATTTGTTGTGTAGGCTTTTTTAAGATTTTGATCTACAACTAGGCTCATACCATAACTGATGCGTTCTTGGATGCATTCAAGGACAAACTCCGGTTCTAGATCGAGCTTGAACTTCAACTACTCCGTTTTGTTATGTTCGGATGGATTTGATGTAGAAAACAAGTTGGTGGAAGCTTGAGAGATGATGTTGCGGAAGTGTATGATTGATTCGATCTAGAGAGATCGAACAATCCTTGAAGTGGAGCGAACTAGTGATCCTTGAAGGATCCTCGAGTTGGAAACTTGGATCAAAGATCAGAAGCAAGAACTTTAACAGAGAGGAATATGTGATGCCCAATAACTAAGTGAAGAACCGTTAGGTGATGTAAATAATATAGATAATACTCTAGAAGAGGGGGGGTTGAATAGAGTATGGGAACTTTTCGCAAACCAAATCTCAAGGCCTTGAAACTCCTTTCAAGGGCCTTGATGTCAATCTGTGTTACTAGTGAAACTTCGATTTCAAGGGCTGTGAAACTCAATTTCAAGGGTCTTGACTTCTTGCTCCTGCAAAACAAAGTTAGTCACAGTAAAGTTTATGAGGTGCGGAATTGAAAATATTGACACGAGAATATGTTTACGAAGTTCGGCTCTAAATAGCCTACTCTCCGTCCCAGGGTATATCCATAGGATCTAACTATCTATTATCAGCTTCAAAAGAGTCCTAGATACAAACTAGAAGAAATCCCCTTCTTCTCTCACTTGTAGCCAATGCTACGATCTAGCTCCAACTCTTAACCTAGCTATAATAGCCTAGTTACTTCGCAAAGTAACACACTCTAGTATAACACTTTTTAGATCTACCAATGGAGCTCTTGTGTTTTTTCTCTCTCTAAGGGGATAAGACTTTTACGTAATTGCGAGAAAGAAAAACAACGAAAGAAGATGATTATGTTGCTTAAGGATGCGAAGAAATTTTTCCGATGTAGGCTTGTGTATCTTCTTCTTCGACCATCATCTTCATTTATATCTTCTATGGAAAGATCTTCTAGCCGTTGTAGAGATGACCGTTGGAAGCCTTCTTTTCCATGAAGATCGTAAGATAGACGTTGCACATCTTCGATCCTACGAACACGTTGAGTCTTTTACTCCTTGATCTTCTCGTCTTCTGTTGGATAAGAGAGAGAAGATATTTGTGCCATTTTTTTTGTTTAGAGAATCTTCTCGAAATGATTCTCTATCCTTCGGTTGAGATTTTCCTTTGGTTGACAAAATCTTTGTTTGATAAGATCTTCTTGTTACTGAATCTTCAAAGAAGATCTTCAATATATTTGAATCCTTTGTTCCGTGTACTTTAGATTCCAAGGCCCTTGATCTTCGTCTTTTTGAACTTGTTCTTCAATCAACATTCAAGGCCCTTGACATGTGAATATATAACCTGCACTAAATTCAAACCAAACATCTAGAAATATAATCAAGTACATTGTTAGAATATCCAACTGCTATATTTGTGTAAAGTCTTCCATCATCAACACCTGTAAACCATTTCAATCAAGGTGGAGTTTTCAATCTCCCCCTTGATGGAAGGCAACACAAAATTTTGTACCTGCATTTATTAGTTTAGCAATGCTTATAACAATCTCAAAACTAAAAATGCAGAATGTAGTACATCGGAAATGTCGGATCATATTTCTCCCCCTTTGTCTTTCAACAAGGGAGAAAAAACAATGTCAAACCTGGAAGTCTTAAAAACATATTACAGACCCAAACATAAATGTAGTTTCAATGAGGTTCGAAAAAGCAGTCTACCCATAAGAAAAGATTTGTCAGCTTTAAAATTCCTCATAGAACTTCTTCTTTCCTTTGCATGAAGTTTTCTTATAACGCCAATCATCCATTTCAGCAGCCAAACGTCTTTTCTTTTCTTCAGCTCTTCTCTGTTTAATAATTTGATACTCAACTTTGGGCAAGAACATTGGCTCTTCATGAGTTGGGTACAAAATTGATTTATTCTGGACACGCCTTTTACAATTCAAAAGCATATTCTCAACCTGCTCTTGAGTATGTTGAGCTACATCTTTAGGTATGGGCAAAATACTCCCCATTGTAGTTAGTGTAAGAGCATTCATCAAATACATGTCATTGACTTTAGAATTGATGGTAGCCAGTAATCAAATTTGAGTCCATTCTCCTTTTGGCATCAAACTTAAAATCAGATAATTCACAATTGAGACGAGCTATTGCATTTTCACATCCCTCTAACCTGATTTCTGGAGTAAGAGATAATTTAACTTCTTCATTTGGATTCTGAGTAACTCCTTTTCCTTTCAAAGTCCATGTTTCTGCAAGAGTTTTCTCAATCCCTGGATGTTCTAAGCAGTTCTCATCAATTTTGTTGTTAATGGATTGTCTATTCTCAAAAGATGTATCAATCTTGTAATAATCAAAGACCTTAGGCAACAAATTTCCATAGGGCCAAGGAATAGATCTCTTAGAGTTAACAAAATGCAGCATATGATTGAGAATTAGATTTGGCACATCTATAGCCACATCAGACATAAGTAAATGAATTAATTCCAGAGATTGATCAGCCAACAGCTCTCTTGAGTTAGCACGGGGAACAACACATTGAACTTGTATGGTGAATACTATTTTAGCCTCTAACGTCAGAGAAGTATGGGTGAGTTGACGTGAGTTTGAATTGGGAATCAGAAAATTCTCTTTAGCAATACGAACACTCTCTGACCTTGAAGGATAATTGAACTCTACATCTGTAGGAATTTCTAAGATTTCACTGAGAATAGAAGAAGTGAGTGAAATTTGAGTACCTTTGACTGAAGATTCAAGAGTAATACCCCCTTTGTCCTTTTTCGTGGTGAGATTAAAATAGAATAGTCTCGTGAGCCGTGAAAAAGCAAAATCTCCAGGGTTTAAAACCTTCTAGATAGTTGAACTCTTCAGCTTGTTTATACAGGGTATCTTGAGAGTATCGAGAAAGTTAGTATCCACCAAATCACACATATAGAGTGGTCGATTGTGGAAGCCATCAAGCCAAGATCCAGAAGCTTGAAAATTTATAAACCATGATGATGGAAGCCCAATAATCTGAGATGTATTTCGATCTTCAGAAGGTTTTTCTTCTCTCTTGATTGAAAAATTCTGAACAACTTTCTTGTTTGAAGATGGATGAGCAAATCTCTTGCTTCGAGGTGCCACGAGGAAAGTTTGAGAGAGAAAACAAAGAATTTTGAAGTAGGGTTTCTTGTGAAAGAATAAGAAAGCTAAGAAATTAGGTCCTTTTTATCAGGATTATGACCAAATCTTATTAAAAAATTCAAGCTTTTTAAAACCAAAATCAAAACTGTCTCAAGTAAAGGATTAAATTTTTTTTTTAAGAGTTGAAATATCTAACAGATATTAACTCTTAAAAGATCCGTAAATTCAATTTACCCTTTACAATGTTTCAAGGTCCCTTGAATTAGATTTCAAGGTCTTTGGAATCATCAATTGGGCTTGCATGCATAGGATGATTAAAACTCGTTTACTCCCCCTGTTAATGCTTCCTTGTTCAACATACCAAGTTCCAATCTAATAAAATTAAATTTTCATCATGAAGAGGCTTGGTAAAAATATCTGCAAGCTGCAAGTTAGTTGAGATAAAAGAAATCGAAACATCACCTTTCTCAACATGATCACGTATAAAGTGATGCCTTACATCAATATGCTTAGTCCTTGAATGCTGCACAGGATTTTTAGTTATAGAAATAACACTAGTATTATCACATTTTATAGGAATACCTCTCAAGTCAAAGCCAAGGTCACGAAGTTGTTGAACAATCCAAAGAATTTGAGCACAACAGGCTCCAACAGATATGTATTCGGCCTCAGCTGTGGATAGGGCAACGAAATTTTGCTTCTTGGAGTGCCAAATAATTAGGGATGACCCTAAGAATTGACAACATCCAGAAGTACTTTTTCTATCGACTTTAGAACCTGCAAAGTCTGCATCTGAATAACCAACAAGATGAAACGAGCTCTGACATGGGTACCATAACCCTAGATGCTTAGTGCCATTAAGATATCAAAAAATTCTTTTCACAGCTATCAAGTGTGACTCTTTAGGATCAGGTTGAAATCTTGTACACATGCACACACTAAACATAATGTCAGGACGACTAGCAGTTAGATACAACAATGAACCGATCATACCTCGATACTCCTTTTGTACTACACTTTTGTCATTCTTGTCATGATCTAGCGAAAGTGTTGAACTCATAGGAGTCTTTGCAACCTTAGATTGATCCATTTTGTACTTTTAAGCAAGTCTTTAGTATACTTGCTTTGATTGAGAAAAATTCCTTTCTTTGCTTGTGTAACTTGAAGTCCAAGAAAGAAATTTAACTCTCTCATTAAGCTCATCTCAAGTTCCCTGCACATAATATCTGAAAATTCCTTGCAAAGGGAGTCATTAGTAGCACCGAAAAATATATCATCAACATAAATTTGTACTACTAAGATGTCGTTGCCTCTAGTTTTGATAAACAATGTTTTATCAATCAAACATCTTTTGAAATTGTTTTCAAGAAGATATTTAGACAATCTTTCATACCAAGCTCGAGGAGCTTGCTTAAGACCGTAAAGAGCTTTGTCTAATTTAAAAAGATAAGCCGGAAATTCATCATTTTCAAAACCAAGAGGTTGAGCATCGCAGACTTCTTCTTCTAAGAAGCCGTTTAGAAAAGCACATTTTACATCCATTTGAAAAAGTTTTATGCTCATGAAAGATGCAAATGCAAGTAACATACATATGGCTTCTAAGCTTGCAACAGGAGCAAAAGTCTCCTCATAATCAATACCTTCTTCTTGGTTATAGCCTTGTGCTACAAGTCGTGCTTTGTTTCGTATGACTTTGCCACTTTCATCCAATTTGTTTCGAAAGACCCACTTCGTGCCAATAACTGATCGATGCTTTTGGTCTTGTAGTAAGAGTCCATACTTTGTTCCTCTCAAATTCATTTAATTCATTTTGCATGGCAATGATCCAGTCTGGTTCTTGAAGAGCTTGAATGTTGTTCTTTGGCTCGATAAGTGATACAAAAGCGGAGAAGGCACAAAGATTATTCACTTTTGATCGAGTTTGAACTCCAGCATTTGGATCTGAGATCACATTTTCTTGTGGATGATACGAGGAGTGTTGAACATTTCTTCTTTTTACAAATGATGTAGATCCAAAAGGTTGAGCTGAATATGTCTGACTTGATTCAGGTACCGTTTGTGCATTACTTGTTGTTCCAATCTCAAGGCCTTGAAGTTGGGTTGCAAGCCCTTGAAGTAGAGTTCTGTTTTCACATATTCCAGTTTCAAGGTCTTGAAGGTGTATTTCAAGGTCTTGAGGATTTTCGTTTGGTATCTTGAATCTTCTCTTGCATATTCTTGTCTTGACCTTTAGGATCTCCCTCTTCATCCGAAAGGTTATCTTCTCTTTGATTCAGATTTAAATCTGCAAAACTCTCACTCAAAGTACCATCATTGCTTTCATCAAAAATAATATGAATGCTTTCTTCGACAACTTTGGTATGTTTGTTATATACTCGATAAGCTTTGCTATTTGAAGCATATCCAATGAATATAGCTTCATCACTACATGCATCAAATTCCCGAGATTGTCTTTTCCATTGTTGTGAACAAAACAAGTACATCCAAAAGGTTTGAAGTATGAAATGTTTGGTTTTCTTCCTTTGAAGAGTTCATAAGGAGTCTTTTTCAAAATAGGGCGAATTAAGCATCGATTTAAAATATAATTTGTTGTGTTTACTACTTCAGCCCAAAAACTTTTTGGCAAATGATTTTCTAAAAGCATTGTCCTATACATATCCTCAAGAGTGCGGTTCTTGCGTTCCACAACTCCATTTTATTGAGGAGTTCTAGGAGCTGAAAAGTTAGGAGAAATACCATATTTTGCACAAAATAAATCGAACTTAAGTTGATCAAATTCTCTACCATGATCGCTTCTTATAGAAACGATTGGTAGGTTTTTCAAACTTTGTAACTCCTTACATAATTCTGAAAACTCAAATAAGGCTTCAGATTTTTCCCGTAAAAAGGATATCCATGTAAACCGTGAGAAATCGTCTACTATAACAAGGATTTATTGTTTTCCTCTGGGAGATTTGACACGCATAGGTCCACAAAGATCCATATGTAAAAGTTCAATAGGTCGAGAAGAACTTACAGCTTTCTTAGGTTTGAATGAACCTCTTGTTTGTTTACCTTGTGTACAAGCTTTACATAGGTCATTAACCTTGAAGTTTAGGTTTGGCAAACCACGTACCAAATATTTTGTAAGTAGCTTCTGCATGGTGTGCATGCTTACGTGGTCAAGTCTTCTATGCCAAAGCCTTGGATCATCAGTCAAGACCTTTAGACATTTTAGCTTAGTTCCTGCAACTTGGTTAGTACTCAAAGAATAAACATTATTACACCTAGGAGCAGTAAGCAATACTTCTCCTGTCTTTATGTCTTGAACTTCACATTTTTCTGAATCAAACATAACTTTATTGCCTTTATCACAAATTTGAAAAATACTTAGAAGATTATATTTCAAACCATCAACTAAATAAACATCATCAATAAATTTGGTTGAATCATAGCAAATTTTACTAATGCCAATTATGTCACACTTTCCTTTATCACCAAGAGTAATAGTTCCAGATGATTGCTTCTTTAAATCTAAGAATAAAGAAGTCTTTCCACTCATGTGTCTTGAGCAACCACTATCTAAAATCCATTTGTGCTCCTTTACCTTGGTGATATCCTACAAAACAACAAACATCAACCTTTCCGGGTCGACCAAGTGGCATATTTTGGTTCATACTCAGGTTCGATCATGCTTGGTGGTCTAGTAACTTTAGTAACCCAGATTTGTTTGACCTGTTTCCTTAAACATAGAGGATATGTGTTTTTGATAATATAAGGATCATTTCTTCTATAAGGACATGTAGATTTAACATGACCCTTTTTACAACAATAGAAGTAGGTAGGCATGTGAATGCTTCCTTTTGTTGTAACAAAAGTGGTAGTAGGTTTTCTAGGAAAGCTTCTATGATATCCTATACCATTTTTGTTAAGTGAAGATTGTTGTTCACCCATCATTCTTTCTAGGTTAACTTTTGAACGAGTAAACTTAATGAGTGATGCCTTTTGGTCTTGACACATCAAAGTCAGATCAACTATTTCTTTCTCTAGATTGATATAGTTTCGATGTAGAGAAGAGAGATTGTTCTTGAGAATCAGATTTTCTGATTCCAACGCCTTGACATTGTCATCAAGTTCTTCCTTTTCTGTGTTAAGATTTTCAATCTCCAGAGACATTTCACTCAATTGTTTATCTTGTTGATGAAGTTTTTCTTTGAAAGAATTTATCCTTATTCTATGTTCCTTATCACTTAAGATAATATCCTTGAGAAATTGTTTAAGGTCAATCTCAGGTTAAGACAAGATTGTACTTACCTTATTGTCGATGTAAGATTTGAGTTATCTTCATGATCGACCATAAGACACAAGTTTGCTTGTTCTTGTTCATCTTCTGATTCATTAGTTGAATCTGAATCACTCCATGAAGCAACCATGGCTTTCTTCTTTCGATCATTTTTCTTGAAGTTGGTCCTCTTCTTTTATGGACAATCCTTCACGAAATGATCTGTTTCACCACATTCAAAACAAGTCAGTACTTTCATTTTCTTATTAGAGTTAGAAAACTTTCCTCGGGGTTTTGATGCTCGTGGAAATTCTCGGTTTGCATATTGTTTCTTTATCTTGAGAATTCCTGCTAAACCTTTAGAGATCATGGCGAGAACATCTTCTTCATTATCATCCTCACTAATTTCTTCCTCAGAAGGCAATTCATCTTTTCTGGATTTTAATGCCAAATTCTTGGAGTTGGATGGAAGTTCTCCATCTTCTTCTCCAAGGATCATTTCATGTGTGATGAGTTTTCCAAGTAAATCATCAAGAGGAAGAGTAGTAAGATTTTGAGCTTCTTCAATAGTAGTCATTTTTGGTCCCCACTTGGCTTTAGGTAAACTTCTTAGAACCTTTCTCACTTTTTCTTCATTTGTGAAGGTCTTTCCATGTGAGTCTAGATTGTTCACTATCCCAGTGAATCTGGTGAACATTTCTTTAACTGGTTCATTTGGATTCATCTTGAATAGCTCGTATTGTCTGAGAAAGATGCTAATCTTTGCTTCCTTGACTTGACTTGTTTCTTCATAAGTGACAACAAGCTTGTCCCATATTTCTTTTGCACTTTTGCATGATGAGATACGGTTGAATTCATTAGCATCTAATCCACAGTAAAGTAGATTCATTGCTTTGTAATTCTTTGACACACTGTCCATGTCAGCCTGAGTGAAGTCTGATTCCTTTTTCGGGACTTGGACGCCTTCAACCGTTGTCATTGGAACTTTTGGTCCATCTTGAATAATGCTCCAAAGCTCCATATCCTGGTCAATCAGGAACATACGCATTAGTGATCTCCAATGACCGAAGTTGTTGCCACAGAAGAGTGGTGGTCGAGATGAGGATCTTCCTTGAGCAAATCCACCATCACCTACAAGATTCATGATTAGTCTCACTGATGGTTAGATCAATAAACGTGAGTCTAGCTCTGATACCAATTGAAGAACCGTTAGGTGATGTAAATAATATAGATAATACTCTAGAAGGGGGAGGGGGGGGGGTTGAGTAGAGTATGAGAACTTTTCGCAAACCAAACCTCAAGGCCTTGAAACTCCTTTCAAGGGCCTTGATGTTAATCTGTGTTACTAGTGAAACTTCGATTTCAAGGGCTTTGAAACTCAATTTCAAGGGCCTTGACTTCTTGCTCCTGCAAAACAAAGTTAGTCACAGTAAAGTTTATGAGGTGCGGAATTGAAAAGATTGACACGAGGATATGTTTACGAAGTTCGGCTCTAAATAGCATACTCTCCGTCCCAGGGTATATTCGTAGGATCTAACTATCTATTATCAGCTTCAAAAGAGTCCTAGATACAGACTAGAAGAAATCCCCTTCTTCTCTCACTTGTAGCCAATGCTACGATCTAGCTCCAACTCTTAACCTAGCTGTAATAGCCTAGTTACTTCGCAGAGTAACACACTCTAGTATAACACTTTTTAGATCTACCAATGGAGCTCTTGTGTTTTTTCTCTCTCTAAGGGGATAAGACTTTTACGTAATTGCGAGAAAGAAAAACAACGAAAGAAGATGATTATGTTGCTTAAGGATGCGAAGAAGTTTTTCCGATGTAGGCTTGTGTATCTTCTTCTTTGACCATCATCTTCATTTATATCTTCTATGGAAAGATCTTCTAGCCGTTGTAGAGATGACCGTTGGAAGCCTTCTTTTCCATGAAGATCGTAAGATAGACGTTGCACGTTTTTGATCCTACGAACATGTTGAGTCTTTTACTCCTTGATCTTCTCGTCTTCTGTTGGATAAGAGAGAGAAGATATTTGTGCCGTTTTTGTTGTTTAGAAAATCTTCTCGAAATGATTCTCTATCCTTCGGTTGAGATTTTCCTTTGGTTGAAAAAATCTTTGTTTGATAAGATCTTCTTGTTACTGAATCTTCAAAGAAGATCTTCAATATATTTGAATCCTTTGTTCCGTGCACTTTAGATTCCAAGGCCCTTGATCTTCGTCTTTTTGAACTTGTTCTTCAATCCAACTTCAAGGCGCGCCCTTGACATGCTAATATATAACCTGCACTGAACTTCAACCAAACATCTAGAAATATGATCAAGTACATTGTTAGTATATCCAATTGCTATATTTGTGTAAAGTCTTCCATCATCAACACCTGTAAACCATTTCAATCAAGGTGAAGTTTTCACCAAGGATGAGGAAATGCTTCTCAATTGTACTTGCTTAATATTGAACATGATTTCACAATGAAGCCAACCATCCATTATATAGTGGAGGTGGTGTCAAAGATGAAAATCCTTAAGACACAATTTAGAGATTCTAGGCTTAATTCAAGGGATTTAATTGGAATATACTTTGAATGATTCCAAGTCAAATCTTCCTCTTAAAGGGAAATATCAACAAGGATATCCCTTTAATTATTTAAATATCTAAAATATTAAATATATAAAATATGACGGAAATAAATATGCGGGATAAATCTTCCGTCGCTAGCAAAGGGCGTATCATGTCGGAGGTACGGATGACATCGCCATCCAGGGCGTATCATTCTCCTCCTCTTGGGTGTGAAACGTCCCCGTTTCACCGTGGTTAGATGGTGCACACAATAGGAATCAGGAGGCTTGGACTTGTAGTCCATCATGGTACGAATGATTGAATATCGGTACTTGCCGGTGATTTGGTTAACGGTTTGAGCAACTACACACTTCCTCCAATACTCGTCCGGATCATGGCGAGGTTGCTCATCGGACATAATAAGGACAAACACATGATCGGGAGGCTTGAACTTGAAGTCACTTAGAGATGTTGTACCAATTAACTTCTCGTACATGCCGTTGAAGTTGAATTCCGGTTGCATGCTGAATAGATCAAAAGAAATGTCGGGAGGTAAATTATTTGGAACGATAAAGACAAACCTCGGATCGGGCGGCTCAAATTTGTAGCCTTTAAACATCGTGGAGCCTTTCTCGGGGTCGGTATCTTTTTCACTCTCATTGATGACTTCATCTTTGTCATCTTCAAAGAAATCTCCACATAATGGATTGACAAATTCTCTTGAAAGTGCCGGGGTGAAAACTTCATTGATGATATTTCTCTCGTCTTCGAGTTTCCATTCATCATGTGACGGGTGGACCACCAACTTGCACTTAGGTGGTACTACCACTTGATCGCCTTGGTGGACTTTGATAGAGTTGGTTTGCACTGGGATAACATGGACATGGTGTTGGCTCCTTTCTATATCCGTTTGGTGTTGTAAAAACTCAATCAAAGCCCGCATTTTTTCGTTAATCTCTTCCATGTTACGCCTTATACTAGCTCTCTCTTTCAGTACATCGGGCACACAAGGTTTCGAGGCAACATGTGTGGTTTCGGGAAAAACATAGGCAGCTTTTGGATAGAATCTTTGTCGGGGAGAAACGTAGGCATCATCATGATAGACCCGCCGTTGGTCATGAGGAGGCCTTCGGGACCCTTGTTTGGGATTTGGTGGGTATAAGGGAGGCAACCACTCCTCTTCTTCATGATAGGAACAACGTTGGTTGTGGAGGTATGATACGCCCCTGGATGGCGATGCCATCCGTACCTCCGACATGATACGCCCTTGGCTAGCGACGGAAGATTTGTCCCGTATATTTATTTCCGTCATATTTTATCTATTTAATATTTTAGATATTTAAATAATTAAAGGGATATCCTTGTGGATATTTCCCTTTAAGAGGAAGATTTGACTTGGAATCATTCATAGTATATTCCAATCAAATCCCTTGAACTAAGCCTAGAATCTCTCAATTGTGTCTTAAGGATTTCCATCTTTGCCACCACCTCCACTATATAATGGATGGTTGACTTCATTGTGAAATCACGTTCAATATTAATCAAGTATAATTGAGAAGCATTTCCTCATCCATGGTTATTGGGCATCACATCTTCCTCTCTTTAAACTTCTTGCTTTGGATCTTTGATCCAAATCTCCAACTCGAGGATCCTTCAAGGATCACTAGTTCGCTCCACTTCAAGGATTGTTCGATCTCTCTAGATCGAATCAATCATACGCTTCCGCAACATCATCTCTCAAGCTTCTGCCAACTCATTTTCTACATCAAATCCATCTGCACATAGCAAAACGGACTAGTTAAAGTTCAAGCTCGATCTAGATCCGGAGTTTGTCCTTGAATGCATCCAAGGACGCACGTCATTCGTATCAGAGCTCGGGATCGAGGTTACGTTTCTTTACACTTGCTTATCTTCATTGTGTTCTTCATGTTCTCCACCGTTTATCATCGTGCGTCATAAATTCATCATGTTCTATGACGATGATGAGCCATTTGATTTGTATGGAGAATGGTCACCGTCTCCTCAAGTGTTAAAGCTAAAAGCGGCCACACACCGGCGGTATCAACAAAGCCGTTGGCGTTCCCATGTTGATGTCGATGAGTGGTTGCTGCCTCCGGAGCCACCAAGGCCGACTTATACCATCAACGGGCACCAAAGGTATCCTCACTGACAACGACAAGCATATTACACCGAGGATACCTATGTTGCCTCAAGACGGCATGCCAATCATAAGCAAATTGACAACGTTTCCCCAAGGCGGCGTACTTATGTCGAAGAAGTTGTCAACGTTGTTCCTCGACGGTGTGCCCATCATGAAAAAGTTGAGAATGTTGCCCCTCGACGGCGTGTTAGTCCCCAAGAGGAGTATGTTACTCTCAAGGCAATGAATGATGCTCTAAGGTGCGAGTTAGAAATTGTGAAGGAACAAGTTCTTGCCCTAACGACGGTTGTCCGGCCCGAGGAACCGTTGTGTGACGAAGTCGAAGACATGGGCAATATCGTCATTGAATATTGCTCTCCGGTACTTCCAACTCAAGTTGACAATCCGTTATATGACGTTGGCAAATACGAAGATGAGAAAGAAGATGTTGTTATCATTGACAATTTTGCCCCGAAACTTCCACTTTACCTTGTCAACCCATTGTATGATGAGTCTTTTGAAGAGGACAAGGAAGAAACCGTCATCGACAATCTTGAAGTCATCACCGACAAAGAAGAAGCCATCTTCAACAATGTCGACACGATCATGGGTGATGACGTCATCAATTCCAACAACGGTGTCATGATGTTGAAAGACTACAAATTTGAGCCGCCCGATCCGAGGTTTGTCTTTGTTATGTCAAATCTCTTACCACCCGGCTTGCTCTCCCATCTTTCTAGGATGCCATCGACGTTCACCATGAAGGGACTTGAGGGCATGGTAGACAAACTCACCGGCGACACCATCTACATGTACCACAAGATTGAGCCGCCCGATCCAAAGTTTGTTATTGATATGTCAGTGTGTTTACATATCGGGTTGCCACCCATGCAAGGTTTTGCTCACTGATAGCATGTATATTTTGGGACTTGTTTTGACATTTTATCTTCATAAATCTGCATGTATAGATGTATATTATGTTATTATATTGTTGTTTCATCTACCTTTACGGGAATCGAGGTCTACACCTAGTTTCGTTGTAATTGTAGGTAAAATGGCACGTTTTGGACTAAAATGGAGTTAAGGAGCTGAGGAGTCATTGGAGCTATATTCTGGAGCTTTAGGAAGAACTAAGGAAACATGGAAATAATGAAGAAGATTGACTTTGGACTAGATTTGAGAGATTTCAAATTCAGTTGAGATTCACCTCGGTCAGCTACAGTGTCACCTCGACCGAGATGATCTTTAGGAGCGTCCCGACCGAGGAGAATACCCTGCCGCCTGCGAGATCCATATTTTTGGCTGAGATCTTTTATTTTTGGAAAGAAGATATCTTATATTTTTCGGCTGGATTTCTGAAAGGAAGATATTATTTTTTGGAGATCTATTTTAGAGATATGGATATATTTTATAGGAAATTATTTTTTTAAGATATTTTATCTTTGGAAGATAATTCTCCTACATAAAGGGTTGGATTTTCCACAATTCAGCATCATCTTCTACACATCTTTGGATCCAGATTTTTGGAGTATTTTCTGGGAGTTTGAAGGAAGGATTGAAGATCAAGGAAGGAAGGATTCATAGTTTGGAATTAGCTTTTGAGGGAGTTTGTAAGACTTTCTTAGATTCCCTTTTGGTTTGTTGTCTTAGCTGATTTGTGATTTAAGGAACGCTGATTTGTTGTTATTAGATTCAGTTATTGAGACCTTTTTCTTAAGGTTTTCTTGTTCGAATATCGATTCCCTTTCCATATATTTGATTATTATTATCATGATGATTATTGGCTAAGTTTCTTATGCGATTCTAGGGTGATTGACTGACAGTTGTGGGAAAGACGATGATAGAATGATCTTAATCCCAGCAGGACCCTGAAAGTTCGAGTCATTAACCTTAGGTTCGCTCCGATGGACCGCTCACCCGTTCCCGTGCTAAGGCAATCGCCCAAGCTACCGGCTCCATCATTGCCCGCACCATTGCTTGTCACATGCCCATTGGTTGCCAACCGTGCATCTATGCCACCATGGCATGAAGCTTGTCAAGCCGGCACCGTTCCGATGCATTTTCACCATTTTCCGTATTTTAGCGTTTTGTAATAATAAGTCTTTTTATTTTCGGAATATTAATTTCCGGGTACTAATTTTCTGAATTTAAGATTAGACTTTTGGTTTCGGAATTTAATTCGGAAACTTAATTACGAACTTAAATTCTCAACCTTTCATATTTTTAGGTGTTTCATTTTCGGAACTTTAATTCCGACTATATTTCCGTCATTTAAGTTCCGACCCTTGTATGACCTTCATCCACTATATATGGGGATGCTTGACTCATTTGTAAAGCATGTTCAATTTGATTAATTATATGAGAAGTATTTTCCTCCTACTTACTTGAGCATCAAATCCCTCTTCCATCCTCTCAAGTTCTTCTTTTGGATCTTCGATCCAAACTCAACAACATTCGAGGATTCTTCAAGAATCAACTCAACTGACCCACTTCAAGGCTTGATCGATCAATCTAGATTGAATCATCCATTCAACTTTCGCCTCCGTCTCTAAGCTTCCGCAACCCATCTTCAATCGCATTCGCACTTCAACTAAGGAGTAGTTGAGCTTCAACTTGATCTAGATTCGGAATCTTTCATTGACGTGTCAAAGGACGCATCATATGGGTTTGGATCTGAGTGCATGTGCATTGGTAGCGGTTGTGAAGCCGCTTGGACTTCAGGAGATGATCACGAGGCGCATTCTGATTCCTCGTGGTCTTAGTACACCATACGTAGCCATGCCTTGGGAGGCGACTACTCCTCAAGGCATTCTTTGGTCAACTCAATTCAAAGTCTTTGACCAGCAGTACTGGTCTTCTGCTTGGCATCCCTACATGCAGGATGCTAGAGATGATGCACCAGCAGAGGATGAGGAGGAGTATGATAATGGCGGAGCTGCCATGGAGACCGGTACTGATACCGCCGGTCCTAGTGTGCCTATTGTCGATCTAGATGACGAGGCGACAGAGGAGGAGGCAGCAGCACCATCACGTCCTGCCCGGTGCAAAGTCCGCAGACTCAGAGATCCAATAGCTCACCGACAAATTGATGAGCTGACTGAGCAGATGATCGACTCCTACGCAGCTATGACAGTGGATACATCCCAGCGCTTTGAGGATGAGCGTAGATACACTAATGGCTGGATGCATCAGATTAGAGAGAGGCAATATTACCAACAATGCATGATGGAGATCCAGTTTCAGCACATGATGGGGTATCCATTTGATCCATCTTGGCACCCATATGTTCCACATCCGCCACCAGCTGACTATGATTAGAGCTTGCATGGATTTCTTTTCTTTATTTATTATGCAGTTCGGCTAGGTCCCGTGAGTTTCCTGTTTTCCTTGACTGTTATTTGACCTATAAGGACAATGTGTCCCAAGTATGGGGTATTTGGATGTATGATTTGACATTGTGTGTATGCTTGTATGACTCTTGATGGATATTTATGATCTTATTTAGCTCCATGTGTTTATCTACCATTACATCCATGCATACAGGTTTTTGTTTGAGAAAAACGTCAAAAACTAGTTTAAGAAAATTTTTTTTATGACCTTGACCGGAATGGTTCTGGCAAAATAAGATTGAACACCTCGGATGACCTAGAACACCTCGACCGAGGTGGGTTCTTAACTGTGATTTTTCGAAACGTTTTGTGCTTCTTCTCTGGATATGATCTCAGTGATGATTCTGTTTGCAGATTGGTTTTGAAATCTTTATATGCTCGAAAGGTTTTATGATATGTTTAAGTTGCAAAATGCTTCGTTTGATGTTTTGGCTTGTTTATTACTTTGTTTTTATCAAAATTATGTTGGACTTGAAGGTTGACACCACATGATGAGTTCTCTCACATTCTTCCTGGGATGATTAAGGCAATTCATTCTCTTCGCTTCTTCTTCTTCATCATGCTTTAGCCCCTCATATACATATTTTCCGTCCTTTACCTATCCGGGAATTTGGAAGCAAGCAAGTGAAAAGCAAGTGAAAGTGAAGCTGAGATGTTGGCTGAAAGTTTTAGAAAGAAACGAATAGATTTGGGGAAGTCAATCATGATGATGAGTAACTCGGCACCATTCACATAGCCGGGTGTTTGTGTCTTGCGAAAGTCGGATTGAGCGATATTCCTAACGGGTCATGGTATGTGTATCAAGGGTTTGAGGCATCTCAAGAAATTGATGATTGCTGATCTCCTAGGCTTCGGTTATTGTGCAAATCTGTCCATGCATCCTAAAAAGTAAAGTAAAATAAGCAAAGCTTATTGGTGGAAGATGTTGAGTTTTGAAGAAAGTGAAGTAAGATCCTTTTCCCGGATTCTAGCAACACATTCCCTATATACATCCCACCCTCACACGTTTCTTGACCACTTTTGGAAGCCCTTGAGACCTCGAGCTTGTTGATTGACTTGGTGGTTTGAACTGGATTATACATGATTGATTTCGATACATACGATTTATTATGCATCAATGATTTTATGCAAAGATGAACAACTTTCTTATATTTATAAAATGTTTTGATCATGTATTGATTATTTGCCATGAAGCATTCTCTTAGAGTGATCTATGAGTGGAGCACACCACCAAAAATGTTTTGAAATAATTTTCATTGATCTTTATGACTTATAATCCATTCTATCTTGCACTTAAGAATTGGAACTTGCTTGGGGACAAGCAAGGGACAAGCATGGGGTATTTTGATAGCATGTATTATAGTCTATATTTTTGGACTTGTTTAGACGTTTTATCTTCATAAATCTGCATGTACGGATGTATATTATGTGATTATATTGTTGTTCAATCTACATTTTCCAGAATCGAGGTCCACACCTAGTTTCGTTGTAATTGTAGGTAAAATGGCACGTTTTGGACTAAAATGGAGCTAAGGAGCTGAGGAGTCATTGGAGCTATATTCTGGAGCTTTAGGAAGAACTCAAGAAACATGGAAATAATGATGATATTGACTTTGGACCAGATTTGAGAGATTTCACATTTAGTTGAGATTCACCTCGGTCAGCTACAGTGTCACCTCGACCGAGATGATCTTTAGGAGCGTCCCGACCGAGGCGAATACCCTGCCGCCGGCGAGATCCATATTTTTGGCTGAGATCTTTTATTTTTGGAAAGAAGATATCTTATATTTTTCGGCTGGATTTCTGAAAGGAAGATATTATTTTTTGGAGATCTATTTTAGAGATATGGATATATTTTATAGGAAATTATTTTTTTAAGATATTTTATCTTTGGAAGATAATTCTCCTACATAAAGGGTTGGATTTTCCACAATTCAGCATCATCTTCTACACATCTTTGGATCCAGATTTTTGGAGTATTTTCTGGGAGTTTGAAGGAAGGATTGAAGATCAAGGAAGGAAGGATTCATAGTTTGGAATTAGCTTTTGAGGGAGTTTGTAAGACTTTCTTAGATTCCCTTTTGGTTTGTTGTCTTAGCTGATTTGTGATTTAAGGAACGCTGATTTGTTGTTATTTGATTAAGTTATTGAGACCTTTTTCTTAAGGTTTCCTCGTTCAAATATTGATTCCCTTTCCATATATTTGATTATTGTTATCATGATGATTATTGGCTAAGTTTTTTATGCGATTCTAGGGTGATTGACTGACAGTTGTGGAAAAGACGATGATAGAATGATCTTAATTCCAGCAGGACCCTGAAAGTTCGAGTCATTAACCTTAACCCTAGAACACCTCGCTCAATCGATGAACATCTCGGCCGGGGTTGAACTTGACTGAACGAGGTGAACCTTTTCCTGAACCTATTATGAAGTTAAGTGTTCTAGTTTGCCAAATCCTATCCTTATTACACCTTTCCTGGTTCAATGCAAGCTTAGGATGTGACTTACCCGGTGATTCCTTTGTTTGTTTACCTAAGATCATGAGAGTAGGTAATAAAAGTTTATCCTTTATTGGGGTTTGAGTGTGCCTTCATCCTATCTTTGTGAGTTAGCATGAGACTTACCCGGTAAAGGTTGATTCTATTCCTTTAGGTGGTGTGTTGGTTTGAGATTATAGTTCCTTTCCTTAGTACCTTGAGACTTACCCGGTAATAGGAGCTTTGGTTTGGGATAGTGAGTAGTGAGACTTACCCGGTGATCTATTCCCAATTTAGAAACACCTCCCCTATGCAAACCTCAGCTTTGTCCGTGTTATCCTTTGAGATCTTGAGTCGGAACCACAACTAGATGCTTTAATCCCTAGAATCTGCATTTCCCCTTTCTTGACTTTTGCATCATCTTTGATTTCTTTAATTGCTTTTGGTTAATTGCAATATTTGACAACCAATTATGTGCTTTGTTTCACCTAAGTCCTTGTGATCGACCCCTGGAATTCGTGCTTTTTATTACAATTGACCCGTACACTGCGGGTTCGCATATTTGTTCAAGCATACTTCTTGCGTTATAAATTTAAAGCTTGCACACACCGTTTGGAGCGAACACTCACAATTCCAAGAGTACCGGCGCAATCAACCGTCATCAAGCCATTACCGGTACTCATTCCCGTGCCTTGACGGAATATACTATAATCTCGGAGGTACCGTTCTTTTTAATGACTACAAGTCCAAGCCTCCGGATTCCTATGACGTGCACCATTAAGCCACGGTGAAACGGGGACGTTTCACAGCCAAGAGGAGGAGAATGATACGCCCCTGGATGGCGTTGCCATCCGTACCTCCGGCTTGATATGTCCTTGGCTACCACTATCAAATGGAAGACTTTTCCATTATCTTTATTGAATTATATATTATATTCTTAATAATTAAAGGAGATATTCTATGAATATCTTCCTTTAAGAAGACATTGAATGCTTGAGATTATTCTTGGAAGATTCCATCAAATCCTTTCTTTAATGTCTAGAATATATGCTTTTAATGTCTAAAATATTTGTTTTTAATGTCTAGAATATTTGCTTTTAATTCTGTATTTAAGTCTTAGGATTTGCCACCATCCTCTCCTATATAAAGGATGCTTTTCCTCATTTGTAAGACATTTCAATATTAATCAAGTATAATTGAGAAACATTTCCTCATCCTTGGTTATTGGGCATCAAAATTCTCTTTCTTTTAAAGTTCTTACTTTGGATCTTTGATCCAAGTCTTCAACTCGATGATACTTTAAGGATCACTAGATCACTTCACTTCAAGGATTGTCCAATCTCTCTAGATCGAATCAACCATTCGCTTCCTCAACATCATCTGTCAAACTTCCGCAAACTCGTTTTCTACATCAAATCCATCCGCACATAATAAAACGGAGTAGTTGAAGTTCAAGCTCGATCTAGATCCGGAGTTTGTCCTTGAACGCATCCAAGGATGCATCAAATTGGTATCAGAGCAGGGATCGAGGTTAAATTTCTTTACACCAACTTATCTCACGTCAATGTTCTTCTATGAAAGAGAAGAGTCCTTCGATGAGGACGAGGAGTGGTTGCCTCCTCCATATCCACCAAGGCCTAAACAAACTATTGATGGGCGCCGACGGTACCTCCACAACCGACGTCATGCCTATCATGAAGACGAGGAATGGTTGCCTCCTCCAAATCCACCAAGGCCTAAAGAAACCATCGATGCGTGCCGATGGTACCTTGATACGCCCCTGGATGGCGTTGCCATCCGTACCTCCGGCTTGATATGTCCTTGGCTACCACTATCAAATGGAAGACTTTTCCATTATCTTTATTTGAATTATATACTATATTCTTAATAATTAAAGGAGATATTCTATGAATATCTTCCTTTAAGAAGACATTGAATGCTTGAGATTATTCTTGGAAGATTTCGTCAAATCCCTTCTTTATTGTCTAGAATATTTGCTTTTAATGTCTAGAATATTTGCTTTTAATTCCGTATTTAAGTCTTAGGATTTGCCACCATCCTCTCCTATATAAAAGATGCTTTGGCTCATTTGTAAGACATGTTCAATATTAATCAAGTACAATTGAGAAGCATTTCCTCATCCTTGGTTATTGGGCATCACAATTCCAAGTCAAATCTAGGCTTAATTCAAGGGATTTGATTGGAATATACTATGAATGATTCCAAGTCAAATCTTCCTCTTAAAGGGAAATATCCACAAGGATATCCCTTTAATTATTTAAATATCTAAAAATTAAATAGATAAAATATGACAGAAATAAATATGCGGGACAAATCTTCCGTCGATAGCCAAGGGCGTATCATGTCAGAGGTACGGATGACATCGCCATCCAGGGGCGTATCAATAACACATTTAGTAAATGTACCAATTTTTTTACTGTTCAAAGGGTTTGATCTCACCCCTCAGTCCCAAACATTAATTTCCCTAGACCTCGCGATCAGGTAAGAAAGAACCCACTTCGACGCACTACTCCCCAATCGACACCCAAAGCCTAACCATAGCGACCCCGATTCCAACACTCCTCCGCCACCGGCTAACGGCGCTCTCATTCCTGAGTTCGATAAGCTCCGATCTCTTCTCTCCCAACTACAGGTTTCCAATATATTCACCTTTCTCGACTCTCTTTCTCTTTCTCTAACAATATCTGGTTATAATTACTTGGATGTTTATAGCCTTTTATTTACAATGGTGTAATGCTCATTAAAGATTTTGTAGAGATGAGCTACTACGCAAGACTGATCGCCATTGATAAACACCATCACACGATCCTTTTTCTTGTTAATGTGATTTCATCTAGTATCATTTTGACTATAATTGTAACGCTTCAAATCTGCGGGACTCGGAGCGCCACGGGCTAGGGCCTCACAATGGCCCCCGACCCTTAGTCTGACAACAGTTTCACCGGATCTTACAACAAGACACAATAGTAAAACCGAAATAGTCTTTAATGCAATAAAAACATGATCCAAAAGATACCAAGGACTCTAGCCGAGTTCTTACAAAACAACAACGAAACAACAATAACAACAACAATATAAAAACCATAACCCGTCCTATAATGTACGGGAACCCCGACTGTCCACTCCACCACATCACTCGACAATATTCCTTATCTGCAAGGCATCTACAAGGCGGTATAAAACCGTTAGCTAACATTCGAAGCATTAGAAAGACAGTAAAGGCACATACACACACATTAGAAAAGTAAACACGTAGCATGCTTGCACACAAGTCCGATTTATTATCTTTTCTTCATGTTATTCACTTTACTAATTCATTTGTGTTGTGGCACGAGAATCTTACGTGACTCGCCTCTGTCCCCTTTCACCAAACAGGATTGTACATGATGCGAAATCAGCATCACCTATTGGACTACTCGTAGAGCACCTCCCAGTCGCCCCATTTTGGACTGGACAAGTCGTCACACGCCCGGTTATAATGCACTTGGGCCAATTAATACATATAAAGGTCGTCCTGTAACACCCCAAATCCGCGGGACTCAGGATGCTACGGGGGGAGACCTCACAATGGGTCCCGGACCTTAGCTTGACAACAATTTCACCGGACCTTTCCAACATGACACAAATAAGGTAAAACGAAAATTCCTTTTAATGCAAATGATAAGAAACCCGAAGGAAAACAACAAAAGACTTCAGCCGATATACAAAACAAAGACTAAACGCCATACACGCGGCATACAAAACACAATAACTGAAGAACAAAACACAACCCGACTCCAACCAAAACCCCTCCTAAAATGTACGGAACCCCGGCTGCCAACTCATCCGGATCTCTCGGCCGCATTCCTAACCTGCAAGGCAATCTACAACAATCGGTATAAAACCATCAGCTCATATTCGAAGCATTAAAATCAATGGGAAAGACACAAACACAAGTAAATCATCATAAACACACAACATACTCAAAAGTACATCAATCTGGTTTATTATCGAATCTATTATTAAGTCATATCCCGTTCTAATTCAAATTCTTTTATGACACGAGAATCTCCTGAAACTCGCCTCGGTCCCCATTTCCGGCATGGAACGGTACGGATGCCTCCGACCGTTTAACCAGCATGGCTAGTTGCCGAGAACCTCCTAGCTCTACACAAGAGCTAGGCAGTGATGTCACCGCCCGTTATCATGCACTTGGGCCAAATAATATAAGGGTCGGTGGTCCTATTTCTGGTTTAGTTGTTATCACCAAACTCAACTCACAATACTCTAGCTTCCATTGGGAAGGCGTCCACAACCTGCTCACAAGAAGATAACTATATCAACAACTCGCTCAACTCAAGAAGTCTAAGACTTCAACACAAATGATCTATGCTAGATCATTTGACTCACATTCTAAGACCGCATCATAGAATCTCTCATGCTCACATCACACTCAACACAAGCTAGAAGTCCTTTGTAAACCCTATGATCTCGCAAGATCATAACCCATAACACATACTAGGATATACATGCCTAGTGTCAATAATCTCAACGATATCAACACTATGCTAGGATACGCATATTCTAGCCCATAATCTTAACAACCATATACTCCAATTCTAAAACCTCACAAGCCTCACAAGATAACATCAACACCTCAAGCTTAGAAACATCAATCCATCAAACCATATCAATATCCTCAAAACTCACCTAAGGTTCAAAGCCACTACTTGGCATTCTGACTAGGTTATGCTAGATCCAACCTAGCATGATACTAATACTAAACATAACAAGATCGAGGAAGAAGGTACTCACACAACGTCAAAAGGCGGAAGTCGATCAATGGATGTTGACTTTGAACTCACTAGACTTTGATCGGGACGCTTCCGAACCTAACACCAAAACTATACAAATTTAGCTTATACGCTAAATTTGGATATACTACATAGAATATATAACTATAAGGATAACCCTCGTAATTCAAATCCGAGTTTAAAATCTTAAAAACATTTTCCGGGCAATTTATACGATTTTAGAAACTTGGTCATAATCCGCAATTAAATCTTCGGGCCATAAATCCGAAATAAATCCAACAAAGGGCAGAATAGTTAAATCATAAAAGTTGGGTCATAAACTGTAAATAAGAAATCAGGCCAAAATCTTTAATTAATCAGTGAGGGCATAATTGCAAAAATCAAAACTGTGGGTGATAAATGTAAATACAAAGTAAGTGTACAATATGAAATTACAATAAAATAGGGGGTCAATTTAATAAAGTAGAAAGGGTTTCTTTAAACCCGATACAGTGGTTCCTGGGAAAGGTGAAGGGCAGGGTGGCGGCAAGTCAGAGGAGAGAGAAACGAGATACGGCTGTGAGGAGGCAGGGCAGGCGGCGGCGGGCTGGGCTTCTCCGGCTAGCGTCGAGGGCAACAGTGGGTTCGACAGCGACGGAAACAACCACAGGCGGTGGTGGCAGGAGGCGGATTTCCGGAGTCATTCCTGGCGGCTGCAGATGAGGATCGACGGAGACAGCGCAAGGGGTAAGATGGTGGCTCCAACGACTGAGTCGCCGGCAGTTCCCAAATGGGTTCCCTCCGGTTGATGCAGGCGGGCGGGAGTGGTTCCCGACAGTGGTCGCAACAACGGAAAGAGAGAGAGATAGGCAAAGCTTTGGCGGTTCCGGCATCGAAGGTGAAGGCAAAGGCAAGATAAGCAACGTTATGCTCCTTCTGGTGGTACTAAAATTGTGTGTTGCTTGTGGGAGATATGGTGGACTGACCGCCAGGAGAGAAACAAAAGGAGATTGTGCAGGGGTGCTGTTGAGTGGAGTTGTAGAGAAGAAACAAAGAGGTTGGGGATCGACTCGAGCAAAGCATTGGGGACGAAGGGAGAGATGAAGGCTGGGGCTTCTTGCGATGAAGTCGGGTAACAGTGACTGGTCAGGTGAGAAGCAAAGGGAGTGAGCGGTGTAGGTTGAGTGCAGATGGGGAGTGGTTGAGGCATCCAGGAGTCGGTATAGCTGGGATCAAGGGGTCAGACTTCTGAAAAGAAAAGAGCAGCTCATCAACAAAAAGTGTAAATATCAAATTCGATCCAAAAATGTGTTCGGAAAGGGATTTTCAAATCGGGAAACTTTTCCAAAATTTAAAATACGAAATAAGTATATAAATAAACTTGCCAAACATACTTTGTGATATAGAATTCATTCTCGTAAATTATTTACTAGATGAAAACAATAATTTATATACGCGTAAATATATATATATATATATATATATATATATATATATATATATATATATATATATGTACTCGTAAATTTTATTTTTACGATGTAAAAATACTCGTAAAAAATATCTAAGCTAATAAAGTATCGATAAAAGTAGGAGAAATAAATATCGAAACGCACCCAATAAATGGGACGTTACATTAGATCCCCCTAAAAACAAGTTCCGTCCCGAAACTTGCTATACGTCGAACATCTCGGTCCTTAAGGCCGAGGTATGAACTCTCAAACTAAAAAGGCTTAGACCTTATACTCTATATACACAAACTGCTCAAACCACCATCGCAGTATATATATATATATATATATATATATATATATATATATATATATATATATATCAAATCATAAAACACATTCCCGCACGGGGCACACACAACATATAACATCATACATATAGACAACTCAACCAAGGAAAGAACTAGGTCTAATCTGTCGATTTTATCAATGCTACTCGGTCCCTGTAAAACTACACCAAAGATACTATCCTACGTCTTCAAGTTAGCCTCATTGGTCCCTCGTCCACTACTAGATCGTCATGACTGACAATACCTCTCGATTCATGTATGTACTCCCTCGATTGATACAAATGAAACAACGGGTGAACACCCTTTACTCTTGGTGGTAACACCCACTTGTAAGTCACTTCTCCAACTTGCGCTAAGATTTCAAAAAGTTCCGCTATATAGGAACTCAACTTCCTACTCGGGTCTTTTTCAATGGTGCATTTCCATTTGGTTTGACTTCGATTGCTTCTAACACAGAAGGTCGAACTTCTCAATTGATCCCGCTAAACCAAACTTTGATGTTTCATCTTCTCAATCTTGTTGCAAGTTCCAAGAAATAAAGGAAGTACTTTACTTTAGACAACTTCTATCAACGAGACACGTATGCTATTACTTTCACATCGTTCCTCAATACTCAATCAAGACCTTGTCTGGATGAATCACTTGTACACTTCAAACCGATCTTACCTCGAGGCAATTTCAAAACAGTTGTACCAAAGAATATCCTCTTAACTCTCAACCACTCCGTTATCTATTTTCGTCCCACTCAAACTTCATTGTCCTCAAGAGTAGGTTAGCCGTATATGGTGTTACTTTGGAGAATCTCTCCACAAATCCAATAATGACCAGCACATCCAAGAAAGTTGGTAACTCCTTTCACATCCTTCGGGGGTTGACCTCCCGAGACAACTTGTCATACAACTTCCCTCTTCTTCGAGAGTAGACCAAAATATCTTATCTGGGCATTAGTAAGCCCCCATAGAATCACTACAACTCGTAGTGACCATGGTTTGTCCAGAATGCTGTATTTGCAATATCCAGTCTCGAATTTTCAATTGAAGACAATTAGACCTTAAATAATTCTTAGAATAGACTACCGACCGTTGCAACCGGTCGAGGAGATCATCTATTAGTGGTGAGGGATACTTGTCCTTCATTGTTAACTTGTTCGGCTAACGGTAATCGATGTACAAACGGAGATAACCGCCTCTCTTTTTGCAAATTGGTGTTCTCCATAACAACTTCAAATCAAGAGTTTAAGATATATCCCAATATGAACTTCAAATCGAGAGTTCAAGATAACCTTCGGAGTTCTCCATAACATTTCACTAATTCCAATGAACTCTTTTCAATAAGTTTTTGCAATTGCTCCTTCACTTGCTTCCACATCTCATGTCTTTGCACCTGTAAGAGCCTAGTTGCTGAGTTGCTGAGAGAGTGAGCAAAGGGCCAGGAATTAGCCTGGACCGCCCTTGCGTGACCCTATGGGCGCCCCTGCGGGTTGCCTGGGCCGCCCCTGCGGCTCACAGAGTCCGCCCCTGCGGCTCTGTGTGTTGCAGCCGTCTTCTTTGACCCTTTGACCTGTGCTTTACGCTTTTTACCCCTTTATAATCTTCATCTCTTCCTTCTAATGAGGGTTTACCATTCTTTCTTCATCTCTCTCTCCTGCGTACCTTCCTTCTCCTCTCTTCTCCTTGGATCATCTTTGCTTGATCTTCTCTTGAGTTTGTTGAGTTTGTGAGAGATCCTTGATAGCTTTGCTTGCTGTTGTTAAGAGTTGTTGTTGTTGAGCCTTATGAACCAGCTTGTGGTGATGTTGGTGTGGTGTTGATCTTCGGGAGAGCTCATCTTGGTGAGTTCCATGGCTTTTCCTCTTCCTTTCTTCTTTTCTTCATCTTTTCCTCTCTTTCCTTATCCTAGCTTAGTCTCCTTAGGCTTGGATCATGTTCCAACCATGTTTGGCTTGTGTTGATGTATATATATGTATGTTCTATATGTATGTTGCTGTTGGAGTGAAGAAGGAGTAAAGAATCAAAGGAATAAGTGAAGAAAGAGCTCAGGTGGTGTCTCTTGCTGCACAGCCGCCCCTGCGCCATCTGCATCAGCAAGGGTCTTCTCTTGGTTCTGCAGGTGTGTGTGTGCTTCTATGCTTTCTTTAGGATGCCGCTGTTCCCTCATTTCTTAGTGTGAGTGAATAGGATCGTGTTAGAGGTGTGAGGATGTGTTTGGTTGAGGTTATGATCGTTTATGCCTTGTATTGCTTTAAGGACTTGGGTTGATGTAAGTTGAGGTTTTGAGGTTGTGTGATCCTTATGGATCCCTTTGGGTCTATGTGTGACCCTTGTGTTGATAGGAGATTGATATATCTCTTTATGCCTGTTTATAGGTTGTTTTGTCCTTCCAGTGTAGAGTTGATCGTGATTGAGTTTGATCGAGGTTGAGGTAAGTCCGTAGGACTTACTTAGCTGCCATCCTTATATTGGGTGTTTGCATGAGTGGTGTGTGATTTATATGTTTGCTATGATAGCATGAGATGTCGTTTATACTGACCTATGTTTTATTGCTTGCCCCATATGCGTGGCTGTGATAACCTTTCCCTTCCATCCCGCCGTGGAGTCCGGGAGGTTCTCTGATGTCAGGCCAGACTGACTTTACAGGAAGGGCACAATCCACTCCTATAGGGTACACGGATTGTGTGACCGATACTTGTGCAGCTGGCTAGCAGGCTTAGAGGCGAGGATGTATTTGTCCTCGTGTCACATAGTTTTATATATATATATTTATATATATGATTTGAGTGAATGACCATTATATTGAGATGATAAAATGGGTAAATATGTGAAAGCATGCTGATGTGTTTATCTTTCCTTGATTGTGTTTGTGCTTATGCATTACTCTATATATGTGTATGGATAACTAATGGTTTATTACCATGTTGTAGATGCCCCACAGGATAGGCATGCAGCTGGGTGATCTAGCAGAGTGACAGGCTGATGATGTCTCGTACATAGGTTGTTGTGGGCTTTTGGGTTTGTTTACCTTTTCCCTCCTGCGTGAGGATGATCTTTTGTTACCTCCTGTGTGAGGGTGTTGGTTTATATACTCGGCTATGTTGTCTTACCTTTTGGTTGTACAGTTTATACAGTTTTATGTATTTGTTTTTTTTATATCTATCAATGCCATGTTGTAAGGTCTAGTGAACTTGTTGTCAGGCTAGGGTCAGGATCCATTGTGATATCCTAGCCTAATGTGGCACTCCGAGTCCCGCGGATTCGGGGTGTTACAACACCAGTGTCATTCCATACGGCGCCTTAGATATAGGAATTGAATCAAGCTTGACCTTAGTGGAAAAATCCTCATTTTGACGTATTAGAATCCGTGATATCTCAGTTTTCGTTTTTCCTTCTTTTCTCTTCCCATCACATATCGTAATAACCTTTTAAGAACTCATACTTATGTGTTGCCACAACCATCCTAACTGTAGGGCATAATCACGTCTTATAACAAATCGATCTTATCTTCTTCGCTCTCCCGGACATCCAAACATATTGGGGGATTTCTCTTGTATACTACCTAAGCTTGCATCATTCCTTCGAGTAGGTGTAGAACTTACTTCATTTTCTTATGCAATTGTCAAACGGACCGTAGAGGCTCTAACCTCAATCTTTCATGTACTTCTCGTACATCTCATATTGACAACAAACTTCAAAACTTCGGTCTTCTCTTACTCTTGTTGGTCACCTTATGCACTTCTTGATATTCTATGAGCAAATTCACAACCGTATTAGCATGCCTTTAGGCGAAATTTCCCAACCACAGTTACTGAAAGATCCACTCCTTATTCCACCAAACACTAACATCATAACCCTAAGCTTGCAGCGTTGCCCCAATCCAGATTCCTCGTTTCACGTCATAGCCACTATGGCTTCGCCACAAAAACCTTGATTTAGCTTGGCTTGTGAAAACATGACATCCATAACCTTAGAACAAACATATCATACCTCCCTTTATATATTCCCCTTTTTCGCACAATAACCATAGAAGACTCACCTTTTTCTTTGTCCTTCCAGTTTCCTTTACATTGATCCGTGTCGTTCCTCCATATGACAACCCCATGACCTAAGAAGGTTGCACCAGATCGTTACAATCCAATCCCTCCCCACGAGGTACGTTACCATCACTTGCTAGAATTGATAAGATGTCACTTGATTAAGCTATTTGCACTACCCTTGATATGCCTCTTATTGCCGAAATTCAACCACCACAAATATTCCACTAGTTACCGTTCCTTTATAATCGTCGCTCTTGGTTACTTTTCTTATCTACAGTCATCCATAGACAACCAACACATGCACGTTCTCGACTATCACCGGTTAGCTTATAGCTGACCTTCTCCAAGTTCAAAGGCTCACCATTCTTCTTACCCTCCATGTTACCATACTCCTGAAGTCTACCTTCTCAGGGTATTCTGCCTTAAACTTCACTAGCTCTTTTTACTCTACTTCTAACTTCGTTAGCTCCTATTACGCTCCTCTCTTCCCTCAGCTTTTGATAGATAACTATACATTCCCGATTCTTTCGTGTCATATGACCCACCTTCGTTGATTCAACCGCTCTTCATGATATTTTGCAAAAACACTTAATTTGACGTTATTACCCTCCACTCGCGTCCCTCTTGGTTGGTATCTTACGTCTTTCGATCCAAGCTCCTTGTTTCATTTTTCATCTTTTGAAAATCATCATCCTCACACACTCCCTCCTCCTTAGCGTTGCTCAGTCTCATCTCAATGATGGAAAACGAACCTTCTCCATGTAGTCCTCCTCGATTTACATCTTTAGTTGTCCACGCTTCTTCTCAAAGAACTTAAGTTCGTTCTCTCCTTTGGTCTCGTCGTCGTTCAATCATGGCCTCTTTAGAACGCTTCTACACTTTAATGTTGCTCCCCTTTCTTGTATTGCTCCCATCTTGATCCCCCTTAAGTCGTCTCGAGTTTTCTTTTACTTGGTTGCCCTTTGTTTACATCATCTTTACTCCTCCTCTTCGACATCCTCTTAAATAAGTACAAGAAGTCCAAGGTGTTCGCCCGAACGTAGCTCTCAACTTGATACTTGAGCATATTCGTCCTCGTATGTACACTATCCTATGTCAAACAACGTCGTCCAAGGGCGATGATATCATACAATCATCTTTTCTTTTAGGTCCCATAACTCCATATGCTACTACTATATATAATAAGAATACGTATACATAACAATATAAGTCCTAAGTCCATATCACTACCAATATAACGCATCCTGCATTTAATCCACAATATAAGGTCCCATAACATATAACCGCCCCCATATACAACTATACACATATATTCAGTTCATCACGCAACTTACAATCACTAAGATACACATCACTTCCATCATGCATAACTACAAACCTCATATCCATATCTATATATACATATCAAGATCTAATAAACTAAGCTGCCGAGATCCACGAAAGGAGTGGTGTTCCGTACATTCAACCCCGACTCATGCATGTGATTTTGGAAACGAAAAATCATTTTAAACTTAGAACCCTTGAGGGTTCTATTTCCCTATATTCGAACTTTAGAAGATTGCGAGTGTCATTGTTGTCAACCTAGGGCCCTGATACCACTTTTGTAACACCCCGAATCCGCGGGAGTCTGGATGCTACGGGCGGAGACCTCACAATGGGTCCCGGCCCCTAGCTTGACAACAATTTCACCGGACCTTTCAAACATGGCACAAATAAGGCAAAACCAAAATTACTTTTAATGCAAATGATAAGAAACCCAAAGGAAAACAACAAAAGACTTCAGCCGATATACAAAACAAAGACTAGAAGCCATACACGCGGCATGCAAAACACAATAACCGAAGAACAAAACACAACCCGACTCCAACCAATACCCCTACTAAAATGTACGGAACCCTGGCTGCCCACTCATCCGGATCTCTCGGCCGCATCCTAACCTGCAAGGCAATCTATAACAATCGGTATAAACCCGTTAGCTCATATTCGAAGCATTAGAATTAATGGAAAAGGAACAAACACAAGTAAATCATCATAAACACACAACATACTCAAAAGCACATCAATATGGTTTATTATCTTTATTATTATTAAGTCATATCCCATTCTAATTCAACTTCTTTTGTGACACGAGAATCTCCCGAAACTCGCCTCGGTCCCCATTTCCGGCATGGAACGGTACGGATGCCTCCGACCGTCTAACCAGCACGGCTAGTCGCCGAGAACCTCTTAGCTCTACGCAAGAGCTAGGCAGTGATGTCACTGCCCGTTATCATACACTTGGGCCAAATAATATAAGGGTCGGTGGTCCTATTGTTCGCCACTTAGCGTGCGTGCAAATAAGCTTTAAATATAAAACTAGAAATCAAGCAAGCGAACCCGCAGTGTACGGATCGATATAGTTAAGCAAGAATTCCAGAGTATCGAACACAGGGATTTGGGGGGTTAAATCCAGTTATAGATTATCAAGCAAGTAAATGTATGAAGCTTTTCAAATTATTGGGAAAACAACAACCCTAAAGATCCAGGAATCCAGCTGTGGCAATCGATTCAAGATATACTAATGATATAAGGACAGAGTTGAGATATGCAAAGGTATGCTAATGTAAGGTAATCGTACGGTGAAGTTCCGAAAACCTTATATGACTCACCTACAAGACACTTTCTATAAAGGTTGTTGAGGCTTCAATATAGAAAGGTTCTAAAGGTAAGAATTAATGTCAAATACCCAAACTTGTAATCCAAGGATCAAGACTAACTAAACCGATTACGGTTGTGACACTCACAATCGAGGTAGAGGTTGTTGAGGCTTCACTACCACCTAGAAAAGGCAATCCTAAACTAAGTTAAAGCTAATCTTTAACTTTGGATTAAAGTAAAAGCAAGTTCGTAAACTTAACGGAAATCACGGTTGGATCTTGAGGTTCCACGGTCGTGGACTCAAGAACAGACCGTAATTTAGGGTTCGTCAGCGATTCTCTCTAACTCTCAGGGTCCAATCTATTTACGATCGATCTATCATCATCTAAGCCACAACTATCAACCCTTCACCTTAGAATTGTTAAGGGTTTTTAGCCAACAATAGTCATGTCGATATCAAATTCAAGAATTGAAAGATTGAAAGATGAAAACTTCCGAAAACTCTCAATAAACTTCAAACCAATCTCAAAGTCACAATCAAGAACGAATATTGTCACTAGATTCGGAATAGAACAAACAAACAGAATCTTAGATAAGAAAGAAGAACGGGATGTCAATCCGTCTTCTAAATCAAACCTAAACAAGAAGAGGAATCTTCTTGCGAACAATCTTCCAAATCTTCGATCTTCCGTCAATCCGGAAATCACAATAGCGCTGCACAAATCTCTCAAACACAACTTCCACTAAAAGCGAAATTAGGGTAATCCCAAGCGCAAACGGAAGTGCGTCCAAGCGTAAACGAAGGTGTAAGCCAAGGTCTAAAGCGAGGTGACGGAATCTCTCTTCGTCCGTCCTTTTATAGTGTAAGATAAAATATCGGCCCGGCCCAATTACGTAGGAGATCGTGGCTTAAAGTATGGCGAAAAAGATCGCCAAGATCACAGTCATGGAAGGGTTCCACGGCCGTAATTTAGAGCGTGGAATTCAACACGGTTTGAACCATCTTCTCCACGGCCGTAGAAGTTGCTGGAATGAACCACGCTTCCCTAGCCATGGTTCCACGGCCGTGGAACTGAACGTGGAAAGTAATACGGCCGTATTTTAGAGCGTGGTTTAGGGCAAGAACGTGATTCTTCCTTAGCCTCGTGCATTCCTCAAGTTGGCACTCCCTTAGCTCCTAGAAATGCCTTCAATCTATTGACATTGCTCAACAACTCCATCCTTGCTCGATTCCGTTCGGAAATAGCTCTCAATAACCTATAATCAACATAAAGCTTGTGTAGATCTCTATATCGACATTATAGACAAACTAGCTCACAAATGCATCTATGCTCAATCAATGACTATCAATATGAATCAAATACACTTAGAAAACGTGCCTAAAATATCACAATATTTCATGCTAAAAAATAACTTCATACTTGCCACTTGCTTGTCCCTAAGCAAGGTCTTTCAGAAGCTTTAAGACAAGAGTTAGGATGAAATATGTGTACCTTCTCAAAGCAATACTTCTTTTGGATGAATGTGCCTTCTAAATAATAGATCATTCTCAAATCTTGCTTCAATCGTTTATAAGACTTTCCTACACTTAATCCAAGAGTAAAGAGCAAAGAAAACTCATGAATCAATCAAACTTCCATACAAACATCATAACCCTTAAACATTATCAAAATCAATCATAAGAAACTTCAATTTAGATCACCAAGTCATATAACATTCTTTTGATCTTAAGGACTTTCAAAGAAAAAGGTCTAGAATGTGGAAAGGGAAGGAAACTTTAAGGAATGTGGTGCATGAATCCGGGAAAGTGGACAACTACTCTTTTCTTCTTCTCTTGCGGTTTCCGCAACACCTTCAACTTAGAGCTTCGCTCTCTTCTTTTCATTTTTCGACTTTACTTTTGGAGTTATGGATAGAGGTGCACAAAAACCGAAGCCTAGGAGATTGGCGTTTCTCAATTTTTATGAGATGCCTCAAACCCTTAGCGCACATACCATAATCCGCGAGGAATATCGCTCAATTCGACTTTGGCAAGACACAAACACCCGGCTATGTGAATGGTGCCGAGTTACTCATCATCATGATTGACTTCCCCAAACCTATAATTTTTTTCTATTCCTTTGAATGCAAAGTATTGCTTTCATGGCTCTCCCACATCATACATGCCTTTTTCAATCAACTCCTCCAAATTCCCGGATAGGTAAAGGAGGCCATAATTTCAATGAGGGGCTAAATGATCAAAGAAAGAAGAAAGAAAAATCGAATTGCCTTAATCATCTCAACAAGAAGCATAAGAACTTATAGTGTGATTTCAACTTCAATTCCTCAACATGATTTAAGTAACATTCATCACATTATGAAACTTGCAAAAGAGGTATAATCAACTCATTCAATTTCTTTTCAATCCACTATTCGTTTAAGCATGCAATTGTCATCAAACTCAATTCACAAGTAGCGATTATCATAGAAATCATCTCAATTCCTTAGAAGCACAAAATTTTTCAAAAATTTTCAATTTTTATGGGTTTTTCAAACTCTTTTTCATGCAATGCAATAATGAAACATGCAATGATAGTCTCGATAGAAGCAAACATAGTGAGTAAGAGTTATTACAACTTTTAGTCACACCCCACCCCATACTTGGAACAAACATTGTCCCTAATGTTCAAAAGAAAGAAAGAAAAGAAAGAAAAGAAAAAGAAACTCACAAAATGGCGGTGGAGCGGCTAAAGCTATCGGTCATCATCATCATCACTGCGGCGCTGGTGGAGGCGGGAATGGAGAGAAGCTAGGATCATAAAACCGCCCAAACTGCTGGCGGTAGACATCTCTCATCATGTGATCGAGGTCGTCCAAGCGTCCATCTCTAGCATCGGCTCGAATCTCCAATGCTCCTACTCTCTCCGAAAGGCCGGTGGCCCAATCTGCATATGCTCATACCATCCCGGAGCCTGGCTGTACCACTCTGGAGCGTCGGACGGTGCTGGTGCTGGTGCAGATGGTGTCTGTGTAGCCCATGGAGGTGGAGATCCATACCATGCAGGCGGTGTCTCTGCCCAAGTGGGTCTCTCACTCACGCTGGCGCGGCGAGAAGACGAGCCTGAAGTTCTGGCGGGACGTGGAGAACGTCTAGGCACATCGGGGGCCGCATCCGGCTGATCCGGAAACGTGCCAAACTCCTGCTCGGCTCCTCCTCCACCCTCAAACTGATCCCTCATCTCCTCCTCCTCAACTACGGGCGGTGGTGGGACATATGGGGAGCTGCAATCTTGTTCGCGTGCATAGCAGCGAACGTCTCCTTCCAATTATGGCGTCCAGCCATAATGGAGTACTCCGGTAGCCACTCAATACCCCTACCCGTCCTGCTCTCCCAAGGCATGACCGCATAAGGTGGACCTCTATGTGTGGGGAAGATGAGACCTCTAGTCATGAAGGCATGAAGTCCTAAGGGTACGGTTGGTATGCGGGTACAGGTAGAAAAATCAACTCCCAAGCTCCTAGCAAGGTGGGTAACTATCCCACCTTATCCAATGTTGCCCTTCCTCTTGTTCTTAAGCTTGCTCATAGTAGCAGCTAAGAGGGTGGCACAGTCAGCTCGGCGCCCATACAGCATAGAATATAACAGAATGAGCTCATCCGTCTTGATCTTTTGGGGCGTCTCCGTCCTAGGGAAGAGACACTCCAAAAGAACACGGTGAGCAATCTTCAAGGCTAAGTGATACATCAACTTAGCCTTGGTGTCAGCAGGTTGCCAGCGGTCCTCGCTGGCGTAAATCATAGCAACCTCCTCCCAAAAGTCTTTGGCGTAAACGCCACTAGGAAAACAACCATTGAAGGTCTCATGGAACCCAAAGAAGGTTCCGAACTCACGGATGGTAAAATCATAGTTTCTTTCCATAAGACGGAAAGAAACGGTCCTATCCACATGGCTATGCTCGAAAGACGTCACAACCTCCCTCGTAATCTCCTCATAGGCGTCTTCTCGGATAACCGAGAAGACAACTAGCCTGGCTCTATCCAAGAGCCAAGTAAGGTCATCTATGATGTTAAGAGGAGTTAGATCCTCTAACAATAGGTACCTAGGTCCAATCACAGGCCTCTCATGGATCCTCTCGAGTGCATCGACGTGATCCGCATGAATGGTCGGTACTCTAGGGCTAGGAGGTGAGGATGATGAAGGTGATGATGGAGGTGAGGGGGAAGAAGGTGGTGGTGCCCTAGAGGATGAAGAAGAAGAGGGATTACCCTTCCTCTTCTTGTTTTGGTCATTCTTCTTCTCCTTGATTCTCCCAGAAACTCTCCTCACAAAGTCCATCACTGTTCAAAATTACGGTCTGTTCTTGGTAATTCCACGGCCGTGGAACTGTCAGCGACCGTGGTTGGTCTGGTTTTTTCGCAAATCTCAGCAAACAACCCTCAAACTCAGCAATCAGGCAGCCCTAGTCTAATTTCTTCCAATTTCAATCAGTTCTTCCTAAAATTTCTAGCAAAAACGAACCAAATTGACAAAGATCAAGAAGAGTCGAAAAAACCTAGGTTTTGGATTTTAAAATCCGAATTGTGCGTTCCGTGGTGATTTTCCGCTCGATTCGTTGCTTGGATCTCGTTGGTGGTTGAATTTGCTTCAATTTGGGAAGAAGAATCGTCGAAAACGTTTAAGGAACGAAGATTTGGGAAGAAGGGCGTGGAATCGGCGTTTTGGGTCGTGGAATTGGGTATTTGTGGAGGGTTTTTGTGAAGAACGTGGTTTATATAGTGGCAGGCAAAATTTTGAAAATCACGGTCTGTCGGGGGGTTCCACGGCCGTGGAAATATACGGAACCGTGGTTTTGGTGATTTTTCAAAGGCTTTTGGAAATTACGGTCACTGTAGCTGTCACGACCGTGGTTTAGGCCTTGGAACTCTCTGTAAAGCTCCAAAGTCCAAATTTCGTCACTTTTCTTCAACATTACCCTTCCCTTTTCCTTTTCCATCGTTCCTACATCCAAAAACACGAACATACCGGAAGGAATCGAAGGCAAAACAAAGCAAAAACGTCTAAACTAAGCTAACTATGAATCGAAAACAAAAAAACAAAAATGCAATACCTTGGGTTGCCTCCCAAAAAGCGCTTTGTTTAAGGTCCGTAGCTAGACCAATCTCGCACTTACTCGAGTTCGGTAGGTGCGAACTCTTCAGCTTGGAGTTCCGGCGTATACTTCTTGAGTCGACCGTTCACCTTAAAGCTTCCGCCCGCTTCACCCCATACTTCAACTGCACCATGGGGGCAAATACGCTTAATTAGGAAAGGTCCGGTCCAACGAGATTTAAGCTTACGTGGAAAGAGATGAAGCCTTGAATTGAAGAGGAGAACTTGATCTCCTTCTTTGAAGTCCTTTGGAATGATGTGCTTATCATGCCAACGCTTTGCTCTCTCCTTATAGATCTTGGCATTTTCGTAGGCATTCAAGCGGAGTTCTTCCAGCTCATTAAGGTCTAAGAGACGCTTCTCTCCCGCTTCCTTCATGCCAAAATTCAACCACTTAATAGCCCAAAACGCCTTATGTTCCAACTCTACCGGTAGGTGGCAAGACTTTCCATACACAAGGTTGTATGGTGTGGTTCCTATGGGAGTCTTGTACGCAGTCCGGTATGCCCACAATGCGTCATCAAGCTTCAAGGACCAATCTTTCCTAGTCCTTGAAACCGTCTTCTCTAGAATTTCTTTGATCTCCCTATTTGAGATCTCAACTTGTCCACTAGTTTGTGGATGATAAGGGGTAGCGATCTTGTGAGTAACCCCATACTTAGCTAGAAGAGCTTCAAAGCGCCGGGCAATGAAGTGAGAACCTCCATCACTAATGATAGTCCTTGGCGTCCCAAATCGTGGAAAAATGGTCTTGTTAAAGAACTTAACCACCACATGACATCATTGGTGGGAGAGGCAATTGCTTCCATCCATCTAGAAACGTAATCTACCGCAAATAGTATGTATTGGTTTCCACAAGAGGATGGGAACGGTCCCATAAAGTCTACTCCCCAAACATCGAAAATCTCCACCTCTTGGATGTTGTTGAGGGGCATCTCATTCCTCCTAGAGATATTACCTGTTCTTTGACAAGCATCGCAGCAAGAAACAAAGGATTGCACATCTCTAAATAAAGTAGGCCAAAAGAATCCAGATTGCAATACCTTTGCGGTAGTCTTGTTCGAACTAGCGTGTCCTCCACAAGGTAGTGAATGACAATGACGGATGACACTTTGCATTTCATCTTCCGGCACACATCGCCGAATGATGCCATCTGGACCTCTCTTAAAGAGGAGAGGCTCGTTCCAAAAGTATTCCCGGACATCCTTAAAGAACTTCTTTCTTTGTGCGTAGGATAATCCGGGTGGTATCTCCTGACAAACCAAATAGTTAACAAAATCAGCAAACCATGGTTCGTTACCTTTGGAGATCACATCGATGCACTCCTCAATAATGTGTAGGTGTTCGTCCGGGAAGGAGTCATCGATGGGTAAATGGTCGTCCTCTAGATGTGTTAGGCGACTCAAATGATCCGCAACAGAATTTTCTGAACCTTTCTTGTCGCGGATCTCTAGATCGAATTCTTGTAGGAGGAGAATCCATCTAATTAGCCTTGTCTTTGCATCTTTCTTCACAAGGAGGTACCGGATCGCAACATGATCCGTGTAGACAATCACCTTTGTACCTACAAGATAAGAGCGAAACTTGTCAATAGCATAGACAATGGCTAAAAACTCTTTTTCGGTAGTGGCGTAATTCAGCTGCGCTACATCTAGCGTCTTGCTAGCATAGTATATGGCATGGGTTCGTCCTTCCTTCCGTTGTCCAAGAACAGCTCCTATAGCTACGTCACTAGCATCACACATAACCACAAAGGGAAGAGTCCAATCCGGAGGTTGGATAATAGGTGCTGAAATTAGAGCTTGCCGAATGGTGTTAAATGCATCCAAACATTCCTGCGAAAACTCAAAAACCGCATCCTTCATCAATAGATTAGTGAGAGGTTTTGATATTTTAGAAAAGTCTTTAATGAAGCGTGTATAGAATCCGGCATGTCCTAGAAAACTTCTTATCCCTTTCACCGAAGTTGGGGGAGGAAGCTTTTCTATGGTCTCTATCTTAGCCTTATCTACTTCTATCCCTCTATTAGAGATTAAGTGACCTAATACAATTCCTTCCTTAACCATAAATTGACACTTCTCCCAATTAAGAACTAGGTTAGTGTCTTCACACCTTTGTAAGACAAGAGAAAGGTTAGAAAGACAATCGTTAAAAGAGGAACCGTATACGGAGAAATCGTCCATGAAGACCTCCATGATTTCCTCTATGTATTCGGAGAAGATGGCCATCATGCACCTTTGAAAGGTGGCTGGGGCGTTGCAAAGCCCGAACGGCATTCTCCTATAAGCGAACGTACCCCACGGGCACGTGAATGTGGTCTTCTCTTGATCATCCGGGTGTATCGGAATCTGAAAGATACCACTATAACCGTCAAGATAGCAAAAGTGCGAATGTTGCGCTAACCTTTCAAGCATTTGATCGATGAAGGGTAGTGGGAAGTGATCCTTCCTCGTCGCATTGTTAAGCTTGCGGTAGTCAATGCACATCCGTCATCCCGTTACGGTTGGGGTAGGAATGAGTTCGTTATTCTTGTTGGTGATGACCGTCATTCCTCCCTTCTTTGGAACTACTTGAACCGGACTCACCCACTTACTATCGGAGATAGGATAGATGATACCTGCATCAAGAAGTTTAAGAATTTCCTTCTTGACAACCTCCTTCATGGTCGGGTTCAACCGCCTTTGAGGTTGTCTTGAAGTCCTAAAGTCTTCCTCCATTAATATTTTGTGCATGCATAGGGAGGGTTTAATTCCTACTAAGTCCTCAATAGTGTAGCCTAAAGCTTTCCTATGTTTCCTAAGGAAAATCATGAGCTGATTATGTTCATCTATGCTTAGATCGGAACTAACAATAACCGGAAAGGTAGAATTAGGTCCTAGGAAAGCGTACCTTAGATGAGTAGGAAGTGGTTTTAGTTCCATTGCTTTCGGAGCTTCCAATGGCTCTTGAGGAGCATCCGATGTCTCCTTAGAAGTTTCTAAGGGTGTTGAAGGTGTAGGTGAAGAATCGAAGGAAGTTGAAGGAGTGTCTCGTTCACCTTTTTCCACGGCCAGAATCACGGTTTCCCTATGTCCTCCACGGCCTTGGTTTAGGGCGTGGAAGGTGGTTACGGTTGCTTTGCCTTCTCCACGACCGTGTAACCCCCTAGAGTGAGCCACGCTTTGGGTTGTGAGATCCACGGCCGTGGAATATAGTGTATGGCCGTGGATTCTCACGTTTTCTGCCTCATCGTGGAGCTCCTCGAATTCCACTTCACCCATTTCTTCTTGTGCTTCTAAGGCTTCAATTGCCTCATTGCACTCCTCTTCTTCCCCTACATTCGTTAGACTCATAGTAATGACCTTTTGCAAAGGATCTTTGAAGAGAATAACACTTACCTCCTCTCTAGACAACCCTTCTTCATCTTGGATATTGAATATATCCTCATCAAAGATTGGCTCCTTCACTATAGTGGAAAGAACGAACTCTACCTTCTCTTCTCCTATGTCAAAGACGAGTCTAGCATTCTTACAATCGACTATGCAGCCGGAAGTTGCAAGAAACGGTCTTCCGAGTATGATCGGGACCGGACTATCTGCAGGAATGTCAAGCACGACAAATTCAATGGGAACAAAGAATTTACCTAGCTTGACTGAGACGTCTTCTACAATACCGACGGGGCGAGTGATGGATCGATCCGCCATGTATAACGTCATCTTCACCGGTTTAGGGTCGCCTAAACCGATCTTCCTGCATAATGCAAGTGGTATGATGCTCACACTTGCTCCTAAGTCACATAATGCATCATATGTGACATCTCCCACTCCTATGGGAATGCAAAATGACCCCGGATCCTTTAGCTTGGGGGGCATTTTCCCCTTCATGGTCTTGATGAGATCCGATGAATCCGAACTCATCTTAACCTCACCGAAATCTTCTAGGTTCCTCTAGTTGGAGAGGAGCTCCTTTAAGAACTTGCCATAAGCCGGCATACCTACAATAGCATCAATAAAGGGTATATTAATATGCAACTTGCTCATGAGTTCTATAAACTTACCAAACTGTTTATCTAGGCGCACTCTCGCTCTAGATTGAGGGAATGGTAGGGGAGGTTTGTAAGCTGGAGGAGGAACGTAGACTTCTTCCTTCCCCTTCCCCTTCTCTTTGTCTTTCTCTACGGGGACTTCAACAAACTTAGGCTGCGGATCGGTAGTAGTCACTCCGCTCCTAGTTGTGATTGCCATCACCCTTCCCTTAGGGTTGTCCTCCGTCTTTCCTGGAAGTTTCCCTTGATTCCTAGGAACTTCCTCCGCATGGATGATCATTTGGTTTTCTGAAACCTTTTGGGCTTTATCAACCTTATAAATTTGATCATCAACCTTAATGATGCGGTTCTCCAAACCTTGAAGCTTTCCCAAGATCGTTTCCAACATGGGATCGGGCTTTTCCTTCCCCGAAGTGTTTCCTCCATTAGATATTTGCCCCTGGCTTTTCAAAGGAGTAGAGGAAGAGG
Organism: Fagopyrum homotropicum; assembly: GCA_033239125.1. Taxonomy (NCBI): domain Eukaryota; kingdom Viridiplantae; phylum Streptophyta; class Magnoliopsida; order Caryophyllales; family Polygonaceae; genus Fagopyrum; species Fagopyrum homotropicum. The sequence continues at coordinate 88,719,287 of BSWB01000003.1, read as the reverse complement.
AAGGTGGAGTTAGTGAATTCGAATTGGAAGGATAAGAGTTACCGGAGTTTTGTTGATTGGAGTGCCAATTGTTGTTGTTTGAACCCTGATTGTTGTTCCAATTGTTGTTCCGGTTGTTGTTATTACCATTCCAATTATTCCGGTTGTTGTTCCGGTTGTTGTTGTTGTTGTTGTTGTTGTTGCGGTTTGTGTTCTCACCGCCATTGTTGTTGTTGCTCAAATAGCCAACATCCTTGCCTTGTTGCTTTGGAAAGTTGGTCTTAATTGCCTCCTTCAACTCCTTGATCTCATTGTTGAGGGAGAAAATCTGATTTTAAGCTTCATGTGTGAGCTCTTCTCCTTGCTCCACACGATTTCCCTCCACTTTCCGGTGGGAATACTTCTCTATGACTCTTGCTTGCTTCTCAATGAAGTCCCAAGCGTCATCTTCCCTCATGTCCATGAATGTGCCATATGAGAGGGATTGGAGCTTGAATTGTGTCTCCACATCCAGCCCCTTATAATATATTTCCAACAATGCAAGTTTGGATATGCCATGATGAGGGCAATCCAATAACAAATCCTGAAACCTTTCCCATGATTGAAACAAACTTTCGTTAGATCTCATGGAAAATGCATTAATCTTACCTCTAAGTTCCGCCGTCTTGGATGGCGGAAAGAATTTGGTGAGGAACTCCGCGGAAAGGTCTTCCCACGTGTCTAGTTTCCCACTAGGAAGAGCTTGGTACCAAGACAACGCTTTCCCCTTCAAGGAGAAGAAGAAAGGCTTGAGCTTATAGTTGTTGGTAGTCGCGTTCTTCGGCCTCATTGTCTCCATCATACACTCAAAGTTTTGCAAGTGTTGGTGTGGAGATTCAGCGCTTGTCCCGCCAAATTGGTTTTGGCGAACAAGAGTAATAACTTGAGGGTTGAAGCTAAACCCTTGTACATCGTCAGCATCAAAGTTCACGCCCAGACGGCGTGGTTGCTGCGTTGGATCCATCCTTTGGCCAAGAGTCCTTGGCTCATTATCTACACGGTTCACCCTTACATTCCTAGGTGGAATGCATTGGTTTGCGGTCGTCCATGGAGCGAATGGATTCACATTGATCCTCGGATCAATCTCCTCTAACGGTGGCATGGAAGAGTCGCTATCATCAGCGGATGAATGACCCCTATTCGACCTTAATGATCTCCTTGAGGATTTCTTGCTCCCCTTATTCTTAAGGTTGCTTATTTCTATCCTCATTTGGAACATCATGTCCTTCAGATCATTAACTTGGGATTGATGACGATCCATCTCATCCCGGCGAATATTCTCATTCCATTGGAGTTGAGCTTCTTTCTCCGCTAACTCCGCTAACTCCGCTTGAAGATCACGTTCGTGTTCTTCAGCCATCTTCTTTTCCTTACGCTTTTGCCTTAAAGTTCTCTCAAGCTCTTGATCAAGGGGTAAGAGGTCTTCGGTGTTCCTAGATCTGCGCATGCACTTGAAAAGATATCAAATAACAAGGGAGAAGCTCCCAAGCTTGACAACCGAAAACCGAATTCGGTCTAGACCAAATCCCCGGCAACGGCGCCAAAAACTTGTTCGCCACTTAGCGTGCATGCAAATAAGCTTTAAATATAAAACTAGAAATTAAGCAAGCGAACTCGCAGTGTACGGATCGATATAGTTAAGCAAGAATTCCAGAGTATGGAACACAGGGATTTGGGGGGTTAAATCCAGTTATAGATTATCAAGCAAGTAAATGTATGAAGCTTTTCAAATTATTGGGAAAACAACAACCCTAAAGATCCAGGAATCCAGCTGTGGCAATCGATTCAAGATATACTAATGATATAAGGACAGAGTTGAGATATGCAAAGGTATGCTAATGTAAGGTAATCGTACGGTGAAGTTCCGAAAACCTTATATGACTCACCTACAAGACACTTTCTATAAAGATTGTTGAGGCTTCAATATAGAAATGTTCTAAAGGTAAGAATTAATGTCAAATACCCAAACTTGTAATCCAAGGATCAAGACTAACTAAACCGATTACGGTTGTGACACTCACAATCGAGGTAGAGGTTGTTGAGGCTTCACTACCACCTAGAAAAGGCAATCCTAAACTAAGTTAAAGCTAATCTTTAACTTTGGATTAAAGTAAAAGCAAGTTCGTAAACTTAAGGGAAATCACGGTTGGATCTTGAGGTTCCATGGTCGTGGACTCAAGAACAGACCGTAATTTAGGGTTCGTCAGCGATTATCTCTAACTCTCAGGGTCCAATCTATTTACGATCGATCTATCATCATCTAAGCCACAACTATCAACCCTTCACCTTAGAATTGTTAAGGGTTTTTAGCCAACAATAGTCATGTCGATATCAAATTCAAGAATTGAAAGATTGAAAGATGAAAACTTCCGAAAACTCTCAATAAACTTCAAACCAATCTCAAAGTCACAATCAAGAACGAATATTGTCACTAGATTCGGAATAGAACAAACAAACACAATCTTAGATAAGAAGGAAGAACGGGATGTCAATCCGTCTTCTAAATCAAACCTAAACAAGAAGAGGAATCTTCTTGCGAACAATCTTCCAAATCTTCGATCTTCCGTCAATCCGGAAATCACAATAGCGCTGCACAAATCTCTCAAACACAACTTCCACTAAAAGCGAAATTAGGGTAATCCCAAGCGCAAACGGAAGTGCGTCTAAGTGTAAACGAAGGTGTAAGCCAAGTTCTAAAGCGAGGTGACGGAATCTCTCTTCGTCCGTCCTTTTATAGTGTAAGATAAAATATCGGTCCGGCCCAATTGCGTAGGAGATCGTGGCTTGAAGTATGGCGAAAAAGATCGCCAAGATCACGGTCATGGAAGGGTTCCACGGCCGTAATTTAGAGCGTGGAATTCAACACGGTTTGAACCATCTTCTCCACGGCCGTAGAAGTTGCTGGAATGAACCACGCTTCCCTAGCCATGGTTCCACGGCCGTGGAACTGAACGTGGAAAGTAATACGGCCGTATTTTAGAGCGTGGTTTAGGGCAAGAACGTGATTCTTCCCTAGCCTCGTGCATTCCTCAAGTTGGCACTCCCTTAGCTCCTAGAAATGCATGCCTTCAATCTATGGACATTGCTCAATAACTCCATCCTTGCTCGATTCCATTCGGAAATAGCTCTCAATCACCTATAATCAACATAAAGCTTGTGCAGATCTCTATATCGACATTATAGACAAACTAGCTCACAAATGCATCTATGCTCAATCAATGACTATCAATATGAATCAAATACACTTAGAAAAGGTGCCTAAAATATCACAATATTTCATGCTAACACCTATTTTCGGTTTAGTTGTTTTAAATAACAAAGAATAAACACACACCACCAAACACACATCAATGCTAATACAAGGAATACGAGCTAAGTAAGTCCGGAGACTTACCTTATCACCAAACTCAACTCACAACACTCTCACTTCCCTTGGGAAGGAGTCCACAACCTACTCACAAGAAGATAACTATATCAACAACTCGCTAAACTCAAGAAGTCTAAGACTTCAACACAAATGATCTACGTGAGATCATTTGACTCACATTCTAGGACCGCATCATAGAATCTCTCATGCTCACATCACACTCAACACAAGCTAGAAGTCCTTAGACTTCTAGAATCTATCATCTCGGAAGGTCATAACCTATAACACATACTAGGATATACATGCCTAGTGTCAACAATCTAAACGGTATCAACACTATGCTAGGATACACATATTCTAGCCTATAATCTAAACAACCATATACTCCAATTCCCAAACCTCACAAGCCTTAGAAGATAACATCAACACCTCAAGCTTAGAATCAACATAAATCCATCAAACCATATCAAAATCCTCAAAACTCACCTAAGGTTCAAAGCCACTACTTGGCATTCTGACTAGGTTATGCTAGATCCAACTTGTCATGATACTAATACTAAACATACCAAGATCGAGGAAGGAGGTACTCACAGTACGTCAAAAGGCAGAATTCGATCAATGGATGTCGACTTTGGACTTACTAGGCTTTGATCGGGACGCTTCCGAACCTAACACCAAAACTATACAAATTTAGCTTATACGCTAAATTTAAATATACTACATAGAATATATAACTATAAGGATAATCCTCGTAATTCAAATCCGAGTTTAAAATCATAAAAACATTTTCCGGGCAATTTATACAATTTTAGAAACTTGGTCATAATCCCCAATTAAATCTTCGGGCCATAAATCCAAAATAAATCCAACAAAGGGCGCAATAGTTAAATCATAAAAGTTGGTTCATAAACTGTAAATAAGAAATCAGGCCAAAATCTGTAATTAATCAGTGAGGGCAAAACTACAAAAATAAAAACTGTGGGTGATAAATGTAAATACAAAGTAAGGGTACAATCTAAAATTACAATAAAATAGGGGGGCAATTTAATAATGGAGAAAGGGTTTCTTTAAACCCGATAGAGTGGTTCCTGGGAAAGGTGAAGGGCAGGGTGGCGGCAAGTTAGAGGAGAGAGCAACGAGATGCGGCTGCGAGGAGGCAGGGCAGGCGGCGGCGAGAAGGGCTTCTCCGGCTAGCGTCAAGGTTGACAGTGGGTTCGGCATGACGGAGACAACCATAGGCGGTGTTGGCAGGCGGCGGCTTTCCGGAGTCATTCCTCGCGGATGCAGATGAGGATCGACGGAGACAGCGCAAGGGGTGAGATGGTGGCTCCAACGACTAAGGCGCCCACAGTTCCCAAATGGGCTACCTCCGGTTGATGCAGGCGGGCTAGAGTGGTTCCCGAAGGTGGTCGCAACCAGAGAAAGAGAGAGAGATAGGCGAGGCTTTGGCGGTTCCGGCATCAAAGGTGAAGGCAAAGGCCAGGTAAGCAACGTTATGCTCCTTCCGGCGGTACTAAAATTGTGTGTTTCTTATGGGAGATATGGTGGACTGACCGCCAAGAGAGAAACATAAGGAGATTGTGCAGGGTTGCTGTTGAGTGGAGTTGCAGAGAAGAAACAGAGAGGTTGAGGATCGACTCTGTAACATCCCAAACCCCAAGACTTGGAATGCTAAATTGGGCTAGGATCTCACAATGGATCCTGACCTTAGCCTCACAACAAGTTCACTAGATCTTACAACAAGGCACATGTAGAGTAAAACCAAATACATAAAAGCTTTATATGATACATCAAAAGTGTTTACAAACACAAAGCCAAGTACAAAACATCAAACATAAACATTTGATACAAAAGATCCCAACCCACGCATCCTAATGTATAGAAGTCCTCGGCTCGTCACACCATCTAGCTCACTCTGTAGTCTTTCTAACCTGCAGATCATCTACAACACGGTATACACCGTTAGCTATAACAAAAGATAAGCATAAAGGTAATAGCACAAACACACATCAACATCTCATACATGCAATGCCACACACATTCATTTATTATCTTTCATTACGTTATTCCATTACTAATTCAACTTCTTTTGTAACACGAGGAGCCTAAAGAACCTCGTCCCTTTCCCCGTTAACACAAGGGTTTTGCATGGGGGTGATCATAACTCGTCCCCCCTGTGTTACTGGCTTCCAGGCACCTTCTCATAACCCGCAGACGGAGACCGGTGGTTACCGCCACTATTATAATACCCTTGGGCCATTTAAATGTAATAAATGGTCATCCTAGTCCGGTTTAGGTAATAAATGCACAATCATATGAACACACACAACCATCACAATCTCACAAATCGATAACTGAACACTAAGTAAGTCCTATGGACTTACCTCAAATGCTCGTATCCAATACCACGTCACAACTTCCCCTTGGGGAAGGAATCAACGCCTACAATAGCAAGGCACACGACATCATATACTGCAAGGGTTAGGAGACTCGTCTCCATAACCATAACCCACCTACAACCTCAAACTAAACCTGAAGATCATAACAAGATCACATATGCCTACAGCATAACCTCAACATCAACACAAGTGCCTAAGGCACAAATCCAACATACAACACATCCTAACCACACTACCCTAGCTACCAACTAAGCCAAGGCCAAAGGAAAGGAAGGAAGGAAGACATACCAACCAGGTATGCACCAACAGGAGCAGGAACACAAGGCTGACCCTGTGAGGCGCACGGGCGGCTCACACCAGGCGCATGGGAGGCTGGTGTCAAGCGCAGGGGCGGCTGGAGTCAAGCGCAGGGGCGGCCAACTGTTCAGAGAGTTGGTCCCAACTTCTCTTCCATCCCTTCCTCGACTCTCTTCACTTCTTCAACACACCACAACAACATATATGCACATACACACATATATGATCATTAAAACAGCCAGGGAAGGATTCAACACAAGTGTAGCTTGTGATCCTAGGCTAGAAGGGAAGAAAGAAGCAAGAAAGAAGGAAGGAAGAAAGATGAAGAAGAAGAGCTTACCACAACAAGCTAAGCTGCAACTGGGAGCACACAACACATCTACAACCTCAACACAACAACAACAACACTCAGCAACAACCTCAAGGTCATCCAAACTCAAATCCTCAAGCAAAACTCTCAAAACTTCTCACAAACTCAAAGGAAGATCAAGAAGAGGAGAGGAAGGAGATGAAGAACGTAGAGAGGATGAAGAAGCTGTAAAGAGGTGAAAAAACCTCTCATCCGAAGAAAAGGCAAAGCTTATAAGAGAAGTCAGCCGCAAAGCACAAGTCATGAGTCAACGAAAGAGGTTGCACTTATACAGAGCAGCAGGAGTGGCTAGCCGAGGGCACAGGGGCGCCTAGCCGCTGGGGCGGCCCAGGTAGTGCGCTGGGGCGGCTGACTGGATCAGGCAAGGTTCACTAAGGCTCAGCAAGACTCCTAAGCTCCAAAGACTAAGGCTCTTACATGACACCCCCATAAAAACAAGTTTCGTCCCGAAATTTGCAAAATCCCAAAGCCTCTCGGACCCATAAGCCGAGGTATAACTCTCTCCTCAAGAACATCAGGTCACAACCTATAACATTCTATATCCTCAACACAACATGGACGAATCACAACTCTAGCATAATAACTCTACACAAGGCCTAGAGGAAGATCATCTCTAGCAAATCACTAACCAGATAACACTGGCATGGTGGAAATCCGTCTCCAGCCACAACGTACACATATCACTACTATGTGGAGGAAAACCATCTCCACTCACACTATGTCCATCAAAGGTAGCATGGAGGAAAGAACCATCTCTAGCTAATCCTAACACACATACCAAAGCATGGAGGAAAGAACCATCTCCAGCTATACTTATCTCGTACTAGCAAACAAGATCTAAGAGATCATATGCACATATCACAGCTAGCACGAAAACATAGCATACCACATAAGCACATAACATGCACTCACCAAGAAGGCACTAAGATCTACTCGTGGATCCTACTGGTGCATCTAGCTCAACATAAAACTCTGGATAGTTCCTTTGGATACTATCCTCTGTCTCCCAGGTAGCCTCATCTGGTCCTCGTCTAGACCATTGTATCCTCAACATAGGAATGTCCTTCGAACGCAGGCGTCTCACGCCTCGTTCTAGGACTGCAATGGGATGCTCTGCAAATGTGTGGTCCGGCTCAACCACCAGATCATCATAATTCACGATGTGCCTCGGATTTGGTATATACTCCCTCTGCTGAGACACATGAAACACAAGATGACCACCCTCTAACCTCGTAGACAATGCTAATCTGTAGGTTGCCCTCCCAACTCTATCCAGTATCTCAAAAGGGCCGACATATCGGGGACTCAGCTTGCCCTTTATGCCAAAATGTCTGACACCTCCCGTCGGAGATACTCTCAACTAGACATGAGCTCCTACCCTGAACTCTAGAGGTCGACGCCTCTTGTCTGCATACGACTTCTGGCGACTCTGTGAAGCCAACATCCTCTCTCTAATCAGCGCTACTCGAGCCATATCATCCTGAATCTGCTTTGGCGCTATCCCACTAATACTGCTAGGCTCATCCCAGCATAAAGGTGTACGACATCTACTTCCATACAGTGCGTTATATGGAGCCATCCCTATAGATGCATGCCAATTGTTTTTGTATGTGAACTCAACGAGTGGGAGGTAATCAGACCATCCCTGTCCCCAATCCAACACATAGGCTCGCAACATGTCATCTAAGGTCTAGATAGTCCTCTCTGACTGACCATCAGTCTAGGGGTAAAACGCAATCGTAAAGTGTAGACTTGTCCCCAAAGCAGTCTGAATTTGCTGCTAGAATCTCGATGTGAATCTTCCATCACGATTAGAAATGATCGTCCTCGGTACCCCGTGGAGTCTCACATCATGGTACATCTTACTCGTACCAAGGTGTACTGAGTAAGGTGTACAGTGATCCTCCTGTAATATCCGCTGTCTCAGCTCTGCATATGCAGGAACATGGATATGATCATGTTGCGTCATAACTTCATCTGCCCCAATAGTAAACTGGGGTGCCTCTCCACGAGACATCCTATCTCTGATCCTTGTCAAGGTCGGGCAGGTCCCCTGCTTCTGTTGGATCTCATTTGACAAACCAGGTAGAACCTCTAAAGCAAATAACTAGGCATCCTCATCACGAAACTAGATGTCCATCTCTAGCCATGCTAGATCCCTCCGAAGCTGAGGCTATATAGTAAGTCTAGCAATCGCCTTCTCTCGGGGCGTCTTCCTGCTCAAGGCGTCAACTACTACGTTCGTCTTGCCAGGATGATACAAAATCTCAAGGTCAAAGTCCTTGATCAACTCAAGCCATCGACGCTGGCGGTTATTCAATTCCCGCTGCGTGAAAATGTACTTCACACTCTTATGGTCTGTGAAGATCTGACATGTAGCACCATACCGGTAATGTGTCCAGATCTTCAAAGCATGAACTACCGCAGCCAACTCCAGATCATGAGTCAGGTAGTTCTCCTCATACGTCTTCAACTGTCGAGACGCATATGCAATCACTCTACCTCTCTGTATCAACACACATCCCAAGCCTAGCTTTGAATCATCACTATAAACCACAAAATCATCAGAACCCTCTAGTTGTGCCAAGACAAGAGCAGAAGTCAAACGCCTCTTCAACTCCTCAAAACTCTGAGCGCACTAGTCAATCCATACAAATCTGGTAGTCTTCCTTATAAGACTCGTTAGTGGACGGGCAATCACTGAAAATCCCCCCACAAAGCGTTTGTAATAACCGGCTAAGCCAAGAAAGCTACGCACTTCCTTGACGTTCGTTGGTGTCATCCATGCAGCAACAAACTCGATCTTCGCCGGATCAACCATGATCCCATCGGCGGAGACTACGTGTCCGAGAAATGCAACCTCAGACATCCACACTCACACTTAGAGAGCTTGCCATACAACTCTCTATCCCTCAAAATCTGCAAAATTGTCCTCAAGTGTCAAACATGCTCCTCTCTGCTACGAGAGTACACAAGAATGTCATCAATGAAGACCACTATAAACTGATCCAGGAAGTCGATGAAGATGTTGTTCATCAACTCCATGAATACTGCTGGGGAATTCGTCAGCCCAAATGGCTTCACTACAAACTCATAGTGTCCATAACGGGTACGAAATGCCGTCCTGTGCACATCCTGCTATCTTACCCTCAACTGGTGATATCTAGAACGCAAGTCAATCTGGGAGATGACTGTCGCTCCCTACATCTGATCAAGTAGATCATCAATACGAGGTAGTGAATACCTATTCTTGATAGTTACCTTGTTCAACTCTCTGTAATCTATACACAGTCTCAACGATCCGTCCTTCTTCCGCACGAAGAGGACAGGTGCACCCATGGTGAAACGCTAGGGCGTATGAAGCCCTTCTCAGCCAACTCCTCGAGTTGCTTATTCCAATCCAACATTTCGATAGGTGCCATACGGTATGGGTCCTTCGAGATGGGTCTCGTTCCAGGCTCCAAGTCAATACCAAAATCTACGCTCCTCTGAGGTGGCAGACTAGACGGCTCTGCAAATACGTCTGTAAACTCATATGCCACTGTTATATCCTCCAAAGCTGGACTATCTCTATCCTTCATGGCGTAGCACCAGAAGGCATCACATCCCTATGCAATCAATCTAGCTGTTCGTACTGCACTGATAACAGATCCTGTCTTAACAAGGACCCAACCCTGGAAGACCTCTATCGGACCTAAGTCGGTAGAGACTGTAACAGTCCTCTTACCCACTTCTAACACCGCACGGTTTCTACGCATCCAATCCATACCTAATATGACTTCTTCATGCATCAGGGGCATGACTAAGAAGTCAACAAGTAATACACGTGTCCCTAAGCGTAGGGGACAACTACGTATCTCCTGGGTACCTCTGACCCTACTACCTCAAATAACCCTATAGTAAAGGGTGCCCCCTCTATGGTAGACAAACTCAAACGCTCAACACAAGCAGCAGAAATAAATGAATGCGTAGCACCCGTATCTAACAAAACTCTAACAAGTAAACCATGTAACAAAATGGTACATGTAGCAACTGGTGCTGGCGGCTCCTCAGCACTCCTTAGCTCAAAAACTCTGCCTCGAGCTCCTCGACTATCACTAGTACCAGCCTCTCTACCTCTACCTCTACTCGGTCCCTGAGTAGCAGGCGTGCATGGGACTCTCTGCTGTCCCTGTGTCTGATGCTGAGGTAGTCTTTGCCCACTTCCTACTGCACCTGCAGGGGAAGAACCCTGTTGTGATGATGCCTTGCCCTGACGGCAAAACGTAGCTATATGTCGTGGCTTCCCACACGAGAAGCAAGTCAGTGGTGCTCTAGGGCAATCAGTCCTCACAACCCATAGGCCCCGCAATTGTAATACTGCCGGCCTCTCTCAGCTGTCTGTGCAGACATTGGAACACTCGAGCGGCCCTGAGTCTGACCTCACCCGTATCCAAATGCTCCTCCACCAGTCGGTGTGGTACGCTGTCTCTTCTCAGACCGTCCTGTCTGAGAAGTCCTTCTCTGGCTAGCTCTCTCTCTCTCATAGGCAGAGGCCCAATCCTGGTAGTCTGCCAATGAGTCACAATAAAATCCCGCCATATATGAGCGTGTGCTCTCCCTCAGACGACGAGCGAAGAGGTATACATGCTGGTCCTCAGATGGTGCAGCTGGACCCAGCAATGCTAACTCCATTTGGAAGCGGCGAATAGTGTCTGTAATGGGTACGTCCTCAAAACCCGCCTCCAGGAAGTCCTGCAGTTTCTCCCTCCTCGGTGAGGCAGGGAAGAACTGCTCTCTCAACATAGTCCTCATCTGCTCATAGGTGGTAACTCGTGCTCTAACTGTCCTCCACCACTGGTGTGCCAGGTCACGGAATAGAGACTGTACTAGCTCTATCCGTTTGTCCTCTAGGCAGCGAATAGACTCTAAAGCTGAGTCTACATGCCCAATCCACACCTCAGTCTCTAGGCCGATCTTCCCAGAGAAGGGTGGTACTTTCTGCTGGTGGAATGCCTTCAACCAGGTATTTGGTCGAGGCCCTCTGGTCTCCTCCACAACTCGAGTTGGCTCAACAACACGAACAGTTGCAACTGGCACCTGAGTAGCTCCATGGAATCTCTCAGATGATCCCTCATGCCCTGGCAGATCTGGGGCTTGTCTTCCCGCTCTGATGGCCTCCTCAAAATGCCTGAGATACTTTCTGAACTCTGATCCACGCATAGAGACACGGTCTAAGCCATCAGGCTGGCCTGAATGGGCCGGCTGTCTCATGGACCCACCACTCCTCGTAGTTGTAACTACGCTCTCAGCAACCTCCTTAGAGGCCTCCTCCACCACTGGTGGATCTGCAACGGGAGCTGGTCCCTGTCCTATCCCTCTTGGAGGAAGAGGTGGTCTACCTCTACCTCTGCCTATAGTAGCAGTAGCTCTAGTCCGAGCAATCTGTGGGGTATGCACACCTAACGTATAAGGCTCTATATAGGCCGTATGTATATATAAATAATACTTGATAATACATGCATGCACATCATCACATAAGCGATATCTATATCTATATATATATATATATATATATATATATATATATATATATATATATATATATATATATATATATATATATATATACTGTCGAGATCCTCCGATGGGTGACGGCTTCTGTACATACTATCCCAAAACATCTGTACTCGCTTTCAAACCAAAACCTTTTTAGAAGTCAAACCCCATGTGGGTTCTATTTATTTATCCACTCTACCTTTATTGCAGATAGCAAGTGCCACTGTTGTCAACCTAAGGCTCTCATACCAACTCTGTAACATCCCAAATCCACAGGACTTGGAATGCTTCATTGGGCTAGGATCTCACAATGGATCCTAACCCTAGCCTGACAACAAGTTCATTGGATCTTACAACAAGGCACAAGTAGAGTAAAACCAAATACACAAAAGCTGTATATGATAGATACATCAAAAGTGTTTACAAACAAAAATCCGAGTACAAAACATCAAACATAAACATCTGATACAAAAGATCCCAACCCATGCATCCTAATGTACAGAAGTCCTCGGCTGGTCACACCATCTGGCTCACTCTGCAGTCTTCCTAACCTGCAGATCATCTATAACACGGTATACACCGTTAGCTACAGCAAAAGATAAGCATGAAGGTAATAGCACAAACACACATCAACATATCATACATGCAATGCCACACACATTCATTTATTATCTTTCTTTACGTTATTCCATTACTAATTCAACTTCTTTTATAACACGAGGAGCCTAAAGAATCTCGTCCCTTTCCCTATTAACACAGGGGTTTTGCATGGGGGTGATCATCACTCATCCCCCTTGTGTTACTGGCTTCCAGGCACCTCCTCCTAACCCGTAGGCGGAGACCGGTGGTTACCGCCCTATTATAATACACTTGGGCCATTTAAATGTAATAAATGGTCATCCTAGTCCGGTTTATGTTATAAATGCACAATCATATGAACACACACAACCATCACAATCACACAAATCCATAACTAAACGCTATATAAGTCCTATGGACTTACCTCATACACTCGTATCCAATACCACGTCACAGCTTCCCCTTGGGGAAGGAATCAACGCCTACAATAGCATGACACACATCATTATATACTGCAAGGGTTAGGAGACTCATCTCCATAACCATAACCAACCTACAAACTCAAACTAAACCTCAAGATCACAACAAGCTCACATATGCCTACAACATAACCTCAACATCAACACAAGTGCCTAAGGCACAGCTCTAACATACAACACATCCTAACCACACTAGCCTAGCTACCAACTAAGCCAAGGCCAGCGGAAAGGAAGGAAAGAAGACATACCAACCAGGTATGCACCAACAAGAGCAAGAACACAAGGTTGACCTTGTGAGGCGTAGGGGCGGCTCACACCAGGGGCAGGGGCGTTCCACAACAGGCGCAAAGCCGGCTGGAGTCAAGGGCAGGGGCGGCCAACTGTGTAGAGAGTTAGTCCCGACTTATCTTCGATCCCTTCCTCGACTCTCTTCACTTCTTCAACACACCACAACAAAATATATGCACATACACACATATATGATCATCAAAACAGCCAGGAAAGGATTCAACACAAGTCTAGCTTGTGATCCTAGGCTAGAAGGGAGGAAAGAAGCAAGAAAGAAGGAAGGAAGAAAGATAAAGAAGAAGAGATTACCACAGCAAGCCCTAAGCTGCAACTAGGAGCACTGCAACTAGGAGCACACAACACATCTACAACCTCAACACAACAACAACTACACTCAGCAACAACTCCAAGGTCATCCAAACTCAAATCCTCAAGCAAAACTCCCAAAACTTCTCACAAACTCAAACGAAGATCAAGAAGAGGAGAGGAAGGAGATGAAGAATGTAGAGAGGATGAAGAAGCTGGAAAGAGGTGAAGAAACCTCTCATCTGAAGCAAAGGTAAAGCTTATAAGAGAAGCCAGCCGCAAAGCACAAGTCAAGAGTCAACGAAAGCGGATGCACTCATACAGAGTCGCAGGGGCGTCTAGCCCAGGGCGTAGGGGCGCCTAGCCGCTGGGGCGGCCCAGGTGGTGCGCAGGGGCGGCTGACTGGATCAAGGCAAGGCTCACTAAGGCTCAACAAGACTCCTAAGCTCCAAAGACTAAGGATCTTACAGACTCGAGCGAAGCACTGGTGAGGAAGCTAGGGAGAGATGAAGGTTGGCGCTTCTTGCGATGCAGTCGGGTAGTAGTGACTGGTCAGGTGAGAAGTAGAGGGAGTGAGCGGTGTAGGTTGAGTGCAGAATAGCTGGGATCGAGGGGTCAGACTTCATAAAAGAAAAGAGTAGCTCATCAACAAAAAGTGTAAATATCGAATTCGATCCAAAAATGTGTTCGGAACGGGATTTTCAAAACGGGAAACTTTTCCAAAATTTAAAATACTGAATAAGTATATAAATAAACTTCCCAAACATACTTTGTGATATAGAAGTCATTCTCGTAAATTATTTACGAGATTAAAACAATAATTTATATGGGTAAATATATATATATATATATATATATATATATATATATATATATATATATATATATATATATATATATATATATACTCGTAAATTTTATTTTTACGACGTAAAAATACTCGTAAAAATATTTAAGCTAATAAAGTATCGATAAAAGTAGGAGAAATAAATATCGAAACGCACCCAATAAACGGGGCGTTACACACACCACCATAAGATGTTAAACTAATACAACGAAGCTAGTTAAGTAAGTCCGGCGACTTACCTGCCTCAAAGATAATCCGGATATAACCGCTCTCCACTTCCCGTAGGAAGATACTCTAAGCCTAGCCAAACCAGGCACACGATCAACGACTATCCCAAGTGATAGAAGTCCTCAGACTTCAAGTCTCAACAATCTCTACAAGATCATAAACTCATATGCTAGGATACTCTCGTCCTAGTCTCAAACGCCTGAAAGGTCACATAACCACAAGCATGCTAAAAGCCCATTACATCTATTCTCGATGATCTATGAAAGATCATATACACATAATGCTAGAAGTCTATTACTTCTAGTCTCAAAGGTCTTTCCCAAGGTCACATACCATAAGCCATAGGTCCTCTCACAAAAGACATAACACAAGCCATCCTCAACAACAAGATCCTCACAAGATAACAACAACATCTCAAGCCTTAGAACAATCATAAATCCTCAAAAACTCACCTAAGGTTCATGGCCACTACTTGGCATTCACTCTAAGTTATGCTAGATTCACCTAGCACGATATACTACCACTAGCATAACTAAACGAGGGAGAAGGTACTCACACAAGGTCCAAGCGGAAAACAAACCACGGATGTCGAGTATGGATTCGTTGGCCTTTATCGGGGCGCTTCCGAACCAAAAACGAAGCTAAGCAAATTTAGCTTATCTATATATAAAAGTAAACTCGAAATAAAACCCATTTAAAACTGTAAATAAAATTTCCGGGAAAATTGAATAATTTCATAAACATGGGTTATTTTCCGTAAATTAAACATTTGGGCTAAAATCTGAAATTATATAAGCAGGGCATCTTTGCAAAAATCCAAACTGTGGGCCATGAATGCAAATGCAAAGTATGGGTACAATATTGTAATTAAACTAACATAAAAAGGGCCCAATTTAAAATACCCTAAAAGGGCTTCTTCCTTAATTGATACACAAGCTGTTGGAGAACGGAAAAGCAGGGCAGCGGCGAGGGACATGCGGGGTCAGCGAAGACCTCTACTGGCTCCAGCAGAGGAGGCAAGGCAGGGCACTTCCCGAAAGCTTCGACGGAGACGGCGGCACACGCTTCTCACTAGTGGTGAAATTGCTGGTTCCTGAGGGCGACGCAAGGAGGCAACAGGTGCATTATGATGACATGATTTATGACGTTAGTTTAGGCATTCATTTAGACAGTTTTTCCCGTTATTCATGAATTGTTTGGCATTAGTTCATGATGTTTACGCTTAATTCATGCATATTGTCGAAATAGACGTCTACACGAACTCTTGTCGGTTTTGTAGGTATTTTGGGGAGCTTTTGGAGCTTAATCGATACATTCGAGGATCATTCCTCGTGATGGACACTTCCCGACTCATTAAGGATCAAGCTAGGAGCAAAGGAGAACACAAAAGACCTTGTTGGTGCATGCCTTGCACCAACTCATGACTTGGTGATCCAAAGAGGGTTGAACAGAGAGAACCAGGGCCCAGAGGCTAAAATCTCAACCGTGGTTTTGGCCGTGGTTTCTTATGGACCGCTTTGACACGTGCCCCATGATCTCTTTGTCCGACCCTTGCTTTTTGGTGGAGTATTTAAGTGGACCTGCAGGTTGATTTGAGGATATTCACTCCTTTTTGGACCCTTCTCCTCTAGCATCTTCCCCAACACTCCTCCATTGGAGCTTCTCTTCCAAGCACCCTTGTGGGTGTTCTTGGGAGAGATTAGTGTAGATTTTAGTTTTAAATTGAGATTTGAGTGGTTTTGAGTGAGGTTTCCTTTGTTGATACCTTGGAGCTGCATCTTGGAACCTTTGTAAGATTTGGTAACTTCTATTCTAGCTTTATAATGTCTTTTCTTTGGTTCATTCTTCATTTTCTAGCTATGACTTGCAAGCATGCTCTATTTATGAGGTTTGATCTAGATTTGTATGTTGTTGGCTGAATAGTGGTGATTCTAGGGTGAAGGAATGATGTTTATGCTTTAGACTATGATTGTATGGACTTCCATGTTAGCTTGGGATGGATTCGTGTTCAAAACACTAACTCAGACCCAAAACCACGGCCTGTTCATCAAAAATCTAGACCGTGGTTTTGGCCGTGGTTCTGTCTATTGTGCTTGTATTGATGAATCTGGATGTTAGGATGTAGATGTGTTGAAATCCTAGTGTTTGCTGAGCCTAATCTAGCTTAGGTAATCTAGCTTAGGTGACCTAATATTAGCAACGTTTTTTAGGGATGAGACTTACCTGGTAATTCCCTCTCTTAAATACATAAGATGATGAACTCTAGGTAGTAGTGAGCCAAAAAAGCCGCTATTGGATTGAGTGTGCTAGGATCATTGCCTAAGACTTACCTTTTCCGAGACTTACCCGGTAAGGAGGGGCTTGACCCTTAGGTAGTGGCCAGTTTGTATAGAATTCCCGTCCTTAGGTTCCTTGAGACTTACCCGGTATTAGGACCTTAGATGCGAGACTAGTGGAGCATGAGACTTACCCGGTAATTGCTCCCATTAGAGAAACACCCAACTCCGAACAACCCCGATTTTCCTTAGATCTTTAGAAGCATGAGTCCATTGTCACAATCGGAGTTCCGTATCTCTAGAATCCGCTTTCTTACCTCTTATCTCTTATCTTTGTGTTTGTGTGTTAGTTTTCTTGTTTGTGTTGATATATTTGTGATCCTTGTTTGATCACCCAAAACCATCCAAAAATATCGTGTTTTGCACTTTCTTTATTCTTCATCTCATCTTAGTTTAGATTTACACTATCTTTGATCATTGAATGACTTGACTTCACCTCAGTCCTTGTGTTCGACCTCGGAATACTTTCCTTCCTACATAACGATCCGTACACTACGGGTTTTGCTAGGTTATTTAGGATTTTAGACCGAGTTATAAATTTAAGACTTTATGTGTGCATGTTTTGGGCGAACAAGTTCTTGGCACTCTTGCCTTGGATTTGTGTCGTACAATCCTAGCGTAACACATTACATAATCCAAATGGCATCCTCCTATAAGCGAATGTCCCCCTTGGAAAAGTGAAAGTGGTCTTCTCTTGATCATCCGGATGGATAGGAATCTGAAAGAAGCCACTATAACCATCTAAATAGCAAAAATGGGAATGCTGGGCTAACCGTTCGAGCATTTGGTCGATGAAGAGAAGTGGAAAATGGTCCTTCCGAGTGGCCACGTTCAACTTCCTGTAATCGATGCACATTCTCCAGCCCATAACGGTCCTAGTTGGAATCAACTCGGTGTTCTTATTCGTCACAACGGTCATCCCTCATTTCTTCGGAACTACATGCACTGGGCTCACCCACTTGCTATCCGAGATAGGAAATATGATACCTACATCCAACAACTTAAGAATCTATTTCTTCACAACCTCTTTCATTATCGGATTTAACCGTCTTTGAGGTTCCCGTGAAGTCTTATGATCATCTTCAATTAGTATTCTATGCATGCAAAAAGAAGGCTTAATGCCAATAAGATCATCAATAGTATATCCCAAAGCCTTTCGATGTTTCCTCAGGACATGCATCAGTTTAGACAATTTTGTTTCGGAAAGGGAAGCACTTACGATAACGGGATATGTAGAATCCGGTCCAAGGAAAACATACCTCAAATGACTTGGAAGCGGTTTAAGCTCCACCATTGAGGGTGCTTCCTGAGGGGTATCCGTGCTTCCTCCTTCCATTGAAGTAGGCTTAGATTGAAGAACTGGACTTTCAGAAGTCTCAGTTGACATCATCTCGCTTGCTGTCTCGGTCGGTGTCCGAGGTGGGTGACCGAGATGTTCTTCAGATAAGAACACCTCGCTTGGTCCAGAAAGTGCCTCGGTCGAGGTACTGGAACCAAAACCTGATTTTCTCCTCTCCTGGATTAGTTTCTCAATCTTAGCTCCTGGATCTGCTTCCAATGCTTTTAAGCTCCGTATATCTGCATCAAAAGAAACATCTATACCTTCCTCCATTAAACTAAAACTAAGAAATCATTCAAGAGGGTCATTAATAAGGATAGAGCTCACCAATTCTCTTGATTCTTCTTCATCATAGATGTTGAAGATATCATCCTCCAGCGGCTCTCCTTTCATTGCAGCAAGCAATGCAAATTCCACTTGATCTCCACCAATGTTGAATTTCAACTTGGCGTTCTTGCAATCAACATTGCAACCCGAAGTTGCTAGAAATGGTCTCCCGAGAATGATAGGAACGGGATAATCTGCGGGTATGTCAAGTACAACAAAGTCTATAGGTAAATAGAAATTACCTAACTTGACGGGAACGTCTTCCAAAATACCCACGGGATGGGTAATATAGTGATCCACCATGTACAACCTTATCTTCACCGGCTTGGGCTCTCCAAGTCCGATCTTCTCGCATAACTCTAGTAGAATGATGCTCACGTTGGCTCCTAGATCACACAATGCTTCACATGTTACATCCCCAACTTCAATGGGAATGCAAAATGAGCCGGGATCCCTCAATTTGGGTGGCATCTTCTCCTTCATGATTTGAATGAGCTCCGAGGATTTAGATGTCATCCTTACTTCTCTAAAGTCTTTCAGCTTCCTCTTCCTTGATATAATCTCTTTCAAGAACTTCCCATAGGTGGACATCCCTAAAATAGCATCAAGGAAAGGAATATTAATGTGTAGTTTATTCATCAAGTCTAGAAACTTACCAAAATGCTTGTCTAGATATGCTCTGGCCCTTGACTGGGGAAATGGAAGTGGTGGTTTATAAGCAGGAGGTGGGACATAAACTTCATATTTGTCCTTCGCTTTCTAGGACTCCACCTCGGATGGCACCTTGACCGAAGTGTTCCTCGTCTGATCCTGGACCGAGGTGTTCTTCGTCTGAGCTGGCACCGACCGAGGTATTGGATCTACAGTTTTTAGTCCACTTCTAGTCATTATTGCCATAATCTGTCCTTTGGGGTTGCTCTCTGTCCTTGCTGGGAGTTTTTAGTCCACTTATCGTCGTTATTGCCATAATATGTCCACTTCTCGTTGTTTTTGTGCTTTTGAAAATGAAGTCATCGACGTCTCCATAGCGTTGAGCTTGATCAAAATTTCCTCAACCACTACATCTTTCTTCTCTGGCTGGGAGGAACTAGATCCCGGCTCCTGGCTCTTCAATGGAATAGAAGAAGAAGAGGAGGGGTTAAAAGTTTTATTAGCATGAGAATAAGGGTTCCCGGATTTTGTTGATTAGATCTCCAATTGTTGTTGTTGGAGTCTCTATTGTTGTTGTAATTGTTGCTCTGTGACCCTTGGTTGTTGTTTCTTCCTTGATAAACTCCATTTTGCTCCTTCTTCGTGTGAGCTACCAAAAGCTCCTTTAATTGCTTCACATCATTTTTAGGCGAGGTGAGTTGATTTTCATTTGATGAAGTATCCTGAAAACTAACTCTCCTTACTCCATTCTCGGCTCCTTGATGGGATTACTTCTCCATATGCAAAGCTTGCTTTTCAATGAACTCCCAAGCTTCGTCTATCGGCATATCCATGAATGTGCCGGCGGAAAGTAGTTGAAGATTGAATTGGGTCGCTCCATCCATTCCCTTGAAGTATATCTCCAGCAACTCTATCTTCGGAATCCCATGATATGGGCAATCCAATAGAACATCTTTGAATCTCTCCCATGAGTTAGAAAAACTCTCCTTGTCCTTCAT
Organism: Fagopyrum homotropicum; assembly: GCA_033239125.1. NCBI lineage: Eukaryota > Viridiplantae > Streptophyta > Magnoliopsida > Caryophyllales > Polygonaceae > Fagopyrum > Fagopyrum homotropicum. The sequence continues at coordinate 88,698,920 of BSWB01000003.1, read as the reverse complement.
GATGAATGCATTAATCTTCCCTCTCATTTCAGCGGTCTTGGAGGGAGGAAAGAACTTTGTTAGAAACTCCGTTGTCATCTCTTCCCATGTGTTGATCTTTCCGGGTGGAAGAGATTGATACCAAGCAAGCGCCCTGTCTTTCAAAGAAAAGCCAAAAGGCCTTAGCTTGTAGTTGTTGTTTTCCAGCCTTGAAGGTCTCAAGGTCTCAATCAGAATATCAAAGTTTCGCAAATGCTGATGCGGAAACTCCCTTTCTAAACCTCCAAATTGGTATTGGCGGATTATTTATAGAACTTGTGGTCGAAGTTCGTAATCATGCTCAGCTGGATCACCTAGGTTGACTCCTGGACACCTCACTTGCTGATTAGGGTCCATCCTCTGTCCTAGGGTTTGTGGAACTCCAGCAAAAAGAACATCTCGGACAGGCATCCGAGGTGGATGTATCTCGGCCGGGGCAACATGGAATGGGTCTTTCCTTGGTCGAGGATCTAGGATCGGTCGAGGCAGAAGCTTGGCCCTTAGAGCGGCCATATCTGCTTTGATCTCTTCAGTTCTTGTGCGAGTCTGCTTTCTCTCTCGCTGCAGTTCTTCTTGGTTGAGGCTTAGTTGTTCCAGTGCCTCCTTTAATTAAGCCTCAAGATTGCGATTGTCTTGATTGGCCATCTTAGCTTCTTTCAATCGTCGTTTGTAGGTCTTTTCTGGTTCGGGATCGTAAGGAACGATTTCCTTCCCAGCATGGGTTCTTCGCATAAACCTAAGAAAAAGATCTTGCGAGAACACTCAAGTAGAGTGGTTAATAGCATCAAGGGAAATTGCCCTGAAAGACAACCGCAACCGGCTCGGTCTAGACCAAGTCCCCGGCAACAGCACCAAAAACTTGTTCGCTCGAAACGGTGTGTGCAAGCTATAAATTTATAACCCAAGAAGTATGCTTGAACAAATATGTGAACCCGTAGTGTACGGGTCAATTGTAATAAAAAGCAAGAATTCCAGGGATCGATCACAGGGACTTAGGTGAAACAAAGCACAAAATTTGTTGTCAAGTATTGCAATTAACCAAAAGCAATTAAAACAATCAAAGATGATATAAAGTCAAGTAAGGGAAAATGTGGTTCTAGGGATTAAAGCATCTAGTTGTCATTCCGACTCAAGATCTCAAAGGATAACGTGGACAAAGATGAGGTTTGCAAAGGGAAGGTGTTTCTAAGGTGGGAATAGATGACCGGGTAAGTCTCACTACTCACTATTCCAAACCAAAGCTCCTATTACCGGGTAAGTCTCAAGGTACTAAGGAAAGGAACTATAATCTCAAACCAACACACCACCCAAGGGAATAGAATCAATCTTTACCGGGTAAGTCTCAGGCTAACTCACAAGGATGGGATGAAGGCACACTCAAACCCCAATAAAGGATAAAACTTTATTACTTACACTCATGATCTTAGGTAAACAAACAAGGAATCACCGGGTAAGTCTTATCCTAGGCTTGCATTGAACATGGAAAGGTGTAATAAGGATAGGATTTGGCAAACTAGAATACTTAACGTCAGTTTTGGATCAGGAAAGGTTCACGTGGTTCAGTCAAGTTCCCACCCCGGCCGAGATTTTCTTCAACTGAGCGAGGTGTTCTAGGGTTAAGGTTAAAGACTCGATCTTTCAGGGTCCTGCTGGGATTAAGATCATTCTATCATCGTCTTCCCCACAACTTTCAGCAAATCACCCTAGAACCGCACAAGAAACTTAGCCAACAATCATCATGATAACAATAACCAATTTAATGATAAGGGAATCAATATTCGAACAAGAAAACCTTTAGGAAAAGATCTCAATAACTGAATCAAATAATCAACAACAAGCATTCCTCAATCACAACTCAGCAAAGACAATAAACCCATAGACAATCTAGAAAGTCTTACAAACTCCTTCAAAAAGCTAACTCCAAACTATGAATCCTTCCTTCCTTGAACTTCAATCCTTCAATCCTTCCTTCAAAGCTTCCAGAAAATCCCTTAATTATTGGATGCTCTCAGCATGTAAGCATGGTGAACATGTGAAAAATCCAACCCTTTATATAGGAGTATTATCTTCCAAAGATAAAATATCTTAAAAAGATAATTTCTTAGAAAATGTATCAATATCTCTAAAATAGATCTCCCAAAATTAATATCTTCCTTCCAGAAATCCAGCCCAAAAATATAAGATATCTTCTTTCCAAAAATAAAAGATCTCAGCCAAAAATATATATCTCGCCGGCGGCACGGTACTCGCCTCGGTCGGGATGCTCCTCAAGATCACCTCGGTCGAAATGACACTGTAGCTGACCGAGGTGAATCTCAACTGAATGTGAAATCTCTCAAATCTGGTCCGAAATCAATCTTCTTGATCATTTCTATGCTTCCTTAGTTCTTCTTTAAGTTCGAAAATGTACTCCTTAGCTCCATTTTAATCCAAAACGTGCCATTTCACCTACAATTACAACGAAACTAGGTGCAGACCTCGATTCCCGTAAGGGTAAGTGAAACAACAATATAAACACACAATATACATCCATACATACAAATTATTAAAGATAAAACGTCTAAACAAATCCAAAATATAGACTATAATACATGCTATCACTAAGACTTGTGGTAAAGTGTTTGGAGAAGACCCAACAAGAAGAGGGAGACATTGGAGCTAAGGATCTACAGTCGCAAACGAAGAAGACGAGTATCTGCTTCTCAAACTGCGGGGGCAGATCTACATAGGTGCGGGGGCAGACCAAGGCCACCGCAGGGGCGGCCAGAACCACCGCAGTGGTGGCCACTAGACGCAGGGGCGGCTCCAGGGCACCGCTGGGGGCGGTGACAGCTTCCGCCGGGGCGCCAGCTTGCTTCCGCGGCTGCGTTTTCTTCACCAGTAGGTTCCTCCCTCCCTTTCTCTTCCTTCCTTCCTTAGACCTTCTGATCATACCTAGTATGAAGCATGCTTAAGATGGACCTAGGACTTATGATAATGCCATATAGTGGTTTTTTTTCCTTGGAGCCCTTATGGCTTGATGAGAGTGATGATCTTGAGTGTTTGAGCATGTTGAATCCTTTTGGCTAGATTAACTCTCCTAAGATGTTGATCATGTCCATATGTTGTATAGACTGTTGATGACATCAATTATATACCATTATAGTCATACATATTGTAGAGGTTTTCCCCAATTTACCTTGCATTTAGAGAGAATTTGTATACTTTTTAGCCGTATTTCATTTATATTCTGAAAAATAGAGGTCTACACGAGTTTTGGTTGAATTGTAGGTAAATTCGGTGGATTTGGAAGCAAAAGTGGAGCAAGGAGCATCTAAGGCTATTAAGGAAGCTTAAGGAGTCTTAGAGGAGTCACAAAGAGCAAAGGAGTTGTGTAAAAGAGTCACAAAAGGGAGGAAGGAAACAAGCCAAAAGACGAGCATTCTCTATTGAAGAAAATCGTGCCATTTTCTACAAAAATCCGACGATTTTTATACCTAAAAATCGAACGGTTTCCTTCATTATTTCAGAAGCACGATTTTCAAAAACTTTTGGTCAAAGAAATATCACGACCCAAAGCCCATCTCTTGTGGGCTTGAGACGTGTTTTGCCAAGGGGCCCATTAGCAAGGAACTATACATTGGAACCCTAGGAACGAAAATCGGGACCTCGCAGCGGGAAATATTTACACGATTTGGAGAGATTGAAGGTTCTTGGATGGAGATTGAAGGGAAGTGCCGAGAAGTCAATCGTTACCATTATTGTGAGATCTTTTGTTTCCCTTTCCAATTCTTGTGGTTTGTGAACACATTATTGAGTGTTTTGAGAGATATTTTGATTGGATTTGAGATTCGAATAAAGATTCGGAGATTATTAGGTTTTTAATCAACGTTTGGGTTTATTTGATTTTATTCATTCAATCTTAATTTTGATTTGATTTTGAAAATGGTTGGCTAAAAAACCTTGTGATTCTGGGGAGAATAGTTGATGATTGATGTAACACCCCAAATTCTGGGAACTCGGGGAGCTACTAGTTAAGACCTCACAATGGGTCCCGACCTTAGTTTGCCAACAATTTCACTAGCATCTTACAACAAGGCACAAATGTATTTAAAACAATTTCAAAACATATTATTTTGAATGTATGAATGTACACATGTGACATCCTTACAAAACATATATAGAGATACATAACATGCATGCCGTATGGGAGACTCCCCTGTCCCATCTAATGAATACGTGGACCCGGCTGACCATCCGTTCCGTATCTCTCTGCAACTGTCTATCTCTACAAATCTACAACACGGATAAAACCGTTAGCTAACATTCTATGCATAAGTATAAAGGTAAAAGCACAAACACACAACATACACAATCAACATGCAACACTCAATCCTTTTTATTATCTTTTAATTAGGTGATATGTCATTACTAATGATACTTATTTTGTGACACGAGGGATTCCCAAACCTCGCCCCTGTCCCCGTTTACCAACGCGGAATGGTACTAATGCATTTGACCGTCTACCTGACTGGGCTGGTCGCGGGGAGCCTCCTAGACTCTCGCAAGAGCTAGGCAGATGATGTCACGACCCGTTATCATACATTTGGGTCAATTACATAAATAATAAACTCGGCCTAATCTGGTTTTGTTGTTTATCATAACTAATAAACACCACTCATACACATTACACTCATACAAGAAGTCAGCTAAGTAAGTCCGTGGACTTACATGAATCAGATCTCGACTCTCTTAATCACAACTCAATCTGTAACTATATAACTCGGCTGCCTGTCAAAGGAGGCAAGGGGATCAACACATATCCCATATACTTAGAAGTCTACGACTCTAAGATATAAGATCCTATGGAAAGAGAAATATACTAAATTACACGTCTAAGGTAAAATGACCATTTTACCCTTGGTCCCGAATCTTCTAAAAATCTCGTAATATGTACTTGAATTCATACTTGAGACTAACTATCATATTCTAACTCTTAAAGTTGAGTTTTGGTCAAGACTAGAACATTACATGTTTCCTTTAACCTTCTAAAAAGGTCACTATGGTCCGACTTTGACTTCAAATATGAGATTCGAATAAACTTATAAAAATTCCGAAATAATTCTCTAGATTATCTATGATATCTCATCTACTCCTAGGAGCAAGAATTTCTTAAAACTGTTCAACCATCCCTTCTATAAAAATTTCCAAAGTTGGTTACAAAACTTGAAATTTTCTATACTTAGCCAAAATCTAAGTATGTTTTCTATATGTACAACAAGACCACTTTGAGCCTCTATGATTCTAAATCCCACCGTTGGATTCATCTCAACTTTTGACATATTAACCTATGCATGGCACTTAACAACATATCGAAAACGGAACGGTGGATCATATCTCTAAGGCATATACAAGTATGCTCAAACTTGACTGATCAACAAAGTTTATGGAAATTCAGCAAACACTTAATTAAACAGCACACTGTCTTGAATTTGAAAAATCATAACTCCTAAACCTCTCGATTAAATGCTCTCAGATTTTGATATAAAATACTACGTAATCCTAACTATGACATATCCGCAATTAAAGTCCATCAAAGATCAAAAACCTATTCAAAACTATCTCATAAAACAACATCACGTGCTATTTTTCCCAACACTCAGCACAGTTATAAAAATTGTGGGAGGAGTCAACTTTGAAACACCATAACTCTCAAACTGTAACATGGATTCCTCTAAACTTTTAGTATGATTTACTATGAAATCCGTCTATGACATATCCGTAAACCAGCCAAAAAGAAAGAGTCTAGCTTACCCAAAATTGGACTCAAAGATGATTGCTCGTCACTTCATAAAAACTCAAAAAACGTGTGCATCCTTACGGCTTCTCTGCGGATGTCCTGATTAGGTTTTGGGGACATAAAGGGTACTCGTTAGACAAGGCAAACGGGGACGGAAGTGTAATGGAGTAAGGGGTATAAGTCCTACCTAATTCCGAGATTCAAAGAAACGAAGGAAGACGGCACAAGGATCCTACAATCCTTGTTGAATCTAGAGGCGCATCCATGTCCTTCTATCCCACTGGAACCATTCAAACAACCATCTAACACCATAATACAATAGGTCATAAGCTAATAAGGTGAAAAGAGACTCACTTGCTACATCATCGGCTCTATCGACCGCCCCAACGTCTGCTCCTACTTAGGGAACAAAAGAGGGAGGATTGGCTCAAAGTCGGAACAACCAACGAGAGAAGTTTTGTCGAGCCTGCTGAGCACTAGGCCGGTAAAGTATCTGCGGGTACACCCGAGTCAAGATACGGCGATTAACTGAGTTGATGAGGGAAGGGTAGAGTGGCTTACCTCGGCGATTGCACTCGATGACGGCACCGGCTTTCTTGTTTCTGTCGACTGAGTTCGGTTGTCAATTGGGTGCAGGGGCTGGGAAGCTTGCCGTCAACATCGACTGATGCAAGATAGACTGGAGGCTCGCTGCTGGAGTTGACTGGGAAGGGTTGCAGCGTTGAAGAACGGGAATGGCTGGAGCATTAAAGGTCGGGGTTGGAAAGCTTGCCCGGTCAGATGCACGCTGCAGTAGGGAGATGAGGCGGTTGTCGATACTTACCGTGTGAAGAGGAGCATTGAAGATCGAGCGGAACTGATGCGTAAAAGGAGCATCTTCATTGCCGGCCCAGGAGGCGTAACGCTCAAGGAGATGAGTGAGTCAACGTTGGGCTTCTTGGACTGGCGAGGAAGGAGTGTAGCTCGCGGGCCTGCACGGATATGGGTTGTCATCTACTGGATCCCGATGGGCTGTTGCATCCTTTGCTGGCTGGACAAAGGAATGTGGGCTGAGGTAAGGTAAAGGCTGGGCTGAAACAAGGTAAAAATAAGAGTGGGCTGAGTTGTCACAACTTGTCAAAACTCATCATGGCTTTGTCAAGCCCATGCATGACCTCGTCACAGAGTTGTCGGGCTTCGTCAGGACCTCGTCTCAGCTCTGTCATGGTCTCGTCACAGCTTTGTCACAGTCTCGTCTCAGCCTTGTCATGATCTCGTCTAAAGTCGTCATTAAGAATTAATTATAAGAATTAGGGTTTGATATAATTTTATCATTTTATGTGAATTAAATTCTACATAAAATGATAAATAATTATAAGAATTAGGGTTCGATATAATTCTATCATTTTATGTGAATTAAATTCTACATAAAATGATAAAATTTGTGAAGAAATAAATACTAGATAAAATGGGAAACCGTCAACGGCTCGAAGTCCGAATTGATTCGGAATTAAACGAAATAAAAATTCCGGATATTACATCAGTACCCCCTTAAATAAGTTTCGTCCCGAAAATTAGAACAAGGTACTTAATTAAACGATCTCCATAAATAAACTGGTATGTCCTAGTCTCACTAAATTTTTATTTGTTTCCTAAACTTCTCTAACCCTATCAAAGCGTAACGAAAAAAAAAACTGGTCGTTACATCAGATCCCCCTCAAAATAAGTTTCGTCCCGAAACTTAGGGTAAGACAATCCTCATCGGCCTTTAAGGCACCAAATGGGTGTGTTTGATCACTGCACAAAAGTCTCGTCGTTTCCACATCTAAGTTTCCCACACATCAAGATTACCAAAAGCACACATCACTGACTAAACACTCAATCATGAAATAAAAAAGTAGTCAAAAAATATCACACATACAAGGTCAAGCCCTAAGTCGTCACTCCCAAGATTACAACTATAGCTACATAGGTCTTTGAAATGTTACGTCTCTTATTATCCCCAATCTTAGGTAGCCTTATCGGCTTTCCATAAAACCACTGAATCTTAAATCTTTTCAGGTACTTAGATCACCGTTATCTGATCATAACTAATCAATAATTGTTAACATACCATCAGCGGTGCACTCTTTTATCCACCATGGTTATCAGACTGATAATATCCCTCTGACTCAAAAGCAACTCGGATCTGTTCCGATATAACATTACGCGTAAACTCTACCCGAGATTATGGTTCTTGTATTCGCGATTAATGGGTTGTAAGTATACTACTGCCACTTATTTCCTTATATGTCTTTTGACTCAGTAGGGGTTACTCACTTTGAGTTTCCTGGTGAAGACCATGCACATATTTTTATTGCATCATTAATTCTTTCCTAATCTATCCGGAAAACTCACTCTAGAGTATTCCATTAGTATAGAATTCCAAGACTACTTTTCTGGCAACATGTAACAAAGCCATCACTCTTCACTCGGATCCATAATAGGGTACCAGTCTCCTTCTATTACCTCTACATGCACATAAGTTCCCGTACAACACTTCCGGTCACTCACATAGCCTAACTCACGTTTCTTCCCACTAGAATGCATTTCACCAACTATCACCATCTTAAACTCGACACAACATACATCAGTACCCTTGAGCTTCGTGCTTTGTGGGTTAGGACCCATCACGCTTCCGCTGCGCTACTCTGATTATCCTGTTGTGACTCATTAATCCTAAGGACCTTTTATGTAATTATAAAATGATTGACCCCAAAACTCGTCCTTCCAATTACACCATGAGTCTTATTTTTAAGAAGTACCAAGTACCTTCTTTACTTGCCTTAAGAAAATAAAACAATGATTGAAAAACAACTTCTTCCGCTTACTTTCTTAATTCTTCTACCACGGATCCAAACTCCCTGACTTGACCGGAGTTTGATCTTGACTAGCCACGAAGTAACCCTTAGAACGTTTCTCTTTATACCTTTAATTCATCCAAGAAGGTTATCGTTGCCTACTTGAGGAAATCCTCTAAGGTGTCGGTAAAGCTACTCCGTAGATCCAGAGTCACAAATATCTCTTCTTAACGGCACATAACTCGTCAATACCAAACAATACTTGCACATCCTTGGTTGACATCGGTCAGTCTATAATTGACTTATCTCAATTTCATACCTCTACTGGTATTAAACTTTTGGTGCACATCTCCTACTAGATTAACCATTTTATCCTTCTTTAGTTCGTCTTTTCTTTCACTCTTCTGCTTCATTTGGAGCAACTCTCTTTCTCTAGTCCGATTGTGTCATTCATCTGACATAAATAGTCGTTTCAAGTTTCCACGATAGCTTGCAAGCGTCTTTGAAATTCTTATGGCCGAAATGATCATCCACTTGCAGTTCCTTTTGCATGGACCATCTGTGCTGATGGCTTAGGTCTCGTGATAATTCGGGTTACCCTAGACTCTCGAGTCTAGCAAGGCCGTTCTCTCATACATATTTCTTCACTGGTGTTGGTGGTAATATCGCCTTCCTGAAACTCCGTTGACCCTGCAACAGACTTCCATTCTTTGGATATTGGCGTCGCGGTTTCTTTCAAACTAGTTATATCTCTGAGGAGGTCAAAACCTCCCCACGCTTGTGGGGTCTGCCTTTTTGCTTTTACACTCAATTGTAGGTCTTCATTCCGTTCAACTTAGATTCTCACACTCGGATTGACACTTTGTCTCTTCTGGTTTCTCATGCCCCTAATGGTCTATGGGGTATCCGCCTCGATTATAATGTCCTTGATTCCGCAATCTTGGTTGTACTCAATTCTACTTGTCTCGTTCCAATATTGTTATCTCTACTCCACACTCTTGTAGTCTCTTGCATGGTTCTTCTAATTCCGTCTCTTGGCCTCGTATGTCCGAGTTCCTTGTACGACCTTCTATTCCTTCTAACTGAACTGACTTAGGAATTTCTTCCTCATTTGATTGTGCTTGTGGTAAAAATTATCTTCACAACTTTACTTACTTGCTCACTTGTTCTTTGGATGATTTGTAAGGATCACCAAGCAATCCACCCGAGTATAATACTCAATTCAAGGTCTGATTCCATTGCCTCGTGTTGGAGACTCTTCAAGCCCGATACTGATTTATCATGAGGCGATAATCGCTTCATGATATCACGACTAAAGGATGAAAACTATCATTTAGGATACTAACAAGCTAAGCATACACATGCATATAACATATAATAATGAACATCATAAAAAGTCTATATACTAACTTCTATCGATCCAATTTGCAGAGATCCACGGAAAGCGATGGTGGTTCGACGTACTACCAACCCAACTACCCGAATATACGTGTGTGTAAAAACAGAAATCCGTTTGAAAACTTTAGACCCCTTTAGGGTTCTAGTTATTTTATACATTCGGTCTTTCAGAAGATTTCAAGTGCCATTGTTTCCAACCCAGAGCTCTGATACCGTATTGTAACACCCCAAATTCTGAGAACTCAGGGAGCTACTGGTTAGGACCTCACAATGGGTCCCGGCCTTAGTTTGACAACAATTTCACTAGGATCTTACAACAAGGCACAAATGTAAAACAATTTCAAAACATGTTATTTTGAATGTACGAATGTACACATGTGAAAGCCTTACAAAACATATATATAGATACATAACATGCATGCCGTATGGGAGACTCCCCTATCCCATCTAATGAATACATGTACCCGGCTGACCATCCATTCCGGATCTCTCTACAACTGCCTATCTCTACAAATCTACAACACGGATAAAACCGTTAGCTAACATTCTATGCATAAGTATAAAGGTAAAAGCACAAACACACAACATACACAATCAACATGAAACACTCAATCCTTTTTATTATCTTTTAATTAGGTGATATGTCATTACTAATGATACTTATTTTGTGACACGAGGGATTACCAAACCTCGCCCCTATCCCCGTTTACCAATGCGGAATGGTACTAATGCATCTGACTGTCTACCTGACTGGGCTGGTCGCATGGAACCTCCTAGACTCTCGCAAGAGCTAGGCAGATGATGTCACGATCCGTTATCATACACTTGGGTCAATTACATAAATAATAAAGTCGGCCTAATCTGGTTTCGTTATTTATCATAACTAACAAACACCACTCATACACATTACACTCATACAAGAAGCAAACTAAGTAAGTCCGTGGACTTACATGAATCAGATCTCGATTCTCTTAATCACAACTCAATCTGTAACTGTATAACTCGGTTGCCTGTCAAAGGAGGCAAGTGGATCCTCACATATCCCATATACTTAGAAGTCTACGACATATCCAAAAAACTGTAACATGGATTCCTCTAAAAATTTAGTATGGTTTACTATGCAATACCGTCTATGACATATCCAAAAACCAGCCAAAAAGAAAGAGTCTAGCTAACCCAAAACTGGACTCAAAGATGACTGCTCGTCACTTCATGAAAACTCAGAAAACGTGTGCATCCTTACGGCTTCTCTGCGGATGTCCTTATTAGGTTTTGGGGACATAAAGGGTACTCGTTAGACAAGGAAAACGGGGACAGAAGTGCAATGGAGTAAGGGGTATAAGTCCTACCTAATTCCGAGATTCAAAGAAACGAAGGAAGACGACACAAGGATCCTACAATCCTTGTTGAATCTGGAGGCGCATCCATGTCTTGCTATCCCACTGGAACCATTCAAACAACCATCTAACACCATAATAAATTAGTTCATAAGCTAATAAGGTGAAAAGAGACTCACTTGCTACATTATCGGCTCTATCAACCTCCCCAACGTCCGCTCCTACCCAGGGAACGAAAGAGGGAGGATTGGCTCGATGTCGGAACACCCAACGAGAGAAGTTTCGTCGAGCCTGCTGAGCACTAGGCTGGTGACGGATCTGCAGGTACACCCGAGTCAAGATACGGCGATGTTCTGAGTTGATGAGGGAAGGGTAGAGTGGCTTACCTCGGTAATTGTACTCGATGACGGCGCCGACTTTCTTGTGTCTGTCGACTGAGTTCCGTTGTCAATTGGGTGCAAGGGATGGGAAGTTCGCCGTCAACATCGACAGATGCAAGCTTCTTTAACCAAAGCTAACCCTTGCCTAAATCCCAACCTAGCTTAACCTTTTTAACCTCTATTTAAGTGTTTGAAGAGACTTCATCATTGATTCTATATTTAATAGATTAAGATTACAAGATTTGGGTAATAGAGAGACTCAACATCCTTTGTTAAGGTTTAAGTGTGCTTTCTATCTTTACCTTGGAGAGTCATATCCTAGGGTTTTGGATGGTTAGTTTGATTGTAATTCTTGTCCTTAGATCTTTCTATATTGCAGCCTCAACAACCTTTATAGAGATAGCCTTTGGATTAGACATATAGGTTTTGGAACTTCACCATACGATACCCACCTTTGAACACATAACCTTGGAAACATCAACTCCGTCCTTTGATCTTTAGAAGTGTCTTGAATTGAAAGCCGCAGTCGGATACTTGAACCTTCGAATCATTTGTCTCTTTATCAATCACAAAATATTTTGCACTTTGTCAGATAATTGAAATCGATTTTATTCTCACCAAATCCCTGAGTTTGACTCTGGAATTTCTTGCCTTACTATAGCTATTCCGTACACTGCGGGTTCGCTTTTGCTTAAGTTCTATATACAAATAAAAAACTTTGATGCACACACTTTTGAGCGAACAAGTTTTTGGCGCCGTTGCCGGGGATTTGGTTTAGACAAAATTCGGTTTTCGGTTGTTTGGCTTGGGAGCTTTTGCTCTTGTGATTTGATTTGTCTACTTGAGTGATTTTTGCAGATTCTTTAGGTATGTGCGAAAGACTAGATTTACCAAAGATCTAGTTCCTTTTGATCCCGAATTGGAGAAAACTTTGAGAAGAAAGTTGAAAGAGAAAAATATGGCTGAAAACAATGAGAAAAACATCCAAGCGGAGTTGGATGAAGCTCAAGCTCAACTCAATTTGAGTGAGAAGGCTCGTATGGAAGAATTGGAGCGTCATCAATTCCAAATATATGAGCTCAAGGCTATGATGCTCGATATGAAGTTGGAGCTGAATGATGTTAAGAAGAAGAAGGTCAAGAAACCTAAGTCCATTAGAGCTGAATCATCCGACGACGATGAGATTCCGGACCTAGAGTATATTACACCACTAGTTGATCCAGTTCGTGATAATCGTAGACCACAAGCTAACCCTCGCATTCCCGTTAGAGATGTGAGAGTTATTGATGGAGGGGATAAACCACAAACCGTTGGACAAAGGATGGATCCAATTCAGCAACCGCGCCGTTTAAGTGTGAATTTCGGAGCTGAAGACGTCCAAGATCTCGGGTTTAGCCCGCAAGTTATTACTATGGTTCACCAAAATCGGTTTGGTGGAACGAATGCTGAATCTCCACATCAACACTTGCAGAATTTTGAGATTATGATGGAGACAATGAAGCCGAAGAGGGCTATCAACAACAACTACAAGATCAAACCGTTTTTCTTCTCTTTGAAGGATAAAGCTTTGTCTTGGTATCAAGCTATTCAAGCTGGAAGACTTAACACTTGGGAGGATTTATCTACGGAGTTCCTCACCAAGTTCTTTCCGCCATCCAAAACGGCGGAGTTGAGAGATAAGATATGCATTTTCTATGAAACCTAATGAAAGTTTTTTTGAATCTTGGGAAAGGTTTCAGGATCTCTTATTGGATTGCCCACACCATGGCATTTCAAAGCTGGAGTTATTGGAGATCTACTACAAGGGGTTGGATGTGGAAACACAATTCAATATCCAATCTCTTTCTTGTGGTACATTTATGGACATGAGAAAGGATGACGCTTGGGACTTCATTGAGAAGCAAGCCTAAGTGATTGAGAAGTATTCCCACCGGAAGGTGGATCCAAGCAACCGGAATCAAGGGGATCCGGGAGCTAAGTTGAATCAAGCTGCGCAAACTCAAATATTCTCCCTCAACAATGAGATCAAACAGTTGAAGAAGTTATAAAAACTAGCCTTCAAAAGGCGAAGGAGCAAGAGTCCAATTATCTAGGGAGAGATAACAACCAAGGGAATAGGAATGACTACCCGAACAAGAACCGAACCAACAACTGGAATAACAACAATAGGGACTCCAACAACAACATTTGGAGGTCAAACCAACAAATTCCAGGTAATCCCTATTCACATGCTGAAAATGCTTTAACACCTCCATCTTCTTCTGCTACTTTGAAAAGTCAGGGTCACACATCGAATGGCTCAGGCAAGCCGGAGAAGGACAAGCATGAAGCCATGATGGAGATAATCTGAGGAAAGCTCCAAGGATTAGAAAATCACATCACTTCGGTTGACAAGGCACAAAAAGCCTTAGAAAACCAAGTGTTTTGTAAAGCCGGAGAAGTCCCGAGAGATCAAGGGAAGCTTCCCGGAAAGACGGAGGACAACCCAAAAGGAAGGGTGATGGCGATTACTACTAGAAGTGGTGTAACAACCACCGATCCACAACCCAAAGTAGTTGAGACCTCCGCTGAAAAAGGAAAGAAAAAGGAAAAAGAGAAGGAAGATGTCTATGTTCCTCCTCCAACTTACAAACCACCTCTACCTTTTCCTCAATCTAGAGCGGGAGCGCATCTAGATTAACACTTCGGTAAGTTTATTGATCTTATGACTAAGAAGCATATTAATATACCTTTTATGGATGCAATTTTAGCTATGCCAGCTTATAGGAAGTTCCTAAAGGAGATCCTCTCTAACAAGAGGAAATTAGAAGATATTGGTGAAGTCAAGATGAGCACGGAGTCATCCCAACTCATCAAGACCATGACGGAGAACATGCCACCTAAGCTGCGTGATCCAGGATAGTTTTGCATACCCATCACCCTATGAGAGGTCACCTATGATGCACTATGCGACCTTGGAGCAAGCGTAAGCATCATACCACTTGCTTTATGCAAGGCGGATGGTCTAAGAGAACCTAGACCGATTAAGATGACACTTTACATGGCCGATCGTTCCATCACCAGGCCTATTGGGATAATAGAAGACATTCCCGTGAATCTCGGTAAGTTTTACATCCCTATAGATTATGTCGTTCTTGACATCCCTGTAGATTATCTAGTTCCCATCATTCTTGGGAGTCCATTCCTTGTAACTTCCGGATGCATGGTAGATTGCAAGATTGGAAAGCTATCCTTCAATATAGGGGAAGAGAAAGTGGAATTTGTACTCTCCTCCTTAATCAAAGAACCAGCTTTGAGAGAAGATGCTTTTAACATTTTCGATGAAGAAGAGTCTAGAGAAGTGGTGAGTTCAATCTTGATGAAAGATCCACTTCAAAAGTATCTTAGCATGAGTATAATGAAGGAAGGAGTGGAACATGATACTGATGATGAAGTAAAAGCATTGAAATATGCAGAGGAAGAGCCAGAGGCAGGATTTGAAGAGTTGGAAATAACCCTGGAATCTGTGGAAAAATCGACCTACACAAAGAAAAATCACACGATTTCTGAAGAGGCAAGTCGATTTTTGACAACAGGAAGAAAAATCGTCCCAAAAATCGGACGATTTTCTGCAGAGGGGGTCGATTTTTCGGTGAATTCTCCGGTTTCTACGAAGTCGACTGCAGTTGTTCTTAACTGTAATAGCACACTTCTTCTACCTTCAGAGGCTTCTCCCAAGACATTAGATGATCATGAATCATGAATCATGGCACCTCCTTCATTGGAATTGAAACCACTCCCTACACACTTAAGGTATGCATTCCTTGGGCCTAACTCTACATATCCTGTTATAGTTAGTGCAAATCTGAATGATGAGGAACTTGAGAAGCTTATGAATGTTCTAAGACAACATAGGAAAGCATTAGGCTATACTATTGATGACTTGGTAGGCATTAAACCTTCTCTATGTATGCATAAAATCTTGATGGAAGAGGATTAGAAACCTTCACGTCAACCTCAAAGACGGTTAAATCGGATCATGAAAGATGTCGTGAAGAAAGAAATCATTAAGCTACTTGATGCAGGTATCATCTTCCCTATCTCCGATAGCAAATGGGTGAGTCCCGTGCAGGTGGTACCAAAGAAAGGAGGCATTACCGTTGTTGCAAATAAGAACAATGAACTTATTCCCACAAGGACAGTTACGGGATGGAGAATGTGCATCGACTACCGTAAACTGAATGTGGCCACTAGGAAGGACCATTTTCCCCTTCCTTTTATTGATCAAATGTTGGAAAGGTTAGCCCAACACTGTTACTTTTATTATCTCGATGGATATAGCGGTTTCTTTCAAATTCCTATTCACCCGGATAATCAAGAGAAGACGATTTTCACGTGCCCTTGGGGTACATTTGCCTATAGAAGAATACCATTCGGCTTATGCAACGCTCCATCCACCTTTCAAAGCTGTATGATGACAATCTTTTCGGAGTATGTAGAGAACATCATGGAAGTATTCATGGACGACTTTTCGGTATATGGTTCTTCCTTTGATAACTGTCTCTTTAACCTTTCCCTAGTCCTTAAGAGATGTGAAGACACTAACGTAGTTTTAAAGTGGGAGAAGTGTCATTTTATGGTCACCGAAGGAATTGTGTTAGGCCACTTGATTTCGAATAGAGGAATAGAGGTTGATAGAGCCAAGATTGAAACCATAGAGAAACTACCTCCTCCATCCTCGGTAAATGGGGTTAGAAGCTTATTAGGACATGCAGGCTTCTATAGGAGATTCATAAAGGATTTTTCTAAGATTTCAAAACCTTTAACTAATCTTTTGATGAAGGACATAACTTTTGAGTTTTCGAAAAAATGTTTAGATGCCTTTTGCAAGATCAAAGAAGCTTTGATTTCAGCACCCATCATCCAATCACCCGATTGGACTCTTCCTTTCGAGATCATGTGCGACGCAAGTGACGTTGCCATAGGAGCTGTACTTGGGCAGAAGAAAGATGGTCGTACACACGCCATTTACTATGCTAGCAAGACGCTAGACAAAGCTCAATTAAATTATGCTACTATGGAGAAAGAGCTTCTAGCCGTAGTTTATGCTTTTGAGAAATTTTGTTCCTATCTTGTAGGTGCGAAAGTAATAGTCTACACGGATCATTCAGCAATCCGTTACTTGTTCATAAAGAAGGATGCGAAGCCTAGGCTTCTAAGATAGATCTTGCTCTTACAAGAGTTCGATCTAGAGATCCGTGACAAGAAGGGTTCGAAAAATTCAGTTGCTGACCACCTTAGTCGTCTTCCACACCTCACCAATGAGGCGGATGAGCTCCCTATCGACGACTCATTCCCTAACGAACAGCTCCATGAGATTGAAGAATATCTTCAACAAATCTCGAAAGGTAATGACCCATGGTTTGCTGACATTGTAAATTACCTTGTTTGTCAAGAAATTCCCCCGGACTTTCGTATGCTCAAAGAAAGAAGTTCTTTAAGGACGTCCGGCATTTCTATTGGAACGAACATCTTCTCTTCATGAGAGGTCCCGATGGCATATATAGGAGATGCATTCCGGAGGATGAGGTGGAAAGTGTCATCCGGCATTGACATTCTTTACCTTGTGGAGGACATGCTAGTTCCCACAAGACATGTGCTAAGGTACTCCGATCCGGTTTCTTTTGGCCTACCTTATTCAAAGATGTGCAGAACTATGTTGTTGCTTGTGATTCTTGTCAAAGGACAAGTAATATTTCAAGGAGGAATGAGATGCCCCTCAACAACATACAAGAAGTAGAGATATTCGACGTATGGGGAGTGGACTTTATGGGACCATTCCCATCCTCTTGTGGAAACCAATAAATACTTCTAGCCGTAGACTATGTCTCAAGATGGGTAGATGCAATCGCTTCTCCTACTAATGATGTAATGGTTGTGGTGAAGTTCTTTAATAGAATGATCTTCCCAAGGTTCGGGACTCCCCAAACCATCATTAGTGATGGAGGAACGCACTTCACAGCCCGTCGATTTGAGACTCTATTTGCTATGTATGGGGTGACCCATAAGATAGCCACACCATACCATCCACAAACCAGCGGACAAGTTGAGATATCCAATAGAGAGATCAAGGGAATTCTAGAGAAGACTGTCTCTAGAACACGAAAGGATTGGTCAATGAAGCTCGATGATGCGTTATGGGCGTACAAGACCGGATTTAAGACACCTATAGGTACAACTCCATATAACCTTGTTTATGGAAAATCTCGCCATCTTGCTATAGAGCTTGAACATAAAGCATATTGGGTCGTCAAGTGGCTCAACTTCAACATGAAAGAAGCCGGAGAGAAGCGGCTATTGGACATCAACGAGCTAGAAGAGATCCGGCTAAATGCGTATGAGAATGCAAAGATTTAGAAGGAAAGAACGAAGCGGTGGCATGATAAGCATATCATTCCATAGGATTTCACGAAAGGAGATCAAGTTCTTCTATTCAACTCAAGGCTTCGACTCTTCCCATGTAAGCTTAAATCCCTTTGGACAGGACCTTACGTAATTAAACGTGTTTTTCCCCATGGTGCAGTTGAAGTATGGGGTGAACAAAGCGGAAGTTTCAAGGTCAATGGCCAACGGTAGAAGAAGTACATACGGGAAGTTCTGGTTGAGGAGATAGCTCATATCCTCCTCCATTGAACATGAAAACAAACAATGAAGAAAGGGGATATAAAATGGTTCAAGCGCTTCTTGGGAGGCAACCCATGGTAGTATAGTTCTTTCTCTTTTCATTTCATCTTAGAGTAGTCTAGTTTAGTTGTTTGCTTTCTTTAGTTTTGTTTTTCATTGTTCCTCGATGCACTCTTGGTTTGTTTGTGTTGAAAAATCATAGGAACTAGGTCCAACTTTGAGAAATCAATGAAGAAAGGGGATATAAAATGGTTCAAATGCAATCTTCAAGGAAAAGAAGGAAGAGAATCGACCTACACAGATTAAATCGAACGATTCAGGAACATAGCAAGACGATTTTTGGCAACAGGGGAAAAAATCGACCCTCCCATAATAAATCGTCCGATTTTTATACTTGAATTGAGAAAGTGAAGAAAAATCGGGCCAACAAATAAATGGACCCAATAAATCGCCCGATTTTTTATAGCATGAATTATTGTCTATATTTTGGGGCTTGTTTAGACGTTTTATCTTCAATAATATGCATGTTTGAATGTATATTATGTGATTATATTGTCGTTTCATCTACCTTTACGGGAATCGAGGTCTACACCAAGTTTCGTTGTAAGCGTAGGTAAAATGGCACGTTTTGCATCAAAAAGGAGCAAAAGGAGCTAAGGAGTCATTGGAGCTACATTCAGGAGCTTAAGGAAGAATCCAAGAATCATGGAACTGGATTAGAGATTCACTTTGGACCAGATTTGAGAGATTTCACATTCAGTTGTGATTCACCTCGGTTGACTACAGAGTCACCTCGACCGAGGTGATCCAGAGGAGCTGACTCGACCGAGGCGAACACCTTGGACGCGGCAAGGATATTTTATTCTTGGCTGAGATCTTTTATTTTTGGAAAGAGGATCTTATATTTTTAGGCTAGATTCCTGAAAGGAAGAAGATAATTTAGCCCATATATTTTACCAATTTTTTTATGGGAAAAGATCTTCCTAAGATATCTTATCTTTAAAGAGTAATTTTTCTATAAAAAGGGTTGGATTTTCCACAAATCAGTATCCCCGCTTACCACACGAAGATCCGCTATATCCTGCTTAGCACGCGAAGATCCGCTATACCCCGCATACCTACGAATAGACAGCTTAGGGCTGGAAAGCATCATAACAGCTGGAAGATTTGAAGGACCTTTTTGAAGGTTGAAGGAAGATTGAAGGAAGGAAGTTGATAGCATTTATAGCTTTGTGAAGGGTTTGTAAGATTCCCTTCTTTGTTGATTTGTATTATTGGATTTTGATCCAAGGAACGCTTGTTGTTTGGTAATTGATTCAGTTATTGAAGCATTTCTCTTAAGGTTTTCTTGTTCAATTATTCTCTTTCTTCCCTTATATTTGATTATTACTTTCATGATGATGAGTGGCTAATTTCCTTGGGTGATTCTAGGGTGATTGGCTGAAGGTTGTGGGAAAAACAATGATAGAATAATCTTAAATTCCAGTAGGACCCTGAAAGTTCGAGCCTTTAACCTTAACCCTAGAACATCTCGCTCAATCGATGAACATCTCGGCCGGGGTGGAATTCTTCGGACCGAGGTGACTTATCTGATCCAAAACTGAGAGTTAAGTGTTAGAGTTTGCCAAATCCTATTCTTATTACACCTTTCGTGGTTCAATGCAAGCCTAGGATGAGACATACCCGGTGATTCCTTTGTTTGTTTACCCAAGATCATAAGTATAGGTAATAAAGGTTTATCCTTTATTGGGGTTTGAGTGTGCTTTCGTTCTATCTTTGTGAGTTAGTCTGAGACTTACCCGGTAAAGGTTGATTCTATTCCCTTAGGTGGTGTGTTAGTTTGAGGGTATAGTTCTTTTCCTTAATTCCTTGAGACTTACCCGGTAATAGGAGTTATGGTTTTGGATTAGTGAGTAGTGAGACTTACCCGGTTATCTATTCCATTTTAGTAACACCTTCCCTTTGCAAAAATCTCAGCTTTGTCCGCTTATCTTTAGATCTTGAGTTGGAACCACAACTAGATGCTTTAATCCCTAGAATTGCATATTTCCTTCATTGATTTTTTTATCATCTTTGATTGTTTTAATCGTTTTTGTGGTTAGTAGTTGCATTGACAAATCTATACCTGCTTTGTTTCACTAAGTCCCTGTGATCGACCCCTGGAATTTCTTGCTTTTTACTACGATTGACCCGTACACTGCGGGTTTGCATCCTTATTTTAAGCTTACATCTAGGGTTATAAATTTAAACTTGCACACACTGTTTGGAGCGAACAAGTTTTTGGCGCCGTTGCCGGGGACTTGGTCTAGACCGAGCCGGTTGCGGTTTGCTTTCGGAGCACTTGCCCCTGTTTCTATTAACCACTCTACTTGAGTGACTTTCGCAGGTTCTCTTTCTTAGGTTATGCGAAGAACCCGCGCTGGGAAGGAAATCGTTCCTTACGATCCCGAACCAGAAAAGACATACAAAAGACGCTTGAAAGAAGCGAAGATGGCCGACCAAGACAATCGCGATCTTGAGGCCGAATTGAAGGAGGCGTTAGAACAGCTACGCCTCAGCAAAGAAGAGCTCAGACTGGAGAGGGAAGAAACTCGCGCAAGGACTGAAGCGATCGAAGCAGATATGGCAGCTTTAAGAGACCAGTATCTACCTCGACCGAACTCAGATCCTCGACCGAGGCAAGACCCTTCTCCAGACCCTCGACCGAGGCAGAATCCAGTACCTGTCGCCCCGGCCGAGATACTTCCACCTCGGACGTCAGTCCGAGATGTTCTTTTTGTAGGTATTCCACAAACCCTAGGGCAAAGGATAGACCCTAATCAACAACTGAGGCGTCCAGGAGTCGACCTAGGTGATCCAGCGGACCATGATTATGAGCTTCGACCGCAAGTTCTTTCCATGATTCGCCAATGCCAGTTTGGAGGGCTAGAGAGGGAATCTCCGCATCAATATGTACAAAACTATGAGATCTTGATGGAGACCTTGAGACCTTCAAGGCTGGAAAACAACAACTACAAGCTAAGGCCTTTCTACTTCTCTTTGAAAGATAGAGCTCTTACTTGGTATGAATCTCTTCCTCCAGGAAAAATTAGTACTTGGGAGGAGATGACGACGGAATTCTTGACTAAATTCTTTCCCCCCTCTAAAACCGCTGAAATGAGAGGGAAGATTAATGCATTCATCATGAAGGACAAGGAGAGCTTGTCCAAGTCATGGAAGAGGTTTAAACACATTCTTTTGGATTGCCCACATCATGGGATTCCAAAGATAGAGTTGTTGGAGATATACTTCCAGGGACTAGACGGAAGCACCCAGTTCAACCTTCAACTACTATCCGCCGGCACATTCATGGACATGCCAATTGACGATGCTTGGGAGTTCATAGAGAAGCAAGCTTTGCACATGGAGAAATACTTCCACCAAGGAGCTGAAGGTGGAGTTAAAAGAGTCAACTTTCAAGATGCTCCGCTTAACAACAATCAACTCACGTCTTTGAAGAATGACGTGAAACAATTGAAGGAACTCTTAGTTGCTCAAACCAAGAAGGAAGATCAAGGATCAAGGAACAACAATAGAGGATCCAACAGCAATAATTGGAGGGCAAACAACCAAAATTCGGGTAACCATCATTCTAACTCCAATTCGAATGATTCCTCTAATCTTTTCCTCTCTTCCTCTTCTTCTACTCCATTAAAGAGCCAGGAGCAAGGATCGAGTTCGTCCAAGCCAGAAAAGAAAGACGCAGTGCTGGAGGCCATCTTGATCAAGCTCAACTCTATGGAGACATCCATGACTTCATTTTTGAAGGCACAAAAAGCCTTAGAACAACAATTTTTTAACAAGGCGAATGAAGCGCCAAGAGATCCAGGGAAGCTTCCAGCAAGGACGGAAAGCAACCCTAAGGGCCAGATTATGGCCATAACAACGAGGAGTGGACTGAAGACTTCAGATCCAGTGCCTCGGTCGATGCTAGTGAAGATGAAGACCACCTCGGTCCAGGTGCAGTCGAAGAACACTTCGGCCGAGATGCCAACCGAGGTGGAGCCACAGAAAGCGGAGGAGAAAACTGAAGTTTATATTCCACCTCCTGCATATAAACCACCACTTCCATTCCCCCAGTCAAGGGCCAGAGCACATCTAGACAAGCATTTTGGTAAGTTCCTTGACTTGATGAATAAACTACACATTAATATCCCTTTCCTTGATGCTATTCTAGGGATGCCCGCCTATGGGAATTCTTGAAAGAGATTCTATCAAGGAAGAGGAAGTTGGAAGACTTTGCTTAAGTAAGGATGACATCTAAATCCTCGGAGCTCATTCAAATCATGAAGGAGAAGATGCCACCCAAGTTAAGAGATCCCGGCTCATTTTGCATTCCTATTCAAGTTGGGGATGTCACTTGTAAAGCCTTATGTGATCTAGGAGCCAACGTGAGCATCATCCCGCTGGAGCTATGTGTGAAGATCGGACTTGGAGAGCCCAAGCCAGTGAAGATACGGTTATACATGGCGGACCGCTCCATTACCCATCCAGTGGGCATTTTGGAAGACGTTCTGGTTAAGTTAGGTAACTTCTATTTACCTATAGACTTTGTTGTGCTTGATATTCCCGCAGATTATCCCATTCCTATCATTCTCGGGAGAACATTTCTAGCAACTTCGGGTTGCAATGTGGATTGTAAGAATGCCAAGCTCAAGTTCAATATTGGCGGAGATGAAGTGGAATTTGCATTACTTGCGGCTATGAAGGGAGAGCAGCTAGGAGATGATATCTTCAACATCTATGATGAAGAAGAATCAAGAGAATTGGTGAGCTCTATCCTTATAAAGATCCACTTGAAAAGTTTATTAGTTTTAGCTTAATGGAGGAAGGTATAGATGCTTCTTGTGATGCAGATATACGGAGCTTAAAGGCACTGAAAGAAGATCCAGGAGCTAAAACTGAAAGACGAATCCAGGAGAAGAAGATCTCCAGTTTCGGTTCCAGTTGCAGTACCTCGACTGAGGCACTTTCTGGACCAAGCAAGGTGACTGAAGAACATCTCGGTCAACCTCTCTGGACCTCGACCGAGATCGAAAGCGAGATGATGTCAACTGAGACTTCTGAAAGTCCAGTTCTTCAATCTACTCCACTGGAAGAAGGAAGCAAGGATCCCCCTCAGAAAGCCCCCCAGTTGTGGAGCTTAAACAACTCCCAAGTCACTTGAGGTATGTCTTTCTCGGACCGGATTCTACTTATCCCGCTATTGTTAGTGTCTCCCTCTCCGAATCTGAATTATCTAAATTAATGCATGTCCTGAGGAAGCATCAAAAGGCTTTGGGTTATACTATAGATGATCTTATTGGCATTAAGCCTTCTTTCTACATGCATAGAATTCTAATGGAGGACGATCATAAGACTTCACGGGAACCTCAAAGACGGTTAAATCCGATCATGAAAGAGGTTGTGAAGAAAGAAATTCTTAAGTTGTTGGATGCATGTATCATATTTCCTATCTCGGACAACAAATGGGTTAGCCCAGTACATGTAGTTCCGAAGAAAGGAGGGATGACCGTTGTGACGAATAAGAACAACGAGTTGATCCCAACCAGGACCGTCACGGGCTGGAGGGTTTGCATCGACTATAGGAAGCTGAACGTGGCCACCCGGAAGGACCATTTTCCACTTCCCTTCATTGATCAAATGCTCGAGCGGTTGGCCCAACACTCACACTTTTGCTATTTAGACGGCTATAGTGGCTTCTTCCAGATTCCTATCCATCTGGATGATCAAGAGAAGACCACTTTCACTTGTCCATGGGGGACATTCGCTTATAGGAGGATGCCATTTGGATTATGCAATGCACCCGCTACCTTCCAGTGATGCATGATGGCGATCTTTTCCGAGTATATAGAAGAGATCATGGAGGTATTTATGGATGACTTTTTAGTATATGGTTCCTCTTTTGATGATTGCCTATCTAACCTTTCTCTAGTGCTACAAAGATGTGAAGACACTAATCTTGTCTTGAATTGGGAGAAGTGTCACTTTATGGTTAATGAAGGCATTGTGCTAGGACACCTCGTTTCTAATCGAGGTATTAAGGTCGATCGCGCTAAGATCGAGACTATTGAGAAACTCCCTCCCCCTTGTTCTGTTAAAGGTGTGAGGAGTTTTCTCGGGCATGCAGGTTTCTACAAGAGATTCATCAAGGACTTCTCGAAGATTTCTAAACCCCTAACTAACCTTTAGAATAAAGATGTTGTTTTTGAGTTTTTGCAGGAGTGTCTTGATGCATTTTACAGGATTAAGGAAGCGTTGATCTCCGCTCCCATTATCCAACCTCCGGATTAGACCTTGCCCTTTGAGATCATGTGTGATACTAGTGATGTGGCAGTAGGAGTGGTGCTTGGACAAAATAAGGATGGCCGGACCACCGCCATTTACTATGCTAGCAAGCCGCTAGACGAAGCCCAGCGTAACTACGCCACCACCGAGAAGGAGCTATTGGCGGTTGTATATGCTTTCGAGAAGTTTCGTTCTTACTTAGTAGGAGCGAAAGTCATTGTCTACACCGACCATGCAGCCATTCGTTACTTGCTTGCTAAGAAGGATTCCAAGCCACCCCTTATTCGATGGATTCTCTTGCTTCAAGAGTTTGACCTAGAGATCCGCGATAAGAAGGGATCCAAAAATTCTGTTGCAGATCACCTCATCCGGCTACCTCCATCTTCACACGAGAAGGACGACCCACCCATAGACGATTCATTCCCCGTTGAGCACTTGCCCTTGTTGGAGCGTTTGATAGACTTACTTATCTCACCCAATGATGAAGGTGAAGTATGGGGTGAGGATACCTCCCATCACGCATAGAGATGCCGTACGGTCTAGCTAGCGACCTTAAATCAAGCGCTGCTTGGGAGGCAACCCAAGGTATTGTTTTCTTTTCCCTTTTTCTAGTCTAGTTTTAGATAGTTTGCTTGTGCTTTGCTTTGTTTTGTTTTTGGCATCCTGGACAGATAATAGGTGACATCTAAGGAAGGAATACAACCCTTGAGCACAACTGGAAGGACAGAAGTTCGAGAAATTGAGAAGACGAAGTTGACTGAGACGCATCTCGATTGCTGTCAAAGCACCTCGAGTGAGATGATTCTTGAGCAACCGAGGCGATTAGGTTTTTGAAGATCCACCTCGGTCCGTACACCTCGGTCCAGTCGAGCCCACCTCGACCGAGGTGACAGCAGTTCCAGAAAAGCATATAAAAGGGGGCTGAGATTTCTCTCTCCTCTCTTTACCCTCTTCTCAACCGCGGCACATTTTCCACCTCGCTCCTCCGTTCTTCGCTTATTTTCGACAATTCTTGCTTCCAAACTGAGAGGAAAGGGTAGAGGATCGCAGTGCAAGCGCAAATCTGCAGAAAGAACGAACCGAATCGACCGAATCGGGGTAAAAATCGAAAAAAACCCTAACCCTCCTCTTTTCCACTATTTCCTTTCGATTTGGGCATTGGTTGCCCCTGCATTTGCTGAGAAAAGGATTAAATACCCCATAGGAACCTTTGGTAGTGATTTTGGGGTAAAAGAACTGGATTTTTGAGGGAATCGATCGAGCAGTGTTTCGCCTCGGTCCAGTCGGCCTGCGCCTCGGCCGAGGTGTTCTACAGAGTTGTTAGAGCAACCGAGGTGATCTGACAGGTTGCTGAAATGAGTTCTGAAAGGCAATTGGTCCTGAGGGACAGATCTTCTCCTTCCCCTTCTTCTTCTTCCCGCCGTACTAGACCGGTGATCCACGAGCGACACTAGGTCGATTATGACCGCATAGCGGCCCGTCCAGTCGTTGCACCACGCTTCCTGGACATATCTGCTTTTGATTGCCTCCATGTTGATGATGATTTGAGGCGTATGATATCTGCTGTGGGGCTGGAGCAGTTCACCGAGATCCGAGCTCCGGCCTATCTAGAGCTGACCCTGGAGTTTGTCAGCTCCTTTACCTACTTGTCTACCGAGCGCGCCGTAAAGTACCGGTTGATGAACCGGAACTATTTGGTTCCCTTGGACCACTAGCGGGACATCTTTGGCTTCCCGGCCCCGATTGTTGTTGATTTTCCCTCCCGAGCTGTAGCTAGGGAGTTTTGGGGACAGATAGCTCACGTGGTTGAGCATGCTGACAGATGGAGACCTTGAGATTCCAGGGAGAGGATTATATTTCATCTTGATTTTAGACTAGCTCACAGGATTTTCAGTGAGACTCTTCTGGCGCGTATTGAGACGCCTCAGAAGGTCAGACAGGGTGAGCTTCTGAGTTTATACTGCATGGTGACTGGAGGAGTCCCAAATTTTGGATTGATGCTGGCGGAAGACTTACATAGGATAAAGGCGAAGGCGAAAGGCGACATCTGCTGTGGAGGTATAGTGACTCATATAGCGAGTCACATGGATATGTACCTCAGTGCTTGTACCATGGTGGCGGCTGTCAAGCAGCTTGGACTTCAAGAGATGATCACTCGGAGGATACTGGTTCCCCGAGGAATTATTATGCAATATGTGGCGATGCCATGGGAGCCGACTGCGTGGATCCCATTGATGGAGCTAGGATGTTAGAGAGGCGGCAGCTGCAGCAGCTCAGGGGCCAGTTGAGGAGGATGAGGCTGAGAAGGCTGATGATGATGAGGATGGTGGTGTTCCTATGGACACGGGCACAGATACAGGTGGGACTAGTGCGCCGGTCATCGATTTGGATGATGACGAGACTGAGGAGGAGCCGACTGCAGCACCAGCACGTCCTACTAGGTACAGGGTACGTAGGCAGAGGGATCCAGATGCTCACCGTCGGATCAACGATCTGACGGATCAAATGATAGACTCCTACGCTACCATGTCCTTGGAGATCAGAGAGATGTAGAAGAGACTACACTACCAGCACGTGATGGCTGAGATTCAGTTTCAGCATGTAATGGGCTATCCTTTCGACCCATCTTAGCACCCGTATGTGCCACCACCACCACCACCACCGGATCGTGATTATTGAGAGCTTGTAGGATTTTCTTTCTTTATTTATTATGTAGCTCAGCTATGTCCGGTGAGTACTTTATTTTCTGGACTTATTTTGACCCATTGGGACAATGTGTCCAAAGTATGGTGTATTTGACGTATTATTTGACTATGGATGTATGACTTGACTATATCGGATATTTATGTTTTATTTTGCTTTATGTGCTTATCTGAGATTACATGCATGCATATAGGTTATTTGATTGAGAAAAACTTCAAAAACTAGTTTGAAAAAAAAGATTTTATGACCTCGACCGAAGTTATTCTGGCCGAACGAGGTACTTCACCTTGGTTGACTAGAACATCTCGATCGAGGTGGTTTAACTGAACAGTTTTCGAAACGATTTTTGTGCTTCTTATCTGGATATGACTTCAGTGAAGATTTTGTCTGCAGATTGGTTTTGAAATCCTTATATGTTTGAAAGGTTTTATGATATGTTTAAGTTGCTAAATGCTTTGTTTGAAATTTTTGGCATGTTTAATACTTTGTCTTTATCAAAATTATGTTGAATTTGAAGGTTGACACCACAAGATAAGTTCTCTCACTTTCTTCCTGGAAAGACCAAGGCAATTCATTCTTTTCTCTTCTTCTTCTTGATCATGCTTAGCCCCTCATATACATATTTGCCTTCCTTTACCTATCCGGGAATTTGGAAGCAAGCAAAAGTGAAAAGCAAGTGAAAGAAAAAGTAGAGATGTGGCTGAAAGTGTTAGAAAGAAACAAATAGGTTTGGGGAAGTCAATCATGATGATGAGTAACTCGGCACCATTCAGATAGCCGGGTGTTTGTGTCTTGCCAAAGTCGGATTGAGCGATATTCCTAACGGGTCATGGTATGTGCATCAAGGGTTTGATGCATCTCAAGAAATTGATGATTGTTGATTTCCTAGGCTTCGGTTATTGTGCAGCTCTGTCCATGCATCCCAAAAAGTAAAGTAAAAAAAAAAAGAAAAGTGTGAAATAAGCAAAGCTTATTGGTGGATGATGTTGAAAGTCAAGTGAAAGTGAAGTGATATCCTTTTCCCGGATTCTAGCACCACATTACCTTCTATACATCCCTACCCTACACGTTTCTTGACCTTTCTTTTGGGAAGCCCTTCAGACCTCGAGCTTGTTGATTGACTTAGTGGTTTAAACTGGATTATACATGATTAATTTCGATAATTATGATTTATTATGCATTCTATGATTTTATGCAAAGTTGAACAACTTTCTTATATTTATAAAATGTTTTAAGCATATTTTGATTTTAAATTCCATGAAGTATTCTCTTAGAGTGATCTATGATTGTAGCACACCATTAAAATGTTTTGAAAGACTTTTTCATTGATCTTCATGACTAATAATCCATTCTATCTTGTATTTTTTATTCGGAACTTGCTTGGGGACAAGCAAGGGCTAAGTATGGGGTATTTTGATAGCATGAATTGTTGTCTATATTTTGGGGCTTGTTTAGACGTTTTATCTTCAATAATCTGCATGTTTGAATGTATATTATGTGATTATATTGTCGTTTCATCTACCTTTACGGGAATCGAGGTCTACACCAAGTTTCGTTGTAATCGTAGGTAAAATGGCACGTTTTGCATCAAAAAGGAGCAAAAGGAGCTAAGGAGTCATTGGAGCTACATTCAGGAGCTTAAGGAAGAATCCAGGAATCATGGAATTGGATTAGAGATTCACTTTGGACCAGATTTGAGAGATTTCACATTCAGTTGTGATTCACATCGGTTGAATACAAAGTCACCTCGACCGAGGTGATCCAGAGGAGCTGACTCGACCGATGCGAACACCTTGGATGCGGCAAGGATATTTTATTCTTGGATGAGATCTTTTATTTTTGGAAAGAGGATCTTATATTTTCAGGTTGGATTCATGGATGGAAGAAGATAGTTTAGCCCATATATTTTACCTATTTTTATGGGAAAAGATCTTTCTAAGATATCTTATCTTTGGAGAGTAATTTTCCTATAAAAAGGGTTGGATTTTCCACAAATTGGTATCCCCGCTTACCACGCGAAGATCCGCTATATCCCGCTTACCACGCGAAGATCCGCTATACCCCGCATACCTACGAATAGACAGCTTAGGGCTGGAAAGCATCATAACAACTGGAAGAGTTGAAGGACCTTTTTGAAGGTTGAAGGAAGATTGAAGGAAGGAAGTTGATAGCTTTTATAGCTTTGTGAAGGGTTTTGTAAGATTCCCTTAGATTCCCTTCTTTGTTGATATGTCTTATTGGATTTTGATCCAAGGAACGCTTGTACAATTATTCTCTTTCTTCCCTTATATTTGATTATTACTTTCATGATGATGAGTGGCTAATTTCCTTGTGTGATTCTAGGGCGATTGGCTGAAGGTTGTGGGAAAAATAATGATAGAATAATCTTAAATTCCAGTAGGACCATAAAAGTTCGAGCCTTTAACCTTAACCCTAGAATATCTCGCTCAGTCAATGAACATCTCGGCCGGGGTGGAATTCTTCTGACCGAGGTGACTTATCTGATCCGAAACTGAGAGTTAAGTGTTAGAGTTTGCCAAATCCTATTCTTATTACACCTTTTATGGTTCAATGCAGGCCTAGGATGAGACTTACCCGGTGATTCCTTTGTTTGTTTACCCAAGATCATAAGTATAGGTAATAAAGGTTTATCCTTTATTGGGGTTTGAGTGTGCTTTCGTTCTATCTTTGTGAGTTAGCCTGAGACTTACCTGGTAAAGGTTGATTCTATTCCCTTAGGTGGTGTGTTAGTTTGAGGTTATAGTTCTTTTCCTTAATTCCTTGAGACTTACCCGGTAATAGGAGTTATGGTTTTGGATTAGTGAGTAGTGAGACTTACCCGGTGATCTATTCCATTTTAGTAACACCTTCCCTTTGCCAAAATCTCAGCTTTGTCCGCTTATCTTTAAATCTTGAGTTGGAACCACAACTAGATGCTTTAATCCCTAGAATTGCATATTTCTTTAATTGATTTTTTTTATCATCTTTGATTGTTTTAATCGCTTTTGTGGTTAGTAGGTGCATTGACAAACCTATACCTGCTTTGTTTCACTAAGTCCCTGTGATCGACCCCTGGAATTTCTTGCTTTTTACTACGATTGACCCGTACACTGCGGGTTCGCATCCTTGTTTTAAGCTTACATCTAGGGTTATAAATTTAAAGCTTGCACACACCGTTTGGAGCGAACAATTTTCTTTGCAAAACATCCGGCCTATATAAAGCCTTCTCCACTCGATTCTTTCATTCCACACTTCTCCATTCTCGATTTCCCTTCGTCCCAAAGAGCCGAAAATCGCCTACCCTCCCATCTCCTAATTTCGTAATCGTTTTGAACGATTCTAGAGCCTAAACTGGAGTACTTTCACAAAGGAACAAGGATCTAGCAACAAAAAGCTCGGAAAACTTCTCATTCGTCTGGAATTTAGGTTTTTCAATTCGAAACCTAAGTTTTTTGCTCGATTTCGATTATTGCTTTGAAGTTGTTGTATTGCTGAAATTGATAGAGGGATCTACTTAGAAATACCTCTAGGAGACTGTGTGAGGTGATAGTTTGATCAAAGCTTTACAGAATTGTGAATTGTGTTGAAATCGACCAAAAAATTTACCCTCCCAGAACAATCGGACGATTTTTAGGAAGAACAGGGCGATTTTGTTTGGCAGATTGGAGACTTTAAAGAGAATCACTAGGAATGCGGTGAAGAAGAAGGGATCTTCTTCCAAAGCACGTCCCCCACCACCACCACCCTCTTAAGCTAAACCAAAACACCCTCCTCCCCTTTCCAAACATAAAAAGATATACGAACGTCTCTTAGACCGTCCGTTTACCCCTCCTCGATACATTTTCCTAGATGACTTAGATGCTTTATTTGTTCGAGAGGATGTGGATATGATGCTAGATAGAGTGGGACTGGGTCAGTTTGCTTTGATTAGGGAGGATGCCTACACCGAGATCACACTAGAATTCTTAAGTACATTTGAGCATGATCCCAGAGAAAGGATGGTCACCTTCCGTCTCATGAACCAAAACCATGCTATGTCCATTGATGATTTTGGAGACTTGTTTGGATTTCCCTATTCTTCTGCAGGCACATTCGCAAGAGGGGTGAGTGCTAGTGCTTTTTGGGAAACCATTTCAGTTGGAGAGTATGGAGAAGATAAGTGGAGATCCGGGAACTCCAAAGAGACAAGTATGTACAACCTTTCTTTTAAGGTAGTTCATAAGATCCTTAGTGAGAGTTTGTTTACAAGGATGGAGACTCCATAGAAGCTCAAGGCCGATGAGCTCTTCTTACTATATTGTATGACCAATAGTACCATCCACGACATCACCTCCATGCTTGCTAACTATCTTAGAAAGATAGCCACCAAGGCGAAGGGTGACCTATGTGTTGGAGGCCTTGTCACTCATGTGGAGAAAGCATTAGAGTTAGACTTTTCGGATTGCACTTTAGTTGAGAGTGCCCAACCTCTAGGTTCACAACGATTGGTAGCGAGACAGGTTTTGATTCCTCGAGGTACAAGAACTCTACAAGTGCCCATGCCGTGGGCAAAGGATCCATCAAAGAAGCCGTCTGAGATATTACGGAAGTCCGAATACGGAGACATTTGTACTTATGCTTGAGGAGGTAGCTCATCCTTCTGGTTATTATGATGATGCAGGCGACTCAGGGGACGAGGAGGACGATGAGGATGGAACGTACCAAGGGAACATGTTGGAGTTTGAGAGTGACACCTATAGTGGACATGCTACGGAAGCCATGGATAACAATACTCATGGTGTTGGACCTAGCCGGACTAGTTGAGGTACTGAGGAGACGGAGGACGAGATGCAGCCACCCCGTCATTCTTTTGCACATACTCCTAGCCACGGTCGAGGACATGGGCGCGTACACGGACTCCCCCGACACTTTGGAGACTTGGTTTCTACCTTCCAAGGTCTACGTACCGAATACCAGGGTCTTCACTCCGATTATCAGGCCCTCCACTCCTCCTACGACGATTAGATGAGGGACATGTACTATCATCAGTTTGGCAACTTCAATGATCCCAGCGCACTGAGATATCCATATCCACCACCACCACCGCCACCGACTGAGGAATTAGTTTCCACTCCATTTTACATTGTAAGTATTTTTCTCCATCTTATGCTTGATTTTTCACATTGGGGACAATGTGAAGGTTAAGTATGGGGTGGGGGTACTTAGAATCTCTTTTACCTTTTTTTCGCACTTTATGTACTTTGTGTCGCACTTGACGGATTGGCTTGTAATAACTCTTGCACTACTTGCTTTCCACTATGACATTCGCATTTGCATGTTTTCATTCAAAATTTATGAGTTTTTCAAAAAAATATGTGCTTCTTATGATGGAAATGACCTCTATGATGAGACTTGTGATGTGGAAAAGGAAAAAAGATGACATAGTTATGTTGAGATATTAATTATAACATGAATGAGCTTGCTTTTCTTACTTGAATGCATGAATAGTTCATATGATCTTGATGTCTTGATAAGAGAATGAAATAATGATCGAAGCTATATTGTAAGTTCTTTTGCATCATATAGGTATGACCAAAGCAATTCACTTCTTTTCTAGTTCATATCTTGTTCATGCTAGCTCCTCAATGAAATATTTAACCTCTTCTTTACCATCCGGGAATTAGGATAAGTAATTGTCAAAGGCATGCTTGATGTGGGAGGGCCAATATGAATGTGTTAAGTGAAAGTTTAGCAAATTATAGGTTTGGGGACGTTGAACATGAGGATGAGAAACTCGGCACCATTCACATAGCCGGGTGTTTGTGTCCTGCCAAAGTCCGATTGAACGGCAAGTCCTAATGGGATATGATATGTGCATTAAGGGTTTGAGGCATCTCGGAAATTGAGAAACGCCGATCTCCTAGGCTTCGGTTATTGTGCACCGCTGTCCATACTCTCAAAAAGTAAAGTACAAAGAAAGCAAAATTTTACATGCAAAGCATGTGTGGTGAAGTTTAGTTCTTGAAAGTATTATGTTGTTCCTCTTTCCCAGATTAGCATCACATTTCCTTTAAAAGATTTCCCACCCTTGACATGTTTCTTAGACCTTTTTCTTTGATTGGAAGACCTTGAGAATTTTATGCATATGTTTAAGAATTCATGGCTTAGATTTGTTTGACTTTGATTGTCTCTACATCTTATCATGTCCTTTATTTGTGTCTTTGAGAAGGAAAAGATAGTTAGTTCATATTGTGATTATTATTAATACATGCTTTGTCTTCCTATGTCTTGAAACTTAACTTTGAGGGTGATCCAATTAGAAGAAGCACTTCCAAAACAAAAGGTTTTTGAGTTTTTCATATATATAATCATGACATCTTGTATCTAGGTTTGAATCTTGCTTGGGGACAAGCAAGGGGCAAGTATGGGTTATTTTGATGACATGAACTATATACCATTATAATCATGCATATTGTAGAGGTTTACTTCAATTTACCTTGCATTTAGAGAGAATTTGTATACCTTTTAGGCTTATTTCGTTTATATTCCAAAAATAGAGGTCTACACGAGTTTTGGTTGAATTGTAGGTAAATTCGGTGGATTTGGAAACAAAAGTGGAGCAATGAGCATCTAAGGCTATTAAGGAAGCTTAAGGAGTCTTATAGGAGTCACAAAGAGAAAATGAGTTGTGTAAAAGAGTCACAAAAGGGAGGAAGGAAACAAGCCAAGACACGAGGATTCTCTGTTGAAGAAAATCGTGCCATTTTCTATAAAAATCGGACTATTTTTATACCTAAAAATCGAACGGTTTCCTTAATTATTTCAGCAGCACGATTTTCTACAACTTTCGGCCAAAGAAATATCACGACCCAAAGCCCATCAGTTGTGGGCTTGAGACGTGTTTTGCCAAGCGGCCCATTAGCAAGGAACTATACATTGGAACCCTAGGAACGAAAATCGGGACCTTGCAGCGGGAAATATTTACACGATTTGGAGAGATTGAAGGTTCTTGGAAGGAGATTGAAGGGGAAAGCCGAGAAGTCAATCTTTACCATTATTGTGAGATCTTTTGTTTCCCTTTCCAATTCTTATGGTTTGTGAACACATTACTGAGTGTTTTGAGAGATACTTTGATTGGATTTGAGATTTGATTACAGATTCGGAGATTATTAGGTTTTTAATCAAAGTTCGGGTTTATTTGATTTTATTCATTCAATCTTAATGTTGATTTGATTTTAAAAATGGTTGGCTAGAAAACATTGTGATTCTGGGGAGAAAAGTTGATGATTGAGGCTTAGATGATGATAGACTGAACTCATTTAACCATTTGGACCCGGAGAGTTGAGATTTAACTTTGCGACAAACAGGAAAATCGACCTGTTCTATAGCAAATCGTCCGATTTATTCAAGAATAGCACGATTTATTTCCCTGACGATCTTTAATTGATTTATTCTTTAACCAAAGTTAATCCTTGCCTAAATCCCAACCTTGCTTAACCTTTTTAACCACTATTTAAGTGTTTGAAGAGACTTCATCATTGATTCTATATTTAATAGATTAAGATTACAAGATTTCGGTAATAGAGAGACTCAACATCCTTTATTAAGGTTTAAGTGTGCTTTCTATCTTTACCTTAGAGAGTCATATCTTGGGGTTTTGGATGGTTAGTTTGAGTGTAATTCTTGTCCTTAGATCTTTCTATATTGCAGCCTCAACAACCTTTATAGAGAGAGCCTTTGGATTAGACATATAGGTTTTGGAACTTCACCGTACGATACCTACCTTTAAAACACATAACATTGGCAACATCAACTCTATCCTTTGATCTTTAGAAGTGTCTTGAAGCGAAAGCCGCAGTCGGATACTTGAATCCTTGGAATCATTTGTCTCTTTATTAATCACAAAAGCTTTTTCACTTTGTCAGATAATTGAAATCAATTTTAATCTTACCAAATCCCTGAGTTCGACTCTCGAATTTCTTGCCTTACTACAGCTGATCCGTACACTGCGGGTTCGCTTTTGCTTAAGTTCTAGATACAAATTTAAGACTTTGACGCACACAGCTTTGAGCGAACAGCTGTTGTGAGTTTCCCTTGCATGTTGAGAGTGTCATGAAGGCCATGGACCCTAGGATGCTTTCCTAGTTTGAGAGTTGAGTGATCTTGTTTCGATCACTAGAGTGAAGTCTAGGACTTCTTGAGCGTGAGCTTGTATTGATGAGTGTATTCATGTATGAGTAGGTTGTGTACTTCCTCTCTAAGGAAGCTAGAGTGTTGTGAGTTGAGAGACGAGGTAAGTCTCCGGCCTTACTTAGCCGTAATCGATGTATTAGATTCATTGTGTGTTTGGTGGTGTGTGATTTATCGCTTTCGTTATATCAACGAAAACCAGTAATAGGAGCACCGCCATTTATATATTATGTTGGCCCAAGTGTATGATAACGAGCGGTGACATCATCTGCCTAGCTCTTGCGAGAGTCTAGGAGGTTCTCGGCGACTAGCCCGTGCTGGTTAGACGGCGGAGGCATCCGTACCGTTCCATGCCGGTAAGTAGGGACCGAGGCGGGACCACGGTGGTCCCGTGTCACAAAACTAAGTTGAATTAGAACAGTATATGACCTTTTCAATAAAGATAATAAACCGGACTTGTTGTTGAGCATGATTATGTGATGTTGTGATGTATGAGTGTGTATGTGCCTTCACCATGTCTTTAATGCTTCGAATATATCTAACGGTTTTAAATCGCTTGTGTAGATGCCCTGCAGGTTAGGGACGCCGCCGAGTGAGATGGAGGAGTGGACAGCCGAGGGTTGCCGTACATTATAGGACGGGGGCGTTTGTGGGATTATTATCGTTATTACTCTTATGTTGGATTATGGATTGATGTACGCTTTCGGATTTATGTCTCGTGGAGTTTTTGTTGTTTTGAGGACTCGGTTGAGTTTCCACGTTGTACTCTTTACCTTTCAGTCTTGCATACATTACATTCATTTTCGAGTTTTACGCCTTTATTTGTGCCATGTTGGAATGGTCTGGTGAGATTGTTGTCAGGCAAACGGTCGGGACCCATTGGGTGTTCTCGCCCGTAGCATTCCGATATCCCGCGGATTCGAGGTGTTACAGTTTGACGGGTACATGTGGGTTTGCAAACGGGAACAAGGTTTATCAGAGTTGTAAATGAAGATAATCACAATGATGATTCGCCCAAAATCCAACGAAATGGAGTTATGAAGATGTTATCTTTGAGCTCAAAGGTGTAATAATCCTGGTACTAATGATTGGGTTTCCAACTTTGAAGTTTCTGATCAAGCTACCATTACTACAGTTGCAATAAATATACTAAAATATGTGAAAAAATAGTTAGTAAATTCATACTAGAAACGCATACTAAAAAATCAACCAGAAACCATACCAGAAATTCTTACCAGAAAGTCATACTAGAAACTCAATCAGAAACTCATACAAAAACTTAACCAGAAACCATACCAGAAACTCAACCAGAAACCACACCAAAAATTCATACCAAAAACTCAACCAGAAACCATACTAGAAACTCAACTACAAACCATACTAGAAATTTATACCAAAAACCTTACCAGACACCATACCAAAAAATCATACCACAAACCATATCAGAAACTCAACCAGAAACCATACTAGAAACTCAACTACAAACCATACTAGAAATTTATACCAAAAACCTTACCAGACACCATACCAAAAAATCATACCACAAACCATATCAGAAACTCAACCAGAAATCATACCAAAAACCATACCAAAATTCGTTCAATAAAGTTACAAAAAAAAACGTAAATAATAAAAATTGCATATTTGGCCAAAATCCTTAGTGTTGTTTCTTTTTTTAATAGAGGAGCTAATTACTTTTACCTAACATTGACGAAAGTGGTAAAAAATAGCGGGGTGTACAAAACAAAAGGAAATAAAAAAAAGAGCATATTTGGCCAAATTTTTTTTTAAAAAAAACTATTTAACTATCCTTAAACCCTACTATTTAATCAAGTTAAATTTGCATTCGATCTTTCATTCAATTGTGCCGGCAATTTCAATTTCTTCATCAACTCTGCGGCTAAGTCGCTGACGATACCATTCGATTTCATCCTATTACATATTCAATTCTCTAAGTCATCAATTTCAGAGTTGTAATTCGATGGTCGTGACAAAATTGTAAGTTTGATCTTCCTTCTCTTAAATTAAATTTATTTATACTTTTTTAGTATTTTTAATTTGAATAAATATTGAATTATATTCATATTAATTGCATATAACATGGATAAATTTGTTATCCGGATGTAAAAACCATCAACTTCAGGTGTTGATTCTCAAAATATTGATAGAATTGTCGGCAACTTGGGAGAACATGAGAATATTGTTATTAGAGATGATGTGGGAAGAAAAAATGTTAAAGGGGAAAAAAGAGCTCGAACTAACTATATGAATGATGGGGATATTGTTAGTGATTCGGTGTTGCGAAAACCTATCTGTGAGTATGATGTTCTAGTTATAGATAATGTTTGAAGAGAGTATGTTGTTAAAGGCCCGTTTCAACCAATTTCACCTGAATTTCCACGAACTAATGTTAGTGATTCGGTGTAGCGAAAACCTATTGGTGAGTATAATGTTCTATTTAGAGATAATGTTAAAAGAGAGTATGTTGTTAAAGGCCCGTTTTAACCAATTTACCATGATTTTCCACGAACTACTGCTGGAAAGTACTCAAGATGTTTCCAAAAGGATTGGTTCAGCCAATGTGGAATGGGTAGAATATAATGCTTCTCAATATTCCGCATTTTGTTTATGGTGTTATCTCATTAGAGGATAAATAGGAACACGAGGCATTTGTGAAAACTGGATTTTCTAACTAGAAGAAGGATATGGAGAAATTTAGAGAACATGTAGGAGCTACATGTAGTATTCACAATGGTGCTCGAACACTATTCTTTGCTTTCAAAGATCAAAGACAAAGTTTGACAATATGTGTGACTTCTAGAGTTCGAGTAATGGGTGATACATATCGCATTCGTTTAACTGTAGTTGTGGATGTTAATAGATTTCTATTTTGTCAAGGATTGACTTTTCGAGATCATGATGAAAACTCAGATTTTCCCAATAAAAGAATGTTTTCGGAACTTCTAAAGTGGTATTGTTTACACTGTTTTGAAGTTGGGAATGTTGTAACTAAAGCACCGTAGAATCACCGACTTACTAGTCCAACTATTCAATTGGACATTGCAAAATCATGTTCATCACATACAATACAGATCATAATCTATGATATTGGAGATAAATTCTTTTATTTATTGATTGATGAGGCTCGTGATAGTTCGATAAAAGAACAAATGACTATTGTTATAAGTTACATGACCAACCATGGAGTAGTGGTACAACATTTTATTGGAGTTGTTCATGTTGTTGTTACCGCTACACTATCTTTGAAAAGTGTTATTGATGATTTTGTCGCTAAACACATATTATTTATCTCTAAACTAAGAGGCCAAGGATATGATGGAGCATGAGAGGCCAAGGATATGATGGAGCATTTAATATGTGAGGAGAACTTGGTGGATTAAAGACACTTATCTTAAATGAGAATCCATATGCAAGGTTCTTTCATTGTTTTGTTCATCAACTACATTTAGTTATTGTGGTAATTGCATGTACAAACCAACCTGTTAGTGATTTCTTTGAGTTTTTCTCCATGATAATGAACATGGTTGGAGCTTCGTGTAAAAGAAAAGATGAGTTTCGACAAATTCAGCATGACAACTTGGTGAAGATGTTGGAAAATGGTGAACCTTCAATACGAAGAGGAAAGAATTAAGAATGTAGTCTAACTCGTCCTGGAAGTACAAATTGAGGTTCACACCATAAAACGATTATTTATCTTCTATATTTGTGACCCTTAGTAATCCAAGTGCTTGACAATATCTATATTGATGGCACAAACACACAAGCTCAAGGTCTTGCCGACAACTTGGGTGAAAGATGGAGAGTTATCAGTTTGTTATTATTACTGATTTGATGAAGAATGTATTGGGATACACAAGTGTCTTGCCAGAGTTCTTACAACAAAAGGATCAAAATATTATCGAGGTGGTGAGTTTGGTTCAAACTACTAAAAACAAGTTGCAAGAGTTGAGGGAGAACAGAAGGGATAAGCTATTAGAAGATGTCAACACTTTTTGTGTTAAGTATAATATCGACATTCCTAACATGGACGATGATGCTCCAGGTCGCCATGTTAGGTACTTTCAATATTTTCAGTTGATATATGTGGTCAAGTACAAACAAAAACCACTTCCGAGTTGATATATGTTCTCAAGTACTTTCAATATTTTGAGTGAATCTATTTTTCAAGTGTTTGACTATTACGATCTATATTATCTATGATTGTATAATATCATTAATTTTATGCTATATTCATAGGTTTTTGATCAAATTGGTGTTGAGATGGAGAATAGTTTCAGTGAGTCATGTACATAATTACTCACATGTATATCATGTCTTGATCCTAAGAATTTGTTTCCCCACTTTTGTAAGTCAAAGTTACTTCGCCTTCCAGAGTTATATCTACACGACTTCTCAAAATGTAATCAAATATAGCTTAAAACGGAAATTGCAGTTGTGGATTGTTGAATAGAAGAGAAATGCAAGTTTTTCTACATTACAACATTGATGCGGGGTTGAAGCCGTAGTTCACAAATCTAGACTGAAGTCCATGAAAGCGATGATCTTTGCAAATCTCGGTTGGAATCTCAGGCAAGATTCAGTAATGGTAAGGCCATGAGTTTAAGAAACTCAAAGAGAAAGAACGTGAGTTGTATGGAATTGAATGGTAAGATAAAGGAGATGATTATGGAATAAATTGGATGCAAAATATAGGAAGATTGAACCAAGATATAAACTTGCAAGAACCTTGATCAATTGGATCAAAACCCGAACAGTGAGTTACCTTAACCCTTCCTTCTTCAACTTTACACAAGTCTTCAAACTGAGACAAGTACAAGAATGGACTAGAATTGACTAGGAGCACCAACCTTTAAGAATATTAACACACACAAGAACAACCTACCAATGAGTCACAACTATTCCATCAAAGACTCTCTTTTTTATTGAACTGGAATGAATAAAATGCGAAGCAACGAGTATCTCATAATATATGTGGAACAAAATATATTAAATCAACTTACTAATGATCTCGGCCCTAGCCGATATATGTAGCCAAAATCTTAAGAAACAAAAGCATACAATAATCATACAAAATATAAAAGATAATATGCCTTTGGAATGTCTAGAGCTTTAAATGTATTTAAATAAAAT
Source organism: Fagopyrum homotropicum (assembly GCA_033239125.1). NCBI lineage: Eukaryota > Viridiplantae > Streptophyta > Magnoliopsida > Caryophyllales > Polygonaceae > Fagopyrum > Fagopyrum homotropicum. The sequence goes on along the minus strand of BSWB01000003.1, from coordinate 88,658,176 downwards.
ATAACTAGAAGCATTTTAACTCTTCAAGTCGAGGCTTCCATCGAGATTTCCACACAAAATTCTTCTTCACATGAGATTCCACTCGAGATTCTCCATTGCCACGAGATTCTCTATTGTATGATAATCTGACTGCGGAAGACTTGGATATAAATAAATCACTAATGGTATCCTTAGTAGCTATGGATGTCAACAAACTAGCAATCTCTCCCTTGAATGACTCTTGCTATTGGTCTAGTGAGCGGTCCATGTATAGTAGGTGAGGATGGTCCCGCATCATACTTCCCCTCTTGAAAAGGATTGGTCCTCGAATCATCAACATACTCATCACTAGATACAACCAGAATTAAGCCTCCAAACTAGATCTTTTGCCTTGAATCGTAATTCCTTGCGAATTTATTTTGCCTTTTGGTTGCAACTAGCTTTCCTTTCTCCTCTATTTGTTGCCTTGACCTAGCATGCAATCCCTTGATGAATCCCACTTGTTTTCATGCATTAAAACCTAATCGCTCCTATATACGCGACGGTATAAGATCAAAAAATGTACGAAAAACATATTAGCTACATAGTTTATGTAATCCAAGGACAGATAATGGTGGGGAATCCTATAATCAGCAAACCTTTCATGGAAAAGCACTACAACCGTGATGACAAATTTCCTTCTCTTCTTAGGCCTAACTAACTTCTCATATAAGCTCACACTAGTGTCTCCCAACGGGGCTGCAATAGACTCGTGAAATATGTACCTAGATTTACTCACAATACTCCTCAAATACTTGTAACACCCCAAATCCGCGGGACTCGGGATGCTATGGGTTGGGACCTCACAATGGGTCCCGACCCTTAGCTTGACAACAATTTCACCGGATCTTGCAACAAGGCACAAATAAAGGCCAAAACTTAAATACATTTTTATGCAATGAAAGAAAACCCGAAAGAAACAACAAAAGACTTCAGCCGATATGCAACACCAAGGGCCAAATGCCACCACGCGAAATACAATATACATGAATAATATACAAACTCGACTCCAACCAAAACCCACTCCCAAAATGTACGGAACCCCGGCTGCCCACTCTTCCGGATCTCTCGGCCGCATTTCTAACCTGCAAGGCAATCTACAACAATCGGTATAAAACCGTTAGCTCATATTCGAAGCATTAGAATTAATGGGAAAGGCACATACACAAGTAATCTCATCACAAGCATACAACATACATAAAATCACACCAATCCGGTTTATTATCTTTATTATTATTAAGTCGTATCCCGTTCTAATTCAACTTAGTTTGTGACACGAGAGTCACCGAAACTCGCCTCGGTCCCTACTTACCGGCATGGAATGGTACTGATGCATCTGACCGTCTACCAGCACGGGATGGTCGCCGAGAACCTCCTAGCTCTCGCGGGAGCCAGGCAAGTTGTCACCGCCCGTTATCATACACTTGGGCCAAAATAATATAATGGTCGGTAATCCTAATTCCGGTTTAGTTGTTATAAACAATAAAGAATAAACACACACCACCAAACACACACCAATGCTAATACAAGGAATACGAGCTAAGTAAGTCCGGAGACATACCTCGTCACCACACTCAACTCAAAACACTCTCGCTTCCTTAGGGAGGAAACCCATAATCTGGTCACAAGAAGATAACTATATCAACAACAACTCACTCACAATAGAAGTCTTAGACTTCTATACAAATGTTCTACGCAAGACAATTGACTCTCAATTCTAGGACCGCATCCTAGAATTCCTCGTGCTCACATCACACTCAACAGAAGCTAGAAGTCCTAAGACTTCTAAACCCTCGGATCTCGCAAGATCATAACTCACAACACCACTAGGATAACATGCCCAATCCAAACATACTCAATGGTAACAACACCATGATAGGATAAGAATATTCTAGCCCATAATCTCAACAACTCAATACTCCAATTCTCAACCTCACAAGCCTCACAAGATAACATCAACACCTCAAGTCATAAAACATTTCACAATCCTCAAACACTCACCTAAGGTCCATAACCACTACATGGTATTCACTGTAAGTTATGCTATATTCAACCTAACATGATACTACTAAACATAACTAGATCGAGGGAAAGGATACTCACACGACGTCAAAAGACGGAAATCGATCAACGGATGTCGACTTGGACTTGTTAGGTCTTTATCGGGATGCTTCCGAACCTAACACCAAAACTATACAAATTTAGCTTATACGCTAAATTTGAACGGAATAATTAACAAATATAAATCTAAGAAAAACCCCACTTTTGAAACCCAAGTTAAAACCGTAAATATATATTACGGGCAAATTGTATAACATCATAAACCCAAGGTAAAACTCGTTTTTAAAGCCGACGTTAAAATCCCGTAATTAAATCTTTGAGCCATAACCCGCAATTAATCCAACAAGGACATAATATACCGTGTATAAAAATATAAGAATATTTCGTAACCAAAGTCCAAGGTTCAAACCGCTAATCCATTTTCCGGGGCAATCCTACAAATTCATAATTACGGGTCATATATTGCAATTAAATTTTCTGGGCCAAATCTGTAATTAAAACCAGTGGGGCTTAATTGCAAAAAAACATAAATTTGAGCCAAAAATGTAAATACAAAATATTGGGTACATTTTGTAATTATACCGAAAACAGGGGGGCGATTTTAATAGCCCAAAAAGGTTTCATTTACGCCGACCCATGAGCGCTAGGCTGGGAAAGGGAGAAGCACAGGCGGCGCTCCAATGGTCTCCGGCAAGGCTCGAGTAGGCCGGCACGGCATGGCTTCGATTCCCGGTGGGCAACAAAGACGAGACAGGGGCCCTCTCCGGCGGATTGATGCAGGCATCGGGGTTTCCTGGTGGGCTCTCTGGTTGCGGCAGAGAAGAGCAGACGGTCCCCCTAGTGGTCTCAATCGAGGCTAAGCCGCTAAGGTGGAGCGTTTGCACCGGCGGCGAGTTCTAAAGGAAGAGGAGAAGATTGACGCGCCGGTTGAAGCGGTTGCCGGTTGTTACACTCCCAGTGGTTGACAACAACGTGACTCAACAAAGGAAGCTCGAGATATGGAGGAGCGGAGAGGCAGGTGGTGGCGACTGGATGCGAGGACGCGATATTAATGGGGATCGAAGTCAAAGGCGGCCACAAGACGGCTCATGAGGAGAGGAGCTAGAGGGCTCCAGCGTTGGGCTTGTTCTCCGGAGAGGCAAGAAAACAAAGGCCTCAGTTGAGAGTTGAAGGAAGCTGAGAGGGAGATTGTGTGACAGAGAGAGATGGGAAAAGCAGGAGGGTGAGAGGGAAGAGTTGGGATGGGGCTGCGTCACACAACCTGCGTGAGAGTAGGAGGAGCAGAGGAGCAGAAGGTCATGAGGTGAAAGATGGTGTAGGCACAATTTCAAGACCTTGCTAAAACAAAGGAACAGGGGCAGATTTGTAGCTTGGCAAGCAGCTACAACATAGGGCGGCCAAGCTAGGCAAGGTAGAACTGCCAAAGACACGCCATCTTGGTGTGGAAAGGAGAGAGCCAAAAATATAAATAAAAGAGAAAGAGAAATAAAAATGAAATAAAATAACTCGATCTGAAATACCCGGAACCGGATTTTTGAACCGTAAGAACTTCCGATTTTTCCGAAACTAATAATACGGACATATGTAAACGTTTCCAAAAATTTAAATGTACTCAGAAGAATATTGTACGTCTTAAAAATACCTTTAAAAAAGTATTTAAGCTAAAAGATATCGATAAAAGCCGGAAATATAACTATAACAAACTCGCTAAAAAATATTTGGGGCGTTACAAATTTTCTTGGATGTGCTGGTCATTACCGAATTTGTGGAGAGATTCTCCAAGTAATACCATATATAACTAACCTACTCCGGATGACAATGAAGTATTGAGTGGGACGAAAATTGACAATGAAGTTATAGCTAAGAGGAGATCCATTGGTGCAATTGTTTTGATTTACCTTGAGGCATTATGGGTTTTAAATGTACAAGTGATTCTTCAAGACAAGGTCTTGATTGAGTATTGAGGAGCGATGCTTAAGTAATAGCATACTTGTCTTGTTGGTAGAAGTAGTATGGAGTAAAGTACTTCCTTCGTTACTTGGAATTGCAACAAGAATTGAGGAAACATAACATCAAAGTTTGGTTTGACAAGAACCAAAGCCCACAGTGTAAATTGGAAGCTTGATATTCTTTGATAGAGAAATCAAAGGGAAAATAATGGAAATGCTACATTGACAAAAACCCGAGAAGGAAGTTCAGTCCCAATATATCGACCTTTAAGATATCTTAACGCAAGTTGGAGAAGTGTCTTATAAGTTGGTGTTGCCGCTAAGGGTAGAGAGTGTTCACCCGATGTTTCATGAGTATCAATCAAGAGAGTACGTACATGATTCAAGACGTGTGGTCAACTACGATGATCTAGTGGCAGACGAGGAACAAATGAGGCTTATAGGAAGACGAAAGATAGTATCTTTGGTTGAGTTTTATGTTGAACTAGTAGCATCGATAGGATCGAAGGGTCAGACCTAGTTTTTTTCCTTGGTTGAGTTATGTGCATGTGTGATATTATGTGTAGTTTGTGTCTTGTGCGGGAATGTGTTATATGACCTAATATATCTTGCGGTGATAGTTTAAGTAGTTTTTGTTTCTAGATTAGAAGAAGGTTAAAGCTTTCTTAGTTTGAGAAGTTTATACCTCAGCCTTAGGAACCGAGAAGTTCGACGCATAGTAAGTTTCGGGACGAAACTTGTTTTTACGGGGAACTGATGTAACGCCCCAAAATTTTTTTGGCGAGTTTGTTATAGTTATATTTCCGGCTTTTATCGATATCTTTTAGCTTAAATACTTTTTTAAAGGTATTTTTAAGACGTAGAATATTCTTCTGAGTACATTTAAATTTTTGGAAACGTTTACATATATCCGTATTATTAGTTTCGGAAAAATCGGAAGTTCTTACGGTTCAAAAATCCCGTTCCGGGTATTTCAGATCGAGTTATTTTATTTCATTTTTATTTCTCTTTCTCTTTTATTTATATTTTTGGCTCTCTCCTTTCCACGCCAAGATGGCGTGTCTTTGGCAGCTCTACCTTGCCTAGCTTGGCCGCCCTATGCTGCAGCTGCTTGCCCAGCTACAAATCTGCCCCTGTTCCTTTGCTTTAGCAAGGTCTTGAAATTGTGCCTACACCATCTTTCACCTCATGACCTTCTACTCCTCTGCTCCTCCTACTCTCACGCAGGTTGTGTGACGCAGCCCCATCCCAACTCTTCCCTCTCTCCCTCCTGCTTCTCCCATCTCTCTCTGTCACACAATCTCCCTCTCAGCTTCCTTCGACTCTCAACTGAGGTATTTGTTCTCTTGCCTCTCCGGACAACAAGCCCAACACTGGAGCCCTCGAGCTCCTCTCCTCATGAGCCGGCTTGTTGCCGCCTTTGACCTCGATCCCCATTAATATCGCGTCCTCGCTTCCAGTCTCCACCACCTGCCTCTCCGCTCCTCCATATCTCAAGCTTCCTTTGTTGAGTCACGCTGCTGTCAGCCACTAGGAGTGTAACAACCGGCAACCGCTTCAATCGGCGCCTCAATCTTCTCCTCTTCCTCTGGAACTTGCCGCCGGTGCAAACGCTCCACCTTAGCGGCTTAGCATCGATTGAGAACACCAGGGGGACCGTCCGCTCTTCTCTGCCGCAACCAGAGATCCCACCAGGAAACCCCGATGCCTGCAACTATCCGCCGGAGAGGGCCCCTGTCTCGCCTTTGTCGCCCACCGGGAATCGAAGCCACGCCGTGCCTGCCTACTCGAGCCCTGCCAGAGACCATTGGAGCGCCGCCTATGCTTCTCCCTTTCCCAGCCTAGCGCTCATGGGTCAGCATAAATGAAACCCTTTTGGGCTATTAAAATCGCCCCCTGTTTTCGGTGTAATTACAAAATGTACCCAGTATTTTGTATTTACAGTTTTGGCTCAAATTTATGTTTTTTTGCAATTATGCCCCCACTGGTTTTAATTACAGATTTGGCCCCGAAAATTTAATTGCAAAATATGACCCGTAATTATGAATTTGTTGGATTGCCCCGGAAAATGGATTAGCGGTTTGAACCTTGGATTTTGGTTACGAAATATTCTTATATTTTTATACACGGTATATTATGTCCTTGTTGGATTAATTGCGGGTTATGGCTCAAAGATTTAATTACGGGATTTTAACGTCGGTGCTTTGAAAACGAGTTTTACCTTGGGTTTATGATGTTATACAATTTGCCCGTAATATATATTTACGGTTTTAACTTGGGTTTCAAAAGTGGGGTTTTCCTTAGATTTATATTTGTTAATTATTCCGTTCAAATTTAGCGTAAAAGCTAAATTTGTATAGTTTTGGTGTTAGGTTCGGAAGCGTCCCGATAAAGACCTAACAAGTCCAAGTCAACATCCGTTCATCGATTTCCGTCTTTTGACGTCGTGTGAGTATCCTTTCCCACGATCTAGTTATGTTTAGTAGTATCATGTTAGGTTGAATATAGCATAACTTAGAGTGAATACCATGTAGTGGTTACGGACCTTAAGTGAGTGTTTGAGGATTGTCAAATGTTTTATGACTTGAGGTGTTGATGTTATCTTGTGACGCTTGTGAGGTTGAGAATTGGAGTATTGAGTTGTTGAGATTATGGGCTAGAATATTCTTATCCTATCATGGTGTTGTTACCATTGAGTTTGTTTGGATTGGGAATGTTATCCTAGTGGTGTTGTGAGTTATGATCTTGCGAGATCCGAGGGTTTAGAAGTCTTAGGACTTCTAGCTTCTGTTGAGTGTGATGTGAGCACGAGGAATTCTAGGATGCGGTCCTAGAATTGAGAGTCAATTGTCTTGCGTAGAACATTTGTATAGAAGTCTAAGACTTCTATTGTGAGTGAGTTGTTGTTGATATAGTTATCTTCTTGTGACCAGATTATGGGTTTCCTCCCTAAGGAAGCGAGAGTGTTGTGAGTTGAGTGTGGTGACGAGGTAAGTCTCCGGACTTACTTAACTCGTATTCCTTGTATTAGCATTGGTGTGTGTTTGGTGGTGTGTGTTTATTCTTTATTGTTTATAACAACTAAACCGGAAATAGGATTACCGACCTTTATATTATTTTGGCCCAAGTGTATGATAACGGGCGGTGACAACTTGCCTGGCTCCCGTGAGAGCTAGGAGGTTCTCGGCGACTAGCCCGTGCTGGTAGACAGTCAGATGCATCAGTACCATTCCATGCCGGTAAGTAGGGACCGAGGCGAGTTTCGGTGACTCTCGTGTCACAAACTAAGTTGAATTAGAACGGGATACAACTTAATAATAATAAAGATAATTAACCGGATTGGTGTGATTTTATGTATGTTGTATGCTTGTGATGAGATTACTTGTGTATGTGCCTTTCCCATTAATTCTAATGCTTCGAATATGAGCTAACGGTTTTATACCGATTGTTGTAGATTGCCTTGCAGGTTAGAAATGCGGCCGAGAGATCCGGAAGAGTGGGCAGCCGGGGTTCCGTACATTTTAGGAGTGGGTTTTGGTTAGAGTCGAGTTTGTATATTATTCATGTATATTGTATTTCGCGTGGTGGCATTTGGTCCTTGGTGTTGCATATCGGCTGAAGTCTTTTGTTGTTTCTTTCGGGTTTTCTTTCATTGCATAAAAATTTATTTAAGTTTTGGTTTTTATTTATGCCTTGTTGCAAGATCCGGTGTAATTGTTGTCAAGCTAAGGGTCGGGACCCATTGTGAGGTCCCAACCCGTAGCATCCCGAGTCCCGCAGATTTGTGGTGTTACAATAGTGGTATCAGAACCCTAGGTTGACAACAATGGCACTCGCAATCTTCTAAAGGCCGAATAAGGAATAAACAGAACCCCACGGGTTCTGAGTTTTCGTTTTCAAAATCACATGCATGAGTCGGTGTAGAATGTACGGACCACCACTCCTTCCGCGGATCTCGGCAGCTTAGTTTATTGATTTTATATATATATATATATATATGTAGATAAGTATAGTATATGTAAATTTTAGTTGTATGATGGACTTGATGTATATGTATACTTATATATGTGGACTATTATAAGTATTAGACATTGTTTTGTTGTAATGGATTTCCGGATGTGTTATATTGTTAGTTATATGGACTTAGGACTTATATAGTTAGGTATACGTATTCTTATGATATATATAGAAGCATATGGAGTAATGGGACCTAATAGGAAAGATGATAGAATGATATCATCACCTTTAAGACGACGTTGTTGGCTTGAGATAGTGTGCATACAAGGATGGATATGCTCAAGTATTGAGGTTGAGCGTTACGTTCGGGCGAACACCTTGGAGTTTCGGACTCCTTTAAGAGAAGGTCGAAGAGGAGGATTGGATATGACGTAAACAAAGGACAATCAAGTAAAAGAAAATTCACGGCAACTTGAGATAAATCGAGATGGAGACCATACAAGAAAAAAGAGTAACACGAAGGTGTGGAAGTGGTTACAAAGAAGTCACGATTTGAAAGACAACGAAACCAATAGGGATAACGAACTTATGTTCTTCAAGAAGACGCGTGGACAACTAAAGATGCGAATCGAGGAGGAGAGGGATACATTCTAGCAAGGTTAAAGGTGGTATTCAATTAAGATGTGAAGCTTTCCTTAGAAGCTCCTAAGCATTGGAGTCAAGATGAGCAAGAGTGAACGAACCATTGACGAAAGATTAAGATATCGTAAGTTAAGCTTATGAGGTACCAATAAGTGTAGTGTCAACATTACTAGAGCTATGAGAAGGACATGGGGGAATTCAGGTGGAGTTGACCGATTTTCATTATAATGATAAGGCTAAGAAACGCCAAGAAGGAGGAAGTGTGTATAAATGATGATCCCAAGAAGATGAAAGACAAAATGAGGATCTTTGATCGAGAGACTTAAGATATCAACCAATAGGAACATGAGGGGATGCTAGCTAAGGCTATAAATATGAGAAGACACACTTACAAGATAGCATGAGGCGCGGTTAAGCTTATGAAGGTGAGTTATACGGCGTGCAAGGCCTAGAAGAGTATGGTTACCTTATGGAAGAGAAAGAAAGCATGGAACGGGGAAAGAACTAACGGAGTTTAAGGTAAAGTATCCCGAGGAGGGTAGCCTTCATGAGAATGGTAACATGAGAAGTGTAGTAGAATAATAAGTCGTTGACTTCGGAAAAGGTCAGATACAAGTCAATCGGTGACAACTGAGAACGCACAGGTGCAGGTTGTCTATTGGTGAGTGTAGAGGGGATGCATAAACAAGATTATGGACATGTAGAGGATCGACAACAAGAGCTTAAAAGTATTCGCGGTGGATCCAAGTCAATGGCAAGTAGTGAGGAAGTATGTCAACTAAGTACAATTATCTTAATCAAGTAATATTTCATGGGATCAAAGCGAGTGAATGTATCAAACCTCCCGGGGATTGATTGTAATGTTCCTGTGCAACTTTCTTAGGTCATGGGATTTACATATGGGGAATGACACGGATCAAACTTTTAAAGTACGATTGAGGCGAAGGAAACTAGAAGAACCAAGAGGAAAGTGAGGCTTCTTTTGTTGTTGTGCGTAAAGGGGATGCGTAATATGTTCGTTCTAATGAAATGGAGGTTATGTTTTTGCGAGTAAAAGCTGAGTTAGATGTTTCAGACTCACACAAAAGAGCCATGGTGGCTATGGTGTGAAAGGGAGGACCTAGAATAGGGCAACACTACAAGGTTAGAGTTATGATGTTAGTACTTGGAGATGTAATGAGTTTGATACTTTAGTGGTTTTGGATGGGGAGTTTCTTCTAGCATTTTTCCACGGGGCATACCGATACAGTTGTGAAGTTGTTCATGGAATACCGAGAGATGCATAAGGTGACCAACAAGAGTAAGAGAAGATCGAATTTTTGAAGTTTGATGTCGACAAGAGATGTACAAAAAGTATATGGAAGATTGAGGTTGGAACCTCTACCGTCGGGTTAACTTTACAAAAGGAAAGTGAAGTTTAATTTCTACTTGAAGAAAGGATGTATGTGGTGAAAGCTTATGTAGAATACGAAGAGCTCCTCCCATGTGTTGGGATGTCTAAGAAAGTGGAAAAGATAAGGTCAATTGTTTTGAAACGCGGTTAAGTCCTACCGATTGGACCCTTATGGTTGCACATAAGTGAGAAATCTTAGAAGATTTTTACAATCATGCCATTAAAGAGGGAAAACGGGATTAAGTTAAAAGAATACTTATATAAGAACACAAGAGTCAGAAGACGCAAGCAAACCCTTCTAATTCAAGAAAAGACGAATATTTGAAAGAGGACGGTCAACATTTTAGCTAAAGATGGATAAATACACGTGTTTGAAGGGCGCCACCCCACAAGATCGGGGGAGATCATTAATACCATGACTACCTGTCAAGTGTTAAGACAAGGTTGTGTCGGTCTTATTTTATGTGGCGGGAGAAGAAAAGATGGAACCGAGATACCACGGATTTCAATACGTTAGAATGTAGATTTTTCCCACTAAGGTCGAGCTTGATTCAATCCCGATATCTAAGATGTCGTATGGAATGACACTTGTGCAGAGACATGTGTTGTGAAAACAAGTGAATGAGCAATTGCAAGAACTTATTGATAAGATTTCACTAGAAATTAGTGAAATGCTATGGGGAACTTTGAATGCTATCTTGAACTCTTGATTTGAAGTTCATATTGGAATATATCTTAAACTCTTGATTTGAAGTTGTTATGTAGAACATCAGTTCGCAAAAAGAGAGACGGTTATCTCCGTTGTACATCGATTACAGTGAGTTGAGCAAGATGAGAATGAAGGACAAGTATCCCTCACCACAGATTGATGATCTACTCGACCAATTGCAAGGGTTAGTAGTCTCTTCTAAGAATGATTTAAGGGTTGCTTGTCACCTGAGAATTCAAGACTAGGATATTGTAAATGCGACATTCCGGACAAACCATGGTCACTAAGAGTTGTAGTGATTCCATATGGGATTATTAATGCCCTGATAAAAAAAATTTGGGGCGTTACAATACTCCCAAGAAGTTCGAACTATATCCTCAAGTAATTGTTGTCCCTAACCGTATGTTGTTAACCTATTACAAAACTTGTACCTCTTCAAATGACCTTTATCAACCATAATGGTCTTCTCTTTAATGAGAAACCTGAAATAACACCTAGGCATGCACACATAGTATAAATTAAGAAGAAACTCTCCTAAAAAGGTAACCTTATCCCTAGAGTCCTCGAATACACAATGCTTAACAAAAACACCCAAATTAGCATGTCGAATACATCTACACTTAACATGCTCAATTCCTAGCACAATATAGTCTAAGATGGTGACTAACACAAACTTCCTTGAAAAGGCAATGATAAATGTACTATCATTCAGGAATATGTAATGTAACCTGTTCGCTCGAAAGTGTTCGTGCAAATAAGCTTTAAATTTATAAAACTGAAATCAAAGCAAAGCGAACACGCAGCGTACGGATCGGCGTAGTAAAGAAAGAATTCCAAAGTATTGAACTCAGGGATTTGGGGAGAACAAATTCAGTTTATAAAGATCGTCAGGCAAATAAAAGAGTTTGTAAGATTAATTTGGAAAACAACGATTCTAAAGATTCAAGTATCCAATTTTGGCGATCGATTCAAGATATTCTAATGATATAAGGACAGAGTCGGGATTGCAACGGTATATCTAAGGGAAGGTAATGTACGGTGAAGTTCCAAAACCCATATGTCTCACCCAAGGGCTCTCTCTATAAAGGTTGTTGAGGCTGCAATATAGAAAGGATTAAAGGATAAGAATTAATCTCAAATACCCACGCATGAACCCAAGGGAATCCAAGATAAGCCAAAACGGTTAAGGTTGTGACACTCGAAACCGGAGTAGAGGATGTTGAGTCTCACTACTACCTAGAAAAGGCAAGCCAAGGCTAGGTTAAATCAAATCTTTAACTTTGGATCAAAGCAAAAGCAAAGGTCATACGATAGAGGAAACCACGGTCGGATCTTGAAGAACCACGGCCGTGGAACTCAAGAACTGGTCGTGGAAAGCCTCGACGACGAGGTTTCTCACAACTCATCAGGGTTCAATCTGTTTGGTTCAATCTATCATCATCTATGCCACAACTATCAACCCTTCACCTTAGAATCGCTTAATGGTTTTAGCCCACAATCATAGTCATCAAATCAACAATAAAATATGAAAGGGAGAAAAAAGAATAGCACTTAAAAAACTCAATAATGTCAAATATCTCAATCCTCAAAATATCAAAATAACAAATTTGTTCTTGTGTTCAAAGAATGTAGAATCAAAGGAACAGATAAACCTCACAAAATCTCTAGGGACAATGAAGAACAGAATGTCAATCCGCCTTCAAATGTAAACCCTAAGATCTTCCAACTATAAAAATTGGAAAGTGTGTCCTTCCCTAAATCTTCCTTCTGAACCTCTTCTTTCCATGGTGTAGAAAAGCGTTGGATGCAAGCCGTTCTCCTCGTCGGTGGGGGTCCAAGTCCGCCCTTCAATGTTGAAGGCCATCATATATTTGTAGGCATAAATCTAGGGTTTAAAGACAAAACCCTAAATATTTGGGCTGAAAAGAAGTCGAGCCCGCTGGTATCAAAAAATACTCTTGGCTGCGTCAGATAGTATCAGAAGATACTTTGGCACGTCAGACGGTATCAGAAGATACTTTGGCGCGTCTTAGCTTCTTTTTATGCTCATTTTTGTCCCGCTTTAGGGCTTGATCATTAAATATGTCACTTCGCTCCGTAATTCGCCAAATTACCTACAAATGCGATAAAATCTATGTAGACCTCTATTCCCGCAAAGTAGGTGAATATAACCATAAACGCCATGAATGTATGTCTATGCATGCAAAATAAAGGAAAAATATACATAAATACATGTCTAAATATAGGTCATAATTCATGTCACCATAACCAATCTTTAAATGTCCTAAACAAGAAAATTGAATTATTACCACACTGGAGAATTATTACCGCACTTTTGAAAAATTGCAGATGCTAATTTTAATTGCTCACCCAATGGAGTAAGTGGTTTACCTCCCTTTAATATGGTTATTCCTTGTTTCAAACACCTTGGAAAGATGTCAATGGGTGGATGCTCAACTTGTAATTCTTCCTTAGAAGCAAAAAGAACTCTTAAAGGCTGGACCGAGATTTTGATATTGGGACGAGGTTTGGGTACACGGGGGCAAGGTTTCAGTGTATTGGGGCGAGATTCTAGTATCTTGGGCCGAGATTTCTCCATAATGGACCGAGAATCTACACTAGATTGAGGAAATCCATCACTAGGGCGAGATTTTGATTCCCTCGGGCGAGATTCTGCTCCACTGGGGAAAAATTTCTCCCTGGATGGGGTTTCTCTTTCATTCTTCTTAATAAGCTCTTGCTCCTTGATCTTTTCCTTATTTTCCTTGACAATCTCAACCTGTAGTTCAATGTAGACATTACTTTAGGCAAGCTTACATCTTAATTTGCAACTTCATGCCTAGCTAATTTCCTATAAGGATCTAACAATTCCGTAACTTGAGAATGTGCCACACAAGTCTCTTTTGGTTTAATCGTGGAGGTCATAAGATGCTCTATGTATGGACTTAAAGAAAAAACTGAAGGTAGATCATTAGGAATCGGTTCTAGAGAATAACCTAAAGATTATTGCAACTTCTTAGATTCATGCACATTTAACTCAAGGTCGTTCATGTCATGCTTATGCACATCACACTCAATAGAATCACCTAAATCAAATTCATGTGCATACAATTCATTTTCATCTATTTCATGCTTATCACTTTCAACCTCATCTACCATATCAGATTCATGCTTAATTGCTTCAATACTAGTTATAGCATGTGAGACAATAAAAAGATTCTGATTTTAGTAGTTCTAAGTGATTAAACATTGAAATTGAAGGTTTAGAATCACTTCCCTTTGAAATTTTGATAACCTCAACAGATGGATCCTCTTTCTGGCCTTGAAGTACTCGTGATTCTAACGTGTTCAATTTGCTGCACATTTCTCTCATGCTCAGGGACTGGCTCATTCTCTCCTAGAGATCCCGTGGTGCTTGCTTTTGAGAAGGCCTAAATGACTCATAATTTTGACCTCCTCTTTACCACTAGTTACTCTGAGGGAAGAACTCAACATTCCTTTGTCGCTCTTGAAAATCATCAATAATACCTTGCATATTATGTGTCCTAGGAAAAGGATTAGCGTGGCTCATACTTGACACTTGATGAGTTCTTCGAGATGATTAAGGGGTTGTTGTCCTAAAGAAATCTCGTGAGTTTGCTTCAACCTCCATTGTTGATCTCGGCTAGAATCTCAGCCAAGACCGGGGACGAGATTCTCCGTTGGGGTGAGATTCTAGCTTCTTCACTTTCTCGGTGAGGTTTATAAGCAAAACCATGAGTTGTTTCATCATGTCCATGTGTATGAGCTAGGATTTTCGAATTCTAATTAATGTTGATTAACTTAATCATTGATAGTAATTGACACATAAATCTTGAAGATTGCGTAAGTGATGAGTATGAGTCCCACCGTTATGATTCATGCGTAATTTTTGACTTATGGGGAATTTCTCACTTTTTACCAGGGGTAATTATTTTTACCCTCCGGTGTTATTTGGAGCATTTGGGAGCTTCAATTAATAAAAATGTAGTTGAGAGAAAATGATCAGGACATCGGACATATCCTAGTTATGAAATAACATGGAAAGGCAAAACGACCAACAAAAGTTGCTATTTCGTTTCTTAGCGGCTAAGAAAGATGGATTGGGAATACTATTAATTTGTTTGTTTGCTTGATTACTGAGACGTCTTTGTTGGTTGATTATTTCTCTTTTCTTGATATTCTTGATATATTTGATATTGCTTTGATAGTGATGATTGTTGGCTAAACACCTTTGCAATTCTAGGCTGATTAGTTGAAGGTTGTGGTATAGATGATGAATGAATGAACCTTTATTTGGGTTGACCCTAAAAGTTTGAGTTAACCCTAAAATGAAACCCGTCTCGGGCTGTTCGTTGAGCATCTCGACCGAGATCGATATAGAACAACACGTGATCGTCCACTATTTTACAGATCCCGAGTTTCGGTTAAAGTTTGCCAAATCCTATCCTTGTTGCACATTTCCTGTTCACATGAAAACCTAGGATGAGACCTAACCAGTGATTCCTTTGTTTGTTTACCGATGATGATGATGAGTATTAGGTAATAAAGGTTTATCATTTATTAGGGTTTGAGTGTGCCTTCATCCTACCTTTGAGAGTTAACTTGAGACTTTCCCGGTGATAGTTAGTTCTATACCCTTTGGCGAGTGTGTTTGTTTGAGTACCCTTACATTTCCTTAGTTCCTTGAGACTTACCCAGTGATAGGTGCTTTGGTTTGGGAAAGTGAGTAGTGATACTTACCCGGTGATCTAACACATAGTTTTAGCACCTTCCTTCAATAAACCTCTGCTTTGTCCACGTTACCTTAAAAAATCTTGAGTCGAAACCACAACTAGATACTATGATCTTTAGAATCCGCATTTCCCCATCTTGCTATTCATCTTGTCTTTTGCTTTTGATTAGTAGTATTGCATACTTCTGAAGTTAGATTTTTTTGTTGTGATTATTCTCACCGATTCCCTTAGATCAACTCCAGAATTTTACCCCTTACTACGATAGATCCGTATACTGCGGGTTCACTTATCGTTAGGTTTATTATTCAAGATATAAATTTAAAGCTTTGTCTACACACACATTTTGGAGCGAACAACGGATCAAGACCTTCTCAGCTAACTCCTCGAGCTGCTTCTTAAGCATAAGCATCGCGATAGTCGCCATAAGGTAAGGAGCCTGCGAGATCGGTCTCGTCCCGGGCTCTAGATCAATGCCAAAATCTACACTCCTCTGTGGAGGGAAAACTGATGGCTATCCAAAAACATCGGTAAACTCGCATGCTACCGGAATCTCCTCCAAATTTGGTCTCGTACTATCCTTCATGACATAGCACTAAAAAGCCTCGCAACCCTAACCAATAAGTCTCGCAACACGGACTACACACTGATGACTGTACCGGTTTTCCTGAGATCCCATCCTCTGAAGATCTCCACATGGTCTGACTCTATAGTTATTGTCATTGTCCTATGCCGATGTCCAGAACAGCCTGATGTCGATCCATCCTATCCATGCCCAGAATAATTTCTTCATGGGTACAAGATGAAGAAGTCAGCTGGCCAATCGCGACCTCCCAATCTAATAGGGAAATTGCGAACCTCTCGTTTTACCTCTAATCTTATCCCCATCGGATAATCCTATAAAGAAGGGTCTCCCCTCTACAGTAGTTAAGGCCAATCTATCTACACATGGATCAGATATAAAGCAATGCATAGCACTGGTTTCAAAAAGAACTGCGATAGGAAAACCATTAATATGAATGGGACATATGCTCGCTGGCACTATCGGCTCTACAACACTCCTCACCTCATAGACTCTAGCGGATGCATCTCTCGGTTCTTTAGCACTACCAACTCGTCATCTACCTCTCCTCTGTCCCTAAGCGGAACCCTAAGGAGCGGTAAAACCAGGAGGTCTCTGTTGCTACTGCTCCTAGTACCGAGGTCGATGTCCACCTCTTCCAATGCTAGCAAGAGAATATCCTTGTTGAGATAATGTCTTGCCCTGACGGCAAAATGTGGCTCTGCGTCCTGGCTTTCCATAAGAAAAGCAAGTCACTATAGTCTTCTTACAATCAGCTATCATGTGTCTGACACCTCCGCAATTAAAGCATTGCCGTCCTCTGTTGGAACTCTCCACAAACTGCTAGAAACCAGAACGTCCCGGCATCTGACTAGACCCAAATCCTGATGTTCTAGCTCCAACACTAGCTGGTGCAGTCCTCTGTCTCTTCTGAGGACCTCCTTTTTGAGATGCCCTCCTCTGACCTGGTCGGTCTCTCTCAAAAGCAGATGCTCTATCCTGATAGTCCGACAAGGAGTCACAACAAAAACCGTCAAGATAAGAGCGTGTAGACTCTCTCAACCTCCGAGAGAAAAGATAAACATGTTGATCCTCAGGTGGTGCAGACGGACCCAACAAACATAGCTCCTCCAGAAACTTGTAGATAATCTTAGCAATCGGGATATCCTCAAATCCAACCTCGAGAAAATCCTATGGTTGATATCTCCTCACAACTGCAAGGCAATAGCGATCCCTAATCAATATCTTCATCTTCTCATAGCTGGTGACCTTACTGCACATGGTCCTCCACAAAAAATGAGCCTGATCCTTCAGCAACGTTTGTGCTATGTCGACCTGACGTCTCTCTGGGTAACCGATCGCCTCCATAGCAGATTCTGGTTGTCCTAGCCACAACTCCACCTCCAACCCAATCTTTCCTAAGAAGGAAGGAACCTTCATCTGGTTGAAAGCCTTCAACCAACAGCCAGGTCTTGGCTTTCTCGCCTCATATGGAACTCTAACCACCTCAATTGCTCTAGCAGGCGGGGCAATGACCTACGTAACTCTCTACGAAACCTTAGCTGATCTCGCGGGAATAGGAAGTGTTGGTGTAGGTCCTCCAGTCTTGATAGCCTCCTTGACACTTTGCACATAGTCACCATATGCAGAAGCTCCGATGGATACTCGACCGGACTTGGTCGACTACGTTATCTGTGCTCCAGACCTAGTAGCGGTCCCATTCCTAGCCTCAGGAACAACACTCTCAACAACTTCTTCAACGAACGCCTCAGCGATAGGTGGATTACCAACTGGGGCCTGGCCCCGTCCTCTAGCTAATGGAGATCTTCCTACACGTCCTCATCCACGGACTGCAGGTGGAAGAGGTGGTTGACCTCTTCCTCGCCCCATAGAAGATGTAGCTCTAGTAAGCACCATCTCTGAAAGGGATAGGTTTATATATATATATATATATATATATATATATATATATATATATATATATATATATATATATATATATATATAAGGGCATGGTACAACTAAAGAAGAAATCCAAAAAAAGCACATAAAGGCCAACATATAAGAAAACTAACTGTTGAGATCCGTGAAGGTAGTGGTGGTCGCCCGTCCATCTATCCCAGACCGACAAGTTTAAAAACAAAACCCACTTTTGAAAACGTAGACCCCTTGCACATTTTGTTTATTTATCTATTCAACCTTTATGTAATATCCAGAAATTTTATTTCCGTATATTTCCGAGTGAAACTGGATGTCGACCGATTTAATCTTTCAACATGATAATTTATATCATGAACGAAAACAACTTTTATTATTTAATGTGATATTTATATTCAAATAAAATATATGTTACCACATTTTTTTATATTTATTTTAACCTTACAAGTAATAGATCGTTTGGGCTATCAAGACAAGGCATGACAAGCCCATGACACCAATTGATAAGGCCAAGAACAAGCCTTAGCCACCGACGCACTCGCCTCCTTAGGCAGCCTTGGATCCGTTCTTGTCAGTTGGGCCCATTAGGGCAAACCAGTTGGGTTTCCTCCTCCACCTCCCTTCGGTAGATGCGCTAGAGACGCTCAACAGTTTAGCGTAGTAGCAAGCAGGGTTTTGGACTCCTTCCTTCTACGTATAGATAGCAGCCTCCCTTCAACGTGTCTCCCGTCACCGCACTCCAGCAGTCTTCAGGCAGCAGCCATACTCAGACCATCACTTCCGGAAGCATTCGACCTCCCCCAAGCTCTTTGCGGGCGTTAACAACAGTAACCAGGGTTGCGCGTCACTCAACAGACCTTGTCTCCTCCCTCGCTTCGATTCGACCTCGAGACCTGCTGCACGAGAACATCAGACGAAGGACTCCCTCTTTTCTGCAAGAAGTCTTCAGACCCTCTTCTACTCACTTTTGTTTAGATCGACAAATTCACAAAGTGATCTATCTCTCTCCCTCTCCTCGATTACATGAGTTCGGGAAGAGATTTTCTTGTAGTCCGGCACACGAACCATGTCTCCTCTTCCACTCTGACCACCACCTAATGGAGTCTCGTCCGTGCTGCAGAGGGGAGTCGATTATTTGGGTCAGAATGGGAGCAACTCGAAGGAAGGTTAGGAAGATCGAACTCGAAACGTGTGAATGGAGCCGGAAACCAAGCGAGCGACTAGTGGGGACTGGAGACCCAAACCTCTACGTGTATGTGCTGATGAGAGTGTCCCTATGGGTCTTTAGACCTTCCCTAACAGCCTCGGAAGATAGCTTGAAGAGCTGAGGCGTTTTCTGAATTTTCGGAAGTGACAAAGAGTCAACTTCAGGTCTAGATTTGGGTACGTTAGACTTCTTTTTTTTGGCTGGTTTTCGGATATGTCATAGATGGTATTGCATAGTAAACCATACTAAATTGCAAAGGAATCCATGTTACAGTTTGAGAGTTATGGTATTTCAAAGTTGACTCCTCCCACAGTTTTTATAAATGTAACGAGTATTTGGAAAAACAACAT
This sequence comes from Fagopyrum homotropicum, assembly GCA_033239125.1. Lineage (NCBI taxonomy): Eukaryota > Viridiplantae > Streptophyta > Magnoliopsida > Caryophyllales > Polygonaceae > Fagopyrum > Fagopyrum homotropicum. The sequence goes on along the minus strand of BSWB01000003.1, from coordinate 88,638,639 downwards.
GTGATGTTGTTTTGTGAGATAGTTTTGAATAGGATTTTGATCTCTGATGGACTTGAATTTCGGATACATCATAGTTAGGATTACATATTATAATATATCAAAATTTAAGAGGATTTAATCATGAGGTTTAGGAGTTATGATTTTTCAAAGTTAAGACACTGTGCTGTTTTGTAAGTGTTTGCTGAATTTCCAGAAACTATGTTGATCAGTCAAGTTTGAGCATACTGTTTGATGTCTTAGAGATAAGATCCACCGTTCAATTTTTTAGATGTTGTTAAGTGCAGTGCATAGGTTAATATTTCAAAAGTTAGGATGAATCCAAAGTGGACTTGTTGTACAGTTAGAAAACATACTCAGAGTTTGGCTAAGTATTGAAAATTCCATGTGTTGTAACCAAATTTGGAAATTTTTGTAGAAGTGATACTTGAACAGTTTTAAGAAATTCTTGCTCCGAGGAGTAGATGGGATATCATAGATGATCTAGAGAATTATTTCGGAATTTTTATAAGTTTATTCGAATTTCATATTTGAAGCCAAACTTGGACCCTAGTGACCTTTTTAGAAGGTTAAAGAAAACATGTAATGTTCTAGTCTTGACCTAAACTCAACTTTAAGAGTTAGAATATGATAGTTAGTCTCAAGTAAGAATTTAACCACATATTACGAGATTTTTAGAAGATTCAGGACCAAGGGTAAAATGGTCATTTTACCTTAGACGTGTATTTTAGTATTTTTTTCTTCCGATAGGATCTTATATCTTAGAAGTCTTAGACTTCTAAGTATATTGGATATGTGTTGATCCACTTGCCTCCTTTGAAAAGCAACCGAGTTATACATTTACAAATTGAGTTGTGATTAAGAGAGTCGAAATCTGATTTAGGTAAGTCCACGGACTTACTTAGCTGGCTTCTTGTATGAGTGTAATGTGTATGAGTGGTGTTTGTTAGATATGATAAACAACGAAACTAGATTAGGCCGACTTTATTATTTACGTAATTGACCCAAGTGTATGATAACGGGTCGTGACATCATCTGCCTAGCTCTTGCAAGAGTCTAGGAGGTTCCCTGCGACCAGCCCAGTCAGGTAGACGATCAGATGCATTAGTACCATTCCTCGTTGGTAAATGGGGACAGGGGCGAGGTTTGGGAATCCCTCATGTCACAAAATAAGTATCATTAGTAATGACATATCACCTAATTAAAGATAATAAAAGGATTGAGTGTTGCATGTTGATTGTGTATGTTGTGTGTTTGTGCTTTTACCTTTATATTTATGCATAGAATGTTAGCTAACGGTTTTATACCCATTGTAGATGCCTTGCAGGTTAAGACAGTTGTAGAGAGATCCGGAGGGAATGGTCTGCCGGGTCCATGTACTCATTTAGTTGGGGACGAGGTTGTCTTATGTTCTTCATATGCGTCGTTTTTTTACCTTTGCTTTGTAAGGCTGATACATATCCTTCATATATATATTGTTTGAAGTTTTCAAATGTTTTTAATACTTTTGTGCCTTGTTGTAAGATCCTAGTAAAATTGTTGTCAAACTAAGGTTTGGACCCATTGTCAGGTCCTAACCAGTAACTCCCCGATTTCTGAGAATTTGGGGTGTTACAATATGGTATCAGAGCTCAAGGTTGGCAACAATGGCACTTGAAATCTTCTGAAAGAACGAATATATAAAATTACTAGAACCCGAAAGGGGTCTAAATTTTCAAAACAGATTTATGTTTTTACACGCACGCATAGTCGGGTTGTTGGGTTAGTATTGCGTCGGACCACCATTGCTCTCTGTGGATCTCTACAACTTGGATCGATAGGAGTTAGCTTATAGACTTTTTATGGTGTTTATTATAATATGTTATATACATGTGTATGCTTAGCTTGTTAGTATCATAAAGGATATTTTATATCCTTTAGTCGTGATATCACGAAGCGATTATCGCCTCATGATAAATCAACAGCGGACTTGAAGAATCTCCAACACGAGACAATGGAAACAGACCTTAAATTGAGTATTATACTCGGGTAGGCTGCTTGGTGATCCTTACGAATCATCCAAAGAACAAGTGCGCAAGGAAGTAAAGTTGTGAAGATAATTTTTACCACAAGCATAATCAGATGAAGAAGAAATTCCTGAGTCAAATCAATTAGAAGGAATAGAAGGTCGTACAAGGAACTCGGCATATGAGGCCGAGAGTGGAATTAGAAGAACCACGCAAGAGACTACAAGAGTGCGGGGTAGAGATAACAATATTGGACCGAGACAAGTAGAATTGAGTACATCCAAAATTGCAGAATCAAGGACATTATAATCGAGGCGGATGGCCCATAGACCATTATGGGCATGAGAAACTAGAAGAGACAAATTGTCAATCCGGGTGTGAGAATCTAAGGTGCACGGAATGAAGACCTACAATTGAGTGTAAAAGCGAAAAGGCAGACCCCACAAGCGTGGGGAGGTTTTTACCTCCTCAGAGATATAAGAAGTTTGAAAGAAACCACGACACCAATATCCAAAGAATGGAAGCGTGTAGTAGGGTCAACGGAGTTTCAGGAAGGCAATATTACCACAAACACCAAAGAAGAAATCTGTATGGGAGAACGGCCTTGCTAGACTCGAGAGTTCAGAGTAACCCGAATTATCACGGGACCTAAGCGATCAACGTAGATGGTCCATGCAAAAGGAACTTGTTAGCATGAAATATTGTGATATTTTAGGCACGTTTTCTAAGTGTATTTGATTCATATTGATAGTCGTTGATTGAGCATTGATGCATTTGTGAGCTAGTTTGTCTATAATGTCGATATAGAGATCTACACAAGCTTTATGTTGATTATAGGTAATTGAGAGCTATTTCCGAATGGAATTGAGCAAGGATGAGTTTGATTGAGTATGTCCATGGATTGAGGACATTTCTAGGAGCTAAGGGAATGCCAACTTGAGGAATGCACGAGGCTAGGGAAGAATCACGTTCTTGCCCTAAACCACGCTCTAAAATACGGCCGTATCACTTTCCACGTTCAAGTCCACGGCCGTGGAACCTTGGCTAGGGAAGCGTGGTTCATTCCAGTAACTTCTACGGCCGTGGAGAAGATGGTTCAAACAGTGTTGATTTCCACGCTCTAAATTACGGCCGTGGAACCCTTCCACGACCGTGATCTTGGTGATATTTTTCGCCATACTTTAAGCCACGATCTCCTACGCAATTGAGCCGGGCCGATATTTTATCTTACACTATAAAAGGACGGACGAAGAGAGATTCCGTCACCTCGCTTTAGACCTAGCTTTACACTTACACTTGCGCTTGGAATTGCCCTAATTTGGCATTTGGCGGAGATTTGTTTGAGAGATTTTTGGCGCATTGCTATTGCGATTTCCGGATTGACGGAAGATTGAAGATTTGGAAGATTGTTCGCAAGGAGATTTCGCTTCTTGCTTTGGTTTGATTTAGAAGACGGATTGACATCCCGTTCTTCCTTCTTATCTAAGATTTGTGTTTGTTTGTTCTATTCCGAATCTAGTGACGATTATTGTTCTTGATTGTGAATTTGAGATTGATTTGAAGTTTATTGAAGGTTTTCGGAAGTTTTCATCTTTCAATCTTTTAATTTTTGAATTTGATATAGATATGACTATTGTTGGCTAAAAACCTTTACAATTCTAAGGTGAAGGGTTGTTAGTTGTGGCTTAGATGATGATAGATCGATCGTAAACAGATTGGACCCTGAGAGTTAGAGAGAATCGCCGACGAACCCTAATCCACGGTCTGTTCTTGAGCTTCCACGGCCGTGGAACTCAAGAACCAGCCGTAATTTTGTGTTAAGTTACGAACTTGCTTTTACTTTAATCCAAAGTTAAAGATTTGCTTTAACTTAGTCTTGGCTTACCTTTTCTAGGTGGTAGTGAAGCCTCAACAACCTCTACCTCGATTGTGAGTGTCACAACCTTAATCGGTTTAGTTAGTCTTGATCCTTGGATTACAAGTTTGGGTATTTGACGTTAATTCTTACCTTTAGAACCTTTCTATACTGAAGCCTCAACAACCTTTATAGAGAGTGTCTTCTAGGTGAGTCATATAAGGTTTTTGGATCTTCACCGTACGATTACCTTACATTAGCATACCTTTGCAACCCTCAACTCTGTCCTTATAACTTTAGTATATCTTGAATCGATTGCCACAGCTGGATACTTGGATCTTTAGGATTTTTATTTTCCCAATATTCGAAAAGCTTCATACATTTACTCGCTTGATAACCTATAATTGAATTTGTTCCCCCTAAATCCCTGTGTTCGATACTCTGGAATTCTTGCTTAACTATATCGATGCGTACACTGCGGGTTCGCTTGCTTGATTCTAGTTTTATAAATTTAAAGCTTATTTGCACGCACGGTAAGTGGCGAACAAGTTTTTGGCGCCGTTGCCGGGGATTTGGTCTAGGCCGAATTCGGTTTTCGGTTGTCAAGCTTGGAAGCTTCTCCCTTGTTATTTGATATCTCTTTGAGTGCATGCGCAGGTCTAGGAACACCGAGGATCTCTTACCTCTTGATCAAGAGCTTGAGAGAACTTTAAGGCAAAAGCGAAAGGAAAAGAAAATGGCTGAAGAACACGAACGTGATATTCAATCGGAGCTGGCAGAAAAAGAAGCTCAACTCCAATGGAATGAGAAGATTCGCCGAGATGAAATGGATCATCATCAATCTCAAGTTGACGATCTAAAAGATATGATATTCCAGATGAGGGTAGAACTAAGCAACCTTAAGAATAAGGGGAGCAAGAAATCCTCAAGGAGATCCTTAAGGTCGAATAGGGGTCATTCATCCGCTGATGATAGCGACTCCTCCATGCCACCGCTAGAGGAAATTGATCCCACGATCAATGTGAATCCATTCCGTCCACGGGCAGCTGCTAATCGCCGTGTTCCACCTAGGAATGCAAGGATCGAACGAGTGGATGCGGAGCCAAGAACTCTTGGCCAAAGGATGGATCCAACGCAGCAACCACGCCGTTTAGGTGTGAACTTTGATGCTGATGATGTACAAGGGTTTAGCTTCAACCCTCAAGTTATTACTCTTTTTCGCCAAAACCAATTTGGCGGGACAAGCGCTGAATCTTCACACCAACACTTGCAAAACTTTGAGTGTATGATGGAGACAATGAGGCCGAAGAACGTAACTACCAACAACTATAAGCTCAAACCTTTCTTCTTCTCCTTGAAGGGGAAAGCATTGTCTTGGTATCAAGCTCTTCCTAGTGGGAAACTAGACACATGGGAAGACCTTTCCGCGGAGTTCCTCACTAAGTTCTTTCCGCCATCCAAAACAGCGGAACTTAGAGGTAAGATTAATGCATTTTCCATGAGATCTAACGAAAGTTTGTTTCAATCTTGGGAAAGGTTTCAGGACTTGTTATTGGATTGCCCTCATCATGGCATATCCAAGCTTGCATTGCTGGAGATTTACTATAAGGGGCTGGATGTGGAGACACAATTCAAGCTCCAATCCCTCTCATGTGGTACATTCATGGACATGAGAGAAGATGACGTTTGGGACTTCATTGAGAAGCAAGCAAGGGTCATAGAAAAGTATTCCCACCGGAAGGTAGAGGGAAATCGTGTGGAGCAAGGATCAAAGCTCACACATGAAGCTCAAAATCAGATTTTCTCCCTCAACAATGAAATCAAAGAGTTGAAGGAGGCTATCAAGACCAACTTTCCAAAGCAACAAGGAAAGGATGTTGGCTATTTGGGCAACAACAATGGCAGTGAGAACACAAACCGCAACAACAACAACAACAACAACCGGAACAACAACCGGAATAATTGGAATGGCAATAACAACAACCGGAACAACAATTGGAACAACAATAGGGGTTCAAACAACAACAATTGGCGCTCCAATCAACAAAACTCCGGTAACTCTTATCCTTCCAATTCGAATTCACTAACTCCACCTTCCTCTTCCTCTACTCCTTTGAAAAGCCAGGGGCAAACATCTAATGGAGGAAACACTTCGGGGAAGGAGAAGCCCGATCCCATGTTGGAAACGATCTTGGGAAAGCTTCAAGGTTTGGAGAACCGCATCATTAAGGTTGATGATCAAATTTCTAAGGTTGATAAAGCCCAAAAGGTTTTGGAAAACCAAATGTTCAACCACGCGGAGGAAGTTCCTAGGAATCAAGGGAAACTTCCAGGAAAGACGGAGGACAACCCTAAGGGAAGGGTGATGGCAATCACAACTAGGAGCGGAGTGACTACCACCGATCCGCAGCCTAAGTTTGTTGAAGTCCCCGTAGAGAAAGACAAAGAGAAGGGGAAGGAGAAGGAAGATGTCTACGTTCCTCCTCTGGCTTACAAACCCCCCTACCATTCCCTCAATCTAGAGCGAGAGCACGCCTAGATAAACAATTTGGTAAGTTTATAGAACTCATGAGCAAGTTGCATATTAATATACCCTTTATTGATGCTATTGTATGTATGCCGGCTTATGGCAAGTTCTTGAAGGAGCTCCTCTCCAACAAGAGGAAGCTAGAAGATTTCGGTGAGGTTAAGATGAGCTGGGATTCTTCGGATCTCATCAAGACCATGAAGGCGAAAATGCCCCCCAAGCTAAAGGATCCGGGGTCGTTTTGCATTCCCATAGGAGTGGGAGATGTCACATAGGATGCGTTATGTGACTTGGGAGCAAGTGTGAGCATCATACCACTTGTATTATGTAGGAAGATCGGTTTAGGCGACCCTAAACCAGTGAAGTTGACGCTATACATGGCGGATCGATCCATCACTCGCCCCGTCGGTATTGTATAAGACGTCCCAGTCAAGCTAGGTAAATTCTTTGTTCCCATTGACTTTGTTGTGCTTGACATTCCTGCAGATAGTCCAGTCCCGATCATACTCGGAAGACCGTTTCTTGCAACTTCCGGCTGCATAGTCGATTGCAAGAATGCTAGACTCGCCTTCGACATAGGAGAAGAGAAGGTAGAGTTCGTTCTTTCCACTCTAGTGAAGGAGCCAATCTTTGATGAGGATATATTCAATATCCAAGATGAAGAGGGGTTGTCTAGAGAGGAGGTAAGTGCGATTCTATTCAAAGATCCTTTGCAAAAGGTTATTGCTATGAGTCTAACGAATGTAGGTGAAGAAGAGGAGTGCAATGAGGAAATTGAAGCCTTAGAAGCACAAGAGAAAGTATGTGAAGAGGAGTTTGAGAAACTCCACGATGAGGCAGAAAACGTGAGAATCCACGGCCATACACTATATTCCACGGCCGTGGATCTCACAACCCAAAGCGTGGCTCACTCCAGAGGGTTACACGGTCGTGGAGGAGGCAGAGCAACCGTAACCACTTTCCACGCCCTAAACCACGGCCGTGGAGGGTGTATGGAAACCGTAATTTTGGCCGTGGAAGGGGATGATCGTGCCACTTCTTCAACTTCTTTTGATTCTTCTCCTACACCTTCTACTTCCTTAAACACTTCTAAGGAAGTATCGGATGCTCCTCAAGAGCCATTGGAAGCTCCGAAAGTAATGGAACTAAAGCCACTTCCTACTCATCTAAGGTACGCTTTTCTAGGACCTAACTCTACTTATACAGTTATTGTTTGTTCCGATCTAACCATAGATGAACATAATAAGCTTATGGTTGTCCTTAGGAAACATAGGAAAGCTTTAGGTTATACTATAGAAGACTTAGTAGGAATCAAACCCTCCCTATGCATGCATAAAATATTAATGGAGGAAGACTTTAGGACTTCAAGACAACCTCAAAGGCGGTTGAATCCGACCATGAAGGAGGTTGTCAAGAAGGAAATTCTTAAACTTCTTGATGCAGGTATCATCTATCCTATCTTTGATAGTAAGTGGGTGAGTCCGGTTCAAGTAGTTCCGAAGAAGGGAGGAATGACGGTCATCACCAATAAGAACAACGAACTCATTCCTACCCGAACCGTAACGGGATGACGGATGTGCATTGACTACCGCAAGCTTAATAACACGACGAGAAAGGACCACTTCCCACTATCCTTCATCGATCAAATGCTTTAAAGGTTAGCGAAACATTCGCACTTTTGTTATCTTGACGGTTATAGTGGCTTCTTTCAGATTCCGATACACCCGGATGATCAAGAGAAGAACACATTCACGTGCCCATGGGGTACGTTCGCTTATAGGAGAATGCCATTCGGGCTTTGCAATGCCCCAGCCACCTTTCAAAGGTGCATGATGGCCATCTTCTCCGAATACATTGAGGAAATCATGGAAGTCTTCATGGATGACTTCTCCGTATACGGTTCCTCTTTTGACAATTGCCTTTCTAACCTTGCTCTTGTTTTACAAAGATGTGAAGACACTAATCTAGTTCTTAATTGGGAGAAGTGTCAATTTATGGTAAAGGAAAGCATTGTTTTAGGACACCTAATCTCTAGTAGAGGGATAGAGGTGGATAAGGCGAAAATAGAGACTATAGAAAAGCTTCCTCCCCCAACTTCGGTGAAAGGGATAAGAACTTTCCTAGGATGCGAAGCCAAGGCTAATTAGATGGATTCTTCTCCTACAAGAATTCGATCTTGAGATCCGCGACAAGAAAGGTTCGGAAAATTCTGTTGCGGATCATTTGAGTCGCCTAACACATCTAGAGGACGACCACTTACCCATAGATGACTCGTTTCCGGACGAACACCTACACATTATTGAGGAGTGCATCGATGTGATCTCCAAAGGTAACGAACCATGGTTTGCTGATTTTGTTAACTATTTGGTTTGCCAGGAGATACCGCCCGGATTATCCTACGCACAAAGAAAGAAGTTCTTTAAGGATGTCCGGGAATACTTTTAGAATGAACCTCTCCTCTTTAAGAGAGGTCCGGATGGCATCATTCGGCGATGTGTGCCGGAAGATGAGATGCAAAGTATCATCCGCCATTGTCATTCACTACCTTGTGGAGGACATGCTAGTTCGAACAAGACTAGCGCAAAGGTATTTCAATCTGGATTCTTTTGGCCTACTTTATTTAGAGATGTGCAATCCTTTGTTTCTTGCTGCGATGCTTGTCAAAGAACAGGTAATATCTCTAGGAGGAATGAGATGCCTCTCAATAACATCCAAGAGGTGGAGATTTTTGACGTTTGGGGAGTAGATTTTATGGGACCGTTTTCATCATCTTGTGGAAACCAATACATACTCTTGGCGGTGGATTACGTTTCTAGATGGGTGGAAGCGATTGCCTCTCCCACCAATGATGCCATGGTGGTGGTTAAGTTCTTTAACAAGACCATCTTCCCACGATTTGGGACACCAAGGACTATCATTAGTGATGGAGGTTCTCACTTCATTGCCCAGCGCTTTGAAGCTCTTCTAGCTAAGTATGGGGTTACTCACAAGATCGCCATCCCTTATCATCCACAAACTAGTGGACAAGTTGAGATCTCAAATCGAGAGATCAAAGGAATCCTAGAGAAGACGGTTTCAAGGACTAGGAAGGATTGGTCCTTGAAGCTTGATGATGCATTACGGGCGTCTTGTCACTTACCGGTAGAGTTGGAACATAAGGCGTTTTGGGCTATCAAATGGTTGAATTTCAGCATGAAGGAAGCGGGAGAGAAGCGTCTCTTAGACCTTAATGAGCTGGAAGAACTCCGCTTGAATGCCTATGAGAACGCCAAGATTTATAAGGAGAGAGCAAAGCGTTGGCATGATAAGCATATCATTCCAAAGGACTTCAAAGAAGGAGATCAAGTTCTCCTCTTCAATTCAAGGCTTCATCTCTTTCTAGGTAAGCTTAAATCTCGTTGGACCGGACCTTTTCTAATCAAACGTATTTTCCCCCATGGTGCAGTTGAAGTATGGGGTGAAGCGGGCGGAAGCTTTAAGGTGAACGGTCAACGACTCAAGAACTATACGCCGGAACTCCAAGCTGAAGAGTTCGCGCCTACCGCACTCGAATAAGTGCGAGAATGGTCTAGCTACGGACCTTAAACAAAGCTCTTCTTGGGAGGCAACCCAAGGTATTGCATTTACGTTTTTGTTTTCGATTCACAGTTTAGCTTAGTTTAGAAGTTTTTGCTTTGTTTTGCCTTCGATTCCTTCCGGTATGTTCGTGTTTTTGGATGTAGGAACGGTGAAAAAGGAAAGAGGAAGAGTTATTTTGAAGAAAAGTGACGAAACTTGGACTTTGGGGCATTACAGAGAGTTCCACGGCCTAAACCACGGTCGTGACAGTTACAGTGACCGTAATTTCCAAAAGCCTTCGAAAAATCACCAAAACCACGGTTCCGTACATTTCCACGGCCGTGGAACGCCTCGATAGACCGTGGTTTCCGAAAATTTTGCCGGCCACTATATAAACCACGTTCTTCACAAAAACTCACCAAAAACCCAATTCCACGACCCTCTCTCACCGATTCCACGCCCTTCACCTCAAATCTCCGTTCGTTAATCGTTTTCAACGATTCTTCGTTCCAAATTGAAGCAAATTCGATCACTAACGAGATCCAAGCAACGAATCGAGCGGAAAATCACCAAGGAACACACAATTCGGATTTTAAAATCCGAAACCTAGGTTTTTTTCACTCTTCTCTATCTTCGTCAATTTGGGTTCGTTTTTGCTAGAAATTATAGGAGAACTGATTGAAATTGGAAGGAATTAGACTAGGGCTGCCTGATTGCTGAGTTTGAGTGCTGTTTGTGGATTTTTGAGAAAAAGCGAGACGAATCACGGTCTCTGTCAGTTCCACGGCCGTGGAAATACCAAAAACAGACCGTGATTTCGAACAGTGATGGATTTTGTTAGGAGAGTTTCAGGGAGGATTTAGGAGAAGAAGAATGAGCAAAACAAAAAGAGGAAGGGTAACCCCTCTTCCTCTTCATCCTCTAGAGCACCACCACCTTCCTTCCCTTCACCTCCATCCTCACCTTCATCACCCGCACCTCCTAGCCCTAGAGTACCAACCATTCATGAGGATCATCTCGATGCACTCGAGAGGATCCATAAGAGAGCAGTTATCGGACCTAGGTATATATGGTTGGAGGATATAGTTCCTCTAAACATAGTAGATAACCTTACTTGGCTCTTGGATAGAGCCGGTCTTATCGTCTTCTCGGCCATCCAAAAGGACGCTTATGAGGAGATAACGAGAGAGGTTGTGACGTCGTTTGAGCACAGCCATGTGGATAGGACCGTTTCTTTCCGTCTTATGGAAAGAAACTATGATTTTACCATCCGTGAGTTTGGAGCCTTCTTTAGGTCCCAAGAGACCTTCAATGGTCGTTTTCCTAGTGGCGTTTACGCCAAAGATTTTTGGGAGGAGGTTGCTATAATTTACGCCAGCGAGGACCGCTAGCAACCTGATGATACCAAGGCCAAGTTGATGTATCACTTGGCCTTGAAGATTGCTCACCGTGTTCTTTCTGAGTGTCTCTTCCCTAGGACGGAGACACCTCAGAAGATCAAGACGGATGAGCTCTTCCTTCTGTATTCTATGCTTTATGGGCGCCCTGCTGACTGTGCCACCCTCTTAGCTGCTACCATGAGCAAGCTTAAGAACAAGAGGGCGGGCAACATTGGATATGGTGGGATAGTTACCCACCTTGCTAGGATGTTGGGGGTTGATTTTTCTGCATGCACACGCATACCAGTTGTACCCCTAGGACTCCAGGCCTTCATGACTAGAGGCCTTATCTTTCCTACCCATAGAGGTCCACCTTATGTAACCATGCCTTGGGAGAGAAGGACGGGGAGGGGCATTGAGTGGCTCCCGGAGTACTCCATTATGGCTGGACGCCATAATTGGAAGGCTACGTTCACAGCTATGCATGCGAACAGGATTGCAGCTCCTCCGTATGTCCCACCACCGCCCGTAGTTGAGGAGGAGGAGATGAGGGATCAGTATGAGGGAGGAGGAGGAGCAGAGCAGGAGTTTGGCACGTTTCCGGATCAGCCGGATGCAGCCCCTGATGTGCCTAGACGTTCTCCACGTCCAGCCAGAGCTTCAGGTTCGTCCTCTCGCCGCGCCAGCGTGAGTGAGAGACCTACTTGGATGGAGACGCCTCCTACATGGTGCGGAGTTCCACCTCCATGGTCCGCACAGCAGCCGCCAGCACCAGCACCGTCAGATGCTCCAAGATGTTATAGCCAGGCCGCGGGATGGTATGAGCAGATGCCAGATTGGGCCACCGGTCTTTCAAAGAGAGTGGGAGCATTGGAGATTCGAGCCGATGCTAGAGATGGACGCATGGACGACCTCGATCATATGATGAGAGACGTCTACCGCCAGCAGTTCGGACGACACTACGACCCCAGCTTCTCTCCATTCCCGCCTCCGCCAGTGCCGCAGTGACGATGATGATGACCGACAGCTTTAGCCGCTCCACCGCCATTTTGTGAGTTTCTTTTTCTTTTCTTTCTTTTTCTTTCTTTGTTTTCTTCTTTTCTTTCTTTTATTTGAACATTAAGGACAATGTTTGTTCTAAGTATGGGGTGGGGTGTGACTAAAGTTGTAATAACTCTTACTCACTATGATTGCTTCTATTTGAGACTATCTTGCATGTTCATTATATTATTGCACGTTTCATTATTTCATTGCATGAAAAAGAGTTTGAAAAACCCATAAAAACTGAAAAATTTTATGCTTCTAAAGAATTGAGATGATTTCTATGATAATCGCTACTTGTGAATTGAGTTTGATGACAATTGCATGCTTAAATGAATAGTGAATTGAAAAGAAATTGAATGAATTGATTTTACCTCTTTTGCAAGTTTCATAATATGATGAATATTACCTAAATCATGTTGAGGAATTGATGTTGAAATCACACTATAAGTTCTTATGCTTCTTGTTGAGATGATTAAGGCAATTCGATTTTTCTTTCTTCTTTCTTTGATCATTTAGCCCCTCATTGAAATATTGACCTCCTTTACCTATCCGGGAATTTGGAGGAGTTGATTGAAAAAGGCATGTATGATGTGGGAGGGCCATGAAAGCAATACTTTGCATTCAAAGGAATAGAAAGAAATTGTAGGTTTGGGGAAGTCAATCATGATGATGAGTAACTCGGCACCATTCACATAGCCGGGTGTTTGTGTCTTGCCAAAGTCGGATTGAGCAATATTCCAAACGGATTATGGTATGTGCGCTAAGGGTTTGAGGCATCTCATAAAAATTGAGAAACGTCAATCTCCTAGGCTTCGGTTTTTGTGCACCTCTATCCATAACTCCAAAAGTAAAGTCGAAAAATGAAAAGAAGAGAGCGAAGCTCTAAGTTGAAGGTGTTGCGGAAACCGCTAGAGAAGAAGAAAAGAGTAGTTGTCCACTTTCCCGGATTCATGCACCACATTCCTTAAAGTTTCCTTCCCTTTCCACATTCTAGACCTTTTTCTTTGAAAGTCCTTAAGATCAAAAGAATGTTATATGACTTGGTGATCTAAATTGAAGTTTTTTATGAATGATTTTGATAATGTTTAAGGGTTATGATGTTTGTATGGAAGTTTGATTGATTCATGAACTTCCTTTACTCTTTACTCTTTGATTAAGTAATTGAAAGTCTTATAAACGATTGAAGCAAGATTTGAGAATGATCTATTGATTAGAAGGCACATTCATCCAAAAGAAGTATTGCTTTGAGAAGATACACATATTTCATCCTAACTCTTGTTTTAAAGCTTTTGAAAGACCTTGCTTAGGGACAAGCAAGTGGCAAGTATGGGGTTATTTGTTAGCATGAAATATTGTGATATTTTAGGCACGTTTTCTAAGTGTATTTGATTCATGTTGATAGTCATTGATTGAGCATTGATGCATTTGTGAGATAGTTTGTCTATAATGTCGATATAGAGATCTACACAAGCTTTATGTTGATTATAGGTAATTGAGAGCTATTTCCGAACGGAATTGAGCAAGGATGAGTTTGATTGAGTATGTCCATGGATTGAGGACATTTCTAGGAGCTAAGGGAATGCCAACTTGAGGAATGCACGAGGCTAGGGAAGAATCACGTTCTTGCCCTAAACCACGCTCTAAAATACGGCCGTATCACTTTCCACGTACAAGCCCACGGCCGTGGAACCTTGGCTAGGGAAGCGTGGTTCATTCCAGTAACTTCTACGGCCGTGGAGAAGATGGTTCAAACCGTGTTGATTTCCACGCTCTAAATTACGGCTGTGGAACCCTTCCACGACCGTGATCTTGGTGATATTTTTCGCCATACTTTAAGCCACGATCTCCTACGCAATTGTGCCGGGCCGATATTTTATCTTACACTATAAAAGGACGGACGAAGAGAGATTCCGTCACCTCGCTTTAGACCTGGCTTTACACATACACTTGCGCTTGGAATTGCCCTAATTCGGCATTTGGCGGAGATTTGTTTGAGAGATTTTTGGCGCATTGCTATTGCGATTTCCGGATTGACGGAAGATTGAAGATTTGGAAGATTGTTTGCAAGGAGATTTCGCTTCTTGCTTAGGTTTGATTTAGAAGACGGATTGACATCCCGTTCTTCCTTCTTATCTAAGATTTGTGTTTGTTTGTTCTATTCCGAATCTAGTGATGATTATTGTTCTTGATTGTGAATTTGAGATTGATTTGAAGTTTATTGAAGGTTTTCGGAAGTTTTCATCTTTCAATCTTTTAATTCTTGAATTTGATATTAATATGACTATTGTTGGCTAAAAACCTTTACAATTATAAGGTGAAGGGTTGATAGTTGTGGCTTAGATGATGATAGATCGATCGTAAACAGATTGGACCCTGAGAGTTAGAGAGAATCGCCGACGAACCCTAATCCACGGTCTGTTCTTGAGCTTCCACGGTCGTGGAACTCAAGAACCAGCCGTAATTTTGTGTTAAGTTACGAACTTGCTTTTACTTTAATCCAAAGTTAAAGATTTGCTTTAACGTAGTCTTGGCTTACCTTTTCTAGGTGGTAGTGAAGCCTCAACAACCTCTACCTCGATTGTGAGTGTCACAACCTTAATCGGTTTAGTTAGTCTTGATCCTTGGATTACAAGTTTGGGTATTTGACGTTAATTCTTACCTTTAGAACCTTTCTATAATGAAGCCTCAACAACCTTTATAAAGAGTGTCTTCTAGGTGAGTCATATAAGGTTTTTGGAACTTCATCGTACGATTACCTTACATTAGCATACCTTTGCAACCCTCAACTCTGTCCTTATACCTTTAGTATATCTTGAATCGATTTCCACAGCTGGATACTTGGATCTTTAGGATTGTTGTTTTCCCAATATTCGAAAAGCTTCATACATTTACTCGCTTGATAACCTATAATTGAATTTGTTCCCCCCAAATCCCTGTGTTCGATACTCTGGAATTCTTGCTTAACTATATCGATCCGTACACTGCGGGTTCGCTTGCTTGATTCTAGTTTTATAAATTTAAATCTTATTTGCACGCACGCTAAGTGGCGAACAGAACTGCAAGTGGATGATCATTACAACCATAAGAATTTCAAAGACGCTTGCAAGCTATCGTGGAAAACTTGGAACGACTATTTATGTCAGATGAATGGCACAATCGGACTAGAGAAATGTAGTTATCCCATAAGAAGCGGAAGGGTGGAAGGTAGAACGAACTAAAGAAGCATAAAAGGATTGTTGTGAGCAACTGTTTACCTACTAGCTAAGGAAATTTTGACAGATCACAATTAACACAGAATGTAGACTTACAACTTAATGTAAGAGCGAAAGGTAGATTTAACAATCTTGGAGACGTTTTGTCTTCTTTAAAGATAAGAATTCTAAGAGGAATCACAACGTCAGTATCGAAAGGATCGAAGCCCTGTAACATAGTTAACAGAGATTTGGAAGGAAATATTATAAACAACGCCGATTAAGGATCTTGTGCTTGTGAGAATCGTGTGGTGGACTCAAGAGTCTAGGGTAACCCCCATTTATAACAAAACATAGGTCATCAACACAAACGGTCCTTGTAAAGGGACTACAATTGGGAGGTAATTAATAGTCATCGGAACTACAAGACGCTTACCATCTATCGTGGAGCATTATGAACAACTTTTGACGTCAGGCGAATGGCACGGTGAGACTTGAGAAAGAGAGTTGTCCCAAAGGAAGTAGAAGAGTGAAAGATAAGACGAACTAAAGAAGGATAAAAGGATTAATCTAATAGGTGATGTGCACCAAAAGTTTAATACCAGTAGAGGTATGAAATTGATATAATTCAATTATAGACTGACCAACGGTGGGATTTAGAATCATATGGGCTCAAAGTGGACTTGTTGTACAGTTAGAAAACATACTCAGATTTTGGCTAAGTATAGAAAATTTCAAATGTTGTAACCAACATTGAAAAATTTTGTAGAAGTGATGGTTGAACAGTTTTAAGAAATTCTTGCTCCTAGGAGTAGATGGGATATCATAGATGATCTAGAGAATTATTTCGGAATTTTTATAAGTTTATTCGAATTTCAAATTTGAAGCCAAACTTGGACCCTAGTGACCTTTTTAGAAGGTTAAAGAAAACATGTAATGTTCTAGTCTTGACATAAACTCAACTTTAAGAGTTAGAAAATGATAGTTAGTTTCAAGTAAGAATTTAAGTACATATTACGAGGTTTTTAGAAGATTCGGGACCAAGGGTAAAATGGTCATTTTACCTTAGACGTGTATTTTTGTATTTTTCTCTTCCGATAGGATCTTATATCTTAGAAGTCTTAGACTTCTAAATATATTGGATATGTGTTGATCCACTTGCCTCCTTTGACAGGCAACCGAGTTATACAGTATAGATTGAGTTGTGATTAAGAGAGTCGGGATCTGATTCAGGTAAGTCCACGGACTTACTTAGCTGGCTTCTTGTATGGGTTTAATGTGTATGAGTGGTGTTTGTTAGTTATGATAAACAACAAAACCGGATTAGGCCGACTTTTTTATTTACATAATTGACCCAAGTGTATGATAACGGGTTGTGACATGATCTGCCTAGCTCTTGCAAGAGTCTAGGAGGTTCCCTGCGACCAGCCCATTCAGGTAGACGGTCAGATGCATTAGTATCATTCCTCGTTCGTAAATGGGGATAGGGGCGAGGTTTGGGAATCCCTTATGTCACAAAATAAGTATCATTAGTAATAACATATCACATGATTAAAGATAGTAAAAGGATTGAGTGTTGCATGTTGATTGTGTATGTTGTGTGTTTGTGCTTATACCTTTATATTTATGCATAGAATGTTAGCTAACGGTTTTATTTTACACCCCAAGTTCTGGGAACTCGAAGCGTTACAAGCATGGACCTCACAATAGGTCCCGACCCTCAGAGTAGCAACGACACAACGGATCTTACAACAAGGCACAATTAAATGAAAACCAAAAATTATAATAAAACCAAAGGTTTAAACAAAGGGAAGCGTAAAAGACACGCAACCAAGTTGAAAACAACTGAAAGAACAACAACTAAATTATAAATCCGATCCCGTCCTATAATGTACGGGAACCCCGGCTTACCACACCTTCTGGATCACTCAGCAACACCTATATTTTGCAGGCATTTACAATATCGGTATAAAACGTTAGCTAAAATTCTAGATATCAGAAAGACAGTAAAGGCAGAAACACACATAAGGTAATATAAACATAAAACATGATCGCACTCAACCGGTTTCCCGCAGGATAGGTGGAAGGAAAGCCTGCTCACACAAGGAAAGCCTGCTCACACAAGGCATAACGAATCAGGAACGAAACGCTTGCTAGAAGTCTATAACTTCTAGTCTCAATGATCTCTAAGAGATCTTTTGCATGTGTGTTTGCAAAGTCTCGTATCCGCCCTTCGCCTTCCACTTGTACACCTTCGGACAATAATTGCACGTAACTTGGAAATGATCATCCACCACCGGACCTTTCTTGTAATGCTTCGTGAATATGTCGGAGGTGAGCATTTTTGGCGGAGGAGCTTGTCGGAATGAGCCTTCACCTTGACCGTGTGGAACTTGTGGCATTTCCAAATCCGGCATTTGAGTCTAGCTTTCTTGTGTGCTAGGAAAGAAAGCGGGACTCGGAGTGAAGTCGAAGTCGCTTTGGTGATCCGGGTTTTCCATTTCGAAAGATCGAGAATACGAGAAAGAGAATACGAGATGGAGATTGAGAGTAGTAGTAGATAGATGAGAATGTTGGTGTGAGATAAATGGAAGAATTGTATGGTATTTATAGGAATTGTGGGTAGCAATTTTTTTATTATTTAAACTAATATTAAAAAACTAAAAAAAAATAATAATAATACCCCAACGGCTCTAAGAGCCGTTGCAAAGTGGGGCCCACCGGCTTATAGCCGTTGTGGGCCAAAGAGCCGTTGCTAATGCCAACGGCTCTTTTTTTTTGCCAAACCGCCTGTTTGGACCGCCGGTTTAGGTTTGGCCGAGAGCCAAACCTAAACCTAAACCGTAAACCCCCGGTTCAACAAAACCGGCGAACCTAAACCGCCGGTTTGGTTTGAACCGGACCCACCTCTATCCTCGCCCCATAGCAGATGCAGCTCTAGTACGCACCATCTGTGATAGGGATAGGTATATTTATATATATATATATATATAAGGGCACGCTACAACTAAAGAAGAAATCCAAAAAAAGCACATAAATGCAAACATATAAGAAAACTAACTGCTGAGATCCGTGGAGGTAGTGGTGGTCGCCCGTCCATCTATCCCATACCGACAAGTTTAAAAAAAAAAAACCCTTTTGAAAGCGTAGACCCCTTGCGGGTTTTCTTTATTTATCTATTCAAGCTTTAGAAGATTTCGAGTGTCATTGCTGCCAACCTAGAGATCTGATACCATATTGTAACACCCCAAGTTCTGGGAACTCGAAGCGTTAAAGGCCTGGACCTCACAATGGGTCCCGACCCTCAGAGTAGCAACGACACAACGGATCTTACAACAAGGCACAATTAAATGAAAACCAAAAATTATAATAAAACCAAAGGTTTAAACAGAGGGTAGCATAAAAGACACACAACCGAGTTGAAAACAACTGAAAGTACAACAACAGAAATATAAACCTGATCCCGTCCTATAATGTACGGGAACCCCGGTTGACCACACCGTCCGGATCACTCAGCAGCACCTATATCTTGCAGGGCGTCTACAACATCGGTATAAACTGTTAGCTAACATTCTTGATATCAGAAGGACAATAAAGGCACATACATAAATAAGATAATATAAACAAAAAGCATGATCGCACTCAACCGGTTATTATCTTTCATTAAGTTAATCCCTTTACTAATTCAACTTATGTTGTCACACGAGAATCACTATGATCTCGTCTTTGCCCCCTTTCACAAACAGGAATAGAGCAGATGCATCCCTATATCACCTGTTGGACTGGTCGTAAGAGTACCTCCCAGTTTCCCCATCTTGAACTGGACAAGCTGTAACCGCCCGATTATAATACACTTGGGCTAGTTAAGGTATTACAAGGTTAATCCTATTCCGGTTATCAGTTATAACAATAAACAACAACACAGCAACCAATACAATCCAACTAAATATACGGAATGAAGCTAAGTAAGTCCAATGGACTTACCTCACTCGAAGGTGACTCGCAAATCAAACAACAACTTAGTTTCCCGCAGGAAAGGTGGAAGGAAAGCCTACTCACACAAGGCATAATGAATCAAGAACGAAACGCTTGCTACAAGTCTATAACTTCTACTCTCAATGATCCTTAAGAGATCTCCACAAGTTAAGGTATCAACCTTAGTCTTACAGATCACTAAGGGTCAACAATAACATCATAAGCCAAGGCAAGGAAAGAGAAAAGAAAAGAAGGAAGCACCTCACCAAAGACGGGAGCTACTGCAGAAAAACCGCAGGGGCAGCTAAACAAGGCGTAGGGGCGGCAAGGAAGAGGCGCGGGGGTGGTTTCTTGACAGAAGCAATTGTTGGGCTTCTATTTGACAGCAAAACTATAGCAGGGAATCCAAAGTTTGATCCTTTGATCCACACAGGTCAAGACTCAACTAAGGGAGCCTTTTGAACATCAACGAATCAACAACGAGAAGGCCAACAAAAATCAAGGCTCAAACTTGATTCTTGGAGAAGAAGAATAGGATGAACACAAGGAGAAAACGAAACAGAAGGGAAAGACATGCAACAACTCATGAACGTGAGGGAGAAACGCATAAGGAGAAGACTTAGACATTCAGCAAGATCACAGGGGGAGAAGACTTACACATTCAACAAGATCATAAAGAGAAGACTTCTATAGATAGTAGATTGATTCTTCTATCTACAGAAGGAAATAAAAAACAAAAGGAAAACAGATCGGCGCGATTTGTCGCAAAACCATGGGGGCGGTTTTGCCTGTCGCAGGGGCGGCCAACCGCTGGGGCGGCTCCCTTGACCACGGGGGTAGTGAAGACAAACACTGGGGCTTTACAGTGGACTCATATGTGCATTTGAGATAGGCGTAAATATTGTATAGCATGACTAGAGGGAAGAAACTAATTCAGCGTTATTGATTTCTATTGATGAATTTGCGGAGTCTTTTCCCTTTTCTTGAGTTCCCGAAGAGGGATTGAAGAGTTCTTCAGTAAGCAATGTGAGTTTACTAAGAGGCTTTTCTATAGCATTGAGAGTACAGGTTGAATCGATGCCACCTTGTTGTCCATCCGATATGTATGCATTATTGGTATAACTTAATTATGTTTCTGAGAACAAAGTGAACATCAAATACAAAAGTCATTTCTTTGTAATAGTTTAGGTTTTATGGTTATCTCAAAAGGATCAGAATGAGATAAGGATGAAAACCAACGTCTCCTTTTGTGGTGTTTTAAAACAAGATGAGAGCGAGGCGGTGTTAGCATGAAATATTGTGACATTTTAGGCACGTTTTCTAGATGTATTTCATCCATATTGGTGTTCATTGATAAAGCATTGAAGCAATTGTGAGTTAGTTTATCTATATTGTCGATATAGAGGTCTACATAAGCTTTGTGTTGATTGTAGGCGAATAAGAGCTAAAACCGAACGAATTAAGAGAGAATGGAGATAGATTGAGCACATCCAAGGATTGAGGACACCACAAAGAAGCTAAGAAAGATGCTAGGATTAAGAATGGCACAAAACAAAGGGAATTACGAGCAACCTATGCTTCCACGCTCTAAATTACGGCCGTAATGGAGTCCACGCTCTAAACCACGGCCGTAGAACTTAGCAACATGAACGTGGAGCATTCTAGAGAGTTACACGGTATAAAGTACGGTTGTGGAAGTTTTGAAGCACCGTAATCCAATTCCATGCTCTAAACCACGGGCGTGGAATCCCATATAACCGTGATTTATGCAATCTTTTGACGAATAAAATATAGACACATTGTCTACGAACATGGGCTGGACACTTATTCTATCTTCCCCTATAAAAGGACTGAAGGCGGGAGATTTCGTGACCTTCGCTTACGCTTACTTGCACGTGCCTAGGGTTCCAGTTGGACGTGCGGAGATTGCCATTTTGCAACGGAGATTTGCAAAAGCTTGGAGATTTGGAAGTTACGCTTTGTCCTTAGGTTTGATTAGAAGACGGATGGACATCCCGTTCTTCGTTCTTATCAAGGATTGTGATTTGTTTGTGTTATTCCAAATCTGATATACATCATTACCTTGTTTGTGGATTTGCGATTGATTTGAAGTTTATTGAAGGTTTTCGAAGGTTTTCATCTTTCTTAATCTTGAATTTGATATCATAATGACTGTTGTTGGCTAAAACCCTTTAGCAATTCTAAGTTGAAGGGTTAACAGTTGTGGCTTAGATAATGATAGATCGATCGTAAACAGATTGGACCCTGAGAGTTAGAGAGATTCGCCGACGAGCCAGAATCACGGCCTGTTCTTGAGGTTCCACGGCCGTGGAACTCAAGATCCACCCATAATTTTCCCTAGTTTACGAATATTGCTTTTTCTTTGATCCAAGGTTAAAGATTTCCTTTAACCTAGTCTTGGCTTGCCTTTTCTAGGTAGTAGTGAAGCCTCAACAACCTCTACTTCGATTTCGAGTATCACAACCTTAATCGGTTTAGTTAGTCTTGATCCTTGGATTACAAGTTTGGGTATTTGATATTAATTCTTGTCTTTAGATCCTTTCTATACTGAAGCCTCAACAACCTTTATAGAGAGTGTCTTTAGATAAGTCATATAAAGCCTTGGAACTTCACCGTACATTGCTTTACCTTAGCATACATTTGCAACTCTTAACTCTGTCTTTATTTTTTTTAGTATATCTTGAGTCGATTGCCACAATTAGATATCTGGATCTTTAGGGTTGTTGTTTTCCCAATATTTGCAAAGCTCATACATTTACTTGCTTGACGATCTATAATTGGATTTAACCCCCCAAATCCCTGTGTTCGATACTCTAGAATTCTTGTTTAACTACGTCGATCCGTATACTGCGGGTTCGCTTGCTTGATTTCTAGTTTTATAAATTTAAGACTTATTTGCACGCACGCTAAGTGGCGAACAAGTTTTTCGCGCCGTTGCCGGGGATTTGGTCTAGGCCGAATTCGGTTATCGGTTTTCAAGCTTGGGAGCTCTTCCCTTGTTATTTGACATCTTTTTCGAGTGTATGCGCATGTCTAGGAACAACGAAGACCTCTTACCTCTCGATCAAGAGCTTGAGAGGACTTTGAGGAGAAAGCTCACTGAAAGAAAGATGGCTGAAGAAAGAGAACGTGATTACCAAACGGAGTTAGCGGAATCCGAAGCTCAACTTCGACGGAGCGAGAAAACTCGCAAGGAGGAATCGGAGCATCATCAAATGAAGGTTGATGATCTAACGGACATGATGTTTCAAATGAGGCTGGAAATAAACGACCTCAAGAAGAAAAAGAGAAGAAGGAGACCGGGAAGATCGGTTAGAACCAACTCATCCAATGAGGATAGCGACTCTTCCATGCCACCACTAGATGACATTGATCCAACGATCAATGTGAACCCGTTCGTTCCACGGGCAGCTGCCAACCGTCGTGCCCCAGCTGGAGGTGCGAGAGTCGATCGTGTGGATGAGGAGCCAAGAACTCTTGGCCAAAGGATGGATCCAACGCAGCAACCACGCCGTTTGGGTGTGAACTTTGATGCTGATGATGCACAAGGGTTTAGCTTCAACCCGCAAGTTATTACCATTGTCCGCCAAAATCAATTTGGGGGAACAAGCGCTGAATCTCCACATCAACATCTACAAAATTTTGAGATCATGATGGAGACAATGAAGCGAAAGAATGCAACTACCAACAGCTATAAACTCAAGCCTTTCTTTTTCTCCTTGAAAGGGAAAGCATTGTCTTGGTATTAAGCTCTTCCAAGTGGGAAACTCGACACATGGGAAGACCTTTCTTCGGAATTCCTCACTAAGTTCTTTCCGCCATCCAAGACGGCGGAGTAATTGGAACAACAACAACAACAACCGGAACAACAATTGGAACAACAATAGGGGTTCAAACAACAACAATTGGCGTCCCAACCAACAAAATTCCGGTAATTCTTATTCCAATTCAGGAAATTCACTAATTCCACCTTCCTCTTCTTCCACTCCTTTGAAGAGCCAGGGGAAAACATCTAATGGTGGAAGTACTTCGGGGAAAGAGAAGCCCGATCCCATGTTGGAAACAATTTTGGGCAAGCTTCAAGGATTGGAGACTCGCATCATCAAGGTTGATGATCATATAACTAAGGTTGATAAAGCTCAAAAGGTTTTAGAAAACCAAAAGTTTAGCCATGCGGAGGAAGTTCCTAGGAATCAAGGAAAACTTCCAGGAAAGACGGAGGACAACCCAAAAGGAAGTGTGATGGCAATCACAACTAGGAGCGGAGTAACAACTACCGACCCGCAGCCTAAGTTTGTAGAAGTCCCGGTTGAGAAGGAGAAAGAAAAGGGGAAGGAGAAGGAAGATGTCTACGTTCCTCCTCCAGCTTTCAAACCTCCCCTACCATTCCCGCAATCTTGAGCAAGAGCGCGTCTAGACAAGCAATTCGGTAAGTTTATTGAACTCATGAGCAAACTACATATTAATATACCTTTCATTGATGCAATTGTAGGTATGTCAGTTTATGGAAAGTTCCTAAAGGAGATCCTCTCTAACAAAAGAAAACTAGAGGATTTTGGAGAGGTTAAGATGAGTTCGGATTCATCGAATCTCATCAAGACAATAAAGGAGAAGATGCCCCCAAAGCTGAAGGATCCGGGGTCATTTTGTATTCCCATCGGAGTGGGAGATGTCACATATGATGCATTATGTGATTTAGGAGCAAGCGTGAGCATCATTCTACTTGCCTTATGCTTGAAGATCGGTTTAGGCGAACCTAAACCGGTGAAGATGATGTTATACATGGCGGATAGATCCATAACTCGTCCCATCGGTATAGTTGAAGACGTCCCGGTCAGGCTTGGTAAGTTCTATGTTCCTATAGATTTTGTTGTGCTTGACATTCCTGCAGATAGTCCGGTCCCGATCATACTCGGAAGACCGTTTCTTGCAACATCCGGTTGCATAGTTGATTGTAAGAATGCTAGACTCGCCTTTAACATAGGAGAAGAAAAGGTAGAGTTCGTTCTCTCTACTTTGGTGAAAGAGCCAGTTTTCGATGAGGATATATTCAACATCCATGACGAAGAGCTATCTAGAGAAGAGGTAAGTTCGATTCTCTTCAAAGACCCCTTACAAAAAGTTATTTCTATGATCATTATGGATGTAGGGGAAGAAGAGGAATGTAATGAGGAAGTAGAAGCTTTAGAAAAGCAAAAAGAAGTTTATGAAGAAGGATATGAGAAACTCTACGATGGGTCAGAAAACGTCAGAAATCACGGCCAAAACCACGGCCGTGGAACAAACAGAGGTCCCGTAATTAACTTCCACGCCCAAAACCACGGCCGTGGAGGGAACAGAGTAGCCGTAATTTTGGGTGAATCTGAAGGAGATTGTGTCTTCTCTACCATTTCTCTTGACTCTTCTCCAGCACCTTCTACATCCTTAGACACTTCTAAGGAAACATCGAATACTCCTCAAGAGACATTAGAGACTCCGATAGTGATGGAATTGAAGCCACTTCCTACACATCTAAGGTACGCATTTCTAGGACCTAATTCTACCTTTCCGGTAATTGTTAGTTCCAATTTGAGTATTGATGAACATAGTAACCTCATGGTTGTTCTTAAGAAACATAGGAAAGCCTTAGGGTACACTATAGAGGATCTAGTAGGAATCAAGCCTTCACTATGCATGCATAAGATTCTAATGGAAGAAGACTTTAGAACTTCGCGACAACCTCAAAGGCGGTTAAATCCGACCATGAAGGAGGTTGTCAAGAAGGAAATTCTTAAACTACTTGATGCAGGTATCATCTACCCTATCTCCGATAGCAAGTGGGTGAGTCCAGTACAACTAGTTCCAAAGAAGGGAGGAATGACGGTCATCACCAATAAAAACAATGAACTCATTCCCACACGAACCGTAACCGGATGGAGGATGTGCATAGATTACCGGAAGCTAAACAACGCAACGAGGAAGGATCACTTCCCACTACCCTTCATCGACCAAATGCTTGAGAGGTTAGCACAACACTCAAACTTTTGCTATCTTGACGGTTATAGTGGTTTCTTTCAGATCCCGATACATCCGGATGATCAAGAGAAGACCACATTCACGTGTCCGTGGGGAACGTTTGCGTATAGGAGGATGCCGTTTGGGCTTTGCAACGCCCCAACCACCTTTCAAAGGTGCATGATGGCCATCTTCTCGGAATGTATAGAGGAAATCATGGAGGTTTTTATGGATGACTTCTCCGTTTATGGTTCCTCTTTTGACAATTGTCTTTCTAACCTTGCTCTTGTGTTACAAAGGTGTGAAGACACTAACCTAGTTCTTAATTGGGAGAAGTGTCAATTTATGGTGAAAGAAGGCATTGTATTAGGACACCTAATATCTAGTAGAGGGATTGAGGTGGATAAAGCTAAGATAGAGACAATAGAAAAGCTTCCTCCCCAAACTTCGGTGAAAGGGATAAGAAGTTTTCTAGGACACGCTGGATTCTATAGGCGTTTCATTAAGGATTTTTCCAAGATATCAAAACCGCTCACTAATTTATTAATGAAGGATGCAGTTTTTGATTTCTCACAGGAATGCTTAGATGCGTTTAATATGATTCGGGAAGCTCTAATCTCAGCCCCGATTATCCAACCTCCGGATTGGAATCTTCCCTTTGAGGTTATGTGTGACGCAAGTGACGTAGCCATAGGGGATGTGCTTTGGCAAAGAAAGGAAGGACGAACCATCCCATTTACTACGCTAGCAAGACGCTAGATGAAGCGCAGCTCAACTACGCCACTACCGAAAAGGAATTTTTAGCAATTGTATATGCATTTGAAAAGTTTTGCTCTTATCTTGTAGGTGCTAAGGTGATTGTGTACACGGATCATGCTGCGATCCGGGATTTGCTTGCGAAGAAGGATGCAAAACCAAGGCTGATTAGATGGATTCTTCTCCTACAAGAATTCGATCTAGAGATCCGCGACAAGAAGGGTTCGGAAAATTCTGTTGTGGATTATTTGAGTCGTCTACCACATCTAGAAGATGACCATCTACCTATAGATGACTCCTCTCCGGACGAGCATTTACATATCATAGAGGAGTGCATCGACGTGATCACCAAAGGTAACGAACCATGGTTTGCTGATTTTGTTAACTATTTGGTTTGTCAGGAATTACCACCCGGATTATCCTACGCACAAAGAAAGAAGTTCTTTAAGGATGTTCGGGAATACTTTTGGAATGAACCTCTCCTCTTTAAGAGAGGTCCGGACGGCATCATTCGGCGATGTGTACCGGGAGATGAGATGCAAAGTGTCATCCGTCATTGTCATTCACTACCTTGTGGAGGACACGCTAGTTCAAACAAGACTAGCGCTAAGGTATTGCAATCTGGATTCTTTTGGCCTACTCTATTTAAAGATGTGAAAACCTTTGTTTCCTGCTACGATGCTTGTCAAAGAACAGGGAATATATCTAGGAGGAATGAGATGCCTCTCAACAACATCCAAGAGGTGGAGATCTTTGACGTTTGGGGAGTAGACTTCATGGGACCTTTCCCATCATCTTGTGGAAACCAATACATACTTTTAGCGGTGGATTATGTTTCGAGATGGGTTGAAGCAATTGCCTCTCCCACCAATGATGCCATGGTATTGGTTAAGTTCTTTAACAAGACCATCTTCCCACGATTCGGGACACCACGGACTATCATTAGTGATGGAGGTTCTCACTTCATTGCCCGACGCTTTGAAGCTCTTTTAGCTAAGTATGGGGTGACTCACAAGATCGCCACCCCTTATCATCCACAAACTAGTAAACAAGTGGAGATCTCAAACCGGGAGATTAAAGGAATCCTAGAGACGACGGTTTCAATGACAAGGAAGGATTGGTCTTTGAAGCTAGATGACGCATTATGGGCGTACCGGACTGCATATAAGACTCCCATCGGAACAACACCATACAACCTTGTGTATGGGAAGTCTTGTCACTTGCCGGTAGAGTTGGAGCATAAGGCGTATTGGGCAATAAAGTGGTTGAACTTCAGCATGAAGGAAGCGGGAGAGAAGCGTCTCTTAAACCTTAATGAGCTTGAAGAACTTCGCTTGAACGCCTACGAAAACGCCAAGATCTATAAAGAAAGAGTGAAGCGTTGGCATGATAAGCATATCATCCCAAAGGACCTCAAAGAAGGAGATCAAGCTTTCCTCTTCAATTCAAGGCTTCGTCTCTTTCCAGGTAAGCTTAAATCTCGTTGGACTGGACCTTTTCTAATCAAACTTGTTTTTTCCCATGGTGCAGTTGAAGTATGGGGTGAAAAGGGCGGAAGCTTTAAGGTGAACGGTCAACGACTCAAGAAGTATACACCGGAACTCCAAGCTGAAGAGTTCGCGCCCACCGCACTTGAATAAGTGCGAATATGGTCTAGCTACGGACCTTAAACAAAGCGCTTATTGGGAGGCAACCCAAGGTATTGCATTTACATTTTTGTTTTTTGATTCATAGCTTAGAGTAGTTTAGACGTTTTTGTTTTGTTTTGCCTTCGATACCTTCCGGTATGTTCATGTTTGTGGATGTAGGATCAGTGGAAAAGGAAAAGAGAAGAAAAGGTTGAAGAAAATTGACGAAACTTGGACTTTGGCACATTACAGAGAGTTCCACAGCCAAAACCACGGCCGTGACAGCTACATTGACCGTAATTTATAAAAGCCTTTGAAAAATCACCAAAACCACGGGTCCGTACAAAACCACGGCCGTGGAAACCCCCGATAGACCGTGATTTTCAAAAATTTTTACGGCCACTATATATAAACCACCCTCTCTTCACAAACACCACCAAAATCCCAAAATCCACGCCCAAAACGCCGTAATCAGCCCCTTTCCCCTAAATTCTCGTTCGTTAATCATTTTTAACGATTCTTTGACCAAAGTTGAAGCAATTTCCGTCACCTACAAGATCCAAGCAGCGATTCGAGCGGCAAATCACCGGAGAAGACAGAATTTGGATTTCAAAATCCGAAAACCTAGGTTTTGCATTCCTTCTTTCTCTTTGTCGATTCGGCTCCGTTTTTGCTAGAATTTTTTGGAGAACTGATTGGAATTGGACTGAAATTAGTCTAGGGCTACTTGCTGTTGAGTTTGGTGTGAATCTGTTGAGTTTTGAGAAATTACGAACCGAATCACGGTCTCTGGGCATTCCACGGTCGTGGAACCTGAAGAACAGACCGTGGTTTCTAACAAAATGGATTTCGTAAGGAGAATGTTTGAGAGAAATAAAAAGAGGAAAGGCAATACTTCTTCCTCTTCTAGAGCACCACCTGCTGAGCCCCCATCACCCCATCTCCACCATCACCACCTTCCCCTAGGGTCCCTACGATTCATGAGGACCATCTCTATGCCTTAGAAAGGATAGAGAAAAGAGCGGTCATAGGACCGAGATACTTACTACTTGAGGAGTTAGAGCCTTTGCATGTGGTAGGGGGTCTCACTTGGCTACTAGATAGAGCCGGATTGGTCATCTTCTCTGCTATTCGAGAAGATGCATATGAGGAGATCACTAGGGAGTTCGTGGTCTCGTTTGAGCATAGCCACGTTGACAGGACCGTTTCTTTCCGGCTGATGGAGAGAAACTATGAGTTTTCTATTAGAGAGTTTGGAGCCTTCTTTGGGTTCCATGAGACCTTCAATGGTTGATTCCCTAGTGGCGTGACACCAAGGATTTCTGGGAGGAGATAGCTATGATATACGCCAGCGAGGACCGCTGGCAACCTGCTGATACCAAGGCTAGGTTGATCTATCACTTAGCCTTGAAGATTGCCCATAGAGTGCTTTTTGAGTGTCTCTTCCCTAGGACGGAGACACCTCAGAAGATCAAGACGTATGACTTGTTTTTGCTTTACTGTATGTTGTAAGGTAGGCCAGTTGACTGTGACACCCTCTTAGCTTCTACTATGAGCAAGCTAAAGAACAAGAGGGCCGGCAACATTGGATACGGTGGGATGGTCACCCACCTTACTAGGCAGTTAGGGATAGACTTCTCCGCGTGCACCCGCATTGCAGCTAGACCTCTAGGACTTCAGAGCCTCATGACTAGAGGCATCCTCTTACCTAGACATAGACGTCCACCTACAGCTGC
Organism: Fagopyrum homotropicum; assembly: GCA_033239125.1. Classification (NCBI taxonomy): domain Eukaryota; kingdom Viridiplantae; phylum Streptophyta; class Magnoliopsida; order Caryophyllales; family Polygonaceae; genus Fagopyrum; species Fagopyrum homotropicum. The sequence goes on along the minus strand of BSWB01000003.1, from coordinate 88,608,972 downwards.
CATGCCTTGGGAGAGTAGGACAGGTAAAGGGATTGCATGGCTTCCTGAGTATTCCATTATGGTTGGACGCCATAACTGGAAGGAGACATTCGTTGCTATGCATGCGAATAGACTAGTAGCACCGCCCTACGTTCCCCGTGAGCCACCAGTTGTAGAGGAGGAGGAGATGAGAGGAGGTGATGAGTATGAGGGAGGAGGAGGAGAGTATGACTTTGGTGCCTTTCCGGATCAGCCGGATGCAGTTCCCGACCTTCCTAGACACTCTTCCCGTCCCGCTAGAGCTTCAGGTTCTTCCTCTTGCCGTGCTACTGTGAGCGAGAGACCGACATGGATGGCGGATCCTCTTGCTTGGTATAGTACGCAACCGGACTAGATGGGAGCTCCACCACCTTGGCATGCCCAGCCACCACCAGCACCAGCACCGTCAGACGCACCAGCATGGTATAGCCCGCCGCCGGGTAGGTACGAGCAACTGTCGGAGTGGGCCACCGATCTTTCCAGTAGGGTTGGAGCCTTGGAGATCCGTGCAGATGCTAGGGATGCACGAGCCGACGATCATGACCGCATGATGAGAGATATTTACCGCCAACAGTTTGGGCGGAACTATGATCCCGGCTTCTTCCCGTTTCCACCACCACCGGCACCTCAATGACGACCTTGGACGATCTACCGCTTTAGCCACTCCAGCACCGTCTTGTAAGTTCTTTTTCTTTCTTTCTTTTATTTATTTTCTTTTTGAACATTAGGGACAATGTTTGTCTCAAGTATGGGGTGGGGTGTGACTATTCGTTTGTAATAACTCTACTCACTTTGCTTGCTTTGATTGAGACCACCTTGCATGTTTCATTCCATTGTTACACGTTTCATTTTCGTATTGCATGAAAAAGCTTTTGAAAAACCCATAAAAATTGAAAAATTTTGAAAATTTTGTGCTTCTAAGGATAGAGATGACTTCTATGATAATCACTACTTGTGAATTGAGTTTTGATGACAATCGCATGCTTAAACTAATAGTGAATTGAAAAGAAATTGAATGAGTTAATTATTCCTCTTTTGCAAGCTTCATAATGTGAAGAATGTTACCTAAATCATATTGAGAAATCAAGGTTGAAATCACATGACAAGTTCTTATACTTCTTATTGAAATGATTAAGGCAATTCGATTTTCATTCTTCTTTCTTTGATCATTTAGCCCCTCAATGAAATTGTGGCCTCCTTTACCTATCCGGGAATTTGGAGGAGTTGATATTTGGCATGTTTGATGTGGGAGGGCCATGAAAGCAAAATTTTGCATTCAAAGAATAGAAAGAAGTTATAGATTTGGGAAAGTCAATCATGACGATGAGTAACTCGGCACCACTCACATAGCCGGGTGTTTGTGTCTTGCCAAAGTCGGATTGAGCGATATTCCGAGCGGATTATGGTATGTGCATCAAGGGTTTGAGGCATCTCGCAAAATTGAGAACCGCCAATCTCCTAGGCTTCGGTTTTTGTGCACCTTTGTCCATAACTCCAAAAGTAAAGTCGAAAAATAATGTGAAAAGAAGAGAGCAAAGCTCTAAGTTGAAAGTGTTGCGAAATCGCAAGAGAAAAAGAAAAGGGTTGGTTGTCCACTTTCCCGGATTCATGCACGACACTCCTTATAATTTCCTCTCCCCTTCCGCATTCTAGACCTTACTTGAAAGTCCTTAAGATCATGAGAATGCTATATGACTTGGTGATCTAAATTGAAGTTTCTTATGATTGATTATGATAATGTTTGAAGGTTATGATGTTTACATGGAGGTTTGATCAATTCATGAGTTTTCTTTACTCTTTACTCTTTGACTATGTATATGAGAGTCTTATGAACGAATGAAGCAAGGTTTGAGAATGATCTATTGACTAGGAAGCACATTCATCTAAAAGAAGTTTTGTTTTTGAGACTGCAACCATATTTCATCCTAACTTGAGTTTTTAAAGCTTTTGAAAGACCTTGCTTGGGGACAAGCAAGTGGCAAGTATGGGGTATTTTGTTAGCATGAAATATTGTGACATTTTAGGCACGTTTTCTAGATGTATTTCATCCATATTGGTGTTCATTGATAAAGCATTGAAGCAATTGTGAGCTAGTTTATCTATATTGTCGATATAGAGGTCTACATAATCTTTGTGTTGATTGTAGGCGAATAAGAGCTAAAACCGAACGAATTAAGAGAGGATGGAGATGGATTGAGCACATCCAAGGATTGAGGACACCACAAAGAAGCTAAGGAAGATGCTAGGATGAAGAATGGCACAAAACAAAGGGAATTACGAGCAACCTATGCTTCCACGCTCTAAATTACGGCCGTAATGGAGTCCACGCTCTAAACCACGGCCGTGGAACTTAGCAACATGAACGTGGAGCATTCTAGAGAGTTACACGGTATAAAGTACGGTCGTGGAAGTTTTGAAGCGCCGTAATCCAATTCAACGCTCTAAACCACGGGCGTGGAATCCCATATAACCGTGATTTATGCAATCTTTTAACGAATAAAATATAGACACATTGTCTACGCACATGGGCTGGACACTTATTATATCTTCCCCTATAAAAGGACTGAAGGAGGGAGATTTCATGACCTTCTCTTACGCTTACTTGCACGTGCCTAGGGTTCCAGTTGGACGTGCGGAGATTGCCATTTTGCAACGGAGATTTGCAAAAGCTTGGAGATTTGGAAGTTACGCTTTGTCCTGAGGTTTGATTAGAAGACGGATTGACATCCCGTTCTTCGTTCTTATCAAGGATTGTGATTTGTTTGTGTTATTCCAAATCTGATATACATCATTACCTTGTTTGTGGATTTGAGATTGATTTGAAGTTTATTGAAGGTTTTCGAAGGTTTTCATCTTTCATATTTCTTAATCTTGAATTTGATATCATAATGAATGTTGTTGGCTAAAACCCTTTAGCAATTCTAAGGTGAAGGGTTAATAGTTGTGGCTTAGATAATGATAGATCGATCGTAAACAGATTGGACCCTGAGAGTTAGAGAGATTCGCCGACGAGCTAGAATCACGGCCTGTTCTTGAGGTTCCACGGCCGTGGAACTCAAGATCCACCCGTAATTTTCCCTAGTTTACGAATATTGCTTTTACTTTGATCCAAGGTTAAAGATTTCCTTTAACCTAGTCTTGGCTTGCCTTTTCTAGGTAGTAGTGAAGCCTCAACAACCTCTACTTCGATTTCGAGTATCACAACCTTAATTGGTTTAGTTAGTCTTGATCCTTGGATTACAAGTTTGGGTATTTGATATTAATTCTTGTCTTTAGATCCTTTCTATACTGAAGCCTCAACAACCTTTATAGAGAGTGTCTTTAGATAAGTCATATAAAGCCTTGGTACTTCACCGTACATTGCTTTACCTTAGCATAACTTTGCAACTCTTAACTCTGTCTTTATTTCTTTAGTATATCTTGAATCGATTGCCACAGGTAGATACCTGGATCTTTAGGGTTGTTGTTTTCCCAATATTTGCAAAGCTCATACATTTACTTGCTTGACGATCTATAATTGGATTTAACCCCCCAAATCCCTGTGTTCGATACTCTGGAATTCTTGCTTAACTACGTCGATCCGTACACTGCGGGTTCGCTTGCTTGATTTCTAGTTTTATAAATTTAAGACTTATTTGCACGCACGCTAAGTGGCGAACAAGCGGTTGTGATAGGGAATCGGCAATAGCGTCTTAACTTCTCATAGTAGATAGTACGACAAGATCTTCTACAATAATAAGATATTTTTTATCTAGGAAGATCTTCTGAATAAGAAACCTTTAAGTAATCGATGCATCGGTTCATCATGATATCTGAAGACTATGTCTGAGAGCTTGTACATGGGGTTAGTTACCCATTTAGATGTAATTAAGAAATGTATGTACCAAGATAATGATGATATACGTAAGAAGTAGTTTTTCAATCAAGGGTGAATTTTATCATGTGAGTACAAGTTAGGGACTCATAATGATCCATTACCTTGAAGTAGTTTTGTGATGGATTTAGAATCAATCATCAATCGGGTTTATGACGAGTGTTAGATCATCAGACTGATTCTTTTTAGGACGCATACCAATGGTGATGCATAAAATAAAACACTAGCAAGGAACCATGCTACGTATAGGAATGATAAAGTAGGTAACACACATGCACAATATCATGCAGGACGAAAGTTAGTTACGTGGTGCCGTGAAGAATGTCATCATTTGTTAATGATCGAGTTTCTAGTCAATCATTGCAAAAGACCATCGGGATTCTTCTAGAGTTATTCAAGCTTGATCATTCCCGAGTTAATTATGTGGTGTTCAAAGGCTTTCCGGTTCAAAGCTTTGGTCAATATGTCAAGTATCTAATCACCCTATCTTACAAAACTCCATTTGAATAACTCATTTATCAACATTATCACGTAAGAAGTGATAGCTTATTTCAATATTTTGTTCGAGAATATTACACAGGTTTTTTAGAAATATTGACACCACTTGTATTATCACACATAACAGGAATAGAGTTGTAAGAGAGATATAAATCACCAAGTTGTTGCTTGAGCGATAGTAATTGTGCACAACATGACGTGGCAACAATGTACTGAAGTTTAACTGTTGAGAGGGAAACCAAATGATGTTGCTTTGATGCCCATTAGATTAAGCAAGGACCAAAGAACTAAGAAGTTCCAGAGGTACTTTTTCGATCAAGCACATTTCCAACATAGTCAACATTAGAGAACCCCATAAGATTGAATGAGCATAGTCGGGGGTACCATAGACATAGATCGTTATTTCTCTTGATGTAGCGAATAATTTTCTTAACAACTAGTTCCCCTTTTCATCAAAATCTAACTTTGTGTTGGCAGAGATAGGAGTGTTGATGGATTTAGATTTAGTGAGTTTGAACTTCTTGTGGACCTCTTCAGTAATTACATTGATTGACTCGGGTTCCGTCAAGCACTTGTATTACCTAAAGTCCAAGGAAGAATCTAAGTTCCCCTATGAGACTCATTCAAACACTTGATTAAGCTATTTTTTGTACCCTCGATATGCCTCTTATTGCCGACATTCAACCACCACAAATATTCCACGTTCTAGTTACAGTTCCTTTATAATCCTCGCTCTTGGTTACTTTTCTTATCTACACTCATCCATAGACAACCAACACATGCACGTTCTCGACTATCACCGGTTAGCTTATAGATGACCTTCTCCAAGTTCAAAGGCTCACCATTCTTCTTACCCTCTATGTTACCATATTCCTGAAGTCTACCTTCTCAGGGTATTCTGCCTTAAACTTCACTAGCTCATTTTACTCTACTTCTAACTCGCGTCCCTCTTGGTTGGTATCTTACGTCTTTCGATCCAAGCTCCTTGTTTCATTTTTCATCTTTTCAAAATCATCATCCTCACACACTCCTCCTCATTAGCGTTGTTCAGTCTCATCTCAATGACGGAAAACGATTGACTCCACAAGGTAATTCTACTATGTGAACCTTCTCCTCGTAGTCCTCCTGGATTTATATCTTTAGTTATCCACGGTTCTTCTCGAAGAACATAAGTTCGTTCTCTCCTTTGGTATCGTCGTCGTTCGATCATCGCCTCTTTAGAACCGCTTTTACAATTTAATGTTGCTCCCCTTTCTTGTATTTCTCCCATCTTGATCCCCCTTAAGTCGTCTCGAGTTTTCTTTTACTTGGTTGCCCTTTGTTTACATCATCTTTACTCCTCCTCTTCGACATCCTCTTAAATAAGTACAAGAACTCCAAGGTGTTTGCCCGAACGTAGCTTTCAACTCGATACTTGAGCATATTCGTCCTCGTATGTACACTATCCTATGTCAAACAAAGTCGTCCAAGGGCGATGATATCGTACAATCATCTTTTCTATTAGGTCCCATAACTCCATATGCTACTACTATATATAATAAGAATACGTATACACAACTATATATGTCCTAAGTCCATATCACTACCAATATAACACATCCAGCATTTAATCCACAATATAAGGTCCCATAACATATAACCGTCCCCATATATAACTATACACATATATTCAGTTCATAACGGAACTTACAATCACTAAGATACACATCAATAACATCATGCATAACTACAAACCTCATATCCATATCTATATATACATATCAAAATCTAATAAGCTAAGTTGCCGAGATCTGCGAATGGAGTAGTGGTCCGTACATTCTACCCCGACTCATGCATGTGATTTTGAAAATGAAAAATCATTTTAAACTTAGAACCCTTGAGGGTTCTATTTCCCTATATTCGACCTTTAGAAGATTGTGAGTGCCATTGTTGTCAACCTAGGGATCTGATACCACTTTTGTAACACCCCGAATCCGCGGGACTCAAGATGCTATGGGTGGAGACCTCACAATGGGTCCCAGCCCTTAGCTTGACAACAATTTCACTTGACCATTTCAACATAGCACAAATAAGGCAAAACCAAAATTCCTTTTAATGCAAATGATAAGAAACCCGAAGGAAAACAACAAAAGACTTCAGGTGATATACAAAACAAAGACTAAACGCCATACACGCGGCACATAAAAAACAATAACGGAAGAACAAAACACAACCCGAGTCCAACCAAAACCCCTCCTAAAATGTATGGAACCCTTGCTGCCCACTCATTCGGATCTCTTTGCCGCATCCTAACCTGTAAGGCAATCTTTAACAATCGGTATAAAACTGTTAGCTCTTATTTGAAGCATTAAAATCAATGGGAAAGGCACAAACACAAGTAAATAATCATAAACACACAACATACCCAAAAGCACATCAATCAGGTTTATTATCTTTATTATTATTAAGTCATATCCCGTTCAAATTCAACTACTTTTGTGACACGACAATCTCCCGAAATTCGCCTCGATCCCCATTTCCGGCATGGAATGGTACGGATGGCTCCGACCGTCTAACCAGCATGGCTAGTCGCCGAGAACCTCCTAGCTCTACGCAAGAGCTAGGCAGTGATGTCAACGCCCGTTATCATACACTTGGGCCAAATATTATAAGGGTCAGTGGTCCTATTTCTAGTTTAGTTGTTATAAATAACAAAGAATAAACACACACCACCAAACACACATCAATACTAATACAAGGAATATGAATTAAGTAAGTCCGGAGAATTACCTTATCACCAAACTCAACTCACAAAACTCTCACTTCTCTTGGGAAGGAGTCCACAACGTGCTTACAACAAGATAAGTATATCAACAACTCGCTAAACTCAAGAAGTCTACGACTTCAACACAAATTATCTACGAGAGATCATTTAACTCACATTCTAGGACCGCATCATAGAATCTCTCATGCTCACATCACACTCAACACAAGCTATAAGTCCTTAGACTTCTAGACCCTATGATCTCGCAAGATCATAACCCGTAACACATACTAGGATATACATGCCTAGTGTCAACAATCTCAACGGTATCAACACTATGCTAGGATATACATATTCTAGCCCATAATCTTAACAACCATATACTCCAATTCTCAAACCTCACAAGCCTCACAAGATAACATCAACACCTCAAGCTTATAATCAATATCAATCCATCAAACCTTATCAAATCCTCACAACTCACCTAAGGTTGAAAGCCACTACTTGGCATTCTCACTAGGTTATGCTAGATCCAACCTCGAATGATACTAATACTGAACATAACATGATCGAGGAAGGAGGTACTCACACGACGTCAAAGGGCGGAAGTCGATGAATGGATGTCGAATTTGGACTCACTAGGCTTTGATCCGGACGCTTCCGAACATAATACCAAAACTATAAAAATTTAGCTTATACGCTAAATTTTGATATACTACATAGAATATATAACTATAAGGATAATCCTCGTAATACAAATCCGAGTTTAAAATCTTAAAAACTTTTTCCGGGCAATTTATACAATTTTAGAAACTTGGTCATAATCCGCAATTAAATCTTTGGGCCATAAATCCAAAATAAATCCAACAAAGGGAACAATAGTTAAATCATAAAAGTTGGGACATAAACTGTAAATAAGAAATCAGGCCAAAATCTGTAATTAATCAATGAGGGCATAATTGCAAAAATCAAAATTGTGGGTGATAAATGTAAATACAAAGTAAGGGTACAATTTGAAATTAAAAATAAAATAGGGGGGCAATTAATAAAGGAGAAATGGTTTTTTAAACCCAATACACTGGTTCCTTGGAAAGGTGAAGGGTAGGGTGGCGGCAAGTCAGAGGAGAGAGCAACGAGATGCGGTTGCGAGGAGGCAGGGCAGGCGGCAGCGAGCAGGGCTTCTCCGGCTAGCATCAAGGTTGACAGTGGGTTCGGCATTGACAGAGACAACCACAGGCGGTAGTGGCAGGCGGCGGCTTTCCGGAGACATTCCTGGCGGCTGCAGATGAGGATCGACAGAGACAACGCAAGGGGTGAGATGGTGGCTCTAGCGACTGAGATGCCGACAGTTCCCAAATGGGCTCCCTCTGGTTGATGCATTCGGGCGGGAGTGGTTCCCGACGGTGGTTGCAACCACGTAGAGAGAGAGAGAGAGATAGGCGAGGCTTTGGCGGTTCCGGCATCAAATGTGAAGGCAAAGGCGAGGTAAGCAACGTTATGCTCCTTCCGGTGGTATTAAAATTGTGTTGCTTGTGGGAGATATGGTGGACTGACCGCCAAGAGAGACACAGAAGGAGATTGTGCAGGGTTGTTGTTGAGTGGAGTTGTGATAGTATGAATTATAGTCTATATTTTGGGGTTTGTTTGGACGTTTTATCTTTCATAATCTGCATGTTTGTATGTACATTATGTGATTTTACTACCATTTCATCTACCTTTGTGAGGATCGAGGTCTACACCTAGTTTTGTTGTAATTGCAGGTAAAATGGTACGTTTTGCATCTAAAAGGAGCAAAAGGAGTCATGAGTCATTTGGAGCTACATCCAGGAAGCATAGCCATGGATTAAAGATTTACTTTGGACCAGTTTTGAGAGATTTCACATTCAGTTGTGACTCACCTCGGTTGACCAGAGATTCATCTCGACCGAGGTGATCCAGAGACGCCGACTCGACCGAGGCGAACACCTAGGACGCGGCGAGAATATTTTATTCTTGGCTGAGATCTTTTAAAATTGGAAAGTGATCTTATATTTTTGGGCTTGGCTCCTGGAAGGAAGGAGATATGCAGAATCATATATTTTACCTATATTTATGGGAAAATATCTTTCTAAGATTTATTATCTTTGGAGGGTTATTTTCCTATAAAAAGGGTTGGATTTCCACAATTCTGAGAGCTCGCATACAGGACGCTATACCGTCGATCAGGGTTTATAGCACGCAGCAGCAACAATCTACTCCAGTTGGGAGAGATTCGAAGAACCTTTTTGAAGATTGAAGGAAGATTGAAGTCCATAGCTTTTATAGCTTTTTGGAGGGTTTTGTAAGATTGTCTTCAATTCCCTCACTTGTTGTCTTGTCTTGTTGGATTGCTATCCAAGGAACGTTTTTGTTGTGATATTTGATTCAGTTATTGAAGTCTTTTCCTTAAATTCTTCTTTGTTCAAATATTCACCTTCTTCCCATATATTTAATACTTTTATAATGATGATGAGTGGCTAATTTCCTTGTGTGATTCTAGGGTGATTAGCTGAAGGTTGTGGGAAAAACAATGATAGAATAATCTTAGATCTCAGTAGGATCCTGAAAGTTCGAGTCTTTAACCTTAACCCTAAGCATCTCGTTCAGTCGATGAACATCTCGGCCGGGGTGGAATCTAGCTAACCGAGGTGACTTATTTGATCCTAAACTGAGAGTTAAGTGTTAGAGTTTGCCAAATCCTATTCTTATTACACCTTTCCTGGTCCAAAGCAAGCTTAGGATGAGACTTACCCGGTAATTCCTTAGTTTGTGTACCGACGATCATAAGTATAGGTAATAAAGGGTTATCCTTTATTGGGGTTTGAGTGTGCTTCCATCCCGTCTTTGTGAGTTAGCCTGAGACTTACCCGGTAAAGGTTGATTCTATTCCCTTAGATGGTATGTTAGTTTGAGGTTATAGTTCTTTATCTTAATTCTTTGAGACTTACCCGGTAATAGGAGTTACGGTTTAGGATTAGTGTGTAGTGAGACTTACCCGGTGATCTACCCCACTTTAGAAACACCTTCCCCATGCAAAAACCTCAGCTTTGTCCGCTTATCTATAGATCTTGAGTTGGAACCACAACTAGATGCTTTATTCCCTAGAATTGCATGTTTGCTTTATTGACTTCTTATTCATCTTTGATTGTGTTAATCACTCTTGTGGTTAGTATTGACATAAGCACACCGTATTGACTTTGTTTCACCGAGTCCCTGTGATCGACCCCTGGAATTTTCTTGCTTTTACTACGATTGACCATTACACTGCGGGTTCGCATCCTTGTTTTAAGCTTAAGTCTAGGGATATAAATTTAAAGCTTGCACACACCGTTTGGAGCGAACAAGTTTTTGGCGCCGTTGCCGGGGACTTGGTTTAGACCGAGCCGGTACGGTTTGCTCTTGGGGCGATTGCCCCGTTTCATCTAACCACTCTACTTGAGTGACTTTTGCAGATTCTTTCTTAGGTATATGCGAAGAACCCGCGCTGGGAAGGAAATCGTTCCTTACGATCCCGAACCAGAAAAGACATACAAGCGACGCTTAAGAGAAGCGAAGATGGCCCAACAAGACGATTGTGATCTTGCAGCCCAATTGAAAGAGGCGCTAGAGCTGCTACGCCTCAGCAAGGAAGAACTCAGGCAAGAGTAAGAAGAGAATCGCACCAAGACTGCAACAATCGAAGCTGAGATAGCAGTCATACGAGACCAGATTCTACTTCGACCGAGGGAAGATCCTCCTGCTGATCCTCGACCGATGCAAGATCCAGTACCTGACGCCCCGGCCGATGTACTTCCACCTCGGATGCCAGTCCGAGATGTTCTTCTTGCAGGAATCCCACAAACCCTAGGTCAAAGGATGGACCCTAATCAGCAGCTGAGGCGTCCAGGAGTGAACCTAGGAGATCCAGCAGATCATGACTACGAACTTCGACCGCAAGTTCTAGCCATGATTCGCCAATGCCAATTCGGAGGGCTAGAGAAAGAGTCGCCGCATCAACATCTTCAAAACTACGAGATCTTGATGGAAACCCTGCGACCTCCTAGAATTGAGAATAACAACTACAAGCTAAGACCTTTTTACTTTTCTTTAAAAGATAGAGCTCTTACTTGGTATCAATCTCTTCCTCCAGGAAAAATTAGCACATGGGAGGAGATGACTACGGAATTCTTGACCAAATTCTTTCCCCCCTCAAAGACCGCTGAAATGAGAGGGAAGATCAACGCTTTCATTATGAAGGACAAGGAGAGCTTGTCCAAATCTTGGGAGCGGTTCAAGGATATCCTCTTGGATTGCCCACATCATGGGATTCCAAAGATCGAGTTGTTGGAAATCTACTTCAAAGGGCTGGACGGAAGCACCCAGTTCAATCTCCAACTACTCTCCGCCGGTACCTTCATGGACATGGCAATTGATGAGGCTTGGGACTTCATTGAGAAGCAAGCCTTGCACATGGAGAAATATACCCACCAAGCAGCTGAAGGTGGAGTTAAAAGAGTCAACTTTCAAGAGACTCAATCCAACAACAATCAACTCACGTCTTTGACGAATGACGTGAAGCAATTGAAGGAGCTCTTGATGGCTCAAACTAAGAAGGAAGAGCAAGGGCAAAGGAACAACAACAGTAACGGGTACCGTAACAACAACAACGGTCCCCGAAACAACAACTACAACAACAACAATAGAGGATCTAATAGTAACAACTGGAGGGCAAATAACCAAAACTACGGTAACAATCATTCAAACCCCAACTCTAATGATTCCTCTAACCCTTTCCTCTCTTCCCCTTCTTCTTCTTCTACTCCATTGAAAAGCCAAGGGCAAGGATCAAGTTCGTCTCAGCCAGAAAAGAAAGACGCAGTTCTGGAGGCAATCTTGATCAAGCTTAGCGCTATGGAGAATTCTATGACTTCATTTTCGAGGGCCCAAAAGTCCTTCGAACAACAACTTGCTAATAGGGCGAATGAAGCGCCAAGAGATCCAGGGAAGCTTCCAGCAAAGACGGAAACTAACCCTAAGGGCCAGTGCATGGCCATAACGACGAGAAGTGGACTCAAAACTGCAGATTCAGTACCTCGCTCGACGTAGACCACCTCGGTCCAGATCCAGTCGAAGAACACCTCGACCGAGATGCCAACCGAGACGAAGCAACAGAAAGCAGGAGAGATGACAGAAACTTATGTTCCACCTCCTGCATACAAACCACCACTCCCGTTCCCTCAGTCCAGAGCCAGAGCACATCTAGACAAGCACTTTGGTAAGTTTCTTGACTTGATGAATAAGCTACATATTAACATTCCTTTCCTTGATGCTATTTTAGGTATGCCCGCCTATGGGAAGTTCTTAAAAGAAATCTTATCAAGGAAGAGGAAGCTGGAGGATGTTGGTGAAGTTAGGATGACATCTAAATCTTCGGAGCTTATCAAAATCATGAAGGAAAAGATGCCACCTAAGTTGAGAGATCCCGGCTCATTTTGTATTCCCATTTAAGTTGGGGATGTCACTTGTGAAGCTCTTTGTGATCTAGGAGCCAGCGTGAGCATCATTCCGCTGGAGCTATGCACAAAGATCGGTCTTGGAGAGCCCAAGCCGGTCAAGATCCGGCTTTACATGGCAGATCGCTCCATTACCCATCCAGTGGGCATTTTAGAAGACGTTCCGGTCAAGTTAGGTAACTTCTATCTACCATAGATTTTGTTGTACTTGACATTCCCGCAGATTATCATGTTCCTATTATTCTCGGGAGGCCATTTCTAGCAACTTCGGGTTGCAACGTGGATTACAAGAACGCCAAGTTGAAATTCAACGTTGGTGGCGATGAGGTGGAGTTCGCGCTACTTGCAGCCATGAAAGGGGAGCAACTAACTGATGATATCTTCAACATCTACAATGAAGAAGAATCAAGAGAATTGGTGAGCTCTATCCTTATTAAAGATCCACTCGAAAGAGTTATTAGCTTCAGTTTAATGGAGGAAGGTATAGATGCTTCTTGTGATGCAGATATACGGAGCTTGAAGGCACTGGAAGAGGATCCAGGAGCTAAAACTGAGAAGCTAATCCAGGAGACGAAGATCTCCAGTCTCGGATCCAGTAGCAATACCTCGACCGAGGCACTTTCTGGACTGAGCGAGGTGACCGGAGAACACCTCGGTCAACGCCTATGCGCCTCGACCGAGGTCGATGGCGAGATGATGTCAACTGAGATTGCTGAGAATAACAAATTTCTTACTCCCTCCTCTGATGAATAATCCACTGTTGGTGGAGCATTTCATCCACAAACTTTCTGATAATAAAGGTCCTTGGTACGCTGATATTGTGAACTATCTTGTTTGCCAGGAGATACCGCCCGGATTGACGTACTCTCAAAAGAAAAGATTCTTCAAGGAAGTACGACATTACTACTGGGACGAGCCGCTGCTATTCAAGCGCGGACCGGATGGGATGCTTCGAAGGTGCGTTCCGGAGGATGAAGTTAATAGCGTCATAAGGCATTGTCATTCACTTCCTTGTGGGGGGCATGCTAGCACCGATAAAACATGCGCTAAGGTATTGCGTTCCGGTTTCTTTTGGCCTACATTATTTAAGGATGTGCAATCTTTTGTTGTCTCTTGTGATGTATGCCAAAGAACAGGGAACTTATCAAGGAGGAACGAGATGCCACTTAATAACATCCAAGATGTGGAAATCTTTGATGTATGGGGGATTGACTTCATGGGACCTTTCCCATCCTCCGGAGGAAACCTCTACATTCTCCTTGCAGTTGATTACGTCTCTAGATGGGTTGAAGCCATTGCTTCTCCCACTAACGACGCCAAAGTGGTTGTGAAGTTCTTGAATAGAACTATCTTTCCACGATTTGGAACTCCACGCATCATCATTAGCGATGGAGGAACGCATTTCATCAACCGGAAGTTCAAAGCACTTCTATCGAAGTATGGGGTAACCCACAAGGTATCAACTGCTTATCACCCTCAAACTAGTGGACAGGTCGAGATCTCGAATAGAGAAATCAAGGCAATTTTGGAGAAGACCGTCTCTAGAACGAGGAAGGATTGGTCCATGAAGTTGGACGATGCTCTTTGGGCGTACAGGACCGCATTCAAGACTCCCATAGGTACCACTCCTTATAATTTGGTATATGGGAAGTCTTGCCATTTGCCCGTTGAATTGGAACACAAGGCATATTGGGCTATCAAATGGTTGAATTTCGATATCAAAGAGGCTGGTGAGAAGCGACTATTGGAACTTAACGAGCTGGAGGAGCTGCGTTTGAACGCTTATGAGAATGCCAAAATCTACAAGGAAAGGACGAAGAGATGGCATGACAAGCGTATCGTCCCAAAGGAGCTTAACGAAGGAGACTTAGTTCTACTCTTCAACTCCCGCCTCCGCCTTTTTCCAGGCAAGTTGAAATCTAGATGGACCGGGCCTTACGTTGTGAAACATGTTTTCCCTCATGGTGTAGTTGAGATATGGGGCGAAACTAGCGGAAGCTTCAAGGTCAACGGTCATAGACTTAAGAAATACCAACCGGAAACGCCGGTTGAGGAGGTTGCACCAATATACCTCATTTGAGACGCATCATGGTCCAGCTAGCGACCTTAAATCAAGCGCTTCTTGGGAGGCAACCCAAGGTATTGCTCTCTTTTCCCGTTTTCTAGTCTAGTTTAGATAGTTTTTATTTTTGCTTTGCTTTGCTTTGTTTTTGGCGTTCTGGACAGACAACAGGGAATATCTAAGGAAGGAGCATAATTGGAAGGACGGAAGTTCGAGATTCTGAGAAGACAGAAGCACCTCGGTTACTGTCAGAGCACCTCGACCGAGTTGATTCTTGAGCAACCGAGGCGACTAGGGTTTCTGCAGAACCACCTCGGTCCGTACCACCTCGGTCCGGTCGAGACCATCTCGACCGAGGTGACAGCAGATCCAGGAACGGTATAAATTGGGAAAAAATTTATTTTTACCTTTTTATCTTCTTCACCTCGACCGCGGCGACAGTCCACTTCGCTCTCTCTCGTTCCTTGCTCGTTTTCGAAGATTTCTGCTTCTAAACTGTGATTGAAGGGTAGAGGAATCGATTGCAACGACAGATCTGCAAAGAAATCGAGCGAATCGACCGAAACGAGGTAAAACAAGTCGAAACCCTAACTCGTTCGTTCGCTTTGATTTGGGCTTTGGTTGCCCCTGATTTTGCTGAAAAAGGATTTAAGTACCCCTTAGGAAGCAATTGTAGTGATTTTGGGGGGAAAGAACTGAATTTCTGAGAGTTGGAATCGCAACTGTTTTGCCTCGGTCCGGTCGAACTGCATCTCGACCGAGGTGTTCTTGAGTCTTGTCAGCAACCGAGGTGGTCTGACAGTGCTGAGTAAGAATGAGTTCCGATCGTCGTCTAGCCTTGAGAGACAGATCCTCCCCCTCCCCTTCTTCTTCTTCTTCCCGTCCTTACCGCCCGGTTATCCACGAGAGATGCCGGGTAGACTATGAGCGGATAGCTAGCCGTCCAGTTATCGCACCACGATTTCTGGACGTGTCGGCTTTTGATTGCCTAGGGTTAGATGCTGACCTTAGGAGGATGATTGCTACTGTCGGGCTGGATCAGTTTACTGAGATCCGAGCCCCAGCTTACTTGGAGCCGACCTTAGAGTTTGTTAGCTCCTTCTCCTACCTCCCCACAGACCGGTCTGTGAAGTACCGGTTGATGAACCGGAACTTCATAGTTCCTTTAGAGATATGGAGAGAGATTTTTGGTTTCTCTGAGCCCACCGCCACTGATTTCCCCTCCCGATCCGTAGCTAGGGAGTTCTGGGGGCAGATTGCCCATATTACCAAGCACGCAGACAGATGGCGCCCTGGAGATTCCAGGGAGAAGGTCATCTTCCACCCAGCTTTCAGACTAGCCCACAGGATTTTCAACGAGACACTTCTGGCGCATACTGAGATGCCCCAGAAGATCAGACAGGGCGAGCTCTTCAGCCTCCACTGCATGGTTACAGGAGGTTTCCCAGACTTTGGCTTGCTCTTGGCAGAGGATCTGCACAAGATCAAGGCCAAAGCGAAGGGAGACATTTGTTGCGGAGGTCGAGTCACCCACATTTCTACTTATCACGGGATGGACCTCAGTGTTTGCACGATGGCGGCGGCTCCGAAGCCGCTGGGATTACAGGAGATGATCACACGGAGGATTCTGGTTCCCCGTGGTTTGACCACTCCATACGTCGCCATGCCTTGGGAGCGGACTGCACCTCAGGGGATCCGCTGGTCTGCACAGTTCACAGTCTTTGACCAGCAGTACTGGCAGACAGCTTGGGCTCCTCTGATGGAGGATCATAGAGAGGCAGCAGCTGCCCCTGCTGAGGAGGAGGAGGAGGATGACGACGACGAGGAGACGATGGATGAGAGAGATGGTGGTGTCCCGATGGATACAGGGACAGATACTGCGGGTACGAGCGCGCCACCGATCATCGACTTGGATGATGAGGAGGATACTGAGCCAGCACCTGCTGCACCTCCTGCTAGATCTGCTAGGCGTCGGACACGCCGTCATAGAGACACTGAGGCTCATCGTCGGATCGATGATCTGACTGACCAGATGATAGATTCTTATGCTGCCCTTACTGTGGACATGCATGAGAGATTCGCCGCCCAGCACCGACACCTTGACAGCTGGACTCAGCAGATGTTAGAGGGGCAGCACTATCAGCGTAGGATGATGGAGCTGCAGTTCCAGCAGACTATGGGCTATCCGTTCGACCCGACACAGTATCAGTATGTGCCACCACCACCACCGCCGGATCAGGATTATTGAGGAGCTGCAGGATTTTCTTTATTTTCTTTTATGTAGTTCGGCCATTTATCCGGTGAGTACTCTCATGATTAGACTTTTTATTTGACCCACTGGGACAGTGTGTCCCAAGTATGGGGTGTTTGTACTTATCTGACTACGTGATGTATTTATTCGACTACCTTTTGATGTATGACACTTTATTTATCGGATATTTTCATATTTATGCTTCAGTTACCTTTATATGATTATCTGATATTACATGCATACCTACAGGTTATTTGATTGAGAAAAACGGCGAAACTAAAAAAAAAAAAAAAACTTTTTTTGACCTCGACCGGGGAGATTCTGGCCAAACGAGGCATTTCACCTCGGTTGAACCAGGAAGACCTCGACCGAGGTAGGTTACTGAGAGTTTTCGAAAACGATTTTCTTTTTTTTTGTGTTACTTATCTGGATATGATCTCAGTGAAGATTCTGTTTACCTACTGGTTTTAAATTCTTTATGTGTTTGAAAGGTTTTATAATATGTTTAAGTTGCTAAATGCTTTGTTTGAAATTATTGGCATGTTTAATACTTTGTTTTTATCCAAATTATGTTGAATTTGAAGGTTGACACTGCAGGTTAAGTTCTCTCACCTTCTTCTTGGAAAGATCAAGGCAATTCATTCTCTTCTTCTTCTTCTTCTTGATCATGCTTAGCCCCTCATATGCATTTTGCCCCCCTTTACCTATCCGGGAATTTGGAAGCAAGCGAAGTGGTGAAAGCAAGTGAAGTAAAGTTGAGAAGTGGTTGGAAGTGAAAGTGTTAGAAAGCAATAATAGGTTTGGGGAAGTCAATCATGAAGATGAGTAACTCGGCACCATTCACATAGCCGGGTGTTTGTGTCTTGCCAAAGTCGGATTGAGCGATATTCCTAACGGGTCATGGTATGTGCATCAAGGGTTTGATGCATCCCGACGGTGGTTGCAACCACGTAGAGAGAGAGAGAGAGATAGGCGAGGCTTTGGCGGTTCCGGCATCAAATGTGAAGGCAAAGGCGAGGTAAGCAACGTTATGCTCCTTCCGGTGGTATTAAAATTGTGTTGCTTGTGGGAGATATGGTGGACTGACCGCCAAGAGAGACACAGAAGGAGATTGTGCAGGGTTGTTGTTGAGTGGAGTTGTGATAGTATGAATTATAGTCTATATTTTGGGGTTTGTTTGGACGTTTTATCTTTCATAATCTGCATGTTTGTATGTACATTATGTGATTTTACTACCATTTCATCTACCTTTGTGAGGATCGAGGTCTACACCTAGTTTTGTTGTAATTGCAGGTAAAATGGTACGTTTTGCATCTAAAAGGAGCAAAAGGAGTCATGAGTCATTTGGAGCTACATCCAGGAAGCATAGCCATGGATTAAAGATTTACTTTGGACCAGTTTTGAGAGATTTCACATTCAGTTGTGACTCACCTCGGTTGACCAGAGATTCATCTCGACCGAGGTGATCCAGAGACGCCGACTCGACCGAGGCGAACACCTAGGACGCGGCGAGAATATTTTATTCTTGGCTGAGATCTTTTAAAATTGGAAAGTGATCTTATATTTTTGGGCTTGGCTCCTGGAAGGAAGGAGATATGCAGAATCATATATTTTACCTATATTTATGGGAAAATATCTTTCTAAGATTTATTATCTTTGGAGGGTTATTTTCCTATAAAAAGGGTTGGATTTCCACAATTCTGAGAGCTCGCATACAGGACGCTATACCGTCGATCAGGGTTTATAGCACGCAGCAGCAGCAATCTACTCCAGTTGGGAGAGATTCGAAGAACCTTTTTGAAGATTGAAGGAAGATTGAAGTCCATAGCTTTTATAGCTTTTTGGAGGGTTTTGTAAGATTGTCTTCAATTCCCTCACTTGTTGTCTTGTCTTGTTGGATTGCTATCCAAGGAACGTTTTTGTTGTGATATTTGATTCAGTTATTGAAGTCTTTTCCTTAAATTCTTCTTTGTTCAAATATTCACCTTCTTCCCATATATTTAATACTTTTATAATGATGATGAGTGGCTAATTTCCTTGTGTGATTCTAGGGTGATTAGCTGAAGGTTGTGGGAAAAACAATGATAGAATAATCTTAGATCTCAGTAGGATCCTGAAAGTTCGAGTCTTTAACCTTAACCCTAAGCATCTCGTTCAGTCGATGAACATCTCGGCCGGGGTGGAATCTAGCTAACCGAGGTGACTTATTTGATCCTAAACTGAGAGTTAAGTGTTAGAGTTTGCCAAATCCTATTCTTATTACACCTTTCCTGGTCCAAAGCAAGCTTAGGATGAGACTTACCCGGTAATTCCTTAGTTTGTGTACCGACGATCATAAGTATAGGTAATAAAGGGTTATCCTTTATTGGGGTTTGAGTGTGCTTCCATCCCGTCTTTGTGAGTTAGCCTGAGACTTACCCGGTAAAGGTTGATTCTATTCCCTTAGATGGTATGTTAGTTTGAGGTTATAGTTCTTTATCTTAATTCTTTGAGACTTACCCGGTAATAGGAGTTACGGTTTAGGATTAGTGTGTAGTGAGACTTACCCGGTGATCTACCCCACTTTAGAAACACCTTCCCCATGCAAAAACCTCAGCTTTGTCCGCTTATCTATAGATCTTGAGTTGGAACCACAACTAGATGCTTTATTCCCTAGAATTGCATGTTTGCTTTATTGACTTCTTATTCATCTTTGATTGTGTTAATCACTCTTGTGGTTAGTATTGACATAAGCACACCGTATTGACTTTGTTTCACCGAGTCCCTGTGATCGACCCCTGGAATTTTCTTGCTTTTACTACGATTGACCATTACACTGCGGGTTCGCATCCTTGTTTTAAGCTTAAGTCTAGGGATATAAATTTAAAGCTTGCACACACCGTTTGGAGCGAACAAGTTTTTGGCGCCGTTGCCGGGGACTTGGTTTAGACCGAGCCGGTACGGTTTGCTCTTGGGGCGATTGCCCCGTTTCATCTAACCACTCTACTTGAGTGACTTTTGCAGATTCTTTCTTAGGTATATGCGAAGAACCCGCGCTGGGAAGGAAATCGTTCCTTACGATCCCGAACCAGAAAAGACATACAAGCGACGCTTAAGAGAAGCGAAGATGGCCCAACAAGACGATTGTGATCTTGCAGCCCAATTGAAAGAGGCGCTAGAGCTGCTACGCCTCAGCAAGGAAGAACTCAGGCAAGAGTAAGAAGAGAATCGCACCAAGACTGCAACAATCGAAGCTGAGATAGCAGTCATACGAGACCAGATTCTACTTCGACCGAGGGAAGATCCTCCTGCTGATCCTCGACCGATGCAAGATCCAGTACCTGACGCCCCGGCCGATGTACTTCCACCTCGGATGCCAGTCCGAGATGTTCTTCTTGCAGGAATCCCACAAACCCTAGGTCAAAGGATGGACCCTAATCAGCAGCTGAGGCGTCCAGGAGTGAACCTAGGAGATCCAGCAGATCATGACTACGAACTTCGACCGCAAGTTCTAGCCATGATTCGCCAATGCCAATTCGGAGGGCTAGAGAAAGAGTCGCCGCATCAACATCTTCAAAACTACGAGATCTTGATGGAAACCCTGCGACCTCCTAGAATTGAGAATAACAACTACAAGCTAAGACCTTTTTACTTTTCTTTAAAAGATAGAGCTCTTACTTGGTATCAATCTCTTCCTCCAGGAAAAATTAGCACATGGGAGGAGATGACTACGGAATTCTTGACCAAATTCTTTCCCCCCTCAAAGACCGCTGAAATGAGAGGGAAGATCAACGCTTTCATTATGAAGGACAAGGAGAGCTTGTCCAAATCTTGGGAGCGGTTCAAGGATATCCTCTTGGATTGCCCACATCATGGGATTCCAAAGATCGAGTTGTTGGAAATCTACTTCAAAGGGCTGGACGGAAGCACCCAGTTCAATCTCCAACTACTCTCCGCCGGTACCTTCATGGACATGGCAATTGATGAGGCTTGGGACTTCATTGAGAAGCAAGCCTTGCACATGGAGAAATATACCCACCAAGCAGCTGAAGGTGGAGTTAAAAGAGTCAACTTTCAAGAGACTCAATCCAACAACAATCAACTCACGTCTTTGACGAATGACGTGAAGCAATTGAAGGAGCTCTTGATGGCTCAAACTAAGAAGGAAGAGCAAGGGCAAAGGAACAACAACAGTAACGGGTACCGTAACAACAACAACGGTCCCCGAAACAACAACTACAACAACAACAATAGAGGATCTAATAGTAACAACTGGAGGGCAAATAACCAAAACTACGGTAACAATCATTCAAACCCCAACTCTAATGATTCCTCTAACCCTTTCCTCTCTTCCCCTTCTTCTTCTTCTACTCCATTGAAAAGCCAAGGGCAAGGATCAAGTTCGTCTCAGCCAGAAAAGAAAGACGCAGTTCTGGAGGCAATCTTGATCAAGCTTAGCGCTATGGAGAATTCTATGACTTCATTTTCGAGGGCCCAAAAGTCCTTCGAACAACAACTTGCTAATAGGGCGAATGAAGCGCCAAGAGATCCAGGGAAGCTTCCAGCAAAGACGGAAACTAACCCTAAGGGCCAGTGCATGGCCATAACGACGAGAAGTGGACTCAAAACTGCAGATTCAGTACCTCGCTCGACGTAGACCACCTCGGTCCAGATCCAGTCGAAGAACACCTCGACCGAGATGCCAACCGAGACGAAGCAACAGAAAGCAGGAGAGATGACAGAAACTTATGTTCCACCTCCTGCATACAAACCACCACTCCCGTTCCCTCAGTCCAGAGCCAGAGCACATCTAGACAAGCACTTTGGTAAGTTTCTTGACTTGATGAATAAGCTACATATTAACATTCCTTTCCTTGATGCTATTTTAGGTATGCCCGCCTATGGGAAGTTCTTAAAAGAAATCTTATCAAGGAAGAGGAAGCTGGAGGATGTTGGTGAAGTTAGGATGACATCTAAATCTTCGGAGCTTATCAAAATCATGAAGGAAAAGATGCCACCTAAGTTGAGAGATCCCGGCTCATTTTGTATTCCCATTTAAGTTGGGGATGTCACTTGTGAAGCTCTTTGTGATCTAGGAGCCAGCGTGAGCATCATTCCGCTGGAGCTATGCACAAAGATCGGTCTTGGAGAGCCCAAGCCGGTCAAGATCCGGCTTTACATGGCAGATCGCTCCATTACCCATCCAGTGGGCATTTTAGAAGACGTTCCGGTCAAGTTAGGTAACTTCTATCTACCATAGATTTTGTTGTACTTGACATTCCCGCAGATTATCATGTTCCTATTATTCTCGGGAGGCCATTTCTAGCAACTTCGGGTTGCAACGTGGATTACAAGAACGCCAAGTTGAAATTCAACGTTGGTGGCGATGAGGTGGAGTTCGCGCTACTTGCAGCCATGAAAGGGGAGCAACTAACTGATGATATCTTCAACATCTACAATGAAGAAGAATCAAGAGAATTGGTGAGCTCTATCCTTATTAAAGATCCACTCGAAAGAGTTATTAGCTTCAGTTTAATGGAGGAAGGTATAGATGCTTCTTGTGATGCAGATATACGGAGCTTGAAGGCACTGGAAGAGGATCCAGGAGCTAAAACTGAGAAGCTAATCCAGGAGACGAAGATCTCCAGTCTCGGATCCAGTAGCAATACCTCGACCGAGGCACTTTCTGGACTGAGCGAGGTGACCGGAGAACACCTCGGTCAACGCCTATGCACCTCGACCGAGGTCGATGGCGAGATGATGTCAACTGAGATTGCTGAGAATAACAAATTTCTTACTCCCTCCTCTGATGAATAATCCACTGTTGGTGGAGCATTTCATCCACAAACTTTCTGATAATAAAGGTCCTTGGTACGCTGATATTGTGAACTATCTTGTTTGCCAGGAGATACCGCCCGGATTGACGTACTCTCAAAAGAAAAGATTCTTCAAGGAAGTACGACATTACTACTGGGACGAGCCGCTGCTATTCAAGCGCGGACCGGATGGGATGCTTCGAAGGTGCGTTCCGGAGGATGAAGTTAATAGCGTCATAAGGCATTGTCATTCACTTCCTTGTGGGGGGCATGCTAGCACCGATAAAACATGCGCTAAGGTATTGCGTTCCGGTTTCTTTTGGCCTACATTATTTAAGGATGTGCAATCTTTTGTTGTCTCTTGTGATGTATGCCAAAGAACAGGGAACTTATCAAGGAGGAACGAGATGCCACTTAATAACATCCAAGATGTGGAAATCTTTGATGTATGGGGGATTGACTTCATGGGACCTTTCCCATCCTCCGGAGGAAACCTCTACATTCTCCTTGCAGTTGATTACGTCTCTAGATGGGTTGAAGCCATTGCTTCTCCCACTAACGACGCCAAAGTGGTTGTGAAGTTCTTGAATAGAACTATCTTTCCACGATTTGGAACTCCACGCATCATCATTAGCGATGGAGGAACGCATTTCATCAACCGGAAGTTCAAAGCACTTCTATCGAAGTATGGGGTAACCCACAAGGTATCAACTGCTTATCACCCTCAAACTAGTGGACAGGTCGAGATCTCGAATAGAGAAATCAAGGCAATTTTGGAGAAGACCGTCTCTAGAACGAGGAAGGATTGGTCCATGAAGTTGGACGATGCTCTTTGGGCGTACAGGACCGCATTCAAGACTCCCATAGGTACCACTCCTTATAATTTGGTATATGGGAAGTCTTGCCATTTGCCCGTTGAATTGGAACACAAGGCATATTGGGCTATCAAATGGTTGAATTTCGATATCAAAGAGGCTGGTGAGAAGCGACTATTGGAACTTAACGAGCTGGAGGAGCTGCGTTTGAACGCTTATGAGAATGCCAAAATCTACAAGGAAAGGACGAAGAGATGGCATGACAAGCGTATCGTCCCAAAGGAGCTTAACGAAGGAGACTTAGTTCTACTCTTCAACTCCCGCCTCCGCCTTTTTCCAGGCAAGTTGAAATCTAGATGGACCGGGCCTTACGTTGTGAAACATGTTTTCCCTCATGGTGTAGTTGAGATATGGGGCGAAACTAGCGGAAGCTTCAAGGTCAACGGTCATAGACTTAAGAAATACCAACCGGAAACGCCGGTTGAGGAGGTTGCACCAATATACCTCATTTGAGACGCATCATGGTCCAGCTAGCGACCTTAAATCAAGCGCTTCTTGGGAGGCAACCCAAGGTATTGCTCTCTTTTCCCGTTTTCTAGTCTAGTTTAGATAGTTTTTATTTTTGCTTTGCTTTGCTTTGTTTTTGGCGTTCTGGACAGACAACAGGGAATATCTAAGGAAGGAGCATAATTGGAAGGACGGAAGTTCGAGATTCTGAGAAGACAGAAGCACCTCGGTTACTGTCAGAGCACCTCGACCGAGTTGATTCTTGAGCAACCGAGGCGACTAGGGTTTCTGCAGAACCACCTCGGTCCGTACCACCTCGGTCCGGTCGAGACCATCTCGACCGAGGTGACAGCAGATCCAGGAACGGTATAAATTGGGAAAAAATTTATTTTTACCTTTTTATCTTCTTCACCTCGACCGCGGCGACAGTCCACTTCGCTCTCTCTCGTTCCTTGCTCGTTTTCGAAGATTTCTGCTTCTAAACTGTGATTGAAGGGTAGAGGAATCGATTGCAACGACAGATCTGCAAAGAAATCGAGCGAATCGACCGAAACGAGGTAAAACAAGTCGAAACCCTAACTCGTTCGTTCGCTTTGATTTGGGCTTTGGTTGCCCCTGATTTTGCTGAAAAAGGATTTAAGTACCCCTTAGGAAGCAATTGTAGTGATTTTGGGGGGAAAGAACTGAATTTCTGAGAGTTGGAATCGCAACTGTTTTGCCTCGGTCCGGTCGAACTGCATCTCGACCGAGGTGTTCTTGAGTCTTGTCAGCAACCGAGGTGGTCTGACAGTGCTGAGTAAGAATGAGTTCCGATCGTCGTCTAGCCTTGAGAGACAGATCCTCCCCCTCCCCTTCTTCTTCTTCTTCCCGTCCTTACCGCCCGGTTATCCACGAGAGATGCCGGGTAGACTATGAGCGGATAGCTAGCCGTCCAGTTATCGCACCACGATTTCTGGACGTGTCGGCTTTTGATTGCCTAGGGTTAGATGCTGACCTTAGGAGGATGATTGCTACTGTCGGGCTGGATCAGTTTACTGAGATCCGAGCCCCAGCTTACTTGGAGCCGACCTTAGAGTTTGTTAGCTCCTTCTCCTACCTCCCCACAGACCGGTCTGTGAAGTACCGGTTGATGAACCGGAACTTCATAGTTCCTTTAGAGATATGGAGAGAGATTTTTGGTTTCTCTGAGCCCACCGCCACTGATTTCCCCTCCCGATCCGTAGCTAGGGAGTTCTGGGGGCAGATTGCCCATATTACCAAGCACGCAGACAGATGGCGCCCTGGAGATTCCAGGGAGAAGGTCATCTTCCACCCAGCTTTCAGACTAGCCCACAGGATTTTCAACGAGACACTTCTGGCGCATACTGAGATGCCCCAGAAGATCAGACAGGGCGAGCTCTTCAGCCTCTACTGCATGGTTACAGGAGGTTTCCCAGACTTTGGCTTGCTCTTGGCAGAGGATCTGCACAAGATCAAGGCCAAAGCGAAGGGAGACATTTGTTGCGGAGGTCGAGTCACCCACATTTCTACTTATCACGGGATGGACCTCAGTGTTTGCACGATGGCGGCGGCTCCGAAGCCGCTGGGATTACAGGAGATGATCACACGGAGGATTCTGGTTCCCCGTGGTTTGACCACTCCATACGTCGCCATGCCTTGGGAGCGGACTGCACCTCAGGGGATCCGCTGGTCTGCACAGTTCACAGTCTTTGACCAGCAGTACTGGCAGACAGCTTGGGCTCCTCTGATGGAGGATCATAGAGAGGCAGCAGCTGCCCCTGCTGAGGAGGAGGAGGAGGATGACGACGACGAGGAGACGATGGATGAGAGAGATGGTGGTGTCCCGATGGATACAGGGACAGATACTGCGGGTACGAGCGCGCCACCGATCATCGACTTGGATGATGAGGAGGATACTGAGCCAGCACCCGCTGCACCTCCTGCTAGATCTGCTAGGCGTCGGACACGCCGTCATAGAGACACTGAGGCTCATCGTCGGATCGATGATCTGACTGACCAGATGATAGATTCTTATGCTGCCCTTACTGTGGACATGCATGAGAGATTCGCCGCCCAGCACCGACACCTTGACAGCTGGACTCAGCAGATGTTAGAGGGACAGCACTATCAGCGTAGGATGATGGAGCTGCAGTTCCAGCAGACTATGGGCTATCCGTTCGACCCGACACAGTATCAGTATGTGCCACCACCACCACCGCCGGATCAGGATTATTGAGGAGCTGCAGGATTTTCTTTATTTTCTTTTATGTAGTTCGGCCATTTATCCGGTGAGTACTCTCATGATTAGACTTTTTATTTGACCCACTGGGACAGTGTGTCCCAAGTATGGGGTGTTTGTACTTATCTGACTACGTGATGTATTTATTCGACTACCTTTTGATGTATGACACTTTATTTATCGGATATTTTCATATTTATGCTTCAGTTACCTTTATATGATTATCTGATATTACATGCATACCTACAGGTTATTTGATTGAGAAAAACGGCGAAACTAAAAAAAAAAAAAAAAACTTTTTTTGACCTCGACCGGGGAGATTCTGGCCAAACGAGGCATTTCACCTCGGTTGAACCAGGAAGACCTCGACCGAGGTAGGTTACTGAGAGTTTTCGAAAACGATTTTTTTTTTTTTTGTGTTACTTATCTGGATATGATCTCAGTGAAGATTCTGTTTACCTACTGGTTTTAAATTCTTTATGTGTTTGAAAGGTTTTATAATATGTTTAAGTTGCTAAATGCTTTGTTTGAAATTATTGGCATGTTTAATACTTTGTTTTTATCCAAATTATGTTGAATTTGAAGGTTGACACTGCAGGTTAAGTTCTCTCACCTTCTTCTTGGAAAGATCAAGGCAATTCATTCTCTTCTTCTTCTTCTTCTTGATCATGCTTAGCCCCTCATATGCATTTTGCCCCCCTTTACCTATCCGGGAATTTGGAAGCAAGCGAAGTGGTGAAAGCAAGTGAAGTAAAGTTGAGAAGTGGTTGGAAGTGAAAGTGTTAGAAAGCAATAATAGGTTTGGGGAAGTCAATCATGAAGATGAGTAACTCGGCACCATTCACATAGCCGGGTGTTTGTGTCTTGCCAAAGTCGGATTGAGCGATATTCCTAACGGGTCATGGTATGTGCATCAAGGGTTTGATGCATCTCGAGAAATTGATGATTGCAGATTTCCTAGGCTTCGGTTATTGTGCACCTCTGTCCATGCATCCCAAAAAGTAAAGTAAAAAAAAAAAAATGTGAAATAAGCCAAGCTTATTGGTGGAAGATGTTGCAAGTCAAGTGAAGTTCGTCCTTTTCCCGGATTCTAGCACCACATTACCTTACATACATCCCTACCCTACACATTTCTTGACCTTTCTTTTGGAAAGCCCTTGGGACCTTGAGCTTGTTGATTGACTTAGCGGTTTAAATCGGATTATACATGATTAATTTTGATAATTATGATTTATTATGCATTCTATGATTTTATGCAAAGATGAACAACTTTCCTATATTTATAAAATGTTTTGATCATGTTGAGTTTTTAAATTCCACGAAGTACTCTCTTAGAAGTAATCTATGATAGTTGCACACCATAAAATGTTTTTGAAAGACTTTTTCATTGATTTTCTTGACTTATAATCCATTCTATCTTATCTTTTATATGAGGAACTTGCTTGGGGACAAGAAAGGGCTAAGTATGGGGTATTTTGATAGTATGAATTATAGTCTATATTTTGGGGTTTGTTTGGACGTTTTATCTTTCATAATCTGCATGTTTGTATGTACATTATGTGATTTTACTACCATTTCATCTACCTTTGCAAGGATCGAGGTCTACACCTAGTTTTGTTGTAATTGCAGGTAAAATGGTACGTTTTGCATCTAAAAGGAGCAAAAGGAGTCATGAGTCATTTGGAGCTACATCCAGGAAGCATAGCCATGGATTAAAGATTTACTTTGGACCAGTTTTGAGAGATTTCACATTCAGTTGTGACTCACCTCGGTTGACCAGAGATTCATCTCGACCGAGGTGATCCAGAGACGCCGACTCGACCGAGGCGAACACCTAGGACGCGGCGAGAATATATTATTCTTGGCTGAGATCTTTTAAAATTGGAAAGTGATCTTATATTTTTAGGCTTGGCTCCTGGAAGGAAGGAGATATGCAGAATCATATATTTTACCTATATTTATGGGAAAATATCTTTCTAAGATTTATTATCTTTGGAGGGTTATTTTCCTATAAAAAGGGTTGGATTTCCACAATTCTGAGAGCTCGCATACAGGACGCTATACCGTCGATCAGGGTTTATAGCACGCAGCAACAGCAATCTACCCCAGTTGGGAGAGATTCGAAGAACCTTTTTGAAGATTGAAGTCCATAGCTTTTATAGCTTTTTGGAGGGTTTTGTAAGATTGTCTTCAATTCCCTCACTTGTTGTCTTGTCTTGTTGGATTGCTATCCAAGGAACGCTTTTGTTGTGATATTTGATTCAGTTATTGAAGTCTTTTCCTTAAATTCTTCTTTGTTCAAATATTCACCTTCTTCCCATATATTTAATACTTTTATAATGATGATGAGTGGCTAATTTCCTTGTGTGATTCTAGGGTGATTAGCTGAAGGTTGTGGGAAAAACAATGATAGAATAATCTTAGATCTCAGTAGGATCCTGAAAGTTCGAGTCTTTAACCTTAACCCTAAGCATCTCGTTCAGTCGATGAACATCTCGGCCGGGGTGGAATCTGGCTGACCGAGGTGACTTATCTGATCCTAAACTGAGAGTTAAGTGTTAGAGTTTGCCAAATCCTATTCTTATTACACCTTTCCTGGTCCAAAGCAGGCTTAGGATGAGACTTACCCGGTAATTTCTTAGTTTGTGTACCAACGATCATAAGTATAGGTAATAAAGGGTTATCCTTTATTGGGGTTTGAGTGTGCTTCCATCCCGTCTTTGTGAGTTAGCCTGAGACTTACCCGGTAAAGGTTGATTCTATTCCCTTAGATGGTATGTTAGTTTGAGGTTATAGTTCTTTATCTTAATTCTTTGTGACTTACCCGGTAATAGGAGTTACGGTTTAGGATTAGTGTGTAGTGAGACTTACCCGGTGATCTACTCCACTTTAGAAACACCTTCCCCATGCAAAAACCTCAGCTTTGTCCGCTTATCTATAGATCTTGAGTTGGAACCACAACTAGATGCTTTATTCCCTAGAATTGCATGTTTCTTTATTGACTTCTTATTCATCTTTGATTGTGTTAATCACTCTTGTGGTTAGTATTGACATAAGCACACCGTATTGACTTTGTTTCACCGAGTCCCTGTGATCGACCCCTGGAATTTTCTTGCTTTTACTACGATTGACCCGTACACTGCGGGTTCGCATCCTTGTTTTAAGCTTACGTCTAGGGTTATAAATTTAAAGCTTGCACACACCGTTTGGAGCGAACACCTGTATAGTGCTACATGCCAGATCTTCACAGAACATAAGAGTCTGAAGTATATTTTTACGCAGCGGGAATTGAATAACTGCCAGCGTCGATGGCTTGAGTTGATCAAGGACTTTGACCTTGAGATTTTGTACCATCCTGGCAAGTCCAATGTGGTAGCTGACGCCTTGAGCAGGAAGACGCCTAGAGAGAAGGCGATTGCCAGACTTACTGTATAACCTCAGCTACAGAGGGACCTTTATTACCTACACTTATGATCTTAGGTAAACAAACAAAGGAATTACCGTGTAAGTCTCATCCTAGGCTTGCATTGAACCAGGAAAGGTGTAATAAGAATAGGATTTGGCAAACTCTAACACTTAACTCTCAGTTTCGGATAAGATAAGTCACCTCGGTCAGCCAAATTCCACCCCGGCCGAGATGTTCATCGACTGAACGAGATGCTTAGGGTTAAGGTTTAAAGACTCGAACTTTCAGGGTCCTATTGTGATTAAGATCATTCTATCATTGTTTTTCCCACAACCTTCAGCCAATCACCCTAGAATCACACAAAGAGATTAGCCACTCATCATCATGAAAGTATTAATCAAGTATATGGGACGAAAGTGAATATTTGAACAAGAAGAATTTAAGGAAAAGACTTCGATAACTGAATCAAATATCACAACAAAGCGTTCCTTGGATAGAAATCCAACAAGACAAGACAACAAGGAAGGGAATCTAAGATGATCTTACAAAAACCCTTCAAAAGCTATAAAAGCTACAATCTTCCTTCTTCAACCTTCAAAAAGGTTCTTCAAATCTCCCAACTGGAGTATGGCTGCTGCGCTATGCGGGATCTCCAACTATATTCGGATGTATGCAGCGTGTGGGATTTATGGGAAATCCGACCCTTTTTATAGGAAAATTACTCTCCAAAGATAAGATATCTTAGAAAGATCTCTTCCCATAAAAATAGGTAAAATATATGATCTAGCATATCTTCTTCCTTCCAGGAGCCAAGCCCAAAAATATAAGATCTCTTTCCAAAGATAAAAGATCTCAGCCAAGAATAAAATATTCTCGCCGCGTCCCAGGTGTTCGCCTCGGTCGAGTCGACTTCTCTGGATCACCTCGGTCAAGGTGACTCTATAGTCAACCGAGGTGAATCACAACTGAATGTGAAATTTCTCAAATCTATTCCAAAGTGAATCTTAAATCCATGGTTATGCTTCCTAGATGTTTCCTTATGTTCCTGAATGTAGCTCCAATGACTCCATAGGTCCTTTTGCTCCTTTTTTATGCAAAACGTGCCATTTTACCTACGTTTACAACAAAACTAGGTGTAGACCTTGATTCCCGCAAAGGTAGATGAAATGGTAATATAATCACATATTATACATACAAACATGCAGTTTATTGAAGATAAAACGTCCAAACAAACCCCACAATATAGACAATAATTCATGCTATCAAAATACCCCATACTTAGCCCTTGCTTGTCCCCAAGCAAGTTCCGCATATAAAAGGAAAGATAGAATGGATTATAAGTCAAGAAAATCAATGAAAAGTCTTTCAAAACATTTTTATGGTGTGCTACAATCATAGATCACTCTAAGAGAATACTTCATGGAATTTAAAATCAAAATATGACCAAAACATTTTATAAATATAAGAAAGTTGTTCATCTTTGCATAAAATCATAAAATGTGTAATAAGTCATACTTATCGAAATTAATCATGCATAATCCGGTTTAAACCGCTAAGTCAATCAACAAGCTCGAGATCTCAAAGGCTTCCCAAAAGAAAGGTCAAGAAACGTGTAGGGTAGGGATGTATGTAAGGTAATGTGGTGCTAGAATCCGGGAAAAGGATATACTTCACTTTCACTTTGACTTGCAACATCATCCACCAATAAGCTTTGCTTATTTTACACTTTTTCTTTTTACTTTACTTTTTGGGATGCATGGAAAGAGGTGCACAATAACCGAAGCCTAGGAAATCAGCAATCATCAATTTCTTGAGATGCATCAAACCCTTGATGCACATACCATGACCCGTTAGGAATATCGCTCAATCCGACTTTGGCAAGACACAAACACCCGACTATGTGAATGGTGCCGAGTTACTTATCATCATGATTGACTTTCCCAAACCTATTATCACTTTCTAACACTTTCACTTTCAGCCAACTTCTCAACTTTAACTTCACTTGCTTTCACCACTTCGCTCGCTTCCAAATTCCCGGATAGGTAAAGGGAGGCAAAATGTATATGAGAGGCTAAGCATGATCAAGAAGAAGAAGAGAGAAGAATGAATTGCCTTGGTCTTTCCAGGAAGAAAGTGAGAGAACTTATCTTGCGGTGTCAACCTTCAAATTCAACATAATTTGGATAAAAACAAAGTATTAAACATGCCAAAAATTTCAAACAAAGCATTTAGCAACTTAAACATATTATAAAACCTTTCAAACACATAAAGATTTCAAAACCAGTCAGTAAGCAAGATCTTCACTGAGATCATATCCAGATAAGAAGCACAAAAATTATTTTCGAAAACTCTAAGTTAACCCACCTCGGTCGAGGTGTTCTTAGGTCAACCGAGGTGAAACACCTCGTTCGGCAAGAATTCCCCCGGTCGAGGTCAAATTTTTTTTTTTTAAAACAGTTTTTTTTTCTGATTCGACGTTTTTCTCAATCAAATAACCTGTATGTATGCATGCAGTCTAAGATAAACACATAGAAGCAAACTGAAGCATAAATATAAATATCCGATCAAGTAGAGTCATACATCACATAAGTGTCAAATAATACAACAATAAACAAATACCCCACACTTGGGACACACTGTTCCAGTGGGTCAAAATAAGTCTAAGGAAATAAAGTACTCAACGGACATAAAGCCGAACTGCATAAAAATAAGAAAGAAAATCCTGCAGCTCTCAATAGTCACGATCCGGTGGTGGTGGTGGTGGCACATATGGATACTGAGACGGGTCGAATGGGTAGCCCATGATGTGCTCAAAGTGGATCTGAGCCATCATATGCTGGTAGTGATGTCGCTCCTGCATCTCGCGGATATCCAGTGATAGAGCGGCGTAAGAATCAATCATCTGATCCGTCAGATCATCGATCCGACGGTGAGCCTCTGGGTCTCTGTGTCGGCGTGCCCTACGCCTAGCAGGTCTCACTGGTGATGCAGCTGGTGCAGGCTCAGTATCATCATCATCATCAAGATCAATAACTGGCGCACTCGTCCCGGCAGTATCCGTCCCTGTATCCATCGGGACTCCACCATCCCTGTCATCGGCAGTCTCCTCATCATCTACCTCCTCCTCAGCTGGTGTAGCTGCTGCCTCTCTATAATCCTCCATCCGTGGGGCCCAAGCAGTCTGCCAGTAATGAGGGTCATAAACTGTAAACTGGGCTGACCACCTGATCCCCTGCGGTGCAGTCAGCTCCCATGGCATAGCCACGTATGGTGTAGTCAGTCCTCGGGGAACCATAATCCTCCGAGTGATCATCTCCTGCAGCCCTAGCAGCTTGGCAGCCGCCACCATAGTGCAAGCGCTGAGATCCATATCCTGATAGCTGGCGATGTGGGTCACAATCCCTCTGCAGCAGATGTCCCCCTTCGCCTTGGCCTTGATCTTGTGCAGATCCTCTACCAGCATCAAGCCAAAGTCGGGGATCCCTCCAGTCACCATGCAGTATAGGCTAAAAAGCTCCCCCTATCGGACCTTTTAGGGCGTCTCAGTACGCGCCAGAAGTGTCTCACTAAAGATGCGGTGGGCTAACCTAAAAGCTAGGTGAAAAATAACCTTCTCCCTGGAGTCTCAACGGCGCCACCTGTCTGCGTGCTCAACCACGTGAGCAATCTGTCCCCAAAAATCCCTAGCTACAGTCCGGGAAGGGAAGTCAACAGCGGTCGGGGCTGGGAAACCGAAAATGTCTCTCCAATACTCTAGTGGAACTATGAAGTTCCGGTTCATCAACTAGTACTTCACAGAATGCTCTGTGGGGAGGTAGGTGAAGGAGCTAACAAACTCTAGGGTGGGCTCCAGATAGGCAGGTGCGCGGATTTCAATAAACTGATCCAATCCTACCGTCGATATCATACGTCTAAGGTCTCCATCCACATGGAGACAGTCAAAGGCTGACACGTCCAGGAAGCGAGGTGCTATCACTGGACGGGTTGCTATACGGTCGTAATCGACCCGGTGTCGCTCGTGGATCACCGGTCGATAAGGTCGGGAAGAAGAGGAAGAAGGGGAAGGGGAGGATCTATCCCTAATGGCAAGACATCTGTCAGAACTCATTTTCAAACTTCTCTCTGTCAGGTCACCTCGGTCGGTCTGACAATACTCAAGAACACCTCGGCCGAGGCACAACACGTCTGGACCGAGGCGAAAACTGCGTAACTTATTTCCTCAAAAATTCCAGTTCTTTTCCCCCAAAATCACTGCAACTGGTTCCTATGGGGTAATTAATCCGTTTCTCAGCAAATGCAGGGCAATCCAAGCCCAAATTGAAGCGAAATCAGCGAGGTTAGGGTTTTGTACTCTTTTTACCTCGTTCGGCCGTTTCGGTTCGATTTCTTCGCAGATCGGCGTTGCACTGGAATCCTCTACGCTTTAATCGCAGTTTGGAAGCGAAAATCTTCGAAAACGAGCGAGAATCGAAGAGGCGAGGTGGAATGGGTCGCCGCGGTCAAGGGGGTAGGTAAAGAGAAGAAAAAGAAATTTTCCCCCCTTTTATACCCTTTCTGGAACTGCTGTCACCTCGGTCGAGGTCGTCTCGACTGGACCGAGGTGGTGTGCACCGAGGTGGTTCATCAGAAACCCTAGACGTCTCGGTTGCTCAATAATCATCTCGGTCGAGGTGCTCTGACAACAACCGAGATGTGCCTCAGTCGAACTTCATCTTCTCAAATTCTAGATCTTCTGTCCTTCCAGTTATGCTCCTGGTTTGTTCTCCTTCCTTAGATGTCACCTGTTATCTATCTAGGACGCCAAAAACAAAACAAAGCAAAGCAAAAGCAAAACTATCTAAGCTAGAAAGGGAAAAGAAAGCAATACCTTGGGTTGCCTCCCAAGAAGCGCTTGGTTTAAGGTTGCTAGTTGGACCATAATGCGTCTCAAACGTGATGGGAGGTACCCTCACCCCATACTTCACCTCCATCGTGGGGTGAAGTAAGTAAGTCTATCAAACGCTCCAACAAGTGTAAGTGCTCATCAGGGAATGAATCGTCTATGGGTGGGTCGTCCTTCTCGCGTGAAGATGCAGGTAGCTGGCTGAGGTGATCCGCAACAAAATTCTCGGATCCCTTCTTATCGCGGATCTCTAAGTCAAACTCTTGAAGTAAGAGAATCCATCGAATAAGGCGTGGCTTGGCATCTTTCTTAGCCAACAAGTAACGGATGGCTGCATGGTCGGTGTAGACAATGACTTTCGCACCCACTAAATAGGAACAAAACTTCTCGAAAGCATATACAACCGCCAATAACTCCTTCTCGGTGGTAGCGTAGTTGCGTTGTGCTACATCTAGAGTCTTGCTAGCATAATAAATGGCGGTGGTCCGCCCATCCTTGTTCTGACCAAGCACCGCTCCTACGGCTACATCACTAGCATCACACATGATCTCGAAGGGCAAGGTCCAATCCGGAGGCTGGATAATGGGAGCGGAGATCAACGCTTCCTTAATCTTGTAAAAAGCATCAAGTCACTCCTGCGAAAACTCAAAAACAACATCTTTATTCAAGAGGTTAGTTAGAGGTTTAGAAATCTTGGAGAAGTCCTTGATGAATCTCCTGTAGAAACCTGCATGCCCGAGAAAACTCCTCACACCTTTAACAGAACAAGGGGGAGGGAGTTTCTCAATAGTCTCGATCTTAGTGCGATCGACCTCAATGCCTCGATTAGAAACGAGGTGTCCTAGTACAATGCCTTCATTAACCATAAAATGATACTTCTCTCAGTTCAGAACAAGATTAGTGTATTCATATCTTTTAAGCACTAGAGAAAGGTTAGATAGGCAATCATCAAAAGAGGAACCATACACTGAAAAATCATCCATAAATACCTTCATGATCTCCTCTATATACTCGGAAAAGATAGCCATCATGCATCGCTGGAACGTAGCGGGTGCATTGCACAATCCAAATGGCATTCTCCTATTAGCAAATGTCCCCCATGGACAAGTGAAGGTGGTCTTCTCCTGATCATCCGGATGGATAGGAATCTAGAAGAACCCACTGTAGCCATCTAAGTAGCAAAAGTGTGAATGTTGGGCCAACCGCTCGAGCATTTGATCAATGAAGGGAAGTGGAAAATGGTCCTTCCGAGTGGCCGTGTTTAGCTTCCTATAATCAATGCAAACCCTCCATCCCGTAACGGTCCTAGTTGGGATCAACTCGTTGTTCTTATTCGTCACAACGGTCATCCCTCCTTTCTTCGGAACTACATGCACCGGGCTAACCCATTTGCTGTCCGAGATAGGATATATGATACCTGCAACCAACAATTTAAGAATTTCCTTCTTCACAACCTCTTTCATGATCGGATTTAACCGTCTTTGAGGTTCTCATGAAGTCTTATGAGCATCCTCCATTAGAATTCTATGCATGCAGAAAGAGGGCTTAATGCCAATAAGATCATCTATAGTATAACCCAAAGCATTTTGATGCTTTTTCAGGACATGCATTAGTTTAGACAATTCAGATTCGGAGAGGGAAGCGCTAACGATAACGGGATAAGTGGAATCCGGTCCAAGAAAGACATACCTCAGGTGATTTGGGAGTTGTTTAAGCTCCACAACTGGGGGTGCTTTCTGAGGGGGATCCTTGCTTCCTTCTTCCAGTGGAGTAGATCCAGAAATTGATCTTTCAGAAGTCTCAATTGAAATCGTCTCGCCATCGACATCGGTCGAGGCGCAAAGGCTTTGACCGAGATGTTCTTCGGTCGCCTCGCTCAGTCTAGAAAGTGCCTCGGTCGAGGTATTGCAACTGGAACCGAAACTGGAGATCTTCGTCTCCTGGATTAGCTTCTCAGTTTTAGCTCCTGGATCTTCCTCCAGTGCTTTTAAGCTCCGTATATCTGCATCACAAGAAGCATCTATACCTTCCTCCATTAAACTGAAACTAAGAACTCTTTCGAGTGGATCGTTAATAAGGATAGAGCTCACCAATTCCCTTGATTCTTCTTCATTATAGATGTTGAAGATATCATCGCTTAACTGCTCTCCTTTCATGGCTGCAAGTAATGCGAACTCCACCTCATCGCCACCAATGTTGAATTTCAACTTGGCGTTCTTACAATCCACGTTGCAACCCGAAGTTGCTAGAAATGGCCTCCCGAGAATAATAGGAACAGGATAATCTGCGGGAATGTCAAGTACAACAAAGTCTATTGGTAAATAGAAGTTACCTAACTTGACCGGAACGTCTTCCAAAATTCCCACGGGATGGGTGATGGAGCGATCCGCCATGTATAGTCGAATCTTGACCGGCTTGGGCTCTCCAAGTCCGATCTTCACACATAGCTCCAGCGGAATGATGCTCACGCTGGCTCCTAGATCACAAAGGGCTTCACAAGTGACATCCCCAACTTGAATGGGAATGCAAAATGAGCCGGGATCTCTCAATTTAGGTGGCATCTTCTCCTTCATAATTTGAATAAGCTCCGAGGATTTAGATGTCATCCTTACTTCACCAAAGTCTTCCAGTTTCCTTTTTCTTGATAGGATCTCCTTCAAGAACTTCCCATAGGCGGGCATTCCTAGAATAGCATCAAGGAAAGGAATGTTAATGTGTAGTTTATTCATCAAGTCAAGGAACTTACCAAAGTGCTTGTCTAGATGTGCTCTGGCCCTTGACTGGGGGAATGGAAGTGGTGGTTTGTATGCAGGAGGTGGAACATAAACTTTAGTTTTCTCCTCCGCTTTCTGTGGCGCCACCTCGGTTGGCATCTCGGCCGAAG
Organism: Fagopyrum homotropicum; assembly: GCA_033239125.1. Taxonomy (NCBI): domain Eukaryota; kingdom Viridiplantae; phylum Streptophyta; class Magnoliopsida; order Caryophyllales; family Polygonaceae; genus Fagopyrum; species Fagopyrum homotropicum. Next base: position 88,571,488 of record BSWB01000003.1, on the reverse strand, counting down.
TGTTCTTCGACTGCACCTGGACCGAGGTGGTCTTCGTCGGTACTGGCACCGACCGAGGCACCGGATTTGTAGTTTTCAGTCCACTCCTCGTAGTTATGGCCATGATTTGGCCCTTAGGGTTGCTTTCCGTCCTTGCTGGAAGTTTCCCTGGATCTCTTGGCGCTTCATTCGCCCTACTTGCAAGTTGTTTTTCATAGGCCTTTTGGGCCTTCGAAAATGAAGTCATAGAAGTCTCCATAGCGCTAAGCTTGATCAAGATAGCCTCCAACACTGCGTCTTTCTTTTCCGGCTGAGACAAACTTGATCCTTGCCCCTGGCTCTTTAATGGAGTAGAAGAAGAAGAAGAAGGGGAAGAGAGGAAAGGATTAGAGGAATCGTTTGAATTGGAGTTAGAGTGATTGTTACCAGAATTTTGGTTGTTCGCCCTCCAATTGTTGCTATTGGATCCTCTATTGTTGTTGTTGTAGTTGTTATTCCGGGAACCGTTATTGTTGTTACGGTATCCATTGTTGTTGTTCCTTTGTCCTTGCTCTTCCTTCTTGGTTTGAGCAACCAAGAGTTCCTTGAATTGCTTCACGTCGTTCTTCAAAGACGTGAGTTGATTGTTGTTGGGCTGAGTTTCTTGGAAGTTAACTCTTTTAACTCCACCTTCAGCTCCTTGATGGGTGTACTTCTCCATATGCAAAGCTTGCTTCTCGATGAAGTCCCAAGCTTCGTCAATCGCCATGTCCATAAAGGTACCGGCGGAGAGTAGTTGGAGGTTGAACTGGGTGCTTCCATCCAGTCCCTTGAAGTATATCTCCAATAACTCTATCTTTGGAATCCCATGATGTGGGCAATCCAAAAGAATGTCCTTGAACCTCTCCCATGATTTGGACAAGCTCTCCTTGTCCTTCATAATGAAAGAATTGATCTTCCCTCTCATTTCAGCGGTCTTTGAGGGGGGAAAGAATTTGGTCAAGAATTCCGTAGTCATCTCCTCCCATGTGCTGATTTTTCCTGGAGGAAGAGATCGATACCAAGTAAGAGCTCTATCTTTCAAAAAAAAGTAAAAAGGTCTTAGCTTGTAGTTGTTATTTTCAATCCTTGAGGGTCTCAAGGTCTCCATCAAGATCTCATAGTTTGGAGATGTTGATAAGGTGATTCCTTCTCTAGCCCTCCGAAATGGCATTGGCGAATCATGGATAGAACTTGCGGTCAAAGTTTGTAGTCATGGTCCGCTGGATCTCCTAGGTTAACTCCTGGACGCCTCAGTTGTTGATTGGGGTCCATCCTTTGACCTAGGGTTTGTGGGATTCCTGCAAGAAGAACGCCTCGGACTGGCATCCGAAGTGGAAGTAACTCGGCCGGGGCGTCAGGTGCTGGGACCTGCCTCGGTCGAGGGTCAACAACTGGGACCTGCATCGGTCCAGCATCGGGAACTAGATCTTCCCTCGGTCGAAGTAGATATTGGTTTCGTAAGGCTGCCATATCTGCTTCGATCGCCTCAGTCCTGGTGCGAGTTTCTTCTTTCTCTTGCCTTAGCTCTTCCTTGCTGAGGCGTAGCTGCTCTAGCGCCTCTTTCAACTCGGCCTCAAGATCGCGATTATCTTGGTTGGCCATCTTTGCTTCTCGTAAGCGTCGTTTGTATGTCTTTTCTGGTTCGGGATCGTAAGGAACGATTTCCTTCCCAGTGCGGGTTCTTCGCATAAACCTAAGAAAGAACTTGCAAAGAGTCACTCAAGTAGAGTGGTTAGTAGACACGGGGGCAAGTTCCCCAAAAGCAAACCGTGAACGGCTCGGTCTAGACCAAGTCCCCGGCAACGGCGCCAAAAACTTGTTCGCTCCAAACGGTGTATGCAAGTTTTAAATTTATAACCCTAGACGTAAGCTTAAAACAAGGATGCGAACCCGCAGTGTACGGGTCAATCGTAGTAAAAAGCAAGAAATTCCAGGGGTCGATCACAGGGACTTAGTGAAACAAAGTCCAATTACGGTAAGCTTAAGCAATCACTAACCACAAGTAATTAAAATAATCAAAGATGATAAAAGTCAATAAAGGAAATATGCAATTCTAGGGATTAAAGCATCCAGTTGTGGTTCCAACTCAAGATCTAAAGATAAGCGGACAAAGCTGAGATATTTGCAAAGGGAAGGTGTTACTAAAGTGGAATAGATCACCGGGTAAGTCTCACTACTCACTAATCCCAAACCGTAACTCCTATTACCAGGTAAGTCTCAATGAATTAAGATAAAGAACTATAACCTCAAACTAACACACCATCTAAGGGAATAGAATCAACCTTTACCGGGTAAGTCTCAGGCTAACTCACAAAGATGGGATGAAAACACACTCAAACCCCAATAAAGGATAAACTTTTATGACCTACACTTATGATCTTAGGTAAACAAACAAAGGAATTACCGGGTAAGTCTCATTCTAGGCTTGCATTGAACCGGGAAAGGTGTAATAAGAATAGGATTTGGCAAACTCTAACACTTAACTCTTAGTTTCAGATCAGATAAGTCACCTCGGTCAGCCAAATTCCACCCCGGCCGAGATGTTCATCGACTAAACGAGATGCTTAGGGTTAAGGTTTAAAGACTCGAACTTTCAGGGTCCTACTGTGATTAAGATCATTCTATCATTGTTTTTCCCACAACCTTCAGCCAATCACCCTAGAATCACACAAAGATATTAGCCACTCATCATCATGAAAGTATTAATCAAGTATATGGGAAGAAAGTGAATATTTGAACAAGAAGAATTTAAGGAAAAGACTTCGATAACTTTATCAAATATCACAACAAAGCGTTCCTTGGATAGAAATCCAACAAGACAAGACAACAAGGAAGGGAATCTAAGATGATCTTACAAAAACCCTTCAAAAGCTATAAAAGCTACAATCTTCCTTCTTCAACCTTCAAAAAGGTTCTTCAAATCTCCCAACTAGAGTATGGCTGCTGCGCGCTATACGGGATCTCCAACTGTATTCGGATGTATGCAGCGTGTCGGATTTGTGGGAAATCCGACCCTTTTTATAGGAAAATTACTCTCCAAAGATAAGATATCTTAGAAAGATCTCTTCCCATAAAAATAGGTAAAATATATGATCTAGCATATCTTCTTCCTTCCAGGAGCCAAGCCCAAAAATATAAGATCTCTTTCCAAAGATAAAATATCTCAGCCAAGAATAAAATATTCTCGCCGCGTCCCAGGTGTTCGCCTCAGTCGAGTCGACTTCTCTGGATCACCTCGGTCGAGGTGACTCTGTAGTCAACCGAGGTGAATCACAACTGAATGTGAAATCTCTCAATTCTATTCCAAAGTGAATCTTAAATCCATGGTTATGCTTCCTGGATGTTTCCTTATGTTCCTGAATGTAGCTCCAATGACTCCATAATAGCTCCTTTTGCTCCTTTTTGATGCAAAACGTGCCATTTTACCTACGATTACAACAAAACTAGGTGTAGACCTCGATTCCAGCAAAGGTAGATGAAATGGTAATATAATCACATATTATTCATACAAACATGTAGTTTATTGAAGATAAAACGTCCAAACAAACCCCAAAATATAGACTATTATTCATGCTATCAACAAGTAATGTCTCTAGATCTTCAAAGCATGAATCTACCGCTGCCAACTCTAGATCATGAGTTGGGTAGTTCTACTCATACGTCTTCACCTATCGAGACGCATATGCAATCACTCTGCCCCTCTGTATTAAAACACATCCCAAGCCGAGCTTGGATGCATCACTATAAACTACAAAATCATCAGAACCCTCTGGTTGTGCTAAGACAGGAGCTGAAGTCAAACACCTCTTCAACTCCTCAAAACTCTAAGCACACTAGTCGGTCCATAAAAATCTAGTAGTCTTCCTCAGAAGAATCGTCAGTGGACGGGCAATCACAGAAAATCCCTCCACAAAGCGTTTGTAATAACCGGCTAAGCCATAAAAGCTACGCACTTCCTTGACGTTCGTCGGTGTCGTCCGTGCAGCAACAGACTCATCTTCGCCGGATCAACCATGATCCCATCGGCGGAGACAATATGTCCAAGGAAAGCAACCTCAGACATCCAAAACTCACACTTAGAGAGCTTGGCATACAGCTCTCTATCCCTTAGAATCTGCAAAACTGTCCTCAAATGTCCTGCATGCTCCTCTCTACTACGAGAATACACCAGAATGTCATCAATGAAGACCACCACAAACTGATCCAGGAAGTTGATGAAGATATTGTTCATCAACTCCATAAATACCGCTGGAGCATTTGTCATCCCGAATCACATCACTACAAACTCGTAGTGTCCATATCGAGTATGAAATGCCGTCCTATGCACATCCTACTCTCTCACCCTCAGCTGGTGATATCCTGAACGTAAGTCAATCCTGCAGAAGACTGTCACTCCCTGAAGCTGATCAAGTTGATCATCAATACGAGGCAGTGGATACCTGCTCTTGATGGTCACCTTGTTCAGCTCTCTGTAATCTATGCAAAGTCTTAACGATCCGTCCTTCTTCCGCACGAAGAGGACCGGTGCACCCCATGGTGAAGCACTAGGGCGTATGAAGCCCTTCTAGGCCAACTCCTCGAGTTGCTTCTTCAGCTCGAAGATCTCGACGGGTGTCATACGGTATGGGGCCTTCGAGATGGGTCTCGTGTTAGGCTCCAATTCAATGCCAAAATCTACGCTCCTCTGAGGTGGCAAGCTAGACGGCTATGCAAACACGTCAGTGAACTCACATACCACCGGTATGTCCTCAAAAGCTGGACTCTCTCCATCCTTCATTGCGTAGCACTAGAAGGCATCACATCCTTGTGCAATCAGTCTAGCTGCTCGTACCACACTGATGACAAATCCCGTCTTCCCAAGGTCCCAACCCCGGAAGACCTCTATCGGACCTAAGTCGGTAGAGACTGTAACAGTTCTCTTACCCACATCTAACACCGCACGGTGTCTACGCATCCAATCCATACCTAATATGACTTCTTCATGCATCAAAGACATGACAAATAAGTCAACAAGTAGTACACGAGTCCCTAAACGTAGGAGACAACTATGTATCTCCTGGGTACCTCTGACCCTACTACAATTAGGTAACCCTATAGTAAAGGGTTCCCCCTCTATGGTAGACAAACTCAAACGCTCAACCCAGGAAGTAGAAATAAATGAATGCGTAGCACCATTATCAAATAAAACTCTAACAGGTAAACCATGTAATAGAATGGTAGTTGTAGCAGTTGGTGCTGGCGGCTCCTCAGTACTCCTCAACTCAAAAGCACGGCCTCGAACTCCTCGGGTATCACTAGTGCTAGCCTCTCTACCTCAATCCCTACTCGGTCCAATAGTTGAACCCTGAGTATCAGGTGTCCCTTGGACCCTCTGCTGTCCCCGATGCTAAGGCGGTCTCTGCCCACCTCCTGCTGCACCTGCAGGGGAAGAACCCTGCTGTGATGGCGCGTTGCCCTGACGGCAAAACTTAGCTATATGTCGTGGCTTCCCACACGAGAAGCAAGTCAGCGGTGCTCTAGGGCAATCAGCCCTCATGTGTCCATAGGCCCCGCAGTTGTAACACTGTTGGCCTCTATCAATAGTTTGAACAGACAATGGAATACTCGAGCGGCCCTGAGTCTGACCTCGCCCGAATCCAGATGTTCCTACAGCAGTCGGTGATGTACGTTGTCTCTTCTCAGACCGTCCGATCTGAGAAGTCCTCCTCTGGCTGGCCTTCTTCCTCTAATAAGCAGAGGCCCGATTCTGGTAGTCTGCCATTGAGTCACAATGAAATCCCCCATGTATGAACGTGTACTCTCCCTCGGACGACGGGACAATAGGTACACGTGCTGGTCCTCAAAAGGTGCTGCTGGATCCAGCAAAGCTAACTCAGTCCGAAAGCGGCGAATAGCATCAGTAATGGGTACATCCTCAAAGCCTGCCTCCACAAAATCCTGCAGCTTCTCCCTCCTCAATGACGCAGGGCAGAACTGCTCTCTCAGCGATGTCCTCATCTGCTCATAGGTGGTGACTCGTGCTCTAACTGTCCTCCAACACTGATGTGCTAGGTCACGGAATAGAGATTGTAGTAGCTCTATCCGTCTGTCCTCTGGGCAACGAATAGACTCTAAGGCTGAGTGTACATCCCCAATCCACACCTCAGTCTCTAGGCCAATCTCCCCAGAGAAGTATGGTACTCCCTGCTGGTGGAATGCCTTCAACTAGGTATCTGGTCGAGGCCCTCTAGTCTCCTTCACAGCTCGAGCAACCTCAGCAACACGTGCCGATATAGTTAGCACCTGAGTAGCTCAATGGGATTCCTCCGATAATCCCTCTTGCCCTGGCAGGTCTGGGGCTCATCGACCCGCTCTGATGGCCTCCTCAAACTGCCTGAGATACTCTCGAAACTCAGGTCCTCCCATAGAAACACGATTTGAATCATCTGACTGGGTTCGATGTGATAGATGTCTCCTAGATGCATCACTCCTCGTTGTTGGAACTAAGCTCTCAGCAACCTCCTCACGAGCCTCCTCCACCACTGGTGGATCTGCAGCGGGAGCTGGTCCCTGTCTCCTCCCTCCTGGAGGAAGAGGTGGTCTACCTCTATCGCTTCTTGCAGTAGTAGCTCTAGTCCGAGCCATCTGCAGGGTATGCACACCTAACGTATAAGGCTCTATATAGGCCATATGTATATATATATATAATACTTAATAACACATGCATACATATCATCACATAAGAGGTATATATATATATCTATACTGTCGAGATCCTTAGATGGGTGACGACTTCTGTACACACTATCCCAAAAACATTTGTACTCGCCTTAAAATCAAAACCTTTTAAAAAGTCAGACCCCATGTGGATTCTGTTTATTTATCCACTCTACCTTTTTTGTAGATAGCAAGTGCCATTGTTGTCAACCTAAAGCTCTGATACCAACTCTGTAACACCCCAAATCCGCGGGACTCGTAATGCTACATTGGGCTAGGATCTCACAATGGATCCTTACCCTAGCTTGACAACAAGTTCACTAGATCTTACAACAAGGCACAAGTAGAGTAAAACAAATACATAAAAGTTGTATGATACATCAAAGAGTTTACAAACTCAAAGCCGAGTACAAAACCATAGCAACAACAATAACAACATCTGATACAAAAGATCCCATCCCACGTATCCAAATGTACAAAAGTCCTAGGCTTGTCACACCATCTGGCTCACTCTGCAGTCTTCCTAACCTGCAGATCATCTACAACATGGTATACACCGTTAGCTACAATAGTAGATAGCATGAAGTAATAGCACAAACACATATCAACATCTCATACATGCAATGTCACATACATCCATTTATTATCTTTAATTACATAATTCCATTACTAATTCAACTTCTTTTGTAACACGAGGATCCTCAAGAACCCCGTCCCGTCCAACGTAACACAGGAGTGTTTTATGAGGGTGACCTTCACTCGTCCCCTCCTGTGAGATCATCTTCAAGGCACCTTCTCCCACCCAGCAGGCGGAGACCGGTGGTTACCGCTCGTTATAATACACTTGGGCCATGTAAATGTAATGAATGGTCATCCTAGTCCGGTTTAAGTTATAAATGCACAACCATATGAACACACACAACCATTGTTGTCAACCGTACGCTAAGTAAGTCCTATGTACTTACCCGATACACTCGTATCCTCTACCACGTCACAGCTTCCCCTTGGAGAAGAAGCAACGCTTGCAAGAGCAAGGCACACAACATCACAACCTGAAAGGGTTAGGAGACTCGTCTCCATAACCAGAACCAACCTACAAGCTAAAGATCATAACAAGATCACATATGCCTATAGCATACTCTCAACATCAACACAAGTGCCTAAGGCACATCTCTAACATACAACTCATCCTAACCATCTTAACCTGGCAACCAACTAAGCCAAGGCTAAAGAAAACGAAGGAAGGAAGACATACCAACAAGGTATGCACCAATAGAAGCAAGAACACACCAGCCAGTCCAGTGAGGCGCAGGGGCGGCTCATTAGAGGTGTAGGGGTGGCTCAACACCAGGCCCATGGGCGGCTCAGGACAGGCGTAGGGGCGGCCAACTGTGCAGAGGGTTGGTCCCGACTTTTCTTCGACCCCTTGCTCGATCCTCTTCACGTCTTCAACATAACACAGCAACTTATATGTACACACATACATATATCATCATCAAAACATCCAGGAAAGATCCAACACAAGTCCAAACTTGTGATTCCTAAGCTAAAGAGAAAGATAAGAAGCAGAGGAGAAGGAAGAAAGAAAGATGAAGAGGAAGGCTTACCACACAAGCCCTAGGCTGAACTAAGGAGCATCCACACCTCTCACCACTTCAACACATCAACAACAACACACAGCAACATCAACAAGGTCATCCATGACAAAAAAAACAACTCCAAACTCTCAAGAACTCCTTCACACAAGCAAGAGAAGATTAAAGAAGATCAAAGGAGAAGAAGAAGAAAAAGATGAAGGACGTGAGGAGGAAGAAGAAGCTGAAAAGATGTAAGGAAACCCCTCTTCTGAAGTCTAAGGAAGCTTATAAGGGAAGCCAGCTGCAAAGCATAAGTCAAGAGTCAATGAAAGCGGCAGCACACAGCCAGAGCCGCAATGGCGGCTAGCCTGAGGCACATGGGCGCCTAGACGCAGGGGCGGCCATGGTGGTGCGCAAGGGCGGCTGACTGGGTCAAGGCAAGACACACTCTAGCTCATCTAGGCTCCAAAGACTAAGGCTCTTACAGATAGGGGCCAAGGAGAGGAGGTGAAGAGAAGAGGGTAGAGGGCTTGCATGATAGGAAACAGAGGGAAGGGCGATGGGTCAGGGTTGGTGAGCGGTCGGGAGTGGTGAGCGAGGGGTCGGAGTGGTGAGTGAAATGTCGGATTGTCGAAGTGAGGGTGCAAGTAAGGGGTCGATCATCATTGATGTCTGTTAGGGAGAGGCGGGATGGACGAAAGGAGAAAAAGAAAAGAAAGAAATAAAGGAAATAAAAATAAAAAGGAAACATTTTAAAGAGTAAACTCGATCAAACGCATTCGGAACGGGTTTTCGAATCGGAAAATTTTTCCCACTTTTTCGAATATAATAATACGGATATACGTGCACGTATCCAAAATATAAATATACTAGGGAAAAATAATTTACGCCGAAAAATACTTTTACTAAAATATTTAAGCTAATAAAATATCGATAGAAGTAGAAAAATAAATATCGAAAACGCGCCTAATAAACGGGGCATTACAGTAATAGTGTTTGTGTAACATCCGGAAATTTTATTTCCAGAAGTCAAGGTGTTTCCGACCTTCCCGCGTCAGAGGCTTATTTTCCGCAGACACATTTGTTGAGTACGAGTTTTAACGCGGGATGGGGGTCTCTTTTACTTTCCGACCTTGGGAAGAGGAGTGAGGGGACAAAGGGGGCTGCTGACCCTTGGGTATCCCCACCCCTTTTGTCAATCTCATTATTCCCTCTCCCCATTTCCCCATTTCCCATTTCACATTCTTTTCCCTCTTCCACTCCTCTCTTCCTTGTGAATCCATCTTCATCCTCCTTGGAAGAGCTTGGTTGGAAGCTACAACCAAGGATTTCCGGATCTGTGGTGGTAAGCTTTCTCTCTTCCCCCTCTTTCTTTTGGTGTAAATCTCTCTTCTTTCCTCTTCTTCCACCTCTATGGCTATTGAGGAATCTTTGAGGGAAAATCTTGTAAAACCCTTGCATGTCCCTCTTTCTAGCTTGTTTAGGTCGAGTATAGGAAGCTAAGACTTGTGGTGAAGTTTTTGGAGAAGACCCAGCAAGAAGAGGGAGACATTGGAGCTAAGGATCTACAGTCGCAAATGAAGAAGACGAGTTTTTGTTGCTCAAACAGCGGGGGAGGATCTGCAGAGGTGCGCGGGCAGACCAGGGCCACCGCAGGGGCGGCTAGAACCACCGCAGGGGCGGCCACTAGATGCAGGGGTGGCTCCAGGACGCCACTGGGGGCGGTGACAGCTTCCGCCGGGGCGCCAGATTGCTTCTGCGGCTGCGTTTTCTTCACTAGTAGGTTCCTCCCTCCCTTTCTCTTCGTTGCTTCCTTAGACCTTATGATGATACCTAGTTCGAAGCATGCTTAGGATGGACCTAGGACTTATGAGAATTCCATATAGTGGTTTTTATTTCCTTGGAGCCCTTATGGCTTGATGAGTGTGATGATCTTGAGTGTTTGAGCATGTTGAATCCTTCTAGGCTATATTAACTCTCCTAAGATGTTGATCATGTCCATATGTTGTATAGGCTATTCTGAGTTTCCCTTGCATGTTTAGAGTGTCATGAAGGCCATGGACCCTAGGATGATTTCCTAGTTTGAGAGTTGAGTGATCTTGTTTAGATCACTAGAGCGAAGTCTAGGACTTCTTGAGCGTGAGCTTGTATTGATGAGTGTATTCATGTATGAGCAGGTTGTGTACTTCCTCTCTAAGGAAGCTAGAGTGTTGTGAGTTGAGAGACGAGGTAAGTCTCCGGACTTACTTTGCCGTATTCGATGTATTAGATTCATTGTGTGTTTGGTGATGTGCGATTTATCGCTTTCGTTATATCAATGAAAACCGGTAATAGGACCACCGACATTTATATATCATTTTGACTCAATTATATGATAACGGGCGGTGACATCATCTGACTAGCTCTTACGAGAGTTTAGAAGGTTCTCGGCGACTAGCCAATGTTGGTTAGACGGCGGAGGCATCCATACCGTTCCATGCCGGTAAGTAGGGACTGAGGCGGGACCACGGTTGTCCCGTGTCACAAACTAAGTTGAGTTAGAACAGGATATGACCTTTTCAATAAAGATAATAAATCGGACTTGTTGTTGAGCATGATTATGTGATGTTGTGATGTATGAGTGTGTATGTGCCTTCACCATGTCTTTAATGCTTCAAATATAGCTAACGGTTTTAAATCGCTTGTGTAGATGCCCCGCAGGTTAGGGACCCCGCCGAGTGAGGTGGAGGAGTGGACAACCGAGGGTCGCTGTACATTTATAGGACGGGGGCATTTTTTGGATTATTATCGTTATTACTCTTATGTTGGATTTTGGATTGATGTACGCTTTCGGATTTATGTCTTGTGAAGTTTTTGTCGTTTTGAGGACTCGGCTGTACTCTTTACCTTTAAGTCTTGTATACATTACAAACATTTTCGAGTTTTACGCCTTTATTTGTGCCATGTTGGAAAGGTCCGTTGAGATTGTTGTTAAGCTAAGGGTCAGGACCCATTGTGTGGTCTCGCCCGTAGCATTCCGATATCCCTCGGATTCGGGGTGTTACATTTTGACGGGTACGTGTAGGTTTGCAAACGGGAACAGGGTTTATCAGAGTTGTAAATGAAGATAATCACAATGATGATTCGCCCAAAATCCAACGAAATGGAGTTATGAAGATGCTATCTTTGAGCTCAAAGGGTAATAATCCTGGTACTAATGATTGGGTTTCCAACTTTGAAGATTCTGATCAAGCTACCATTACTACAATTGCCATAAATATACTAAAATATGTGAAAAAAATAGTTAGTAAATTCATACTAGAAACTCATACTAGAAACTCATACTAAAAACTCAACCAGAAACCATACCAGAAACTCATACTAGAAAGTCAAATAGAAACTCATACAAAAACTAAACCGGAAACCATACCAGAAACTCAACCAGAAACCACGCCAAAAATTCATACAAAAACTCAACCAGAAACCATAGTAGAAACTCAACTAAAAACCATACTAGAAATTTAAACCAAAAACCATATCAGAAACCATACCAGAAATCATACCAGAAACCATACAAAAATTCTTTCAATAAATTTACAAAAAAAAACGTAAATAATAAAAATTGCATATTTGGCCAAAATCCTTAGTGTTGTTTCTTTTCTTAATAGAGGGGGTTAATTACTTTTACCTAACATTAATGAAAGTGGTAAAAAATAGAGGGGTATACAAAACAAAAGGAAATAAAAAAAAGAGCATATTTGGACAAATTTTTTTAAAAAAAAACTATTTAACTATCCCCAAACCCTACTATTTAATCAAGTTAAATTTGCATTCGATCTTGCATTCAATTGTGCCAGCAATTTCAATTTCTTCATCAAATCTGCGGCTGAGTCGCTGATGATTCCATTCGATTTCATCCTATTAAATATTCATTTCTCTAAGTCATCAATTTCAGTTGTATTCGACGGTCGTGCCAAAATTGTAAGTTTGATCTTGCTTCTCTTAAATTATATTTATTTATACTTTTTTAGGATTTTTAATTTGAATAAATATTGAATTATATTCATATTAATTGCATATAACATGTTAGATATGAAAATGTTAGGAGTTTTTTTTTATTTGATTTAAAGTAGATATTTTTAAATTCATTTCATTAAAAATTATTTGAAGTAAGTTTTATGTTTTTCAAATAGGAACATGGATAAATTTGTTATTCGGATGAAAAAACCATCAACTTCAGGTGTTGATTCTCAAAATATTGATAGAATTGTCGGCAACTTGGGAGAACATGAGAATATTGTTGTTAGAGATGATGTGGGGAAGAAAAAATGTTAGAGGGGAAAAAAGAGCTCGAACTAACGATATGAATGATCGGGATATTGTTAGTGATTCGGTGTTGCGAAAACCTATCGGTGAGTATGATGTTCTAGTTAGAGATAATGTTAGAAGAGAGTATGTTGTTAAAGGCCTGTTTCTACCAATTTCACATGATTTTCCACGAACTAATGTTAGTGATTCGGTGTTGCGAAAACCTATCGGTGAGTATGATGTTCTAGTTAGAGATAATGTTAGAAGAGAGTATGTTGTTAAAGGCCCGTTTCAACCAATTTCACATGATTTTCCACGAACTATAGTTGGAAAGTACTCAAGATGTTTCCAAAAGGATTGGTTCAGCCAATGGGGAATCGGTAGAATATATTGCTTCCCAAAATTCCGCATTTTGTTTATGGTGTTATCTCATTAGAGGATAAATAGGAACACGGTCGAGAGACGAGGCATTTGTGAAAACTGGATTTTCTAACTAGAAGAAGGATCCGGAGAAATTTAGAGAACATGTAGGAGCTACATGTAGTATTCACAATGATGCTCGAACACTATTTTTGCTTTCAAAGATCAAAGACAAAGTTTGACAAGATGTGTGACTTCTAGAGTTCGAGTAATGGGTGATACATATCGTATTCGTTTAACTATAGTTGTGGATATATTAGATTTCTATTTTGTCAAGGAATGACTTTTCAGGAGCATGATGAAAACTCAGATTTGTCCAATAAAAGAATTTTTTTGGAACTTCTAAAGTTGTATTGTTTACACAGTTTTGAAGTTGGGAAGGTTGTACCTGAAGCACCATAAAATCACCGACTTACTAGTCCAACTATTCAATTGGACATTGTAAAATCATGTTAATCACATACAATACAGATCATAATCAATGATATTGGAGATAAATTCTTTTATTTATTGATTGATGATGCTCGTGATAGTTCGATAAAAGAACAAATGACTATTGTTATAAGGTACATGACCAACCATAGAGTAGTGGTACAATGTTTTATTGGAATTGTTCATGTTGTTGATACCGCTGCATTATCTTTGAAACGTGGTATTGATGATTTTGTCACTAAACACATATTATTTATCTCTAAACTGAGAGGTCAAGGATATGATGGAGCATTTAATATGTGAGGAGAACATGGTGGATTGAAGACTCTTATCTTTAATGAGAATCCATATGCAAGGTTCTTTCATTATTTTGCCCATCAACGACAATTAGTTATTGTGGTAATTGCATGTACAAACCAACCTATTAGTGCTTTCTTTGAGTTTTTCTCCATGATAATGACCATGGTTGGAGCTTCGTGTAAAAGAAAAGATGAGTTTCGACAAATTCAGCATGACAACCTGGTGAAGATGTTGGAAAATGGTGAAACTTCAATAGGTAGAGGAAAGAATTAAGAATGTAGTCTAACTCGTCCGGGAAGTGCACATTGAGGTTCACACCATAAAACAATTATTTGTCTTCTATATTTGTGACCCTTAGTAATCCAAGTGCTTGACAATATCTAGATTGATGGCACAAACACACAAGCTTGAGGTCTTGCCGACAGCTTTGGGTGAAAGATGGAGAGTTATCGGTTTGTTTTTATTACTCAATTGATGAAGAATGTATTAGGATACAAAAGTGTCTTGCCAGAGTTCTTACAACAAAAGGATCAAAATATTATCGAGGTGGTGAGTTTGGTTCAAACTACTAAATACAAGTTGCAAGAGTTAAGGGAGAACAGAAGGTATAAGCTATTAGAAGATGTCAACACTTTTTGTGTTAAGTATAATATCAACATTCCTAACATGGACGATGATTCTCCAGGTCGCCATGTTAGGCTTATTGGAAATGCTAGAACAAACTAAAACCACTTCCGAGTTGATATATGTTGTCAAGTACTTTCAATATTTTGAGTGAATCTATTTTTCAAGTGTTTGACTATTTCGATCTATATTATCTATGATTGTATAATATCATTAATTTTATGCTATATTCATAGGTTTTTGATCAAATATGTGTTGAGATGGAGAATCGTTTCAGTGAGTCAAGTACATAATTACTGACATGTATATCATGTCTTGATCCTAAGAATTTGTTCCCCTACTTTTGTAAGTCAAAGTTACTTTGCCTTGCAGAGTTATATCTACACGACTTCTCAAAATGTAATCAAATAGAGCTTAAAACGGAAACTGTAGTTATGGATTGTTGAATAGAAGAGAAATGCAAGTTTTCCTACATTACAACATTGATGCGGGGTTGAAGCCACATTTCACAAATCTAGACTGAAGTCCATGAAAGAGACGATCTTTGCAAATCTCGGTTGGAATATCAGGCAAGATTCAGTAATGGTAAGGCCATGAGTTTAAGAAACTCAAAGAGAAAGAACGTGAGTTGTATGGAATTGAATGGTAAGATAAAGGAGATGATTATGGAATAAATTGGATGCAAAATATAAGAAGATTGAACCAAGATATAAACTTGCAAGAACCTTGATCAATTGGATCAAAACCCGAACAGTGAGTTACCTTAACCCTTCCTTCTTCAACTTTACACAAGTCTTCAAACTGAGACAAGTACAAGAAGGGACTAGAATTGACTAGGAGCACCAACCTTTAAGAATATTAACACACACAAGAACAACCTACCAATGAGTCACAACTATTCCATCAAAGACTCTCTTTTTTATTGAACTGGAATGAATAAAATGCGAAGCAACGATAGAGCTGTTGGAGATAGTTAAAGACATCCTTTTGGATTGCCCACATCATGGGATTCCAAAGATAGAGTTGTTGGAGATATACTTCAAGGGACTGGACGGAAACACCCAGTTCAACCTTCAACTACTATCCGCCGGCACGTTCATGGACATGCCGATTGACGAAGCTTGGGAGTTCATAGAGAAACAAGCTTTGCACATGGAGAAATACTCCCATCAAGGAGCTGAAGGTGGAGTTAAAAGAGTCAACTTCCAAGAAGCTCCATCAAACAATGATCAACTCACCTCTTTAAAGAATAATGTGAAGCAATGGAAATACCTTTTGGTTGCTCAAACCAAGAAAGAAGAGGAAGGATATCAAAACTCAAGGAACAACAACGGTTATCGGAACAACAACAACGGTTCCCGGAACAACAACTACAACAACAATAGAGGATCCAACAGCAGTAATTGGAGGCCAAACAATCAAAATTCGGGTAACTCCTACTCTAACTCCAATTCGAACAACTCTTCTCACCCTTTCCTCTCTCTCTTCTTCTTCTTCTACTCCATTGAAGAGTCAGGAGCCTGGATCAAGCTCGTCCCAGCCAAAAAAGAAAGATGCAGTGTTGGAGGCTATCTTGATCAAGCTCAATGCTATGGAGACGTCCATGACTTCATTTTCGAAGGCACAAAAAGCCTTAGAACAACAATTCTTTAATAAGGCGAATGAAGCGCCAAGAGATCCAAGGAAGCTTCCAGCAAGGACAGAGAGCAACCCTAAGGGACAGATCATGGCAATAACGGCGAGAAGTGGACTGAAAACTGGAAATCCAGTGCCTCGGTCGGTGCCAGTACAAACGAAGAACACCTCGGTCCAGATACAGTCTAAGAACACTTCGGCCGAGGTGCCAACCGAGGTTGAGCCTCAGAGAGGGTCGGACAAAACTGAAGTTTATGTCCCACCTCTTGCATATAAACCACCACTTCCATTCCCCCAGTCAAGGGCCAGAGCACATCTAGACAAGCATTTTGGTAAGTTCCTTGACTTGATGAATAAACTACATATTAACATCTCTTTCCTTGATGCTATTCTAGGGATGCCCGCCTATGGGAAGTTCTTGAAAGAAATTCTATCAAGGAAGACGAAGTTGGAAGACTTTGGTGAAGTAAGGATAACATCTAAATCCTCGGAACTCATTCAAATCATGAAGGAGAAGATGCCACCCAAGTTGAGAGATCCCGACTCATTTTGCATTCCCATTCAAGTTGGGGATGTCACTTGTGAGGCGTTGTGTGATCTAGGAGCCAACGTGAGCATCATCCTGCTAGAGCTATGTGTGAGGATCAGACTTGGAGAGCCCAAGCCGGTGAAGATACGGTTGTACATGGCGGACCGCTCCATTACCCATCCCGTGGGCATTTAGGAAGACGTTCCGTTTAAGTTAGGTAACTTCTATTTACCTATAGACTTTGTTGTGCTTGACATTCCCGCAGATTATCCCGCTCCTATCATTCTCGGGAGACCTTTTCTAACAACTTCGGGTTGCAATGTGGATTGTAAGAACGCCAAGTTGCAATTTAACATTGGCGGTGATCAAGTTGAGTTTGCATTGCTTGCGGCAATGAAAGGAGAGCCGTTGGGAGATGATATTTTCAACATCTATGATGAAGAAGAATCAAGAGAATTGGTGAGCTCTATCCTTATTAATGATCCACTTGAGAGAGTTATTAGTTTTAGCTTAATGGAGGAAGGCATAGATGTTTCTTGTGATGCAGATATACGGAGCTTAAAGGCACTGGAAGAAGATCCAGGAGCTAAGATTGAAAAACTAATCCACGAGAAGAGAATCTCCAGTTTCGGTCCCAGTTGTAGTACCTCGACTGAGGCACTTTCTGGACCAAGCAAGGTGTTCTTGACTGAAGAACATCTCGGTCACCCTCTCTGGACCTCGACCGAGGTCGAAAGCGAGATGATGTCCACTGAGAATAACAAACTTCTTACTCCCTTTTCTGAAATTCATCCTCGATTGGTGGAACACTTTCTCCACCAATCTTCTGATAATAAAGGGCCTTGGTATGCTGACATTGTTAATTATCTTGTTTGCCAGGAAATACCACCAGGATTGACGTACGCTCAAAGGAAGAAATTTTGTAAGAATGGACGCCATTACTATTGGGATGAACCTCTACTATTTAAGAGAGGTCTGGATGTGATGCTTCGAAGATGCATTCCGGAAGCTGAAGTTACTAGTGTCATACGGCATTGTCACTCACTTCGTTGTGGAGGGCATGCTAGCGCTCACAAAACATGCGCCAAGGTGTTACTTTCCGGTTTCTTTTGGCCTACATTATTTAAGGATGTGCAAACGTTTGTTGTCTCTTGTGATGCATGCCAAAGAACAGGGAACTTATCTAGGAGGAACGAGATGCCACTCAATAACATACAGGAGGTTGAGATCTTTGATGTATGGGGAGTAGATTTCATGGGACCTTTCCCATCATCCGGAGGAAACCTCTACATTCTCCTAGCTGTCGACTACTCTCTAGATGGGTTGAAGCCATTGCCTCTCCCACTAATGTCGCCATGGGGGTTGTGAAGTTCTTTAATAGGACTATCTTTCCATGTTTTGGGACTCCACGCATCATCATCAACGATGGAGGGACACATTTCATCAACCGGAAGTTTAAGGCAATTGTATCGAAGTATGGGGTAACCCACAAGGTAGCAACCCCTTATCACCCTCAAACTAGTGGACAAGTCGAGATCTCTAATAGAGAAATTAAAGCAATTTTAGAGAAGACCGTCTCTAGGACGAGGAAGGATTGGGCCAGGAAGTTGGACGACGCTCTTTGGGCCTACAGGACCGCATTCAAGACTCCCATTGGTACCACCCCTTATAATTTGGTATATGGGAAGTCTTGCCATTTGCCCGTTGAGTTAGAACACAAGGCATATTGGGAAATCAAATGGTTGAACTTCGACATCAAGGAAGCCGGTGAGAAGCGGCTATTGGATATCAATGAGCTGGAGGAGTTGCGTTTGAACGCTTATGAGAATGCCAAGATCTACAAGGAAAGTACAAAGAAATGGCACGACAAGCGTATCATCCCTAAGAAGTTCAAAGAAGGAGATTTAGTTCTACTCTTCAACTCCCGCCTTCGCCTCTTTCCATGTAAGTTAAAGTCTAGATGGACAGGACCTTATGTTGAGAAACATGTTTTCCCTTATGGTGCAGTCGAGATCAGGGGAGAAACAAGTGGAAGATTCAAGTTCAATGGTCATAGACTTAAGAAATACAAACCGGAAGTCCCGGTTGAGGAGGTTGCACCACTATACCTTGTTTAGGAACACCGTACGGTCCAGCTAGCGACCTTAAATCAAGCGCTTCTTGGGAGGCAACCCAAGGTATTGCTTTCTTTCTTTTTTCTAGCCTAGCTTTAGATAGTTTGCTTTGCTTTGCTTTGTTTTTGGCGTCCTAGACAAACAACATGTAATCTCTAAGGAAGGAATACAATCCAGGACCAACACTGGAAGGACAGAAGTTCGAGAAATCGAGAAGATGGAGTTTGACTGAGACACATCTCGGTTGTTGTCACATCACCTCGATCGAGATGATTCTTGAGCAACCGAGGCAACTAGGGTTTATGACAATCCGCCTAGGTCCGTATCACCTCGGTCTAGTCGGGACCACCTCGACCGAGGTGACAACAGTTTCAGAAAAGGGTATAAAAGGGGGTTCGAATTCTCTCTCTTCCCTCTATCACCTTCTCGACCACGGCGCACAAAATCATCTCGCTCCCGGATTTTAGACCGTTTTCGACGATTCTTGCTCCCAATCTGCAAGGAAAGAGTAGAGGATCAGTTTGCAAGCGACATTCAGCAACAAAAACACTCCAAATCGGCCAAATCTGGGGTAACAAAACCGAAAAACCCTAACTTCTCGTCTTTTACTGATTTCGGAAGAAATTGGCTTTGGTTGCCAATCATTCTTGTTGAAAAAGGCTTAAGTACCCCATAGAAACAATTGGTAGTGATATTGGGGGAAAATAACAGGATTTTTGAGAGTTGGAATCAAACAGCGCATCACCTCGGTCCAGTCGGCCTGCATCTCGACCGAGGTGTTCTTGATGGTTGTCAGGGCAACCGAGGTGTTCTGACAGTGAGAGAAAATGAGTTCCAAATCTGATAGGCAGCTTGTTCTGAGGGATGGATCCTACCCTTCTCCTTCTTCTTCTTCCCGACGTTCCATACCGTTGATCCATGAGCGTCACCGGGTAGATTATGACCGCATTACTGCGTGTCCAGTGATTACGTTGTGGTTCCTAGATGTTGCTGCCTTTGATTGCCTCTATGTGGATGATGACTTGAGGCGGATGATTTCTATGGTAGGGTTGGAGCAGTTTATGGAGATTAGAGCTTCAACCTACCTCGAGCCCACGTTGGAGTTTGTGAGCTCCGTGACCTACTTGCCTACAGAGCAGACCATCAAGTACCGGTTGCTGAACCGGAACTACTTAGTCCCGATGGATCAGTGGAGAGAGATCTTCGGCTTCCCGACCCCCACAGTTTCTGATTTTCCTTCTTGAGCTGTGGCTCGCGAGTTCTGGGGACAAATAGCTCACATAGTTGAGCATACTGACAGGTGGAGACTTGGAGATTCCAAAAAGTAAAAGTAAATAAGCAAAGCTTATTGGTCGAAAATGTTGAAGTTCAAAGGAAGTGAAGTAAAATCCTTTTCCCGGATTCTAGCACCACATTCCCTATATACATCCCACCCTCACACGTTTCTTGACCTCTTTTGGAACCCCTTGAGACCTCGAGCTTGTTGATTGACTTGATGGTTTAAACTGGATTATACATGATTAATTTCGATAATTATGATTTATTATGCATTCTATGATTTTATGCAAAGATGAACAACTTTCCTATATTTATAAAATGTTTTGATCATGTTTTGATTTTAATTGCCATAAAGCATTCTCTTAGAGTGATCTATGAGTGGAGCACACCACCAAAAATGTTTTGAAATACTTTTCATTGATCTTTATGACCTATAATTCATTCTATCTTGTACTTAAGATTTGGAACTTGCTTGGGGACAAGCAAGGGACAAGTATGGGGTATTTTGATAACATGAATTATAGTCCATATATTGGAACTTGTTTGGACGTTTCATCTTCAATAATCTGCATGTATGGATGTATATTATGTGATTATATTGTTGTTTCATCTACTTTTACGGAAACCGGAACTACTTAGCTCCTTTTCGATCCAAAATGGCACATTTTGGATCGAAAAGGAGCTAAGGAGCTAAGGAGTCATAGGAGCTACATTATGGAGCTTAAATAAGAACTCAGGAAGCAAGGAGTTAATGAAGAAGTTTACTTTGGACCAGATTTGAAAGATTTCACATTCAGCTGAGATTCACCTCGGTCAACTACAGTGTCACCTCGACCGAGGTGATCTTGAGGAGCGTCCCGACCGAGGCGAACACCTTGACGCCGGCGAGATCATATCTTTTGGCTGAGATCTTTTATTTCTGGAAGGAAGATATCTTATATTTTTGGGCTGGATTTCTGGAAGGAAGATCTTATATTTGGGAGATCTATTTTAGAGAAATAATATATTTTGGAGGAAATTATCTTTTTAAGATATTATTATATTTAGAATATAATTCTCCTATATAAAGGGTTGGATTTTCCACAAATCAGTCATCTTCGATACACCCAATAATCTGGGGATTAGGGATATTTTTTGGAAGTTTGAAGGAAGGATTGAAGATCAAGGAAGGAAGGAAGGAAGATTCATAGTTTTGAGATAGCTTTTGAGGGAGTTTGTAAGATTTTCTTAGATTCCCTTTGATTCATCGTCTTGTTTGATTTGTGATTCAAGGAACGCTGATTTGTGAATTATTTGATTCAATTATTGAAGCCTTGTTCCTAAGGTTTTTGTGTTCAAATATTCATCCCTTCACCTTTTATTCAATTATTTTTTTCATGATGATGAGTGACTAAATTTCTTGTGCGATTCTAGGGTGATTGGCTGAAAGTTGTGAGAAAGACAATGATAGAATGATCTTAATCCCAGTAGGACCGTGAAAGTTCGAGTCTTTAACCTTGACCCTAGAGTACCTAGCTCAGTCGATGAACATCTCGGCCGGGGTGGAACTTGACTGACCGAGGTGGCCTTTTCTAATCCGAAACTGAGAGTTAAGTGTTATAGTTTGCCAAATCCTATTCTTATTACACCTTTCCTGGTTCAATGCAAGCCTAGGATGAGACTTACCCGGTGATTCCTTAGTTTGTTTACCCAAAATCATAAGTGTAAGTAATGAAGGTTTATCCTTTAAGAGGGTTTGAGTGTGCCTTCATCCCATCTTTGTGAGTTAGCCTGAGACTTACCCGGTAAAGGTTGATTATATTCCCTTAGGTGGTCTATTGGTTTTTGATTATAGTTCCTTTCCTTAGTACCTTGAGACTTACCCGGTGATAGGAACTTTGGTTTGGGATAGTGAGTAGTGAGACTTATCCGGTAATCTATTCCCACTTTAGAAACACCTTCCCTTTGCAAAATCTCAACTTTGTCCGCTTTATCTTGAGATCTTGAGTCGGAACCACAACTAGATGCTTTAATCCCTAGAATTTGCATTTTCCCCTTATTTGACCTTATTATCATCTTTGATTGCTTTAATCGCTTTTGTGGTTATTAGTTGCATTGACAACCTATACTTGCTTAGTTTCACCTAAGTTCCTGAGATCGACACCCCGGAATTCTTGCTTTTTACTATAATTGATCCGTACACGGCGGGTTCGCATCCTTGTTTTAAGCATATTTCTTGGGATATAAATTTAAAGCTTGCACTCACCATTTGGGGCGAACTAGTTTTTGGCGCCGTTGCCAGGGACTTGGTCTAGACCAAGCCGGTTGCGATTATCTTTCGGGGCAATTGCCCTTGTTGATACTAACCACTCTACTTGAGTGCTTTCATAGGTCCTTTTTCTTAGGTTTATGCGAAGAACCCGTGCTGGAAAGGAACGATCGGCCATGTAAAGTGTCATCTTCACCGGTCTAGGTTCTCCTAGACCAACTGCTTTACCCAAAGCAAGTGGTATGATGCTTACGCTAGCTCCAAGGTCGCAAAGTGCATCATAGGTGACCTCTCCTAGGGTGATGGGTATGCGAAACGATCCTGGATCACGCAGCTGAGGTGGCATGTTCTCCGTCATGGTCTTGATGAGTTCAGATGACTCCGTGCTCATCTTGACTTCACCAATATCTTCTAATTTCCTCTTGTTAGAGAGGATCTCCTTTAGGAACTTCCCATAAGCTGGTATACCTAAAATTGCATCCATAAAAGGTATATTAATATGCAGCTTACTCATAAGATCAATGAATTTACCGAAGTGTTTATCTAGACGCGCTCTTGCTCTCGATTGGGGAAAAGGTAGAGGTGGTTTGTAAGCGGGAGGAGGAACATAGACATTTTCCTTCTCCTTTTCCTTTTCCTTTCCATTTTCAGCGGGGGTCTCAACTAGTTTGGGTTGCGGATCGGTGGTTGTTACACCACTTCTAGTAGTAATCGCCATCACCCTTCCTTTTTGGTTGTCCTCCGTCTTTTCGGGAAGCTTCCCTTGATCTCTAGAAACTTCTCCGACTTTGCTGAACACTTGGTTTTCTAAGGCTTTTTGTGCCTTATCAACCGAAGTAATGTGATTCTCTAATCCTTGGAGCTTTCCTAAGATTGTCTCCATCATAGCATCGTGCTTGTCCTTCTCTGGCTTGCCCGAGCCATTCGATGTTTGACCCTGACTTTTCAAACGAGTAGAAGAAGATGGAAGTGTTAAAGCATTTTTAGCATGTGAATAGGGATTACGAGGTTTTGTTGGTTGGATCTCCAATTGTTGTTGTTGGAGTTCCTGTTATTGTTATTCCATTTATTGTTCCGGTAATTGTTCCTATTGCCTTGGTTTTTTGTCTCTCCCTAGGTAGTTGGCCTCTTGCTCCTTCGCCTTTTGAAGGCTAGTTTTTATGACTTCCTTCAACTCATTGATCTCATTGTTGAGGGAGAATATTTGAGTTTGTGCAGCTTGAGTCAACTTAGCTCCCGGATCCCCTTGATTCCGGTTATTCGGATCCACTTTCCGGTGGGAATACTTCTCAATCACTTGGGCTTGCTTCTCAATGAAGTCCCAAGAATTATATTCTCTCATGTCCATAAATGTACCACAAGAAAGAGATTGGAGCTTGAATTGTGTTTCCACATCCAGCCCCATGTAGTAGATCTTTAATAATTCCAGCTTTAAAATTCCATGGTGTGGGCAATCCAATAAGAGATCCTGAAACCTTTCCCAAGATTGAAACAAACTTTCATTAGGTTTCATAGAAAAAGCATTAATCTTACCTCTCAACTCCGCCGTCTTGGATGGCGGAAAGAACTTGGTATGGAAATCCGAAGATAAATCCTCCCAAGTGTTAAGTCTTCCAGCTGGAAGAGCTTGATACCAAGACAAAGTCTTATCCTTCAAAGAGAAGAAAAACGGCTTGATCTTGTAGTTGTTATTGACAACCCTCTTCGACTTCATTGTCTCTATCATAATCTCAAAATTCTGCAAGTGTTGGTGTGGAGATTCAGCACTCGTTCCACCAAACTGACTTTGGCGAACCATGGTAATAACTTGCGGGCTAAACCCGAAATCCTGGACGTTGATCACCTCCGAAATTCACACCTAAACGGCGTGGTTGCAGAATTGGATCCATCCTTTGTTCAAGGGTTCGTGGTTCATCCCCTCCATCAGCAACTCTCACATCTCCAACGGGAACACGAGGGTTAACTTGTGGTCTAGTGGTGTAATATCCTCTAGATCCGGCATGTCATCATCGTCGGATGATTCAGCTCTAACGGACTTAGTTGGCTTGACTTTCTTATTCTTAGAGTCATTCATCTCCAACTTCATGTCTAGCATCATAGCCTTGAGCTCATCTATTTGGAATTGATGACGCTCCAATTCTTCCATACGAGCCTTCTCACTCAATTTGAGTTGAGTTCTAGCTTCATCCAACTCCTCGTGGATGTTTCTCTCATTGTTTTCAGACATCTTTTTCTCTTTTAACTTTCTTCTCAAAGTGTAACACCCCAAATTCTGAGAACTCGGGAAACTACTAGTTAGGACCTCACAATGGGTCCCAACCTTAGTTTGACAACAATTTTACTTGGATCTTACAACAAGGCACAAAAGTATTTAAAACATTTGAAAACTTTAAACAATATATACATGAAGAATATGTATCATCCTTACAATGGAAAGGTACTAAAATAACGCATATGAAGAATAGAAGACATCCCCGTCCCCAACTAAATAAGTACGTGAACCCAACAGACCATTCCCTCCGGATCTCTCTACAATATTCTTAACCTGCGAGGCATCTACAAGCGGTATAAAACCGTTAGCTAACATTCTATGCATAAGTATAAAGGTAAAAGCACAAACACACACATACACAATCAACATGCAATACTCAATCCTTTTATTATTTTTAATTAGGTGATAGGTTATTACTAATGATACTTATTTTGTGACACGAGGAATTCCCAAACCTCGCCCCTGTCCCCCTTAACCAACGAGGAATGGTACTGATGCATCTGACCGTCTACCTGACTGGGCTAGTCGCAGGGAACCTCCTAGACTCTCACAAGAGCTAGGCAGATGATGTCACGACCCGTTATCATACACTTGGGTCAATTACATAATATAATAATGTCGGCATAATCCGGTTTCGTTATTTATCAGAACTAACAAACACCACTCATACACATTACACTCATACAAGAAGCCAGCTAAGTAAGTCCGTGGACTTACCATTCTCCAAGAGCAACCAATCAGCACACTCTCAAATTCCCCTCGGGAAAACGCACAACGCCTGTTCAAGACAAGGCACATGAATCAAACAACGCTCTAGTCAACTAGAAGTCCTTAGACTTCTAGGCTCAACATCCTCACAATAACATAAACGCAAAAGATGGATCGACACTTAAAGCCTAACACAACTTTTCTAAACTAAACTCTACTTATACCCAATCTTCGGAACATCTTAAATCTGGATTAATCCAACGGATTGCTCTAAACTTTTACTACATGCTCCTATACATATCCATCAACAACATATCCAAAAATCACGTCCGACAGAGGTCAATAACCCCTCAAAATCTACCTCACAAAACTGCATCACAAGCAGTTTTTCTAACACTTAGAATATTTCAGCAGTCCTAAAAACTGCATGAGAAACCAACTTTGGAGAATCGTATCTCCTAAATTATAACTCAGAATATTCTCCAATTTATGTATGTTATACGATATAATACCAACTACAACATATCCAAAAATCAGCACTAAAGGAGGAGTCTAACTTACCCAAATCTGGATCACAAAACTGTACCGACATGCAGTTTTCCACACTTAGGAATTTCAGCAAACAGTTAACAAACAACACACTATCTTAACTTTGAAAAAATCATTACTCCTAAACCGTTCGCTGAATTTTTCCCAAATTTTGATATGTTCTACTATAAAATCTTATCTATAATATATCCAAAATTCAGCAGCAAAAGAGATCAAAAGCCTATTCAAAACCATCTCACAAAACTGCATGACATGTTGTTTTTCTCAACACTCAGCACACTTATAAAAACTGCATGAGGAGTCAACTTTGCAATATCATAACTCTCAAACCGTAACTCCGATGCTTGCCAAATTTTATTATGATCTACTAAGTACTACTGACTATAACATATCCAAAATTCAGCAATAGAGGAGGTGTCTAAGATACCAAAATCTGGACTCGAAAATGCCTGCTTGTCACTTTTGGCAAACTCGGAAAACAGCATGAATATTTACTGCTTCATCTATGATTGTTCTGAGTATGATAAGGAGACATAAAGGGTATCAATAAGGTATGAAAACGTGGAAGGAATTGCATGGACGAAAAGGGGTATAAGCTTACTCGATTCCGAGACTCGAATGTACTAGGTTGCTGTTGAGCGGATCTGGGCGTGCAGGAGAGGGACTGGATGCGTGATTGAAGCAGGGAAGATCCACAGTGAGCATTAACACAGCCAACGGAAGAGGGTCTGTCTACCTGGAGGTGATCTAGGCGCTGCAGCATGTAATCGAGTGGTCGATCAGAAGTAAGTAGCAAGGGAGAGTAAGGAGAAGAGAGTAATCGGTACTCACCTAGGCCCAAGCGATTTGTACGTATGCAGAAGTTCAAAAGGTCCACACTCACCAGTCACAGCGTGCAGGAGCAAAGCGTGTCCACGTCTGCTGTATGAGAGGCAGAAGACAAGTATGTTTGAGCTGTGTGGGAAGGATGGTCCGCTAGGTAGTCTGCTGAGGTCTGTAATTCGATACAGAAAAGAAGAAAGGAGTAGCTGGCGTGAATCTGGACAGAGGACCGGTAAACCTGAAGAAGGAAAGAGATCAGCGAAGATCTCGGCCGTTACGTGAAGATGGGGAGAGAAAGAGGTTGACGGTTCTTGCTTCATGGACATCACACGCTAAGAGGGAGCTGGGCTGATTTTGGCTGTTGTACGGGTTGTAGCAAGGAATAAGCTGAAGAACAGCGGCTGAACGTTACTGGGCTGGTATGACAAGGATCCTCACGCGGGGGCTGGAGCAAGGAATGTGGGCTGAGGTAAGGTAAAGGTTGGGCTGAAACAAGGCAAGAATTAAGTGGGCTGAAAGTTTGTCAAAACTTGTCAAAAACTCGTCATGGCTTTGTCAGGCCCATGCATGACTTCATCATAAAGTTGTCGGGCTTCGTCATGACCTCGTCTTAGCTCTGTCATGGTCTCGTCACAGCTTTGTCACAGTCTCGTCTCAGCCTTGTTATGATCTCGTCTAAAGTCGTCGTTAAGGATTAATTATAATAATTAGGGTTTGATATAATTCTATCATTTTATATGAATTAAATTCTATATAAAATGATAAATAATTATAAGAATTAGGGTTTGATATAATTCTATCATTTTATGTGAATTAAATTCTACAAAAAATGATAAAATTTGTGAAGAAAGAAATACTAGATAGAATAGGAACCGTCAACGGCTCGAAGTCCTAATTGATTCGGAATTAAACGGAATAAAAATTCCGGATATTACATCGTTACCCCCTTAAAATAAGTTTCGTCCCAAAACTTAGAACAAGGTACTTGATAGGTGATGGAATCACTATTATTTAGGTTAGTTTTTATAGTCTTTTTGTTACATTAGTGTCGGTTTATGCTACTAGCCCCTTGATCCAGAAGAAGAAGACTAAAAGAAGATAAAGAAGGAGTTATAAGCACTTACGAGTGAAGATCATTCACGAAGCAAAGCTTCGGTTTCCTCACCGCCCCCGCGGAGTAGTGCCACTGTCCCTGCGGGTGACACCATATTCCGGGCGCAGCCTGCGCCTTCGCCGGCGCCAGGAACAAAGACTGTCACCGCACCTGCGTCAACCCTTGGCGCCCCTTCGGTGACTTGCCGTGAATAAGCGAAGATCAGCGCCCCTGCGCCTGTGCCTGCGCCTCAACCTGGGAGCTGGAAGATGAAGAGTCAGTGTCACCGCCCCCGCGTTGACACTGGGACGCCCCTGCGGCTCAGCATCTGAAGCGACAGAAAGTTGAAGAGTCAGACGTTTGAAGACCATTAAATATCCGCCCATGCGGAAGTGCTAGGCCGCCCCTACGGCTACGAAGAAGATCAAACGTTTTTGCCTGAACCGCCCCTACGGATCTGAAGGCCGCCCCTGCGGTTCAGCAACAGAGGCTTTACTCCGGCTGTTTACACCACCTTTATGGCATTAAAGGTGGCTGTTTTGGGATGGTCATTTACTCCTATTTAGTGCCATGAGTAGTATAAATAGACTTAGCGTTGATTGCTAGAGCATCGAATCTAGAATCCACTTTTTCCATTATAATTATCTTGCTATCTTTGTAATGAGTTGCTAACTCCCTTGCTACATTGGGTTGGTTTGAAACTGCATTGTTACTTTGGTTGTAAGTCCTTTCTAATACAAGTTTTCAATCAGTAATACTTTGTGTTTACTTGATCTTCATTGTCTAATTGCATGTTTTACTAACACTTAAAATTGATCACCTTAGGTTCTAAAGTGCATGCAAAAAACTAGGATTAATAGATTCCGGGTTCGGGTCGTTAATCTAGTAGTAAACTTTAAGTAATAACGGGTTGTAATTGCTTAAAGGAAAGGAACACAAATATAAAGATAAGTTTAATGGTTTTAATCTTTTCTTTATATCCCTTACTCTTTGTTTGAAAGCTAACTTGTTAATTGTTCTTATAGGTTTACGAGACACTAACCTGTTAAGTTGTGTTGATGCCGGTTGGCTCAATATATATATATGATCGAGACGGGAGATTACTTGAAAACTTGTAAAAAAAGGAACTCGTCAAAGTAGCAATTGCATGCTTAGAATCAACCTAGTGTAGGTTCACCCATTATTATCTTACTCGTTGTCTTGGTTTCTTTCATAAGTTTTGTGTGCATAAATTCACTCAACCCCCCCCCCCCTTTTTGTCACTTGAATCTATAATCAATAATTGCATTTAATAGGAATAACAAAACTCTCTTGGGTTCGACCCTTACTTAACCACTATACTCGTTTTAGTGTTAAGTTGGGATTATATTTTGATAAGATAAAAACGACCATAGATAAAGGTCTTATCAAAATTTGGGCGCCGTTGCCGGGGAGTTTGGTTATTTATATTTAATTGTTATTGATTATTGGTTTGAACCATTTTTATGGTTTGAACCCGTGCTACTAACTCCGGCTTTGCTTCCTTTGATCCAGAAATTGAGAGGACGCACATCCGGCAACATAGACAACAACAACTCCAACAAGAAATGGCTGATCGGGCTCTTCGTCAACTCACTCAACCCACTTTGGCTCAAAACCCTCTTGCGGTTACTATACCGGCATTAGGGGAAGGAATCAACTTCGAGCAGAAGCCGGGTCTCATTCACTTGCTTCCATCTTTCCATGGGCTAAGTGGTGAAGACCCCATCAAACACCTTGGGAAGTTCCATACCGTGTGTATGAGCATGAAGCCGGCGAACATTACCGAAGAGCAAATGAAGATGAGGGCATTCAGCTTCACACTCAAAGATGCAGCGGATGATTGGTATTACCACCTTCCATCCGGGAGTATCGACACCTGGGAGAACCTCTACAAGGCATTTTTGGAGAAATACTTCCCGGCCAAGAAGGCAAATAGCTTGAAGAAAGCTATAAGCAACATCGAGCAAGAGGCGGACGAAACTCTCTATGAGTACTTTGAAAGATTCGCACGCCTCCGATCCAGCTGTCCTTTCCACGGATATTCAACTCAAGATCTAGTCTTGTACTTGTACAATGGCTTGCTAGACAATGAAAGGAGGATCATCGATGCGGCTTGTGGAGGTAATATTCTTAACTCTACCCTTGACCATGCTTTGGAAAAGATACAGGAACTAGCTGAAGGGACCCGGAACTTTGGAAGGACCCCTTCCAAGAGAGGCGTTGATGCTGTGAATTCCGGGAAGAGTGAGATCGCCACTGAGCTTGCGGAACTGAAGGAAATGGTGAAGAGATTAGCATTTATGGGAACCCCACAAAAGTTGAAGGCATGTGGAGTGTGTGCTCACCCATACCATCCAACGGACATGTGTCTCCAAGTCCAGGATGACGATGCTGAGGTGAATGCAATGGGTTATGGACAGCCACAGCAGCAAAGGCCTAGGAACGATCCCTATGCGCAGAATTT
Source organism: Fagopyrum homotropicum (assembly GCA_033239125.1). Taxonomy (NCBI): domain Eukaryota; kingdom Viridiplantae; phylum Streptophyta; class Magnoliopsida; order Caryophyllales; family Polygonaceae; genus Fagopyrum; species Fagopyrum homotropicum. The sequence goes on along the minus strand of BSWB01000003.1, from coordinate 88,541,419 downwards.
CATGCCCAACTAGCGTGATCAACAGAACTTGCGTTGGAGGGATCAACAAAACCAACAATAATAGCCCCGACAAGGTAAGTATCAAACAATTGAAGATATGTTGCAGGTTTTGACTAAATATTTTGCTACTCATGTCCAAACTATAGAATCCAGCATCAAGAACCTTGAAAAACAGGTTGGGCAAATGGCGGAAGCCATAACAAGGACCGAAGCTAGATTTTCCGGAGGATTGCCTCCCAAGACGGTTATAAGCCCCAAGGAGAATGTTAGTGCCCTAACATTAAGGAGTGGGAAGAAAATCCAACAAAAACCAGCAAAAGAATCACAAAGCAAACCCTTTGACGAGTTTACCGCACCCACAGCCGCCCCGGCGGCTGCAACTGCGGTTAGCACCGTGAAAACGCCGCCCCTGCGGCTGGATGTCGCCGCCCCTGCGGTGACAACCCCTGACCCGCCCCTGCACCTGCCTAGTGACGCCCCCGTGGACAACTCGACAGAAAGTTCTGTTGAGAAGGATTCTTACATCCGGCCTAAGTTCCCGCCACTGTACTCTGAGAAACAACCAGCTCCTTTTCCTGAGGCTCTAAAGGTGAGAAGAATCATTGAGAACAAAGATCTCTTTGAGACCTTCTCGAAATGCGAGGTAAACATTCCCCTCCTTTAGTTAGTGAAGAGTATTCCTAAATATGCTCGTTTCTTGAAGGAACTATGCACTATCAAGAGGAATCAGAAGCTGAAGGGGAAACAAAAAGTGCAAGTAAGTGAGCAGGTGTCGGCCGTTTTCCAACGGAGAATGCCCAAGAAATGCAGTGATCCGGGCATGGTAAGCATTCCTTGTGTTATAGGGGAACACCGTTTTGACAAAGCAATGCTTGATCTTGGTGCTTCTATAAATGTTTTGCCATATTCTATTTACAAATCACTAGGCCTTAGGCCATTAATGGAAACTAGAATTGTAGTACAACTTGCTGATAGATCTAATGTGTACCCGAAAGGGATAACTGAAGATTTATTAGTAATGGTGGACAGCCTAATTTTTCGTGCTGATTTCTTCGTAATGGATATGGAAAATGATTCACATGCTGCACCGATATTGTAAGGTAGACCATTTTTTAAAACGGATAGGACTAAAATTGATTATGTTAGTGGCAAATTGACCATGAAGTTTGATGGTGAAGTAGTGGAATTTTACATCTATGATGCAATGAAATTTCCTAGTTATGATCATTTTTTATGTGCTATTGACATTGTTGAACCTTTTCTGCAAGATGTGTTTGATAATTATAATATTGATGAATTGAAAAATGTAATTGAGCATGACATTGATGGTTTCAAATCATAATATGTATTAACATCCAGCATGAAAGAGGTCCTAGCCCAATTAGATGAGCATAAAAGGCTACCCATCTCCAATTTGGCCATTGGGCCCATTTTACTAACCCCAAGCGAGAATCTTGTTCCATCTATAGTGTAGGGACCAGAAATAGAATTGAAGGACCTCCCATCCCACCTCAAGTACGTTTTCCTTGGAGATAACAATACCTTGGCGGTGATCATCTCCAACAAGTTGACTACCGGCCAAGAAGACAAGTTGGTGAAAGTGTTGAAAGAACACAAGACGGCCCTTGGATGGACCATTGTGGACATCAAAGGGATAAGTCCATCAACTTGCATGCATAGGATCCTACTTGAGGATGAAGCCAAACCCTCTAGGCAACCTCAACGGAGGTTGAATCCGCCAATGATGGATGTGGTCAAGAAGGAGGTGTTGAAGCTCCTCCAAGCGGATATGATCTTCCCTATTTCGGATAGCACTTGAGTTAGTCCAACCCAAGTGGTTCCAAAAAAAGGAGGCATCACAATGGTGGAAAATCAACATGGAGAGATGGTCCCGAGCAAAACGAAAACCGGATGGAGAGTTTGCATTGACTACCGCAAGCTCAAAAAGGTAACACGTAAAGACCATTTCCCATTACCTTTTATTGACCAAATATTGGAACGTCTTGTAGGTCATCCGTACTACTGCTTCCTTGATGGATATTCAGGCTATTTCCAAATAGTTATTGCACCGGAAGATCAAGAAAAGACGACGTTCACTTGCCCATTTGGCACTTTTGCGTACCGCAGAATGCCATTTGGACTTTGCATCGCACCCGGCACCTTCCAACGGTGCATGATAAGTATTTTCTCCGAATACATAAAAAAATTTATTGAAGTCTTCATGGATGATTTTACCGTCCATGGAGACAGTTTTGATGCATGTTTAGGACATTTAAAACTTGTTCTTGAAAAATGTGTTGAAAACAATCTAGTTCTTAATTCGGAAAAATGCCATTTCATGGTGGAACAAGGAATTGTGCTAGGACATGTAATATCCTCCAAAGGGATAGAGGTAGATAAGGCAAAGGTTGATGTAATTCAAAGTTTACCTTATCCTACTAATGTTCAGGAAATCCGATCTTTTCTTGGTCATGCAGGTTTCTACCGATGTTTCATCAAAGATTTTTCGAAGATCTCGGCACCTTTATGCGACTTGCTCAAAAAAGACGTCACCTTGATAGTGGATGAGAGTTGCAAGAAAGCTTTCGACACTTTGAAGGCATGTCTCACCAGTGCACCAATCATCCGTTCTCCGGATTGGGAGAAACCTTTCGAAATCATGTGTGACGCCAGCGATTACGCTGTTGGAACTATCTTAGGACAGAAAGACGGACGGGCTTCACATGTGATCCATTATGAGCCTATGACACTCAATGGAGCACAAAGGAATTACACTAATACCGAGAAGGAAATATTAGTTGTGGTTTTTGCCCTTGAGAAATTCAAACAGTACCTACTTGGGGTAAAGGTAATTATCTTCACTACCATGCAGCTCTTAGGTACCTCATGGCGAAGAAGGAAGCAAAGCCACGATTGATTCGATGGGTGCTCCTTCTAAGTGAGTTTAACCTAGAGATACGGGACAAGAAGGGGGCTGAGAACCTGGTGGCCGATCATTTGAGCAGGCTAAAAAAGGAAGAGGAGGATCCAGGAAAAGGAAAAGAGATAGTTGGAAGTTTTCCAGACGATACATTTTACACAACTCTCTGTTGTGTAACCGCCCCCCGCGCCTCACACTTCCCGCCCCTGCGACCAGCCGCCCCTGCGGCTTAGTCTAGGCGCCCCTGCGGAATTGTCAACAAAGGTTTGTCTGAAGCTCTAATATTTTAAGCCTTGGTTTGCTGACATTGTGAACTTCATTGTCAGGAAGGAGTATCCAGAGTTCACCAAGGCAGAACGAGAGAAGGTAAAGGCTGAAGCTCGACACTACGTTTGGGACGATCCTTACCTTTGGAAGCATTGTACTGACCAAGTGATCCGCCATTGCATTCCGGATAATGAGGTACAATCCGTCCTAACTTTCTGTCATTCTGAAGCATGTGGTGGGAACTTTGGGGCAAACAAAACTGCAAGAAAAGTTTTGGATGTCGGTTTCTTTTGGCCACACATTTTTAGAGACGCTTTTGCGTTTTGCAAAGTGTGTGATAGATACCAAAGGATAGGAAATGTTTCAAGGAGAAATGAAATGCCGATTTCATGGCGCCGTTTCCTACTTTATTCGGGCACAAATATATTTTGCTTGCGGTGGCTATGTTTCCAAGTGGGTGGAAGCAAAGGCCACCAAAACCGATGATTCAAAAGTGGTTGCAACTTTTCTTAAGGAAAACATTTTTGCACGATTTGGAATTCCGAATGTCTTAATCAGCGATAGGAGCAATAATTTCTGCAATAAGACGATCACGGCTCTCCTTAAGAAATACCACATCAACCAACAAGTGACAACAGCTTATCATCCACAAACAAATGACCAAGCTAAGGTATCTAACCAGGAAATAAAGACCATCCTTGAAAAGACGGTCTCTCCCGGACGGAAGGATTGGAGTGCAAGGCTAAACGACGCTCTATGGGCATATCTGACAGCCTACAAAACTCCTATCGGGATGTCACCTTTTAGGCTCGTGTTTGGGAAAGCTTGCCACCTTCCGGTGGAGCTAGAGCACAAAGCTTGGTGGGCGGTAAAGAAGTGCAATATGAACGTAGAGGAAGTGGGAGAATTCCGGAAACTCCAATTGCAAGAGTTGGAGGAATTGAGGTTAGATGTATATGATCATGCCACTACATTCAAAGAAAATACTAAAGCATGGCATGACCGAAACATTCTCCGGAAAGAATTCAAGGTGGGTAATAAGGTACTTCTCTTTCAATCACGTTTGAAACTCTTCGCAAGTAAGTTGCGTTCAAGATGGACGGGGTCGTTCGTGGTAGCCGAAGTATACCCTCACGGAGCTGTGGATCTTTTATGATCCCCAAACGCACAAGGTGTTCAAGGTAAACGGACAAAGGCTAAAGCCTTACCTTGAAGGAGTAAAGAACGATCCAATTGATGAGATGGTGTTGGAGGAAGCACAGTCAGAGAAGTAGAGCCCTTACGTCGAGCCAACGATGTAAAACAAAGGCGCTACCCGGGATGCAACCTGAAGGAATAAGAAGAGGAGCCTCTGTCAAGAAAACCGCCCCTGTGGATCAATGTCCCCGCCCCCGCGGTGACACACATGCCCAGCGCCGCCCCCGGCGCTGGGCCAGCGTCTGCAACATACTGGCACCGCCCCCGCGGTGACTCCCTTACGCCCCTGCGGCGGCCATCCTTGACACACATGCTCAACGCCGCCCCCGGCGCTGAGCCTGCGTGCCCCTCGTCCTTGTCACAGCCCCCGCAGCGACAAACCCCCGCCCCTGCGGGTGTACCCATAAAAGAAAAAAAATAAGGATCTCGAAAATTAACTACACCTACCACTACCACCTACCCTCTCCCTTCACCACACACACAACTCCCCTTTCGAACCCTACTCCCTTACGCCCACGCACCTGCGCTCCCCTCACGCACCAACTACTCCAATGCCCCTGCGCCATCTCTGCAACTCCACCACCAGCTCCGACGCCCCTGCGTTGCACTACAACCTCTAACACCCCCCCCCCCCCTTCCAACCTTAACCCCACAACCCTTCCTACCTCTCTCACACTCTCTACCCTCCACTTTGAGCATCTCCGGCAACGTCTCCACCAACCAGAAAGCCATCGGAACACCCCCAATACCACCACCTTTGTAGCTGCCCAGACTCGCCCTCTGTACTTCTCCCGCCCTGTGCCTGCAAGCTACCGGAGTTGCGCCTCACCGCCCCTGCGCCTCTTCAGCCGCCCCTGTGGAAAACACAACAGAGGGTTCGTCTTCTTTCCCTGTTTTTGAAAGTTGCTAATTCTTTTGCTTGATTATCTTCAAGAATGGAACCACAAAGGCAGCACAAGATGTCGGAGGGCGAAAAGACTCGCTATAGGATTGTGCAAGATCGGGTTGTGTATGCAACTCGGTGTTTTCACATTCCTACCTTAGAGAAGCTAGGCATGCTGGAAAGCATGCAATACTTTCTAGCCAATGCTGGGCTCGGAGACTTTCTACAGAAGAGTGTTCCAACGTAGCCCGAGCTCAGTCGACAGTTTATAGCCACCTTCACCATGGAGAAGGAGGATCATGTGTGTATTGGACTCAACTTAAAGTTCAACAGGACAAAATACACACTTGATTACAACCAGCTACAAGAGGCCTTCGGGGTGACTCTCAACCCCTCCGAGAACTGGTGAAAGCCAGTCCCGACTCCGGACTTGTGTGAGTTCTGGCAGGCAGCTACCGGATCAGAGTTTCATGCAGGGGGTGAGTACTCCAACAAACTCACTCACCCTAGCTTGAGGCTCCTCTCCAAGATCCTCATGAGTGTCTTTTGTGGACACAAAGAGAAGAACAAGGTCGCCCTCAAGGGCCTCCCACTGCTATACTCTTGCCTTTCGATGAGCTAGAAGGTGATGGATTGGCCGTCCCTCTTCCTTGCCGCTTTGAAGCGGATTAGGAAGAACGAGCCGAGGGACATTGTTGGCGGTTGGGTAATCTCCTTGATCGCCTAACAGGTTATGGATCTTTCCAGCCTAGAGGATGGGTTAGAGACACCTCTCTATACCGAGAGGATGTTGAGGAGGTGCAAGCTTGTTCTCTCCAAACGGTGTGTGCAAGCTTTAAATTTATAACCCTAGATGTCAGCTTAAAACAAGGATGTGAACCCGCAGTGTACGGGTCAATCGTAGTAAAAAGCAAGGAATTCCCGGGGTCGATCACAAGGACTTAGTGAAACAAAGTCGGAATAGGTAAGCTTATGTAATTACTAACCACAAAAGCAATTAAACCAATCAAAGATGATAAAAAGTCAATTAAGGAAATATGCAATTCTAGGGATTGAAGCATCTAGTTGTGGGTCCAACTCAAAATCTAAAGATAAGCGGACAAAGCTGAGATATTTGCATAGGGAAGGTATTTCTAAAGTGGAATAGATCACCGGGTAAGTCTCACTACTCACAAATCCCAAACCGTAACTCCTATTACAGGGTAAGTCTCAAGGAATTAAGGAAAAGAACTATAACCTCAAACTAACACACCATCTAAGGGAATAGAATCAACCTTTACCGGGTAAGTCTCAGGCTAACTTACAAAGATGGGATGAAAGCACACTCAAACCACAATAAAGGATAAACCTTTAATACCTATACTTATGATCTTAGGTAAACAAACAAAGGAATTACCGGGTAAGTCTCATCTTAGGCTTGCATTGAACCAGGAAAGGTGTAATAAGGATAGGATTTGGCAAACTCTAACACTTAACTCTCAGTTTCGGATCAGATAAGTCACCTCAATCAGAAGCATTCCACCCCGGCCGAGATATTCATCGACTGAGCGAGATGCTTAGGGTTAAGGATAAAGACTCGAACTTTCACGGTCCTACTGTGATTAAGATTATTCTATCATTGTTTTTCCCACAACCTTCAGCCAATCACCCTAGAATCACACAAGGAAATTAGTCACTCATCATCATGAAAGTAATAATCAAATATATGGGAAGAAAGAGAATAATTGAACAAGAAAACCTTAAGAGAAAGGCTTCAATAACTTAATCAATTATCAAACAACAAGCGTTCCTTGAATTAAAATCCAACAAGACAAACGACAATGAAGGGAATCTAAAGGAATCTTACAAAACCCTTCACAAAGCTATAAAAGCTATAAACTTCTTCCTTCAACCTTAAAAAAGGTTCATCAAATCTCCCAACTGGAGTATGGTTGTAGCGGATCTTCGGTGTATGCAGATTGTCTAAGCACGATGTATGTGAGATACGGATTTGTGAAAAATCCAACCCTTTTTATAGGAAAATTACTATCCAAAGATAAGATATCTTAGAAAGATCTCTTCCCATAAAAATAGGTAAAATATATGGGCTAAATTATCTTCTTCCTTCCAGAAATCCAGCCCAAAAATATAAAATCCTGTTTCCAAAGATAAAAGATCTCAGCCAAGAATAAAATATCCTTGCCGCGTCCAAGGTGTTTGCCTCGGTCGAGTCGGCTCTCTGGATCACCTCAGTCGAGGTGACTCTGTAATCAACCGAGGTGAATCACAACTGAATGTGAAATCTCTCAAATCTTGTCCAAAGTGAATCTTCAATCCAATTCCATGATTCCAGGATTATTCCTTAAGCTCCTGAATGTAGCTCCAATGACTCCTTAGCTCTTTTTGCTCCTTTTTGATGTAAAACGTGCCATTTTACCTACGATTACTACGAAACTTGGTGTAGACCTCGATTCCCGCAAAGGTAGATGAAACGACAATATAATCACATAATATACATCCAAACATGCAGATTATTGAAGATAAAACGTCTAAACAAGTCCCAAAATATAGACTATAATTCATGCTATCAAAATACCCCATACTTAGCCCTTGCTTGTGCCCAAGCAAGTTCCGAATATAAAATACAAGATAGAATGGATTATTAGTCCTAAAGATCAATGAAAAAGTTTTTCAAAACATTTTAATTGTGTGCTACAATCATAGATCACTCTAAGAGAATACTTCATGGAATTTAAAATCAAAACATGCTCAAAACATTTTCTAAATATAACAAAGTTGTTCATCTTTGCATAAAATCATAGAATGCATAATAAATCATAATCATCGAAATTAATCATGTATAATCCAGTTTAAACCACTAAGTCAATCAACAAGCTCGAGGTCTCAAGGGCTTCCAAAAGAGAAGGTCAAGAAACGTGTGAGGGTGGGATGTATATAAGGAATGTGGTGGTAGAATCCGGGAAAAGGATCTTACTTCACTTTCACTTGAACTTCAACATCTTCCACCAATTAGCTTTGCTTATTTACTTTTTACTTTACTTCTTGGGATGCATGGACAGAGGTGCACAATAAACGAAGCCTAGGAAATCAACAATCATTAATTTCTCGAGATGCCTCAAACCCTTGATGCACATACCATGACCCGTTAGGAATATCGCTCAATCCGACTTTGGCAAGACACGAACACCCGGCTATGTGAATGGTGCCGAGTTACTCATCATCATGATTGACTTCCCCAAACCTATATGTTTCTTTCTAACTTTCAGCCAACATCTCAACTTTTCTTTCACTTGCTTTTCACTTTTGCTTGCTTCCAAATTCCCGGATAGGTAAAGGGAGGCAAATATGTATATGAGGGGCTAAGCATGATCAAGAAGAAGAAGAGAAGAGAATGACTTGCCTTGGTCTTCCCAGGAAGAAAGTGAGAGAACTCATAATGTGGTGTCAACCTTCAAATTCAACATAATTTGGATAATAACAAAGTATTAAACATGCTAAAATTTTAAACAAAGCACTTAGCAACTTAAACATATCATAAAACCTTTCAAACATATAAAGATTTCAAAATCAGTCAGTAAACAAAATCTTCACTGAGATCATATCCAAATAAGAAGCAAAAAATCGTTTTCGAAAACTTTCAGTTAAACCACCTCGGTCGAGGTGTTCTAGTCAACCGAGGTGAAGTACCTCGTTCGGCCCAAAACTGCCCCGGTCGAGGTCAAATTTTTTTTTTTTATTTAACCAGTTTTGACGTTTTTTTCGATCAAATAACCTGTATGCATGCATGCAATCTCAGATAAGCACATAGAGCTAAATAAAACATAAATATCCGATAAAGTCGAGTCATACAAACACATAAGTCAAATAATACATCAATACCTCATACTTGGGACACATTGTCCCAATGGGTCAAATCAAGTCTAAAGAAATAAAGTACTCACCGGACATAGCTGAGCTGCATAATAAATAAAGAAGGAAAATCCTACAAGCTCCCTCAATAATCACGATCCGGTGGTGGTGGTGGTAGCACATACGGGTACTGGGACGGGTCAAATGGATAACCCATGACCTGCTGAAACTGAATCTCAGTCATCCGTCTGTGATAGTGTTGGCCCTCTAGCATCTGATGAGTCCAGCTGTCGATCTCTTGGTGCTGGTTGGCGAATCTCTCCTAGATGTCTACAGTCAGGGCCGCGTAGGAGTCTATCATCTGATCGGTGAGGTCATCGATCCGACGGTGAGCATCTCGATCCCTCTGTCGGTGGGCCCTACGCCTAGCAGGACGTGCTGGTGCTGCAGTCGGCTCGGTCTCAGTCTCGTCAGCATCCAAATCGATGACCGGCGCACTCGTCCTAGTAGTATCTGTGCCCGTATCCATAGGAACTCCACCATCCTCAGCTACATCATCATCATCATCCTCGGCCTCGTCCTCCTCAGTTGGTGCAGCTGCTGCCTCTCTAGCATCCTCTATGAATGGGATCCACACAGTATGCCAGTAATGTGGATCAAACACGGAGAACTGAGCTGACCATCTGATCCCCTGCGGTGCAGTACGCTCCCATGACATCGCCACATATGGCGTAGTAAGTCCTCGGGGAACCAGTATCCTCCGAGTAATCATCTCCTGAAGTCCAAGCGGCTTGGCAACCGCCACCATGGTACAAGCACTGAGGTCCATATCCTGATAACTCGCTATATGAGTCACAATGCCTCCACAGCAAATGTCGCCCTTCACCTTCGCCTTTATTTTATGCAGATCCTCTGCTAGCATCAAACCAAAATCTGGGATCCCTCCAGTCACCATGCAGTACAAGCTCAGAAGCTCCCCCTGTCTGACCTTCTGGGGCGTGTCAATACGCGCCAAAAGAGTCTCACTGAATATCTTGTGGGCCAGCCTAAAAGCTAGGTGAAATATGATCCGCTCCCTAGAGTCTCCAGGTCGCCATCTATATGCATGCTCAACCACGTGAGCAATCTATCCCCAAAACTCCCTAGCTACAGCTCGGGAGGGAAAATCAGCAACTGTCGGAATCGGGAAGCTGAAGATATCCCGCCAGTGATCCAAGAGAACTAAGTAATTCCGGTTCATCAACCGGTACTTCACGGCCCGCTCGGTGGGAAGTAAGTGAAGGAGCTGACAAACTCCAATGTAGGCTCTAGATAGGCCGGAGCTCTAATCTCTATAAACTGCTCCAGCCCCACAGCAGAAATCATGCGCCTCAAATCATCATCAACGTAGAGGCAGTCAAAAGCTGAAATGTCCAGAAAGCGAGGTGCAATCACTGGACGGGCCGCTATGCCGTCATAGTCGACCTGGTGTCTCTCGTGGATCACCGGTCTAGTACGTCGAGAAGAAGAAGAAGAAGGGGAAGGAGAAGATCTGTCTCTCAGAACCAACTGCCTATCAGAACTCATCTCTGCAATCTGTCAGACCACCTCGGTTGCTCTGACAAGTCTCAAGAACACCTCCGCCGAGGTGCAGGCCGACTGGACCGAAGCGAAAAACTGTGCGATTGATTCCCTCAAAAATCCAGTTCTTTTCCCCCAAAATCACTACAACAGGTTCTTATGGGGTACTTAATCTGTTTCTCAGCAAATGTAGGGGCAACCAAAGCCCAGAACGAAGGAAATCAGTAGAGAAAGACAAAGTTAGAGTTTTTTCGATAATTACCCAAATTCGGTCGATTCGACTCGTTCTTTCTGCAGATTGGTACTTGAAATACGATCCTCGATGCTTTCCTCTCAGTTTAGGAGCAAGAATCGTCGAAAACGAGTGAAGAACGGAAGAGCGAGGTGAGATCAGCGCCGCGGTCGAGAAGAGGGTAAAGGGAGGAGAGAGAAATCTCAGCCCCCTTTTATACCCTTTTCTGGAACTACTGTCACCTCGGTCGAGATGGTCTCGACTGGACCGAGGTAGATCTTCAGAAACCCTAATCGCCTCGGTTGCTCAAGAATCAACTCGGTCGAGGTGCTGCGACAGCAACCGAGATGTGTCTCAGTCAAACTCTGTCTTATCAAATCCTCGAACTTTTGTCCTTCCAGTTGTGCTCCTAGTTAGTATTCCTTCCTTAGATGTCACTTGTTGTCTCTCTAGGACGCCCAAAACAAAACAAAGCAAAGCAAAAGCAAACTATCTAAACTAGACTAGAAAAAGGGAAAAGAAAGCAATACCTTGGGTTGCCTCCCAAGAAGCGCTTGATTTAAGGTCGCTAGCTAGACCGTACGGCGTCTCTATGCGTGATGGGAGGTGCCTTCACCCCATACTTCACCTTTATCATGGGGTGAGATAAGAAAGTCTATCAAACGCTCCAACAAGTGCAAGTGCTCATCGGGGAATGAATCGTCTATGGGTGGGTCGTCCTTCTCGTATGAGGATGGAGGTAGCCGGCTGAGGTGATCCGCAACAGAATTTTCAGATCCCTTCTTATCGCGGATCTCTAGGTCAAACTCTTGAAGCAAGAGAATCCATCGAATAAGGCGTGGCTTGGCATCTTTCCTAGCCAGCAAGTAACGGATGGCTGCATGGTCGGTATAGACAATGACTTTCACTCCTACTAAGTAAGAATGAAATTTCTCGAACGCATATACAACCGCCAATAGCTCCTTCTCGGTGGTAGCGTAGTTGCGCTGGGCTTCATCTAGCGTCTTGCTAGCATAGTAAATGGCGGTGGTCCGGCCATCCTTCTTTTGCCCAAGCACCGCTCCTACGGCTACATCACTACCAGCACACATGATCTCAAAGGGCAAGGTCCAATCCGGAGGTTGGATAATGGGAGCGGAGATCAACGTTTCCTTAATCCTGTAAAATGCATCAAGACACTCCTGCGAAAACTCAAAAACAACATCTTTATTCAAGAGGTTAGTTAGAGGTTTAGAAATCTAAGAGAAGTCCTTGATGAATCTCCTGTAGAAACCTGCATGCCCGAGAAAACTCCTCACACCTTTAATAGAACAAGGGGGAGGGAGTTTCTCAATAGTCTCGATCTTAGCGCGATCGACCTCAATACCACGATTAGAAACGAGGTGTCCTAGCACAATGCCTTCATTAACCATAAAATGACACTTCTCCCAGTTCAAGACAAGATTAGTGTCCTCACATCTTTGGAGCACTAGAGAAAGGTTAGATAGGCAATCATCAAAAGAGGAACCATATACTGAAAAATCGTCCATATATACCTCCATGATCTCCTCTATATACTCGGAAAAGATAGTCATCATGCACCGCTGGAAGGTAGCAGGTGCATTGCATAATCCAAATGGCATCCTCCTATAAGCGAATGTCCCCCACGGACAAGTGAAAGTTGTCTTCTCCTGATCATCCGGATGGATAGGAATCTGGAAGAAACTGCTATAGCCGTCTAAATAGCAGAAGTGTGAATGTTGGGCCAACCGTTCGAGCATTTGATCAATGAAGGGAAGTGGAAAATCGTCCTTCCGAGTGGCCGTGTTCAGCTTCCTATAATCAATGCAAACCCTCCAGCCCGTGACGGTCCTAGTTGGGATTAACTCGTTGTTCTTATTCGTCACAACGGTCATCCCTCCTTTCTTCGGAACTACATGTACTGGGCTAACCCATTTCCTGTCCGAGATAGGATATATTATACATGCATCAAACAACTTAAGAATTTCTTTCTTCACAACCTCTTTCATGATCGGATTTAACCGTCTTTGAGGTTCCCGTGAAGTCTTATGATCGTCTTCCATTAGAATTCTATGCATGCAGAAAGAAGGCTTAATGCCAATAAGATCATCTATAGTATAACCCAAAGCCTTTTGATGCTTTCTCGGGACATGCATTAGTTTAGACAATTCAGATTCGGAGGGGGAAGCACTAACAATAACGGGATAAGTAGAATCCGGTCCAAGAAAGACATACCTCAAGTGACTAGGGAGTTGTTTAAGCTCCACAACTGGGGGAGCTTTCTGAGGGGGATCCTTGCTTCCTCCTTCCAGTGGAGTAGATCTTGCGATTGGGCTTTCGGAAGTCTCAGTCGAAATCATCTCGCCTTCGACCTCGGTCGAGGCGCAGAGGCGTTGACCGAGATGTTCTTCAGTCGCCTCGCTTGGTCCAGAAAGTGCCTCGGTCGAGGTACTGTAACTGGAACCGAAACTGGAGATCTTTGTCTCCTTGGTTAGTTTCTCAGTTTTAGCTCCTGGATCTTCTTCCAGTGCCTTCAAACTCCATATATCTGCATCACAAGAAGCATCTATACCTTCCTCCATTAAGCTAAAACTAATAACTTTTTCAAGTGGATCGTTAATAAGGATAGAGCTCACCAATTCTCTTGATTCTTCTTCATCATAGATGTTGAAGATATCATCTCCTAACTGCTCTCCCTTCATAGCCGCAAGTAGTGCGAATTCCACTTCATCTCCGCCAATATTGAATTTCAGCTTGGCGTTCTTACAATACACATTGCAACCCGAAGCTGCTAGAAATGGCCTCCCGAGAATGATAGGAACAGGATAATCTGCGGGAATGTCAAGCACAACAAAGTCTATAGGTAAATAAAAGTTACCTAACTTAACCGGAACGTCTTCCAAAATTCCCACGGGGTGGGTAATGGAGCGGTCCGCCATGTATAACCGAATCTTCACCGGCTTGGGCTCTCCAAGTCCGATCTTAACACATAGCTCCAGCGGGATGATGCTCACGTTGGCTCCTAGATCACATAACGCTTCACAAGTGACATCCCCAACTTGAATGGGAATGCAAAATGAGCCGGGATCTCTCAACTGGGGTGGCATCTTCTCCTTCATGATTTGAATAAGCTCCGAGGATTTAGATGTCATTCTTACTTCACCAAAGTCTTCCAGCTTCCTCTTCCTTGATAGAATCTCTTTCAAGAACTTCCCATAGGCGGGCATCCCTAGAATAGCATCAAGGAAGGGAATGTTAATGTGTAGTTTATTCATCAAGTCAAGGAACTTACCAAAATGCTTGTCTAGATGTGCTTTGGCCCTTGACTGGGGGAATGGAAGTGGTGGTTTATATGCAGGAGGTGGAATATAAACTTCAGTTTTCTCCTCCGCTTTCTGTGGCTCCACCTCGGTTGGCATCTTGACCGAAGTGTTCTTCGACTGCACCTGGACCGAGGTGGTCTTCGTCTGTATTGGCACCGACCGAGGCACTGGATCTGCAATCTTCAGTCTACTCCTCGTCGTGATGGCCATAATCTGGCCCTTAGGGTTGCTTCCGTTCTTGCTGGAAGCTTCCTTGGATCTCTTGGCGTTTCATTCGCCCTACTAGCAAGTTGTTGTTCAAAGGCTTTTTGTGCCTTCGAAAATGAAGTCATGGATGTCTCCATAGCACTAAGCTTGATCAAGATAGCCTCCAGCACCGCATCTTTCTTCTCCGGCTGGGATGAGCTTGATCCAGGCTCCTGGCTCTTTAATGGAGTAGAAGGAGAAGAAGAGGAAGAGAGGAAAGGATTAGAGGAATCATTCGAATTAGAATTAGAGTAAGGGTTACCCGAATTTTGGTTGTTTGCCCTCCAATTATTGCTATTTGATCCTCTATTGTTGTTGTAGTTGTTGTTCTAGGAACCGTTGTTGTTGTTACGGTATCCATTGTTGTTCTTTGATCCTTGATCTTCCTTCTTGGTTTGAGCAACCAAGAGCTCCTTCAATTATTTCACGTCATTCTTCAAAGAGATGAGTTAATTAGTGTTTGATGGCTCCTCTTGAAAGTTGATTCTTTTAACTCCACCTTCAGCTCCTTGGTGGGAGTATTTCTCCATATGCAAAGCTTGTTTCTCTATGAACTCCCAAGCTTCGTCAATCGGCATGTCCATAAACATGCCGACGGATAGTAGTTGGAGATTGAACTGGGTGCTTCCGTCCAATCCCTTGAAGTATATCTCCAACAACTCTATCTTTGGAATCCCACGATGTGGGCAATCCAAAAGAATGTCTTTAAACCTCTCCCATGACTTGGACAAGCTCTCCTTGTCCTTCATAATGAATGCATTAATCTTCCCTCACATTTCAACGGTTTTAGAGGGGGGAAAGAATTTAGTCAAGAATTCCGTGGTCATCTCCTCCCAAGTATTGATTTTTCCTAGAGGAAGAGATTGATACCAAGT
The DNA here is from genome assembly GCA_033239125.1 of Fagopyrum homotropicum. Classification (NCBI taxonomy): domain Eukaryota; kingdom Viridiplantae; phylum Streptophyta; class Magnoliopsida; order Caryophyllales; family Polygonaceae; genus Fagopyrum; species Fagopyrum homotropicum. Next base: position 88,526,067 of record BSWB01000003.1, on the reverse strand, counting down.
AAGAGCTTTATCTTTTAAAGAAAAGTAAAAAGGTCTTAGCTTCTAATTGTTGTTTTCTATTCTTGAGGGTCTCAAGGTCTCCATCAAGATCTCATAGTTTTGCAGATGTTGATACGGAGACTCCTTCTCCAGCCCTCCAAACTGGCATTGGCGAATCATGGAAAGAACTTGCGGTCAAAGTTCGTAGTCATGGTCCGCCGGATCTCCTAGGTTAACTCCAGGATGCCTCAGTTGTTGATTGAGGTCCATCCTTTTCCCTAGGGTTTGCGGGATTCCTGCAAAAAGAGCGCCTCGGACTGGTATCCGAGGAGGAAGTACATCGGCCGGGGTAATAGGTACTGGGACCTGCCTTGGTCGAGGGTCTGGAACTGGATCCTGCCTCGGTCGAGGATCTGGGTTCAGTCGAGGTAGATACTAGTCTCGTAGAGCTGCCATATCTTCTTTGATCGCTTCAATCCTGGTGCGAGTTTCTTCTTTCTCCTGCCTCAGTTCTTCCCTACTGAGGCGTAGCTGTTCTAACGCCTCCTTTAATTCGGCTTCAAGATCGCGATTGTCTTGGTCAGCCATCATCGCATAAACCTAAAGAAAAGAACCTGCAAAAGTCACTCAAGTAGAGTGGTTAGTAGAAACGGGGGCAAGTGCCCCAAAAGCGTACCGCAACCGGCTCGGTCTAGACCAAGTCCCCGGCAACGGCGCCAAAAACGTGTTCGCTCCAAACGGTGTGTGCAAGCTTTAAATTTATAACCCTAGATGTAAGCTTAAAACAAGGATGCGAACCCGCAGTGTACGGGTCAATCGTAGTAAAAAGCAAGGAATTCCAGGGGTCGATCTCAGGGACTTAGTGAAACAAAGTCGGAATAGGTAAGCTTATGTAATTACTAACCACAAAAGCAATTAAAACAATCACAGATGATAAAAAGTCAATTAAGGAAATATGCAATTCTAGGGATTGAAGCATCTAGTTGTGGGTCCAACTCAAGATCTAAAGATAAGTGGACAAAGCTGAGATATTTGCATAGGGAAGATATTTCTAAAGTGGAATAGATCACCGGGTAAGTCTCACTACTCACTAATCCCAAACCGTAACTACTATTACCGGGTAAGTCTCAAGGAATTAAGGAAAAGAACTATAACCTTAAACTAACACACCATCTAAGGGAATAGAATCAACCTTTACCGGGTAAGTCTCAGGCTAAATCACAAAGATGGGATGAAAGCGCACTCAAACCCCAATAAAGGATAAACATTTATTACCTATACTTATGATCTTAGGTAAACAAACAAAAGAATTACCGGGTAAGTCTCATCCTAGGCTTGCATTGAACCAGGAAAGGTGTAATAAGGATAGGATTTGACAAACTCTAACACTTAACTCTCAGTTTCGGATCAGATAAGTCACCTCGGTCAGAAGAATTCCACCCCGGCCGAGATGTTCATTGACTGAGTGAGATGCTTAGGGTTAAGGATAAAGACTCGAACTTTCACGGTCCTACTGTGATTAAGATTATTCTATCATTCTTTTTCCCACAACCTTCAGCCAATCACCCTAGAATCACACAAGGAAATTAGCCACTCATCATCATGAAAGTAATAATCAAATATATGGGAAGAAAGAGAATGATTGAACAAGAAAACCTTAAGAGAAAGGCTTCAATAACTGAATCAATTATCAAACAACAAGCGTTCCTTGGATTAAAATCCAACAAGACAAATGACAATGAAGGGAATCTAAAGGAATCTTACAAAACCCTTCACAAAGCTATAAAAGCTATAAACTTCTTCCTTCAACCTTAAAAAAGGTTCATCAAATCTCCCAACTGGAGTATGGTTGTAGCGGATCTTCGGTGTATGCAGATTGTCTAAGCACGATGTATGCGAGATACGGATTTGTTGAAAATCCAACCCTTTTTATAGGAAAATTACTCTCCAAAGATAAGATATCTTAGAAAAGATCTCTTCCCATAAAAATAGGTAAAATATATGGGCTAAATTATCTTCTTCCTTCCAGGAATCCAGCCCAAAAATATAAAATCCTCTTTCCAAAGATAAAAGATCTCAGCCAAGAATAAAATATACTTTCCGCGTCCAAGGTGTTCGCCTCGTTCGAGTCGGCTCTCTGGATCACCTCGGTCGAGGTGACTCTGTAGTCAACCAAGGTGAATCACAACTAAACGTAAAATTTCTCAAATCTGGTCCAAAGTGAATCTTTAATCCAATTCCATGATTCCTGGATTATTCCTTAAGCTCCTGAATGTAGCTCCAATGACTTCTTAGCTCCTTTTGCTCCTTTTTGATGTAAAACGTGCCATTTTACCTACGATTACAACAAAACTTGGTGTAGACCTCGATTCCCGCAAAGGTAGATTAAACGACAATATAATCACATAATATACATCCAAACATGCAGATTATTGAAGATAAAACATCTAAACAAGTCCCAAATATAGACTATAATTCATGCTATCAAAGCTCCTCAAGAGGGATGGCGACAACCTCTTCTGGCTCTCTTTTGCCGACGGCAGCCACATCACCTACCTTCCACGACCATTGCCACTTGGGGACGAGCTCTCCGAGCTTTATATTCCGGCGGATCCTTTCGTGCCGAGGCGGCCTCAGGTGGCCATTGTTGAGAGGCATGCTGCGAGCTCCAGTCGGGCCCACCATGAGGAGCACATGCCCATCCCCGACGACGAGGAGATGCCTACTGCGCCACCGGAGGAGGATCCGGATCTTGCGAGCCTGCAGGCTCAGATGGCGGCCCTGACCACCCAGCATCAGGCATGGCAGACCGAGTACCAGCGGACCTTGCTTGAGCAGCAGCAGAGCTGGCAGACGAGTTTTGCCACCTCTATGACCTCCCACTTTAACCAGAGGCAGGAGGCTTGGCAGACGGCCCAGCAGCAGCAACTAGAGGCTCAACAGTTGGCTTGGCAAGCCAGCTTTGAGACCTCTTTTGGCCGTCGGATGGGGGTTCAACAGACCCGCATTGAGGACATCTACCGCCGGCAGGAGCATTTCTTCAGCCACTTCACGTACCCACCTGAGGAGGGTCCGGATGTTCTAGCCGGACCATCCCACTAGTGGGGCGGCTGTCACGCGGGATGGAGCATTTCTTCAGCTACTTCCCGTACCCACTAGAGGAGGGTCCGGATGGTCTAGCCGGACCATCCCACTAGTGGTATCATCATTTCTCCCTTTCCCACATTTATCTTTGCTTAATTTTCCACTTTGAGGACAAAGTGTACTTCAAGTATGGGGGAGGGACATATCATTGCATGTATAGTCTATTTCAGTTATTTTAAGTTTTTGTAGTTTGAATACAATTTGAATTTTAGTAAAAAAAAGCCAAAAAAAATGAAAAAAGGCATGAAAATCCTTGGATAAACCGAAAACCCGAAAGGGCGGTTTTGGCTAAAAAAAGGTAGTCCGACCAACCTTAGGTTGGTGCAAAATTGGACTTGAGGGATGTGAGTTCCAAGTGAGATCATAAAAGAAAAAGAAGAAGAGTGGCAAGGTGAAAACCCGAAAGGGCAACTTGGCAAAATGAGCGGCACCGAGTGTAGGTTCCCTTTCCGGCGTTTGGCGACATAAGAAGGGGAGTCATAAGGAGGTTGTCCGGGTAGGTCACTCTTGGAGCAATAAGGATGATAGTTTTCTCACCTTTTTCTCACATTTCCTCCCTTTTCCCTCTTTCTTTCTTGGCTTTTCTTTTGTTTTCATTGTCTTTTCTGCTTGCACATGCTTCCTGAGGCCTTTGAGTTTAAAAGCCACTGTCATTTGTTTTACTCGGGATGAGTAAAAGGTCTAAGTATGGGGAAGTTTGATAGGTGATGGAATCACAATCATTTAGGTTAGTTTTTAGAGTCTTTTTGTTACATTAGTGTCGGTTTATGCTACTAACTCCTTGATCCAGAAGAAGAAGACTAAAAGAAGATAAAGAAGGAGTTATAAGCACTTAGGAGTGAAGATCATTCACGAAGCAAAGCTTCGGTTGCCTAACCGCCCCCGCGGAGTAGTGCCACTGTCCCTGCGGGTGACACCATATTCCGGAGCGCAACCTGCGCCTTCGCCAGCGCCATGAACGAAGATTGTCACCGCACCTGCATCAACCCTTGGCGCCCCTGCGCCTCTGCCTACACCTGTGCTTGTGCCTTAACCTGGGAGCTAGAAGATGAATACTCATTGTCACCGCCCCCGCGTTGACACTGGCGCCCCTGCGGCTCAGCATCTAAAGCGACAGAAAGTTGAAGAGTCAGACGTTTGAAGACCATTAAATATCCGCCCCTACGGAAGTGCTAGGCCGCCCGGCCCTGCGGCTACGAAGAAGATCAAACGTTTTCGCCTGAACCGCCCCTGTGGATCTGAAGGCCGCCCATGCGGTTCAGCAACAGAGGCTTTACTCCGGCTGTTTACACCACCTTTATAGTATTAATGGTGGCTGTTTTGGGATGGTCATTTACTCATATTTAGTGCCATGAGTAGTATAAATAGACTTAGGGTTGATTGCTAGAGCATCGAATCTAGAATCCACTTTTTCCATTATAATTATCTTGTTACCTTTGTAATGAGTTGCTAACTCCCTTACTACATTTGGTTGGTTTGAAGTTGCATTGTTACTTTGGTTGTAAGTCCTTTCTAATACAAGTTTTCATTAAGTAATACTTTGTGTTTCCTTGATCTTCATTGTCTAATTGCATGTTTTACTATCACTTAAGATTGATCACCTTAGGTTCTAAAGTGCGTGCAAAGAATTAGGATTAATAGATTCCGGGTTCGGGTTGTTAATCTAGTAGTAAACTTTAAGTAATAACAGGTTGTAATTGCTTAAAGGAAAGGAACACAAATATAAAGATAAGTTTAACGGTTTTAATCTTTTCTACATATCCCTTAGTCTTTATTTGAAAGCTAACTTGTTAATTGTTCTTGTAGGTTTATAGAACAAGAACCTGCTAAGTTGTGTTGATGCCGGTTGGCTCAACACATATATATGATCGAGACGGGAGATTACTTCAATACTTGTAAAAAAAGGAACTCACCAAAGTAGCAATCGCATGCTTAGAATCAACCTAGTGCAGGTTCACCCATTATTATCTTACTCGTTGTCTTGATTTCTTACATAAGTTTTGTGTGCATAAATTCACTCAACCCCCCCCCCCTTTTTGTCACTTGAATCTATAATCAATAATTGCATTTAATAGGAATAACAAAACTCTCATGGGTTCGACCCTTACTTAACCACTATACTCGTTTTAGTGCTAAGTCGGGATTATATTTTGATAAGATAAAAACGACCATAGATAAAGGTCTTGTCAGTACTTAATTAAATGACTTCCAGAAATAAACGGGTATGTCCTAGTCTCACTAAATTTTTATTCGTTTCCTAAACTTCTCTAACCCTATCAAAGCGTAACGGAAAAAAAATTGGTCGTTACATTAGATCCCCCTCAAAATAAGTTTCATCCCGAAACTTAGGTTAAGACAATATATATATATATATATATATATATATATATATATATATATATATATATATATATATATATATATATATATATATATTCCTAATCGGCCTTTAAGGCACCAAATGGGTGTGTTTGATCACTACACAAAAGTCTCGTCGTTTCCACATCTAAGTTTCCCGCACATCAAGATTACCAAAAACACACATCGTTGACTAAATACTCAATCATGAAATAAACAAGCAGTCAAACAATATCACACATCCAAGGTCAAGCCCTAACTCGTCACTCTCGGGGTTACAACTATCACTACATAGGTCTTTGAAAGGTTACGTCTCTTACTATCCCCAGTATCTTAGGTAGTCTTATCAGCTTTTCATAAAACCACTAAATCTTAAATCTTTTCAGGTATTTAGATCACAAGCGCCTGCTACCACGTTCTAGAGTGGTTACCTGATATCTCACCGGTATCATCTCGCTTAACTGTCTGATCCTCTAATATGATAACCTAACCCGTGTCTGGTTTGTATCTCTCCACTGAAATTCTCAAACTCAGTTCCCAAAATTAGTCTCCGTGGAAAACTGAAGCTACCCTCTCCAATAGGGTGAGAAATACTAGTCCATCAGTCACTTTTAAACCACTTTAAAACTTCCAATGGTCATCCTCTGTGTTCACTTAGCGTTATAATACTATTTATAGATCTATAATATATCGTAAGCTCAACCTTAGGCTTCTCACGCATTTTCCAAGATCTTAAGTGACCCAGAACATGTCCGGAATGATGGTATTAGACACAAAGTGATCTCCTATCACCGTATTTGATCATAACTACTCAATAACTGTTAGCATACCATCAGCAGTGCACTCTTTTATCCACCATGGTAACCAGCCCGATAGTATCCCTCTGACTCAAAACGCAACTCGGATCCGTTCCGATATAACATTACACGTAAAATCTGCTCCGAGATTATGCTTTCTTTAAGCACGGTTACTAGGTTGTAAGTATACTCATGTCGCTTCACTTTCTTATGTATCTTTGACTCAGAATGGTAGTTAATCACTTTGAGCTTTCTAGTGCAGACCATGCACAATACTTTTATTACATCGTTAATTCTTCTCTCAATCCATCAAGAAAACTCTCTCTAACGTACTCCGTTACGTATTGGATTCCGAACTAGTTATCTGACAACATGTGACAAGCCGTCATTATTCACTTGAATCCATAATAGGGTACTAATCACCTTCTATAACCTCTTACATGCACATACTTTCATGTCTACCTTGATGGTGATACAGCTCCCGTACAATATTTTCAGTCACTCCGCGTAACCTATCTCACGTTCCTTCCAAGCGAAATGCATTTCACCAACTATCATCATCTTAAACTCGACACGTCGTTTTTCTGTACCATTGCTTCCAGCTTTGTGGGTTAGGACCCACCACGCTTCCGCTGCGCTACTCTGATAATTCTGTTGTCACTCATTAATCATAAGGACATTTCTTGTGAGTCCCAAGTGATTAACCTCAAACTTTTTCTTCCAATTATACCATAAGTCCTAACCGGATGAAGTACCAAGTACATTCTTTACTTGCCTTAAGAAAATAAAACAACGATTGAAAAACAACTTCTTCCGCTTACTTTCTTAATTCTTCTACCACAGATCCAAACTACCAGACTCGGCCGGAGTTTGATCTTAACCACCCAAGAAGTAACCCTTAAAACGTTTCTCTTTATACCATTAATTCATCCAAGAAGGTTGCCGTTGCCTACCTAAGGAAATCCTCTAAGGCGTCGGTACGACTACTCCATAGATCCACCGTCACAAATATCTCTTCTTAACGGCACATAACTCGTCAATACCAAACAATACTTGCACGTCCTTGGTTGACATCGGTCAGTCTATAATTGACTTATCTCAATTTCATACCTCTACAAGTATTAAACTTTTGGTGCACATCACCTACTAGATTAATCCTTTTATCCTTCTTTAGTTTGTCTTATCTTTCACTCTTCTGCTTCCTTTGGGACAACTCTCTTTCTCAAGTCTCACTATGCCATTCGTCTGACGTCAAAAGTCGTTCCTAACACTCCACGATAGATGGTAAACGTCTTGTAGTTCCGATGACTTTTAATTACCTCCCAATTGTAGTCCCTTTACACGGATCGTCTGTGTTGATGACCTGTGTTCTGTTATAAATGGGGGTTACCCTGGACTCTTGAGTCCACCACACGATTCTCATAAGCACAGGTTCCTTAATCGGCGTTGTTTGTAATATTTTCTTCCAAATCTTTGTTGACTATGTTACAGGGCTTCGATCCTTTCGATACTAGCGTTGTGATTCTTCTTAGAATTCTTATCTTGAAAGAAGACAAAACGTCTCCAGGCTTGTGAAGTCTACCTTTCACTCTTACATTAAGTTGTAAGTTTCCATTCTGTGCACCTTAGATTCTCACACCCGGATTGACACTTTGTCTCTTTTGGTTATTCATGCCCATAATGGTCTATGGGACATCCGCCTCGATTATAATGTCCTTGATTCCGCAATCTTGGTTGTACTCAATTCTACTTGTCTCGTTCCAATATTGTTATCTCTACTCCACACTCTTGTAGTCTCTTGCATGGTTCTTCTAATTCTATCTCTCGGCCTCGTAAGCCCGAGTTCCTTGTATGGCTTTCTATTCCTTCTAATTGAACTGACTCAGGAATTTCTTCCTCATCTGATTGTGCTTGTGGTAAAAATTATCGTCACAACTTTACTTCCTTGCTTAGTTGTTCTTTTGATAATTTGTAAGGATGCAGCCTACCCGAGTATAATACTCAATTCAAGGTCCGATTCCATTGCCTCCTGCTGGAGATTCTTCAAGTCCGCAGTTGATTTATCATGAGGCGATAATCGCTTCGTGATATCACGACTAAAGGAGATAAAATATTCTTTAGGATACTAACAAACTAAGCATACACATGTATATAACATATAATAAGAAACATCATAAAAAGTCTATATACTAACTCCTATCGATCCAAGTTGCAGAGATCCACGGAGAGCAATGGTGGTCCGACGTACTACTAACCCAACAACCCGACTATGCGTGTGTGTAAAAACAGAAATCCGTTTTGAAAATTTTAGACCCTTTCGGGTTCTATTTATTTTATACATTCGGTCTTTCAGAAGATTTCAAGTGTCATTGTTGCCAAACTAGCTCTGATACCATATTGTAACACCCCAAATTCTGAGAACTCGGGGAGCTACTGGTTAGGACCACACAATGGGTCCCGACCTTAGTTTGACAACAATTTTACTTGGATTTTACAACAAGGCACAAAAGTATTTAGAACAATTGAAAACTTTAAACAATATATACATGAAGAATATGTATCAGCCTTACAACGCAAAGGTACTAAAACGACGCATATGAAGAATAGATCCCCGTCCCCAACTAAATGAGTACATGGACCCGGCTGACCATTCCCTCCGGATCTCTCTACAACTGTCTTAACCTGCAAGGCATCTACAAGTAGTATAAAACCGTTAGCTAACATTCTATGCATAAGTATAAAGGTAAAAGGACAAACACACACATACACAATCAACATGCAACACTCAATCCTTTTATTATCTTTAATTTGGTGATAGGTTATTACTAATGATACTTATTTTGTGACACGATGGATTCTCAAACCTCGCCCCTGTCCCCGTTTACCAATGAGGAATGGTACTAATGCATCTGACCGTCTACCTGACTGGGCTGGTCGCAAGAAACCTCCTAGACTCTCGCAAGAGCTAGGCAGATGATGTCACAGCCCGTTATCATACACTTGGGTCAATTACATAATATAATAAAGTCGGCCTAATCCGGTTTCGTTATTTATCATAACTAACAAACACCACTCATACACATTACACTCATACAAGAAGTCAGCTAAGTAAGTCCGTGGACTTACCATTCTCCAAGAGCAACCGATCAGCACACTCTCAAGTTCCCCTCGGGAAAACACACAACGCCTGTTCAAGACAAGGCACACGAATCAAACAATGCTCTAATAAACTAGAAGTCCTTAGAGTTCTAGGCTCAACATCCTCACAAGAACATAAACGCATAAGATGGATCGACACTTAAAACCTAACACAACTCTTCTAAACTAAACTATACTTATACCCAATCTTCGGAACATCCTAAATCTGGATTAACCCAACGGATCGCTCTCAACTTTTACTACATGCTCCTATACATATCCATCAACAACATATCCAAAAATCACGTCCGACAGAGGTCAATAACCCCTCGAAATCTACCTCACAAAACTGCATCACGAGCAGTTTTTCTAACACTTAGAATATTTCAGCGGTCCTAAATCCTGCATGAGAAACCAACTTTGGAGAATCATATCTCCTAAATTATAACTCGGAATATTCTCAAATTTCTATATGTTATACTATATAATACCAACTACAACATATCCAAAAATCAGCACTAAATTAGGAGTCTAACTTACCCAAGTCTGGATCACAAAACTGTACCGACATGCAGTTTTCCACACTCAGGAATTTCAGCAAACACTTAACAAACAACACACTATTTTAACTTTGAAAAAATCATAGTTCCTAAACCGTTCGCTGGATTTATCCCAAATTTTGATACATTCTACTATAAAATCTTATCTATAATATATCCAAAATTCAGCAGCAAAGGAGATCAAAAGCCTATTCAAAACCATCTCACAAAACTGCATCACATGCTGTTTTTCTCAACACTCATAACACTTATAAAAACTGCATGAGGAGTCAACTTTGCAACATCATAACTCTCAAACCACAACTCCGATGCTTCCCAAATTTTAGTATGATCTATTATGTACTACTATCTATAACATATCAAAAATTCAGCAACAGAAGAGGTGTCTAACATACCAAAATCTGGACTCGAAAATGCTTGCTTGTCACTTCTTGAAAACTCGGAAAACAACATGAATCTTTACTGCTTCATCTATGATTGTTTTGAGTATGATAAGGAGACATAAAGGGTATCCATAAGGTATGAAAACGTGGAAGGAAGTGCATGGACGAAAAGGGGTATAAGCTTACTCGATCCCGAGACTCGAATGCACTAGGCTGCTGCTGAGCGAATCTGGGCGTGCAGGAGAGGGACTGGATGCGTGATTGAAGCAGGGAAGGTCCCCAGTGAGCATTAACACAGCTAGCGGAAGAGGGTCTATCTACCTGGGAGGTTATCTAGGCATTGCTGCATGTAACCGAGTGGTCGATCAGAAGTAAGAAGCAAGGGAAGGTAAGGAGAAGAGAGTAACCGGCACTCACCTAGGCCCAAGCGATTTGAACGTATGCAAAAGGTCGAAAGGTCCACACTCACCAATCACAACGTGCAGGAGCAAGGCGTGTCCACGTCTGTTGTACGAGAGGCAAAAGACAAGTCTATTCGAGCTGTGTGGGAAGGATGGTCCGCTGGGTAGTCTGCTGAGGTCTGTAAGTCGATACAAAAAAGAAGGAAGGAGTAGCTGGCGTGAATCTGGACAGAGGACCGGCGAAACTGAAGAAGGAAAGAGATCAGCGAAGATCTCGGCCGTTACATGAAGATGGGGAGAGAAAGGGGCTGACGGTTCTTGCTTCATGGACATCACACGCTAAGAGGGAGCTAGGCTGATTATGGCAGTTGTACGGGCTGCAGCAAGGAATGGGCTGAAGAACAGCGATTGAACGTTACTGGCTGGCATGACAAGGATCATCACGTGGGCTGGAGCAGGGAATGTCAGCTGAGGTAAGGTAAAGGCTGGGCTGAAACAAGGCAAGAATTAAGTGGGCTGAAAGTTTGTCAAAACTTGTCAAAAACTCGTCATGGCTTTGTCAGGCCCATGCATGACTTCGTCACAAAGTTGTCGGGCTTCGTCATGACCTCGTCTCAGCTCTTTCATGTTCTCGTCACAGCTTTGTCACATTCTCGTCTCAACCTTGTGATGATCTCGTCTAAAGTCGTCGTTAAGGATTAATTATAAGAATTAGGGTTTGATATAATTCTATCATTTTATGTGAATTAAATTCTACATAAAATGATAAATAATTATAAGAATTATGGTTTGATATAATTCTATCATTTTATGTGAATTAAATTCTACATAAAATGATAAAATTTGTGAAGAAAACACTAGTACAAATTCTAAGTTTCTCGGGACAATTTTCTCGGGTGTTAAAAAAAATCCCGTAACAATTTAAAACTCTCGGGACTTATATTAAAAACTCCCTTAAAAGAGATATGAATTAATTTATTTAAAAAATAAGCTAAGCTCTCGGGATTTTTTGATTAACTAACTAGAATTATTTAACAACTCTCGGGATTTTGTTTTAAAAAGACCCGAGAAAACGTCAATTAGTTTTTGCCCCCGCGCACCTTCCGCCAAAAAAATAAATACCTTTAATATTGGATCATCTCTCTCGGGAGTTATTTCGTAAAAACCCTAGAGACAAAACCTAACCTAAATTACCCAAATTGCATCGCGGAACTCGATCATACTCATTGTCGTCTCCCCTAAAAAATTGTTGAGAGCTGAGTATGGATGAAGGCTGGAATGGGTTGATTCACCTTCTAGTACATCAACTTGAACAATACTTGTGATTATCGATTCGTGTTGTCTGCACCCTAGGTTAGTCTATGCTTCGATTTAGGCCTTGGATCTATAATAAATCAAGTTTGCTTTCTACTTTTGAGCATCGATTATTTCTAGGATGGATTTATACACTACTTTCTCTTGAGAATTTTGAGTATCTAAACCTCCATCACTAACACAGTATGGATTCGTGTTGTCTGATTTTTGGTTCCAAAATCATATCCAGAATCTCGAAATCGGAAAGCTCTGTCATACTTCTACACAGGTTAATCCTCCAATTTGCGAATTGAATGACTAAACACACTAACACATTATTGACAAGGTTTCCAGTAATAGGGTGCAAGGTTTTTCTCAATAGCTTTGTTTGCACTTGAAAAAGTTGGATCTGATTCCCTGTTGTGTTAGTGATGAAAGTGAATTTGTCTATTCATAGTAACTCTCTGTGAGCTTTTTAATAGGAAGTCTACACTCTACACCTTGATTGTTGGGTCTCACGAGCTAAGGAAGGTGAACCGGGGATCTGTACAGCTGTACAGTGTTGGAATAATTCGGCACAGGATTCTGTTCAAGACCCGCCCAAAGGCTTTCATTTCTAGTAAGCTATTTCTATGGTAGATGGAATTTGGATCTTTGATGTATTCGACAGCTCTATTTGAGCCTTGTCAGTGTACACTTGCATTTTCTATTGAAAAATTTTGCTCATCTTCATTCAGAACTGGACCATCAGTACACACGGTTGTTTCATCTTTCCCGTAATTTGGTATTGCTTGATTTGTTATGTGCTCTTTTGCAATTGATGTCATATTGATCATTTTCGTAACATGGTATCGGCGTATTGTCTATTGACCGACAGTTGAGTATTATCTGAATGAGAAATTAGGTTCTAGAATTAGTGCTAGCTTCAATTCAACTGACTATTGTCTATCCTTCCTAATTGAATTTTCTTTGAATGAGAAATTAGGTTCTCAATCTAACAGAATGGAATTAACCGAGGCATTATTGATGTAATTGTCATAACTTATATCTCCATTCGTTCCTATAGGCTATATAGTCTGATTTGTGATCGTATTGATAATGCTCCCTTATACAAGTGTTGCTCAAAGCTACATAATTTGATCTCTTCATTGGAACTTACACTGCCATTAGACTTAACTGTATTTTAAGAACACTATAAAACTTATTCTTAGTAAACTCATACTCAATATCCTCATTTATCCTCTTGACCCTTAGAACCGTATCATCAAAGTTACATACCTAAAACCTGAATGTGTTATTTCCTGTGGGCCACACTTCCAATCCACTTCTCCCGATCTCACTGCCTTCAATTTAAGTACACAAGGATAAAATACAACTAATAAATAGATAAAAGTAAGATCATAGTTCAGCAGCAATCTTCTCTCTGTAAGTTTTGAACATTCTGTTTATGAGTAAGAAATTCTCTGCTAATTTTGTGTGATAGATCTCTTCTTGTATTGGATGATTAATCTCATTGTTAAATGTGTTGAATTTTTTCAGCAGCTTCTACTCCCTTGCTCAAAAGCTCCTACTCAGCAACTTTTCTCTTTGTAAGTTTTGAACCATCTGTTTTTGAGTAAGCAATTCTCTGCTAATTTTGTGTGATAAATCTCTTCTCGTATTGGATGATTAATAATACTCGATATATGTTGTTGCTGACATAGCTGGTGTGTTGCCTTTGGGTTTTATTGATCCTACTGGACTTACACTAAGCTCAGATATCCAATGGCATGACTAATTTTGTTTGGTTGGGCTAGTCATGCATCACTTGATTTACTCACTTATTTGTTCTTTCAAATTGTTATAATTCTTTGGTGATATGCTGTATTTTGGAAAGTTTTATTTTTTAAATAAAGCTTGCATGTTTGGTTGGGCTAGTCATGCATCACTTTTCTCTCTGTAACTTTTCTCTCTGTAAGTTGTATTTTGGAAAGTTGTTCTTTCAAAATTTTATAAAAGTTTGTCACTAGAGGAAAATAATCAAAGTGTTCAAACTGGTTACAGACAGTTATTCAACGAACAAAATATGAAAATGTATGTGACCAAATTTATTCTATTATAAGTAAGTCAAGATTTTTTTTGCTCACTCGACCATTAGAAAAGGAGAATTTTTTGTTAGGAAAAAATTTTGCTCGTTTTTTGTTCTACGAATTTAGTTTTTAATCACTAAATATTCGTTTTTTTTTCTTCTAATTTTTCAAAAATAAATTATTACCCTTAAAAAAAAAAGCATATTTTTTGTTTATATTCTGATGAAAAAAAAGTAATACTAAGTATAATGAGCACATAATTTTGAAAAAGAACAAAATTTCTTTTCACTCTTCTTTTGTATAAAAAGTCTGTTGACCGATAGATATACCGAGAGATTAATCTATTTGGTTCACCATCTATGTCTTATATTATTGATGTTTACTGTCAATGACAGGAACTTGTATGAAAGTTATCAGTCAAACAAGTATGCATTATTTTGCCCCATTTATTTGGTTGATGGATATAAGGATTCATATGAAAACAAACAACGATACATGGTGGATTCTATGTGTAAAGCTGAACTACAAAATCATATATGGTTTGCACCATATAACGAAGGGTAAGTTTAGTTTAGTTTTTTGAATTAAATTGCATATTGGATAATTCGTCCAACTCTTACATTGCAAGATATATTGTTATCATAAGTGTTCAAGACGGAACCGTAACATACGATTCATTTTCTTCTTATATTTTGTAGACTCCATTGGATGCTAGCGTTATAAAGCCAATGGATAATATAATATTTTGGCTAGATCCACTAAGGATGGATGTAAACAAGAAATTCAAATCTATGCTTGAGATTGTTGGTTTCATTGATTCATTTATCTTACAATTTTTCATTAATATAACATATTTGTTTGCTTTTATTATGAAGTGTCCTCAACAACAAGACATTGCGGAATCCGGTTATTACATATGTCGGTATATGAAGGAGATTATGGTTCATCAATGTAGCGTCATTCCTATCAATGTAAGTATATCAACTTTAGTTAAACGTTAAATTTTTATTTTATATTATATGTATATTAACATTAAATGCACTTATTGTAGTACTTTCGAGGTTCACCTAAGACCTACAACGAAGAACTTATTGATGAGTTACGAGAGGAATGACTACATTATTTGGACACGCAACATTAGCATTTCACCCAACCAGGAAGTTAGAAGGTCAAAAAAACATATATGACTCTATTGTTGCTAAATTTTAGATATTTTGTACACTTTAAGCATATATAATGAGACGATATTTGAGTGTATGTGTTATTGAATGTTGGAACAATCCAAATAGTACATTTGATTGTTATCATAAGTGTATGAGGAGTTGAATCATGCAACAACCAATAAGTGTGGAGAACTTTTTTATTTCTAAATGTTGGCAGAAAATAACACACTGTAAATATGTGATCAAAAAACAGGTTACGGCATTTCGATAAAATAATACCCTAGGAAAAATTCCGTATAAATATCTCTCGGGTGTTTTTAAAAAAACCCCTATAGACATCATTCGGAATTTCTATAAAAACAATATATATCACAGGGTTTTTTTAAAAACTCCCTAGTGATATCTCTCGGGACTTTTTAAAAAAACTCCCTAGAGATATATCTCGGGACTTTTTAAAAACAGTCCCGAGAAATATCTCTAGGGAGTTTTAAAAAAAAACTCCCAACAAGAGGAACTGCAGTGAGAGAGAGAGCAGACTCGCGCAAGAACTGAAGAGATTGAAGCAGATATGGCCGCTCTAAGGGCCCAGTTTCTGCCTCGACCGATCCCAGATCCTCGACCGAGGCAAGACCCAGTCCATGTTGCCCCGGCCGAGATACATCCAGCTCGGATGCCTGTCCGAGATGTTCTTTTTTCTAGAGTTCTACAAACCCTGGGACAGAGGATGGACCCTAATCAACAAGTGAGGCGTCCAGGAGTCAACCTACGTGATCCAGCTGAGCATGATTACGAACTTCGACCACAAGTTCTATCCATGATCTGACAATGCCAATTTGGAGGTTTAGAGAGGGAGTCTCCGCATCAGCATTTGCAAAACTATGAGATTATGATGGAGACCTTAAGACCTTCAAAGTTGGAAAATAACAACTACAAGGTGAGGCCTTTCTATTTTTCTTTGAAAGACAGGGCGCTTGCTTGGTATCAATCTCTTCCACCCGGAAAGATCAACACTTGGGAAGAGATGACGACAGAGTTTCTAACAAAGTTATTTCCTCCCTCCAAGAACGCTGAAATGAGAGGGAAGATTAATGCATTCATCATGAAGGACAAGGAGAGTTTGTCCAAGTCATGGGAGAGATTCAAAGATGTTCTATTGGATTGCCCACATCATGGGATTCCAAAGATAGACTTGCTGGAGATATACTTCAAGGGATTGGATGGAGCTACTCAATTCAATCTCTAACTACTTTCCGCCGGCACATTCATGGATATGCCAATAGACGAAGCTTTGGAGTTCATTGAAAGGTAACCCTTATTCTCATGCTAATAATGCTCTTAACCCCCCCCCCCCCTCCTCTTCTTCTTCTACTCCATTGAGAAGCCAGGAGCCTGGATCGAGTTCGTCCCAGCTAGAGAAGAAAGATGTAGTGTTGGAGGCAATCTTGATCAAGCTCAACGCTAAGGAGACATCAATGACTTCATTTTCGAAGGCACAAAAAGCCTTAGAGCAACAATTCTTTAATAAGGCGAATGAAGCGCCAAGAGATCCAAGGAAGCTCCCAACAAGGACAAAGAGCAACCCAAAAGGACAGATTATGGCAATAACGACGAGAAGTGAACTAAAAACTGCAGATCCAGTACCTCGGTCGGTGCCAGTGCAGACGAAGAACACCTCGGTCCAGGATCAGACGAGGAACACTTCGGTCGAGGTGCCTACCGAGGTGGAGTCCTAGAAAGCGAAGGACAAATCTGAAGTTTATGTCCCACCTCCTGCTTATAAACCACCACTACCATTCCCCCAGTCAAGGGCCAGAGCACATCTAGACAAGCATTTTGGTAAGTTTCTTGACTTGATGAATAAACTACATGATCGAGGATATTTTCTTAGGTCGTTTATATCCTATCAAAGTAATTTCCGAACTCAACACTAAAACAAGTATAGCGATTAAGTAAGGGTCGAACCCAACAGAGTTTATGATATTTTTATTAAATCCAATTATTGATTATAGAACGCGGTAACAAAGGGGGGGTGGATGAATTGATGCACACAAAACTAAAAAGCAAGTAAATGAGATTGATATCACGATAATAAGTAAATCTACACTAGGTTGATTCTTAGCATGAGATTACTACTTTGGTGAGTTCCTCTTTACAAGTTTCCAAGTAATGTTCCCGTCTTGATCATATGTAAGTGTTGAGCCAACCGGCATCAACACAACTTAACAAGTTAGTGTTCCGTAAACCTACAAGAACAAGTCACAAGTTAGCTTTCAAACAAAGACTAAGGGATATAAAGAGAAGATTAAAACCGTTAAACTAATCTTTATATTTGTGTTTCTTTTCCTGCAAGCAATTACAATCCGTTATTACTTAAAGGTTACTACTAGACTAAAGACCCAAACCCGGAATCTATTAATCCTAGTTGTTTGCATGCACTTAGAACCTAAGTGATCAATCTTAAGTGATAATGAAAACATGTAATTTAGATAAATGAAGCTCAAGAAACACAAAACATTACTGAATAAAACTTATATAAAAAGGGAACTTACAACAAAAATAATAATGCAGCCTCAAACCAACCCAATGTAGCAAGGAAACTAGAAGCTCATTACAAAGGAAGCAAGAGAGAATAAAAGTGGGAAATGATGGATGATTCTAGCAATCAACCATGGGTCTATTTATACAACAAATGGCACTAAATGGGAGTAAATGGCCGGCCAAAACAGCCACCTTTAATGCCATAAAGGTGGTGCAAATAGCCGGAGTAAAGTTTTTGTCACTGAACCGCAGGGGCGGCCTTCAGATCCGCAGGGGCGGTTCAGGCGAAAACATTATATCTTTGTTCGTGGCCGCAGGGGCGGCCTGGTAGTTCCGCAGGGGCGGATCATTAATGATCTTCAAACGTCTGACTCTTAAACTTTCTGTCGCTTCAGATGCCGAGCCGCAGGGGCGGCCCAATGTCAACGCAGGGGCGGTGACACTTACTCTTCAGCTTCACAGCTCCACAGGGTGAGACGCAGGTAGAGGCGCAGGGGCGCCGGTTACTTCTTCAAGATAAGTCACCGCAGGGACGCCAAGGAGTGGCGTCGGGGCGGCGACAGTCTTCGTTCCTGGCGTTGGCGAAGGCGCAGGCTGCGCTTCCGGAACGTGGTGTCACCAGTAGGGGCGGTGACACTGCTCCGCGGGGGCGGTGAGGCAACAAAAGCTTTGCTTCGTGAATGGTAATCAGCTCCCAAGTGCTAAAACTCCGCTTTTATCTTCTTTCAGTCTTCTTCTTCTAGATCAAGGAGTTATTAGCATAAACGGACACTAATGTGATAAAAAGACTCTAAAAACTAACCTAAATGATAGTGATTCCATCACCTATCAAACTCCCCCATACTTATACCTTTTACTTGTCCCGAGTAAAACACATGACAGCAGTTTTTAGACTCAAAGGCCTCAGGAAGCATGGGTAAGAGGCATAGACAATGAAAAAGAAAAACCAAGAAAGAAAGAAGGAAAAAGAGAGAAAATGTGAGAAAAAGGTGAGAAAACTACCGTCCTTATTGCTCCAAGAGTGACCTACCCGGACAACCTCCTTATGATTCCCCTTCTTATGCCGCCAAACGTCGGAAAGGGAACCTACACTCGGTGTCGCTCATTTTGCCAAGGTGCCCTTTCGGGTTTTCACCTTGCCACTCTTCTTCTTTTCTTTGATGATCTCACTTGGAACTCACATCCCTCAAGTCCAATTTTGCACCAACCAAAGGTTGGTCGGACTACCTTCTTTTTGCCTAAACCGCCCTTTCGGGTTTTCGGTTTTTCCAAGGATTTTCATGCCTTTTTTCATTTTCTTTGTCTTTTTCTCTTATTTTTTTTGAATTTTAAACTGAATTTCAAACTACAAAAACCCAATGCAACATACTCAAAACAAACTATACATGCAAAGATATTTCCTCCCCCACACTTGAAGCACACTTTGCCCTCAAAGTGGAAAATGAAAGCAAAGATAAATGTGGAGAAGAAATAAGGGATGATACCACTAGTGGGATGGTCGGGTTGGACCATCCAGACCCTCCTGCTGGCGGTAGAGTGTGTCGATGCGGGCCTGCTGAGCATCCGTCCGACAGCCAAATGAGGTCTCAAAGCCGCTTGCCAAGCCAACTGTTGAAGCTCGTCTGCCAACTCTGCTGCTGCTCAAGCATGGTCTGCTGGTACTCGTCTGTCATGCCTGATGCTGGGTGGTCAAGGCCGCCATCTGAGCCTCAAGGCTCGCAATTGCCGGATCCTCATCCGGTGCTGCGGTGGGCATCTCCTCGTCCTCCGGTATGGGCATGTGCTGCTCATAATAAGCGCTGCTGGAGCTCGCAGCGTGCCTCTCAATAATGGCCACCTGAGGCCGCCTCGGCACGAAAGGATCAACCGGGATGAAAAGCTCGGAGAGCTCGTCTCAAAGTGGAAGTGGCCGGGGAAGGTATGTGATATAGCTCCCATCTGTAAATGAGAGCCAAAATAGGTTGTCCCCATCCCTCTTCTAGAGCTTGCACCTCCTCAGCATTCCCTTCGTGTAAAGAGGCGCCTCTAACCCATCCTCTAGGCCGGAAAGATCCATAACTTGTGAGGCGATCAAGGAGATCACCCCACCGCCAACAATGTCCCTTGGCTCGTTCTTCCTAATCCGCTTCAAAGCTGTACGGAAGAGGTACGGCCAATCCATCACCTTCTCGCTCATCGGAAGGCAGGAATAGAGCAGTGGAAGGTCCTTGAGGGCGACCTTGTTCTCCTCCTTGTGTCCATAGAAGACACTCATGATGATCTTTGCTAGGAGCCTCAAGCAAGGGTGAGTGAGTTTGTTGGAGTACTCACCCCCGGCATGAAACTCGGACCCTGTGGCGGCCTGCCAAAACTCACAAAGGTCGGGTGTCGGAACGGTCTCCCATCAATTTTCTGAGGGGTTGAGAGTCACTCCAAAGGCTGCCTTCATCTGGAGGTAATCAACGGTGTACTTATTCTTGTTGAACTTGAAGGTAAGTCCAACACACACGTGATCCTCCTTCTCCATGGTGAAGGTGGCTATGAACTGGAGACTGAGCTCGGGATACGTTGGAGCACTCCTCTGTAGAAAGTCTCCAAGCCCAGCGTTGGTAAGAAATGGCTGCATGCTCTCCAACATGCCTAGCTTATCCAAGGTAGGGATGTGCAAAAACCAAGTTGCATACACAACTCGATCTTGCATAATCGCATACCGAGTCTTCTCTATCTCGGTCATCTTATATTTCCTATGGGGTTCCATCTCTTGCAAATGATTAAGAAAAGGAATTAGAAAGTTCAGAAATTTGAGAAAGAGACGAACCCTCTGTTGCTATTCCCGCAGGGGCGGCTGAAGGATGCGCAAGGGCGGCGAGGCGCAGGGGCGGGAGAAGTGCAGAGGGCGATTTTGGACAGCTACGAAGGTGGTCACTCTTGGGGGTGTTCCGGTGGCTTCTTGCTGGTGGAGACGTCGCCGGAGGTGCTCAGAGTGGAGGGAAGAGGGCGTATGAGGTGGAAAGGGTTGTGGGGTTAAGGGTTGAGAGATTGAGGGAGGTGTTGATGGGGAGCGGGGACAGTGGCGCAGGGGCGTCGGGCTGGTGGTGGTGGTGCTGACTTATTGGCGCAGGGGCGTCGGAGCAGTGGAGTTGGACGAGGGCGTAGGGGCGTGAGGTTGAGAGAGGTAAGGTTCGGGAGAGAGTTGTGGTTGGTGAGGAGAGAGGATGAGTGGGAGGGGTAGGAGTAGGAGTAGGGCATTTTGGATTTTCTTTATTTTTCTTTTCTGGGTAAAACCGCAGGGGCGGGGACTTGTCACCGCGGGGGCAGTTGCAAGGAAGAGGAAGGCGCAGGCTCAGCGCTGGGGGCGGCGCTGAGGATGCGTGTCAAGGGTTGCCGCCGCAGGAGTGTAAGGGTGTCACCGCAGGGGCGAGAACCAGTTTGTTGCAAGTGCAGGCCCAGCGCCGGGGGCGGCGCTGGGCAGGGGTGTCACCGCAGGGGCGGGAGCACTAAACCGCAGGGGCGGTTTTCTTGACAAAGACTCCTCTTCTTATTCCTTCGGGTTGCCTCCCGAACAACGCCTTTGTTTTACGTCGTTGGCTCGACGTAAGGGTTCTACTTCTCTGATTCTGCCTCCTCCAACACCATCTCATCAATTGGATCGTTCTTTACTCCTTCAAGGTAGGGTTTTAGCCTTTGTCCGTTTACCTTGAATACCTTGTGCGTTTGGGGATCATAGAGATCCACAGCGCCGTGAGGGTATACTTTGGCTATCACGAACGGCCCCGTCCACCTTGAACGCAACTTACATTCAAAAAGTTTCAAACGTGATTGAAAGAGAAGTACCTTATTACCTACCTTGAAATCTTTCCGGAGAATGTTTCGATCATGCCATGCTTTGGTTTTTTCTTTGTATGCAGTGGCATGGTCATACGCATCTAATCTCAATTCCTCCAATTCTAGCAATTGGAGTTTCCGGAATTCTCCCACTTCCTCTATGTTCATGTTGCACTTCTTTACCGCCCACCAAGCTTTATGCTCTAGCTCCACCGGAAGGTGGCAAGCTTTCCCAAATACGAGCCTGAAGGGAGACATCCCTGTAGGAGTCTTGTAGGATGTCCGATATGCCCATAGAGCGTCGTTTAGCCTTGCACTCCAATCCTTCCTTCCGGGGGAGACCGTCTGTTCGAGGATGGTCTTAATTTCCCGGTTGGATACCTCAGCTTGGCCATTTGTTTGTGGAAAATAAGCTGTTGACACTCGTTGGTGGACGTGGTACTTCTTAAGGAGGGTCGTGATCGTCTTGTTGCAGAATTGGGTACCCCTATCACTGATTAAGGCTTTTGGAATTCCAAATCTTGCAAAAATATTTTCCTTAAGGAAAGTTGCAACTACTTTTGAATCATCAGTTTTGGTGGCCTTTGCTTTCACCCACTTGGAAACATAGTCCACCACAAGTAAAATATATGTATGCCCAAATGAAGTAGGAAAAGGCCTCATGAAATCAATTTTCCAAACATCAAATATTTCGCAAAATATAAGAGAGGATTGGGGCATTTCATTTCTCCTTGAAATGTTTTCTACCCTTTGGCATCTATCACACACTTTGCAAAACGCAAAAGCGTCTCTAAAAATGTGTGGCCAAAAGAACCCGGCATCCAAAACTTTTCTTGCAGTTTTGTTTGCCCCTAAGTGCCCCCCACATGCTTCAGAATGACAGAAGGTTAGGACGGATTGTACCTCATTATCCGGAATGCAACGGCGGATCACTTGGTCACTACAATGCTTCCAAAGGTAAGGGTCGTCCCAAACGTAGTGTCGAGCTTCAGCCTTTACCTTCTCTCGTTGTGCCTTGGTGAAGTCTAGAGGATACTCATTTCTGACATTGAAGTTCACAATGTCAGCAATCCAAAGCTTAAAAGACTGGAGCTTAAGACAAACCTCTATCGACAATTCCGCAGGGGCGCCTAGACTGAGCCGCAGGGGCGGGAAGTTTGAGGCACGGGGGCGGTTACACAACAGAGGGTTGTGTAGAATGTGTCGTCTAGAAAACTTCAAGCTATCTCCTTTCCTTTTTCTGGATCTTCTTCTTCCTTCATTAATTGGCTTAGATGATCGGCCACCAGGTTCTCAGCCCCCTTTTTGTCCCGTATCTCTAGGTTGAACACACTTAGAAGGAGCACCCATCGGATCAATCGTGGCTTTGCCTCCTTCTTCGCCATGAGGTACCTAAGAGTTTCATGGTTAGTAAAAATAATCACCTTTACTCCAAGTAGGTATTGTCTGAATTTCTCAAAGGCAAAAACCACCGTTAGCATCTCCTTCTCGGTGGTAGAGTAATTCCTTTGCGCTCCATTGAGTGTCATCGACGCATAATGGATCACGTGTGAGGATCGTCCATCCTTCTGTCCTAAGACATCTCCTACAGCGTAGTCGCTGGCGTCACACATGATTTCGAAAGGTTTCTCCCAATCTGGAGAACGGATGATTGGTGCACTAGTAAGACATGCCTTCAAAGTGTCGAAAGCTCTTTTGCAACTCTCATCCACTATGAAGGTGACGTCTTTCTTGAGTAATTCATATAAGGGTGCCGAGATCTTCGAGAAGTCTTTGATGAACCGTCGGTAGAAACCTGCATGACCAAGAAAAGATCGGATTTCCCGAACGTTAGTAGGATAAGGTAAACTTTGAATTACATCAACCTTTGCCTTATCTACCTCTATCCCTTTGGAGGATATTACATGTCCTAGCACGATTCCTTGTTCTACCATTAAATGGCATTTTTCCGAATTAAGAACTAGATTGGTTTCAACACATTTTTCAAGAACAAGTTTTAAATGTCCTAGACATGCATCAAAACTGTCTCCATGGACGGTAAAATCATCCATGAAGACTTCAATAAAGTTTTCTATGTACTCGGAGAAAATACTTATCATGCACCATTGGAAGGTGCCGGGTGCGTTGCAAAGTCCAAATAGCATTCTGGGGTATGCAAAAGTGCCAAATGGGCAGGTGAAGGTCGTATTTTCTTGATCTTCCGGTGCAATGGCTATTTGGAAGTAACCCGAATATCCATCAAGGAAGCAGTAGTACGGATGACCTACAAGACGTTCCAACATTTTGTCAATAAAAGGCAATGGGAAATGGTCTTTACGTGTTACCTTGTTGAGTTTGCGGTAGTCAATGCAAACTCTCCATCCGGTTTGCGTTTTACTCGAGACCATTTCTCCATGTTGATTTGCCACCATTGTGATGCCTCCTTTCTTTGGAACCACTTGGGTTGGACTAACCCAAGTGCTATCCGAAATAGGGAAGATCATATCCGCTTAGAGGAGCTTCAACACCTCCTTCTTAAACACATTCATCCGAGATGGTTTTGCTTCATCCTCAAGTAAGATCCTATGCATGCAAGTTGATGGACTTATCCCTTTGATGTCCGCAATGGTCCATCCAAGGGCCGTCTTATGTTCTTTCAACACCTTCACCAACTTGTCTTCTTGATCGGTGGTCAACTTGTTGGAGATGATCACCGGCAAGGTATTGTTATCTCCAAAGAAAACGTACTTTAGATGGGATGGAAGGTCCTTCAATTCTATGTCCGGTGCCTGCACTATAGATGGAACAAGTTTCTCGCTTGGGGTTAGTAAAGTGGGCCCAATGGCCAAATTGGATATAGGTAACCTCTTATGCCCATCTAGTTGGGTTAGGACCTCTTTCATGCTGGATGTTAATACATATTCTGATTTGAAATTATCAATGTCATGCTCAATTACATTTTTCAACTCATCAATATCAGAAATATAAAATATCTTGCACAAAAGGTTCAACAATGTCAATAGCACATAAAGAATGATCATCACTAGGAAATTTCATTGCATCATAGATGTCAAATTCCACTACTTCACCATCAAACTCCATGGTTAGTTTGCCACTAACATAATCAATTTTAGTCCTAGCAGTTTTCAAAAATGGTCTACCTAACAATATGGGTGCAGCATGTGAATCATTTTCCATGTCCATTATGAAGAAATCAGCAGGAAAAATTAGGTTGTCTACCATTACTAATACATCTTCAATTATCCCTTTCGGGTACACATTCGATCTATCAGCAAGTTGTACTACAATCCTAGTATCCGTTAATGGTCCAAGGCCAAGTGATTCGTAAATAGAATATGGAAAAACATTTATAGAAGCACCAAGGTCAAGCATGGCTTTGTCAAAACGGGTTTCCCCTATAACACAATGAATGCTTACCATGCCCGGATCGCTGCACTTCTTGGGCATTCTACGTTGGAAAACGGAATAAACATGCTCACTCACTTTCACTTTTTGTTTCCCTTCAGCTTCTTATTCCTCTTGATAGTGCAAAGTTCCTTAAAGAAGCGAGCATATTTAGGAATACTCTTCACTAATTTGAGGAGAGGGATGTTTACCTCGCATTTGGAGAAGGTCTCAAAGAGATCCTTGTCCTCAATGATTCTTCTCTCCTTTAGTGCCTCAGGAAAAGGAGTTGGTGGTTTCTTAGAGTATAGTGGTGGAAACTCATGTCGGATGTAAGAATCCTTCTCAGCAGAACTCTTTGTCGAGTTTTCTGCAGGGGCGCCAGAGTGTAGGCGCAGGGGTGGCTCAGGGGTTGTCACCGCAGGGGCAAGGACCTCCAGCCGTAGGGGCGGCGTCTGCTCAGAGTTGGGCGCAGTTGCAGCCGCCGGGGCAGCTGTGGGTGCGGTAAACTCGTCAGAGGGTTTGTCTTGTAATTCTTTTGCTGATTTCTGTTGGATTTGCTTCCCACTCCTTAATGTTAGGGCACTAACGTTCTCCTTGGGGTTTATAACTGTCTGGAAAGCAATCCTCCGGAAAATCTAGTTTCGATCCTGTTATGGCTTCTATCATTTGCCCAACCTCTTTTTCAAGGTTCTTGATGCTGGATTTTGTTGTTTGAACATGAGTAGAAAAATGCTTAGTCAAAACCTGCAACATATCCTCAGTTGATTGATACTTACCTTGTCTTGGCTGTTGTTGTTGGTTTTGTTGATCCCTCCAACGATAATTCAGTTGGTCACGCCAGTTTGGCATGAAGTTCTGTGCATAAGGATCGTTCCTAGGCCTTTGTTGTTGTGGTTGTCCATAACCTACAGCATTCACCTCTGCATCGTCATCCTGGACTTGGGGACACATGTCCGTTGGGTGATATGGGTCAGCACAAACTCCACATACCTTTAGCTGTTGTGGGGTTCCCATAAGAGTTAATCTCTTCACCATTTCCTTCAGTTCCGCAAGCTCATTGGAGATCTCAGTCTTCCCGGAATTCACAGCATGAACACCTCTCTTAGAAAAAGTCCTTCCAAAGTTTCGGGTTCCTTCCGCTAGTTCCTGTATCTTTTTAAAAGCAAGGACAGGGGTAGAGTTAAGAATGTTACCTCCATAAGCCGCATCGACGATCCTCCTTTCGGTGTCAAGCAAGCCATTGTACAAGTACAAGACTAGATCCTGAGTTGAATATCCATGGAAAGGACAGCTGGATTGGAGGCGTGCAAACCGCTCAAAGTACTCATAGAGAGTCTCGTCCGCCTCTTGCTCGATGTTGCTTATAGCTTTCTTCAAGCTATTGGTCTTCTTAGCTGGGAAGTATTTCTCCAAAAACGTCTTGTAGAGATTCTCCCAAGTGTCGATGCTCCCGGATGGGAGGTGGTAATACCAATCATCCGCTGCACCTTTGAGTGTAAAGCCGAATGCCCTCATCTTGATTTGTTCTTCGGTATTGTTGGTTGGCTTGATGCTCATACACACGGTATGGAACTTCCTAAGGTGCTTGATAGGGTCTTCACCACTTAACCCATGGAAAGGTGGGAGCAAGTAAATGAGACCCGGCTTGAGCTCGAAGTTGATTCCTTCTCCTAATGCGGGTATAGTAACCGCAAGAGGGTGTTGAGCCAAAGTCGGCTGAGTGAGTTGACGAAGAGTACGATCAGCCATTTCTTGTTGGAGTTGTTGTCTACGTCGCCGGATGTGTGTCCTCTCAATTTCTGGGTCAAAGGGAACAAAGCCGGAGTTAGTAGCACGGGTTTGGACCATAAAAATGGTCCAAACCAATAATCAATAAAAATAAAATAAAAATAACTAAACTTCCTGGCAACGGCGCCAAAATTTGATCGAGGATATTTTCTTAGGTCGTTTATATCCTATCAAAGAAATTTTCGAACTCAACACTAAAACAAGTATAGCGATTAAGTAAGGGTCGAACCCAAGAGAGTTTATGATATTTTTAATAAATCCAATTATTGATTATAGAACACGGTAACAAAGGGGGGGTTTGGATGAATTGATGCACACAAAACTAAAAAGCAAGTAAATGAGATTGATATCACGATGATGAGTAAATCTACACTAGGTTGATTCTTAGCATGCGATTACTACTTTGGTGAGTTCCTTTTTACAAGTTTCCAAGTAATGTTCCCGTCTTGATCATATGTATGTGTTGAGCCAACCGGCATCAACGTAACTTAACAAGTTAGTGTTCCGTAAATCTACAAGAACAAGTCACAAGTTAGCTTTCAAACAAAGACTAAGGGATATAAAGAGAAGATTAAAACCGTTAAACTAATCTTTATATTTGTGTTTCTTTTCCTTCAAGCAATTACAACCCGTTATTACTTAAAGGTTAGTACTAGACTAAAGACCCGAACCCGGAATCTATTAATCCTAGTTGTTTGCGTGCACTTAGAACCTAAGGTAATCAATCTCAAGTGATAATGAAAACATGCAATTTAGATAAATGAAGCTCAAGAAACACAAAACATTACTGAATTAAACTTATATAAAAAGGGAACTTACAACCAAAGGAATAATGCAGCCTCAAACCAACCCAATGTAGCAAGGAAACTAGAAGCTCATTACAAAGGAAGCAAGAGAGAATAAAAGTGGGAAATGATGGATGATTCTAGCAATCAACCATGGATCTATTTATACTACAAATGGCACTAAATGGGAGTAAAGGGCCGGCCAAAACAGCCACCTTTAATGCCATAAAGGTGGTGCAAACAGCCGGAGTAAAGTCTCTATCACTAAACCACTGGGGCGGCCTTCAGATCCGCAGGGGCGGTTCAGGAGAAAACGTTTGATCTTCTTCGTGGCCGCAGGGGCGGCCTGGCTATTCCGCAGGGGCGGATCATTAATGATCTTCAAACTTCTGACTCTTAAACTTTCTGTCGCTTCAGATGTCGAGCCGCAGGGGCGGTGACACTGACTCTTCAGCTTCACAACTCCACAGGGTGAGACGCAGGTAGAGGCGCAGGGGCGCCAAGGAGTGGCGCTGGGGCGGCAACAGTCTTCGTTCCTGGCGCTGGCGAAGGCGCAGGCTACACTTCCGGAACGTGGTGTCACCCGCAGGGGCGGTGACACTGCTCCGCAGGGGCGGTGAGGCAATAGAAGCTTTGCTTCGTGAATGGTATTCAGCTCCCAAGTGCTAAAACTCCTCTTTTATCTTCTTTTAGTCTTCTTCTTCTGGATCAAGTAGTTAGTAGCATAAACCGACACTAATGTGATAAAAAGACTCTAAAAACTAACATAAGTGATAGTGATTCCATCACCTATCACTACACATTAACATCCCTTTCCTTGATGCTATTCTAGGGATGCCAGCCTATGGGAAGTTCTTGAAAGAGATTTTATCAAGGAAAAGGAAGCTGGAAGACTTTGGAGAAGTTAGGATGACATTTGAGTCCTCGGAGCTTATTCAAATCATGAAGGAGAAGATGCCACCTAAATTGAGAGATCCCGGCTCATTTTGCATTCCCATTCAAGTTGGGGATGTAACTTGTGAGGCATTGTGTGACCAACGAGACTGCGTGAGCATCATCCCGCTGGAGCTATGTGAGAAGATCGGACTTGGAGAGCCCAAGCCAGTGAAGATAA
Organism: Fagopyrum homotropicum; assembly: GCA_033239125.1. NCBI lineage: Eukaryota > Viridiplantae > Streptophyta > Magnoliopsida > Caryophyllales > Polygonaceae > Fagopyrum > Fagopyrum homotropicum. The sequence continues at coordinate 88,497,366 of BSWB01000003.1, read as the reverse complement.
GGTTGTACATGGAGGATCGCTCCATTACCCATCCCGTGGGCATCTTGGAAGACATTCCCGTTAACTTAGGTAACTTCTATTTACCTATAGACTTTTTTGTATTTGACATACCTGCAGATTATCCCATTCCTATCATTCTCGGGAGACCATTTCTAGCAACCTCGGGTTGCAATGTGGATTGTAAGAACGCCAAGTTGAAATTCAACATTGGTGGAGATCAAGTGGAATTTGCATTGCTTGCTGCAATGAAAGGAGAGCCACTGGAAAATGACATCTTCAACATCTATGATGAAGAAGAATCAAGAGAATTGGTGAGCTCTATCCTTATTAATGATCCTCTTGAAAGAGTTCTTAGTTTTAGCTTAATAGAGGAAGGTATAGATGTTTCTTGTGATGCAGATATACGGAGTTTAAAGGCACTGGAAGCAGATCCAGGAGCTAAGATTGAGAAAATAACTAAGGAAAGGAGAAAATCAAGTTGCGGTCCCAGTTCCAGTATCTCGACCGAGGCACTTTCTAGACCAAGCGAGGTGTTCTTATCTGAAGAACATCTCGGTCACCCACCTCGGACACAGACCAAGACAACAAGCGAGATGATGTCAACTGAGATTTCTGAAAGTCTAGTTCTTCGATCTAAGTCTACTTCACTGGAAGGAGGAAGCACGGATCCCCCTCGGAAAGCACCCCCAGTAGTGGAGTTTAAACCGTTTCCAAGTCACTTGAGGTATGCTTTCCTTGGACCGGATTCTACATATCCCGTTATCGTAAGTGCTTCCCTTTCCGAAACTGAATTATCTAAACTAATGCATGTCCTAAGGAAACATCGAAAGGCTTTGGGATATACTATTGATGATCTTATTGGTATTAAGCCTTCTTTCTACATGCATAGAATACTAATGGAAGATGATCGTAAGACTTCACGGAAACCTCAAAGACGGTTAAATCCGATCATGAAGGAGGTTGTGAAGAAGGAGATTCTTAAATTGTTGGATGCACATATCATATTTCCTATCTCGGATAGCAAGTGGGTGAGCCCGGTGCATGTAGTTCCGAAGAAAGGAGGGATGGCCGTTGTGACGAATAAGAACAACGAGTTGATCCCAACTAGGACCGTTACGAGCTGGAGGATGTGCATTGACTATAGGAAGCTGAACGTGGCCACTCGGAAGGACCACTTCCCGCTTCTCTTCATCGACCAGATGCTCGAACGGTTAGCTCAACATTCTCATTTTTGTATCTAGATGGTTATAGTGGCTTCTTTCAGATTCATATCCATCTGGATGATCAAGAGAAGACCATTTTCACTTGTCCATGGGGGACATTCGCTTATCGAAGGATGCCATTCGGATTGTGTAATGCACCCGCTACCTTCCAGCGTTGTATGATGGCTATTTTTTCCGAATACATAGAGGATATCATGGAGGTATTCATGGATGATTTTTCGGTATATGGTTCCTCTTTTGATAATTGTTTGTCTAACCTTTCCCTAGTGCTACAACGTTGTGAAGACACTAATCTCGTTCTAAATTGGGAGAAGTGTCACTTTATGGTTAGTGAAGGAATTGTGCTAGGACACCTCGTTTCCAACCGAGGTATTGAGGTTGATCGAGCAAAGATCGAGACCATTGAGAAACATCCTCCCCCTTGTTCTGTTAAGTGTGTGCGGAGTTTTCTCGGGCATGCAGGTTTCTACAGGAGGTTCATCAAGGATTTCTCGAAGGTTTCTAAAACACTCACTAATCTCTTGAATAAGGATGTTGTTTTGTAGTTTTCGTAGGAATGCCTTGATGCGTTTTACAAGATAAAGGAAACGTTGATTACTGTCCCCATCATTCAACCTCCCGACTGGACTTTGCCCTTTGAGATCATGTGTGATGCTAGTGATGTGGCCGTAGGAGCGGTACTTGGACAAAAAGAAGGATGGCCGGACCAACGCCATTTACTATGCTAGCAAGACGCTAGATGAAGCTCAAATAAACTACGTCACCACCGAAAAGGAGCTCTTGGCAGTCGTATATGCCTTTGAGAAGTTTCGCTCTTACTTAGTAGGAGCGAAAGTTATTGTTTACACTGACCATGCAGCTATTCGTTACATGCTTGCTAAGAAGGATGCGTAGCCGCGTCTTATTTGATGGATTCTCTTGCTTCAAGAGTTTGACCTAGAGATTCACGATAAGAAGGGGTCCGAGAATTCTGTTGCGGATCACCTCAGCCGGCTACCTCCCTCCTCGCGCGAGAAAGAGGACCTACCCATAGATGATTCATTCCCCGATGAGCACTGGCATTTACTGGAATGTTTGATAGACTTCTTTATCTCACCCCATGATGAAGGCGAAGTATGGGGTGAGGACACCTTCCAGCATTTATAGGGATGAAGTACGGTCCAGCTAGCGACCATAAATCAAGAGCTTCTTGGGAGGCAACCCAAGGTATGGCTTTCTTTTCCCTTTTCTAGCTTAGTTTAGATAGTTTGATTTTGCTTTGATTTGCTTTGTTTATGGCGTCCTCTAGACAGGAATCAGGTACTCTCTAAGGAAGGATTACAACTCAGGAGCTACACTGGAAGGACAGAAGTTCGAAAAATTGAGAGGACGGAGTTTGACTGAGACACATCTCGGGTGCAGTCACCAGACCTCAACCGAGATGTTCTTCGCCAACTGAGATGGTATTATCTGGAAGTTGTTTCTTATTTCTTTATGCAGTTCATCTATGTCCGGTGAGTATTCTGTTCTTCTGACTTATATTTGACCCATTGGGACAATGTGTCCTAAGTATGGGGTATTTGTATGACTTGTATGACTCTTGATCTTTGATTATGATCTTATTTGGCTCTATGTGTTTATCTGCCATTAGATGCATACATACAGTTTTTTTGTTTGAGAAAACGTTGAAAACTGGTTTGTAAAAAAAATTTATGACCTCAACCGGGATGTGTT